>JAVUPR010000183.1:19389375-20663750 GCA_036785695.1 Gentiana straminea | reverse complement strand
ACACCGGAATTCAAGGGAACTACGCATGGTGCTGTTAGTAATACCATCCGCAACGGAAGCGATTTAAGTATCTAGATCTATAAATTACACGTAATAAAATAACTAGATCTACTCTACAAGGGGGTTGTAGAACATACCTCTTGGATCTCAAAATCCAAGTAGAAGAACCGCAATGAAAAGATGGTGTGAAGAGCACCACGATCTTCCGCACGTATGATCCGAGCAACTCCCGGTGGAAGGAAATCCTCGACTCGAATCCTCCCGATATGCTACCCGGAAAAATCTCCAAGATTTTCCTCTCTTTTCCCCTTGGCCGAAATTTTCCATCTCCTCTCTAAGAGGTGAAAGTCAAATTTTGTGTGTGTTTTAGGCTTGGGAGAACTCTCTTTATATAGGAGAGTAATCCTTGTCCTCCAAGGATTTTATTAATTAATACAAAATCAATTATAATAATCCTATTAAATAAAAGATAATCCCATAATATTCTAGAACAAATCTAGAATAATATTTATCTTTATTTCTTACCATAAATATTTATCCAATAAATATTTTATTCACATGTCTTATTAATCCACAAGAAAACTAATTTCTTGACAATTAAATGACAAAATATGCGCCCCATGCCCTAACATATTAGGTCATCCACGCATTTCACACACTTGGGCCAAGATTATGAAAAATTCCTTTTTCACATATTTAATTATTTAGCCTAACTAATTTAATAGTCCACTAAACAATTAATTCACATATCGTTTTTAATAAAGTCCAACAAGAACTAAATTAATATTATTAGGATTCGACGTCCGAGAATAGCTATGCTATATTGGAGACACGTCGGGGACCATGGACTAATAATCAGCGGCTCCGATAAATCAAATAAATAATTATCTTACGAACAGAATAATCATATTCGATAAATCAATCACAGGAATATGCCACCATAATCCCGTGATTGAACTCCTCCGATTATGAGATTATATTTATCTCCTCACGAGAATGATAATAAGCGTCCATTGATATAATCATTACATATGGATTAATCCTCCACAGACTGTTCATTCTAAATCGGGAAGTTACCGTTAACCCTTTTCAGAACCTCTTATCCTTATTTACCATTAACCCCATAGTGATCAATTAATTCATACAACTCACTGGTAGCTAATCAGTGTAATATGAACTCCATGGATCGATCAGTTTCTAGGATTAACAAATAAGGGAACTGTCTATCTACTTCCATAAATGAAAGGAATGGATTCCGTAGCTGTGATAACACAGACTACTCACTCAATCCAGTACAATGCCAAGATGGGGTAATTCAGACCACAGACTCAGTGTAATCCTTAACCGTCGAGTCAAACCTCATACTGATTCAAGCAGTTGACTGTGATCACCTCAGGATTAAGATATATCCATAAATATGATCATCGGAATTATATCGTGAACTCTAATCAAATCGGTCCAGCCCTATATGATATATCTATCATATATAAATGCCCCACTAGGTTCTCTTAACCGAAAGTCCGGATAAGACAATCACACCTATTGTTTTCTGGGTGCATTAATAGCACGTTAAAGGAGTGACCCGATACTCTCGATTAACTTCACTATGGGCTAATTGTATTTTAAGTACATCTTCAATAACTCAATCCTCCCGTGTATATCCCATACACTGAGTTAAGTGATTACATAAACGATATACTTTAGGGTTTTCTGTAGTGTAAATACTATTGTCACATCGGTGAATATGAGAATAATAAATATGAATAATAATATCTCATTTATTAAATAAAACAATTACAGAATTGTCTTTCGGGCATCACACCTAACAATCTCCCACTTGCACGAAAGCATGTGATTAAATGTTTTAGAGCACACCCTATTATTTAAACTACAACAAACTACATCTCCCACTTGCTCTAAAGCAATGGAGACCCATCCCGTATTCTAGTACCCATTAAGCATATCATAACCATTGCAGATGACAAAGTACACTCCGAGTGTGCCGTCGTAGGATAGGTCAGTGACTCAGGGAGTACCTACATCTAAATGTCATGGGTTTTAATTATTAGTCAGGTTGTCGGCTCGAGACGATCCGTAGAATCGAAACGTTACCGGTCCATCTAATCATGTGGTACCTTCCCAATATGCTTTTGACCTCTAGTGATTTCGAAAATCCTTATAAACTACCTCTTCATTGTTTGCACAATGATGTGGTATCGGCTTCCAAATCTAGAATCACTCCTAGATATGAAAAAAGGAAATACTTAAGCTATATCGCCTCTCTAGCTACTACAAAAGCTGCTAATCACCCAACTAGTTAAAGTCGAGTTTGCGTTGCTGGATTCCTCCAGGCAATAGCTTCAACACAAAAGTAAACACTGAGCCCGAGATCGACTTAACAATCATCCTCAATCTGACTTAAAGTCAAAATCAGTGTATCACACATATCCAAGTTCACACATGAATATGTCCGCATATTATTACTCGTTCTCTTCAAGATACTAAAGGACATACTAAACTTGCTTTGTTAACCGCCGAATCTATGATTCGATCAAAGTTGATGTTCAATAACCTGACCATGTCTTACTAGAAAGAGAATCTATCCCATTTCTCTTGATCCGAAGATTTAGAGAGTCATTCCTTAGGCATAGGGTAGAACTTCCTCGTTGAATGTTGCATACACAGATGCATCATCTTAACCAATAAGATGGATGGGAAACCAGTGATTGATTCTAATGAATTCGACCGAGTCAAACTCTTTAGAATGTTGTCCAAATCTCTGTTGCAGAGAATTGTGGCATTGTCAGATTCTGACTTCAGATAACACACCCATGTTGATTCCAACTGGTGCAGTGTTATCCTTCACAAACACTAATGTATATGTTCACTACTGTACTAAAATTGATATCCAGTCTACAAAAGACTTATCAATATTCTGGTCAAATCCATATATTGTAGAAATATATGACTTCCAATGACCGAGAGGTTTGCTTTTTATCCACAAAGGACATAAGCCTTGACAGTCATCCTGTCATAAGTTCATAAGGCAATACCCTTTTGTTCTAAATGAATCCAGACTCCGTTTGTTCGGCAAGAAAAGACTCAGGGAATCACCCCTATTTTCTGTTTATGAACGAAATCATGCAATACTAAGTGGTAAGAGAGTCCAAGGTCTGATTAACTCTCTACTTATTAGGGAATTACCCCTAGACCACTCAATCTTTGCTCTGAAAGATAAACTTTCCTATTCATTCTACTCTTTTCCGTGTAGATCCAATTACTCCCACTGGGCCTGAGACGCTCAGGTGGTTTTACAAGAGTATGAACAGAATTGGAGTACCGAACTCCATTCACAGGGTTATGGCTATTAAACCAACCTCTATTATCAGAATACTATACTGCTCACAAAAGAGCCATAGGTCATCAATCGATCCCCAGACTACAAAGTCCGCAGAACCCGTAATAGGTAATGGATAAACCATACTCTCAATACTTACTGGGTAGATCGAAATTCTGATCTAGTTTAGTAGTATTTTGTGTTATCACCAACAACCGATGTTGGATGTGGTCTGATTTTAATCAGTTAGTAACTACCTTGAGTAAACGCACTTTAAGGTTCAAGGTTTTGCTGTTCATGGACTCTATCAGAAAGGATGCAACAGTATAACTGTCCCTTCCCGATTTCAAGAATCTTATAACAAACCTTTTTTTCAATGCTACAAGACATATAACGATTGGTCACTGACCGAACGTGTGCGCGAAATTCCCAGATCTACCTTCAAGCACCATGTGCTAAATGCTTATATTTATGGAAGTGGGGTGAACCGAATCCACACCTTATCCGTAAATTCCAAAGTATATTCTAGGTAGACTTCTCGGCCTTACACTTCAATGTAAACCAAAATTTCACTTCTAATATCTTTATTGAGTTAAGCAGTGTATTGTAGCACATCTACAACTATGTAAAGCAATTCAACGGTTTCTCCCTTAATGAAAGCATTTCCCAATGAGGCAGGCCGAGCATCAGTCCCTAGGACTATGTGATTGCCTATTTCTGAGTATAGAATACTCTATCTCTGTTGAAAACAGAGAATTTCAAAATATTTTGGATAAACTTACCAGAGTGTTTGAATAGTTATCGGACAAGAAGTCACTACTCAGAAGCTCCTACTAGCTCGTATCTTTCATCAGACCCCGAAAGTCGTCATGAACAAGCTATGTTACTTCTTTATAACCATTATTCTTTCCCGATTGAAAGGAAACTTAGTCATTGAACCTTTGAGACAATATAACCAGACTGGGAGAAAGGAATCACCCTGAGCCAGTCTTCAGGTCTTGTCTTTTAGGGACTATGCACTAACTATGGAATATGAAGAAGCGTTTATCTAAATATCGAAACCAATTGCTTTTAATAGTTCTTAAGATGTGTTTTATATACATATTTTAGCAGTTCTAAGTGGTTTTGACTTTATAAAACAAAAGTCCGAGTCTTGGATTCGTACTATAAATGGTATATTCACTTTCTATACGACAAACAAATTATCGAATAGAAGGTAAATCCATTCGTTCCAATGAATCTTAAACAGAAAATAATTTTTCTGCGATATCCAAGGATTGAATCCGAGATTCATTTCCTTATATCACTCCCACTATTCTAGCTAAAATTAACTGCCCGTTGTTTACTCTTTTAATCATTAAATGCAGTGCTACCTTGTTCTTCTAAAGAACTTAGCTCGAGAAAATCGCCAAGGATTCATAGGTTGGTGATCCAAAATCACTGTTCTTATCCTATGATTTTCAGTTAATTAATTTTCGGTTCAGCCTTAAAGTTTTCTCAGTTCAGATGACTAACACTTTTAGACATATTCTCCCATTCTTGACTTTCCGTAAATGGAAACAGTCTTGAACCAGCGGTTCGTTTGAGTAGACACTACTCTTTGAACCGTGGGATGTCTATTTCGAGTGTTGCTCGTCGGGACTTCTTGGATTTTTTAATATACCAGAAAAAACAACAAATCATAACATTAAAGCTCCCACTAGTTTATCGGTTCCAAATACCGTCTAACGAGCAATGCTTTATGTTTTATGATTTTCCGATTTTTTTTTCGATTAGAAAATCTTTCGTACATAGTTCCAATGTTTCCAGAAAAACAACAAATCATAGAACTCCCACTAGTTCATCGATTCCAAATATCGTCCAACTAGCGACATTTCATGACTTTCCGGTTTTTCAATTAGTTTGGTTAAGTGTGTAGTCAGTTACACTTTTCTAATGTTCTAGAAAAACAACAAATCATAAAGCTCTCACTAGTTCATCGATTCCAAATATCGTCCAACTAGTAACACTTCATGATTTTCCGATTTTTCAATTAGAAAATTACTTGTGTAATTACTACACACTCAAAATTCTCTAGAAGAATTTCAAAGTCCGAAATCACCTTTGATCAAACTAAGTTTGTCTTCCGTTTGACACGAATGACACTAGTGACATACCTATATGTCACTCTGATTTTTAAAAGGCTTAAGAGAAAATATCTCTTTCGAAAAATAATTGCATTATCGATTAACTAGTTCAACGTTCTAGTTACTTTCCACTTTTTAACGAAGTCAATACTAGTCAATTATTAATTTTTAAGCAATTTAGTAAGGGATATAATGCTGTAAATAAAATGACATATACTAATTAAAGTTTAACACTACTATATAAGTTTATTTTAGGAATTGTAACTAAAATAAGTCTACTCTACCATTCCAAGGTTTTAACCTCGCATCTCAGTGCCGCCGTAGGGTAGGTCAAAGAGATGACGGTTAAATCGAGACAATCTCATCAATGAATAACTTGTGAGAATCGAACATTTCACGAGAATCAAACATCCCTTTATTCATTGACTACCTTCCTTTTTTAGCCTAGATATTATCAAGAATATCATTGATGAGTGTGACCTACTATATCGGATCTCTTAGGTACGCCCCGAGTGTGCCGTCGTAGGATAGGTTAGTGACCCGACGAGTACCCGGAAATCCTATCCTTTCGGAGACCAAGCCATGAATGTTGATAGGGGTGAACACCATCCGTAGGGGGACGAAATCAAAGCGCCGCGAGGCGTCACCCTTCTCTCACTTACTTGTATCTATAGTAGAGGCCGTGGGGTTGGCATGCGCCTCCCCGCTCCCACTCAATATTTTGGAAGTGGTGGTGGGTTAACTAACCACGTCTTTTTGATGTTAACATAAAAGCACATCAAATCAAGGATTCCGAATGGTGTCGGTAACGTAGGCAAGCCTACCCGTCCTATTCGTTGGAACATAAGTGACATTCGGACGAAGTCGGGTCAAGAGAGCCCCATTGAGATAAGAAGGAATCATCCCTCCGCTCGCTGGTGTAGCTTAGTCTTGCCGGACCCCCGTGCATACATCACACTAGGAGGGTTAAGTCGGTCAAGCCAAGCTCAGTTGACCACCCAACCTATAGGCGAACCGTTTTTATCCAAGATTTATTTTTCTTTTACCATCATTCAATCTCGTAGACACTACGAATCAAAAACGTGATCTCGTTTGGGCTTTCACGGTGGTTCACCGAGAACACACTCCGAAAAGCTTAACGATTTCATAACCCGTCCTCGGATCATTAATTAGTTACTAAATTAATTAATTATCACGTATTAATTAAATTTGAACTAATTACGCGAGTTTGTATACATGCCTATTTTAATTACCAAAATTAAATTCTACATGTATGCATGAAGTGGATTTATGATATGATGCATGTCATGGCAATTCCGATTTATATCTATTTTATGATCAAACACATAAAAAATAAATTTTGGAAAATTTAAACACCGAGATGGATCTTTTGTACCCCCGACTAACCTATTAAAAAAAAACACAAACAAACCCTAACTAGGGTTTATAATTTTCTGATCTGCTGCTGCGTATTATCGATGATCGGACATCCAAAAGAACTTTGATCGTCACGAAACTTTGTGGACCTGTTCTTTACTCCTTTTACTTGAATATGGACGGTTGGATCTGTGTTTTGATGGTCCAATTGATCCCAGTAAGCCGCCGATCCAACTGCTGCATCTGTTTATAACTGCGGCGCAGCAGTGTCTTCCCGGGGCCGATATGGCATCAAGACAAAACCCGATCGACCTGAAATTTTTAGGGCTTGTTTATAACTCCATGATAGTCAATCTGAACAGTCGGATCAATGTTTCAATGTTCCAAACTCTTCCAGAAATTCGACGAACTCACAGCTAGGGTTTTTACGGCTGCTGTGCTTTTCTGTTACAGCAGTAAATTTATTGTACCGATCTGAGATCGAGACGGACTCCGAACGACACCAAATTTTGAGGGATTGATCATCAACTTTTATTCTTCATTCTGACCGGAGGGATTGTCGTTTCAACGGATCAATCTCCAGGAATAAATAAAAAACGAACAGAGACAAAACAGATCTACTTCTAGGAAACTAAAATTACAAAATTTCCTATACTCATATAAACGAATTTATATGAGTTTACAATAGATCTAACGAGTAAACAATACCATCCCCAATCCATCTCTTCAACCACAACATATCAAAGCATTCATCATCATGATTTTCGAATTTTAAAAACGAAAAAAAAACAATGCAATCTAAACATGCAATTTCCACTCCTAGATCTAATATTTTATACGTATAAATATAGATCACCATAGCGACTGATACCACTGTTAGTAATACCATCCGCAACGGAAGCGATTTAAGGATCTAGATATATAAATTACACGTAATAAAATAACTAGATCTACTCTACAAGGGGGTTGTAGAACATACCTCTTGGATCTCAAAATCCAAGTAGAAGAACCGCAAAGAAAAGATGGTGTGAAGAGCACCACGATCTTCCGCACGTATGATCCGAGCAACTCCCGGTGGAAGGAAATCCTCGACTCGAATCCTCCCGATATGCTACCCGGAAAGATCTCCAAGATTTTCCTCTCTTTTCCCCTTGGCCGAAATTTTCCTTCTCCTCTCTAAGAGGTGAAAGTCAAATTTTGTGTGTGTTTTAGGCTTGTGAGAACTCTCTTTATATAGGAGAGTAATCCTTGTCCTCCAAGGATTTTATTAATTAATACAAAATCAATTATAATAATCCTATTAAATAAAAGATAATCCCACAATATTCTAGAACAAATCTAGAATAATATTTATCTTTATTTCTTACCATAAATATTTATCAAATAAATATTTTATTCACATGTCTTATTAATCCACAAGAAAACTAATTTCTTGACAATTAAATGACAAAATATGCACCCCATGCCCTAACATATTAGGTCATCCACGCATTTCACACACTTGGGCCAAGATTATGAAAAATGCCTTTTTTCACAAATTTAATTATTTAGCCCAACTAATTTAATAGTCCACTAAACAATTAATTCACATATCGTTTTTAATACAGTCCAACAAGAACTAAATTAATATTATTAGGATTCGACGTCCGAGAATAGCTATGCTATATTGGAGGCACGTCGGGGACCATGGACTAATAATCAGCGGCTCCGATAAATCAAATAAATAATTATCTTACGAACAGAATAATCATATTCGATAAATCAATCACAGGAATATGCCACCATAATCCCGTGACTGCACTCCTCCGATTATGAGATTATATTTATCTCCTCACGAGAATGATAATAAACGTCCATTGATATAATCATTACATATGGATTAATCCTCCACAGACTGTTCATTCTAAATCGGGAAGTTACCGTTAACCCTTTTCAGAACCTCTTATCCTTATATACCATTAACCCCCTAGTGATCAATTAATTCATACAACTCACTGGTAGCTAATCAGTGTAATATGAACTCCATGGATCGATCAGTTTCCAGGATTAACAAATAAGGGAACTGTCTATCTACTTCCATAAATGATAGGAATGGATTCCGTAACTGTGCTAACACAGACTACTCACTCAATCCAGTACAATGCCAAGATGGGGTAATTCAGACCACAGACTCAGTGTAATCCTTAACCGTCGAGTCAAACCTCATACTGATTCAAGCAGTTGACTGTGATCACCTCAGGATTAAGATATATCCATAAATATGATCATCGATTGATTCTATAAGACTTCTCGATTACGGAATTATATCGTGTACTCTAATCAAATTGGTCCAGGCCTATATGATATATCTATCACATATAAATGGCCCACTAGGTTCTCTTAACCGAAAGTCCGGATAAGACAATCACACCTATTGTGTTCTGGGCGCATTAATAGCATGTTAAAGGAGTGACCCGATACTCTCGATTAACTTCACTATGGGCTATTTGTATTTTAAGTACATCTTCACTAACTCAATCCTCCCGTGTATATCCCATACACTGAGTTAAGTGATTACATAAACGATATACTTTAGGATTTTCTGTAGTGTAAATACTATTGTCACATCGGTGAATATGAGAATAATAAATATGAATAATAATATCATTTCATTTATTAAATAAAACAATTACAGAATTGTCTTTCGGGCATCACACCTAACAGGTGCTACTCACCATGAAGTATCGTTTGCAACCTATTAGTGGATCACACGAATAGCCACGGGTTAAGACCCGATAGTGTACACGTTCGGCGAAGTTCCTCTACCATTTAGCCATTTATAGGCCAGTAGAGTTATTCTTGACCGCCCAGACATCGCGATAAAAACAAGTGCCTTACCAAGAATGTTACGATGTTTTGTCTTTTACTACACAGTTACATAAATTATTAGTCATTAGTTAGCATCCTAAGTGTTTTCAAGGGAAAAACTCACTTAACAACTCTACTCCCTCACTTAGACTCTAGACACAACACCCTAGGCAAATACCAAGACATTGATGAAGTCTAATTCATCAAAGCACAAGCAAATCTAACTCTTTTGATGGTCCCAAACTTCAACTCTATGGAAGAGTACATTCGGTGCCGGAACTAAACGCATCAGAAACTTAATCAAGGCTTGTTCATGTTCATTTAAGGATATTAGATCCGGAAACAATGTTTAAAACAAAACTCATACCTTAAAACAAAATTTTCCCCAAAACAGGGTCAATGCATGCGCATTGAACGAGCAAAAACATTCAGGATGTCACTGTCCGGACAATGCGTGCGTATTACCCTCAATGTTTGTGCATTCTACCTGCTGAAAGAAAATCTGACCATCCTGTACCAGCAATCCGTGCAAATTACTAATCAATGCGTACGCATTGAGAATCCTGTACCAAAACCCGACTTCATGCTCCATCAATGTGTGCGCATTGCTAGGGAATGCGTACGGATTCAACGCGGAAAGGCCCTAACTTGATTTTTTCCACACATTATCGATTTCTAACATAATCCAAACATGAATAACATCTATTTAAGAATTATAACAACAAGAATTCATAACTTTTAACCACACACAACACCATATACTTGCATAACAACAATTGGCATGATTTCAAGCGCCAAACCACTTCTACAACCAAAGCCCTAACTTCATCAATCCAAATTAAGGCAATAGGGAAGATTTTCTAACTTGATCAAAGCACAACTTCAAAGCAAACTTCAAACAACTGCAGCACTTCCTCTAAACACAGCAAAAACATATTTGATCCATAACCAATTCAAGAACTAGTTAGGATCAATGTTTCTAACTATTCCGAACTACTAATTACACACTTTCTTCAACCCAAACATGATCAATCATGATTAAAACCAGATTTACGGCTATTTCCACACCTTGATAACACTTCAAACTTTTGGTATCAACCCGATCTTTGTCTCTTCACGATTCTGTTTCTCTACTCAAATCTACAATCCGTCAAGAACTTTGTGAGATATTTGGAAAAATATTTTTTTGCCTTCTTGTTTGCTCTCAAGTACTCTCAAGTTCTCAACACTCGATTTTCTGACAAGTTACTCTATTAGTGGGAGGTTTGTTTCCCAAATAAAACCTCTCCCCACTATTTCCCTATTATTTCCTTAAATTTTCTCTTAATTCAAATTTAATCCCCATTAAAAATATATATACATATTTTGAATTATATATATATATATATATATATATATATATATATATATATAATTATATTTCCATAATTGGAGTAAATCTAATACTTCATTTTCGCAAAATGACACGTATGCCCTTTCCCAAAAATTGGAATATTACACCCTCTCAAGTGAACATGTGGATTCAGCACATTAAATTTGTCTCTAAACCAGTAAAATGCAATAGTTCCTTGGTAAATATGTCAGCCACTTGGTCTACTGATGGATTTTAACCCACTCTCAGCTTATTGCCAAGAACTATATTCCTGATGTAATGAACATCCACTTCAATGTGCTTTGTTCTACCATGATTCACTATGCACTAATTATGTTATCACTCCACAAAGTTGGTATGGTTGGTAACTGAATGTGAAGCCCCGTCCTAGATACCGAGTCCTTATCTAGAAAGAACGCCCAACATGAATATATTAACTTTTTAAATCACAAAAGTAATATATGCATAAGCCCAATAAAAATGAATCATAGTAAAGAGGAAATTTAAAACTAAAGGTAAACTCGAAAAACTAAATGTCAAAAGACAAACAAAACGGATCTATAGTTCCAGTCTACGTCTCGGAAAACTGAAAAGACAAAACAACGATATAAACGTCATTGACTTATTACATCCGAAATGAAACCAAAAAGGTACTAAAGTCCATCTCTCAAAACTGAATAATAAATTCATAAATGAAAGTCCACATCATCATGATATCTTGAGCTCATACGTCGGCTCCGTCAGTACCATCATCATATTCATACTCATCATTATCCTGACAATCACCTTCTCGGTGTAGGTACAATAAAAAGAGGGAAATTACAATTGTACTCAGTAAGGGGTAGAAGAAACAGTTACACAATTGTATGACATATCATATATTGCAAGAAAATTCTACAAACACTATCACGTAGGTTGTAAATGAGATCACACGCCCCTCTAATAGATCACATAGTACATCATTGCACAAGTAATTTTGTACATCAAGATCAAAGGACACTGCGCATGGTGAGACTGCACCACGACAGGGTGAGCACCTCTTAAGGGCACGGACATAGGTCTCCGTGTGGGAGATACACGATTCCCTTGACCATAAGCCAAGTGGAGGTGTAATAGTCCTCATGCTTCTAGATTTTAATGTGTCTTACCGATGATAAAGATGTTTTAGCATTTACATTCACACATATGTAATTTACGAGTTTAAGTCTTACCACATGGTTCATTCACATAAAAGACTTCCTATGGACATCTAGTCCTACACATGCTAATTACACTACCCAGTACATTGCAAAAAAATCATTGACTACTAAGTCAACATCCCACAAGGCCTAAACAACGCCTTCTGGTACTCTCACCTTCTCCCCACAAAGGGTCTCAGTTATGGTGCTGATCATAGGCTACCAAAAGTCAAAGTTAGACATTGTAACATAACATATAATGTCCTCAAATACATGCATACCAATCATAAACACATAGTGCACAATTGAATAGCTAAATAAGGCGGAAATACACCTTCGGCGCCCAACAAGGACCCATTGGCGTACGCCAACCCTGTCCACAAACCAATCATACCATTCTGTTTCCTCCAGAGAGCCTGGCAAACCTCCTTGGAGTCTGCCAAGAGTTAACAGAGTCACATTGCTTGTCCTTGGCACCCACCATACCCCTATTGTCGTTCACCATTGATTTCTAGAACAACTGTTGGCGCCGGCCAATGATCACCGGCATCCGCCAATACGCCATTGGCGTCCATCAAAACAAACAGAAGCGTCCTGTTTGTTTACTACTCAGGTTGGCATTCACCAATACCACTATGGCGTCCGCCAAACCGTTGGGAATAGACAAGATCATCCTAGTCCCGGGCGATTTCTATTGCAAATTAGGACTAACAATTCCCAACCTTATTACTACGTTATACATGTAATTAAACATCAGTTTATCAATGAAAACAATCACATGTCCCTTTAAAAGAACACCCCTTACCTTTCAGCAATTTGATAGCCTATCCAAAGCAAAAAATTGAAAGCATTACGTGAATCCTTTCATCCACGACTTCTACGATCAAGCTATGATAATTAACCAACACACTACGATTAAAAAACTCTTCATCCTATCAAAGCTCATATTTTTCCCCAAGAATGCTTAAGATTATAGATTTAAGGCAAAACTAAAAACTTACTAAACTAAGAATAGTTGGTGTGGAAACGTTTGTCTTCTCACGGTGATTAGTGTCTACTGCGGTTTGCAAAAAAGATCAACTGATTAGCTGTGCGATTGAAGATTCCCTTTCTGATTCTCCCTGCGTTATGTCGTCTCCCCTTTCTCTATTTTCTCAGAAGTTTTCCATACGTGAAAATAAATATAGGGAATTAAGGGATTATTTCCCTTTTATACCCATTAATTAAATCCATTAATTAAATAACTAATTGCATTTACTAATTATTATCTTTTAGGTTAGAATAAAATACGAAAATAAATAAATAAATTCCTCTTTTACATTTATACCCTTTTTAAAAACTCGGGGTGTTACACTGAAACTTCATCAAAGCAAGTATGTATGTGATCATTTGAATTTTTGCCCAGGTTGGACAAGGCTTGATACTCTGACTCACTACCGGATCTAACCACAATAGATATTTTATTTGAACTCATTATGATCAGTGAGTCACCTAGGTAACACACAATAGCCAATGGTAGATTTCTTATCAGATAGACAAGCTGGCCAATTGCATCTTAGAACTATAAAATCATAATGTGTGACTACGATTAAAATGAAATTATTGTTCCAATGTCCCTTCAACATACCTCAGTAGCCTTTTGAGAGACTGGAAGTGCACGGTCTGAGGTTTTTGCATAAATTGGCTTAGAGTATTGTCAACAAAATCTATGTTAGGGTTAGTGAAGGTCAAGTATTGTAGACCTTCTATGGCACTCCTATAAATGTCAGGATTGACAAGAGGTTCAACATGTTGAGGAATGAATTGTTTACCTGACATTATTGGAGTTGGACATGGTTTAGGGTTCTTCATGTTTAACCTTTAGAGTACCTGAGATGCATATTATGATTGAGTCAAGTACAAGTCTATCTGATCAGCTGCATACCTTTGAAATAAGAGATAGGACCTAGGTCTTTCAATGAGAATCTTGAGTTACGTAACCGAATGAAATTATTAATCAAGTGAGAAGAGTTTCTGTAAGTAACATAGTGATCGCGTGTAAGTCACTAAGGTCGATATTACTAGCAAGAATACTAGGTACATCGCAGTATAGTAAATGCGAGTCAAGGTCGATGCCACAGAGATAATGAAACTTATACATATAAACGATTCTAACCTAATTAAGAAGCAACATAGAGGTGGTCATTGACCAACAATAACATATAAAGAAAACAAACATTGTATACCTCTCCCTCTCCTTACCGATCTACTAACTTGGATTAGTTAATCGTTATGTTTACTTCCCCACATAATTTCCTTAGATTAATCGTGAGCGTTTTATCATATTTATCATCTACACGTGCAATTCCTACTCCTATCTACTCTGACAATGGCGGTAGACAATCTATACGCAAGCTGCCCTCCTTAATTTGTCCGTAATAGCCCATACGCATAAACACTAGAACTGCCGATATTGAGCATTACCTCATACCGCTAACCCGCCTAGACAGCTGTCGACACTGACCAGCACGTTCCTAGGGTCCATCAAGAGTATGTCCTAATTAACACTTCACTTGCGGTCCTTCATGTTAATTTACGAATTTCGAATACTAGATTGGCCAGACCTATTACTCGTTTTAATTATTTCTACCGATCAACGTAGCTGTAGTGAATCCCAGTTTAGGTTATCTAAAATGTGCCTCGGTAAATTATAGGGTTTTTAAACATGCACATTAACTAAAACACATAAATACGAACATATCTACCATATTGAAGACGATAAAGGAATGTTCAAAGCATCATACCTTCAACAATGGAGATCTAGTTCGATCTACTCAAGCTAGAGATGTTGGAAGAAGGGAGGAAACCAAAAGCAACTCTCCAAAGCTCAAGAAAACTTTATTTCATCAAAATATATAATGTATTTAAAGAATTGATAATAAACTATGAAGACTTATTAAAAATTATACAATAATCTGATAATGCTGCCTTATATAGATACAATGACCGGCTTAAGACTCTCTAAAACCCTAACCAACTTAGGCAATGCGGCAGAATGAATTTCGTGTTGAATAAGTCACTGGTTTACCGGGCCTAACCCTCGGGTTACCAGGCCTTCTATTCTTCTTTTTCTTTAGCAGGATTCCTTTTGGACTTCAATCACTCAGCCCAATGCATTCCTTTTGGTCCAGATCCGTTCTCCAAATGCTCCAGATTCGGTACATCCTATAAAACACAAAAAACGAGACAATACAGTACCAAAACATCAGGAAAATAGCATGAATGCATAATTATGATCCTGGAAACACTCACATAGCATTTAACATATATTTTAAGCAATAACGAGCCTATCTATCCTCTCTTGAGCAGAATTCGGGGTAAATGTAGGTACAATTATTGATACCATTTAGAGTGTCATCAATTACACCCCACTTAGCTTTTGATCGTCTCGAGCAAAAAAGGCGAAAAGAAAATAACACTCTGATCAATACATAAGTTAATTAAAAACAACTACGCCTCACAAAGTCAAGATCAAGATCATGCCACTCTTATCCATCAGTAACAATATTAAACACTATTCACGTCATGAGCCAATGTGTGTGTGCAATAACTTTCACAACTGCTTAGAAACACAGACAATCTCACATTACGTCAACCCGTAGTCGAACTAACCAGTCTTGAAAATGTTATTTATTAAATGATTGAGTTGGGAAGGCGGATTGAGAACCGAGCTTATATTACTCTTAGGCTCACGTTTATCGGTCTATGCCAAAGTCATGCGTCTTACGCTCCATCGATTGAGATATGGCTAAAGAGAATATAGATGTATATATTTCAATGCACTTCTCTTTCTTGGTGGGTGAACTCTCATTGATTTAACTCTCCTCACGGCCCCACTCATGATAAACTACCGAATCTGAAATTCCTTTTCCTTTCTAAGCGTAAGTGGAACATGATTCTTGATAAAGCCAGGGTCAACTCTAGTCAAAGCAATATGCTATCGACTACACACCAAAGGAAGTGAGTTATACGTGCTTAAAATTGTGGCTCATAACAGAATACGCGCTTAATACGCCACTACTTCAGAAGTGGACTCTTTCTCTTACTCATACAAAGTAAAACAAAGATGAAGTCAATTAACTCGAAAAGATCAAAGATTCATAATTTTTCAAAATTCTGTCGAAAAGAATCAAAGTCTAAGTGGTGAATCGTTCATCAAAGAGAATGAAGATAGTCACGCAATTCATGGAATATAATGCTAAAAAGCTAAGTGACGTTCCTCTACCCCCCACTTAATCGAAACATTGTCCCCAATGTGTAAGATGAGAAATAAAAAACGAAAAGGAACTTAGCTTCGGTTAAGCGTGGAACCAAAGAAGAAACGGATCATCGGGCACATGTAAGTAGTTCATGAAGAATCTGTGCTAAGTAACTCAAGAAAACCAAGAAGAATAGTGGTGACAACAAACTGTATAACAAAAGTGCGGCAGTAAAAGAGAAAATAAATAACTCCAAAACAATCTAAGCCGACAAAATCAATGTAGAAAATTATTCTGCTACATTAACTAAGTAGGAAAAGAAAAAGAAAATTAAATAAAAACAAGAAAAATGGAAACAACAATAAAAAGAAATAAAATCTAGTCCTCATCAGAATCACCCTCCCAGTCGACTCCATGCTCAAAACCGGGAGGTGGTGCAGAACTTGAGGCGGCGGCGGCTGAAGATGATGCTCTACGATGTGGGGCAGTCCTAGGTGGCGGGGTAGAGGAAGGAATGCCAAAGAATTCGATAATCCTATCCATCTTGCTATGTAGACTCACAATTTCTCACGAGTGCTCCTCAAGCAAGGCTCTCTGAGTCTTCGGTGCACCATGCACCGGAGTACGCTCCCTCTCTGCTCTAACCCATCTCTGAACTCTCGAAACTGACTGTGAACTGAGCTGTGGCTCAAGATCTTCCCAATCATCACTGACAAGCATCTTCACCTTGGCCTCTAGAGCAAACATATCAATCATCGGCCCGTAAGGTAGCAGCTCTCTCTCATAAGTGGCGGCAAGCTCATGGATACGGCTAAGCATCAACAGACCGATGTTGATAGGGGCACCCGTCTCTAGATAAAACATCAACTCTGCCCTCAAAGTGGTGACAGAGACCGTGTGCTTCGTCGGAATAAGGTGAGCACAAACAAATCGATTGACCATCTTCCGGTCCCAAGATAAATCATTCTCTAGGAAGATGGTGGGGGCACCAGCAGGATTATGCTTCCATTGCACCCCAAAGAAATCAACAACCATATCCATCCTTTCGAAATCGGCAATGTTGCTCGATGATGTGTACTCATCCGGGCCCACCGGTGGATTTCTAAACCCAAAATGCTCGTTGATCCTCTCAATAGAAAAATCAACCTTAACTCCTCGAACTGTAGCAAATGTGGCTCCGGGGTTATGCGAAACATTAGCATAAAACTCTCTAAAACTACCACCGTGGCGTAGACCTTCTATGAATTTGCCTCGTCTACACAAAATGAAGAAAGGTGAGATTGCACCCTTCACTCGCACACTGATCCTTTGGAGGTGGAATTGCTCCTTCACCAGCTCACCACTAATACCAACACACAGTCCTCAGACTGCACCAACAGCTGTAGCAACACCGTATGAAGAAAGGTAGAATTGCTCTCTTCAAACTATGCACAGCCAACCCTTTTTCACAAAGGTTAGGTATAGAATTAATCAAAGATTAATTCAGTGAGCTGTCTGATTCTTCTGGATCTGACTTTGTAGCTCCAAGATGCCTTCTTTCCCCCTTGATGGGTTACTGGATCTTTCTTTGAAGTCTTCAAGGCAATTTCGTTGGCTTCCCCTTTTTCTGGATATATATGATCTGATTTTATAGATCTGGATTTGGATCTTTGAATATATGATTGTAAAGCTCTTTTTTTATCCTCCTCTCTCTCTTTGCTTTAAGTGATTCTTTTGTGTATATATAGGGGTGATGTAACGGTCACTAGCTCTTGTAGCCGTTACACTTGTCGTTTTGCCAACGTTCACATGTACGATCTTTTGTCGTATTCTCAGTTTGAATTCAACAAGGCTTTAACTCAGTTTTCTACTCTTCTTCAAAACTGAGTACCTTGTTTACTTAATATATGACTTTAATTTACTAAGTCAGAGTACACCAATCAGTTTCTTCTTACTTGGTAACTGATAATCTTTGTCCTTAAGATTATTCAGTTATACATGATCTATAACTCAGTTTCAGGTCACCACAGACTTGCCCGAATCCCGACTTATAGTCACGACTTAATCGACTTTCTAACCGAGTTTGCCACCTCGCCTTCAATCCTCAATAACCGAGTCCGTGTCCCTCGGTTCTTCGGTCTTCTAGATAAGCCAACCGAGTCTCGTGTCCCTCAGCGAACTTATCTTCTTCAGTTTTAGCATAACTGAGTTTGAACCCTCAGTTCTTCAAGTGCATATACATTTTTCTTGTTATAAATCAATTTTCTTGTTGTGACTCAGTTGTTTGCCTAGTTCCTATTCTATTACAATGCTTGTCTGAAACAACCTATACAAGGTTTAGACACTAGATAGAACTTATACATTTATTTCTAGACCATTTCTTGCTTCTTCTTTTATTATGCACTATAACAGTTAGTTACGACTTCATCATCATGGGTTGTAAGTGATTTGTCTAATTTCGTGACGAATCATCGTCAAAACATAAATAATATTTCCAACAATTTCCCCCTTTTTGATGATGTATCATAACCCTCCCTAAAAGCAATAATGAAAGAATGGTGCAAGAAATCATAACGAAACATCTTAAGAAAGCAAAATAGAACAGCCAAATTTATCGCAAGATTCAAAATAGAACAAACTGAGTTACAAACTGTATTAGATTACATCTTTTCATTTTCCAGTGCCATTAATTTTTCACCAGCAAATATACTCCTTTTTTCCTCTAAAGATCTTCTTGTTTTCCCTTCTTCTTCAGTTTCATCAACTCTAGGCTTGATTTCCAGATATTCATTCAGCCGTCTGTTTCCTTCTTCATTCTCTTGGTTTTTGAACTTGATCAGAATTTCTTTGAGTTCTTCTTCCATCAATTCCTCTTCTTCTTCTGAGATAAGATTTCCTTTTTCTCTTTTCTTTCTGATTTCTTTTCAGTTTCCCCTTTGTTTGTGTCTTCTTATCTGCCAACTTCTCAAGGAATTTGACACAGGTTAAAAGCTTCTTTCTGATATTCAATACTGCTTTAACTGCGGCTTTCTCATCATCCTCAATTCTTGTGTCTTTAAAGTCTCCTTCGCAATCGCTCTTCAAACATACCGTCAATCGCTTCTTCATCAAGTTGAGTAGTTAGTAGATCGCATCTACTTGTCTATCTTGATCTTCTATCGCTTGTCCGGCATAAGCCTCTTCGGCCTCTTCGCCTTTTCTTCTTTACCGCATCATCATCACCTACAGCCTTCATCTTCCCCTTGTTTGAAGATAAGCGATAGCAATCTTCAAATAACTTACGTAGGGTGATGATGTTTGAGTATTTGTTCAAACCTGAATAATGTATTCTTCCAATTAATTCATGCAGGTTGAACATTTTCTCCTGTAGATTTTGTATTAAACATTCAATGAATTCTTCCAGATTTTTCAGTTTCTTGAACCAGAGATTCTCCAAATGCTGATTTGCTTATGGAAGCCTCATGAGCTTGGGATGAGATGCTGGCCTCAGGATAATGAAAATGAACATCGTGAACCGCTTGTCGCTTCATTTTCATACTCAACCCGACAAAATTCTACATCTTCCATCGCTTCTCTTTTCTCTTCGAAGGTATTCCCCATACATGGTAGTGGGAAATTCACTTCCTCCGCATTCTTCATCGCCGCCTCTTCGATTCTTCAATCTCTTTCGGCTTCTTCTTCCATTTCTACATCATCTTCGCCTTCATCTCGTTTTGCTTCCTTCGTTTTCTTCACTTCCTTCTCGATTCTTCATCGCCTTCATCATCACTTTCATCATCAATATTGATTACCACTTTAGGTTCGGCTTTCATTGCCTGAAGTTTGTTCCATAACCTCTTCTGTCTTCTCAGAGTCCTTTCATCTAAATTCACAATTCCACTTGAACTGGAGTCTGAAGCTTCACTCAATTCCTCTTCTTCAATAATTTTCCTTTTCTTTGTCCCAGTGGACACTGATTTGAGTTTTGCTTTGGCTTCTGTAACTTTTGATATGGAGAAATGATCTAGTATCCTTTGCACTAGATAAGGAAATCCTTTTTTCAATAAAAACGATTCTCCAGTATCTTCTCTTTCTTTGGCTCTTCCTTTCTCGTCTGAAATTTGCTTTATCAACTGATTGAGAACAAATTTGTTCCAATCAAATCTCTTTTCAAACCAAATAGCATAAATCATCTTCATTTTATCTGTTGAGAGAGTATAGAAATTTCGAGCATGGCCAATGACGTTTCTGGTCAGAAGTATCGTCAAGAATGCAAACTCTCCTTTCTGCTGATAAATAGAGCCACTGTAATTCTTCTCCTTCTTGTTGATTGCCGTGATGTTCCAAAGCTTGTCTTTTTCTTCTTTCCTCGAATCTTTTTAATCTTCTTTGTAATTTGAATGGAAAGAGTGGAGTTTGAGAATTTTTGACAGAAGTTGTCCAGGCTGATGGTGATTCCATCGTCTATGTTGTATCGCTCCATTGATTTTTGAGTTAAGGATGCTTGAGTGCTTGATTTTGGGTGAGCAGGATTTTGTCAAGATTTTGCAAACGTTTTCAAATGAGAGTCGTGTCACAATCAATGAGATTATGTAGGGATGTACATCTACTTTTTCTCCCAGATTGACACGTGGCTTCGAGTGATTTGCCATGTCAGCCCAAACGTCAGATGGTAGCTGGAAAGTCTTTACTTCTTTTGACCAATATGTCCTTCATCAGCCTTTGCCTTCTCAGTTTCAAATATACATCAGTTTTCTGAGGATTTTGCAAAGTGAACTGACTTTTCCTGCAAAACAGCTTTAAGTTTTCTTTGGTACCCATATCTTTTTGGGTCCGATTGAGTTAGTTACTGAAATATTACTTTCAGTTTCTTTGTTGAGAGAATTAAACCTTCTCAAATCTTTTCTGGATAAACCATTGCGCTCAATCTTAGTTGATTTCACAAGGATTCTTTTAGATTTAACATTTTTAGTTTCCTTGTGTAATCCACTAAATCTTCCAGTATCTTGATTTCTAGAGTTTATACTTTTTGAAGTCTCAAGACTGGGTAGGGGTGTGGAATTATCATTGCTTTTGTCGTATCCGCAAGACATTAATCTTTCACTAGATTTGACACTTCGCTTCAAGAAACTCATTCAAATCTTTTGCTTTGTCAAGTTCTCTCTCTTTTAATTTTAGTTCCAACGTAAGTTTTTCAGTTAACTTGACAAGATCAGAGTTTTTCAGACTGAGTTCAGCAAATGATAACCGATTTGAAGAATGTACCTTTCCTTGATGATTTGATGCAGTTTTAGGATTCGAATGTACACTCTTTTGTTGCTGTGATGAATCTTCAATATTAACACCCACTTGTAACTCCTTTCCTTTTTCTTTGGAGAGGTCTCTTAGTGATGGAAGTCCTCTGGATTCGTTAATATGAACATTGAAGTTTGTATGCACATCATCACTGAGTTGAGGTTCTGGATTTGTATATAGATTCGTCGCACTGAACCTTTCGATCATTTGATCCTGAAAATCAGATATATTTTGCAAGCAATTAGTCAGGGGGTGAGTAAGCCAACTTCTAGCTCTAGATGTAGACATTGAAACTAAGTGAACTGACACAGTGAAGGGTCTTCAACAACTGGTTTAAAAAAGGTATTCTAGGATCTTCTTTCAAATGAAAGAACTGCTCCGATACCAATTGTCGGTCCCTTGGAAAGGCTTACACAAGTTTAGAGGGGGGGGGGTGAATAAACTTGTCACCAAAAACTAATCCGGAACTGGAAAAGTCCCAGGAACTGAGTTTCTCTGAAACTCAAACTGATCTTCAGTTTGTTCCTGTCCCTTAAACTTGTGTGGAGTTCAGTTAGCTCAACTAAATATAAGTTATCTGACTTATATTTAGTCTCGTTAACTGGCAGCGGATAAAACTAGCCTTTAGTGCAATAGATGTGTAAATAGAAAACTAGACCTTCTATGTATCAGTTTTGTGCTGTCTCAGTGTCTGATGTTTGCTGAGAGTTAATGCAATAAATAAAACAAACACAGATGAAAAAAGTAAATCAACACATGATTTGTTTATGGAAGTTCCGGGTGGTGTAATCCCGTACGTCTCCCCTTCTCCTGTGGCGTAGGAGGTATCACTAGAATAATGAGATAACATTACAAAATCCTAGTACTATGACAAAATCCTTCACGACCTCGCCGCCATGTCCGACTTATAGTCACGACTTAATAAACCTCGCTCTTCAATCCTCAATAATTGAGTCCGTGCTTGTAGGGCCTCCGGAAATATCGACCCGCAGTCGGCTAAATCTACCCCTCATTCTCGAGCAACCGGCCTTGCATTCCAATGGCCTCGGAACGACTCGTAAATCTCTAAAGAATGGAATTGCTCAACCCCGTCGATTAAGGGATTAGCATCTCCATACACACCCTGTTAACCACTAAGCCGAACTGCTGAACGTTGATGCTTAGGACCCATCCTGAATGAGTACATAACCTGATACAGAAGCTTTTTCTAGAAATAACCCTCGGTAAACCGGATGTAGGGTACGGTTTACCGGCCTGATTTTTGTGATTTTCTTTCAGGATTGTGCCTCGATGATAGAAAAGAATTTTGGGCATTTCACCGTTGCGGCAACACTTCAGAACAGCAACAAGGTTGAAGGAGGTGGTGTTTAGGGTTTGGAAGATGGAAGGAAATGGTTTGGCTATGGTGGTGATAGTGGTGGTGATGGTAGTGGTGATGGTGACCGGATTTTAGAAAGGAGTAAGAAATGGGAGAAGTTTGGTGAATGAAAGAGATGATAATGATAAGAATGATGATAATGGTGATGAATGGGTGGTTTAAATAGGAAGAATGGAGTGAATGTTGATGGTTTAGTGGGATTGTTGGTGGAGAAGTTATTAGGGTGAGGGATTTGAGGAGGTGATTGATGGGATTGAGGTGGAGTTATTGTGGAGTGTGGGAAATGATGAAATATTTTGAAAAGAGGGAAAAATGGTTCGGTTTCTACATTTGGTTCAACGTGTGTCCTCCACGTGTCTCTAAAAAATCAGCTTTATGCACTGACGTTCAGAAATCTGAAAATCAAGCCTCGGTAACCCGGAGGTTACCCTCGAGATACCGGGGGTACTTTTCCTCGAGATTTTTTCTGCTTTGCTGCACTTCTTACTCAACCTTTCTGCTCAATTCTGACCTCAATTTGACTACCCTTTCATTCTTCAATCGTTATTTCTGACTCAAAACCTAACCTACTTCACTAGAATCCGTAACGAGGTAAAAAAACCTTTCCACAACCATTTGGTTTCAAGCCTAAGTTTGTGGTAGGATGAAAAAAAGCTCGTCCCTTCATCTGGATACTTTAATTCAATCCCAAACTACCTAAGGGTTTGAAGAGATAGTTCTGAGTTTATAGTCTCCAGCTCGACTTTCTTCAGATCTCTGATCAATCTTGTGTTGGAGCCTTAACTCGCCAAACTTACGCTCCAGAGGCTTGTACCTTCATAGAACCTTTTTGAGCCCTCTTCCTAGCATGCCTTTCCCTTTTATCTTGCGTGCTAGGTCTTCCTTTGCGTCGAGATTTAAGCCTTAAACCCAAGGACTCCACATTTTCTACTTTCAGCTAGACTCTTTCACTACGCAACACGGAAGGACTGGCTTCCGTGAGCATCTTGTTGTGGTCTTTATCTTCTTTCTCTCTCAGCATTAATCTCATAAGCTTTTGCTCAATGGTTTTTATGACAATCTCTCTATTCTTATGCCCCTCAATCTCCAAAATCTCTACCTTCCCTAAAGCATATGTCATCTTACAACTCTCCGGTCGGTTTTTTAGGGGTTCTAAGATCCTAAAAGATACAGCATCATTATTCATCCTTAGAGTGATCTCCCCTTTCAAAATCCATAACCGCCCTGCTCGTTGCTAAGAACTGGGGCACTAGGGTCCTCGAGTACGTCTATGACCAAGAAATCAATAAGATACGTGAACCCTCCTGCCTTAATTGTACATTTCTTAAGCAAACCAGTAGGCATGTCTCTGGTTCTATCTACGAAGGTCATGGTCCTGGTTTGATTCATCACGACCAGAAGTTTGATCTTTTGACATAGGGAAAAAGGAAGAATATTGCAACTCGAGCCAGAGTTGCGCGGAGACCTAATCCTACGGATATTCCATTGACAGAAATTGGGAGTCTGAACGTGCCAGGGTCTCCTAACTTCACCACGGTGTCTGAGTCTGGGTAATCCTCAGGCTCAGAAAACATCATGTTAGGATCCTCTTTAGGATCATCACAATCATAATCTGAAGATGATATATCTATTAATTCGCAAGGAAACTCACCCGGACAATACGTTCTGTACTCCTTTAGGCCATCTTTAGGCTCTTGCTTGATTGCTTTCTCCTCTTTCTCCAACCGTTTCTTTATAGTCTCATAATGCTCCCGTGCTTCAGTTCCGGGATACATGGAAATTGGTGTGATGTTCATGATTTTTCTAGGCATATTGTTTGGCTTGTGTGTGCTTTTTCAACTCTGAATCGATCAAATTTCTGAAGTGTTCTGATCAATCTGCAAAAGACAAAATAAAACAAAGAAAAGGTTAGCAATTTCCGCTTTAGTTGGGTGTGATCCCAACTGTTACGGACCTACTAACTAAAATCAACAGGGAATAACACAGAATAACAGGAACTGCTCGGAAATTGATTTTCCAGGCCTTGGTAACTCGGAGATTACCTTCGGGATCGGCACTGAATTTTCTAATTCTGGCAGTTTAACATGTGCGGATTGATACAAAATGACTCAAGACTCAAAATAAAATAAAATAAAAGAAAAATGACTTCTTAATTAGAATTAAAACGTTTATATTTAAAAATTGGCCATTGTCCCCAACAATGGCGCCAAAAATCTTGATCGCGTGAAAGTCACTAACGTCGCTATTACTAGCAAGAATACTAGGTACATCGCAGTATAATAAATGCGAGTCAAGGTCGATCCCACAAAGATAATGCAAATTATACATATAAAAAATTCTAACCTAATTAAGAAGCAACATGGAGGTGGTCATTGACCAACAATAAAATAAAAAGAAAACAAACATGGTATACCTCTCCCTCTCCTCACCGATCTACTAACTTGGATTAGTTAATCGTTATGTTTACTTCCGCACATAATTTCCTTAGTTTAATCGTGAGCTTTTATCATATTTATCAGCTACGGGTGCAATTCCTACTCCTATCTACTCCGACAATGGTGGTAGACAATCTATACGCAAGCTACCCTCCTTCCATAATAGCCCGTACGCATAGAAAACTAGAACTGCCGATATTGACCGTTACCTCATTCCGCTAACCCGGCTAGACAGCTTGTCGACACTGACCAGCGCGTTCCTAGGTCCATCAAGACTATGTCCTAATTAACACTTCACTTGCAGTCCTTCATGTTAATTTACGAATTAAGAATACTAGATTGACTAGACCTATTACTCGTTTTAACTATTTCTGCCGATCAACGTAGCTGTAGTGAATGCCAGTTTACGTTTTCTAAAATATGCCTCGGTAAACCGGTATAGACTACCGGGTTACCGGGCAGCTTTTCCTAATTTCTGGATCTACATTGCTCAATACGATTAAATTAAGTAAATTATAGGGTTGTTAAACATGCAGATTAACTAAAACACATAAATACGAATAGATCTACCATATTGAAGACGATAAAGGAACGTTCAAAGCTTCGTACCTTCAACAATAAAGATCTAGCTCAATCTATTCAAGCTAGAGATGATGGAAGAAGGGAGGAAACCAAAAGCAACTCTCCAAAGCTCAAGAAAACATTATTTCATCAAAATATATAATGTATTTAAAGAAATTGATAATAAACTATGAAGACTTATTAAAACATATACAATAATCTGATAATGCGGCCATATATAGATACAATGACTGACTTAAGACTCTCTAAAACCCTAACCGACTTAGACAATGCGGCAGAATGAATTTCGTGTTAAATAAGTCACCGGTTTACCGGGCCTAACCTTCGGGTTTTACCGGGCCTTCTATTCTTCTTTTTCTTCAGCAGACTTCCTCTTGGACTTCAATCACTCAGCCCAATGCATTCCTTTTGGTCCAGATCCGTTCTCCAATGCTCCAGATTTGGTACATCCTATAAAACACACAAAACGAGAAAAAACAGTACCAAAACATCGGGAAAATAGCATGAATGCAGAATTACGATCCTGGAAACACTCACATATCATTTAACATATATTCTAAGCAATCACGAGCCTATCTATCCTCTCTTGAGTAGAATTCGGGGTAAATGTAGGTACAATTATTGTTACCATTGAGAGTGTCATCACATAGCATCAACATAAACCAACACAAACATGACTTTGTTATCCAACATAAACATGAATGAAGATTTATAAGCAACAAACTGAGTGAAACCCCAACTAATCACGGTGTCTTGAGAGCATCAAAACCAAGATCTAGAAGCTTTTTTTATACATAGGGGGATTGTTTAGTCTACATACATGCCCTGGTTTTAAAGGACCTAACCCTTCTAGTTGAGCCTTGTGCATTGGTTCTTGTAATGGTCCATTGAGGAAGGCATTGTTGTAATCAGTTTTATTTATAGGCCAATTCACAGTCAATGCTAAAGTGAAATTTATTCAAATAGTATATGACTTTTCCATTGGACTAAATCTTTATGTGTAGTCTAGTCCATAATGTGGAGTGTAAACTTGGAAAGATGTCTTGCCTTATGTATCAACACCGTACCATCTGGCCTCAGTTTCACCTTAAAAATCGACATGTATCCTTTGGGTAATTCCCTAAGATCCCATGTCATTTTGTGAAAAAAGAGCTTTATATTCTTCATTCATTTCTTGTTTCAGACTTAGTTCTGCAATGTTTCTGATGCCCTGGTTGGTTTAGTAGGAAAAGAATAAACAATAGAAATATTAGCTTAATTGACCTAGGTTTGAATAGTCTACTCTTGGATCTAGTTTTCAAAGGATAGGATTTTATTTGAGGGGGTCGATCTGGGAAGACTTCAACAGTTTCAGTGACATCACTTAAAGTGGAGGGGAAGTAATGGTTGAACTTGGACTTAAGGCAATGCTACTTTCAGTTGAGACAACATGTGCATGACAAGAAGAATTTGTTATACTAGGTGATGTAGTATGTAATAGTGAGGATGCAGAGTGATGGAATAGGCGTAGATAATGCAGGTGTAAATGTATATGTTGGTGGTGAATACTCATCAGGCACCTGATAATGTTTAACAACAACAATACCTTCATCAAGGAATCTTCTTTGGCTTGTCATGGACTTATCCAACAACCACTCTACCGAAGCAGATTCAAAAGGAAATAAGGCTGTAATAAATATTATACATAGGCCTTGATTGAAACCCGTAGAGAAGGACGGCGTAAACTCATAAAAAACCACATTGTTAGAGATATTGATTATACCAGTGTTATCTAGAAATTTATATCCTTTGTGGTAAGGACTTAAAACAAGGTTGACACATCTTTTGGAATGGAACTGAAATTCGATGGATTAAAATGGTCTAAGGTTTGGCTACACTACACAACCAAACACCTTAAAGACTTTGCAAAGGGTGATTCATGGTGTAAAGAGTGTGTAGAATGGTTGATGATGATGGAGAAGGAGGCTAAAAAACTATGCCACCAATACATCAATGACATAGAGGCTTGATCTAAAATAGTTAGACCAAGCTAAACTATGTTCCTAGGTTTTCTCTTTTGCCCTTCCTTACATGCTAGGCATGATCATGAGGGTAGGGATTTCAGAACACAATGCCTTGAGTGTTAAGGTATTGCTGAAAATATTTATATTCACTCGTAATCCGATTGATCATTTTACTTTTGTGGGAAAATTAATTTTCTACATGGGCTTGTAAATACAAAAAGGCATTGAAAACTTATGACTTACTTTTGAGTGGGTAAATGCAAGTGTGTCTAGGTGATCAACTATAAAATGGACATTATAGATAAAATCCTCAGTAGATTTCATGGGTGCTAGACCCCACAAATTAGTTTAAATGAATTAAAAATAGATTTAGCATGAGTATCAGAGAGAGGATGAAATGAATTATGAGCCTTACTCAACTAACAAGATTCACAGAAAGAGAGTTTTCCAATAATATGAACATTGCATTCATTCAACACTTAACTGAGAACTCTACTTGATGAATGTCATAGTCATATATACCATATATTAGGGTTATTGTTCAAGGTATTACAACTAACAAACTTAATGTAGTTCTGAGTAAAATTGTGAAGACATATGGAAGTAGGCTTGGATTGAAGGGAGGTATATGGCATAAGTCATTAGTTGGAAGGGCTATCGGATAAATGGCCATGTTGAAGTTGAACCCTAAAAAGCATTTGCTCTGTAATTTTGTCCTTCATAACATGAAACACATCATCAATTTCTACAATAATATGATTATTAGAAAGTAATTTAGAAATGTTGGGTAGATTTTTGGTAATTTGAGGAACATGTAGAACAATGTTCAAGGATAATGTATTATGGAGTGTGTGGAATGTGGTATTACCAATGTGAGAAATTGTAAAAACAATTACCATTTCTTTCTACCAGTGTATCATTACCATTGTAGTTAGAAGTCAGACTCAAGCTTTCCAAGATAATTGTGACATGATTAGTTGCTCCACTGTCAAAGTACTAAGAGGGAGCAATGACTGTATTGGGGGTAGAAACATAGGCATATATTTTTGATTTTGTCCTCCTATGTTCCCTGTTGTGTTTGGTCCCCTAAAATCTTTATCAAACATGTGTCATCAGACTACAGTAATGTGGAAATTTTTACCACAAAGTTGGCATGTCATTTTGTTACTAACTCTTTCAACTCCTCTACCTTTGCTCCTACCTCCTGTGAAAGCTATTCTTCCATTAAACATGTTCTAACCAATATTTTTCGCTTGGAATTAGTCCAGCTTCTAGAGAGATGGCCTTTTGAGGGTAGGAAACAACATGGGCTTTTGCACTAGGTTGGAGTATGCTACTAATAGTTTCCACGATAGAGAGATTTAATCTTAACAACGGTCTCTCATTAGTAAGTAACTAAGACTGTATTTATGGCTATGTTATAAAACATATCTTAAAGGTAATGTAGACCATGATAGCCTCATAGTCTTTGTCTAGACCTCTCAAAGTAGCCATGATTAATTTTGACTTAGAAATACGATTGCTCTATGTATATATAGTTCATCACTATAGTACTTCATCTAAGACAAGAAATCACTCATGGACTTGGATCATTTTTTTGACCTAGTTAAAGCACTATTATACTCAAACATCCTAGCCCTAGAATAACTATTGAGCAAGGCTTCCGAAGTAAACTAGATTTTATGAGAGAATGTACAGCCAATTACCTCAATTAGAGCTTGTTCAGTCATGGAACTAAGAAGCCATCCCATAAACAAATGATATATGGCTTTCCATTCTTCAAGTGCAGAATTGGGCAATGTTTAGATATGAGACAAACCAAGTGGTCCACATTTCGTACCAAGAAGATAACCTTCCAATTTGTGAACTATCAGAATTGGAAAGATAGTATATCTCCATCTATGTGATTCTCAGGAGTGAGATTTACTATATATGTTTGATTCAAATGTCCATGAAACCGGGCTGGAAAATGGAGCAAGGAGTTGAGATCCTAAACAAAGAAGGCAGAGAGGAGGGGACGAAGGAACTGCTAAGCTGGGGAAATGAGCTTTTTGCTACAAAATCCGGTGAGGAACGGTGGAAACCAGGACAAAGTCGTGACTGTAAGGGTCTTGTCAATTGCTTGTTGCCTTTGAGAACTTTGAGATGTTTCCTGATAAGTAACAAGTACCCTATCCTATGTAATATTTCCAAAGAATCCTTGATAACCTGGAGACAGATTAGCATTAGAAATAACAATATCAAGTGTATTAGGTGAAGTCATTTTTACCGGATTAACGCAAACATAATCATTCATGTGTGAAGGTAAGAATTCATTTATGTTAGATCTCATTTGGGTTGACCAATGCCAACTCCTTTTTGTGGAACTTCACTATGATTCTAAAACTGAACATTAACATGTAGATTAGTTGATGGTTGACTACTAAGAACATCAGAAGTCAAGACACGTAAAGGAGACAAACTTCTTCCTCAAATAACAAATGAGGATTGTCGGAAAGGAAAAGAACTTACATGGAACCAAACATCTCTGGAAATATAAATGTTTCCGGTGTGAAGATCCAACTAAAAATGAATTTGTGACTCATGTCATCAAATTTACCTCTTCCCTGTGCAATAGTAGAAACAAAACACAAACAACCAAATACCTTGAGATTATCATAGTTATGGTCCTTTTTATACAACAGATGATATAGAGTCTTATTGTCAAGTAAAGGAGATAGAGTGATTTTGATCAGATATACATCATGATGTACACATTACCCCCAATATTCAAGTTGTACATTAGAATGTATTCTATGAGCCCTATCAATATTTAAAATGTGTTGATGTTTTCTCTCAATCAACCCATTTTGTTGTGGAGCTCCGATACATGACTTTAGATGAACACTGCCTTTAGTTCTGTAAAATGATTTCATGTTAACTCACCACCATGATCTGTCCTTATTGTCTTAATCCACCTGTCATACTGATTTTGCGTAAAATGAATAAGATCAAAAAACTTGTAACATGATAAGTACTAACAAGGAATTTAGGTTTTCTCTGTTTAGCTAGTGGACATACAATACAATCATGACTAGGATTCTTTATTCTATAATCAAAATGCTTTACAAACTTCATCATTTCTAAGATATGTTGCTCTAGTCTATAAGGCCATAACAAGGAATCAGACAAAGAACATGAATGGTAAGAACTAGGACTGTTATGTACACTTGAACTAATAAAAAAACTTTGAAGCCTCAGTCACAAATATGTGCAACCCATTCTGGAGCTTAGTTGAACCAATCTTCCTCATAGTTGGAGGTTTATGCAAACACAACTATTAGGACCAAACATGATGGACAACTTGTTGACTACTGCCAACCTTCTAACAGATAAAGAATTTTAATATATGCAGGAATGCAAAATACATTATGTAGAACAATATGTTCATTCATTTTAACTTTCCATATATGAGTGACCATCACTGAACCCCCATTAGGTAATTTCACAAACATGTGTGAGACCTTCTGAATATCAAACATATTATTTAATGATAATGTAATGCGGCCAATTGCCCCTTAATAAATGATCCAGTGAATAGAGCTTCTATAAATACCTTACCATTTTGCATCTGTGCCTGCAGCCAACACTCATATAATTTCATTGGCTAACACCAGGCTGAAGAGATTGAAGTAGATAAATCAAATGATTATATTGGGACTCAGTAATTACGCCAGAATTAGCAGAATGTTGACTTAAGAATCACTCGGAGCTGAAGTAAGGTCTTGGTAATCAGATTCTTGATCAAAACTGACATTATTGGCCATTTAATTTACTCTTATGCCATAACCCTTGAAATTGGGTGGATAACAAAATTTCTTGTAACATTTATCTACTGTGTATCCATCTCTCCCCAAAATGTGCAATGTGGACTCTTGTTATTGCCTTGGAAACCCTTTTCTGAACATCTTCCTGAACCTCTTCCTTGGGGAGGCATCCTAGATTGAGTAACCATACCATATGATAAGAACTAGAATATTGAGTTTGAATCTTAGACTAAGCTACCGAGACAATAGAGTCTTGACCAGAATTAGTGTAATTCAACCATTTCTCATGGTTTTAGGCCATGACAAATGCTGCCTTAACATCAGGTAAAGGATCAGTTATAAGAACTTGTGACTTTTCATCATTGAAATTGCCATTCAAACCCTTCAGAAATCTAGTTGTGTAAGAATTGGCATAATATTCCTTAAAATTCTGTAATGCTAGGAATGTACACGGTGGAATAGGCCTAAGAATCAACTATGGATCCCACAGAGTCTTCAATTTTGTGAAGTAATTAGTAACACACAATAAACCTTGCTTGACCTTTTCAATTTCCTCCTCAAGATTGGATAATATGTTGGCATCTCCCCTGCCAAACCTATCTAAAAGGTCTAACAAAATATCCATAGCAATAGAAAAGTACATAACACTCTCTGAAATTGTAAGAACCATGAAATTTATTAACCTAGAAGTTATCAGATTATTCAGCTGTATCCAACTTTCACGATTTGTATCATCTGCAGCTGGCATATGTGCAGAACCATTGACAAAGCCCAATTTTCCACTTGATGAAAGAATTTTGGAAGTTTCTCTTTATCAATGATTAAAGTTTTATGCACTCAGCATCAATGGTTGTACCAGAACAATACTAAGATTGTCACTGTTATAACCAAGGACATGGAATCCTGATACAATAAGATAATTAACAGATACAATCTAACATAAATAGTCATAGATAAAGCAAAAACAAGAAGAACACAAGATTTAACATGGTTTCTGGCATTTGCCGACTACTACACGGACATAAAGAGATATTTTATTATTCATTGGAATTCAAACGGATTACACACATTTACATTGATTACATGATAAGTATTTATAGGCACAGATCCCTAAACCCTAACCGCCAAAGGATCATTGTTTGATCTATCATAAATACCCTATAATGGGTCCCATTGTTGACCCAAATTCAGCTAACTAACACCCGGATGTAGAACTCAGCTGTGTTCAATAAACCTCAGCAGGCTGCGACCCAAGAAGAAACTTAGCTGACTTCACCAACTGACTTTCACATACTTGAACACGCTATTCAGCTGACCATCTCTCAGCTGAACACCAGAATAGTTCCACCAGATTAGAGATCAAGTAAGTTTGATGACAGTCACTATTGTGACTTGAATTAAGAACTATAGGCAGATTATTTCAAGCAGCTTTTCCATTTGTTGATTTGAAGATCAAGAACGACTCGTATAAACAAAAATGATAAAGAAATCAAGAAATTTTCTGATTAGTTCCAACGGAAATGAATGATTATTGCTCTGATACCATGTTAAATTCCATATTTAACTATGATCATAGAAGGAAAAAAATTCAAACAAGAATGAATCGCATGAATTGAAAAAGATGATATTTACCGAAATTCGAAACAAGAGGTTGGTGGAAAATTGGTTTTCATGATTTTGAAGGAAATTTGATGATACAAACTTAATTGAAGTCACCAATCAGCTAGAAACTAACTTAATTAAAGTTTATATAGGCTGAGGAAACTCAATTTCTACATAACCGACTTGTAACAACTTAAGTAACCTATAACCACCTTTATATGTAGGTGTTTATTAAATGTACTTTGTGAACAAAACAAAGTCTTCTTACTTAGGCCACAACAACCTAGGGGAGGGGTGGTCTCAGACCACCCAAAATTTGAGGGAAAAAAGCAATATTTGTATTTGTATAATTGTTTTTGTTATGTCGGATCGATCAAGAAGAGACTGTGATTGTGAGTAAAGATTAGAAATTAACAAGTAAACAAACATAGAAACAATAAGAACACAGATTTAACATGGTTTCCGGAAATGTGCCAACTACTTCACGGACAAATGAGGATATTTTATTATAATGAGAAAGTTACATCAAGTTACAATTAATACCGATGGTATTTATATCCTTGGGAATCAAACCCTAACCGACTGAACAAGCCATTAGGGATGCCTCAGAATATGTCACAGCTTCCCTGAAAGTGTCAGGTTCAAAACCATTCACTTCTTCGGTACCTGCAGTGCATATCCAACCATATCCTCGTCAAACCCATATCTTCTTGGGGGTCTGTTATTGGTCCTCCTAGCTATGCTGAGAGCTATACCCTACTGACCAACATCAGTTGTTTGAGTATCAGCTGACCCTTGTTCAGCAGACTGGCTTGGATCCTGTTCTGCATCTGCTGATTGTTGACTATCCCCTATTGAGTCTTTCAATTCAGCATACTCTACTTGAAGCTCCACCTGTTTGTCAACCTTCTCAGTTTCAGATTCAATTTTAGATTCATATGTGGCTCTCACTGATGAGTTAAGCATAGAGTTTTCATCAAAGACTACACTCCTGCTGAGTATAACCCTATATTCAGCCAATGACCAGATTCTATACCCCTTAACTCCATCTCCATATCCAACAAATACTCATTTCTTGGCTCTAGGTTCCAGTTTACCTTCACTGACATGATAGTAGACTGTGCTTCCAAAAACCCTTAGACCTGAGTAGTCCGCTGACTTTCCTGACCGAACCACAAGTGGTGTTTTAAGCTTGATCCCAGTGCGAGGCCCCCTATTGATTAAGTAGCATGTTGTGTTAACAGTCTCTACCCAAAATCTCCTTGCTAGACCAGAATTAGAGAGCATGCACATTGCCCTTTCTAGAAGAGATTGATTCATTCTTTCTTTAACACCATTTTGCCGTGGAGTGTCTCTGACAGTATGGTGCCTAGCAATGCTTTCATTCTTGCAAAATTCATCAAACTCAGACCAACCAAATTCCAGTCCATTATCAGTTCTTAGTCTCTTTATCTTCTTCCCTGTCTGATTCTCAACCAAAGCCTTCTACTCCTTGAAGTGCTTGAATGCCTCACTCTTGTGTTTCATCATAATTACCCAAACCATCCTTGAATAATCATCTATAAAAGACACAAAATACCTGTGACCACCCGGTGACTCCACTCTTGAAGGACCCCAACAATCAGAATGGACATAATCAAGTGTCCCTTTTGTGATATGAATTGCATTTGGGAACTTGCTCCTATGTAGCTTCCCAAACGCACAGTGTTAACAAAAATCCATCTCCTTGACCTTATGTCCCCAAAGTAGATCAGACTTAGACATAATTTGCATCCCCAGTTCACCCATATGACCCAATCTCATATGCCACAACTTGGTCAACTATGACTGGTGAACCTTTGATGATAGGTAGAACCTAATAAAGTAGACCCTTGTAGTATGTATAATGTCCACTGCCTAATACTCTTCAGAATCACAACTGAATCTTTATAGACATTCACCACCCCACCTTCACCCCTGAATTTGAACCATTTGCTGTCTAAATAACTAAGTGATATCATATTCTTGGTCATTTGTGGAACATGCCTAACTTCATTCAGTGTGCAGAATTTACCATCATGTGTCCTCAATTGAACTAATTCAATCCCAACTATTTTGTAGACCTTGTTGTTAGCCATAACAATATGGCCTCCATCCACCTACTGAGAAGTTGAAACCACTCCCTATTTGGACACACATGATAAGATCCCTAGTGTCCAAAATCTACACATCTCTGTGCCCTGCTGACTCTGAAACTACTAAGGCCAGATCTTCTTCAAAGTTGGTGTCTTGTTCTGCCAAAGCAATTGTACCCTGCTGAGTACCCTGTTGCTTCTTCCTTTTTGGACATTCATTTTTCCAATGCCCCTGCTCCTTGCAGTAATTACAGACATCCTAAGCTTTAGGACCCTTAGAAGTTCTCATGGATTTCTTCTTTCTCGAAATTCCTGGCCCCCTGCTGATTCCATTGGCCACCAATCCAGCGTAGCTCTCGAGCATGAAGTGATGATCTCACATCCTCCAATGACACCGAGTCCTTCCCAGCAATAAATTACTGCATAAAGTTCACATATGATGCAGGCAATGACCCAAGTAGGATCAATGTTGCATCCTCATCTTCAATCTTCACATCAATATTCCTTAGGTCAAGCAATATTGTGTTCAGCCGATCTAGATGATCCCACAGCTGAGTGCCCACATGCATCCTTAAACTGAACAAACGTTGTTTCAATAACAAATTGTTGGTTAGTAACTTTGTCATGTACAGACTCTCAAGCTTGGACCACAGCTTCTCTATTGTGTCCTCTTCAGCAACCTCTGTGATAACATCATCTGACAAGCACAACATAATTGTTGAATGTGCTTTCTCCTCCAGACTGTCTCTCTCAACACCACTTCGTACTGTTCATTTAGACAAGGGACCCCATAATCCCTATTGTTTCAACAAAGCATGCATATTGATCTGCTACAGACTAAAACTTTTTCTTCCTGTAAACTTGTCACTCTTCATATTTAAAGCAGACATCTTTCTCACCAGAAAAGCTTGCATCAATTATGACCTTGGTGCCAATCTACCTTGCTTAAAACAGATAAACACATTTCTTGATGAACCTGGACGCTCCGATACCAATTTGTTATGTCGGACCAATCAAGAAGAGATGGTGATTGTGAGTAAAGATAAGCAATTAACAAGTAAACAAACACAGAAAGAGGAAGAACAAAGATTTAACGTGGTTTCCGGCAATGTCCCGACTACTCCACGGACAAATGAGGATACTTTATTATCATGAGAAAGTTACATCAAGTCACAATTAATACATATGGTATTTATAGCCTTGGGAATCAAACCCTAACCGACTAAACAGCCAAACCAGATAATGAGTGAAATACCCCAGAAGTAACTTAACCAAAACGGAAAACCATGCAGCAGACGTGTTCCCCAAGTCTGCTGAGAATCAGCAGCCTTGTCTTGATCAGCTTTAACTTCAGCAGGTTGATCAACCCTGCTGATCTGCCCCAGCTGAACACCAGATCATAGCTTCCACACCAGCCTCAACAGAGTATTACACTCAGCTGACCAAACTCAGTAGCATGGTTTAAGTCACCATTACGGTTTTTGTATATGTATTTATTCGGTATCATCAATTTACATATAAAGAAAAAGATTGCTCGGTGGAAGAGGCATGAGATATTACTTGTCACAGGTTTTGGTTCGAATCATTATGCTTCCATTTTTTTCAAACCTGGCAAATTTTAAATTCCATATAAATTAACTACAGCCATAAAAATAACAGCTCTCCTCGCCAACTTGTCCCTACTTTCACCCTCCCACTCCATGCCCTAATATTTTATCCCATCATGCTTCCTCCTCTTACCTCCATCCTCCGTCATTGCCGCCATGCTCAGTCTCGTTTGTTTTTTCTTAACCAACGCATAATTTTTTCTTTGTTCCTCCACTGTATGGTTCCTACATCTAGTTTTCCATGATAAAGATGTAATTTAGACCCTTTAAAAAGCCATAATTTCTTTCCATCAAGGTTTTTATTAGATTTTCATCCTAATAGAACCCTAGATTTAATTTTTGTTTTCTAAATTAAGTATCATTTAAGTAGTACTTTTTCAGTCTCTATTTAATCAAATAATTTCTTGTTGAACTACCATCTCTCCCAGAAGCTTAAGCTGGCGGGAAGGTAGATAATTAACATTTTATATCTCAATACGCCCCTCAAGTGTTGGGAAGGTAGATAATTAACATTTTATATCTCAATGCATCCCTCAAGTGTGGACTTATACGAGGGGAGAGAGGCCCAACACATGACTTTTTTTTTCGTTTGGAAAGTGTGGGCCTGTAAGAAGGCCCTGTAAGAAGAGAGAGGCACAACACTTGGTTTTTTTCTTCTAATTGTGCTGGAAGCGGGGTTTGAACTCAAGACCTTCCGCTCTGATACCATGTTGAACTACCAACTCTCCCAAAAACTTAAGCTTATAGGAAGGTAGATAATTAACATTTTATATCTCAATATTTCTCAACGTAGAATTGCGATTATTTACCCTCTCAGGCTCTTAATTTCAACAATCATACAAGAATAGCACACACGAATCAATTTAGAAGCATCAAATTCATATAAAGGGAAAGATTAAGTTTTTGACAACATATATTAATATTCGAGTTTCTTATAATCTTAGAAACTGATATCTATTCACGTCCCATATCAAGATTCCAAGATTCAACATATATTTCATACTTTGACAAGAAAAATAAATAAATAGAGAAAATAATAAATGAGAGAGAAATAAACCGTCAAGGTTTTGCATAAAATAATCCAACTTTGAAAAGCTTCTATCTTGAATTTTTAGAACATAGAATCCTTGTTCTTGGCGATGGGAGATGATGATAAATAAAGAGGAGCAAAAGTCGACTAAGAGGGAAACGGAGACGTGAGTCCAGATTTTACAACTTAGGGGATAAATAATGAGATAATTACATCATATAATAAGTTTCCATAAATAAAATTTTTCAAGATAATCTCTAAAAATCAATTTCCCTCAATGCTTGGACTCTTGTGCGTGTATTCTCCTTTTTCTTTGAGAAAAACACATTTCTTTCTTGGGGAAATACCGTGAAAGATCTTCATCAATCAAAACATTTCGTTGGTCTGCGAAAAATCTGAATATTGATCATACTAGTTCCATCATTTCACACCTATGTGTGATTCTACTTGCCTTCTTGAAACATGACATCTTTTGGACCTTTCAGCAACTCTTTCAGCTTGGATTCAACAAACCTACATAAAACCAAGGCCACAACAGTAATCTAGTCCAAAAGATATATTTTATCACATGGAATGATAAAATTGAGCACCAAAACAAGCCAAACTAGGCCGATAATACCTACTTTAGTGGACTCGTCAAATACAAATTAAGAAGACAAGGTAGTACTTGCACTAACAACTACGGATTTTAAGAGACCGATTTGATAATTACATGAAATAATGGTCTGAAATCCTAATTATTATGTACTTGCCTCACTCTAAGCAAGGACGATGCCAATGTATAAATGTAGGGGGGCTAAGCCCCAGAACATAAAAAAATTAAACTAAAAAATCTATGTAGTCTGGTTCAATCCATCAATTTATCATGATACAGCCCACCCGATAATTTAGATATTGTCCATTAGCCACCCGAAATTGAGATCTTGGCTCCGTCCTTCACACTAAGCTCTCGGAGGATGATCATTGATGTGAATAAACTTTTATACATATATTGTCATTAAATTACTAATATGTGCTTAACTATTAAAATTTGTGTAGAACCATGAGTAAAAGAGCTTAAAATGAATTGTGTATACTTGATATTACTTGTGAAGGAAAGTTATGATTTTATAGTTTAATGGTTTCGGTTGTTTTTGATGGCAGATACGTAGAAATAATTTACGAGCGAAATGGATTTCCAGAGTGCAATGGGAGTTGATCAAGAGAAGATGAGGAATGGAAAAGTGTGTTGGTTTCAAGGCAGAAGATGGTCGTTGTAGCGATGATATGTTGGCCGCTGCAATGCTGATATGTTGGTCGCTACAACATATCATACAAAAATTGTTGGTCGCTGCAACGGCGCGATTAATTTATGACTTCTTTTAAAAAAAAACTCCAAGTCCAGACGCATTTACGATATCTCTAAGTTGGCACAAAAGTACTAGATTTCTAATTGGTATGATATAATCACATTATTTATTGAGATTTTGGGAGCTAAACCCTAAATATAGTCTCTTTTTCCCTTTGTTTATAGCATTAATGAAAATTTCTTTTTTTCAAGCAAGATTTAGAGTTATTCGATTTATATTATCACGTTCTTCAAAGAAGTGATTGTGGAATCAATTAATTCACGGGTTCATAAGCAAATTAAGAATTACGAAAGTGATATTTTATTTAATTCTCCCGAGATAACAAAGATTTTATCTTTTATGTGCGAATTTTGTCTTTTGAATCGTGAATGCAGTTGTGTTCGTAAAAACCATGCTTGGCTGAAGAATTCATTAACAAAATTTTATGAAAATCAATTTTTCCCTATCTGGAATAATGATGATTCATTCTAAGTTGACGAATCTAATCTGTTGTGCCTATTTTAATTTTAATTGGTGGATTAGTTTCACAGGTATTTCTAATAAATTATGAGTTTATCTTGAATTGTTATGTTTTGTTTTTGGAATTTGATACTAGTTTTTTTTTTCCTGAGTTGTCGTTTCATCTCCTGCCATCAATAATAAGGATTTGCTGACCTTTACATTCATCACCCTGTATTATCTCTTCAAAAATTGCACCGGAAAGCAGCTGCCATTTTTTTTTAAGGGAGCTGCTGCCATTGTTGGCTTGTTTTTAATTTTGAATATTTTACATTCATGTCTAATCTTCTGATTACTACCATGACAAAATTGATTTTTAATGAATGAAAAATGTAGTCTTGTAAAAAATCTATTGTGGCAAAATGCATACAAGTCATGAGATATTTTAATGGAAACGGTCTCGTATGAATTTTGACAGAGAAATTAGACACTCTACGTGGACAAAGGATCCCAACCTGAGTAACCTTGTGTGTTTTGATTTCTTTTTACACGCTTATGTTTTTCACTCATTCATATTTTTATGCTTATGTTTATGTCATAAACTTGTCATTTATGTTTATGTCATTATTGTTGTGTTGCTCACACAGTATGTAAAAATTTGCAATGGAAAATGCTGGTGATTGGACATTTACTGCATTACTAGGGACTAATATGACTCAATATTCCGGGCACATGGATCAATCTTCTCCAAACTTGCCCAATACCCCACATACGGTTGATGATGATGAATTATGACAGGGCATAACAGAAACACAACAAACCCATGAGAAAGGGAAAAAAACTAGGTAACTTCACTGTCGATGAAGATATAGCTTTGATTTCATCTTGGCTCAACACAAGTATGAATCCTAAAAAAGGGACAAACCAAAAAGCAAGTTCATTTTGGGCTGAGATTACTAAGAAATTTTGGGACATTACCAAGATTGAGCGATCGAGTCGCTCATTGAATTGTCGGTTTACAGATATTCAGAAGGCTGTGAATAAATTCATTGGGGTTGTTACTCAACTTGAGAATTCTGCAAATTGTTCAGGATACAATGAACTAGATAAGGTACGTGCATATTGACATATTTTGCTTTCTATGATACAAGTATAAAATGTTGAACTTCAATGGAGTTAAAGCAAGTGGGCAGTTAAGTTTGAGCCAAGTATTGTAGAGCTTGAAAATACTTGAGCTTTTATTTTTTATTTTTTTATTCTTAGGATGTATATCAACAATTTCAAGATGGTGAATAAGTTTTCGATTAGGTTGATGATATGTCTTTTAAATTAGTTGGATTGCTCGACAGTTATTGAGTTCTATGGTTTTTTTAGAACTAGCTTCTATGGTTTCACTTTTGTATTTTTTCTTCACCGGTGATACTTTCAATCATTATGCACTTTATTATTGAATTTGGATTTGCATCTTCTAACAATCCAAATCGTGCCTTCAACATTAATCATGTGATCATTTATACATACATAGAGAATTAGTGATTGCAACAATGTCATATATTATTCTATAATGTTTATTGAAATATAATGTTGATTTTATGCATTCATGAAGGTGATGTTATGAATTGTTAATACAGATTCAGAAGGCAAATTCTATGTACCTAGATTTGCACAAATGTTCATTGAGGTTTGAGCATTGTTGGAATATATTGAGGAACCAACCAAAATGGAAGGAAACTGAGGGGGTATCCGGAAGAAAGAAGCAAACCGGGAGGGTAATCGGAAGTAAGGATTCTCCAAAAACGCCTTCGCCGGTTGACTTAGACAAAGAAGGCAACTTCATTGATCTTGAAAGGCCGCCTGGGACGAAGGTGGCTATAGCAAATGAAAAGCCACAAAAGCCAAAAAAGCGAAAACATGAAGATGACAACCCTCTTGGTAGTATAATCTTTGACTGTAAGGTGCAAAAGCAAAAGATGCATGATGATAAAATGAAAATAGAACAAGAGAAGATGTCAATGGAAAAGAGGGATGAAGAGCTAAGAATCATGACAATGGACTTGAACAATTTACATGATGTCCAGAAAAAATACATCATGATTCTACGAGCTAACATTATGGAAAAGAGTAGAAATCAAGTTTGATATTGTGAAGCCTTATTAAAGTTTGATGCTGCAACTTCTTTTTTGTGTACGGGCAAATAAATGTTTCATGTCGGTGGTAAACATGGTGCGGGAACTTTTTTTGGTAGAGAAAATGAATGTCATCTAGGTGTTAAAACCTTAGTTGTTTTGTTATGTGATTACGGTATCTAATATGGTTTCAACTTTCAATGTTTGACGACCGAATATAAAGTGATAGATTTCTTCATAGAAAGTGACTTTATTTTGCTCATATTATGGATCATGATTCAGGAAAATTGCTAAATACATGTCATTACGTCTTATGATATAAACATTTTGATCATTATTCCTCATGATGCCAATATTTTGATTTTCTTTATGACAATATAAAATTAGGAGTATAACAACTACTTCTTGTAAATGAATAAATTAATTAACAACAATATGATAAAAATAAAGGTAGAAAGCACCATAAAATTAGATGCCGACATAAAATTAGCTCTCAAAAAAAAGTTTTACTCAATCACAAATTATAAATGATTGGTATAAATATTCCACCAATTTAATGATAATAGTTGAAAAAATTAATAGAGAATCTGTAAATAGAGATTCTGATGTAGTTGTCTTGGATATTGAGTCTGTAACTAAAGATGCTGATGTAGTTGAGCATATATAGAGATTCTGTAATATAGGTAAAAGTGGTGTTTGAGTCTATAAAATCGAGAATCTGTTAAGAGACACTGATGCAAGTGCTCTAAGTAAAATGAAATTGAAATTTAAGAATCTGTTCTGACGTTGCGGCGGCAGTTTACACCGTGTAGCGGCCATTATGGAATCTCAAAAATTGTATTCAACATTTATTAACCCCTAAAAAAAATTACTTTTATTAACTCGGAAATTTTATTCTGGTCCTGGACCAAGTATGACTTGGTCATCGAGGACCAATAGAAATCCAGAAAAACACATGGGGCCCAACCGTGTAAAATATAAATGGGAAATTAGGGATAAGGACACAATTTGGAATATTATTAAGCAACAGGACAACTACATATTTTTTATAGGGAGAAGGACAACTGCATAATTTTTATAGCGAGAAGGACAAACAGTGAATCCCGAAAATCGGTGAATCTCCCTAGTGAATCCCGAAATCGGTGAATTTCGATAGTGAATTTTGACGGTGAATCCCGAAAATCGGTGAATCTCGACAATGAATTTTGAAAATTAGTGAATTTCGACAAAGTGAATTTCGACGGTGAATTTAAACGAGTGAATTTTGAACACAAGTGAATTTCGATAGTGGATAAATAGTTTTGTCCTTTATGCAAAAGTTTCAAAAGACTGTCCTTCTACTCAATTGATGAAATATTTTTGTCCTTCTCCCTCATTCCCCCAAATATAAATGCCATGCTTTTACAAATTTGCCCATCTTTTAAGAAATCCAATTGGAGGACAAATATGACATGGTGGTCCTGGACCACCAAAAAACTACTGTTATTAACCGGTTATTTACTTTAATCATAATTGCATGAAATTTTTTCAATTCGATGCACGTTTTCACAATTTATGTTGATGAGGCAGATCCATGTGTAACATAATGGGTCCACAGACCCCATTAAAAAATAAAAACTCTATATTTTACCTATATAAAAATATTTTGGACCCTGTGAAAAATTTATTTTACTTAGAAAAAAAATTTATGACCCCTCTAAAAAACATTTCCGGATCCGCCATGGAACTATGTTGAGAAATAAGTGAGACATAGATAACTACATCACTTTTGTATAATCCCAATGATGAGGACGGATTTAACCATGCCATATGTCATCCACTTAACACCCCAAACAGTAAGGGAGATGCCCTTACGGTCCTAAGTCCAAAGGGCTAAGCCCAAAGGCCGATCTGAGCCCTAGTGGGTGGAGTTGTCAGGGTATTCCTCCGTCCACCGTAGGTCGGTTAGGGCGAAATAGAGGTGGATATGCGTAGCTCGGTCTCATTAGCCTCGGTTTCTCGCCCCAGGTCAGCTAGAGCATATGAAGAGAACAACACGGTTATCAGGATAATTGTGGAAACAATCCTAAGCCATTAAGGCTCTGATCTTTATCGTTTAAATACCGAGATTAGCTTCTACAAATCAAAGGATAAATACGGTTTAATAATACTTTGAGAATACAAAAAAAAAGAGTCAATATTGGACGCGGCGCGTGCAGGCCTAGGGCATAAGTGTTCCCTATATAAACGTTCAAAAGAACTACGGCAGACTTGATTCCAATACACTCTTTGGATACGTAGGCAACTTGGGAAAAAGCATCAAAGGCTCAGTCTAAATCATCCCTAGAAAACCATATCATCATTCATACTTTTTCTGTTTATTATCCTTGATTCAATTACCACTACATTATACAGCCCAGATTTATATCCGACTAAATTTTGATTCGTATTAACTCGGTGTAATCTTATTAACTCCGTAGGACGGATAGGCCGAGTTCCGCTGGACAGACTCATTGTAATTTTATTAAGTCCGTAGGACGGACAAGCTGATCTCCACAGGTCGGACTTAGCGCGATTTAATGAATCCTAGAAGCAAACTTATACTAAGTGTGTCCTTCAAAAATCACAAGTTATTGAAGGACGCACTGGGGGGACAAGACCAGAAGATCAACGAAGACACTTGCAGAAATAGGAAGACACACCAAAGTGTACTCAAGTAAGTACTAAGACACTTGCGAGAATATGAAAATTATTCATAAACTTCCATATTATATATATATATATATATATATATATATATATATATATATATATATATATATATATATATATATATATATAAGGCCCGGGAGTGGAACTTTGCCCGGGCATCATAGCAACGTCCGATCCGGGCTGGCTCACGTAGACCTACGAAGAGAGGCACGTTGGACTGCATGCTTGGACACGATGTCCACCCCTTTCCGGAAGTCTTCCACACGGTCGTTGTAGACCTTATCCATATCCAAATACATATTTGTGTGGGGAAGACGAGCAATATCCAGGTCAGGGAATTGAACTAAAGTATCCTTTACCCCCATTGTATAAGTTCCACAAGCTGTAGGGGCGAGCAGTAGGTTCAGGGCATGGATAAAGTCTGGTGAGGCCTTCTACTCTTTAATTATGTGGGCAGGGGCTGAACCGAGCTCGTCCGCCAAAGAGTTCTTATCTTCCCGAAGCTTGGCGATGACCTCTCCCATTTCAGACGTCTCAGCCAAGTGCTCTCCCTTCATGGATTCAAGAGAATCCTTATATGCAGACCCCAATTTCTGTAGTTCGGTCTCCTGAGCCTAAAGCTGTTGTTTAAGAGACACATTCTCCTGGATCGTGGCTTGCAAACTCTGATTGAGCTGATCGCGTTCAGCTGATCCACTCTTTAGGTGGTAATCCTCATCCTTAAACTCTCCATGCAGGAAGAGGCATGCTAATCTTTTAAAAGTATCATGTCCAACACGAGGCCTCTATAAAAGGGATAAGTTAAGCTTTAGAAGAAATGAAGATCAAGGGAAAACAACGAGGAACTGTTAAAGTTACTTACATATTCAATGGTACTGACCCCTTCATTAGCCAACTGTTCATTGGTCATCTCTATTAGAGGGTCGATATCCAGCTCTTCCTCATCCTCTTCTTCATCCTCCACCACATCCGGGTCAGTTAGCTCGGGGTCCAATCTTAGGAGGCATCAAATTGGCCTCTCTTCCTTAGCCGGCCATCTCCATCACCAGGATGTCTCCTCCGGATAAGGGAAGTTCCCTCGCATCATCATCATTATTATCATCATCCGGGATGTCGATGGTAAGAGCCGCAACATCTACCCTTAGGGTGGAGGAGCGTGGAGTGACTTCCTGCTAAGGCCCCATGTGTGTCGAAGACATGACGGCACTAACGGGCACGTCATTGATAATGACCCCCACAGTTCGGGGGATGATGTGCTCCTTGGTGCATTTTCTCTCCGAAGTAACGCTCTCACCTTCTCTCCTCCCGCAACATTTAGTAAGCATATAAGGTCTGCCACTACAGAAAATATAGAAAGAGAATGTCGGGTTAACATCATAAAAATAAAAAAAAATAAAAAAAAAAAAAAAGAAATTTGTATCTACAAGTTGAACCCTACAAGTAGCCCGGTCCTCGGCGCTTAAAGGCATGTATGATTCCGGGCCGCCCTCGTTCAAACGAGCCGCCTCAATAAGTTGAGAGGATAACTCTCTAGTGTGTATGTAGATGTGTGAGTCCAAGATAGCTTGCACCTCGGTGAAATTGGTAATCCTTGGGATGGCATCCCTGCGCACGTCGTCTGACCTCTATGTTCTCATCTCGGCCATTCCACCATTCCGAGCATAGAAGAAACGAGCATGCCAGCCCTTAGGCGGTGAAGGCCTATCAACTATGTAAGCCTGAGAACCGGACCGCCGAAGAAATTGGTACCATCCAGCCTGTCTGGGATTATTCCTGATTTGGTGAAAACCTCTAAAGAGGTTTACAGAGAAACGAACCCCCGCCATCTGGCACGGATGGCAAACCCTATGAAGCTTCTAACCCCATTAGGAGCCACCTAGACAGCATATATGCCATAGTACCTCAGTACGTCTACGAAAGTAAGGCACCAGGGTAATAGCAAGCCACCCTTCAATTGGCCTTCGAAAACCGCACAAAAATCGTCCGGTGGTCGGTAGGCGTTAGGACGAGGGTCATTGGCGAGCATAGGGGCAAACACTTTCCTATTTATCCTATATTCTTGGCAGATATAGTCTAACCTGCTCTCAGAAAGAACAGATTCTATTCCGTAGCTCCCTATCATTCTTTAGGTCTCAGTGCGAATTTTATGCCTAAAATTAGGAACAAAGGTCCCGGAAGAAGGATGAGAAGATGAAGCTAGGTTAGGATTGGCTAGGGGCCTTTCATTTTTTACGTCCGATTCAGAGGTAAAAAATTCTTCAATAGAGGAATTGGAAGGGGCTGAAGCTCTCATGGAGTCGAGCAATGGCGAGTAATAATCAATTAGAAATGAAAAAACTTACTTGTAAAATTAGGGAGGAGAAACCACGAAGTGATGCGAGCCTCTAGTCTTTAATTGCACGAAGGAGGCATGAAGTGACAGTGATGAACGGTTGATATGGCTGGGGTTGTAACCCCCAAACACGTCCTCATGAACCGTTCCATGTAGTGGGTGGGAAACTCCTCGGTTTTCAAAAAACATTATGATAAAAGTTATGAAAAGGATGTGCCACCTGGCACAGTTGACTATCTCGACTCTATTAAGACAGAGGTCGAACTCGAAATAGGGCTGATCAAGCCTAGGAAGCTTAGGACGCTCTAGGAAAGATCTGACTTGACCTCAAGAGCTCAGCTAGATCTATGGGCTTATGATGAGGACGGATTTAACCATGCCATTTGTCATCCACTTAACACCTCAAACAGTAAGGGAAATGCCCTTATGGTCATAAGTTTAAAGGGCTATAAGCCCAAAGGATGAACAGAGCCCTTATTATTGGAGCTGACCAGGGTATTCCTCAATCCACCACATGTCGGTCAGGGCAAAATAGAGGTGGATCTGTGCTGCTCGGTCTCATTGGCCTCGGTTCCTCGCCGCAGGTCAGCTAGAGCACATGAAGAGAACTACACGTTTATTGGGAAAATTATGGAAAGAATCATAAGCCATTAAGGCTCTGATCTTTATCGTTTAAATACCGAGATTATCTTCTACAATCAAGGGATGAATACGGTTTAATAATACTTGGGGAATACGAAAAAAGTGTCCATATTGGACACGACACATACATGCCTAGGGTATAAGTGTTCCCTATATGAACGTTCAAAAGAACTACGGCGATTTAATTCCAATACACTCTTTGGATACGTAGGCAACTTGGGAAAAAGCATCCTAGGCTCAGTCAAAATCATCCCTAGAAAACCATATCCTCATTCATACTTTTTCTGTTTATTATCCTTGATTCAATTACCACTAGATTATACGACCCAGATTTATACACGACGAAATTTTGCCTCGTCACCCAAAATATGGTTTTTTGTTGAGTTTCAATTCAATTGGCATTCCAATGAATGTTACTGCATGTATAATTAATTATAACCAGTCTATGCACGATGGACCATTAAATCAACGGTGATTTTATTGTGGTCCAACCTAATCATGTCATCACATAATTCACCAATCACAAATTTTAAAATGGGAGGTTTTTCCTAATCATGTGGGACCATGAAAAAATACTTAAATATGATTGGTTCCGGAACCACCAAGTCATACTTGTGTCCGGGACCACTATAAAATTTGCCTTAAATCAAACATAAGGTTCTCATTTATGTGTAAGAATTAGTAACCAAAATAGATAATTTCACCAATAATTAATACATTATTATGCGTAGAAAATATATCGAATTAAACTGATTTATTTGGTGATTGGGTGGACTATTTGGGTTATGGTTAACCACTGTTAAACTGTTTTAATGAAACTGAATCTTATGTGACATTTTTTTAATTATTTGATAAAATTAGCACATTTCATTATATTTTTTCAAAGACCACATTGATGATACCCATGTGTATCCTCACGTGCAGTTTGTTATCCTCATGTGTATACCCATGATCGACTTCTGATCACTTCGTTTGTAGGGGGCTGCGTAATACTAAGTTGTACACAAAGTTGAGCAGAGATGTTCCCCATACCATGGACGAGTGTGTTAATATAGTGCATCGATTCTGTCAGGGGGAAGAGACAGTGCGAAGGCACACCTAATCCGACTGGATGGATTCAAAAGGACACTCGAGGTCCGAACCGGGGAATATCTAGGAGACAGGATGTCGAGAGCAAGACGTCCGTCTGGGATCGAATCGAGACACCCGCCTCACCGTGGGGGCAAGAAGGGACCCTCGCGTGATAAGGATTTTATTCCGCTTAATCGATCTCGAGCCGAGGTGTTATCGATCATGCTTTCAAAGAATCTGGCAAGGAAACCGCCACCGTTGAAGAAACCTCGGGAAAAGAGGAACGCAAACAAGTATTGCGATTTTCATGAAGATATAGGACATACGACGAGAGGATTGTATCGACCTAAAAAGAGATATCGACTCTTGCATCCAAGAAGGGAAGGCGGATGAAGTTGTTGACGAGTCTCGGTACGATGGGCCCAGGGGGCGTGGAGAGTACAAGAGAAAGAACTCCGATCAAGATAGGAATCGAGGCCGAGACGCCCAGAGACGAAGAGATCGGTCACCTCAGAGGAATCGATCTCCAGGTCGGGATGGAAACAACAGGGACAATTTTGGTCGAGACAGATATGAAGATAATCGACCACTTAACTACGTCAATACGATCTTCGGTCCTGGTGAGAGTGATAAAGACCAGACCAGCGAAGAGCCAGCTAGTAGCTCAAGAGAGCGCAAGTAGCTCAGATTCACGATGGAGGTCGGATACGGCCCTCGAGATGATATCCCCAAGTCTAGGAGTCACAGCGAAGGGCTAGTTATCGAGGCTGTGATTAGTCGAGCCCGTGTGTCGAGAGTCTGTATCGATAACGGAAGCGCAGTGAATATCTTATATCACTCGGCGTTTCAAGCGATGAAGTTAAAAGAGAAAGACTTGGCTCCCATAGCATCCCCTCTATTTGGATTTACGGGGCAAGCAGTTCATCCTATGGGCTCGATAAAGTTACTCACGACAGTTGGGGACGGCGAGAAGGGAAGGACACTGGAACTGAGCTATGTGGTAGTCAAAGCTCCATCCGCGTATAATGTTATCCTGGGACGACCAGCGCTCTTCGATCTTCGAGCTATCATATCGAATTTTCATAATAGCATGAAATTCCCAACGAGGAACGGTTCCCATGAAGTAAAAGGAGATGTTGAGGTCGCTCGGAGTTGTAACTCTATTGTCATGAATGGGAAGATGGCGGTTCAACAAGTCTTGGTCGAGGAACTGGTTCCAGAAGAAGAAGAGGAAAAGAACTGGGTCTCCAGTGATGCAGTGGAGGATGTCCGACTGTGGGAAGGAGAGGACGATCAGTGTGTCCAGGTCGGGATTTGGATCCCAGAGAAGGAAAAACAGCTACTGATTGAATTATTAGTCGAGTTCAGGGACATATTCGCCTGGAAATCCACTGACATGCCAGGGTTATCTACTAACATCGCGGTCCACAAACTCGAAATTGACCAGGCTAAAAATCCAGTCAAACAGAAGAAGAGGAATTTTGCATCTGATCGACTTGAGGCCATTGAGTTGGAAGTCGGCAAGCTACTAGCAGCCAAGATAGTGAGAGAGGTTTTCTATCCAGAATGGCTAGCTAATCCGGTATTAGTAAAGAAGCCCGACGGCAGTTGGCGCATGTGCGTGGACTTCACAGATTTAAACAAAGCCTGCCCAAAAAACTCATATCCGTTGCCTAAAATCGACATGTTAGTAGATTCGACCATCGATTTTGAAGTTTTTGGGTTTTTAGATGCATATAAAGGATACCACCAGATCCTAATGGATCCTCGAGATGCGGAAAAAACAGCTTTTATAACAGAATTTGGCACCTTCTACTATGTGACCATGCCATTCGGATTGAAGAATGCTGGGCAACATACCAGAGGGCAGTCAACAAAATATTTGCAAAGCAAATTGGTAGGTGTATGGAGGTGTATGTAGACGGCCTGCTTATCAAGAGTCGATCTATGAGACAATACCTAGTCGATGCTCGAGAGGTTTTTGAAGTATTGAGAGAGACGCAGATGAGATTAAACCCGAAGAAGTGCACTTTCGGAGTCAGGTCGGGTAAGTTCTTGGGCTATATGATTTCGAAAGACGGGATTCGAGCAAACCCGGATAAAATCGATACGTTGAAGAATATGCCCGCCCCACGAAATATCAAGGAAGTGCAAAGGCTCACGGGTCGAATGGCAGCTCTCAACAGATTTTTATCGAGATCCGCACAGCGGGCGTTACCATTTTTCAAAATACTCCGAAAGACCAGTCCTTTTCATTGGGACGATGAATGTCAGACAGCCTTTGAAGAGTTGAAAGCATATTTATCGGAATTACCTACACTCACTTCGCCTAGGGAAGGGGAGGAGTTGTTGGTTTATTTGGCAGTGTGTGAAGAAGCAATGAGTGCGGTTCTAGTACGAGAAGGGGTGCATGGCCAGGTACCTATATACTTTGTTAGTAAAGCACTGCACGGCCCCGAGATCCGGTACTCACAAGCTGAGAAGTTAGCGTTATGCCTAGTTCACGCCTCAAGAAAGTTGAGGCCCTATTTTCAAGCTCATCCCATTGTGGTAGTCACAGACCAACCACTTAAGCAGATTTTGGCGAAGCCTGATACCTCAGGTCGGTTGGCGAAATGGGTGATAGAGGTGGCCCAGTACGATATCGAGTTCGTCCCTCGAACTGCGATAAAAGCACAGGCCTTGGCGGACTTTTTGGCTGAAGGGATCTCTGTCCAACTAGATCAATAAAAGCGGAGTCCAGAGGAAAAATGGACTCTTCAAGTCGATGGAGCATCGAGTAAGGAGGGGGCAGGAGCATGGCTCCTTCTGATAAGCCCGAAAGGTGAGGAATTTCCATACGCCCTTCGATTCGACTTCAAAGCAACAAACAATGAGGCCGAGTATGAAGCCATGATAACCGGGTTGAAGCTTGCTCTAAAACTGGGTGTCGAAGATTTGTTGGTGTATAGCGACTCGCAATTGGTAGTGAACCATGTGAAAGGGGAGTATGAGGCTAAGGAGGAAACTATGAAGAATTATTTAGCAGTAGTCCAAAGCCTCATACCTAAATTCAAAACAGTTCAATTCGAGCAAGTCCCCCGAAGTCAGAACAAAAGAGCCGATGCGCTCTCCAAGTTGGCATCGAACTTCATGTCGAGTAAGAAGGTTCTGGTCGAGTCATTGACCGACAGGAGTTACATCGAGACGCAGGCCCAGCCGATTATTCAGCAGGCCACGTGGATGGACTCGATCGCTCTTTACCTCAAAGACGGGATATTACCATCCGATAAGGTGCAATATAGAAAGGTTCGACTTCAATCAACTCGATATGCGTTTTTCGACGACATCCTCTATCGGAAATCTTTTGTAAGTCCATGGCTGAGATATGTTTCTGAAACTGAAGGCGAGTATCTCTTAGAAGAAATTCATAGAGGAGCCTGTGGGAATCACTGTGGGGCTAGAATGTTAGCTCGAAAATGCAAGTTAGCTGGGTATTTTTGGCCGTCGATGCAGCGAGATGCAAATAATCTAGTACAGAAATGCAACGCTTGTCAGATTCATGATAATATCTCTCATCAACAAGCGCAAGACATGAACGTCATCTCGTCAGCATGGCCTTTTGACCAGTGGGGAGTCGATATTGTCGGACCTCTACCTCGAGCCCCGGGGAATCTCAAGTACGTGGTCGTTGCGGTGGACTACTTCACGAAGTGGGTAGAAGCTAAGGCTTTGCTCGACATCCGAGCTGCAACCATCAAGAAGTTTCTGTGGGTCGATATTCTATGCAGGTACGGAATTCCAAAGGCTCGATCTCGGATAACGGTACTCGGTTGAAGATCGAAAGGTTAGAGAATGGTGCGGCGAATACCATACCGACCGGCGATTCACCTCGGTGGCTCATCCACAAGCAAACGGTCAAGTCGAACAGACTAATCGACAGATGAAGCTGGGGTTAAAGAAGAGATTAGAATCAGAAGGTCGAGATTGGGCAATCCAACTTCCGAGCATCCTATGGTCATATAGGACGCCTCCTAATTCATCGACAGGAGAAACTCCCTTCTCTTTAGTGTATGGGTGTGAAGCGGTGATACCCGCCGAGATCGGAGTTCCCTCTCCTCGAGTTCTGGCTTATAATGTTGAAACAAACGATCCCGAACTCCGACAGGAAAGGGACAATGTCGAGGAGCGAAGAGAGGTAGCCTCAGCCAGAATGGCAAGGTATAAACAGAAAATCTCCCAGTACTACAACTCGAGGGTAAGACACGGATACTTCAAAGTTGGTGATCGGTTCTAAGGAAAAACGAAGCAAGTCGACGAGAAGCGGTCGGAAAGGCGACCCCGAATTGGGAAGGCCCATATCGGTTCTAAAAGTTCACCCCAAAGGGTCTTATCGGCTTGGTCGAGCGAGATGGAACCACGGTTCCTCGACATTGGCACGCCAACAATCTGAGGAAGTATTATGTTTGAGATAAGCTTTACTCTGATGAACTTTACTTTTACTTTTCAGTTTTCAAAATCTTGTAATAAGTCCATGAGACAATTTTATAAGTATTCTAATAAACTTGTTTTTTCTCGAGATGTTTTCTGTATTTGCTAGGATTTATAGCCAAAACGATACAAGTCCAAAGTGATACAAAATGTTAAAGGCAAAACATCCGACACTGGGTAGAGAAATCCGCAGGTCGGACATCTCAGTAAAAGCCAAAAGTAGAGTTAGCCTAACGGGCAACGAATGCAAAGGCGTAAAGACGGTTCGCAGGGTCGGGCCAAAGGTCCAAGCTAAAAGCCAAACGATCCCAAGAGGCGAACGAGGCTAAAGCAAAGGACGGTTCGCATGGTCGGGCCAAATGTCCCAGTCGAAAGCCGAATGAGCCCGAGAGGCGAAAAAGGCCCAGACAAAGGACGGTTCGCATAGTCGGGCCAAATGTCCCAGTCGAAAGCCGAATGAGCCCGAGAGGCGAAAAAGGCCCAGACAAAGGACGGTTCGCATAGTCGGGCCACCTGTCCCAGTCGATGGTTGAAAGAGCCTAAATGGCAAAAAAGACCGCGGCCAGGGACAGTTCACATTAAAATGCTCAGCCTGAGGACAAATAAGCCTAAGGGGCAAAAAGCCAAGGCAAGTGAGTCGATCTCAAGTGCATTAAAAACCAAAGGTTCATAATACACTTGGGGGGCAACATAACATCAATAAATCGAGCAACGAACAGCGAATAGCAAACAGAGTCAGAGGCTCGACAAGCAAAAGACTAAAACACAAACAAAGCAATAAGAGAGAAAAGAGCAAAGCCAAATTGGAAGGACAAATAAAAATTCGAAGCATAGATATTACAAGATACGGCCAGGTCGAAAGGCCAGCCAAATTCGATCCTCAAAATGTTATTACAAAATTCCAAGTTCAAATAATAAATGGACAAAGGAATAATCAAAAGAGATAATAGTCAAGGGTTGGTTTCCGGAGTCGGTTCAGGATTGGCGGAGCTCGGGTCGACAGGGACTGGATCAGCGGCTGGGGCAGATGTGGAAGGGGCATATTTGATTGCCAAAGACTCTCCCCATTGAAACTCTTCGATATACTGATCGTACATCTTCTCCGAGTCGGGGTTGTAAAACATTGGTGTCTCGAGAGTTGACATATCAAAGTCAGGAATGACCGCATTTACTTGGTCCACGGCCAGAGTGTATCCGCCCATCATCGAGGCACGCATGATCACTTCCGGTCGTCTTCAAGGTTGCTCGACCTACGATACTCCATGATCGTATCGGTCGAAACGATCTCGAGATGCGCGCGCGCTTGATCCAATTCGACTTGAAGCGCATCTCGGTCCTGTCGAGCTTTCGCCACATCCTCCAGGGAAGCCTTGTACCATGCCTGAACCTTCTCGAATGCATGGGTCACCTTGAGTAGCTCCCTATCCTGATCTTGTCTCTCGGCCCGCAGTCGAGTCAGTTCCTTCTCGGCAGTTATCAGGTTTGCCTCAGCCGCCACCAGTTTATCTTGCAATTTCTGACACTCGGCAACCGACTCGCTCTTCGGTGTCTCATACTGAGTCTCTGTGGCGGAAATGGCAGCGTTCTTCACAATAAGCTCTCGCGCCAACCTGCCGTTCTCTCTACTCAAGTCGTCCGCCGACTCACTCGACTTGGCCAGCCGTCGAGCAGCCTCTCGACTGAGATAGTTACTCTGTAAAAAAGAACGTGAAGGATCAGAAAATGGACAAGGCATACGCGTCGACAAAAAGTAATAAGTAAAGAAAGAAATGGTAATCGACTTACGAGACGATTCGACTTTCGGACCGCCATAGCCAAAGCTTTGTCCTCTAAAGCTGCACAATCCTCGAGAGACCAGTTCATGTCGACGTCAAGCTCGATGGGAGCCTCAGTTGCTTTGGCCCTTTTCGATTGACGATGCTGCTCCTTCACCAACTCAGCAGCAGTCGGCCTCTTTTTAGACCGCAGTACCTCTGTCTCGACACGAACCTCTGTGACCGGGTCCGACTCGGTTAGCACCTCCTCGTCCTCATCTCGCAGAGAACCGAAGCGGGTTGTTAAACCACTGCCAGGCGGAGGTAGCTCAGTCGATCCGGTTGGTACTGACTTGATGACAGCAGGGGTTGGCTCAGGCTCGACGGCACCCCCCTCTCGGGAAGAAGAGGGCACCCTAACCTCGAGGCACGGGGGTAGCTCGACCCCCGGTAGGTGGAGCAGACGGCGGCCGACCCGGGGAATGCGTGTGGGATCGGTGACTTTTGTGAACCCGCCTTGCCGCAAAGAACGAAGGGAAGCAGTTCGTTTCAATCAGCAAAATGGCAAATTGTCAAATTCAATAAATAAAAAGTATGTAAAAAGCAAGCAAACACCCTACGATTCTCGTGATCTAGGACGCAAAGGCCCACATATGGCATTGGCCCAGCTTCCTCCAAGTGGGCCAGGTGATACAAGAGACTCAGGTCTCGAGTACACACCTCGAAGGTATGTCCACCCAGGAGTCGAGCTTCATGAGGAACCGGGTCCTTCCCAAGCTTGTCTTGTTTCCCGTCTCTCGACCTCCATTGCCCTATGTAGGGGTTATCCAAGCCATGACGGAGAAAGAAAAATCAAGGCTTCCACTCCCCGTGAGAAGAAGGCCCCTTGGTAATGAACTCATGTCGATTCGCTCTCCTCTGAAAGGAATACCATAACTTGTCGGGTGTAGCAGCAATTTTGTAGTAATATCGAAACACGGGCACTGAAAAGCTGACCTGAGCCACTCGACATGCTATTGTGAATCCCATCAGAGTTCTGACGCCATTCGGAGCAAGTTGGGAGACGCTTATCTCATAGTGATGTAGGATGGCCAGAACGGCTGGACAGAGTGGAAACCTTTACCCACTCGCTAGTTGACTCTCGTAAACAGTGCAAAACCCTTCTGGGGGTTCATCCGCAAATCGGTGCAGGCCAGACGGGAGTTGAGCTTCAAGTGGGGGAGTAATACCGTACTTTGTACATATTCTACCAACCTCCTCAGAAGAGAGTATGCTGAGGCACCCCTTAGCACCTTTACCGTCCATCCTAGTTACCAGTTTCTTAGGTTGATTGGGAGCAGGAGGAGGGGAAGTTGTAGGCTCGCCGGAGTCTTGCCGGAGAAGAGGGTCAGAGATAACAGGTGCCGGAGAATGGCTGTGAATGGGCATTTCACTACCCCTATCTGATTCAGTGGCGCTACTACTATCGGACATGGATAAATTCAAACAAAAGAAGAAGATAAATAACACTGAGAAAAAGAAAAAGCCTTACTTGGTGTTTGAAATTTGGAGATTGGGATGAAGGAAATAGCAAGCAGGTTTTGCAGCAGCGTCTATCTTCTCTCCCTTTATATATGAATGCAAAAGATTTACAAATGATTTGAAGAGACGAGGGTATTGGGGGTTATAACCCCTGGAAATCACAATAATCAAGGCAGTGACGCGTCTTTTGCGGGATTCGAAGCGTTTCGTATGCCAGATATCGTGCCACGTGGCTACAAGGCAGTTAGGGTTGTGAAAAAGGCGGGCTTTCTCCCGCCCAAGAGAAAACCCAACTCGATTACGACTCCAGTGACAGACTCGACCTCGGACAACGGAAGTCACCTCTCTCAAGTCTAGGGGGCTTATGACGATACAGGGTTTCACTCCCTCCACGTGTCATCTATCGGTTGGTCATCACACCATAAAGTAACATCAGTGCATTCATGTCGACGCCCAGGCTAGAGGCCAAATCCATCTCATAAACGCCAGGCTACGACTATCGACTACCGAGCAGTGTGAGACGACAAGTCCATAGGGACAGAGTCCACACCAGCTAGCAGTGTTGGACAATGAGTCTAGGGTCGATTACCACAGGTCGGAAGTATCGACTCGAGGATAGGGTCCACACCAGCTGTCCAAGCCCATTAATAGCGTTAGCTTGGGCAAGGGTTTAAGGCCCATTAAAGGGTAAATATGACAATAATACAAGCCGACTTAACCTTAGGGTTTAGGCAAGTATTGTCATTATAAATACCCCAATCCAGGAACTACGTAAGGCTTGATTCCTGGAATATAACAGGATACGTAGGCAATCTAAGATACAGTCTTAGACTCAGCCACAAACATAAAAATCCACCACCTCATTCCTTTTTGGCATTAGGGTTTTGTGTGTTCATCATTAGATTCATATTTGAGCACAGATTACTAAGGTGACTCAATTTGTCATCGTCAATATAAGAATGAAATAAAGATAAAGGAAATTTTTGAAAGCAAAGGTCTAATGAAAGGAGAGCAGATCCTCTATTGTGTTTTAACACACAACATGCTGCTCTGTTCATGGGATTTCATGGGGAGGGGGCTAGAAGGGAAATTTCACAGCTCAAAAAAATGAAAAAAAAACCTTCAAAAACATATTTACACGCACAGCAGAAAATACAGCAACACAAACACAACAGAGGATCCTAATTCCTAATAAAAGGGCTCCGTGCAACGAGTTGCCCCGGCTAAGGCTGCCTACACTTCCTCTTTTGTGCGGTTCAGTCCAGTCGTAGAGAAGAATACTTAAAGAATGAATTTGAATCTTAATATGTGTCTATATATATATATATATATATATATATATATATATATATATATATATATATATATACACACACACACACATGTACATACATATGTATATATACATACATATATGTATGTATGTATATATAATCATTTTATTTATATTATGTACAGTTTAGTCCTTATATTTATATTATTTATGAACCCGTATCTGTATCCCATATTGTGAAGCCCCTATTCCGGATACTAAGTTCTTATCCGGAAAAGAACATCAAGTACGCATATAATTAAAATTTAATCTAGTTATACACGTAAGCCTTACGTAAGCAAACATCTAGAGAACAAGCGAAAGACAAAACGACTGACTCGCTAACTAAAACAACTAATAAACGATCAAAAACAACACATGATGCATCTATAACATCATCAAAAGACTAACTATAACCATCAAGTATATTTAACCCATACATCATGATATCCACAAACTCAACTAATCGATTTCTAGCATTACAAATGATAAAAGAATCTATACCCAAAATTACAACGGAAAAAAGAACAATTGGTAGACTTCATCTGCATCATCTCCGGGTCACTCCTTAATGGCCTCAAAATAGACCTAAAAATACACCACCTTCATGGGGTGGGGACAATAAAAAAGAGGGGTAAGTACGTACGTACTTAGTAAGGGGTAGAAAAAACGGTTACAATAAATAGCAGTACATATAGATATATATTACATGAACACCTTCAACAATCACTACCACATAGGTTGTAACAGTAGAGCTCACTAACCCTCTACTAGCTCCGTAGTACATCCTCGCACAAGTAAGGTTTGTTTCATCAATGTCAAGGGACACTATGCCTGGTGACGAATGCACCACGACATGATATGCACCTCTCTAGGGGCACGGTCTTAGGAGTCCCCGTGTGGGAGGTACACGCATCATCTGACACCCAGCCTCAAGTGGATTTGTGATGACGCTCAAAATGATACACCTTACGGCATCAACATTTCACCCATTCTAAGCTAAAAGTAGTTGATTACGGCAAATTATATGAACCATTTGTAGTGAATGTTATATGTCGGGTTCATAAGCCGAGTAATTTGCATTTAGTGTTTATATTCCCCAATTAGAAATTATTTCATGCTTTATTGGACTATTTTTAGGTTACGAGATTTAGGCCAGTGTTTGGACGGATAATGGAGCGGACTGGATGAGGAAGCGGGCCTAGGGTGTTCTAGAACCTTCAGTTAAGTCGATAGAGCATAAAAGTACGAAAATACCCCACAGTTGCGTGAGGGGTAGAAACACTTGCGAAGGATCCAGAAGCCTTGGGAAACGCGTTTTCTTGGATGAGTGGTAGTTTCTAGGGTTAGCTTAGTCGGTTTTAGCACTAAAAATAAGAGGCATCAGACCTCGAATTAAATGTACAATTCTCCACAAGACAAATACATTATATTCAATAAATGTTCTTTTGTTCTTTTCATTTCTCTATGAGTTTCCGACGGATTCGCCGCCTAGGGAAAGATCTACAGAGGATCTGCACTCATCTTCAAGGGTATGATTTTCCGGCTTTCTAGATGTAGATCTGTCATTCTTTTATTGTGATTAGTATGATTTGATTGCTTGTATTAGTTCTCGCTATGTAGTAGTTAGTTTATTTTACCTCATGCATTTATATATCTGAATTATTGGTGAAGAAATCATGGAATAGAGGCTACGTTCTAAGATCTACGACGGTCTTTAACGCTAGATCTGATTACCTTGTAAATCATGTTTCATGATAATCGGCGCCAGCTACGTTGGATCAACGATTTAATTTACATGTTTGTAACCTGATCAACTATTTGCATGTCATCGTAAATTAAAATGTAGGACGATAAAATGAAGTGTTAGTTCGGACATAGTCTTGATCGATCCTCAGGAACGTGCTAGTCAATCCACATAGCTGCTTAGGGAGGTCTTCAATCTTGAGCCGGCTAGTCCTAATTCTGATTGCATGTGAATTAATACAACCAATGAATGAGGTTAATTGCACATAGGCATCTACTGTCCTTTCAATGGAAGTAGCGTAATATTAGGGATTAGCACCCATAGCTGACAAAGAGTAAAAATACCAACGGGGATGACTGGTGCATGATATGGGGGGAATAACTAATCACTCGTAGTTAGAAATAATCTTTAAAAAATTCATAGAAGTATAACCGTGTTTAATATTGTGTGCTTATTGCTACAATTATTACTTATGTGCACCGCTATTGGTCGTTGACCATCATAATTGATCTCGGTCTTGATTTCTTCGTGTTTTTACAAGTCTCTGTGGATTCAACACCCGTGCTATACCATTCATTATACTGTGATTAACCTAGTACTATTGCTAGTCGTTTGTGATTTCACCAACACGACATCAATCTGTAATCGTCCTCATACCTCAATATGTAAATGTGTCTTAGCATTGATAATGGCATTTTAGCTTTTAAACACACACCTATGTAATTTATGAGGTTAAGTCTAACCACATGGTTCATTCACATAATAGGCTTCTTAGGGACTTATAGTCCTAGACAACTAATTATGCTACCTAGCACGTTGTATAAGGATCGTGGTCCACTAAGTCAACACCCCATAAGGCCTAAACAAATGTATTCCGGTGCTCCCACCTTCTCCCCGTAGAGGGTCTCAGTTGTGGTGCTGAGCCAAGGCTACCAAAAGTCGTAGTTAGACATTTCCAATTAACATATAATGCCCTCAAATGCATACATACCCAATCACAAATAATGACACATCAAAACATGCTTAAACATTACTTCTAAGGAGTATCCTATGTTCATAGGGCCATAACATATCGTTTAGAATTTGAAAATAGGCTAAACAACACTTTTAGGTGATAGGCCCATGCCTTCGGAACCCTAGGTGCACGCCTAGAACTTCTAGAAATTTTCTAGAAAATCCTGTCCCATAAGCCGGCATCCATAGAACTTGCCTATCCATATGACATATCCCCGTGCGGTGGCCTATCACACCTGAGTTTCCAATCCTGTTCGATTTCCAGCTAAATTCTCAAGCATTCTGACCCAAAATTAGTACCTTTTAGGCACTAATACATCATAATACCTGTAGCAAACATTCATATACAATCTAATCAGAATATAAAAGAAATACAACCCAAAACAAATCCGTTTAAAGAACACTCCCTTACCTTAATTGCAATTAAAAGCAAATCCCAAAATAAAAACTTAATGCAACCAACTTGAATCCATCTATTCCACCAACTCCTATGATCAACCTATGATAATTAAATGGCATACTACGTTTAATACGACTCTTTATTCTATCAAAGCTCGGATTTTTTTTCTAAAAAACAAACAATATTCAAATTTTATGGCTAAACCAAAAACATTCTGAATTGAAAAAGATTGTTGTGGAAACGTTCGTCTCGATGAGAAAATGGTTTCCATTTTCTATGGTGTGGCCAAAATTCTGACGGATTAACCGCGCGATCGAAGATTCTTCTTGTTCCCCATCCCGCTCTTCTTGTGTCGTTCCCCTATTCTATTTTTTTTTCAGAAATTGCGTGTGTGTTTTATGAGAAGATTTTGGGGATTATTTTCCTTTTATAGGATTAATTAAATCCATAATTAAAAGACCAATAAAATAATCCTTTAATTAAAACCTTTTTAACTACCTAATTCGGTAAATTAATAATTAGGTCGTAGCGAACACCCCTAATTCCTAGTTTACCATCCTCCGAAAATTTAGGGTGTTACATCCCTCCCCCTTAAAACATGTTTAATCCACGAAACTAATCATTCCTGGGAGGTGCTTGAACTCGGAACTCCGCAAACCATCTCGTCCTCGGCACGCATGTCGTCTCTGCCGGAGTGTGATTACTCTACTGAACCATGACTAGTTGTATGTCTTCCTTATTGATTTTCTTCATGTTCCATCCCAAGGTGAAATTGATTCTTCCGTGAAGGTCTAGTTATCTTCAACCATTTCAAGGTCAATACTTGCTTCCACATGAATGTCGGTTAAGCATTCCCTTAACATTGACATATGAATAGCATTATACACTCGCGAAAGAGATTCTGGTAACTTCAAACAGATAAGCTAAAGGTCCGAATTTAGCCAAGGTCATGTAAGAGCCTTCATATCTTGGGCTTAACTTGACTTTCTTCGCCCGTTTCTTACTCATTTAAATGGGAATGCCTTTAAATACACTTTATCTTCACCTTCTTACTCCAACGGTCTTCTTTGTACCTCTACCCTACCTTTCTGCCTGTCTTGCGCCATCTCGAGGTTGCAACGATCCACTTCAATCTTGTTTTTGGCATGATGTATCAGCTCTAGTCCTGTGAACTATCACTTTCCACTTCATCCCAGAGTGCAGGTGTTATACACGTTCTTCCATACAAAGCTTCAAAAGTGGCATGTGATACCGGCGTAGTAGCTATTTTTGTAAGAATACTCTGTTATCTCTATCTTTATAGAAGGTCCAACATTGCTGTTTCAACTCTCTACACACATTGGTTGCCCGGGAATGGACTAAAAATGCTAACTTGTGGGCTTCATTCATCATTGTTTTCCTCAAATCTTCCACCTTCGAAACACAAAGACGATGTAATGCCAAAGTCTGATAACGCCCTAAATACTATCATTAAATGAACCTTTATTTACCCCGAATTATGATCAAGAGGAGATAGATAGGCTTATTATTGTAAGGAATATGTGTTAAATACTAAGTGCATGTTCTTAGGTTTATGATTCTGCATCTATGTTATTATCCCGTAGATTTGGTACTATTTTGTCTTGTTTTACACACTTTTCAGGATGTACCAAAATATGGAGTAGCTAGGAATGGATCTGGACCGAAGAGAAAGCATTGGGCCAAGGGGAGAAAGTCCAAGAAGAGATCTTCCAGAAAAAGGGACAAAAAACTGGCCAGGCCTGATTAATCGAGGCCTTGGAAGAGAAGGAACCAAAGACTGCCGCATTGATAACGCCCTAAATGATACCAATAATTATACCCTTATTCACCCTGAATTCTGCTCAAGAGAGGATAGATAGGCTCGTTATTATGTGGAATATGTGTTAAATGCTATGTGTATGTTTCCAGGATCGTAATTCTGCATCTATGTTATTTTCCTAAAGATTTTGTACTGTTTTGTCTCATTTTGCGTGTTTTATAAGATGTACTGAATCTGGAGCATTGGAGAATGGATCTGGACCAAAAGGAGTATATTGGGCCGAGTAATTGAAGTTCCAAAAAGAGGCTGCTGAAGAAAAAGAAGAAAAGTTGGCCCGGTTTACCGAGGGCTAGGGCCGGTAAACCGAGGACTTGTTGGACATGAAATTGATTCTGCCGCCTCTACTAGGTCGGTTAGGGTTTTAAACAATCATAAGTCGGTCATTGTATCTATATAAGGCCGCATTTACAGATTATTGTATAAGCTCTTTTCATATATCATAATTAAATCTTCATTTCATTATAATTTGATGAAATAAAGTTATTCCAAGATTTTGAGGAGTTCTTGGTTTTCTCCTTTCTCTACTATCTCTAGCTTGAGTAGATCGAGCTAGATCTCCATTGTTGAAGGTATGAAGCTTTGAATGTTCCTTTTTGTCTTCAATATGGTAGATATGTTGGTATTTATGTGTTTTAGTTAATCTGCATGTTTAAAGACCCCATGATTTACTTAGATTAATCGTAAGTGAGCAATGTAGATCCAAGAATAGGAAAACCTGACCCTGTAAACTGGTGGTCTATACTGGTTTACCGAGGCAATATTTAGAAAACATAAAACTGGGATTCACTACAGCTACATTGATCGACAGGTTTAATTAATGGTTGGATAGATCTGGCCAATCTACTTATTTTAATCGTAAAACTAGCATGAAATATGAATAGTGAAGTGTTAGTTTGGACATAGTCTTGAATGGACCCCTAGGAACGTGCTGATCAATGTCGACAGCTGTCTAGGCGGGTTAGTGGTATGAGTTAGCGCTCGATATCGGCAATTCTAGTTCTTTATGCGTATGGGCTATTACGGACCAATTAAGGAGGGTAGCTTGCATATAGATTGTCTACTACCACATTCGAGTTGATAGGGTTATGAGTTGCACCCGTAGCTAATAATGATAATTAAAACGAAAGCTCGCTCGATTAATTGAAGGAAATTATATGGGGAAGTAAACGTAACGATTAAGTAATCCAAGTTAGTAGATCGGTGAGAAGAGGGGGAGAAGTACCAAGTTTGTTTTATGTTTATTGTTGGTCAATGACCGCCTCTATGTTGCTTCTAAATTAGGTTAGAATCGTTTATACTTATAGTTGCATTGTCTCTGTGGGATCAACCTTGACTCGCATTTACTATACTACGATGTACCTAGTATTCTTGCTAGTAATATCGAAGTTAGTGACTTACACACGATCAAGATTTTTGGTGCCGTTGCCGGGGACAATGGCCAATTTTAAATATAAACGTTTTAATTCTGATTAAGAAGTCGTTTTTATTTTACTTAATTTTCTTTTGAGTCTTGAGTCGTTCTGGATCAAACCTGTACCTATTAATCTACTAGAATAAGAAATTTTAGGCCCGGTTTACCGAGGGCAACCCCCGATTTATCGAGGCCTGGAAAATCAAATATTAAACAGCCTTGGTTATTCTGTGTTATTCCCTGTTGATTTTAGTTAGTAGGTCCGCAACAGTTGGGATCATACCCAACTGAAGTGGAAGTGGCTAACATTTTCGATGTTTTATTTTGTCTTTTAGCAGGAAGATCAGAACTCTTCAGAGATTCGATCAAATCGGAGTTGAAAAAGAGCAGACAAGTCAAGCAGTATGCCTCGGACATTATTGATCGTCACACCGATTTCCATGTATCCTGGATCCGCCGTCAGGGAGCAATTTGAAGCGGATAAGAAGCGGGAGGAAAAAGAGAAAGAAGCAATCAAGCAAGAGCCTGAAGAGAACTTAAAGGAATATAGCACGTATCGTCCAGGTGAGTTCCCTATCGAGTTAATTGAAATAACGTCTTCGGATTATGATTCTAATGATCCTGAAGAGGATCCCGACACGGTGTTCTCTGAGCCTAAGGATTACCCAGACTTAGACACCGTGGTAAAGTTAGGCCTGACATGTTCCGACTCCCGATTTCTGTTAATGGTATATCATTAGGATTAGGTCTCTGCGACTTTGGCTTGAGTTGCAACATTCTACCTTTTTCCCTCTGCCAAAAGATTAAGCTTCCGGTCATTATGATTCAAACTCGAACCATGACTTTCGTCCATAGAACTAGAGATATGCCAGCCGGTCTGCTTAGGAAGTGCACGATTAAGGCAGGAGGGTTCACTTTTCTAATTGATTTCACGGTTATAGACGTGAGGACCATAGTGCCCCATGTTTTGTTAGGAAGACCTTTCTTAGCGACAAGCAGAGAAGTCATGGACTTTGATAATGGGGAGATCACTTTGAGGTTGAATAATGATGCAGTATCTTTCCAAATCTTAGAGCCCCTGGATAATAGGCCGGAATGTTGCAAGATGACGTATGATTCAGGAAATGTGGAAATTATGGAAATAGAGAGGGAAGGGCATAAATATCGAGAGGTTGTAGTAGAAACCGTTGAGCAGAAGGGACAAGATTTTTTTCATCCTTCCGCACCCTTAGGCTTGAAACCATTGGTTGTGGAAAGGTTTTTTTAATCATTGCGGATTTTAGTGAAGTATGTTAGGATTGAGTCCAGATAGCAACAAAAGGAGTGAGAGACTAGTCAATTTGAGGTCAGAATTGAGCAGAGAGGTTGAGTAAAGTGTGCAGAAGATGAGTACAGAGAAATCTGGGGAAAAGAAGCCCCGGTAAACCGTGAGTTACCTCCGGTTTACCGAGCCAAGATTTTCAGTTTTCTAAACGTCAGATTAAAAGGCTAAATTTTTAGAGACATGTGGAGGACACACATTGCACCAAGCACCACCAGTCAGCAGAAACCGTCCTATTTTCCCCTCCTTTCAAATTTTTCATCATATCCCATACTCCACCATAACTCCACCTCAATCCCTTCAATCACCCCCTCAAATCCCTCACCCTAATTACTCCTCTACCCACTATCCCACTAAATCCTTCCACCTTCAATCATTTTCCTATTTAAACCACCCATTCACCACCATTATCATCATTCCCATCTATTATCTTCTCCTTAAATCACAAAACATTCTTCCATTTCTCATTCTTCCGAAATCCGACCACCATCACCACCACTATCACCACCATATCTCTACCAAAATCAAACCTTTCTTCCATTTTTACCAACCAAAACACCAACCATATCATTTTCCTCCATCCCTATTGCTGGTTAGTGCTGCTATGTGATCGGCTGAAACTGGTTGTCCAATCTAACCGACAGTGTACCAGGTCGAAATGAATATAGTGAACAAGGTCGTCTCCTCAGGGAATCGCAATATAAAGTATGGTTAAACACCAACTAGCTATTATTATCTTGATCTAAGTCGCAGTTTTAACATAAAAGTAATGATCTCACGTTACTAATAAAATTTACAATTACTAATAAGGGTACTAGCCAAAACAATTTCATTGAACAACAGTCTCTTTTGGTTTCACGGATATGATCAACCGGCCTATTAAGGGTACCCAAGTGTGTGAAACGGTGTACTACTATTCTAACAATTTTCCCTCATACGAGTGTACGAAATTGCTCTATGCCTCCTCCTGGGTTTAAAAGCCCTAAACCTAATGATTCGACATGATAAATTCATGAGTAAAACTAGTCTATTCCCCGGATAAGAAATTGAACTCCGATAACGGTCAACTTTACCTTCCGGTTTTTCTACCTCGTTCTCACACTTAATATCTCCGTTCGGTATCAATTAAGTGTGTGTGTGTGTGCCAATATTGGTTAATTACTCCAACACAAGATAACAATCAATACAAGTAGAAAAAGCTTCAACTCAGTTGAAATTAAAATATACATAACATAATCATCATCCGTTCAACCAAAACTGATTAAATTAGTTCAATTACATGCCTTGTCTAGTTACAAGTCTAGCCACTCATTACTACAAATACTAACATATTTAATTTAGCATTCATAGCAATTAGATTAACAAAACAAAATAACACTAGAATGTTACCGATTACAACCGTTGAGTTTGCAATGGAAAGCTTGAAGTTTTCTTCTCGGAGCATAAATGGAGTTTGCTCCCCAGGCTGTTGAATTTTTCCCAATCAAACAACCCACAAAATTATGCCAACATTCTAACTATTAAATTGGTGATGAAATAGCTAATAATGGAATTTATAATTTTTGGCTTTGAAAGCCTTTGGGGTGTTGTTGCCCACAAGAAGATGAAAACCAAGCTCTCATTCCTTTTTCTTTCTCGTTGATATATACATTAGACTCTGAATGTGAATAGTCCAATAATTGAAGGGATCTAGTGAATAGTCCAATAATTGAAGGGGCCATTCCCGGTCCGCGCCGGTGGTCATTGCCGGCCCCCCCAACCGCCCGTCGGTGTCAATAAATGCCTATCAAATTGCCAAATCTGATAAATCTTAAAAATCCGGCGTAAACCGGGATTTTTTCCGGTCTGCGCCGAATCTTATTGTCAGAAATAAATGCTCAATCTTGGCCGAATCTTTGAGGAAATTAAGATGGTGATAATTCCGATCCGCCGGGCTTTATGTCATGACTTCAAAGTTTCATCACGTGCTATCTGTAACAAAATAAAACGAGAAAAACGACGAGCTAAATCCGATAATAAAATTAGACTTATAAGCCTCTAAATGTATCAAAATAGTGGGTTATTAATATATCTACTATTTACGGAAATAAAACGTACCATTACAATTTTTATCATAATTGATATAAAAGTGTCACAAAAGACTCAAGAAATGGTATTAAAATTCAACAAAATACATCATCTGGTTGACATACATCAACCACTCCCCACTTAGCTTTTGATCGTCCTCGAGCAGAGAAGCAACAAAATAATTGGGAACTTCAACTGATATTTACACAGTATCAAGAGATGAAGTTTCAACTAGATGATGCAACTAATCAAAATTAAAGTTATATGTTATCCAACTATCTGAGAGAGCATTGTGGTGTGTGTGCAAATGTTCCTTCATTTTGTTATTATGCAACCGATCACGAACTTAGCATACAAATTTTAATAAATGCAAACCATAAGCTTAAGGGTGATACCAATCTCCACTAATCGAGGAACTTGGAGTCAAGAAGATAGGTTGGGTAGGACTTGCAAGTTTGTAATGTCAGGCTCGGGTATTGGCTTAATCGAAGGGATTGAAAGGGATATATCAAAAAAAAAATGCAAGGTAGAAAATCTATACCTTCAATTACACGGATATTTTGAACTAACAAATCCAATTCTCTCACACAACTATCAAAGACGTCTCCTCAACAATAAACATAAGAAATGAAGTATCTTTTCATTTAATTTGTCATCCGAACTCGCATCACTTGAATTTGTTAAACTCGTCCTCCAAAATTAGCTTCCTAACACTCACCATTGTGTTGTGGTTTTTTTTATCAATCGAAATTAAAATACACACTAATGGATCCCGAACTCTCTAGAAATCATCTCATCTTTTGCCAACATAATTGCCCAACCTTTATCTTCCGAAGTTATCACCGCACAATATAAAGAGAATTGCTAATCTTGCGGGACATCAAGGAAATGTAGACCAAAATTAGGCTAAGGGTCGGATATAATGAGGCTAATCACGAATGGCTGTTTCGAGTGGGGTCTCACCACTCTACAACGGCTGAGGTGGGGACATATGGAAATTACGTTCGGGATGACCATTTGGCTATGATTTTGTCAAAAGAAATGCTAGGACCGTCATCCCTAACTTTGACTCCAAATACCTTTTTATATCGCCTCGAAAGGATATCAAACCTAAGTTCTAGTTGTTACTGAGGCATTGTATGCATAATTCCACAAAAGTTTGTATGTTAACAAAACTTAAGATAAACGGACTTATACTAGTGTCAAAGAAATGCAAGATAAAATGTAACTCTATTTTTTAAGGTTGCTCAATTATTTGAATATTCATTCTATTAATTGTAAAGCTAAATGTTGTGTCCAAACTATTTTATTTTATTATGCTCAAAAGTAATCAAAATTAAGCGTTTCTCGAGTGTTTAGCGAAACTATTCCTTATTAAACTAACTACGTTACCACTCCCCACATGTGAACTGTCATCGTCTCGATGAAAAGTGAGTAATAAGGAAGTGGTTAGAAAAATAAGGAAGAGTTATATTTAATGAAATTGTGTTGCAGCGTCAAAATGACCGTGGCGTAAGCCGGGTCCAATCCCGGTGTAGACCGGGATATGTGAGCAAAAATCTGGGAAGCAGTCATGGCGTGCGCCGAACTGTTCTCGACGTAGACCGGAAAATATTAAACACGTACAGAGAGCTATTGAAGAGGTTCAAAATGGTGAAATATCAAAATAAAATAACTTTAAAAAAATAAAACTAAACATGCAACCTTGATTTTATTTAGATGACGTTCCAACGGCATTATTTTTTATTTCACAAAAACTGAAAAAGAACCAGACGGGAAAATACTTAAACAACATGAGAACCAACCAACCCGACAGACCGTCAGAAAGTACTAGACCAACCATCATAACGAACCAGACCAAGGCATGCATATAAGACAACGAAACCAACCACGAGCTCAATCGGTATCGCCCGCCTCAGCAGACGAGGAACCACCAGGGATATCAACTAGTAACAAAGCAGTTTGGGTACGAAGGCATGTGAAAACTTCATCAGAGAAAATGATACGCACTCCAGCAACATGATTAGATAAGTGAGAAATCACCCATGCAAAAGGCAATGGTTGACGGAAATTGGTCCTGGATAGTGCAAAACAGATAGCAACATGGTGTATAAGTACACCCCAAACAGTTACAGCACCAGTAGAAATAGCATAGAGCAACAACAGCTCATCATCGTTAACTTCAGAGAAATCATTTGTAGGAAAAACACGGGAATTGATGAAATGCTTCCACGTGCACATTTCAGGAGGCAATCTATAAGCTGACAAATCAAGCTCGTGGGGAGCATCAGGAAATAAGGTATGTGCGGCTTCAGTGCACTTCAAAACCAAACCAGATACAGTGTCCAAATGCCAGGCCTGCTTATAGTAGGTGCGGGGAGCAGCCTGCTCTTCTGAGATGAAGAAAGCACGGTTGATAACCGTAGGGGTAAATAGGACCAAGACACCTCTAATGTAAACTGAGGTGGTGGCTTCAACAGAGGTTGTTTGTGAAAGCACAGAAAAGAACTCACGCACCATAGTGATGTTAATATGGCCACGGGGTGCATGAACAAAACGGTCCCAACCGCCACACAGTATGCGAATTTCTCTCCAGTCTTTAACTTTGCGTATATTTAGGCCTTTTTCGATAAGGATGGGTGAGTGAGAGAAGTTTGAAACGTAGCGGTCACGTGCTGTCTCAGTAGCGTAATCTACAATGGTTAGGACATGGTAGTGTTGGTCAGGCTGAGAAACAACAGAGTCGGGTGAACCAGGTGGTGAAATAGAGGGGAATGAAGTGGGGGAGGTAGTAGACATTGTTGCAAAAGAAGGAAATTACTTGGAGAGAAAAAATGGAGAAGAAGAGTTGGTGCAGGGTGTGGGGTTTTGACAGAAGGATATAAATAGAAATGGAAATATGTTGATAGTTGCTGGTCGGTCCAAAAATATCACTGCCGGCATAGACTGGGATGTTTCCGGTGAACGCCAGGTCATGTAATAGCCTACTCAGCAGTCTATGAAGGAATATGCATGAGGGGCAGGGATAATGTCAGGTCGGCATAAACCAACAGTGTCCGGCGCAAACCGGTTATTCACGGCGCAGACCGTGCTAGACGACCAAAGGAACACAGCTGGGGATTCCAGCGTTAACCGGATATATTCGGCACAGACCATGAATTGCAAATCACGTACAGAGACTAAAAGCTTGCAGCTGAGCCAGAATTTCAAACAAAACAACACAGAGGATGCATATTTATTCAACAACAAGAGCAAAATTATTTATAATAGATCAAGATGTGCACTACCAAAGAGTGCATCAATTAGGAGTGTCATAAAATATTAAACCACACAAATAAAAATAGAAATCCAACGTAGTTTTCACAAAATGATAAGAAAGTTTTTAGAAAATGATACGAATTTCTCAAAATTCTAAATCAGTTTCCAAGTCGGCCAGCCTGTGCCTCTGAATAGCTTCTCGAAAATCAGTATCACTCATAGCTACCATGCTCATGGGAGAAAAACTCTTTGGATTTACTAGACCGGCTTCTTGAAAATCCGTTGGATTGAGGCTGCTAAAAAACTGGACAGGAACTGAGAGCGAGGCGACAGATGCCAAAGCTTCTAGGCGAGCACCAGCATCAGTTGTAGACATGACCACTGAATCCTCCAAACCAATGCTACTTAAGCCAGCACTGATGGATGAGATAGAAGACGGAATGCTGAACCCGGTAGAGAAAGCAGCAGTAGGACCTGCACCTGTGGACACAAAACTGGGCATACCACCAGGGGCAAAGGTAAACCGAGGAAAAGTGTGGTGGGAGGTATGGGCAGGTGCAGCAGAAATCCAGGTGGGCAAGGTATATGAATCTGACCGACATTGATCAAGAGTATCAGAGATCTGAGCATAACTTGAATTGATAGTTCTTAGAAAAGCACGTTGACCTGGGACTCCAATACGTATATCTTCAGCCCACTCCCGAACTCTTTCAAAACCTAAGATAAGATTAGTATCATGAGTGGCTTGGCCACCCCAAATGGCAGTTAATTCTTACTCAAGGAAATTGAACCGAGCCTCCTGAGCAAGGTTTTGGATAGGGAACATGCTAGGAGATGGAAAAATAGGGGGCAGAGGCTGAGGCGGTCCTAGGAGGTACTCTTTGAGTTCGTGCGGGAGTGTTGTAATCATGACGAGCAGCTGGAAGCTCTGCAAGGCGAGGGCCAATCACTGGTGTAGCAGGTGACACCAGTCTATCGACTAGAAGAACAGAAACTTGGGCTCGAGTGCAGAGTGTAGAGATTAGGTTTGGAAAAGGCATATTGCCACTCCTAAAACGATTGGAAGTGAAATCTATAGTTCTGGCATAGATAAGACGTCATAAATCAACTGGAATGTCTAGAACTATTGCCCAAGCTATACAAGCATCATCATAACCCAACACGCTCAGATGTCTAGATGGACTTACATTATGGCCTAGAAAATGATTTAGGGCTCCAACGTCCTTGATACATCCACAAAATTTAAATTTTTTTCAACCCAGGTGGCGGAGGGATCAAAAGCATTATGAGCTTCTACGGCTCGAATTTGCATCAAACCATCTTGATTAATGTTCCAAACCGTAGAATAATCTTGATCAAGGGGTATATCTGGAATTCGATAGAAAGCATTGATGATTTGGGGAGTAAAAGGGACGGTAGTTCCACGAATTGAAATTGAATTTAGTGGCCCTTCCTCAACAGGTTCATAAGCTGAAATCACCGCATAGAATTCGGCTACCATTCTGGCATTAACGATATCAGTGCGTGCTTCGGCAATCATTAACCAATTACGATTCTAGAAAAATTGATGAAATTCAGCGCCTAAGGATTCGAATTCTATACCACGCTCGAGAAGAATATTACAGTTCCCAAAATAAGTATCGTAGGCCCTAATGGCGGCTGGAGTGGCGGTTCTTTGAAAAGAGACCGCCTCCTCCTCGGTGTGAAAGGGCGGGGTTCATGAACTGGAACTACGATGATTGGTATTAGACTTTTGTTTTTTACCAGTATTCTTTCTACCGAGGATTGGATGATTCGGCCATCTAAGATGGTGGTTTTAACACAACAATATCAAAATTTAAAACCTTAAATTTTTCCTTCAAATCAAAAAGCAAAATATAGAAATTTCTTGAATGAAAGATAAAATTTAATTACCTTTTTGTTGTTGTTAAAATCACCGGAGCAGACTGATTTGTGGCCGGAAAGAATGGATCCTCGCCGGAAAAGATGTAGTCGCCTATCCGAGAGCCAAAAACTAGTCTGCTTCTTCATTGATGAAGTGGAAAAGAAAAAAATAAAAATTTTGAAAGAGGAGAAGTGTTTGTGAAGGAGGAAGATTGTGAGGAAGGGATGGAGGTTTGGTGAAGAAGATGAAAGAGTTGTAATAGAGGGGGGTAATGGGGAAGAGAAACCGAATATTGAGGGAGTTAAGGAGGAGAGAGGAAAAGAAAAAGAAACCGTTCTGAATTCAAAACCTGAGCCTTTCGATGTAAACCGGATATTCACGGCGCAGACCGTGAATTGGGAGGGGTTCCCTCAAATTTGAATTAATCACCGGCGTAGACCGGATTGACACACGGCGTACGCCGGGTTTGATTCTTTAACGGTTTTATATAATCCCAAAATTAGAAAATAATCAATATTTTTTTTACAAATCACTTATCATCACATAACTACGGGTTGCCTCCCGACAGTGCTCTTGTTTAATGTATTTGGCTCGACAGACTTAAACTACTACAATGATGTTTAATCAAGATTTTAGTCACAACGGAATACTTCTATTAATTATTCACCAAAGCACTTGACAATATACAAACCGACCGGAAATAAATGCTTAAGGAGTAATTGTAAAGATAGTACCCGTGATTGCTAAATTTATAGTCTATAGCTAGACTACCTCACTCTTCAATTGGTTAGGGGGTCAACAAGGAACATAACCTCTCGAGTTGGAGGGACTCCCTCTTCTTCAACAAAGATCTTCACCCTATGACCATTTGCTATGAATGTGGTTTTTCCATCAGTCATATCTCTAAGGCTCCAGATGCATGTACTTTAGTCACCAAAAATGGACCTGTCCATATAGACTTAAGCTTTCCCGGAAACAATTTTAAACGTGAGTTGTACAAGAGCACTCGATCACCCACATGGAACTCACGACGAAAGATTCTCTTATCATGGAAAGACTTCGTGCGTTCCTTGTAGATTCGAGCGTCCTCATAAGCATCAAGGCGAAACTCCTCAAGTTCCGTGAGTTGGAGTAATCGATGGTCACCAATGGCCTTAGGATCAAAGTTAAAAAACATAATAGCCCAAAAGGCACGATGTTCCAACTCAACCGGAAGATGTCAAGACTTGCCAAAAACTAGTCTATAGGGAGAACAACCAATCGGTGTTTTAAAGGCTGTTATGTATGCCCATAGTGCATCGTCAAATTTCTCCGCCCAATTTTTATGGTTTGAATCGATTGTTTTTTCAATAATTCTTTTCACCTCTCTATTAGATACTTCAACTTTGCCACTAGTTTGCGGATGGTATGGAGTACCAATCTTGTGCTTCACACCATATCTTTCAATCAACTTGGTAAATGGTCGGTTGAAAAAGTGTGTCCCTCTGTCACTAATGATGGCCCAAGGAGTACCAAATCTCGTGAAGATATTCTTTTAAGGAATTTTATCACCACTCCGGTATCATTAGTTGGAAGAGCTTGGGCTTCGACCCATTTAGATACATAATCTACCATTACCAAGATGAATTTCTTACCAAATGATGGGGGAAAGGGGTCCATAAAATCAATGCCCCAAACATCAAACAATTCACACACCAATATAGGTTGGAGAGGCATCTCATGTTTCTTAGAAACATTCCCCATTTTTGACATGACTCACAAGATCGTGCATAGTGGTGTGCGTCTTTATACAGTGTGGGCCAATAAAAACCACATTGCAGTACTTTGTAGGCGGTTTTCCACCCTCCATGGTGGCCGCCAACCTCACGATCATGGAAAAAGGACAAGATACTTAAATCTCATTATCGGGCACGCATTTCCTAATTATGCCATCCGAACACCTTCGAAAAAGGTCCGGTTTTTCCTAATAATATAATTTCAAATCATAAAAGAACTTCTTTTTCTATTGCCATGTCCAATGAGACGGAACATACTCACAAGTAAAATAATTAATGATATTACCGAACCATGGCGAGCTGTCCTTTGGTGTATTACCAGCTTTAATGAGTTGCATTGTTGGGGGAGGATCAACCATGAGGAGTTGTTCATCCGGAAATGAATCTTTGATCTCTTGTCTCCTTCCTTCTTCTTCAGCAAATTCCATACGACTCAAATGATCCGCTACCACATTCTCACTACCCTTTTTATCTTTAATCTCAATGTCGAATTGTTGAAGTAAGAGGATCCATCTGAGAAGACGCGGTTTTGCATCCTTCTTGCTTAACAAGTACTTCAATGCCGTATGATAGGTATAAACAATGACTTTGGAACCGACGAGATAAGAACAAAATTTGTCTAATGCAAAGATTACGGCAAGTAGCTCTTTTTCTATTGTGGCATAGTTGAGCTGAGCTGAGTTTAATGTGTGAGATGCATAATAGATTGCCTTAAGCACCTTGTTATGGCGTTGACCTAAAACAGCCCCAACCGCCAGATCGCTTGCATCACACATAAGTTCAAAAGGTAGATTCCAATCCGGTGCCACTAGCACTGGTGCAGTTGTGAGTCGTGCCTTTAATGTTTTAAATGCTTCCATACATTTATCATCAAAGTTGAATAGCACTTCTTTCTCAAGTAAATGACTAAGAGGCTTTGCTATTCATGAAAAATCTGCTATAAACCGCCTATAGAAACCTGCATGTCCAAGAAATCCCCTCAGAGTTTTCAGATTTACTGGTGGAGGTAATTTTTCAATTACTTCGATCTTTGCTCTGTCCACCTCGATACCTTCTTCGAAATTCTATGACCCAAAACAATACCGTCTGACACCATTAGATGGCACTTCTCCCAGTTTAGGACTAAATTCGTGTCTTCACAGCGTTGCAGAACACGCTCTAAGTGTGAGAGACATTCTCCGAAAGAGTCTCCAAAAACGCTGAAATCGTCCATAAAAACTTCCAAAAACTTTTCTACCATGTCAGAAAATATTGACATCATACATCGCTGAAACGTAGCTAGTGCATTACATAATCCAAACGGCATTCTTTTGAATGAAAATGTTCCATATGGACAGTGAAAGCATTTTTTTCTCTATCTCCTACGCAATAAATATCTTTAAATAGCCAGAATAACCATCCAAGAAACAATAGAATTTATGTCCACTCAACCGTTCTAACATTTGCACTATGAACGGAAGTGGATGATGGTATTTCTTAGTGTTTTTATTTAGTTTGCGGAAATCAATGCACAATCGATATCCTGTGACCTCTCTTGTCGGAATTCATTCATGCTTGTCATTTTCCTTTACCGTGAAACCGCCCTTCTTTGGTACTACTTAAGGTGGGACTTACACAGTCACTGTTTGATATGGGAAAAATTATCCCCATCTCCAATAGTTTAATAACCTCTTTCTTGACCACTTTTTGCATGTTTAGGTTGAGGCGGCGTTGTGGTTGGATACATGGTTTAGCACCTTCATTCAGGATGATCTTGTGTACACAAATCTCGGGACTTATTCCTTGAATATTTGCCACTATCCATCCAAACGCTTTCTTATATTGCCTCAGCATTCTCAATAATTGGTCTTTCTGCAAACTGGTCAGTAATGATGAAATAATAACAAGAAGTAGATTATCGGATTCAAGAAAGGCATATTTAAGATTCGAAGGAAGAGGTTTCAACTCCAGATTCCTTGGTGCTCTTCCACCGAAGGTTTTAATACTGGGCCATCCAGTTCTAATTCCAAATAACGATGCCATGGTTGTCTCACAAAAGAACCACCTATATTTAGGTGAAAATTACTTCTTCCATCTCTTAGTCATTCTTATTTCCCTTATAGATGGATAGGGCCAAACATTCTTCGAGCTTATCTTCAAAAACCTACAATTTAGTATGATCCATACAAATAGAAGATATAGTATCTATGAATGAACATGATTCTTGTGACTTGTATGGATGTTTCATGGCTTTGAAGATATTAAAAGTTACCTCTTCTTCATTAACACTTAAGAATAGCTCTCCTCTTTGAACATCGATAAGGGTTCTTCCCGTAGCTAGGAATGGGTGACCAAGAATGAGGGGCGTTGAAAACTCTTCCTCCATTTCCATAACTACAAAGTCAACTAGGAAGTAAAACTTATCTACCTTGACTAACACGTCTTCGATGACTCCCTTAGGACGTTTTATAGACCTATCTGCCATCTGTAAGGTCATCTCGGTGTTTTTGAGCTTTCCTATTCCTAGTTTCTTATAATCCTTGTAAGACATGAGATTAATGTTTGCACTGAGATCGCAAAGCACCTTCTTAAACAAAAAAACCCCAATCTCGCATGGGATGGTGAAACTACCGGGGTCTTTCAGTTAATTTAGGCGGAAGCTTGTGATGCAATACTGCGGAGCACTCCTCATTAAGACAAATGTTTTCATACTCTTCTAACCATTTTTTGTTTAAGAGGATATTTTTAAGAAACTTTCCGTATGTGGGCATGTTGATTAGGCTTCAATGACATGGATATTAACATTAACGTGTTGAAATGTGTCAAGGAAACGTGCATATTTCTTATCCATTTTGAACTTTTTAATTTGCTCTCTAGGTAGGTAAGGTAAAGATTCTAGATCAATAAGTTTAGGGTTTAAAGTCATACCTTCCCTACCTTTATCCTTGGATGAAGATGGTGATGCTTCCTTGTACGTTTGAGCATTTGGTGGTCGCCATGTGTCATGATCTTGCACTACTTTCTTCGAACTTTTCCCTAAATTCTTTTTTTAATGCTCTGTGTGAACCATACCATGTCTAGTGTGGGCAGTGTCTTTTTCCAAACTTGCTGGTTTTTGAGTGTTTCTACCCCTAATTGGATTGTACCATCAGCAACATTGCCTTCATTAACATGTTTATTAAATATAGTCCGTAAATTGCTCGCCCTAGGATTTTTCAGTATTCTTGGGACTTTGATCCATTCCTCATCTTCGCTTTCTGCTTCAACTTGTCTATCACGTCTTAAGAAATTCTCAATAATTTCTTCTTCTTCTTTACTGAACTTTGTTTCATCCTTGTCTTCCAGATTTTCTTCAAATTGATCATCCAAATCATCTTCCACTTCATTGTTTCCAGAGTTCTCTACTCCATTGCTTCCACATACCCTTGCACTTTGGGTAATGACAGCATTTACCTCTCTCGGGTTTCTTTCGGTATTGCTTGGTAGTCCTCCCGGAGGTCTACTGTTCATTCGTTCTCCTTCTCTACTCAAGTGGTCTTCCATATTTCGCATAGATGCTTCTATGGTTTTTGTTGGGTATACAGCACTCTGCCCGCCTATGTGCGTTCAACCCATGGCGGTGTGAAAGTGTCCTTATGACGCTTTCATTGAGAACAATGCGATCTCCACGAACTTTGGTCATCAGAGAGTCTCGTACCAAATGCATATTTTGCCAAAATTGCAAAATTCCTTCTACATCACATTCTTCTTTGAACTTAACTTCCAAGATGTTTCTCAAGCCTGGTTGTTTCTCGATTTTATCACATATCCAGCATGCTAACAGAGTGCTTTGACACAGAGCTTCATACATTTTGAATGTCAGTTCATCTAACTCTATTATTAATCTTTCTTGTTTTGATTTTTCTGAAGTGGCCATGTTTGGGTGTGAACACAAAAGTTGATTTGAAAAGAAAGAGATTTTGAAGAGTCTGTTTTGTTTTCTGGAAAGGGATGAGGATTTTGAAAAGTAAAGTGAACGGAAGTTGAATAAATAGGTGGGAAATTCTGGCGGTTGAGTAGTACAACTTTTCAAATTCCATGATGGTTTTGGGTAACCGATACATGTACTGTTGTGACAATCGTGGGGTGTACACATGAAATTCTGACAAAAATAACTGCGGTAATTTAATGCGATATAACCGCTGTCGCTTTTATCTTGTCAACCTTTGACTTGAGTTGACTGGAATAAAAACTGAGACTGAAGATGTAACTTTCAGTTTCAGTTGATCAGTTTGAAATTTTTGATGTCAATGACTAGTCTGTTAAGTGAGCGCACCCATCATAACAAAGATTATTCCCCTTGACGAATTTCTGGCTTAACTGATTTCAACTGACTTTGATTATCCCTAATTCAGTTCTCAGTTTGGCAAATCTATCTTTGTCCAATGGCTTTGTAAAGATATCTGCCAACTGATCTTCAGTAGGTACATAAAGAACTGTGATATCCTTTTTCTCTGCATGATCTCTTATGAAGTGATGATGCACATCAATATGCTTTGTTCTCGAGTGTAAAACTGGATTATCAGTGATTGCAATTGCACTTGTGTTATCACACATTATGGGAATCATTCCTTCTTCTCTCCTATAATCTCTTAATTGTTGTCTGATCCATAAAACTTGAGCACAACAACTTCCAGCTGCTATGTATTCAGCTTCAGCTGTTGAGATTGAGTTTTGCTTTTTGCTAAACCATGACACAAGTCTATTTCCTAGTAACTGACATGTGCCTGATGTGCTTTTCCTGTCCACTTTGCATCCATCATAATCAGAGTCTGAATAAGAAATCAGCTTGAATTCTCCTTCTTTTGAATACCAAATTCCAACTCCATCTGTGTCTTTAAGATATTTCAAAGTTCTTTTCACAACTGTGAGATGACTTTCCTTTGGTTTTGACTGAAATCTTGCACATACACCAACAGTAAATGATATATCTGGCCTACTTGCTGTGAGATAGAGTACGCTTCCAATCATCCTTCTGTAGAGTGTTTGATCAACGTCTTTGCCTTCTTTGTCTTCATCTAATCTGATGTTGGTCCCCATTGGTGTAGAAATTCCAGTAGATTTTTCCATACCAAACTTTTTGATAAGTTCTCTTGTATACTTTGTTTGGTGAATGAAAATTCCATCATCTAACTGTTTAACTTGTAAACCGAGGAAGTAATTTAATTCTCACATCATACTCATTTGGAAATTGCTTTTCATCAAACTTGCAAATTTCTCACATAATTGTTCATCTTCTGATCCAAAGATGATGTCATCAACATAAATTTGAACAAGTAGAGTATTTTCACCATTCTTCATTCTGAATAATGTTTTGTCAATTGTTTCTTTGATAAATCCATTATCCACCAGAAACTGAGATAGAGTTTCATACCAAGCTCTTGGTGCTTGTTTAAGTCCATATAGAGCTTTCCTTAGTCTGAAAACTTTGTCAGCTTGATCTTTGATTTCAAATCCAGGTGGTTGTTGAACATAAACTTCTTCTTCAAGAATTCCATTCAGAAATGCGCTTTTAACATCCATCTGGTAAACTTTGAACTTCTTATGAGCGGCAAAGGCAATAAATAGTCTGATTGCTTCTAATCTTGCAACTGGTACATAGGTTTCATCAAAGTCTATGCCTTCTGCTTGAGAATATCCCTTAGCTACAAGTCTAGCTTTATTTCTGATGATATTCCCATCTACATGAAGTTTGTTACTGAAAACCCATTTGGTTCCAATGATATTGACATGAACTGCTCTATCTACCAATTCCCATACTTGATTTCTCTCGAATTCATTGAGTTTTTCTTGCATAGCTAATATCCAGTCTGGATCTTACAAAGCTTCTTCAATTTCTTTAGGTCCAGATTGTGATAGAAATCATGCAATCATTGCATCTAGCTGATGTCTTGTTCGAACGCCAGTTTGAGTATCACCAATTATTTGATCCTCAGGGTGATCTCTCATCCATTGATAGGTGGGTGTTTGCATCAAGAGATCTATATCTTGTTCGACTGGTTCTTCAAGAACTGGTTCTTGAATTTCTTCATTTGGATCAGGAACATGTAGTTCAGGAGTGGTTTGTGTTGAAATAGTGTCCTAAACCCAATCGGGTTGGACCGGATCCGACCGGGTCGGATCATTTCTACTATTTCTTTATGTTTATACATATATTAAATGGCTTTTATGTTGTCATATATCTGCTCTTTTAAAGAACTAATTATGAATTGTTATATGATAACGTCCTTAGTATTAAACTGTGATAGAGAAACCATGATAGGCGATTATGGTTGATGAGATCTCTAATCACTTTAACAAGTTTGATACTTAAATGTCTCTAGGTGATGTACTATTAAACGGGGCATTGATAGTATAAACGGACTAGCACGTATTAGATGTCTTCTGTCTTTAAGGGCAGGGATAGATCTCGTCTATCGAAGTGTAGAGACACTTGGACTGTACGTGGACGTGTATTAGTGAATGCGTACGTTAGACTGACCCACTTACACAGATAAGTGTCACACTATGTGGCGGTTGTGTAATTATCCTTTGGACCGGAGTCTTCATGGCATCACGGTGTGGATTGTCATTCTTTGACACTATTGAGGTTTCCCCTAGCCACGGGGCGATCATGCGGTAGTGATTGGGTATGATACTGAAGCATGCGGAGTATACATGATTGGTCGTCCGGGAATCGCGTATCCTATGATTGGGATTGAATATCCGAAATGGCCTTCTTATAAGGAATGTCTAGCTCTCGTGAATCTTTGCAAAGTGGGAGTAAACGAGTTACTTCGAGAGAGCATGATAACCAGATTATAAGATACGGTCGTTGATGTTTTGACACTCGACTAACGACCGTATGGATATTATTACAGCGATAGGATTGTAAGTTACACGGTAACTCTTTCACATGAAAGGTAGTAGTCATTGCATTTGACTTTTCTGATGATTGGGGGTCACGGTGTGTTGCTAGACGCTATCCCGTGATCGTTAGGCGTGAAGGGCATTTTCGTAATTTGCACTTTGTGTCTACGGCCAACATATTCGGAAGCCTATCGGGTCACACACATAAGAATATCTAGCCGGATTAAAATGTGGTTATAGATGATAACCAAATAAGGAAAGAATTTATCTCGAGACTATAAAGGTTATAGTGGTAAATTAATATGGTGGTATTTATTTATTATGAATAAATAAAATACAAGATATTAATTATATATAAATTATATTAATTAAAGAATATTCCGGAAGTCAATTTGTTGGTCAAAGGGGCGCCACATTGAAGTGTATAAGATACACTTGGATTGTGCAATTTAATTAATAGTATTACCAAATATTAATATAAGATATTAATATATATATATATATATCCAACTTGTGTGCGTGTGTGCATGTTGGTGATGCATGCGCATATTTGTGGAATATATATTAATAGATTTTTATATGTGTAATATATATATGTGATATATACACATGTGTAAATTGATTTATGGTAATAAAATAAAGATAGTCAATATTAGATATTGACAATATCTTGGAATATTCAATATAAGATATTGACAATATCCTAGATTTATTTAATATGAGATATTGTAATAAATGAGATAAATCAATCAATTATATTTTCCTTATTTTATTGGAAAAAGGTTTTCTTCCTTTCTACTCTATTGGGGCGCCACCAATGACTATAAATAAGAGGTGGGTGTCAAGCTCTTTTGTACAACACAATTCCAAGAACTAATAGTTCTTGTGTAAAATAGAGAGCATCATATAGAGAGTTGGAGAGGGGGGGAAAAAGGCCGGTCTAGCAACCGGATTTTTCCAATAGCAATCCATGATGGGATTCCGGCGGGCTGTTCGTGTGGACTAGCGGTAGAGGCCGAACACTTGGGCGGCTCTATGCGGAACTACTCTCCTTAGACGGTCAAAGCGTCGATCTTTTAGATCAACCAAGGTAACCACCGTCTACTAACTCGTTTGTTTATTGCTTAAACGAAGTCGATCCTGGTTAAAAGGAAATAAAATTTTAAATTCCACTGCGTTCCCGCGTAGATTTCCTAACAGTGGTATCGGAGCGAGCTTCGAGCTTAAGCAATAAGCATGTTAATTTGCGTAGTTAATTTTATCGTTAAAATCACGTAATTAAAAGATGAAAGATTTTTGATTCGCAAATCGATACACAAAAAGAAAAGAAAAAAAAGGGGCGGCTTTTGGGGTGCTCGGCCGATCGGCGGCGGCACCCCACCGGAAATTACGGCGGCGGCGGCAGCTCCCCTTTGGGGGCAGTCAACGTCGGCTGGTGCATCTTTTTGGTGGATCCCTAAATTTTGTTTTGTGTATTTTGTGTTTCAATATTGTTCATAGTTTTGATTAAAATCTCATTTGTTTAGTTGTATCATGTGGCTAACCAATGGTTCAAATAGTTTGGCCATTGGGATGCCACATGGCATTAAAATAATAATGGTCTTTCCAAACTTTGTTTGGAATAGGCCTAGGCCCTTTCCAAATATTTGATTTGGGAAAAGAACTAGGCCTAGGCCACTTCCAAAATTTTGATTTTGGAAAGTGGCCAGGCCTAAACCAAAATTATTTGGCATTTCTAAATATTTGATTTGGAATAGGCCTAGACCCTTTCCAAATATTTGATTTGTAAAAGGCCTAGGCCTAGGCCACTTCCAAAATTTTGATTTTGGAAAGTGGTCAGGCCTAAGCTAAATTTGGTTTAGGAAACCAAAGGCATCCCTTTTGATTACGAATAAAAGGGAAAGAAACAAAAGAGAAATAATTTTAATTTTGATTTATTTTGGAATAGTTCTATTTAATTAAAATTAAAATTAAAATCGGTTTAAAATTAATCGTTAATTTTATTTCGATTAAAATCAATTAATTAATTAAATGTTAATTAGTTAATTGATTGGATAAAATTATTTAATAGATTAAATGTTAATTGATTAATTAAGACGCAAGTAGTTAAATTTTAATTTTATCTCTTTCATAAGATTTTATTGTATGGATTAGATATAGTAGATATAATATGATTATATGGACCCCGATTGATCATGGACTCGATCGATAGGATAGATGTGAATGATTTAATTTTTCTGTTGGTTTAAAAATTGTCCTAGGCCGTTATGAAGAACGTGACCTAGTTTATTTTCTGCATTTTATCCCATTCCCGTTAACTCCCTCCGTGTGCGGCGGGTGTATTTATTTTATTAGATATAATTAAATGTAACAAGAATGGAGCAGAAGATGAAGACCAAAGAAAGAAGAAAATAAAGATCCCATTGGAGAATGGAGCATTAAAGATCCTATTGGCGGTTGCAGCTACCCTTAGATTGTGACCCGTGGTTTCGTCAGTTTGTATTCGAAACCGCACCTAGGAAAAGTCCATGATCATACCGGTTACTTTACGCATTTATTTATTTTGTGCGTGTATTTATTTTATATGATACGATAGATGCATGACTAGGCACGAGCTAGATAAATGTGTAGGATGTATGTCTATAGAGATAGATATATTTGATGAGACCGTAATTAAATTAATTAAGAGAATTAATTCGAAATTAATTAAGTGAATTAATTTAAAATTACTCCCACAACAATAATCGAGTTATAATATGTCTCCCAATATTATAGTGACGGTGAAGAGCCCTTGTTCGGATCCAACTGATCGGCCCACGTCGGGAGTTGACCTACCACGGGTATATCGTCATTATCGAGATATGATCGTTATGAGATCTCATGAATATTTGGGTTACGACTCGACTAAGAATCTTGCGGTGATTGGCCCACTTAGAGACATAAGGTTGACTATCACATAGACGATGTGAACTGTCAAAGAGTTGACTAGTCAAACCACTGGAAGTCGCGTTAGACGCGATCGGTAAGAAGTACCTACCCGTCGAAATTGACCCGGTTGATCGGCCCACGTCGGGGATCGAGTTAACTAGATAGGATTCCAGCCACTAAAGAATTTTGAAAATTTCTTGAAAGTCAATTGGGAGTAGTTGACTAGTGGGAGCAAAATCATAATCCCAAAGACCATATTTGATTTTGCGTGTATAGACAACAACACTCTTTTATCTTTATTTTTATGTTGTAGTTTTAGCAAATTTTATATTTATGTTTTATTCTCGATTAGTAAAACCAAATTATGACTGTTAATTTTGAGAAACGTTCTCAAATATGGTTAAGTAATTTTAATTCTTTTAAAATAAGCAATGGCATGAGCCATCCCGTTATAGTAGTTAGAGACAAGGAGATTACATAATTGATGCAGTTCTCCGAGACTTTAATTATTAATGAAAGCGGAAGCTCATGATATGATTAAATCATTTGAAATAAGTTTCAACGAATTAGTCATATATTGGATACGATCCAAGGTGATCATTCAGTCATACGATGACAATTAATTCAAACGTTGGATAAGAATGACCACATCTAATTTTGGAAAGGTTGTTTTCAAAATTTTAAGATTTAAGTATCGACTTAATTCTATCATTGCTTAAAGGTTAATTAAATAGTCAATGTTTTGAATACGATTCAAAAGGTCAAATAAACTATTTAATAAACTTTAGATTTTCTTTATAAAAGGAAATTGAAGACATAGCTCTTGTGATCTTTCTTAAGTCTTATGAAGACTACAATAAGAAACATTTCTCAAGTGCTTAAAGGATTAAAAAGGAAAGTTAGGGCATGTGCTCAAATAGAGAACTTATTGAAGTTTCTATTCTAGGCAAGTGAGTTGAGATAAATCTGTCTAAGTTCAAAGTCAACTCTAAGATATATGACATCTTACGAGTGTGATTAAATTAGAAAGGTTAAATACAGATATGGAGGGTGAAGCAAACGTTGTAACACTTACCACATTCTGGATCTAGTAAACTGATAAGGGAACTAAATAAATGTTATTATGTTCCGGTTCTCATGAAGAACATACTTTCAGTTATTTGTTAGGATTTAGTAGACATATTCAATTGTAAAGAATAAATGTTATTCCGATAAAGTTGAAAGGTCACTGAATCTAACATACTAGATTGATGTCACTATATAGTTGATATATGTGATGAGATCTCAACTAAATATTTGTATGGTTGTTATCCTTGATATTTGTAGTTGTTCTAGATGTCGATTCTCTGGAAGAGAAGCGTGTAATTAAACGTCATTATGATGATGTTAAACCATATGATTATGAATCATGTGGGTTATGCGTATCTTATCTAAAGATGACTAAAATATCCTTTTATGAAAAGGTTATAAAAATCTAGAAAATTGTCTAAAGCCTAAACATACCGATGTTTGTTGGCTTGTTACAATTAATGCCACAAATAATTGTTTGTTAATCTCTACGACTATTTTTTAGAATTAGTCAAGTGTACTCAGTGAAGTGCATAATTCGGAAAGCCCGAAAAGTTTGAGCCATTACGAATATGAGATTGATGAGCTACTTAGGAATTAATCTTCAATTGGATTGAAGTAATTAATACCTGAAGGGTGTTTCAGAAGTCGTCTGAAAGGGAATAAGATTCTCCCTTGAAGGATACCATCTTTGGGATACGCAATTAGATTGTGTTCCCAAAATGGAAACAACACTTTATATGATAAAGGTGTGACACAAGCCATGCGAAGTAGGGCTGTAAACGAGCCGAACCCTACCGAACCCTGGCAGGGTTCGGCTCGGCTCGGTGTGTTCGAACCTTAGGCTCGGCTCGGCTCGAAATGGCCGAGCCTTATATTTTCATTATTCGGCTCAGGTTCGGTCTAGTATTTGGGGAAAAAAGCTCGGCTCGGTTCGGCTCGAACATGTCGAACCGTTCGAACATGTTCGGCTCGAACCGGGTTTTAAAAAAAAATCGAAACATGTTCGGCTCGGTTTTAAAAAACATGTTCGGCTCGAATCGTATATGAATTTATGATATCCGAGCCGAACATGTTCGAACATGTTCGGCTCGACCACCGAATATCAAATTTGTAAGGTTCGGCTCGAAGTTTGAACCACGAAACGAGCCCGAATCGAGCTTTTTCGAGCCGAATACTCCGGATCGAATCGAATACTTAGGTTCATTTACAGCCCTAAATTGCGAAGTATCCCTTACCCGTTTCGGGATAGTGCCCTTATACTTAACCTAGTTCCAAAGAATAAAGGTTGAATAAATTCCATATTAGATATGGAAGAGGATAATGTTGAATCTATCTTAACCGATGATTTGAAGTTTTCATAGGCAATGTCAGAAAGGGCTTGGAGCCTAGTACGACATATGCAACTTTGTGGAATATCTTAGCAAGTACGCTAGATATTATTTACTCGTCCGCGGAGCAAAAGGTGTTTGTCTCCAAACATGCTGTCTTCTAGAGGAAGTGTTTCTTTCAAGAGAAACAGTGGGAGTAAATCAGATCTCAAAAGAGTTTGAGAACACAAAGATATATTCAACCATTGGAACGTGAGCAGACGCCGCATAACGATGAGGTGTAGATCACTGCTCAGTCCACACAAAAGTTCTGTAAGTCTGTGGATAATCTCAAGCCTGAAAAGGTTGCAGGTACGTTCATCTTGAAGAATGAATATCTCACGACTTATGAAGGAATGTTTGAAAGGCGAGGTTGAAAGATATGGCCAGGAGCCATAATATCTGAATTAGATTCCATCAGTGACAACCAGGTTATGAACCTAGTCTGTCTTAAGGCTGAGCCCAGTTCTATTCAGACTACGCTTGTTATAACTTCGTATCATGGCTATATGATAGTGTTGATGACGTTGAGGAGAAAGCTCAATGTTGATAGACGATAACATGATATGTAAGCCCATGAGATCCATTTCTGGACTCAAACAAGTTTCTCTAGACGATTTCTTTGTTTGATAATCAAAGGAGTTTGATTTAGTCAAAAGAAGGATATGCCCAATATGCAAGATGGATAGTGGGAGTGTGTTACGATTTTTGAGTAAGGTATTGGATATCTCTCTCGATAATTGTCACCCCATGTCACAGTCAATTAGTGTTTGGTAGTTCAAGGTCTTTACGAAAGCACTTGGATTGGCAGTTCTTATTTTTGGAAATAAGAATCTATAGCGATAGATTTAACTGCTGTTAGATTATAGTTTACCCATATAGATGTGATGCTAAAAGAAGTTTAGCGTAGATCGCGAGATCTGTCTATGTTAGGACATTGGTCCTAAAGATGAGGTGAAAGATGATGAGGCTTATGGAAAGTTTCCTTCGCTAATGCGATATTAACCATCTTATAGGTAATGCCGGATGTTCATACTCCATGAATAGTCATGAGCAAGTATGAAAGTAAATCTGGTAAATGTCGAGAATATTCTTAAACAAGTTAAGGAAAGTTTCCTAGTTTATCGAAACTTGGAATCAGATAAATATAGTTATACAGACGTATATCCTGAGTCTTATGAAGGCGAGTGGGAGCTACAGTCTGGGTTTGCAGTCACTTTGAATAAGTGATACAGTGAGCTGGAAATGTTCTTAGCGATGGGTCACTGTAAATTCTACAACTAGGCCAAAACACAGTAGTGCCTTAGAGGCGCAGCGGGAGCAGAACATGGATCTAGAAGGTTCATTCCTGAACCTTATACGGTTCTTCCACCTTTTCTATATAGTTGATATAGCTAGTGGATTCATTGCTTGAAGCAAGGACCAGGGTCTCGTCAGAGATTCGTGTGTGTGTTGAGGCAGTTCCTTTGACTTGGTCATTTGGAACATGATATGAAGATAGTCCGAGTCCCCATGGATAGCGATCCGTTTATGGCTAGGGCTGGTTGCGAGTACTGCATGAGATTCTTGTTTTTCAACTTGGTCTTGTGTGTGCGAGTGATTGGTTTTAGGCCAAGTGGGAGATTGTTGAAATAGTGTCCTAAACCCAATCGGGTTGGACCGGATCCGACCGGGTCGGATCATTTCTACTATTTCTTTATGTTTATACATATATTAAATGGCTTTTATGTTTTCATATATCTGCTCTTTTAAAGAACTAATTATGAATTGTTATATGATAACGTCCTTAGTATTAAACTGTGATAGAGAAACCATGGTAGGCGATTATGGTTGATGAGATCTCTAATCACTTTAACAAGTTTGATACTTAAATGTCTCTAGGCTGATGTACTATTAAACAGGGCATTGATAGTATAAACAGACTAGCACGTATTATATGTCTTCTGTCTTTAAGGGCGGGGATAGATCTCGTCTATTGAAGTGTAGAGACACTTGGACTGTATGTGGACGTGTATTAGTGAATGCGTACGTTAGACTGACCCACTTACACAGATAAGTGTCACACTATGTGGCGGTTGTGTAATTATCCTTTGGACGGAGTCTTCATGGCATCACGGTGTGGATTGTCATTCTTTGACACTATTGAGGTTTCCCAGCCACGGGGCGATCATGCGGTAGTGATTGGGTATGATGCGAAGCATGCGGAGTATACATGATTGGTCGTCCGGGAATCGCGTATCCTATGATTGGGATTGAATATCCGAAATGGCCTTCTTATAAGGAATGTCTAGCTCTCGTGAATCTTTGCAAAGTGGGAGTAAACGAGTTACTTCGAGAGAGCATGATAACCGATTATAAGATACGGTCGTTGATGTTTTGACACTCGACTAACGACCGTATGGATATTATTACAGCGATAGGATTGTAAGTTACACGGTAATCGTTTCACATGAAAGGTAGTAGTCATTGCATTTGACTCTTCCGATGATTGGGGGTCACGGTGTGTTGCTAGACGCTATCCCGTGATCGTTAGGCATGAAGGGCATTTTCGTAATTTGCACTTTGTGTCTACGGCCAACATATTCGGAAGCCTATCGGGTCACATACATAAGAACATCTAGCCGGATTAAAATGTGGTTATAGATGATAACCAAATAAGGAAAGAATTTATGTCGAGACTATAAAGGTTATAGTGGTAAATTAATATGGTGGTATTTATTTATTATGAATAAATAAAATACAAGATATTAATTATATTAATTAAAGAATATTCCGGAAGCCAATTTGTTGGTCAAAGGGGCGCCACATTGAAGTGTATAAGATACACTTGGATTGTGCAATTTAATTAATAGTATTACCAAATATTAATATAAGATATTAATATATATATATATATATATATATATATATATATATATATATATATATATATCCAACTTGTGTGCGTGTGTGCATGTTGGTGATGCATGCGCATATTTGTGGAATATATATTAATAGATTTTTATATGTGTAATATATATGTGATATATACACATGTGTAAATTGATTTATAGTAATAAAATAAAGATAGTCAATATTAGATATTGACAATATCTTGGAATATTCAATATAAGATATTGACAATATCCTAGATTTATTTAATATGAGATATTGTAATAAATGAGATAAATCAATCAATTATATTTTCCTTATTTTATTGGAAAAAGGTTTTCTTCCTTTCTACTCTATTGGGGCGCCACCTATGACTATAAATAAGAGGTGGGTGTCAAGCTCTTTTGTACAACACAATTCCAAGAACTAATAGTTCTTGTGTAAAATAGAGAGCATCATATAGAGAGTTGGAGAGGGGGGAAAAAGGCCGGTCTAGCAACCGGAGTTTTCCAATAGCAATCCATGATGGGATTCCGGTGGGCTGTTCGTGTGGACTAGCGGTAGAGGCCGAACACTTGGGCGGCTCTATGCGGAACTACTCTCCTTAGACGGTCAAAGCGTCGATCTTTTAGATCAACCAAGGTAACCACCGTCTACTAACTCGTTTGTTTATTGCTTAAACGAAGTCGATCCTGGTTAAAAGGAAATAAAATTTTAAATTCCGCTGCGTTCCCGCGTAGATTTCCTAACATTTTGTTGAGTAGTTGGAAACTGAGACTGATCTGGATCTGAGCATTCTGAAATTTGTAGTCTTCCAATGTCAACTGAGACTGGTTCTGGTATGATTGGTAACTGAGACTGAGAAACTGGTTCTTGTCGGTCTTCAGTTGTTTCACCTGGGAAGTTTGGTTCATCAAATACTACATGTATTGATTCTTCATGCTTGAGTGTCCTTTTGTTTAGTACTCTAAAAGCTTTGCTGACACTTGAATATCCTAGAAAAATTCCTTCATCAGCTTTGGGCTGAAAAACATGAAGTTGATTTTTCCCATTGTTGTGTATGAAACATTTTCTTCCAAAAGCATGAAAATAGGAGACATTTGGTTTTCTTCCATTCCAAATTTCATAAGGGGTCTTCTTATGTCTTTTGTTCATGAGAGCTCTGTTCTGTGTGTAACAAGTTGTGTTAACTGCTTCTGCCCAATATCTTTCAGGTAGTTTTGCTTCGCATATCATAGTCCTCCCAGCTTCTTTGAGTGTTCTGTTTATTCTTTCAGCTACACCAGTCTGTTGAGGTGTTCCTATGGCAGCCAGTTGGTGTAAGACCCCATTCTCTTCACAATATTAAATGATTACGCTGTTGAGGAATTCAGTTTAAGTCACTTACAACCCATGATGATGAAGTCATAACTAACTGTTATAGTGCATAATGGAAGAAGAAGCAAGAAATGGTCTAGAGAAAATTTATAAGTTCTATCTAGAGTCTGAACCTTGTATAGGTTGTTTCAGACAAGCATTGTAATAGAATAGGAACTAGGCGAACAGCTGAGTCACAACAAGAAAACTGAGTATGCACATGAAGAACAGAGGGATACGGACTCGGTTGTCGAAGACTGAAGAAATGAGGGATACAGACTAAGTTGTTGAAGACGAAGAACCGAGGTGGCAATCTCAGTTAGAAGCCGATTTAAGTCGTGACTATAAGTCAGGATTCAGGCAAGTCTGTGTTGACCTGAAACTGAACTATAGATCATGTAAAACTGAATAATCTTAAGGACAAAGATTATCAGTTACCAGGAAAAGAAGAGACTGAATGGTGTACTCTGACTTAGTCAATTAAAGTCAGATGTTAGGTATACAAGGTACTCAGTTTTGAAGTAGAGTAGAAAACTGAGTTAAGGCCTTGTTAAACTTGAATTAACAATACGACAAAGGTCGTACATATGAACATTGGCTAAACGACAAGTGTAATGGCTACAAGAGCTAGTGACCGTTACATCGCCCCTATAAATACACAAGAGAATCACCAAGAGGAGAGAGAGAGAGAATGATCAGAAAAAGAGCTTTACAAGCACATATCCAAAGATCCAAATCCAGAAAATCAGATAATATATATCTAGAAAAGGGGAAGCCAACGGAATTTCCTTGAAGATTTCAAAGAACGATCCAGTAACCCATTAAGGTGAAAAGAAGGCATCTTGGAGCTACAAAGCCAGATCTAGAAGAATCAGACAGCTCACTGAATTAATCTCTTGATTAATTCTAAACCTAACATTTGAAAAAGGGTTGGCCGTGCATAGTTTGAAGAGAGAAATTCCACCTTTCTTCATACGGTTGCAACTTGGTTGCCACAGCTGTTGGTGCAGTCTACGGACTGTGTATGTCAGTGGTGAGATGGTGAATGAGTCATTCCACCTCCGAAGGATCAGTGTGCAGAATGAAGGGAGCAATCCTACCTTTCTTCATTATGTGTATACAGTGAAACTAGGGTGTCGTGAAGGACTGTCATTATGCTAGGATTTTGTAACGGTTATTTCAAGATTCTAGTGATACATGCTACACCACAGGAGAAGGGGGAGAGGTACGGGATTACACCACCTGGAATTTCCATAAATGAATCTTGTGTTGATTTACTTTATGCATTTATATTCTTGTTGTGATTGATTTAATTCTTGTTATCTTCACACTCAGCAAACGTCAGACATTGAGTCAGCATAAAACTGATAAATAGGAGATTCAGATCTTTATTGACACATCTATCGCACTAAAGGCTAGTTATATCCGCTGCCAGTTAACAAGGCTAAATATAAGTCAGTATTGACTTATACTCAGTTGAGTTAGCTGAACTCCGCACAAGTTAAAGGACAGGAACAAAACTGAGCTAAGCATCAGTTTGAGTTTGGCAAAACCTCAGTTTCTGGGGTAATTCCAGTTCAGGAAAAGTTTTTGGTGACAGGTTTATTCACCCCCCCCCCTTCTAAATTGTGTTAGCCTTTCCAAGGGACCAACAATTGGTATCGGAGTAGTGCTTCTGTTTTGAAGAGATCCATTACTGAATCTCAGTATCAATTTGGTTGCTTGAAGTAACTGGTCATCAGTTATTTCCGATACCAACAATTGGTATCGGAGCAAGTTCTTCCTTTTGGAGGAGATCCGAGTTGTTACTACTCAAGTTATAAACCAGTTGTTGAAGATCCCTCACTATATCAGTTGTAAAATCACTTAGTTTGATTTCAATGACTACATCTAGAATTAAGAGTTGGCTTACTCACCCCCTGACTAACTGTTTGCAAAATGTATCTGATTTTCAAGATCAAATAGTTGGAAGGTTCAGTGTGACAAAACTGCATACAAATCCAAAACCTCAACTTAGTGATGATGTGGATACAAACATCAATGTTTATATAGACAAATCCAGAGGAGTTCCATCACAATGAAATCTCTCAAAGAAGAAGAAAAGAAGTTGTTGTAAGTTACCATTGATATAGAAGATTCATTAGAGCAACAAAAGGATGTACACTCAGATCTTAAAACTATATCAAACCATCATGAAAAGGTACATTCTTCAACTCAGTTATCATTCGCTGAAATCTGTCAGAGAAACTCTGAACATGTCAAGTTAACCGAAAAACTCACTTTGGAGTTAAGACTAAAAGATTTAGAACTTGACAAAGCAAAAGATTGGAATGAGTTTCTTGAAACTGATATGTCAAATCTTGCTGAAAGATTAATGTCTAGTAAATTTGACAAAAGCAATGATAATTTCCCACCCCTACCCAGTATTGAGATTTCAAAGGATGAAAACTCTTGACATCAAATTACTGGAAGATCTAGTGGATTACACAAGGAAACTAAGAATGATAAATCTAAAAGAATCCTTGTGAAATCAACTAAGATTGAGCGTAATGGTTTATCCAGAAAAGAAATGAGAAAGCTTAATTCTCTCATCGAAGAAACTGAAAATAATACTTCAGTAACTAATCCAGCCGGACCCAAAAAGATATGGGTACCGAAGAAAACTTAAAACTGTTTTGCAGGCCGAGTCAGTTCTCAATGCTGAATCCTGAGAAAACTGACCTCTAAACAAAAGCTGATGAATGACATATTGGTCAAAAGTAGAAAACTTTCCAGCTACCATCTGACGCTTGGGCTGACATGACAAATTACTCGAAGCCACGTGTCAATCTGGGAGAAAAAGAAGTAGATGTACATCCCTACAAAATCCCATTGATTGTGACACAACTCTTATTTGAAAACGATTGCAAAACAAAATCTTGATGAAATCCTGCTCATCCAAAGTCAAAGCATTCAAGATTTTCCAAAAAGAATTCCTAATTCAGAAATCAATGGAGCAATACAATATTGATGATGGAATCACCATAAGCCGGGACAAATTTTGTCAAAAGTATTCAAACTCCACTCTATCAAAACGGATTGTGAACAAGATCAAGAAGATTCGAGGATTGGAAAACTTGATTGATACAAAAGTCACTACTTTGAGTCCAGACGGCATCAGAGACTTCTACAAAAATGCCGAAATCATCAATAATGGAAAGAGCTTCAAAACGACAGTTCAAGATAAGAGCTTTACTGTTGATGAACAGTTGCTTTCACTAGTGTTTGGCTTGGACATAATCGGAGGATCTTCATTTCTTACGTTTGGAAATGAAGAAAAAGGCAAGCTTTGGAGTGTTACTGCAGTCAACAAAGAAGAGAAGAACTTCATCGGATCCATCTATCAGCAAAAACAAGAATTCGCATTCTTGACGATTCTTCTAACCAAAAATGTCATTGGTCATGCCAGGAATTTCTACACTCTCTCAACATATAAACTAAAACTGATATATGCTATTTGGTTTGAAGAGAGATTTGATTGGAACAAATTTGTTCTCAATCAATTGATAAAAACATATTTCAGACGAGAAAGAAAGAGTCAAAGAAAGAAAAGCTACTGGAGAAAAGCTGTTATTGATAAAGGGATTCACTTTTCCAGTTCAAAAAATACCAGATCATCTCTCTATTTCAACATCCACAAGAACAAAAGTGGAACACAAACCAGTGTCCACTGGAGTGAAGAAAAGGAAGAATGTTGAAGAAGAATCAAGTGAAGTTTCATATTCAAGTTCAAGTGGAACTGTGAATTTAGATGAAAGGACTCTCAGAAGACAAAAGAGGGCTTGGAACAAATTTCAGAAAAAGGAAACTGAAACTGAAGAAGTAATTCAAATTGAGGATGAAACTGAACAGAGTGAACAGAATGAGACTAAAGAAAGTGAGCTTGGCGAAACTGAGGAAAGTGAAACTGAAGGAAGCGAGGAAAAACTGAAGAAAGTGAACCTCCAACTGAGATACATGGAGAGTACACTGATGAACAAAGGGAAGATTTGGAAGATGGTGAATTTTGTGAGGCTGTATATGAAAAGTAACTGACAATTCATGACACTCATTTTTATTATCCTGAAATCGGTTCCTCATCACAAGTCCATGAAGCATCCACAAGCAAGTCTGCTACTGAAACATCTTAGCAACAGTGAACTGAAACATTTGAAGAAAAACTGGAAAATTTGAAAGAAATCATTGAAGGGGTGATGCAGACTCTACAGCAGAAACTTTACAATTTACATGACCTCATTGGAAGATCTCATTACTCAGGCTTGAACGAATATTCCATTCTCATCACCCTGCGTAAGTTATTTGAAGAAAGCTATCGCTTATCTTCAAACAAGGGGGAAGATGAAGCTGGTGAAGCTGGGATGAAATTAAAGGTGATGCTAAAGCTGAAGAAATCTATGCCAACAGTTGGTGATAGAACAAGACAAACAAGTAGATGCTGATCTACTTGCAATTCAACAGAATGGAGAAGCAGTTGATAGTTTGATTGAAGAACTGATCGTAGAAGAAACCTTCAAAGAAACAAGAATTGAGGAAGATGAAGAGACCTCAGTTAGAGTTGTGATGAATATCAGAAGGAAACTTGCAGTCTGTATCAGACTGAAAGAACGTCTAAAGTCAGTAGAAGAAAAAAAGACAACAACTAAGGGGGAAGCTGAATTTGAACCAGAAGGAAATGCTGAAAAGACTAAGAAAGAAAAACTTAATCTCATTTCAGAAGAAGAAGAGAAAATGATGAATGAGGAAATCAAGGAAATTGTGATCAAACTCAAGAACCAAGACAATGAAGAGGCTAATCAGTTGATCAGTGAATATTTGGAAATCAAGCCTAGAGATGGCGAATCAGTTGAAGAAGGAAAAGAAAGAAGACTCCTAGAAACCAGAAGAAGTAATTTTCTTGGAGAAAAGATGTTGTCTATTGAAAAGGAAAAGATGTAATTTATGATATAATTTACCCCGTGTTAACTCAGTTTCAACTTTAATCTTGTAATGAATTCAGTTGTCCTAGTTTGTTATCTTAATTTGATTTGTTATGATTTCTTGCATTATTCTTTTATTATTTCTTTTAGGGAGGGTTATGATACATCATAAAAAAGGCGGAAATTGTTGGAAATATTATTTATGTTTTGATGATGATTCGTCACGTAATTAGACAAATCACTTACAACCCATGATGATGAAGTCATAACTAACTGTTATATTGCATAATGGAAGAAGAAGCAAGAAATGGTCTAGAGAAAATGTATAAGTTCTATCTAGAGTTTGAACCTTGTATAGGTTGTTTCAGACAAGCATTGTAATAGAATAGGAACTAGGCGAACAACTGAGTCACAACAAGAAAACTGAGTATGCACATGAAGAACTGAGGGATACAGACTCATTTGTCGAAGACTGAAGAACTGAGTGATACAGACGCAGTTGTCGAAGACTGAAGAACTGAGGGATACAGACTCAGTTGTCGAAGACTGAAGAACTGAAGGACACAGACACAGTTGTCGAAGACTGAAGAACTGAGGTGGCAAACTCAGTTAGAAGTTGATTAAGTCGTGACTACAAGTAAGAATCCAGGAAAGTCTGTGGTGACCTGAAACTGAACTATAGATCATGTAAAACTGAATAATCTTAAGGACAAAGATTATCAGTTTCCAGGAAAAGAAGAGACTGAATGGTGTACTCTGACTTAGTCAATTAAAGTCAGATGTTAAGTATACAAGGTACTCAGTTTTGAAGTAGAGTAGAAAACTGAGTTAAGGCCTTGTTAAACTTGAATTAACAATACGACAAAGGTCATACATATGAACGTTGGCTAAACGACAAGTGTAATGGCTACAAGAGCTAGTGACCGTTACATCGCCCCTATAAATACGCAAGAGAATCACCAGGAGGAGAGAGAGAGAAGGATCAGAAAAAGAGCTTTACAAGCACATATCCAAATATCCAGATCCAGAAAATCAGATAATATATATCTAGAAAAGGGGAAGCCAACGGAATTGCCTTGAAGATTTCAAAGAAAGATCCAGTAACCCATTAAGGGGGAAAGAAGGCATGTTGGAGCTACAAAGCCAGATCCAGAAGAATCAGACAGCTCACTGAATGAATCTCTTGATTAATTCTAAACCTAACCTTTGAAAAAGGGTTGGTTGTGCATAGTTTGAAAAGAGCAATTCCACCTTTCTTCATACGGTTGCAACTAGGTTGCCACAGCTGTTGGTGCAGTCTGCGGACTGTGTATGTCAGTGGTGAGCTGGTGAAGGAGTCATTCCACCTCCGAAGGATCAGTGTGCAGAATGAAGGGAGCAATCCTACCTTTCTTCATTATGTGTAGACAGTGAAACTAGGGTGTCGTGAAGGACTGTCATTGTGCTAGGATTTTGTAACGGTTATTTCAAGATTCTAGTGATACCTCCTACACCACAGGAGAAGGGGAGACGTACGGGATTACACCACCCGGAACATCCATAAACAAATCTTGTGTTTATTTACTTTATGCATTTATATTCTTGCTGTGATTGATTTAATTCTTGTTATCTTCACACTCAGCAAACGTCAGTCATTGAGTCAGCATAAAACTGATACATAGGAGATTCAGATCTTTATTTAGACATCTATCACACTAAAGGCTAGTTATATCCGCTGCCAGTTAACAAGACTAAATATAAGTCAGTATTGACTTATACTCAGTTGAGTTAGTTGAACTCCGCACAAGTTAAAGGACAGGAACAAAACTGAGCTGAGCATCAGTTTGAGTTTGGCAAAAACTCAGTTCCTGGGGTAATTCCAGTTCAGGAAAAGTTTTTGGTGACAAGTTTATTCACACCCCCCCCCCTCTAAACTTGTGTTAGCCTTTCCAAGGGACCAATAGTTTTCATTCTCATATCATGTCCACTCATGGACGTTCTTAATGTATTCGTATCCTTGGTAACTGTACCTATAGAAGTCATCATGGTTTCCATATTCTGAGCTTGAGTAGACATCACAGCCATCATATTCTCCAACAATTTTTCCTACTTATCAACTCCTTCTACAGGTAGAGTTGAACTTTGAGTGATGGGTATGCTTTGAGTGGTGTGTTGAGGGTATGATCTGGGTAGTGGTGATTAGTGGGTTTGGTTCGAGGTATTTCCTTGGTAACCTTGGTTTTCAGCACTTGCATTTTTTGAGCTCTTGTACTGTGTAGGATACGGAGGTTGTCCTTTCTTGTTTGAGTTCTCGGACCAACGAAAAGTAGGGTATATCTTCTAATGGAATTGAATGAGTTTGAGTAGGCATTGTTCAAGTTCCGATGTTGCATAAAACTCACCTCTTCTCTTGAATATCCTTCGGATTATTCTATCCCAAATGACATATTGTCATCATTCCTCATACCATCATTCGGATATTCACTAGATATATTACTTTCCGAGTTTAGACCTTTGCTTGCGTGTAAACCATCAACCTTCCTACTAAGATTTTCCAAATGTGCTAACACTTTCAAATTTGTTGTAGATTCTCCTACAAATGCCACTTTCCTTGTGCTAGAACCAGTTTCCCACATTCTATTGTTCTTAGAAATCTTCTCAATAGCATCATACACAACTTGTGCATCACTCATCATCAAAGAACCACCACATGCATGATCAACATCCGCACGGGAGTCTTTTCTCAATTTTCGACTGAAAAGTTGAATTTGCATATCAAGAGAGTAACCATGATCGGGATAGGCTCTTAACAATTCTTTAAATCTTTCCCAAGCACTTCCAAGTGTTTCCTCGGATCCTTGCCTAAAATTAGCGATTTCAACCTTTAATTCCAAATTCCTTCCTAGAGTAATATTGTTTCAAAAACTCATTCTGAATGTCCTCCCAACTTGTCAATGAATGATGTGGGAGAGACATAAACCAATCTCTTGCCCTTCCTTTTAGGGAAAAGGGGAACATTGACATCCTTGTCAACTCTCGGTGAACACCTTGACTTTTGGCCGTGTTACACAATTCTTCAAAAAGATATAAGTGATGATGCGGATCTTCATCATCCTCACCAAGAAATTGAGCTCTTGTGTCAATTAAGCCAAAAAGATGGGATTTTACTTCAAAGTTATTTGCTCCATCATTGGGTAAACGAATTGGATTGTTGGTCTCATTCCTTCTCAAGGTTTGATCACAGATAGGTCTTGGGTTTGGTGGGTTATTATTACGGTTATTTTGGTTTCGGTTTTGGTTATTCCGGTTGTTGGGGTTTTGGTTATTGGGATTTGGTTGCGGAGGAAGATTTTGTAATGGTGGATTTGGATTATTGGGATTTTGTCCATGTAATTGGGCATGAGCAAGCCCTTGTTCAGTGTGTGCCTCAACACTGATTTATGCCATATCTATTCCTTGGTTCGATGATTCTTGGGCCGATTCTCCACTAAGATGTCCTTGGCTAGTTTGACTGCGTCTATTCTCTACTCTTAACTGCCTTTCGTAACTATTTATGTCGGGCTTATATGGAGTGAGTGGGGCATTACCGCTTCTAGAATGGGTCATCAACTACAGGATAGAAATAACAAGAAAACAATAAAATAACACTTGGCCACTTACCAAAAAGATAAGTACCAAAGAAGCAAAATAGAATGAGATTAAGAAGAGTGTTGCAACATTCTCAATAATTTTGAACTAATACAAGTAGTAACCAATAAAACAATAAATTGGCATAGAATCCCCGGCAACGGCGCCAAAAAGCTTGATCGGCTGAAACTGGGTGTCCAATCTAACCGGCAGTGTACCGGATCGAATGCTAGTCTAGTTTAGTGAACGTGTCTTACCAATGATAATGGCATTTTAGCTTTTAAACACTCACCTATGTAATTTATGATGTTAAGTCTAACCACATGGTTCATTCACATAACATGCTTCTTAGGGACTTCTAGTCCTAGACAACTAATTATGCTACTTAGCACGTAGTATAAGGATCGTTGTCTACTAAGGGCATGTTTGTTTACACAACTTAACACTTATTCTTAAAAGAATAAGTGATTATTAAAATAAGTGTTGTTTGATAATACTTTTTAACACCTCTTAATTAATTAAGATCTTCTGAATTTCCTGTGAAAAATTATGAAAATTTTTAAGTGGTTGAGGAACTACTTAATACTGAATTTTTTCAATAAATCTACGTTAGGTAGGGGTACACCCCACACCCATACCTACCTCACACCTACACCCCACCCTCACCCTACCCCCAACCCATACCCCTACCCACCCCACACCCTCACACCCACACAACCCATACCCCCACACACCATACACCCGCCCACACCCTCACCCACCCATACCCACCCCCACACCCCACACCCTCATACCACCTACACCCTCACACCCTCACACCCCCACTCCCACCCTCCCTACACCCACACCCACCACACACCACACCCACACCCACCACCCCACCACACACCACACACCCACCCCATAGCCACCCCTACACCCCCACCCCTACACCCACACCCTACACCCACACCCACCCCATAGCCACCCCTACACCCCCACACCCTACACCCACACCCTACCCCACACCCACCACCCCACACACACACCCACACCCACACCCACCCATAGCCACCCCTACACCCCCACACCCTACACCCACACCCTACACCCACACCCACCCATACCACCCCTACACCCCCACACCCTACACCCACACCCACCCATAGCCACCCCTACACCCCCACACCCTACACCCACACCCTACACCCACACCCACCCCATAGCCACCCCTACACCCCCACAACCCCACACACCCTACACCCACACCCACGCCCACCCCCACACACCACACACCCGACACCCACCCACACCCACACCCCACCCTACACCCCCATTACCCCACCAACACCCCCACCCACCCTACACCCACCCTCCACACACCCACACCCACATACACACTCACGAAACAAATTCTAATATCAGATATAATAAGTGTTACCAAACAGTCTAATCAATTTCAGCACTTAAAATATTCAGTTACTTAATTTATTCAGAATTAAGACTTCAGATTTCAGACTTCAGATTTCAGTCTTCAGTTTTAACAAACGGCCCCTAAGTTAACATCCCATAAGGCCTAAACAAACGCATTCCGGTGCTCCCACCTTCTCCCCGTAAAGGGTCTCAGTTGTGGTGCTGAGCCAAGGCTACCAAAAGTCATAGTTAGACATTTCCAATTAACATATAATGCCCTCAAAGGCATACATACCCAATCACAAAGAATGACACATCAAAACATGCTTAAACATTACTCTAGGGAGTATCCTATGTTCATAGGGCCATAACATATCGTTTAGAATTTGAAAATATGCTAAACATCACTTTTAGGTGATAGGCCCATGCCTTCGGAACCCTAGGTGCACGCGTAGAACTTCTAGAAATTTTCTAGAAAATTCTGTCCCAAAAACCGACGTCCATAGAATTATCCTATCCATAGGACAGATCCCCGTGCGGTGGCCTATCACACCTCTAATTTTATGAACTCTCTGAACTCGATAGGCCGGCGTGCACGGGGTCATAGGCCGGCGCCCAGAGAGCCTAGGAGCAGTTTTCTGAGTTTTCAACCCTGTTCGATTTCCATCTAAATTCTCAGGAATTCTTACCCAAAATTAGTACCTTTTAGGCACTAATAAATCATAATACCTATAGAAAACATTCATATACAATCTAATTAGAATATACATGAAATACATCCCAAAACAAATCCGTTTAAAGAACACTCTCTTACCTTAATTGCAATTAAAAGCAAATCCCAAAATCAAAACTTAATGCAACCAACTTGAATCCATCTATTCCAACAACTCCTATGATCAACCTATGATAATTAAACGGCATACTACGATTAATACGACTCTTTATTCTATCAAATCTCGGATTTTTTTCTAAAAAACAAACAAGATTCCAATATTAGGGCTAAACCGGAAACATACTAAATTGAAAAAGATTGGTGTGGAAACGTTCATCTCGATGAGATGATGATTTCTGTTTTCTATGGTCTGGACCAAATTCTGACGGATTAGCCGTGCGATTGAAGATTCTTCTTCTTCCCCATCCTGCTCTTCATGCGTCGTTCCCCTGTTCTATGTTTTCAGAAATTGCGTGTGTGTTTTATGAGAAGATTTTGGGGATTATTTTCCTTTTATAGGATTAATTAAATCCATAATTAAAAGACCAATAAAATATTCCTTTAATTAAATCCTTTTTAACTACCTAATTAGGTTAACTTCATCCATCCTCTTAAAATTTAGGGTGTTACATCTGTCCCCCTTAAAAAAAGTTTAATCGTAGAAACCGATCATGCACCGCGAACTTATACAAACTCTTTCTTCCATGTGATTGCTCTACGGAACCATGACTAGTTGTATATCTTCCTTATTGATTTTCTTCAAAAATTGATTCTTTCGTGTTCTCTTCAACCATTTCAAGGTCAATGCTTGCTTCCACATGAATGTCGGTTAAGCATTCCCTTTACGTTGACACATGAATAGCATTATACACTCGCGAAAGAGATTCTGGTAACTTCAAACCGATAGTAGCTATTGTTGTAAGAATACTTGACTTTTTTCGATATCTCTATCTTTATCTTCACCTTCTTACTCCAACAGTCTTCTTCGTAAGGCCTCCAACATTGTTGTTTCAACTCTTCTATGACACACTTCATTGGTTGCCCGAGCTTCAAAAGGCATGGATTGAAAATGCTAACTTGTGGGCTTCATTCATCTACACTTTGGTTGCCCTCTTAACTTGTGGGCTCAAATCTTCCACCTTCGAACACAAAGACGATTTGATGCCAAAGGCTGATAACACCCTAAATACTACCATTAATTGAACCTTCATTTACCCCGAATTACGATAAAGAGGAGGTATATAGGCTTATTATTGTAAGGAATATGTGTTAAATACTAAGTGCATGTTCCTAAGTTTACGATTCTGCATCTATGTTATTATCCCGTAGATTTGGTACTATTTTGTCTTGTTTTGCACACTTTTCATGATGTTCCAAAATATGGAGCAGCTATGAATGGATCTGGACCAATGAGAAAGCATTGGGCCAAGGGGTGAAAGTCCAAGAAGAAATCTTCCAGAAAAAAGGACAAAAAACTGGCATGTTTAATCGTGGACCCGGCCCGATTAATCGAGGCCTTGGAAGACAAGGAACCGAAGTCTGCCGCATTGATAACACCTTAAATGATACAAATAATTATACCCTTATTCACCTGAATTCTGCTCAAGAGAGGATAGATAGGCTCGTTATTATGTGGAATATGTGTTAAATTCTATGTGTATGTTTCCATGATCGTAATTATGCATCTATGTTATTTTCCCAAAGATTTGGTACTGTTTTGTCTCGTTTTGCGTGTTTTATAGGTTGTACCGAATCTGAAGCATTGGAGAACGGATATGGACCAAAAGGAGTATATTGGGCCGAGTAATTGAAGTTCAAGGAGGAGTCTGCTGAAGAAAAAGAAGAAAATTCGGTCCGGTTTACCGTGGGCTAAGGCCGGTAAACCGAGGACTTGTTGGACACGAAATTGATTCTGCCGCCTCTACTAGGTCGGTTAGGGTTTTAGAGAGTCATAAGTCGGTCATTGTATCTATATAAGGCCGCATTTACTAATTATTGTATAAGATCTTTTCATATATCATAATTAAATCTTCATTACATTATAATTTGATGAAATAAAGTTATTCCAAACTTTTGAGGAGTTCTTTCTGGTTTTCTCCCTTTCTTTACCATCTCTAGCTTGAGTAGATCGAGCTAGATCTCTATTGTTGAAGATATGAAGTTTTGAACGTTCCTTTTTGTCTTCAATATGGTAGATATGTTCGTATTTATGTATTTTAGTTAATCTGCATGTTTAAAGACCCCATGATTTACTTAGATTAATTGTAATTGAGCAATGTCGATCCAGGAATGAGAAAAGCTGACCCCGGTAAACCGGCGGTCTATACCGGTTTACCGAGGCAATATTTAGAAAATGTAAAACTGGGATTCACTACAGCTACGTTGATCGACAGGTTTAATTAACGGTTGGTTAGATCTGGACAATCTGCTTGTTGTATTCATAAAACTAGCATGAAATACGAATAGTGAAGTGTTAGTTTGAACATAGTCTTGAATGGACCCTAAGAACGTGCTGATCAATGTCGACAGCTGTTTAGGCGGGTTAGTGGTATGAGTTAGCGCTCGATATCGGAAATTCTAGTTCTTTATGCGTATGGGCTATTACGGACAAATTAAGGAGGGTAGCTTGCGTATTGATTGTCTACTACCATTGTCGGAGTAGATAGGGTTAGGAGTTGCACCCGTAGCTGATAATGATAATTAAAACGAAAGCTCGCTCGATTAATTTAAGGAAATTATGTGGGGAAGTAAACGTAACGATTAACTAATCCAAGTTAGTAGATCGGTGAGAAGAGGGGGGAAATACCAAGTTTGTTTTATGTTTATTGTTGGTCCGTGAGCGCCTCTATGTTGCTTCTTCATTAGGTTAGAATCGTTTATACTTATAGTTGCATTGTCTCTGTGGGATCGACATTGACTCGCATTTACTATACTACGATGTACCTAGTATTCTTGCTAGTAATATCGATGTTAGTGACTTACATGCATCACACATCTACTAGGTCGGTTACGGTTTTATTGAGTCTTAAGTCGGCCATTGAGCTTATTTAAAGTGTCAGAATTCGATGTAAGATATACATGTACAAAAATCGCATATACTTTGATAGATTTTATTAACTTTGATGAAATAAAGTTTCTTTAGCTCTTTGGTGATTTAATTTCTGGTTTCCTTCCTTCCACGCCATCTCTAGATTGAGTAGATCAAGCTAGATCTCCATAGCCAAAGGTATGAAGCTTTGAACATTCCTTTATGTCTTTATTATGGTAGATCTACTTGTATTTACGTGTCATAGTTAATCTACATGTTTACAACCCCATAATTTACTTGAATTGATCAGAATGAAGTAATGTAGATTCAAGAATAGGAACCGACGCCCCCGAATAATTGTCATAATTATTCGGAAATAACTAATGTTTAGCTTGCCGCAAGTGAATTTGAGGAACGACCTATGCTTTGGTTTCAGAAAACTAATGAAAAGCGCAGGAAATCAAGACAACAGGTGTTATCATCTTGGGAAGTATTTAAAATGAGATGCATAGGAAGTGGGTGCCCGAGTCGTATCGACGGGAGCAAGTGAGGAAATTGCAAACTCTCCAACAAGGTGAGAAATTTGTTCAAGCCTATCAGATGAATTGGAGATGGCATTAATTCGCACCGATACGGACGAATCCGATGAACACACCATGGCACGGTTTTTGGCAGGATTGCAGCCTGAGATATCCAACCCGGTTGAGATGATGAATTTTACAACTTACGATGAAATGGTACATGCAGCTTTGACTAAAGAAAAGCAACTCAAAAGGTGGAAAGCACAACTTAGCAAAATTTCCAGCGCCGCTCCGTATAGGCCGACATCATCTGAGGGCGACGGAGGTAAGTTTCCTTTTAAAAATTCTGCTGTTAAATATACCCCTCCCCAATCTGCGCCTAAGGGAAAATCTGAAGAACCTGTGATTTGTTATAAATGCAAAGGGTTGGGATATAAGGCTAATGAATGTGGAAATAAGCGCTCTTATATTGATAATAAGGATGGATTATATCAGTCGGAATCGGAGGATGAGAATGAAATTGTTAATGAAAGTGAAAAAGTTGAGGTCGATGAGAATGAAGACCAGTGTACTTTTTATGATGAGCGCGCACTGTTTGTAACAAAAAGGTCCTTAGCACGGTGAGTCAAATTGATAACAACAAAATACAACGTGAAAATATTTTTCAAACTCATTGTCTTATCGAGGGAAAAATTTGCATGATGATAATTGACTCCGGTAGTTGTACCAATGCGATTAGTAGTGAGGTTGTAGAGAAGTTAAAAATTCCGACAATAAAACATGCACAACCTTATAAATTGCAATGGTTGAACGAGAGTTGGTCCGTGAAAGTGACAAAGCAAGCATACGTGAGTTTAAGCTTGTCGAAATATGATGATAAAGTTCTTTGCGATGTTGTTCCAATGCATGTCACTCATTTGTTAGTTGGACGTCCTTGGCAATTTGATAAGCATGTTATTTATGATGGGTATCTCAATAAATATACTTTGACCCAAAATGGCAAGTGTATCACTTATAGTCCGTTACTTCCACACGAGGCTCATGCCAATTATGTCAAATTTGCTGAAAGAAGAGAACAAGCACGTAATTCTTTTGAAAAAAGCGGTTGTGAAAGTACCGCCCGAACCTGTAAAAATTAACACACAAACTCGTGATAAGAAAGTGAGTTGTACGGATGTTCGGAGTCCGATTTGTTCATATATAAGGATTTTTATCCATTGGTATCTCATTCGGGAATGATTAGTGACTTTTCTATTTCGTATCATTGTTGTATGCTTATCCGTGACCTTGCAGGTACCGTTTCCGAAGAAGTACTAACCTTTTATCTTTAACACAAATTTTACCAATGGTGGCAAGAGTTGTGAGCGAAAAGAAAGAAGGACGTTGAATTAATTTGGGCCGACTTTTGGAAGGATGGACGGGTGAAAGCACCAGAATTGATTGCCGAAAAGGATAAAGAAATTGATGAGCATGAATTTGAGGAAGAGGAAACAAAGGTTGCTGAGATGACTTTTAAAATTGTTATTCCGATTGTTGAAAAGAAATTTAATTCTGAGGAGCTGGATTGTCAATTGCAGTGCGATAATGTTAAGTTTGATAAGCCTAAGATTGAGGAGATGGAAAAACCATGTGTGCCACCAGTTGAAGAGTTCCTTAATCTATTTTTGTTGGTATATGATCTTAATGAGAATAAAACCGGATGGTTCGATTCACCAAATGCAGCCCCTATATTGAGTTTGGATGAACAATTTCTGATCAGTAATGGTGAAAAGACAATGCACACTTTTTATGATCCTTTTTGCTGTGTATGTTGAAAATAATGCAACATTGAACTGCTATGATTATATTTCTGACACACCAGTCTTCATCGACATTCATATCAAACCAAGATACACTTTTGATAATGTTGTAATGAATCAGGGATCTCGACATCAGCATGCAATTATGAAGTTGTGTATTCGACTCATATTTGATCCCGGTGTTTTTTGGGTGATATTTTGGATTTATTTAACAATGGTGTTTGATTCTGAACTATACGACATTCTTTTGATTCGAGGACGAATCCTTTGCAACCGGGAGGGAATGATGTAAATATAGAGCCATCCGACACTCCACCACCCGTCACGACTAGACTTCGACCCGAAACTCGTCTCCAACGAAAAAGAGGCTTGACTCGATGAATAATTTAATCCTACAACATTTTGAAGACTTGGAGGCCAAGTGTTCGTCACATTTTGAAGTTTTGAAGACCGTCATTTAATCGACAAAATCTCGGATTAATTAAGTAATTATTAAATAAATGCACGATGTTACTATACCATAATATATGGAACATTTTAAGTAGATAAATCAAGGGTGGCGCCATTTTGAGATTACCATGAAGAAAATAGGTTCAATGTATCCTAGTCATCAAAAATATCAAAACTATTACTTGGAAACTACAAGGTTGCATAGAAGACATGGAAGGACTTTCTTGGAGCATGTAGGGGCCGAAATTTGAAGTGTTTTTTTTAGCTAGAAGTTATCATTTTTACACCTATAAATACCCAAGCTATGTACTTGTATTTTAACCATAATCTTTTTCAATAATAAAATTTTATATTTTCTACACTTGGATTAGTGTGTTGAATTCTTTGGATAGAGGTTCTTTCGGATTATCAAAGGCTTGAGCAACCTTTGTGGGTGTCCTATACCAAGGTGCTTAGGAACAGGTTTTCTAAGTGTTGAGGTTATTCCAAGGTGCTTTCTCACAAGTTGAGACAGTGTCGAGGAGCTCTCGAAAAATATTCCAAGGTGCTTCTACACAATTGTTGTAGTTGTGTCGAGGAGAAAGACTTGAATCCAAATACAGCTTTTCCTAGATCCGTGCAATTTCACATCAGTTGGTATCAGAGAAAAAGGCGGAATCGACGGTATTCTGTCATTCATCTTATTACCTTCCTTATTGTTGCATATTATTGTATGTATCTGAAGAACCATAGTATGCATATGATCGTGTGTATTTGAAGAACACTTTATTTCGCACGAGCATCTATATATGTATATATATAACAAAAAAAGAAAAGTGCACAAGTAAATCGTGTGTATTTAAAAAATAATTTATTCCGCACGAACATACTGTTCCGTACGAGCAACAAGTTTTAAAAAAAAAGGAAGAAGGGATCAATTTTCTTTTCCTTCGCGCTCTTCAATAATTTGTGTTACATTTTGTACTATTTTTCTTCTCCTTGATATTTTATAAAATTTCAGAGTAGCGCCTAGAATTTCCAACGACAGTTAACTTCTTGTGTCTACATCTCGTTGTAAGAAATCCTCAAGGTCTCTAAGTTGCTTGATATATTCAGTATATTCTTCCATCTTGAGAAACAACACACATTAAAAAAAAATATGAACAACCACAATCAAATTCCTGGTATGGATGAGGGGGACCAACAACGCCTACAGCAGATTACTCAAATGTTGATTCAAAGAATAGATGATCGGTTTGCACAACTGCAACTGGCACAAGGTGTTCCAGCACACGGGCCTGAACCCAGTAATCATTCTGCAAATGGCGATGATGATCTTGATGATGCAGCTACTGTCTTGGCGGCACCAAGAGAAAATCTCCAATGTATTAAACAAAAATTCCGGCGTTTAAAGGTAATTCTAATCCTGATGAGTATTTTTCTTGGGTTCTTAAAATTGAGCAAATATTTGATTGTCATAATTATTCGGAAAGAACTAAGGTTCAACTTGCCACAAGTGAATTTGAGGAACGACCTATGCTTTGGTTTCAGAAAACTAATGAAAAGCGCAGGAAATCAAGACTACAGGTGATATCCTCTTGGGAAGTACTTAAAAATGAGATGCATAGGAAGTGGGTGCCTGAGTCGTATCGACGGGAGCAAGTGAGGAAATTTCAAACACTCCAACAAGGCGACAAATCTATTCAAGCCTATCAAGATGAATTGGAGATGGCATTAATTCGCACCGATACGGATGAATCCGAAGAACACACCATGGTTTGGTTTCTGGCAGGATTGCGGCCTAAGATAGACGACCCGGTTGAGATGATGAATTGTACAACTTACGATGAAATGGTACATGCAGCTTTGACTAAAGAAAAGCAACTCAAAAGCCGGAAAGCACAACTTAGAAAAATTTCCAACGCCGCTCCATATAGGCCGACATCATCTGAGGGTGACGGAGGTAAGTTTCCTGTTAAAAATTCTGCTGTTAAATATACCCATCCTCAATCTGCGCCTAAGGGAAAATCCGAAGAACATGTGATTTGTTATAAATGCGAAGGGTTGGGATATAAGGCTAATGAATGTGCAAATAAGCGCTCTTATATTGCTAATAAGGATGGATTATATCAGTCGGAATCGGAGGATGAGAATGAAATTGTTAATGAAAGTGAAAAAGTTGAGGTCGATGAGAATGAAGACCAAGGTACTTTTTATGATGAGCGCGCACTCTTTGTAACAAAAAAGGTCCATAGCACGGTGAGTCAAATTGATAACAACGAAATACAACGTGAAAATATTTTTCAAACTCGTTGTCTTATCGAGGGAAAAAGTTGCATGATGATTATTGACTCCTGTAGTTGTACCAATGCGATTAGTAGTGAGGTTGTTGAGAAGTTAAAAATTCCAACAATAAAACATGCACAATCTTATAAATTGCAATGGTTGAACGAGAGTGGATCCGTGAAAGTGACAAAGCAAGCATACATGAGTTTTAGCTTGTCGAAATATGATGATAAAGTTCTTTGCGATGTTGTTCCAATGCATGTCACTCATTTGTTACTTGGCCGTCCTTGACAATTGGATAAGCATGTTATTTATGATGGGTTTCTCAATAAATATACTTTGACCCACAATGGCAAGCCTATCACTTTGAGTCCGTTACTTCCACACGAGGCTCATGCCGATTATGTCAATTTTGCTGAAAGAAGAGAACAAGCACGTAATTCTTCTGAAAAAGCGGTTGTGAAAGTACCGGCCGAGCCTGTAAAAATTAACTCACAAACTCGTGATAAGAAAGTGAGTTGTACGGCTGTTCGGAGTCCGATTTTGTTCATATATAAGGATTTTTATCCATTGGTATCTCATTTGGGAATTAATAGTGATTTTTCTATTTCGTATCCTTGTTGTATGTCAATCCGTGACCTTGCAGGTACCGTTTCCGAAGAAGTACTAACCTTTTTGCTGGGATTTGGAGATGTACTAACCTTTTATCTTCAACACAAATTTTACCAATGGTGGCAAGAGTTGCGAGCGAAAAGGAAGAAGGACGTTGAATTAATTTGGGCTGACTTTCGGGCGGATGGACGGGTGAAAGCACTAGAATTGATTGCCGAAAGGATAAAGAAATTGATGAGCATGAATTTGAGGAAGAGGAAACAAAGGTTGCTGAGATGACTTTTAAAATTGTTATTCCAATTGTTGAAAAGAAATTTAATTCTGAGGAGCTGGATTGTCAATTGCAATGCGATAATGTTAAGTTTGATGAGCCTAAGATTGAGGACATGGTAAAACCATGTGTGCCACCAGTTGAAGAGTTCCTTAATTTGTTTTTGTTGGTATATGATCTTAATGAGAAGAAAATCGGATGGTTTGATTCACCAAATGCAGCCCCTATATTGAGTTTGGATGAACAATTTCTGATCGGTAATGGTGAAAAGGCAATGCACACTTTTTATGATCCTTTTGCTGCGTATGTTGAAAATAATGCAACATTGAACTGCTATGATTTTATTTCTGACACACCGGTCTTCATCGACATTCATATCAAACCAAGATACACTTTTCATATTGTTGTAATGAAGCAGGGATCTCGACATCAGCATGCAAATTTGAAGTTGTGTATTCGACTCATATTTGATCCCGGTGTTTGTTGGTGATATTTTGGATTTATTTAAGAATGGTGTTTGATTCTGAACTATACAACATTCTTTTGATTCGAGGACGAATCCTTCGCAACCGGGAGGGAATGATGTAAATATAGAGCCATCCGACACTCCACCACCCGTCACAACCAGACATGGACCCGAAACTCGTCTCCAACGAAAAAAGAGGCTTGACTCGATGAATAATTTGGTCCTACAACATTTTGAAGACTTGGAGACCATGTGTTCGTAACATTTTGAAGTTTTGAAGACCGTCATTTAATCGACGGAATCTCGGATTAATTAAGTAATTATTAAATGAATGCACTATGTTACTATACCATAATATATGTAACATTTTAAGTAGATAAATCAAGGGTGGTGCCATTTTGAGATTACCATGAAGAAAATAGGTTCAATGTATCCTAGTCATAAAAAATATCTAAAGTCTTAGTTGGAAACGACAAGGTTGCATAGAATGGAAGGACTTTCTTGGAGCATGTAGGGGCCGAAATTTGATGTGTTTTTTTTAGCTAGAAGTTGTCATTTTTACACCTATAAATACCAAAGCTATGTACTTGTATTTTAACCACCATCTTTTGCAATAATAAAATTTTATATTTTCTACACTTGGATTAGTGTGTTGAATTCTCTGGATATAGGTTCTTTCGGATTATCAAAGGCTTGAGCAACCTTTGTGGGTGTCCTATACCAAGGTGCTTAGTAACAGGTTTTCTAAGTGTTGAGATTATTCCAAGGTGCTTTCCCACAAGTTGAGACTGTGTCGAGGAGCTCTCGAAAAATATTCCAAGGTGCTTCTACGCAATTGTTGTAGTTGTGTCGAGGAGAAAGACTTGAATCCATATACCACTTTTCCTAGATCCGTGATTTCACATCATAATTTTTATGTATCCAGGCTAAAAGGTTAGAGAGCAGTATGAGGCAGATAAGAAGCGAGTGGAAGAGGAGAAAGAAGTACTCAAATGTGAAGCCGAAGAGAACCCGAAGGAGTACAAAACTTATCGCCCATGTGAGTTTCCTATTGAGTTAATTGACATATCTTTTGATTATGATTCCGATGATCCTGATGAGGACCTTGATACTATGTTTTCCGAGCCTGAGGACTACTAGGACTCGGATACCATAGTAAATCTAGGAGACCCAGGCACGTTTCGACTCCTAATATCGATTAACGGTGTATCTATAGGATTAGGACTTTGCGACACTGGTTCGAGTTGCAACATTCTTTCTTTTTCACTCTATCAAAAAGCTAAGATTCAGGTAACCTTGGACCAAACACGGTCCATGACATTTGTCAATCGTACCCAGAGATATGCAGCCGGTTTGCTAAAGGAATAAAATCTAGGCAGGGGGATTCACGTTCCCTATAGATTTCATAGTCCTATATGTACCAGAAGACCCTAGTGCGCAAGTTTTATTAGGACAACCTTTCTAAGAAACAAGGCAAGCTATCATGGATTTCGATAAAGAGGAAATCACTCTAAGGACGAATAATGATGCCGTAACCATTAAGATCCTAGAACCCTTAGACAATAGGCCTGAACACTACATGATGACCTATGGTTCTGGAGACGTGAAAATTGTAGAGATAGAGGATGAGAGGTCTAAGCATCGAGAGGTTCTTGTAGAAACCTGTTAGCACAAGTTTATGTTGGGAAGGTTTTTTTACTCGTGGATTCTAGTGAAGTAAGTTAGGATTGAGTCGGAAATAACAAAAGAGTAAGAACTAGGGATTAGAGGTCAGGACTGAGCAGCAAGTTAATGGAAGGTGTGCAGAACAGGAAATAAGAAGATCTAGAAAAAAGTTGGCCCCGATTAATCGGACATCTCATCCGATTCATCGAGCTAGGTCTTATCGGTTTCTACGCATGTCAAATTTGAAATCAGACCCTTCGATGACACGTGATGGACACACGTTGCATCGGTCAAGCCCCAGTCAGAGCAGCCTCCCACCTTTCCCTCTTTTCCATCATTTCCTCATTTCCCTGTTGGTCCCTTGAAAAGGCTTTGGTTAAGTTTAGAGGGGGAGGGGGGTGAATAAACTTAACACTTAAAACTTTTGGAGTTAACAAACTCAGCAACTTCAGCAGCCTGCTGATACTTCAGTAGTCTGCTGACACTCAGTAGTCTGCTGACTGTTGAGTTTACTGAATTTGTGCAGCGGAAATATATCAAAAATTAAGCCTTGTTTCTTGTTGTTAAATATGATACCAAGTATTAGATACTTAGTAGTGTATGTGTGTGAATTCGGTTGCTAGATTCAGTAAGTTGATGTGTGTAATAAACTAAATGCAGAATATAAATGCAGAAAGTAAGTAGGCAGATTTTATAGTGGTTCCAGGTGGTGTAATCCTGTCAGTCTACTCTTCTCCTATGATGTTGGAGGTAATTCACTAGAGAGATTCTTGAGATAGCAGTTACAAAAACCCCTAAGATGTTTGTCCTTCACCAATAGCTATGGCTTTACAAACTGAAAACTAGGAACATGTAGGATTGCTGCTCCAAAGTCTTCCACTGGTCCTTGAAGGGTAGGATTGCCTCTTCACCAGCTCCACCACAAACAACAGTCTTTTACATAGATGTGCTTCACTGTCTTTAATAGATTTCTTGTAAAAGAAAGTTTGAATCAAGTAAATGATTCAGTTGCAGTAGTTTGATCAGGATGATATGATCAACAGCTTGCAGTCTTCAAGTGAATAAACTTGATGTAGCTTGAATGTAGATTACACTTCAAGATTTTCTCTGGATCAGTAGCCTTAAGCTCAGTAGGTTCAGCAGGGTGTTTTTCTTGATTTAATTCTGATTGCTGAAGATAGATCCTTAATTTTCATCAATTCAACAATTTTCATCACTTGTATCTGAATTAGGAGTCCTCTATTTATAGGTAGGAGTCCTTGTGACTTGTATTTGAAATTCAAATATAGCCGTTCCAGATTTTGCCCCATTTGACTTGCTTTCTATCACTGTTCATAGTACTGACACAGTCAGATTGCTTTTTGACAGTGTACAGTCTGTCCTTTGACTTGTAACCATTGGATAAAGTCCTGAATCATCCCAACGTCCTTTTAATCTCAACCATTGATTTTTTTGATAAAATCAGAGGTTGTTAGCTGTCCCTATCCATGTTTTCTTCCAATGTAATCTTTGAATAATTCGATATATGTGTATCAGCAGGTTCCTGAGATGATAAGTTTGCTGATATACTTATTAGTTAGCTGATCCATAGTTTGCTAACTGTCTTTTATCTAACTTTTATTTATGAAGTTAGATTACACCTTTTTGCATATAACTAAGTTCCAATCACCATCCAACTTATGGAACTTAGACCTTGTACATAAGATATATTTAATCAGTTTAGGTCATCACAAACTTCCCTAAATTCTGATTCCATATCCTTGACTTTAATTGCTAAGTTTGATCCCTTAGCCTTCATTAACTGAGTTTGAGCCCTCAGCCTTCAGTCTTCAGCAGGTTCCTGACAAGTCTACTAACCTAACTACCCTACTGATCTAGACTAGCATGTTGATGTAAGTCAGCTGACCTTCACAGTGCTTGTTTAATGAAACCTATACAAAGATCAAACTCTAATAAACCTATACATTTGATCTAGACATCTTTTTGTCTTTGCTCTATAACAGTTAGTCTGGCACTCATCACAAAAACTTAAAAGTAAGTCCAACATTCCAAAACTCCACCATTACTCCACCTCCTCAATACCATCAATCACACCTCAATCCCCTCACCACCATTACTCCTCCAACCCACTACCCCACTAAATCCTTCCTCTCCTCCCATTTCTCTTATTTAAACACCACACTATCACCATTTTTCTTCATCTTCAACACCAATTTCCCTCATTCTTCTTCCTAAAATTTCGGCCATCATCACCACCACCGTCTCCACCAATATAAACCATTTTTCTTTCCATCAACGCCTAAAAACAAAACCTTTTCCATTCTCTGCTGTTGTAACATTGTTATTGCTGCCATTCATCTTCTTCCATCATCAGCAACTCTATTTTGGAAAAAAAATTCAAAAATTGTGTCCGATTAATCGAGGGTTGATTTTAGTCAATGTTTTAATCGAGGGTTGATTTTAATCTAGAATCAGAGTTTTCAATAGTCTCTGTATCCAGCAACCATGCCTCCGAAACATAGAAGAACTGTTCGTCGTCCAAACGGTCATCAGGTTGTTTATGGTGATACCAACCCCTCGATAGATGGGGTTGAGCAATTCGATTCACTAGAGATCTATTAGTTGTTCCGAGGTCATTGGAATGGCCGACCTATTACTCGTGAAAGTGGCATCGACTTGGAGGATTGTGGCAGTATCTTGCCTAAAGCCGTGAAGTATCATGACATTCTGGATATGGCAGAGGCACCAAGCCGGTTTAATGCTAAGGTGGTGCGAGAGTTCTATACGTATCTGGCGTGCAACCCAGGAGCCACATTTGCTATGGTCCGAGGGAGGAAAGATGATTTCACCATCTCGAGCGGATCAACGAGTATTATGGGGTACGCAACCCACCTGTGAGCCCGAAGGAATATACATCATCCTCCAATGTTAATGATCTGGAGAGGATGCAGATGATTGCTGACTACTTTGAGGTGGCATGGAAGAGAAATCCGATGAGAATCCCAACCATTTTCATTGAGAATGACCTATCTTGGGATAGAAAGATACGGAATAGATTTGTCTGTTCCTGCCTTCTGCCAACCAAGCATATGGCCTGTGTTACACCAAAGCGAGCAGAGTTAATGTTCTACCTGGAGCAGGAATCTCCAGTTAACGTTGGTATCCTGATGAACAACCGCATTCAAGAAATTGCTGATGAGTCCGAGCGAGAGCTATTGCCTTATGGCCCAATGATAGATATGTTCGCTGCGGAGAACGAGGTTCCGGTTCAAGGAAGTGATGATTGGGAAGAGCCTGAGCCAAAGATAAGCTCACAGTCGATTTCACGAGCACCTAGACGAGTGGGTCAGGGAGCTGAGAAAGAGGACACCCCGGTTCACGGGGGGACTCGATCTCAGAGAGCTCTGATAGAGGAGAATGCGGGAGAGATTGCGAGTTTGCATCGCAATATGGATCGTATGATGGAATTCTTAGGCATCTTTGACCCCTTCACCAAGAACTGCCCCACATCATACAGCATCCTTTTCCGCAGCAGCAGCCTCCAGTTCTGGACCACCTCCCGGTTATGAATCTGGGGGTGACTTACCTAAGGGCTGGGAAGAATATTTTGACGAGGACTAGTCTATTTTACTTGATTCATGTTGTTTTTTTCCATTGTCATACTCTTATTTTTATTTGTTGGAAATAAAATTTATGTTTTGATGATGAATCATCACGAAATTAGACAAATCACTTACAACCCATGATGATGAAGTCGTAACTAACTGTTATAGTGCATAATAAAAGAAGAAGCAAGAAATGGTCTAGAAGTAAATGTATAAGTTCTATCTAATGTCTGAACCTTGTATAGGTTGTTTCAGACAAGCATTGTAATAGGATAGGAACTAGGCGAACAGCTGAGTCACAACAAGAAAACTGAGTTATAACAAGAAAATTGTATATGCACTTGAAGAACTGAGGGTTCAAACTCAGTTATGCTAAAACTGAAGAAGATAAGTTCGCTGAGGGACACAGACTCAGTTGGCTTATCTAGAAGACTGAAGAACTGAGGGACACGGACTCGGTTATTGAGGATTGAAGAACTGAGGTGGCAAACTCAGTTAGAAGCTGATTAAGTCGTGACTATAAATCGGGATTCGAGGCAAGTCGTGGTGACTCGAAACGAGTTATAGATCATGTAAAACTGAATAATCTTAAGGACAAAGATTATCAGCTACCCGAAAAGAAGAAACTGAATGGTGTACTCTGACTTAGTCAATTAAAGTCAGATATTAAGTAAACAAGGTACTCAGTTTTGAAAAAGAGTAGAAAACTGAGTTAAGGCCTTGTTTGAACTTAAACTATCAATACGACAAAAGATCGTACATATGAACGTTGGCTAAATGACAAGTGTAACGGCTACAAGAGCTAGTAACCGTCACATCACCTCTATAAATACACAAGAGATTCATTCAAGAAAAAGAGAGAGAGGATCGTAAAAAGAGCTTTACAAGCATATATTCAAAGATCCAAATCCGGATCTATAAAATCGATCATATATATCCGAAAAAGGGGAAGCCAACGAAATTGCCTTGAAGACTTAAAAGAAAGATCCAGTAACCCATCAAGGGGGAAAGAAGGCATCTTGGAGCTACAAGTCAGATCCAGAAGAATCAGACAGCTCACTGAATTAATCCTTGATTAATTCTAAACCTAACCTTTGTGAAAAAAGGGTTGGCTGTGCATAGTTTGAAGAGAGCAATTCGACCTTTCTTCATACGGTGTTGCTACAGCTGTTGGTGCAGTCTGAGGACTATGTGTTGGTATTAAGAGCTGGTGAAGGAGCAATTCCACCTCCAAAGGATCAGTGTTCAGAGTGAAGGGAGCAATCTCACCTTTCTTCATTTTGTGTAGACAGTGAAACTAGGGTGTCGTGATGGACTGTCATAGTGCTAGGATTTTGTAACGGTTATCTCATTATTCTAGTGATACCTCCTACGCCACAGGAGAAGGGGAGACGTACGGGATTACACCACCCGGAACTTCCATAAACAAATCATGTGTTGATTTACTTTTTGCATCTGTGTTTGTTTTATTTATTGCATTAACTCTCAGCAAACACCAGACACTGAGACATCACAAAACTGATACATAGAAGGTCTAGTTTTCTATTTACACATCTATTGCACTAAAGGCTAGTTTTATCCGCTGCCAGTTAACGAGACTAAATATAAGTCGGTAATAACTTATATTCGGTTGAGCTAACCGAACTCCGCACAAGTTGAAGGGACGGGAACAAAGCGAAGATCGGTTTAAGTTTTAGAGAAACTCGGTTCTAGGACTTTTCCAAATTTCGATTAGTTTTTGGTGACAAGTTTATTCACCCCCCCCCCCCCCCCCCCCCTCTAAACTTGTGTTAGCCTTTCCAAGGGACCAACAATTGGTATCGGAACAGTTCTTTCATTTGAAAGAAGATCCAAGAATACCTTTTTAAACCAGTTGTTGAAGACCCTTCACTGTATCAGTTCACTTAGTTTCAATGTCTACATCTAAAGCTAGAAGTTGGCTTATTCACCCCCTGACTAATTGCTTGCATAATATATCTGATTTTCAGGATCAAATGATCGAAAGGTTCAGTACGACAAATTTATATACATATTCAGAACCTCAACTCAGTGATGATGTGGATACAAACTTCAATATTCATATTAACAAATCCAGAGGAATTCCATCACTAAGAGACCTCTCAAAAGAAGAAGGAAAGGAGTTACAAGTGGTTGTTGATATTGAAGATTCATCACAGCAACAAAAGAGTGTACATTCGAATCCGAAAACTGCATCAAATCATCAAGGAAAGGTACATTCTTCAAATCAGTTATCATTTGCTGAACTCAGTCTGAAAAACTCTGATCTTGTCAAGTTAACTGAAAAACTTACGTTGGAACTAAAATTAAAAGACAGAGAACTTGACAAAGCAAAAGATTGGAATGAGTTTCTTGAAACTGAGGTGTCAAATCTAGCTGAAAGACTAATGTCTAGTAAATCTGACAAAAGCAATGATAATCCCACACCCCTACCCAGTCTTGAGACTTCAAAAAGTATAAACTCTAGAAATCAAGATACTGGAAGATTTAGTGGATTACACAAGGAAACTAAAAATGTTAAATCTAAAAGAATCCTTGTGAAATCAACTAATATTGAGCGCAATGGTTTATCCAGAAAAGAGTCGAGAAGGTTTAATTCTCTCAACAAAGAAACTGAAAATAATATTTCAGTAACTAACTCAACCGGACCCAAAAAGCTATGGATACCAAAGAAAACTTAAACTGTTTTGCAGGAAAAGTCAGTTCACTTTGCAAAATCCTCAGAAAACTGATGTATATTTGAAACTGAGAAGGCAAAGGCTGATGGAGGACATATTGGTCAAAAGTGTTGGACTTATTTCTTAGTTTTGATGATGAGTGCCATACTAGCTGTTATAGTGCAAAGGCAAAAAGATGTCTAGATAAAATGTATAGGTTTATTAGAGTTTGATTCATAAATAGGTTGAATCAAACAAGCATCAGTAAGGGGCTGGCGATTGATATCGACGGATCGGTCTAGGTCGATGGGTAGATAGGTCGCAGTAGGCGGTCCGGAACCTGCGAAGGCGAAGACGAAGGCTAAGGGATCAAACTTAGTAATTAAAGTCAAGGATATGGAATCGAGATTTTAGGCAAGTCTGTGATGACCTAAACGATTACATATGCCTTGTGTAGAAGGTCTAAGTTCCACAAGTTGGATGATGTTTGGAACTTGGTTATATTTAAAATGATGTAATCTAACTTCACAAATAAAAGTTAGATAAAAGTAATCACCGCATTATATTTTACGGACAAAATAATGATGTTCGACGGATGATTGGTATTACGACGGATGATGAACCTCGTTGTTATATACCTCGATTAACTCAAGATTATTGGAAGATTACATGGATAAGAACGACCAACTACCTCGACTTATCAAGCAAATCAAAGGCCGAGATTAAAAAGACGTTGGGATGATCCTTATTTTTATCCATTGGATACAAGTCAAAGGGGTGGACGGACTGCACTTGTCAAAAAGTAATCTGACGATGTGTCGATCCTATGAATAGTGACGGAATGCGGTGCGGATGGGACAAATACAAGGAACGGTCACATTTGAATTTTAAATTCAAGTCACATGCACTCTTACCTATAAATAGAGGACTTTCAACTCGAAACAAGAGGATGAATTTTGGGAAAAATTTTAAGTAACAATACGAAATTTGAAAAACACCTGTTGAACTTACGAGCTTAAAGCTGCCGATCTAGTTATCTTCTTCAAGTGCTTTTACGTGTTCAAGCCGCATCAAGCATACACACTTGAAGATCGCAAGCCGCTTGATTACATCATCCTAATCAAGCCGTAACCGAATCATTTATTTGATTCATTCTTTATCTTATAAAGAATCTGCGAAGACGATGAAGCATCCGTTGGGTGTGAAAGACTCGTTGGTTTGTGGTGGAGGCTGGTGAAGAGGCAATCCTACCCTTCAAGGACCAAGTGGAAGACTCGGGAGCGGCAATCCTACCCGTTCCCAATTTTCGCTTTTGAAGCCATAGTTATTGGTGAAGGACAAGCAACCTAGGATTCTTTGTAACGGATAACTCAAAGATCACTAGTGAATTTCCTCCAACATCACGGGAGAAGAGTGGACGACGGGATTACATCACCTGGAACCACTATAAAATCTCTCTACTTACTTACCGCATTTACTTTCGCACTTAGTCATTACTCATATCAACTGCTTGAATCTAGCAACCGAAATCACACACATACACTACGAGTATCTAATACTTAGTAACATATTTAACAACAAGTAACAAGGCTTAATTTTGATATTATTCCGCCGCACAAATTTAGCAAATCGAACCGTCGGTAGACTACGTTTATCGACGGGCTACGAGGTCTCGACGACTGCGAAGTATCGAGCGGGCCGCCGAAGTTGCGAAATTTGTTAACTCCAAAGTTTTAAGTGTTAAGTTTATTCACCCCCCTCTAAACTTAACTAAAGCCTTTTCAAGGGACCAACAATTGGTATCGGAAGCGCGATTAGCGTTCCGAAGGAATCCTACTTGTTGTACTTGTGAAAATTCTTTAAAACTTTCTTTCAAATTACCGATTTTCAAGACTTGCATCATGGACAACACACAGTATGCTAGAACTATGTTGATGTGTTCTCTTGACAGATTTGATGAGTATAAACGTCGAATGCAGGCATATCTTGCTGCTACTCATGATGAGATGATGGATGTACTAACTGAAGGACCACTGGAGATTACAAAGGCGAATAAGTGGGTGACGGAAACCGAGTACATTCCTAAACCAAAAAGAGAATGGAATGCGAGAAGACGAGAAAAAGAGCAAACCTCAACAACATTGCTATTGATATCATCTACAGAACCTTGGATAGCAATATGTACATGAAGGTCAAAGATTGCAAGACTGCAAAGGAACTTTGGGATAAGATTCACTTAATCTGTGAAGGCACTGATGCAATAAAGAAGAACAAAATCAGTGTGGCCATAAAAAGGTTTCAAAAGTTCAAGATGCTACCTAATGAAACCATTGAGCAAATGGAATCAAGATTCAATGCTATACTGGATGAACTTACCCTACTGAGTGTAAGTTATTCAAAAGAGGAAGTAAACACCAAAATCTTGGAAGCTTTACCTGCAAGAGATGTTTGGAAAATGAAGGTGACTGCAATTGAAGAAATGAGAAAGTTGCATGAAGAAGATACCTTCAAATTGTTCTCGATCTTAAGGCCTATGAATTTAGCAAGAAGGCGGGTGCACGAAACCGAAAAGGAAGAGCCAAAAACCACTTGCATTGGCTGCTTCACATCATGAAGAAACATCGGGAGGACGGGATGATATGCTAGATGAAATGCAAGAGCAAATTGCCCTACCGAGCAAGAAAATCGAATGATGAAGACCGGAAAGGCCCCTACAAGAAATTTCACAAAGAGGCCTACGAAAGAAGGAAAGAAGAACCAAAGAAAGATAATGACTATCTATGCTTTCATTGCAAGAAACCGGGACACTTCGGACACGATTGTCCCGAGTTGAAACAAGGCAAGGAACACGATTATCTTTGCTTCAACTTGTAAGAAGCCTGGACATTTTAGACCTGATTGTCCAGACCTACTGAAGACCAAGAGTCAACAAAGAAGACATGGCAAGAAGGCTATGGTTGCTGAAGATGAATCAGGATATGAAGTGGAATCTGAAAAAGGAAATGAATCAGATGACACAAAGACCGGTTGCTGATATGGAGGATTATGCCTTGATGGCCAATATGGATGAAACTGAGGAGGTATACAACACTGTATCTATAAACACTCCTGCTGGAAGTGATTGTGAATCAACCTGTGGTTCAAATCCTAGAAATTCTGACAACAATGAGACTTTGGATGCCATCCTTAATCAACTGAGGATAATACAATCTGGTTATGAGGTTGTGAAGGCTGAAAAAGAGGCTCTTGAGTTAGAAGTTGGAAGATTGAAAGCTGAATTAAGGGTTTTCAATGGTAAGGAAAAAGAAGTTGGACAGAATCAGCATAAGCTCGCTTGAACATCCACGACCTCTCGAATCTGCTGAACCATTCTTGTTCCAATACGCATACAAATCAGGAAAGGCTTATGGAGATAGAACTGGGCTTGGATTTGGAACTCAGCAATCTAACAAGAGTGGATCCAGTAAGGTTACTTGAACCTAGTACCAGATTTGGTCCTAAGTTTGTGCCTGCACTAGATCCATCTCCCGATAAGGCCGAAGCGGTAAAACCCAATGAGAATGCCTCGAGGAAGCAAAATCGAAGTCTCGAAGTCAACGGCTCTAGTAAAATGAATAAATCTAAAAATAGGATCCGTTGTGCCTTCTAAGCTCGCGATAGCGGACACCGCTACTAAGTCCGCCGGACCACGAAGGAAAGAAACGAGAATATTCCAAGGATAAGAATCCTAAATCCAAAAATGTTGATCATTCAAGGGATACTTATCTCAAGGGGAAAGGTAGATCGTTCCTGGCGATAATGATTGGAATATTCCCGCATCTAATGCTAGAAACATAAGTATAACCATACTACTAGGGTAAGACCTAGACAATGGAATCGACGGAGAGGACTTACACAAGACCTCGACGGACTCCATATTACGGGGCGTTCTAACAGACAAGACACACTATGGTTATGCAAATGTTTCTAACAACAAGAATCATTTCAAACAAAGATTATGTACCAAAAGGCCGTAAAACATATGTGGTTCCTACACAACCTACTTGTTAGAACCTATGGATGTGTGGAATACATGTATGAACCAAAGTATGAACCAAAGTATGACACATTTAGGAGAAGACCTTATGGAAACATACCAAGGGTCATGCTTGCCATCGACCACTATGGACCCAAACAGGTTTGGGTACCTAAAATGCACTAACTTTGTTTTGTAGGGTGTCCGGTACTTTGACAAAGGATGTTCCGGACACATGACAAAGAATAAGCACTTTGTCTAACAAACTTTGTGGCAAAAGATGGTCCAAGGGTGAATTTTGGCAACAAAAATACACCTGGATATACAAGAGGATATGGCACACTTATCGAAATGGACTTACAATCAAGAATGTGGCATATGTGGAGGACCGGACTACAACTTGCGAGCAATTGGACAATTCTCGTGATATGGGATACAAGGTCACTTTTGACAAAAACAATTGTATTGTCATTAGTGAGAGAGGTGATCAAGTTGTACTTGCTTGGTAGAAGGCAACGAAACATGTATGTTGTGGATTGGTCTCTTGCAGTTCCGAAACTCTGCTGATTGTGCATACCAAATCTGAACTCAATTGGTTATGGCACAAGAAGTTAAATCACTTGAATTTTGATGATATTAATCGGTTGGTGAAAAAGAAGTTAGTGATTGGTTTACACGAGATCACATTCAAGAAGGATGCTATATGTGATGCATGTCGGCAAGGTAAACGAGATAAAGTCAAGTTTCAAGTCAAAGACTAAACAATCAACTAACGAGTGTTGGAGCTTATGCATATGGATCTTTTTGGACCAAAAACTCCAACAAGTGTAACGGAAAGAAATACACCTTAGTAGTTGTGGATGATTTTTCTAGATACACCAGGGTGATATTTATGAACAAGAAAAGTGAGACACTCCAAAGCATGCCTAATCTTTTGAAGAGATTACAAAATGAGAAAAGTTTAAGAGTCATAAAGATAAGATCGGATCGAGTACTTGAATTTCTCAACAAAGTTATAAGAGAATATTGTGAACGAATGGTGTACTACATCAACTTGTCTTCAACTGGTACACCTCGGCAAAATGGGGTTGCTTTGAAAGAAGAAACGGGACATTAAAGGAAGCGGGAAGAACAATGATTTGTGAAGCATTGCTACCGAAAGATATTGGGTGAAGCGAAAATACGACATGCTATACACAAAACAGACATCGGTAAACAAGAAGGCTGTGAAGACACCCTATGAGGTCCGGAATGGAAGGATACCTAACATATCCTATTTCCATCCATTTGGAAGTAAATGTTTTATTCTAAATCACAAAGTTCATTTGAAAACATTCCAACCTAAATCGGATGAAGGCATATTCTTGGGATATTCTTCGGTCGGCGAGCATTCGAGTACTGAACAAGAGGTCACTAAAACATGAAGAAACAATCCATGTTGTGTTTGATGAACCTAAGTTTACTGGAATGGAAGATGAAGATCATGAACTGCTAGGAATCAACAAGTCACGATCCAGATTGTGTTGAAGTTTTGGAAAGATTCAATGACTTAAAAGTTTCGATACGCCCTGCTTTGAACACCCCGAGACAATATTACGATGCAACAACCGAAGGTTCAAGGATCCGCCGACCCCCAGCAGAAGAAACTACAAGCGAGACCCTACCGAAGATGATGTTCTGAAAATCAAAATAACCAAAATCCTCAATGGTTAAGGAATCACCCTGCTGAACAAGTTATTGGCAATGTACAGCAAGGTGTGAGGACTAGAAGACAACTGGAAGCTATGTTTACCTGTTTTCTATCTCAAATGGAACCTAAAGTTGTTGAAGAAGCAATTTCAGATCCAGATTGGATAATTGCTATGCAAGAAGAATTAAATGAATTTGAAAGAAATCAAGTTTGGACACTAGTTGAAAGGCCAAGTCATGCAAATATCATTGGTACTAAGTGGGTATACAGAAATAAACTTGATGAAACAGGTACCATTGTGAGAAATAAGGCCAGACTAGTTGCAAAAGGCTATTCTCAAGCAGAAGGAATAGATTTTGATGAAACTTATGCACCCGTTGCAAGATTGGAAGCTATCCAGATTATTCCTAGCACATGCTTGCATATAAGAACTTCAAAGTATATCAAATGGATGTCAAGAGTGCATTTTTGAATGGGATCCTAGAGGAGGAAGTGTATGTTCAAGCAACCTCCTGGATTTGAAGTTAAAGATCAAGAAGATAAAGTGTACGGACTCAACAAAGCACTTTATGGATTGAAACAAGCACCAAGAGCATGGTATGAGACTCTATCTCAATTCTTGGTAGACAATGGTTTCACAAAAGGCACCATTGACAAGACTCTTTTCGAGAATCGGTGAAGGGGACAAGACCTTCTTGGTACAAATTTATGTGGATGACATAATATTTGGTTCGAGAATGATTTACTTTGTGAAAAATTTGCAAATCTAATGAAGAGCAAATTCCAAATGAGTATGATGGGAGAAATGAATTACTTTTTGGGATTGCAAGTCAAACAAGTGAATGATGGAATCTTCATTCATCAAACCAAGTATACCAAGGAGTTGTTTGAAGAAGTTTGGTATGGAAAATAGCACTAAGAATTCAACTCCTATGAGTACAAACATCGAGATTAGATGAAGATAAAGAAGGCAAAGATGTTGATCGGACCTTATACGTAAGGATGATAGGCGATCATTCGTACCTCACGCCGCCGACGGACGATATATCCTTTGCCGTAGGTGTTTGTGCAAGATTTCAATCTAAACCTAAAGAAAGTCATTTAGGTGCGGTTAAGAGAATTCTCAAGTATCTTAAAGAGACTTTGGGAGTAGGGATATGGTATTCCAAGGAAGGAAGCTTCAAAGTAATATCCTACTCGGATTCGATTATCTTGGATGCAAGATTGATAGAAAAAGCACCTCGGGAACTGTCGGTTAATGGGAAATAGACGGGTCTCCTGGTTTAGCAAGAAACGAAATTCTATTTCAACTTCCACTTCTTGAAGCCGAATACATTGCCGCTTTGAAGCTGCTTTGTGCACAAGTACTATGGCTAAGACAACAATTAAGGGATTATGGAATTGAAGAAAGGGAAATTCCAATCATGTGTGACAACACAAGTGCAATTGCAATCACGAGAAAATCTGTTTTGCATTCAAGAACCAAGCACATTGATGTGAGACATCATTTTATAAGAGATCATGTTGAAAAGAAAGATGTAGTGGTTCTATACATTCCTACTCGAAGATCAACTTGCGATATTTTCACTAAACCTCTTCACGGTGAAAGATTTGCTAAACTAAGGACCGAACTTGGAATCATAAAGATTGACGATATTCGGCGGTGTACTTGGAATTCACCAAGGGGATTAGTCTTTGCTATGTTGGGTGAGCTCACTTAGCAGATTAGTCATTGGTATCAACAATTCCATGTACTTATGTTTGGACAATTGAGCAAATGAGGTTGCCAAGGGGATTGGTCTTTGTCATTTTGGGTGAGCTCACTTGACGGATCGGTCATTGGTATTAAACCTCATCTTGTATTATCAATTGAACAAAACAAGAAGAAAACAAGGTTCAAAAGTACTTTTGTCGGCGGTTTCTTTGAAGTCTACTTATCGGCACACCGCGAGCCCACCTGCCGAGGATTACCCCGCCGGGAGGGAACGTTACTCGGTCAAAATAATTAAAGTCAAAAAGCATATTGGCGGGATATTTATTTTATCCATTATTACCACGAGTCAAACCATCCAACGGTTACAAACGTTATGGAGGAGTAATGGGCCACGTGTCAAGACGGCATTTAATCAAATTTAATCGTGGTTACCTCAATGTACGTGCTATGACAAAACTTCAACTACCCACTTTGTCTATAAAATCGGTCGTTATACGACGGTTCTCCACTTGCAATTTCGCTTTATCTCTGCAAAATCTACATCGTGTGAACACAGATTTGAGAGCAATCTTTCTTCATCTTTTTCTTAGTTCAATGGCGGAAAGGATTGAGGTTCAAATCGAATCAAGCCAAAGTGTAAGAGGCTATGTTGTTGATGCAAACAAAACGGAACTGGCTATTAATATAGGTCGAAGAATAAGAAGATTTGCAGGCCTGGAGAACAAACTCAACATCAGATTAGAAACAATATCATACACCAATGTTATTGATTTCTGGAAGAATATTGTTATAGAAGAAGGAACTGAAGCATTCAAAACCACTGTGAATGGTGAGGAGCTTGTAATCTCCTCCAATCTGTTGAGAGAAGTGTTTGGTTTTGAAGAAGTTGTTGATGGTTCAGTCAATCCTGAAGCTATGGGATTGGACAAGATGGCTTTTGTAGATCAGATCAAGACAAATGCAACTATCAAATCAGTACCAGGCATCAATTGCAAAAATATTGGTAATGAATACAGACTGCTGAGCAAGCTCATTGCAAAGAACATACTTGGGCTAGTTGGCAGTATGGATACTCTATCAGGACCCAAAATAGAGCTGATGATTATCATTTGCAGAAGCATGAAATTTGATTGGGGTGGTTATTTCATTCATTATATGAAGAAAGTAGCCAAGGAGGACAAATTAAAGAAAAGAAAATCAAAGGCCTTACCCCTAGGTTTGATGGTTCGGACCTGTTTCCGAATCATCTGGAGGTTCCCGATCTTGAACCGAGTTGACATAAATCGGTCCAAATACAAGAAGGAGATTGATCATGCGATTCCCGGACTAGATGATGATGAAGAGGTTCTTTGGAGAGCATCTTGGTGATAATGATGATGGAGATGACGGTGATGCTTGGTGGTGAGCGGGTTCGGCAAACTAAGAAGATATCCATCAAACCCGCCGCATCAAAGAAAACTATTTGGAAAGAGAAAAAGTGCGATGTTAGGAAGATTACGAAATCTTGAAATCAAAGAGAACAAGAAAGGAAACACGACATTCGAGTCCGCCGAGGGTCAAGTGGAGGTTACCGACCACGATGTAGTCCGCAAGAAGAACTGTTGTTGAAATTCTGACAAAACAACAGAAAGAAGATAGTAGAAAGAGAAAATCTACTGGACATGATGATGATGATGATGATGATGAACCCTTATCCAAGAGGATGAAGGAGGTTGCCAAAAAGAAGAAGTATGGCAAAGGAAAAGAATTAAGAATCTTGGAAAAACAAAAAGTCCAAGAAGAGGTGTCAGTCGAAGAAGAAGAGGTTGTTGAGGCTGAGCCCTTAACTATTATTCCACCAGTTGTAATCAGTGATTCCTCACCTGATGAGGTTATTAAGTCTACTGGAAGTGAACAGGTTGTTGTTGAGCAATGCTGTTGAAGATTCACAAGACGGTCTGTTGTACGCAGCCTCGCTTGTAGAAGATGTTATTGGTGAATCTACCGAAGCCGCACAGTTGTTGTTGAGCAATCTGTCGAAGAACCACAAAGAAACTACGACCTGCTTGTGGTAGGCCGAAGAAGTGATTGAATACTTGATTGAAGACCACCGCAAGTTTGGCAATAGTTCGGGGGAAGAGCGATCTGTCGCTAACCCCGCCGATGAGCATGTGAGTCGGGGAGAATAAAGTGTGATACGGATGGAAGTAGTAGGTACAACTACACAATCACAAAGAACTGCTCGATTTTCAAACATCCGTAGAAGAGACCATGAGTCGCTTGTTGAGACCTTTGGAGGTCAACAAGCCACCGAAGCGCTCCCAGAGATCTTTCATGCCCTTTGAAAGGCATATGAAAGAGAGGAAGAAAACGAAGAATCTGTGGATCCCAAACTTCACAAATTGCTGATTATTTTCAATGGAAGTTTGGTTTCTACAAGAAACAAAAGCCCGTTTCTTGAACCTATGACCGATTTTGAGGAATGGGCTTTTAACAATTTGGGAGTGGAGAACTTGGCCGGATCTGGTTGATACCACTCTGTCGCAATCCGGACCGATGGATCTATTTGATGAGCAACGAAGGAGGAGGGTATTAAGTTCGTAGATCCAAGAGATGGTGATGATGATTCTTCCTCATCATCCGACTCGGGGAGATTTCCCCTCGGGACCGGGAGAACCCGGTGGGACCGCATTGATAAATGATCCACCCGCACAACGGTCCACCGGTACGGTAAGTCCGCCGAGGGCCGCGGAGATCGAAGAAATGGATGAGGATCTACAAGATCTCACCATGGATGATCTAGAAGCATTGATCAATGAGGGAATTACATTGAGTGATGGTAGGCTAGTTGATGAATCTGCTACATTTCATGTTGTAGAGCCTGCTGGACAACCTGAAGATGAACAGATTGTTGATTTAGATCAAGAAAAAGCCAGTGACTTTAGTGAACCAAGTGCTAGTTCTGAGGAATCCATTGAATATCAAGATGGATTTGACTTTGAAGGCACTCTTACTAAAAGCGCCATCATCCCGCACAAGATTGGTCATGCGAAGGTTTTCAAGTGGATAATACCAATATCTTTAATCCACGGGAAATTGAAGAGGAGGTACGGAGTTCTTTGAGTCTCAAACAAAGACTCGGACACGGTTGGAACAAACTTTGGGTTTGGAGGAAACCCCCGCCGTTGCCGAGGCCGCTTGTAGTGGAGCCTTCGGGAGCCAAGACCACCGTAGGGAAGGATAATCAGCAGGCTGCTGGTGTTAATCAAGAAGAACAAGAAGAAGTTGCTGAGGAACCTGCACAAGATCCAGTCATGGAAGACATTCTTGGTGCAATGGTTGAGGAAGGACCTCCCCCGCCGGGAGAGATTTGAGTAAAGCAATGGTCATCGCAGACAACGTGCACAATATAGAGTTGAGGAGCCTCTCGATGGACCTACCGATAGTAGAATGACTAGTGGAGTGCCAATTGAAGTTGTCAATGAGTTAAGAACTGTAAGAAATGACATGCAACGAGTTAAGAACTCAATTGGACGAGCAAGAACAGAGATTTGAAGAACGATGAAGATGGTAAATGATAACGGACAATCTCTTGCTACGGTTGCTTCAAACTTTGCATCTACTCAAAATGCTATGAATGATTTGATACTAGATGTCGGGGTATCAAAGTTGGAAATAAAGCCAAAGACAGGTCTCTAAAAGACCAACTTCTTTCTATACATGAGAAACTTGACAAGCTTGTCAAGCTCCTAAACTCGCCGAGCTGTTCTTTGCACAACAACCTGCTATGCCCGATCCCAAACTCACCGAAAGGATCAACGGTACGGAGGAGACATTGAAATCTAGGATCACAACCATTGATACTAGAACTGGAACCATGGAAGGCCAATTGCATAGAGTGATTGTATCACAGGAGGGTATTCATGGCCTCATCTCCCGTTTTCTTGATGATGTCACTAAGGGGGAAGAGGGCAAATCGAATTACACAAAAGGAGGGCCGCAAGACTCTTTGCACGAAAAGATGGATTGATGATACTAATGCCTTTAGGAGACTCCGCACTGCGCGAGTTCAACTCACCGATGATCTTCTCGTCACAATACAAGAAAGAATTTTATAACGAAGGAGACCTTACCATGATATGGGATTTCATGAAGGCCTTAACTCTTTCTTGAGTTTGAAATTTTGGGAGGCAAGAGTCGAGCCTTAAGGTCAAATTACGGAGGAGGCGAGAGGTGGAAGAAGTGGCGAGGTGATAGGGTGTTGCCTATCACAAAAGCAAAAGACTCACTTAATGAATTCAAGGATCTTTATATGAGATTTGGATTCGAGTGAATGATATCAATCTTGTCCCGCTTTGAAGCATGGAATTGGTGGAAACAAGTCAACTCTTATATTGATTTCACACTTATTGAAAATGAATGGATGAGGGACATGATAGAAGAGATTAGAGCCTATCAAGAGCAAGCGAGAAGGCCGGACAAGAAAGAGAGAAGAGACAATAGATCGGCTACTTATCATTATTTTATCTTTGCTTGATGCTAGATTGTAATACCGTGAACAAATATTTATAATGAGAAATGACTGAATTTGTTGTTTTTGTTTTTATCTTTTTGCTTTGCGATTAGGTGAGGGTAGTGGCATCATCACCAAAAAGGGGGAAATTGTTGGACTTATTTCTTAGTTTTGATGATGAGTGCCATACTAGTCATTATAGTGCAAAGGCAAAAAGATGTCTAGATAAAATGTATAGGTTTATTAGAGTTTGATTCATAAATAGGTTTAATCAAACAAGCATCGTAAAGGGCTGCCGATTGATATCGACGATCGGTCTAGGTCGATGGGGTAGATAGGTCGAGGGCGGTCCGGAACCCGCCGAAGACCGAAGACCGAAGGCTAAGGGATCAAACTTAGTAATTAAAGTCAAGGATATGGAATCGGATTTTAGGCAAGTCCGTGATGACCTAAACTCGATTACATATGCCTTGTGTAGAAGGTCTAAGTTCCACAAGTTGGATGATGTTTGGAACTTGGTTATATTTAAAATGATGTAATCTAACTTCACAAATAAAAGTTAGATAAAAGTAATCACCGCATTATATTTTACGGACAAAATAATGATGTTCGACGGATCGATTGGTATTACGACGGATGATGAACCTCGTCGTTATATACCTCGATTAACTCAAGATTATTGGAAGATTACATGGATAAGAACACCAACTACCTCGACTTATCAAGCAAATCAAAGGCCGAGATTAAAAAGACGTTGGGATGATCCTTATTTTTATCCATTGGATACAAGTCAAAGGGGTGGACGGACCGCACTTGTCAAAAAGTAATCTGACGGTGTCGGTCCTATGAATAGTGACGGAATGCGGTGCGGATGGGACAAATACAAGGAACGGTCACATTTGAATTTTAAATTCAAGTCACATGCACTCTTACCTATAAATAGAGGACTTTCAACTCAGAAACAAGAGAATGAATTTTGGGAAAAATTTTAAGTAACAATACTGAGCTGAAAAACACCCTGCTGAACTTACTGAGCTTAAAGCTGCTGATCTAGTTATCTTCTTCAAGTGCTTTCGTGTTCAAGCCGCATCAAGCATACACACTTGAAGATCGCAAGCCGATTACATCATCCTAATCAAGGCGCCGCAACCTTGAATCATTTATTTGATTCATTCTTTATCTTATAAAGAATCTCGCCGAAGACATGAAGCATCTGTTGGGTGTGAAAGACTTGTTGGTTTGTGGTGGAGCCGGTGAAGAGGCAATCCTACCCTTCAAGGACCGAGTGGAAGACTCGGGAGCAAGAATCCTACTGTTCCCAATTTTCGGTTGTGAAGCCATAGTTATTGGTGAAGGACAAGCAACCTAGGATTCTTTGTAACGAGATAACTCAAAGATCACTAGTGAATTTCCTCCAACATCACGGGAGAAGAGTGGACCGACGGGATTACATCACCCGGAACCACTATAAAATCTCTCTACTTACTTACGCATTTACTTTCTGCACTTAGTCATTACTCATATCAACCTGCTGAATCTAGCAACTGAAATCACACACATACACTACTGAGTATCTAATACTTAGTAACATATTTAACAACAAGTAACAAGGCTTAATTTTGATATTATTCCGCTGCACAAATTTAGCAAACTGAACTGTCAGTAGACTATCGTTTATCGAGCGGAGCTACGAGGTCTCGACGGACTGCGAAGTATCGACATGCCGCTTGAAGTTGCAGAATTTGTTAACTCCAAAGTTTTAAGTGTTAAGTTTATTCACCCCCCCCCCTCTAAACTTAACTAAAGCCTTTTCAAGGGACCAACAAAAAGAAGTAAAAACTTTCCAGCTACCATCTGACGTTTGGACTGACATGGCAAATCACTCGAAGCCACGTGTTAATCTGGGAGAAAAAGTAGATGTACATCCCTATATAATCTCATTGATTGTGACACGACTCTCATTTGAAAACGATTGCAAAATCTTGACAAAATCCTGCTCACCCAAAATCAAGCACTCAAGCATCCTTAACTCAAAAATCAATGGAGCGATACAACATAGACGATGGAATCACCACCAGCCTGGACAACTTCTGTCAAAAATTCTCAAACTCCACTCTGTCAATTCAAATTACAAAGAAGATAAAAAAGATTCGAGTATTGGAAAATTTGATTGATACAAAGGTCACTACTTTGTGTCCAGATGGCATCAGAGATTTCTACAGAAATGCCAAAATCATCAACAATGGAAAAAGCTTCAAAACAACTGTTCAAGATAAAAGCTTCACCATTGATGAACAGTTGCTTTCCCTGGTGTTCCGTTTAGATATAATTGGAGGCTCTTCATCTTTCACATTTGGAAATGAAGAAAAGAGCAAACTTTGGAACATCACTGCAATCAACAAGAATGAAAAGAACTTTATTGGATCCATTTATCAGCAAAAACCGGAATTTGCATTCTTAACGTTTCTTCTGACCAAGAATGTCATTGGTCATGCAAGGAACTTCTACACACTTTCGACTGATAAACTAAAGTTGGTCTACGCCATTTGGTTCGAAGAGAGATTCGATTGGAACAAGTTCATTCTCAATCACTTAATCAAGCAGATCTCAGACGAAAAGGGAAAGGCACAAGGAAAGGAAGCTATCGGAGAAAAATTTCTGTTGAAAAAGGGGTTTACATATCTAATCCAAAGGATACTAAACCACTTCTCCATCCCCTTACCCACAAAGGCAAAAGTCGAACAAGAATCAGTGCCCACTGAGACAAAGAAAAGGAAAGTCATCGAGGAAGAAAGTGAAGTTTCTGACTCCAGTTCAAGCGAGATCATAAAACTGGATGATAGAACTATAAGAAGACAGAAAAGGTTGTAGAACAGGCTTCAGACGAAGGAAACCAAACCTGAAGTGGCAATTAATATTGATGATGAAAGTGATGTTGAAGCTGATGAAGAATCAGAAGGAAGTGAAGAAAACGAAGGAAGCAAGACAGATGAAACTGAAGATGATGTAACTGAGAGAGAGATAGAAGAATCTGAAGAAGCTGAAACTGATGAAGAATCTGAAGAAGCTGAAACTGATGAAGAATCTGAAGGAAGTGAATTTCCCACTACCATGTATGGGGAATACACTGAAGAGAAAAGAGAAGCAGTGGAAGATGCGACTTACGTCGGTGAGTATGAAAAGGAACCGACAGCTTCTCGATGTTCATTTTTATTATCCCGAGGCCGGCATCTCATCCCGGGCTCGAGGCACCCACATGAAAATCAGAAATTGAAGAACCTCTGGCTCAAGAAACTGAAGCAGAAAAACTGGAAAATTTGAAGGACTTCATTGAATGTTTAATGCAGAATCTACAGGAGAAACTGTTCAACATGCATGAATTAATTGGAAGGATACATTATTCAGGTTTGAACAAATACTCAAACATCATCACCCTACGCAAGTTATTTGAAGATTGCTTTCGCTTATTTTCAAACAAAGGGGAAGATGAAGCTGTAGGTGATGAAGTTACAAGAGAGGATGCAGCTAAATCTGAAGAGGCTTATGCCAGACAACTGATGGAAGATCAAGACAGACAAGTAGATGATGATTTACTAACTACTCAACTTGATGAAGAAGCAGTTGATAGTCTGTTTGAAGAGCTGATTGCTGAAGGATATTTTAAAGAAACAAGAACTGAGAATGATGAGGAAGCCGCAGTTAAAGCAGTATTGAGTATCAGAAAGAAGCTTGTAACCTGTGTCAAATCCCTTGACAAGTTGGCAGATAAGAAGACACAAACAAAGGGGGAAACTGAAAAGAAATCAGAAAGAAAAGAGGAAAAAGAAAAACTTAATCTTATCTCAGAAGAAGAAGAGAAATTGATGGAAGAAGAACTCAAAGAAATTCTGATCAAGTTCAAAAACCAAGAGAATGAAGAAGGAAACAGACTGCTGAATGAATATCTGGAAATCAAGCCTAGAGATGGTGAAACTGAAGAAGAAGGGAAAGCAAGAAGATCTTTAGAGACAAAAAGGAGTATATTTGCTAGTGAAAAGTTAATGGCACTGGAAAATGAAAAGATGTAATCTAATTCAGTTTTTAACTCAGTCTGTTCTATTTTAAATCTTGTGATAAACTTGGCTGTTCTATTTTGCTATCTTAAGATGTTTCGTTATGATTTCTTGCACCATTCTTTCATTATTGCTTTTAGGGAGGGTTATGATACATCATCAAAAAAGGGGAAATTGTTGGAAATAAAATTTATGTTTTGATGATGATTCATCATGAAATTAGACAAATCACTTACAACCCATGATGATGAAGTCGTAACTAACTGTTATAGTGCATAATAAAAGAAGAAGCAAGAAATGGTCTAGAAGTAAATGTATAAGTTCTATCTAGAGTCTGAACCTTGTATAGGTTGTTTCGGACAAGCATTGTAATAGGATAGGAACTAGGCGAACAGCTGAGTCACAACAAGAAAACTGAGTTATAACAAGAAAATTGTATATGCACTTGAAGAACTGAGGGTTCAAACTCAGTTATGCTAAAACTGAAGAAGATAAGTTCGCTGAGGGACACAGACTCAGTTGGCTTATCTAGAAGACTGAAGAACTGAGGGACACAGACTCAGTTATTGAGGATTGAAGAACTGAGGTGGCAAACTCAGTTAGAAGCTGATTAAGTCGTGAATATAAATCAGGATTCAGGCAAGTCTGTGGTGACCTGAAACTGAGTTATAGATCATGTAAAACTGAATAATCTTAAGGACAAAGATTATCAGCTACCCGAAAAGAAGAAACTGAATGGTGTACTCTGACTTAGTCAATTAAAGTCAGATATTAAGTAAACAAGGTACTCAGTTTTGAAGAAGAGTAGAAAACTGAGTTAAGGCCTTGTTTGAACTTAAACTATCAATACGACAAAAGATCGTACATATGAACGTTGGCTAAATGACAAGTGTAACGGCTACAAGAGCTAGTAACCGTCACATCACCTCTATAAATACACAAGAGATTCATTCAAGAAAAAGAGAGAGGAGGATCAGAAAAAGAGCTTTACAAGCATATATTCAAAGATCCAAATCCAGATCTATAAAATCAGATCATATATATCCAGAAAAAGGGCAAGCCAACGAAATTGCCTTGAAGACTGAAAAGAAAGATCCAGTAACCCATCAAGGGGGAAAGAAGGCATCTTGGAGCTACAAGTCAGATCCAGAAGAATCAGACAGCTCACTGAATTAATCCTTGATTAATTCTAAAGCTAACCTTTGTGAAAAAAAGGGTTGGCTGTGCATAGTTTGAAGATAGCAATTCTACCTTTCTTCATACGGTGTTGCTACAGCTGTTGGTGCAGTCTGAGGACTGTGTGTTGGTATTAGTGGTGAGCAGGTGAAGGAGCAATTCCACCTCCAAAGGATCAGTGTGCAGAGTGAAGGGAGCAATCTCACCTTTCTTCATTTTGTGTAGACAGTGAAACTAGGGTGTCGTGAAGGGGAGACGTACGGGATACCTCCTATCTCATTATTCTAGTGATACCTCCTACGCCACAGGAGAAGGGGAGACGTACGGGATTACACCACCCGGAACTTCCATAAACAAATCATGTGTTGATTTACTTTTTGCATCTGTGTTTGTTTTATTTATTGCATTAACTCTCAGCAAACACCAGACACTGAGCCAGCACAAAACTGATACATAGAAGGTCTAGTTTTCTATTTACACATCTATTGCACTAAAGGCTAGTTTTATCCGCTGCCAGTTAACGAGACTAAATATAAGTCAGTAATAACTTATATTCAGTTGAGCTAACTGAACTCCGCACAAGTTGAAGGGACAGGAACAAAACGAAGATCAGTTTAAGTTTCAGAGAAACTCAGTTCCTAGGACTTTTCCAGCTCAAGATTAGTTTTTGGTGACAAGTTTATTCACCCCCCCTCTAAACTTGTGTTAGCCTTTCCAAGCGACCAACGTTATTTAATTTATTTTCCTATCTAGTATTGTGTCGGACTTTTATTAATAATATAAGCTTAAATTGTTTTGGAGTTATTTTATTTCTCTTTTACTGCCACATTTTTATTATATGGTTATTTTCACCGGAGTTTCTTCTCTTGAATGGTTCGAGTTATTTAGCGCAGATTGTCGAAGACTTGCTCTTGTGAAGCCCACCACGATTAATGGAGATCCATCTACTTTCCTTGTTCCGCGCTTAACAAAGCTAAGTTCCTTTTCGTTTTATATTTTCATCTTCTCATTACGGACAATGTTTCAATTAAGTGGGGGGTAGGAGCGTCACTTAGCTTTTCTTTTACATCATATTCCAAGTTTCTTGATTATCTTGATTCCCTTTGATGCACTTTTCACCACATAGACTTTTATTCGTTTCAAGTAAAAATTTGAGCTGACTCACTACATACTTGTTCCACAATACATAGGTGAGGATCATACCCACTTTTGAAGTAAGTGACGTATTAACCATATATTATGTTTATGAACCACCTTTTTAAGCACGTATGACTCAATTCTCCAGTATGTAGTATAGATGATGCATTATTCAATTTAGTATGGAAGAATGAGCATGTGTTATGTTGCATGAAGTAGTAACTTATTAATTATTATGTTTACCTTTGCATTCAATCTCTGAGCACGCAATCTGAGTGAGAAGTATTTAGATGAGATGAAGAGATATCATAGACCGAGAATCCTGCCATTATTGACACGTGCAGCCCAGACGAAAAGGAATTTGGGCACGATCATAATAGAAAATATTTAGTTACTGGAGTTTTCCAAAATATTAGAATTTTTTAATGAGAAAGAGTCGGTCAAAAAATATCTGTTTTTTCGAATGCACAAGCTGTCAAAATTTCCAAATTAGTAAATTCGATTGGATTTGCATATTGTGATCAAACGAAAAATAATTTGAACTGAATTCTTTTTTTTTTGAGGAATTTGAAACTGAATTCTAAAAGGAAAGTTGTAGATACAAGTGTTTTATACAACATATCAAAAATTCAGGTCATATGAAGGTGTTTAACTTGTTCAAAACAGAAGAAGTGAACATATTGTTGCAGATTTTATGGACAAAGTATCCTACATTAACGTGAATTTTCTGAACAATCCATTTTGATTATCGAGTTGATGTAAAAGGTATTGTTGAAAATTCAGAATTTTCGGAGCAGGGTAAACTGTTTTACGTGAGAGGCAAACATGGAAAAAAAATAAGCATTCACTCGTGTTGCACCAAATTAACAACAAGGATGATGGAAACAAATTGTCAAGCAAGAAACCTTTTGTTGGACTTATTTCTCAGTTTTGATGATGAGTGCCATACTAGCTGTTATAGTGCAAAGGCAAAAAGATGTCTAGATAATATGTATAGGTTTATTAGAGTTTGATTCATAAATAGGTTTGATCAAACAAGCACGTAAAAGGCTTGCGATTGTTTATCGACCAGACCGATCTAGGTCGATAGGGTAGATAGGTCGATGACCGGTCCGGAACCTGCCGAAGGCGAAGGCGAGGGTTCAAACTCGGTGAATGAAGGCTAAGGGATCAAACTTAGTATTTAATGTCAAGGATATGGAATCGAAATTTAGGCAAGTCTGTGATGACCTAAACGATTACATATACCTTGTGTAGAAGGTCTAAGTTCCACAAGTTGGATGATGTTTGGAACTTGGTTATACTTTAAATGATGTAATCTAACTTCACAAACAAAAGTTGGATAAAAAGATTCAATTTGCATTATATTTTACGGACAAAAATATGATGTTCGGCGGACGATTGGTTTTACGACGGAGACGATGAACCTGCTGATATATACCTCGATTAATTCAAGATTATTGGGAAGTTACATGGATAAGAACAGCCAACTACCTCTGACTTATCAAGCAAATCAAAGGCTGAGATTAAAAAGACGTTGGGATGATCCATATTTTTATCCATTGGATACAAGTCAAAGGGGTGGACAGACTGCACTGTCAAAAAGTAATCCTGACAGTGTCAGTCCTATGAATAGTGACAGAATGCAGTGCAGATGGGACAAATACAAGGAACGGTCACATTTGAATTTCAAATTCAAGTCACATGCATTCCTACCTATAAATAGAGGACTTTCAACTCAAGAAGAAGATGATGAATTTTGGGATAAACTTTAAGTGATAACAACGAGTGAAAAACACCTGTTTGAACTTACGAGCTTAAGGCCGCTTGATCTAGTTATTTTCTTCAAGTGTATTCTGTGTTCAAGCTGCATCAAGCATACACACTTGAAGACTGCAAGCTGCTGATTATATCATCCTAATCAAGCTGCTGCAACTGAATCATTTACTTGATTCATTCTTTATTTTATAAAGAACCTGCTGAAGACAATGAAGCATCTGTTAGGTGTGAAAGACTGTTGGTTTGTGGTGAAGCTGGTGAAGAGGCAATTCTACCCTTCAAGGACCGGTGGAAGACTCGGGAGCGACAATCCTACTGTTCTTAGTTTTCGGTTGTGAAGCCATAGTTATTGGTGAAGGACAAGGAACCTAGGATTCTTTGTAACGAGATAACTCAAGGATTACTAGTGAATTTCCTCCAACATCACGGGAGAAGAGTGGACGTACGGGATTACATCACCTGGAACCACTATAAAAATCTCTCTACTTACTTACGCATTTATTTTACGCACTTAGTCATTATTCTTATCAACTGCTTGAATCTAGCAACTGAAATCACACACATACACTACTGAGTATCTAATACTTAGTACCATATTTAACAACAAGTAACAAGGCTTAATTTTGATATTATTCCGCTGCACAAATTCAGCAAACTGAACTGTCAGTAGACTCGTTTATCGAGCGAGCTGCGAGGTCTCGACGGACTGCGAAGTATCGGCGGCCGCTTTGAAATTGCAGAATTTGTTAACTCCAAAGTTTTAAGTGTTAAGTTTATTCACCCCCCCCCCCCTCTAAACTTAACTAAAGCCTTTTCAAGGGACCAACAATTGGTATCGGAGCGATTAGCTTCGTTACAAGGAATCCTACTTGTTGTGCTTGTTAAAATTCTTTAAAACTTTCTTTCAAGTTACGATTTTCAAGACTTGCATCATGGATAACACACGGTATGCTAGAACCATGTTGATGTGCTCTCTTGATAGATTTGATGAGTATAAACGTCGAATGCGGGCATATCTTGCTTGCTACTCATGATGAGATGATGGATGTACTAACGAAGGACCACTTTGGAGATTACAAAGGCGATAATAAGTGGGTGACGGAATCCGAGTACATTCCTAAACCAAAGAGAGAATGGAATGCGAGAAGACAGGGAAAAGAGCAAACCTCAACAACATTGCTATTGATATCATCTACGAGAACCTTGGATAGCAATATGTACATGAAAGTCAAAGATTGCAAGACCGCAAAGGAACTTTGGGATAAGATTCACTTAATCTGTGAAGGCACTGATGCAATAAAGAAGAACAAAATCAGTGTGGCCAGAAAAAGGTTTCAAAAGTTCAAAATGCTACCTAATGAAACCATTGAGCAAATGGAGTCCGATTCAATGCAATCTTAGATGAACTTACTCTGTGAGTGTAAGTTATTCAAAAGAGGAAGTAAACACCAAAATCTTGGAAGCTTTACCTGCAAGAGATGTTTGGAAAATGAAGGTGATTTGCAATTGAAGAAATGAGAAAGTTTGCATGAGGAAGACACCTTCAAACTGTTCTACGATCTTAAGGCCTATGAATTTAGCAAGAAGTTAGTGCACGAAATCGAAAAGGAAGAGCCAAAGACCACTTTGCATTGGCTGCTTCACATCATGAAGAAACATCGGGAGGACGGGATGATATGCTAGATGAAATGCAAGAGCAAATTGCCCTACGAGCAAGAAGATCGAATGATGAAGACTGGAAAGGCCCCTACAAGAAATTTCACAAAGAGGCCTGCGAGAGAAGGAAAGAAGAACCAAAGAAAGATAATGACTATCTATGCTTTCATTGCAAGAAACCGGGACACTTCGGACACGATTGTCCCGAATTGAAACAAGGCAAGGAACACGATTATCTTTGCTTCAACCGTAAGAAGCCTGGACATTTTAGACACGATTGTCCGGACCTGCGAAGACCAAAAGTCAACAAAGGAGACATGGCAAGAAGGCTATGGTTGCGAAGATGAATCGGGATATGAAGTGGGATCCGAAAAGGAAATGAGTCGGATGACACAAAGACGCGTTCTTGATATGGAGGATTATGCTTTGATGGCCAACATGGATGAAACTGAGGAGGTATACAACACTGTATCTATAAACACTCCTGCTGGAAGTGATTGTGAATCAACCTGTGGTTCAAATCCTAGAAATTCTGACAACAATGAGACTTTGGATGCCATCCTTAATCAACTGAGGATAATACAATCTGGTTATGAGATTGTGAAGGCTGAAAAAGAGGCTCTTGAGTTAGAAGTTGGAAGATTGAAAGCTGAATTAAGGATTTTCAAAGGTAAGGAAAAAGATGTTGGACAGAATCAGCATAAGTCTGCTGCACATCCAAAGACCTACGAATCTGTTTGAACCATCTTGTTCCAATACGCATACAAATCGGGAAAGCCTTATGGAGATAGAACTGGGCTTGGATTTGGAAATCGGCAATCTAACAAGAGTGGATCCGGTAAGGTTCTTGAACCTAGTACCGAAATTGGTCCTAAGTTTGTGCCCGCACTAGATCCATCTCCCGGTAAAATTTCTTGAAGCGAGAAAACCAAATGAGAATGCCTCAAAGAAGCAAAATCGAAGTCTCGAAGTCAACGACTCCTAGTAAAAAGAATAAATCCAAAAATAGGATCTATTTGTACCTTCTAAGCTCGCAACGATAGCGGACACTGCTACCAAGTCTATTTGGACCACAGAAGGGAAAGAAACAGAAGTATTCCAAGAATAAGAATCCTAAATCCAAAAATGTTGATCATTCAAGGGATACTTATCTCAGGGGGAAAGGTAGACTGTTCCCTGCTGATAATGATTGGAATATTCCTGCATCTAATGTTAGAAACAGTCAGTATAACCATACTGCTAGGGTAAAACCTAGACAATGGAATCAGCAGAGGACTTACATAAGACCTCAGCAAACTCCATATTACAGGGCAGCTCCTAACAGACAGCACATCTATGGCTATGCAAATGTTTCTAACAACAAGAATCATTTCAAACAACATTATGTACCAAAAGGCCAGAAAACATATGTGGTTCCTACACAACCTACTGTTAGAACTTATGGATGTGTGGAATACATGTATGAACCAAAGTATGAACCAAAGTATGACACATTTAGGAGAAGACCTTATGGAAACATACCAAGGGTCATGCTTGCCATCGACTACTATGGACCCAAACGAGGTTTGGGTACCTAAAAAGCATTAACTTTGTTTTGTAGGGTGTCCGGTACTTTGACGGTGGATGTTCCGGACACATGACAAAGAATAAGCACTTGTCTATCAAACTTTGTGGCAAAAGATGGTCCAAGGGTAAATTTTGGCAACAAAAATACACCTGGCTATACAAGAGGATATGGCACACTTATCGAAATGGACTTACAATCAAGAATGTTGCATATGTGGAAGGATTGGATTACAACTTGCGAGCCTTTGGACAATTCGTGATATGGGATACAAGGTCACTTTTGACAAAAACAATTGTATTGTCATTAGTGAAAGAGGTGATCAAGTTGTACTTGTCTTAGAAGGCAACGAACATGTATGTTGTGGATTGGTCTACTTGCGAGTTCCGAAACTTTGCTTCGATTGTGCATACCAAATCTGAACTCAATTGGTTATGGCACAAGAAGTTAAATCATCTAAATTTTGATGATATTAATCAGTTAGTGAAGAAGAAGTTAGTGGTTGGTTTACCTGAGATCACATTCAAGAAGGATGCTATCTGTGATGCATGTCAGCAAGGTAAACAGATAAAGTCAAGTTTTAAGTCAAAGACTAAACAATCAACTAACAGAGTGTTGGAGCTTATGCACATGGATCTTTTTGGACCAATAACTCCAACAAGTGTGACGAGGAAGAAATACACCTTAGTGGTTGTGGATGATTTTTCTAGATACACTTGGGTGATATTCATGAACAAGAAAAGTGAGACACTCCAAAGCTTACCTAATCTTTTGAAAAGATTACAAAATGAGAAAAGTCTAACGATCATAAAGATTAGATCGATCGAGTGGTACCGAATTTCTCAACAAAGTTATAAGAGAATACGTGAACGAATGGTGTACTTCATCAACTTGTCAGCTGTTTGGTACACCTCGGCAAAATGGGGTTCTTTGAAAGAAGAAACGGGACATTAAAGGAAGCAGGAAGAACAATGATCCGTGAAGCTTTGCTACCCGAAAGATATTGGGTCAAGCAAGATAAATACGACATGCTATACACAAAATAGAACATCGGTAAACAAGAAGGCTGCCAAGACACCTTATGAGATCCGGAATGGAAGGATACCTAATATATCTTATTTTCACCCATTTGGAAGCAAATGTTTTATTCTAAATCATAAAGTTCATTTGAAAACTTTCCAACCAAAATCGGATGAAGGAATTTTCTTAGGATATTCTTCGGTCAAGAGCATTCGAGTGCTTGAACAAAAGAACAACGAAACATGAAGAAACAATCAATGTTGTGTTTGATGAACCTAAGTTTACCGGTATGGAAGATAAAGAGTGTGAACTCACGCTGAAAATCAACAAATCACCGATCCAGATTGTGTTGAAGTTTTGGAAAGATTCAATGACCTAAAAGTTTCGATACGCCTTGAACACCCCGCGACAATGTTACCGATGCAACAAGCGAAGCAATTCAAGGATCTGCGACCCCCCAGCGTAGAAGAAACTACGGCGACCCTACGAAGATGATTTTCCGAAAATCAAAATAACCATAATCCACAATGGTTAAGGAATCACCTGTTTGAACAAGTTATTGGCAATGTACAAGCAAGGTGTGAGGACTAGAAGACAACTGGAAGCTATGTTTACTTGTTTTCTATCTCAAATGGAACCTAAAGTTGTTGAAGAAGCAATTTCGGATCCGTTGGATAATTGCTATGCAAGAAGAATTAAATGAATTTGAAAGAAATCAAGTTTGGACACTAGTTGAAAGGCCACTCATGCAAATATCATTGGTACTAAGTGGGTATACGAAATAAACTTGATGAATCTGGTACCATTGTAAGAAATAAGGCCGGACTAGTTGCAAAAGGCTATTCTCAAGCGAAGGAATAGATTTTGATGAAACTTATGCACCCGTTGCAAGATTGGAAGCTATCGATTATTCTTGGCACATGCTTTGCATATAAGAACTTCAAAGTATATCAAATGGATGTCAAGAGTGCATTTTTGAATGGTATCCTAGAGGAGGAAGTGTATGTTCAAGCAACCTCCTGGATTTGAAGTTAAAGATCAAGAAGATAAAGTGTATAGACTCAACAAAGCACTTTATGGATTGAAACGAGCACCAAGAGCATGGTATGAGACTCTATCTCAATTCTTGGTGGACAATGGTTTTACAAAAGGGACCATTGACAAGACTCTTTTCGAAATCGGTGAAGGGGACAACACCTGTTTGGTACAAATTTATGTTGATGACATAATTTTTGGCTCTGAAAATGACTTACTTTGTGAAAAGTTTGCAAATCTAATGAAAAGCAAATTTCAAATGAGTATGATGGGAGAAATGAATTACTTTTTGGGATTGCAAGTCAAACAAATAAAGGATGGAATCTTCATTCATCAAACCAAGTGTACCAAAGAGCTGTCGAAGAAATTTGGTATGGAAAACGACACTAAGAGCTCAACTCCTATGAGTACAAACATCGGATTGGATGAAGATAAAGAAGGCAAAGATGTTGATCGACTTTATACGAAAGGATGATAGGCGATCCTATCGTATCTCATCGCAAAGCGGACTGATATATCCTTTGCTGTAGGTGTTTGTGCAAGATTTCAATCCAAACCTAAAGAAAGTCATTTAGGTGCAGTTAAGAGAATTCTCAAGTATCTTAAAGAGACTTTGGGAGTAGGGATATGGTATTCCAAGGAAGGAAGCTTCAAGGTAATATCCTACTCAGATTCTGATTATGCTGGATGCAAGATTGATAGAAAAAGCACCTCGGGAACTGTCGCTTAATGGGAAATAGATCGGTCTCCTGGTTTAGCAAGAAACAAATTCTATTTCAACTTCCACTCGCCGAAGCCGAATACATTGCTTCTTGGAAGGCTGCCGTGCACAAGTACTATGGTTAAGACAACAATTAAGGGATTATGGAATTGAAGAAAAGGAAATTCCAATCATGTGTGACAACACAAGTGCAATTGCAATCACGAAAATCTGTTTTGCATTCAAGAACCAAGCACATTGATGTGAGACATCATTTTATAAGAGATCATGTTGAAAAGAAAGATGTGGTGGTTCTATACATCCCTACCGAAGATCAACTTGCTGATATTTTCACTAAGCCACTTGATAGTGAAAGATTTGCCAAATTAAGGACCGAACTTGGAATTATAAAGATTGAGTGATATTCAAGCGGTGTACTTGGAATTCACCAAGGGGATTAGTCTTTGCTATGTTGGGTGAGCTCACTTAGCGAGATTAGTCATTGGTATCAACAATTCCATGTACTTATGTTTGAACAATTGAGCAAATGAGGTTGCCAAGGGGATTGGTCTTTGTCATGTTGGGTGAGCTCACTTGACGATCGGTCATTGGTATTAAACTTCATCTTGTATTATCAATTGAACAAAACAAGGAGAAAACAAGGATCGACGAGTCACCTTGTCGGCAGGAGCCGTGAAGCACATTATCGCGGACTGCCGAGCCCACCCCGCGAGGGATACCTTGGCTTTGGAGGGAACGTTACTCGGTCAAAATAATTAAAGTCAAAAAGCATATTGGCGGGATATTTATTTTATCCATTATTACCACGGTCTAACCATCCAACGGTTACAAACGTTATGGTGGAGTAATGGGCCACGTGTCAAGACAAAGACACTAATCAAATTTAATCGTGGTTACCTCAATGTACGTGCTATGACAGTTTCAACTACTCACGAGTCTATAAAATCGGTTATACAGCGATTTCTCCACTTGCAATTTCGCTTTATCTCTGCAAATTCTACTTCGTGTGAACACGGATTTGAGAGGAACTCTTCTTCATCTTTTTCTTATTTCAATGGCGGAAAGAGTTGAAGTTCAAATCGAATCTAGCCAAAGTGTTAGAGGCTATGTAGTTGATGCAAACCAAACGAGTTGGCCATTAATATAGGTCGAAGAATAAGGAGGTTTGCGAGGCTTGGAGAACAAGCTCAATATCGGATTAGACACAATTTCATACACCAATGTTGTTGATTTACGGAAGAACATGGTGGTGGAAGAAGGAACCGAAGCATTCAATACAACCGTGAATGCTTTGAGGAGCTTGTTATCTCCCCCGATCTGGCCGAGGGGAAGTGTTTGGATTTGAAGAAGTGGAAAATGGTCCGGTGAATCTGAAGCAATGGGATTGGACAAGTTGGCATTTGTAGATCAAATCAAGACAAATCAAACCACCAAATCTGTTCCGGCATCAATTGCGGACACATTGGGAATGAATACGATCTGCATTTAGAGCAAACTTATTGCCAAGAACATACTTGGATTGGTTGGCGATATGGATACTTTATCCGGGCCTAAGATAGAGTTAATGATCATCATCTCGGGAGCATGAGATTTGGTCGGGCCGGTTACTTTATTCATTATATGAAGAAAGTTGCCAAGGAGGAGAAAATAGGGAAAAGGAAATCCAAGGCCTTACCCTTAGGTTTGATGATTCGGACCGCTCGAATCATCCGGAGGTTCCCGATCTTGAACCGCTTGCCATAAATCGGTCCGGATACAAAAAGGAGATTGATTATGCAATTCCTGGACTTGATGATGATGAAGAGGTTGCTGGAGAGCATGCTGGTGATAATGATGATGGAGATGACGGTGATGCTGGTGGTGAGCAGGTTCAGCAAGCTAAGAAGATATCCATCAAACCTGCTGCATCAAAGAAAATTGTTGGAAAGAGAAAAAGTGCTGATGTTAGAAAGATTACTGAAATCTTGAAATCAAAGAGAACAAGAAAGGAAACAAAGACACGATCGCTGAGTCCGCCGAGGGTCAAGTGGAGGTTACTGACCCTGCTGTAGCCGCAAGAAGAACTGTTGTTGAAATTCTGACAAAACAACAGAAAGAAGATAGTAGAAAGAGAAAATCTACTGATGATGATGATGAAGATGAACCCCTCCAAGAGAATGAAGGAGGTTGCCAAAAAGAAGAAGTATGGCAAAGGTAAAGAATTGAGAATCTTGGAAAAACAAAAAGTCCAAGAAGAGGTGTCAGTAGAAGAAGAAGAGGCTGTTGAGGCTGAGCCCTTAACTGTTATTCCACCAGTTGTTATCAGTGATTCCTCAAATGAAGAAGTTATCAAGTCTACGATCTTTGAACGGGTTATTTTTGAGCAATGTAGAGGATGTACGCGGTCTACCGACCCGAGCCCGCTTTGTAGTATCCACTAAAGAACCACGACAAACCACCGAACCCGAACTCCTGCCGTGGTGGTTGAAGAGGTGATTGGAGACTTGGTTGAAGACCCCGCAAATGTGGCAATAGTTCAGGGGGAAGAGCAGTCTGCTGCTAACCCTGCTGATGAGCATGTAAGTCAGGGGGAACCAAGTGTGATACAGATGGAAGTAGTAGGTACAAATGTACAACACAGCAACCTGCTGACTTTCTAACATCTGTAGAAGATACCATGAATCGCTTGTTGGAACCTTTGGAGGTCAACAAGCTACGGAGCTGCTCCCGGGAGTTCTTTTATGCCATTTGAAAGGCATGTGAAAAAGAGCAAGAAAAGCGAAGAGTTTGTGGATCCCAAACTTCACAAATTGCGATTACTTCCGAGTGGAAGTTTGGGTTCTACAAAAGACAAAAACCAATTTGCTCAACCAATGACGATTTTGAAGAATGGGTTTTTGACAAGTTAGGAGTGGAAAACTTGCTTTGGATCGATTGATACAACCTTGCCGCAATCAAAGCGATGGATCCGTTTGATGAGCAACGAAGGAGGAGGGTATCAAGTTCGGAGATCCAAGAGATGGTGATGATGATTCTTCCTCATCATCGACTCAAGGGGAGATTTCCCCTCGGGACCCGAGAGAACCTAGTGGGACCGCTTTGATAAATGATCCACTCGCACAACAACCACCGAGCTATGGTAAGTCCGCCGAGGGCCGGCGGATCGAAGAAATGGATGAGGATCTACAAGATCTCACCATGGATGATCTAGAAGCATTGATCAATGAGGGAATTACATTAAGTGATGGTAGGCTAGTTGATGAATCGGCTGCATTTCATGTTGTAAAGTCTGCCGGACAACTTTGAAGATGAACAGATTGTTGATTTGGATCAAGAAAAAGTCGGTGACTTTAGTGAACCAAGTGCTAGTTCGAGGAATCCATTGAATATCAAGATGGATTTGACATTGAAGGCACTCTTACTAAAATCGCCATCATCCCGCACAAGATTGGTCATGCGAAGGTTTTCAAGTGGATAATACTAATATCTTTAATCCACAGGAAATTGAACAGGGAGGTACGGAGTTCTTTGGGGTACAAACGGCACTGGACAAAGGTTGGAACGGGAGGTACGGTGCTGCCGAGTCTCAAACGACACTGGACACGGTTGGAACAAACTTTGGGTTTGGAGGAAACCCCCGTTGTTATTGAGGCTCTTGTAGTGGAGCCTTCTAGAGCCAAGACCACCGTAGGGAAGGATAATCGAGGCTGCTTGGTGTTAATCAAGAAGAACATTTGGGATTATGACTACGGTGATGAAGAATTTCAAATTTTTGGACGGGAAGAAGTTGCTTTGAGGAACTGCACAAGATCCGGTCATGGAAGACATTCTTGGTGCAATGGTTGAGGAAGGACCTCCCCCTGCCGGAGAGATTTGAGTAGAGCTATGGTCATCGGTAGACAACGAGGCACAATATAGGGTTGAGGAGCTGTGCCGATGAATCTACCGACGAGTAGAATGGCCGGTGGAGTGCCAATTGAAGTTGTCAATGAGTTAAGAGCGTAAGAAATGACATGCAACGATTAAGAACTCAATTGGACGAGCAAGAACAGAGATTTGAAGAACTCGATGAAGATGGTCAATGAAAACGGACAATGCGCTAATACAACACTTCAAACTTTGCTTCCACTCAAAATGCTTTAAATGATATGATATATGATGTGAGATATATCAAGCAAGGGAACACACGAAGGACAAGTTTTTGAAAGATCAATTTACATCCATTCATCAAAAACTTGACAAGCTTGTTTGAAGCCGCTTGAGCTTCTCTTTGCCGCACAACAACTTGTACTCGATCCCAAATTTACCGAGAGGATCAACGGTCAGACCGGAAGAGACTCGCAATCTAGGATTACTTCACTTGATACTAGAACGGTACTATGGCGGGTCAATTACACGAGTGATAGTATCACGGAAGCTATTCATGGCCTCATCTCACGTTTTGTTGATGATGTCACTAAGGGGAAGAGGGCCAATCAGTAATTTTGCGGCAAAGGAGGCTGCTAGACTCTTTGCACGAAGAGATGGACTGATGATACAAATGCCTTTAGGCAACACACTGCGAGTGCAACTCACGATGATCTCCTATCACGGTACAAGAAAGAGTTCCATAACGAAGGAGACCCTATCGTGAAATGGGATTTCATGAAGGTCTTAACTCCTTCTTGAGTTTGAAGTTTTGGGAGGCAAGGATTAGAGCTTTAAGAGCAAATTCAAGAGGAAGAAGAAGTAGCAAAGGTGAAAAGGTGCTTGCCAATTACAAAAGCAAAAGATTCACTTTGAATGAATTTAAGGAGAGTTTGTATATGAGGTTTGGTTTCAGGGTAAATCAGATCAATCTTGTCCTGCCTGAAGCATGGAATTGGTGGAAACAAGTCAATCACTATATTGATTTTACACTAATTGAGAATGAATGGATGATTGAAATGATAGAAGAAATCAGAGCTTATCAAGAGCAAGCTGAGAAGGCTAGACAAGAAAGAGAGAAAAGACAATAGATCAGCTACTTATCATCATTTTATCTTTGCTGATGCTAGATTGTAATACTGTGAACAAATATTTATAATGAGAAATGACTGAATTTGTTCTGTTTGTGTTTTTATCTTTTTGCTTTGCTGATTAGGTGAGGGTAGTGGCATCATCACCAAAAAGGGGGAAATTGTTGGACTTATTTCTCAGTTTTGATGATGAGTGCCATACTAGCTGTTATAGTGCAAAGGCAAAAAGATGTCTAGATAATATGTATAGGTTTATTAGAGTTTGATTCATAAATAGGTTTGATCAAACAAGCACTGTAAAAGGCCGCCGATTGTTTATCGACGGATCGATCTAGGCGATAGGGTAGATAGGTCGATGGGCGGTGCCGGAACCTGCCGAAGGCGAAAGGGCGAGGGTTCAAACTCGGTGAATGAAGGCTAAGGGATCAAACTTAGTATTTAATGTCAAGGATATGGAATCGAAATTTAGGCAAGTCTGTGATGACCTAAACGATTACATATACCTTGTGTAGAAGGTCTAAGTTCCACAAGTTGGATGATGTTTGGAACTTGGTTATACTTTAAATGATGTAATCTAACTTCACAAACAAAAGTTGGATAAAAAGATTCGAAATTTGCATTATATTTTACGGACAAAAATATGATGTTCGACGGACGATTGGTTTTACGACGGTGATGAACCTGGCGATATATACCTCGATTAATTCAAGATTATTGGGAAGTTACATGGATAAGAACGACCAACTACCTCGACTTATCAAGCAAATCAAAGGCCGAGATTAAAAAGACGTTGGGATGATCCATATTTTTATCCATTGGATACAAGTCAAAGGGGTGGACGGTACCTTTTGTCAAAAAGTAATCTGACGGTGTCGATCCTATGAATAGTGACGGAATGCGGTGCGGATGGGACAAATACAAGGAACGGTCACATTTGAATTTCAAATTCAAGTCACATGCATTCCTACCTATAAATAGAGGACTTTCAACTCAAGAAGAAGATGATGAATTTTGGGATAAACTTTAAGTGATAACAACGAGCCGAAAAACACCTGCTTGAACTTACGAGCTTAAGGCAACTTGATCTAGTTATTTTCTTCAAGTGTATTCTGTGTTCAAGCTGCATCAAGCATACACACTTGAAGACTGCAAGCTGCTGATTATATCATCCTAATCAAGCTGCTGCAACTGAATCATTTACTTGATTCATTCTTTATTTTATAAAGAACCTGCTGAAGACAGTGAAGCATCTGTTAGGTGTGAAAGACTGTTGGTTTGTGGTGAAGCTGGTGAAGAGGCAATTCTACCCTTCAAGGACCAGTGGAAGACTCGGGAGCGACAATCCTACTGTTCTTAGTTTTCGGTTGTGAAGCCATAGTTATTGGTGAAGGACAAGCAACCTAGGATTCTTTGTAACGGATAACTCAAGGATTACTAGTGAATTTCCTCCAACATCACGGGAGAAGAGTGGACGTACGGGATTACATCACCTGGAACCACTATAAAAATCTCTCTACTTACTTACTGCATTTATTTTCTGCACTTAGTCATTATTCTTATCAACCTGCTGAATCTAGCAACTGAAATCACACACATACACTACTGAGTATCTAATACTTAGTACCATATTTAACAACAAGTAACAAGGCTTAATTTTGATATTATTCCGCCGCACAAATTCAAAGGCGAACTGTCGGTAGACTACGTTTATCGAGCGGGGTGCGAGGTCTCGACGGACTGCGAAGTATCGGCGGTGGCTTGAAATTGCGAAATTTGTTAACTCCAAAGTTTTAAGTGTTAAGTTTATTCACCCCCCCCCCCCCAATGGAAGGCGCTTGGAAAAAGTGGAATCTTATATTGGGTTCGTGTGGAACCCACCTCGAACAAGGTAAGGCCAAAGTATTCCGATAAACAACAAATCATGATGCAATAGTGAAAAGAGAAAGTGAAGGAGTTGTATAGTTGAGTCAGATACCATTCTCTACAAGACTAGGCCATGTTAAAAAACCAGGCTTTGATATTAAGGTGTAAAAGAAAGTGGAGAGATCATAATTGGGAATGTAAGGAAAATCCAACCAAGAGGACCTCAACTTAAGATCCCAAAGCTTTACTTAAATGGGTTTCACTTAGTCCTAGGTGACATGATTCTGGTTTAGAGACTTCAACCTTAGCGGATTAATCGCTTAACAGACTACCTTAAGGGGTCTTCACTTAAAAGGATTTTCCTGTCCCATAGGCCGGTGCCCGTGCGTTGGCCTATCACACCTGTAATTTTCTGAACTATCTGAACTCGATCGGCTAGCGCCCACAGAGCCTGAGAGCACTTCTTCTGCGTTTTCATCCATGTTTGATTTCCAGCTCAATTATCATCCAATCTAACCCAAAATTAGTAAATTTTAGGAACTAATACATCACAATACCTCCAACAAACATTCATATACTATCCAATACGAATATACATGAAATACAACCAAAAATGAACCCGTTTAAAAAACATCCATTACCTTAATTGCAATTAAAAATGAATCCCAAAATCAAAATTGAAAGCAAACAACTTCAATCCTTCGATTCCAACAGCTCTCACGATCAACCATTGATAATTAAATGGCATACAACGATTATTATGACTCTTTATTCTATCAAAGCTCTAATTTTTCTCAAAAACGAACAAGATTACAATTTTAGAGCTAACCGAAAACTTACTGAATCGAAATCGATTATTGTGGAAACGTTCCTCTCGATGAGATGCTAATTTCTGTCTTCTGCAATCTGCCCAAAATCTTGATGGATTATCCGCGCAATTGAAGATTCTTCTTCTTCCCTATCATGCTCTTCATGCGTCATTCCCCTCTTCTATTTTTCAGAAATTACGTGTGTGTTTAATGAGAAATTTTGGGGATTATTTTCCTTTTATAGGATTAATTAAATTCATAATTAAAATACCAATAAAATAATCCTTTAATTAAATCCTTTTTAATTACCTAATTAGGTTAATTAATATTTAGGTTGTAGCAAACACACCCAATTACAATTTTACCCTTTTCTGAAAATTCAGAGTGTTACATATACACTCATTAAGTCATGCATCTATATATCTTGTATCCGCGTATCTCGTATCCAGTATCCGTACCCATACATCATGTTGGAGAAAATTGAGGGAAAAATAAAAATGATTTTTAATCATTTTTTACAACCACTTTGAGAGCCGGTTTTAGTTAGAATCTTGTATAATTTCTCAAGAGTTTATAATAACATTGAAAACTACGTGTGACGTAGATGAAGATAGATCTTTTAATCATTCAATTCGGATATCAGGTGAATGGGAAATTAAGGCTTAATGTAGGTTAGTTGAAGCACTTGAAGAGTTGAATTTCCATAATCCCACATTAGGAAATGTGTCATCATTTCTCAATATATAAGTGGTGGAAGTTTTATAAGGGGTATAAGATCTAAGAAAGGGAGAGAACTCACAATGGTTTTATTGGGGTGAGGCTCTACTAAAATTTCCACGTGTGCGCGCACCCCGCCGTGGCCGCCCGGCCCGTGCCCATTGACCGTCGACCCTTGGGCCTTCGTGGGCCTGAGGTAAGTATTAATTTTTTGGACAAAGTTACATTGGATTTTTTCAAATAATTAATCAATATTCTGATGAGTATAATTTGAGTATAATTCAAGGTGAGTCAAAGTAACTCAAATAATTCGATTCAAGCTGAGTCCATTCGTCTGCTACTGCTGCATTATTTCTGAGTTAGTGGGGAGTCCTTCAACTGATGGAGTTAAAGTCATTATTGCTGTGTTAGTGGAGCTCCATCAACTGATGGCTTTCAATACACATGAGAGGCTCATTCTTTGCCTTCCTCCTTATATAATGATCATCTTTACTTCAATGGAAAGAACACAATGAGAAATAAAACACAAATTCATACTACTGCATAAACTGTCGAAGAGTTTTCTGAAGCACCTACAAGAGTTCATTGTTGTTTAGAGTTGAAGTACCTTTCTCTTGAACAGGTAAACTGTTGTATCCTGCGAGACAATTGCATAACCGTGGGTACATGCCGGAGCAAATTTGTCTTAAGGATTGAGATCTTCTCGCCTTAGTTTCACATATCCTTTATTGTATTCTGTTTATTTATTTTATTTCGCATAAAATACAACGGATATAACACATCCTAGACGAGAGAGTTAGGAGTATACTTTACAATTTTTACAGATAGGGCTATCAGCGTGTGTGGAGTGAAAAGAGTGTTAGTGTTAGGATGAAACAAACCGAGTGATAGCCCTTAAGGACGGTAATACAAAATAAACGACAAAAGGAAAAAGATGAAATACCAAATTTATGTGGTTTTCGGCAATGTGCCGACTAGTCCACGGGAGAAAGAGAAAATATTACTATAAAATGAGGATTACAAAAGATACAACTCTCCTGAAGCCAAAAACAATAGCTAATATAGTTAAGGCAAGTGAGAGTTTATCTCGATTTGGTACATCACAATGGTACCTTGGTACACCAAAATAATAGGCCAAAAATCCTATCAAATACAAAGCCAAAGTCGGCTAACTTTACTCTACAGCCGTGGGAACAAAGTGAATAAAAGCATATTGGGATTTGGCCCACTTAACAATTCTCCACCTTGGGACAAAGTCCACATCCATAAATAGTAATATACTCTTTCTCCACAAACTTCAAAGTCTTCAGACTGTGTCAAATAAGTCCAAGCACTGCTTGAACTTAACAAATTGTCAACGCTTCGTAATGTCTAACTATGAACGGGGTTACATAGGGATTGCAGAATTGCCAATAACTGTGGATCTTGCAAAACATACAAACCACCGGGCCTGCAAGCTTTCATAACAATAAAAGCACATTTAATTAGCTTCAGAACTCCACCTTTAGTGGTGTACCTAAATCCAAGAGTCTCTAATGCGCCCAAAGAGATGAGATTTTTCTTCATATCCGGAACATGTCTGACTTTATTAAGTGTTCTGACAACACCATCATGGTTCTGGATTCTAACCGTACCAATACAAGCAACCTTGCAAACTGCAATGTTGCCCAAAGAAACAACTTCACCTTGAACTGAATCATATGTGGAAAATCAATCCCTATCGGGACACATATGATACGTGCAACCAGAATCCAAGATTCATTCATCAACATACCTTAATTATCATCAGCAAAGAAAATATCTCCATCACTCTTATCTTCTACGACACTGGCCCGACCAGACTCTTTACCATGCTCTTTCTTCTGTTCACACTTTTCTTTGTTCTTAAGTCGAAAGCAATCAGATTTGATATGCCCATCTTTTTACATTTATTGCACGACAAATCTTCATGTCTGGGATTCAAAACACAATTCTCACTATCTGCATCCTTCTTATTTGATATGCCCCGAACTACCAGCACGTCTGCCTGACTACTACTACTTCTTCCCCCAGTTATATCTTTATCAATCTGCTATTTTGATTTTATAATCGACTTAATTTATTTGTAAGAAATAGTATCCTTGCCATAAAGCAATATTTCCCTAAAATGCTTAAACGACGGAGGAAACAAACACAATAACAACAGGGCATGATCCTCATCATCAATATTAGCATCTATATTAATCAAATCCATAAGCAGGGAATCAAATTTATCTAAATGCGATAATATAGATGACCCTTCAGACATACGAAGCATATACAAACTCTGCTTAAAATAAATCCTATTCTCCATGGTTTTCTTCACATTAAGGATTTTAATTTTTCCCACAAATCATTAGCGGTAACCTCGTTGGCTACCTCTCTTAAACCTTATCAGAAAGACACAAGATGGTACCTGACATGGACTTTTTGTCGAGACCAGCAAACTCCTCATCTGACACTTTCTCTGGCTCGACATGCATGAATCTCTCTTTTGATCTTCTTTCTTCTTACTGAGCATTCGGCCGGTGCTCACTCATTTATTTGGAATAAGAAGGTTGCAGGTAAATGTTGAGTTTGATGATGAGCTTGAAGTGTTAGCTTAGGATGGCGCATTGGAGTCTTTTATGTTTTAGTTTTCTTTCTATAGTTATTCTTTCTAATAAGGCATTGTTGCCGGTAGTGTAGTTCTTTCTTTTCAAACAAGTCTGTTGTAATGGATGATAATGTTTACTATCTGTTATTTATATTTAATTTGACAGCAGTTATTTCTTGTTGAGTTGTTGTGTTATTAGACCCAGAGGGTCTATTCCCCGAGTCTCCAGCTTGTTTTTATTCCGCGTAAAAATTTAATTACTCTGATGTGACACGGAATATTCAGATAATCCTATAACGGTTATCATTCAAATTCAAATTCAAATCAGAGGATCTACACCTATAAATAGCGGACTCCTGATTCAGATTGCAACAACGAAGTATTACCAAGCAACCAAGTTTTTGAGCAAGAATTTGTGCAATCTGACCCTACTGATACTTAGAGCTTTAATCTACTGAAAAAGTTCTTCAAGTGTTTCCTGAAAATCAAGACTTATCCAGTTTACACACTTGAAGAACTTAGACTGCTAATTCATTCATCATGATCAGAAGTCTACTGAAAGTAGAATCACTTTCTTGATTCAACCATTCTTTGTCAAGAAGTTTGTCGAAGACAGAGAAGCACTTAGGTGTCAAGAACAGTTGTTGTGTGGTGGAGCTGGTGAAGAGGCAATCCTACCCTTCAAGGACCAGTGGAAGACTTAGGAACAGCAATACCACCTGTTTCTAGTTTTCAATTTGTGAAGCCATAGTCATTGGTCAAGGAAAAACAATTTAATGATTTTTGTAACTGCTACCTCAAGAATCTCTAGTAAATTTCCTCCAACATCACAGGAGAAGAGTGGACTGACATTATTACACCACCTGGAACCACTATAAATCTTGCCTACTTTACTTTACTGCATTTACTTTCAGCATTTACTTTATCTGCATGCTTATCATATCAAACCTACTAAACTAGCTACTGAATCTCACCACTTGCACTACTGAGTATCTAATACTTAGTATCATATTTAAAACAACATGTAACAAGGCTTAATTTAATATATTCCGCTGTAACAAATTCAAGAGATTTAATAGTCAGCAGACAGCTGAGTGGTCAGTAGACTACTGATAGTCAGCAGGCTATTAACCATGCTGAGTTTGTATAACTCCAAAAAGTTTTAAGTGTAAAGTTTATTCACCCTCCCCCCTCTAAACTTAACCAAAGCCTTTTCAAGGGACCAACAATTGGTATCAAAGCAGAGCTTTTGTTCTGAAGTAATCCTACTTGTTGTGCTTGTGAAAAATCTCTGAAAACTTTTTAAGTTTCTATTTTTCAAAGTTTTGCATCATGGATAACAATCAGTTTGCTAGGACAATGTTGATGTGTTCTGTTGATCATTTTGATGAGTATAAGCGTCGTATGTAGGCTTATCTAGCTACAACACATGATGAAATGATGGATGTGCTAACTGATGGACCACTTGAGATCACTAAATTCATAACTGTTGATGGTCAAAATCAGACAATTCCAAAGCCAAATAAGGAGTGGGTGCTGAAGATAGAAAAAGGGCAAACCTGAACAATATTGCTATTGACATTATCTACAGAACTTTAAATAGCAATATGTACATGAAGGTGAAATATTACAAGACTGCCAAAGAACTATGGGAGAAACTACAGCTTATTTGTGAAGGCACTAATGCAATCAAGAAAAACAAGATTAGTGTGGCCAAAAAGAAGTTTCAAGAGTTCAAAATGAAATCAAATGAAACAATTGAACAGATGGAATCAAGGTTCAATGCAATTCTAGATGAACTCACCCTACTGAATGTTGTTTATACAAGAGAAGAGTTCAACACCAGGATTCTCAAGGCACTACTTGCAAAAGAAGTCTGGGAGATGAAGGTTACTGCAGTGGAGGATTCTAGAAGTCTACATGAGGAAGACACCTTCAAATTGTTCTCTGATCTTAAGGCCTATAAATTCAGCAAGGATCTAGTTCCAAGTGCTGAAAAAGAAGCAACAAAGACGACTGCACTGGTTGCTGCACATGTTGAAGAATCATCAAATGTGCAAGATGATGTTTTGGATGAAATGCAAGAGCAGATTTCCATACTGACCAAAATAATCAGAATGATGAAGTCTGGAAAAGCATTTCAAGGAATTCGGCCAAGAAGTCTATTGAGAAAAAGGAAGAATCAAAAAAGGATCATGACTTTTTGTGCTTTCATTGCAAGAAACCAAGACACTTCAAACCTGACTGTCCTGAGTTTAAACAAAAGAAAGATCCTGACTATATGTGCTTTAACTGCAAGAAACCTGGACACCTTAGACCTGACAGTCCAGACCTACTGAAGAACAAGGGTCAGCAGAGAAGTCCTGGCAAGAAAGCATTGGTTGCTGATGATGAATCAGGCTATAAAGTGGAATCAAGAAAAGGAAATGAATCAGATGACACAGCACTCATAGCAAATATGGATGATTATGCTTTGATGGCCAATATGGATGAAACTGAGGAGGTATACAATTTTGTATCAATGAATACTCTGCTGATAGTGATTATGAGTCCACTGGTGGTTCAAATCATAAAACTTTTTGACAATGAAGAGCGTCTAGATGCCCTTCTTAATCAACTGAGGATAATACAATCTGGTTATCGAGATTGTGAAGGCTGAAAGAGAAGCACTTCAAGCAGAAATTCAAAGATTAAATGCTTAATTAAGAAGTCTCAAGGGTAAGGAAAAGGATTATGAACAGAATCAACATAAGTCGGCTGCACCTGTAGTAGCTGCTAAATCTGCTACACAATCCAGTTCCACAACTGCATTCAAATCAAGAAAGCCTTATGGTGATAAAACAAGGCTTGGATTTGAAACTCAAAAATCTTCTAAGGGTAGATCTAGTATAGTGTTGAACCTAGTACCAGAATTGGTCCTAAGTTTATACCCGCACAAAATCCAACTCCTCAAAAGGTTGCTAAGGTAGTGAAACCTACTGAGAATGCTTCAAATAAGCAAAATCAAAAGTCGAAAGGGACAGAAGCTCCTAACAAAAAGGGTGCATCCAAGGGTAGGATTGCTGGACCCTTTAGACCTGCAGACAGAAGACCTGCTGCAAAGTATGCGTGACCACAAAAGGGTAAAAATCAAAAATATTCCAAGGATAAGAATGCTAAACCCAATAATGTTAATCATTCAAGGGATACTTATCTCAGGGGGAAAGGCAGATTGTTCCCTACTGATGAAGATTGGAATATTCCTGCTCTGCTGCTATAAACAATAGATATAACCATAATGCTAAGCCTAGACCTCAGCAATGGAATCAGCAGAGGACTCAGCAAGGGTCTTACCAAAGACCTCAGCAAAGACCACAATATAGGGTTGTTCCTAACAGACAGCAAACTTATGGTTATACTAATGCTTTTAACAATAGAAATCACTTCAAACATCATTATGTACCAAAAGGCCAGAAAACATATGTGAATGCTACACAACCAAATGTTAGATTCTATGGAAATGTAGCATACATATATGAACAAAAGTGCAATACTTTCCATAGGAGACCATATTGAAACTTTCCAAGGGTTGTGCTTACCATTGGCCATTGGACCCAAACAGGTTTGGGTACCTAAAACACATTAAATTTTTTTGTAGGGTGTCTGGTACTTTGACAATGGATGTTCCAGACATTTGACAAGAAGTAAGCACTGTCTGAAAAATTATCTGGCAAAGGATGGATCTAAAGTCAATTTTGGAAACAAGAGACACCAGGATACACTAGAGGATATGGAACACTGGTGAGGAATGGTTTGACAATCAATAATGTTGCATATGTTGAAGGCTTGGATTACAACCTGCTGAGCACTAGACAATTCTGTGACATGGGTTACAAGGTCACTTTTGACAAAACCTACTGTATTGTCATGAGTGAAGTTAGAGAACAAGTTGTGTTGGCTGGAAGAAGGGAACTGAACATGTATGTGGTAGATTGGTCTACTGTTGTTCCAGAAACATGTTTATTAGTGCATACAAAGTCAGAACTCAATTGGTTGTGGCACAAGAAGTTGAATCATCTTAACTTTGATGACATCAATCTTTTGGTGAAGAAGAAGTTGGTGGTTGGTTTACTTAAGATCACATATAAGAAGGATGGAATATGTGATGCCTGTCAGCAAGGTAAACAGACAAAATCAAGTTTCAAGTCAAAGACTAAACAATCAACCAAGAGAGTGTTGGAACTGGTGCATATGGATCTCTTTGGATTAGTTATACAAACAAGTATAACAGGGAAGAAATACACTCTGGTAGTTGTGGATGATTATTCAAGATACCCTTGGGTGATTTTCCTGAACAAGAAAAGTGAGACACTTCAGAAGATGCCTGAACTTTTAAAGAGATTACAAAATCAGAAAAGTGTGACAGTAGTGAAAATCTGATCAGATAAGGGTACTGAGTTCCTAAACAAAGTCAAAAGAGAAAACTGTGAACAAAATGGTGTGCTGCATCAACTAGCAGCTGCTGGAACACCTCAACAGAATGGGGTTGCCGAGAGAAGGAACATGACTTTGAAGGAAGCAGGGAGGACTATGATATGTGAAGCAAAGCTACCTGAAAGGTATTGGGGTGAAGCAATCAATACAACATGCTACACACAGAATAGAACCTCAGTGAACAAAAAGATTATGAAGACACCTTACGAAATTTGGAATAAAAGAAAGCCAAACATTTCTTATTTCCATCCATTTGAAAGTAAGTGCTTTATCTTGAATCATAATGGGCAACTGAAGACTTTCCAATCAAAATGTGATGAAGGAATCTTTTTGGGATACTATTCAGTCAGCAAAGCATTTAGGGTGCTGAACAAAAGGACATTGAAACATGAAGGATCAATACATGTTGTGTTTGATGAACCTAAGTTCACTGGAATGGAGAATGAAGAAGTTTCAGAACCTGCTGTGAATCCAGAAGTCATTAATCCAGAATATGTTGAAGTATTAAAAAAGATAAGTGACTTAAAGGTTTCTGATTATGGAGCTGAAGAAGCCCCTGCTGAACAACCAGCTGGTAACACTACTGATACAACAACATATGCAGTTCAAGGATCTTCTGATCCCTCTACTGAACCAACAGCAGACCCTACTAAAGATCAGGTTCCTGTAAATCAAACAAATCAAGATTTACAATGGTTGAAGGATCACCCTGTTGAACAAGTAATTGGTGATGTACAACAAGGTGTAAGGACTAGAAGACACTAGAAGCAATGTTCAATTATTTTCGATCCCAAATAGAACCTAAAGTTGTTGAAGAAGCAATTGTTGATCCAGATTGGATAATTGCTATGCAAGAAGAACTCAATGAGTTTGAAAGGAATCAGGTATGGACACTAGTGGAGAGGCCTGATCATGCAAATGTAATTGGCACTAAATGGGTATAAAGAAACAAACTGTGTGAATCTGGTACCATTGTTAAAAAACAAGTCCAGACTAGTGGCAAAAGGCTATTCTCAAGTAGAATGTATAGATTTTGATGAAACATATGCCCCATTTGCAAGATTGGAAGCAATAAGGTTATTTTTGGCATATGCTGCTTATAAGAACTTCAAAGTATATTAGATGGATGTCAAAAGTGAATTTTTGAATGGCATTCTAGAAGAAGAGGTTTATGTTCAACAACCTCCTAGTTTTGAACTCAAAGATCAAGAAGATAAAGTGTATAGACTCAACAAAGCACTTTATGGTTTGAAACAAGAACCAAGAGCATGGTATGAGACTCTATCTCAATTCTTGGTGAAATATGGTTTTACCAAAGGTACCATTGATAAAACTCTTTTCAGATCAATGAGGGTCACAGCACCCTGCTGGTACAAATTTATGTGGATGACATAATATTTGGTTCTGAAAATGATTTGCTCGTGTGAAAAGTTTGCTAATCTCATGAAAAGCAAGTTCTAAATGAGTTTGATGGGATAAATGAACTACTTTTTGGGACTACAAGTCAAGCTAATGAAAGATGGAATCTCATTCATCAAACCAAATATACCAAGGAGCTACTGAAGAAGTTTGGAATGGAAAACAGCACCAAAGTATCAACTCCTATGGGTACAACCATTAGATTGGATGAAGATAAAGAAGGCAAAGATGTTGATTAGACTTTATACAGAAGAATGATAGGCAGTCTGTTGTACCTCATTGCCAGCAAACCTGATATATTCTTTGCAGTAGGTGTTTGTGCAAGATTTTAATCTAAAACTAAAGATAGTCACTTAGCTGCAGTAAAAAGGATTCTCAAATATCTCAAAGATACTTTGGGAGTAGGAATATGGTATTCAAAAGATGGAAGTTTCAAAGTCATATCATACTTAGATTCTGATTATGTTGGGTGCAAGATTGATAGAAAAAGCACCACAGGAACTTGTCAGTTGATGGGAAATAGACTTGTTTCCTGGTTCAGCAATAAACAGAACTCAATATCAACTTCCACAACTGAAGCTGAATACATTGCTACTGGAATCTATTGTGCACAAGTTTTATGGTTAAGACAGCAACTAAGGGACTATAGGATTGAGGAAAGAGAAATTCCCATAATGTGTGTCAACACAAGTGCAATTGCAATCATAGAAAATCATTTTTTACACTCAAGGACCAAACATATTGTTATGAGACATCATTTTATTAGAGATCATGATGAAAAGAAAGATGTGATGGTTCTCTATATCCCTACTGAAGATCAACTTGCTGACATCTTTACAAAACCTTTGGATAGTGAAAGATTTGCTAATTTAAGAACCGAACTTGGCATTATCAAGGTTGACTAACCTACTAACAGATCAACAGGGTACTGGAATTCACCAAGGAGACTAGTCTTTGCCCTGTTGGGTGAGCTCACTTGCCAGAATAGTCATTGGAATCAACAATTCCTAAGTACTCTTTTAGTTTGGTCAATTGAGCAAATGAAGTTACCAAGGGGATTGGTCTTTGTTCTGTTGGGTGAGCTCACTTGACAGATCAGTCATTGGTATTAAACTCCATCTTGTATTATCAATTGGACAAAACTAAGTTGTTGAAGGTCAGTTGTAAATTTTGGATGTCAGCAGGCTGCTGAACCTGTTGAGTCTACTGAAGATTTACAGAAAACTTATGTACTCTACTGAAGAAATCTCCTGAAGTCACGTTGCTGATAAGTTAGACTTTAATGAAAGTCAACAGCCGAATAAATGAATTTTAATCTGATCATTTATACAGCTGTTACAAGTACATAACGGTTTCTTACATTAGTAGGATCAATTAGTGGGACACGTGGCAGTACCACATTTAATTCAGACTGAAATTGTGTGATTATGGTACGGTACGTGCACAGTACCTGCCTGATGGTTTTTACCCACTACTTTCTGCTATATATACAGATATACACTAAGTATATACACAAACATTCTCATATCAATCTTAACTGAAGAATATACGAGTGTGAACATAGATTTAAAGTGTTTTCTTCTTCATCTTTCTCAAGTTTTTACAATGGCGGACAAGGAGTTTCATCTTGGGTCAAGTCAAAGTGTGAGAAGCTATGTTGTTGATGCTCAGAAGACAGAACTTGCAATAAATCTTGGAAGAAAAATAAGGCGGTATGAAGGGTTGGAAACCGTCTTGAATCTAATATGGGAGAGCATTTCTTACACAAATGTTAACAATTTTTGGAGAAATACGGTAATAAGGAATGATAGGGAGGAATTTACAACAACTATAAATGGCCAAGAGATTGAGGTCACCTCAGACCTGCTGAGAGAAGCATTCGGATTTGGACTAGGAAATAAAGCTCCTACAAATCCAGAGTTGTTTGAGCTACCAAGATTGGATTTTGTTAGATCAATAAGGACAAACAAATCCTTTTCAGCAGCTTTGAATATTAATGTGAAGAATATTGCTTTGAAATATAACCTGCTGAGCAAATTAATTGCCAAGAATATTCTGGGCTTTGTTGGAAGTCTTGATACTCTCTCTGGACCAAAGATAGACTTGTTGATCATCATTTCTAGAAGCAAGAAGTTTGACTGGGCCGGATTCTTTGTGCAATACATGAAGATGGTTGTGTCAGATGACAGAGATGGCACAAGAAAATCAAAGACTAAACCTTTGGGTTTATTGATTCAGGTCTTGCTGAATCATATAGAAATTCCTAATGTTGCACCTTCCAAAATCAACAAGACAAGATACAAGCCAGAAATCCATTATAGTATTCCTGGACTAGATGATGATGATAAGGATCAGGAAATAACTAAAATGTGATGGTGGTGATGACAACAATGATGGTGATGATAATGATGGTGGTGAGCAGGAACAGAGGACTAAAGCAAAACAAGATGCACAACCTGCTGCACCAAAAAAATCAGTAGAAAAGAGGAAGGCTACTGATACAAGGAAGATCACAGAAATGTTGAAGCCTAAGAGGACAATGAAGCAGTCAGTAGACACTGTTGAGTCTACTGAGGTTCTAGTTGATGTTGAAGCTGCTGAGTCTGCTGAAGTTGCAAAGAAAACTGCTGCTGATGTACTTAAAGAACAAATCAGAGAAGATTCAAGAAAAAGGAAGGCTGCTAGCAAAGAGCAGTTAGGAAAAGAACTTTTTGCGCCTGAACAACAACCTGCTAAGAGGAGAAAACATATTGCAAAGAAGATAGTTCATGGAAAAGGGAAAGAACTGAGTGTTAGGTGTAGTGCCCGAAAGACAATTTTCTAATTGTTTTTATGATAGAATTAATAATTCATCTTATTATATGCATGTATGCTTATAATTAAGACACTACTGAAAACCCTAAGTACCTCGTTTATGTAATCACATAACTCGGTTATGGCTATACACAAGAGGATTGAGTTAGTGAGATGTACTTAAAATTAACTTAGTCCGTAGCGTTTATTAATCTGAGTACGGGTCTCAAGATTAATTTGCTAATAATGCGCCCAGAACACTTTAGGTGTGACAGTCTTATCCGGACTATCGGTAATAGGGTACCAAGTGGGGCATTTATATATGACGATACTCATATAGGGTTGTACCGATTTGATTTGAGTTCTCGATATAATTCCATGATCGAGAAGTCTTATCGAATCACAAGATGATCATATATGGATTAATCTTAATCCCGAGGTGATCACGACGACATTGCTTAGACTAGGGTAGAGTTTGATGTGTTAGTAAGGATCACTTCGCGGTATGTGGTCCAACACTTCTCGTTGGCTCTATTCGGGATGAGTGAGTAGTCGTGCTATCACGAATATAGAATCCATTCCTTCCATCGGGAAGTAGACAGACAGTTCCCTTATTTGTTAATCCTAGAAATTGATCGATGGCGCCAGTTCATATTATATTAGTTATGAACTAATTGATCACTAGGGGTTGATGGTAAATAAGGATAAGATATTTCGAGAAGGGTTTACGGAGATATCCAGAATCGTAATGAACGGTCTATGGAGTATTTATCCGTATGTAATCATTATATCAGTGGACGCTTTTCAACTCATAGTTGAGTATAAGTTATCTATATTCGGCAGAGCTCGGTTTCGGGTTTATGGTGGTGTAATCCCGGAATTAATAGATTGAATATTATTGTTCGGTCTGATGGATGATATTATTTAATTTATTGTAGCTACTGAATATGGGTCCATGGTCCCCGACGTGGCTCCTAACATAGCATATGTTTTCTCATCGTTTCACCTCAATTATAATTAAATAGTTGGATTGGATTATTTAATTGATATGTGGATTAATTGTTTTGTTGGACTAGATGATTAAATACATGGAAAATAAATTTTTTGTGGACTCGGCCCAATATGTGTAAAATGCGTGTGGCCCTATTCATCTAGGGTTTGGGGCGTATTTTGTGACTATTAAGTAATTAGAAAGAAATTAGTTTTCTTGGATAATTATTTGATATATGATTTAATTATTTATTTGTTAAATGATAACTCATGGAATATTGGATAATATATTTATTTATCCTAATTTGTTTGGGATATATTATATATTTATCTTTTATTTAAATTAAGGATTAATTTAATAATTATCTCTTAATTATTAAATTCTTGGAGGACAAGGATTACTCTCCTATATCAAGAGAGTTCTCCCAAGCCTTTTGACAACACAATTTTCGACATATTGAGAAGTATTAGGCTTAGAATTTTCGGCCTAAGTACTTGGGTCTGAGTTTTAAAAAACTTCGGGTTTTCTAAGGTAGCATATGGAGGAGGTCCGGTGACTTGAAACACCATCCACCTGGTGGTGCTTGGAGACACACGTTGAAAGACTGTGGCTTCTCATCTAGCTTGGATCTTAGATTGACCATTGTTCTTGGACTAATTGCACTATAAAAAGGTTGGTAATCTAAACCCCCTCGTAGGTTAGATTTATAACTCATGTATTTTGATTGTTTAGATCTAGATCTTGTACTTTCCGCTGCGTAATCGGGTGGATCTTTGATCCATCCGGCGATATTACATACTATAAGTGCTATCGGAGCCTTTGATCTATCAATCAAAGTATGTAAATTTTAGATCTAGGAGTGGAAAAAGCTTGTTTAAATTGTTTTTTGTTTTTCGTTTGCTTTTCTATATGCATCGAAATTTATTCATTTATTTTGCTTGTGATTGTCGTGGTTGACGAGATGGATTGGGGTTGATATTGTTTACTCGTTAAATCTATTGTAAACTCATATAAATTCGTTTATATGAGTATAGGAAATTTTGTAATTTTAGTTTCCTAGAAGTAGATCTGTTTTGTTTCTGTTCAGTTATTCATTTATTCCTGGATATTGAGCCGTTAAAACGACAATCCCTCCGGTCAGAATGAAGAATAAAATTTTAAGAATAGGCCCTTAAAATTTCGTGACGATCGGAGTCCATATCGATGTCCAATCATTACAATAAAGTTGCTGCTGTGTCGTAAAAGCACTGCAGTCCCAGCTGTCAGTTCGTCGAATTTCTGGAAGAGATTGGACCGTTGAAACGAAGATCCAACCGTTCAGGTTGAAGTATGTGGAGTGTAGAACATGTCCATAAAGTTTCGTAACGATCAAAGATCGTTTGGAAGTCCGATTGTCGATAAAACGCGGCAGCAGCAGATTAGAAAATAGTAAACCCTAGTTAGGGTTTGTGTTTTTTTTTAATAGGTTAGATACGGGGGTACCAACGATCCATCTCGGTGTTTATTTTTTCCGTTATTTTTTCGTGTATGATCGAAATTATGTGATAGAAACTGGAAAATTGCCATGACATGCATCATACCATGATTCCACTCCAATGCATACATGTAGCTAGTTTATTTCGAATAAATTAGGCATGTATAACTCGTATAATTAGTTAAAAAGTTTTTTTAATTAATATGTGGTAGTTAATTATAATAAGTAACTAATTATAAAAACCGAGGAACCGGGTTTTGTCAATCGTTACGATTTTAGTGATGGATTTTCGGTGAATCCCACTTAGATAAATCGTTGAGTTTTCGGTGAACCCACCATTTTCAAGACCGAAACCGTAATTAGTAAACCCACCACATTTTCAAATTATTGAGTGGGAGCGGGGAAGGCGACAGCCAACCCCACAGCCTCTACTATAGGTGCAAGCACGTGAGAGAATGGTGACACCTCATGCCGCTTTGATTTCGGACCCCTTCGGATGGTGTTCACCGCTATCAAAATTCAAGGCTTGGTCTCCGAAAGGATAGGATATCGGGTACTCGCCGGGTCACTGACCTGCCCCTCGTAGGCATACTCGGGGCGTACTTTGAGATCTGATATAGTAGGTCACACTCTTTATGGATATTTTCGAAATATTTAGGCTAGAAAAAGGAAGGTAATCAATGATTAAGGTCCGGGATGTCTGATTCCCGTGAGATGTTCGATTCTTGAAGCTTAATCATTGAGAGAGATTGTCTCAGTTTAACCATCATAGTGCTGATATCGACCCTTGTCTACGGATTTTATCTATGCAAAACAAACAAGTAATAAATTTATAATCCGGTTAACCCCAAGTATAAGGATCGTAGTACTAGTGGTTAATGCCGGGTCGATCCTACGGGGAACTGGACGATTGTGGTTCCTAGTTTTTGTCTAACTAAACTATGTCACGAAAAACTAAACAAAACAGCGAGTAAAACAAAACTGAACTACACATATATGCTGAAAATAAACTAGACAGAGGACGAAAATCCAAAGCTAGGAAGGTTTGGTTGCGAACAAATTAATCTAAAGGCGCAATAGGAAATAGACTAACTAAACAGTTCAAGTTTCAAGGGTTAAATCAAATTTAAAACGAACAAACGAGTATTGATCCACCTATCCAACAAACACTAATCTCTCATCCCGATTATATTGCAGTTTCTATCAAGTTCTGATTCATCTTATCAAAGGTATGAATCCTACTTTCGTAGATGATTCGCCTATTAATTTCTATCTTTCGATTTACGGAAATTAACGCGTCATAACATAAACAAAGATGTAAACTTTAACGTTTTAACCTAGATATTCAACCTATCAACTTTCGTTTGACATAGATCAAAGATCTATTCCTAAATCATGGTGATCTAATGTTTATAAAGACTTTCATCAAATATAAAACATCATACATGCACATCTTTCGATATAAATGCAATTAATCAACATAAGACATGATAAAGGAAACAACTTGATTAAAAACTTACAATATAACCGAAGAATCAAAATTAATGAAAGTTGGATGGCTTCACAACGCTCGTTTGATTGAAGCCTAGCCTCTTAGCACTAACAACTTAAACTAAAGACTTACAATCTAATCTAAGATCAAAACCTAGAGAAAAGAAAAGAAGAGAAAAGAAGAAGATGATAGGAGGAAAGAGGAACGGACGGACGTCCAAAATTATGGACGAGCGTCGACCGGTTTTCGAGAATGGACGGGCGTTCAAAATATGAACGCTCGTCCTCTTTTTCGAAATTCCTTTGGACGGGCGTCCGTAAGTATGAACGCTCGTCGCGGGTCAAATTGAATTGATACGAGATTGAAGAATTTTCGGCGGACGGGCGTCCAGTGAATTAAACGCTCGTCCGACTGAAGCAAGAACTGGACGGGCGTCTGGTAAAACGGACGCTCGTCCAACTGGGCAGAACGATTAGAAAAATAGAGCGTGATAAACAGAAAACAGAGTATAGACTAGGAGCAAAAATTTTATATTAACTACTAACAGAAACACAATTAAAACGACAGACAAGTGAACAAAAACAACTAAACGATTAACCACAAACGGGCGAGAAGATCTAACCTAAAAACAGGAATTGAAAACAAAACAAAAACTAGGCAACGTCCGGGTCCCCGGCAACGGCGCCAAAAACTTGTCTACGGATTTTATCTATGCAAAACAAACAAGTAATAAATTTATAATCCGGTTAACCCCAAGTATAAGGATCGTAGTACTAGTGGTTAATGCCGGGTCGATCCTACGGGGAACTCTGGACGATTGTGGTTCCTAGTTTTTGTCTAACTAAACTATGTCACGAAAAACTAAACTAAACGGCGAGTAAAACAAAACTGAACTACACATATATGCTGAAAATAAACTAGACGAGGACGAAAATCCAAAGCTAGGAAGGTTTGGTTGCGAACAAATTAATCTAAAGGCGCAATAGAAAATAAACTAACTAAACGAGTTCAAGTTTCAAGGGTTAAATCAAATTTAAAACGAACAAACGAGTATTGATCCACCTATCCAACAAACACTAATCTCTCATCCCGATTATATTGCAGTTTCTATCAAGTTGTGATTCATCTTATCAAAGGTATGAATCCTACTTTCGTAGATGATTCGCCTATTAATTTCTATCTTTCGATTTACGGAAATTAACGCGTCATAACATAAACAAAGATGTAAACTTTAATGTTTTAACCTAGATATTCAACCTATCAACTTTCGTTTGACATAGATCAAAGATCTATTCCTAAATCATGGTGATCTAATGTTTATAAAGACTTTCATCAAATATAAAACATCATACATGCACATCTTTCGATATAAATGCAATTAATCAACATAAGACATGATAAAGGAAACAACTTGATTAAAAACTTACAATATAACCGAAGAATCAAAATTAATGAAAGTTGGATGGCTTCACAACGCTCGTTTGATTGAAGCCTAGCCTCTTAGCATCCTTGAATAGCTCGAATTGTTGAAGTAAATTGCATAAATTAAACTAATTTTATCTAGGAATTGAAGAACATAAAAACTAGTAAAAACTGAGTAAAAACGCAGCCTATAGCCGCCCCTAGGGTTTAGGGTTCGAGAATTATCAATTGGTATCTCAATGTGTGAAAAATAGGCAAGTATTTATAGAGATTTGAGGCGGTTTCACTAAGTCGGCAATCCGGACGCTCGTCCGATGAAGTGGACTCTCGTCCAAGTGTTCTGAACTCCAATGTAGACGTTCGTCTGGATAGCGTCCAAACTCTCTGATCTTCTTTTTGCACCTTGGACGCTTGTCTGCTTCTTCTGGACGCTCGTCCAGTAAGTTCATGAAGCCTCAATATTGAATCCTTCCCCTAGACGCCCGTCCACTCCTGGACGGGACTTGGACGCCAGTTTAGCCGGAATGAAACTTGATTAAATCATCTCTATCTCCTTTTTCTCCACTCCATTCGATCATTATCTCTTTCTTAAATCTTTATAGCTCGAATTCTCTCCCTTTTGACCATCATTTGAGCACAATGAACATACCTATAACACATGGAAAACATCGCAAACTGTAATAGTATTCAAATAATTATAATTTAACCATGAAATCACATAAATATATCAATATTGCGATTAAGTCTATAAAAATATCGTTTGCTAAATATTTCAATATAAAGACCAATTATTATGCAAATTACACAATATAGAGGGGAAACATCGTAAAATATATCCTTATAATTCATAGATTTTCACCCTTAACAACCCTCTCGGACAGTACTATGCGAGGTTAAATACGTGGAATTGTAGGATAAACGTTTTATAGTTTATAATTCCCAAAAAAAAAATCTAGTAGTGAAAATTTATTTTTTGAATTTAACTTTCTGTCATATTTTTTACAACTAAATCTCTAGGCTACTAAACTGTTAGTAATAAGACTTCATTGAAAATGTGGAAGTAACAAGTACGTTGTAATTATCAAAAGAATGCAGTTAATTTTTCGGAAGATATTTTTCCTTTGAGCCTTTAAAAACTTAAGTGACATAGTATAGGTATGTCACGGATGTCACTCGTGTTGAACGAGAGACAACCATACTTAGTGTACAAAAGATGATATAGGACTATCACACAAATTCATTTAGTGAATTTTATAAGTGTAATTACACAACAAATTTCTAAATTGAAAAATTGGAAAATCATATACATAAGGCATTGCTAGTTAGACGGTATTTGGAACCGATAAACTAGTGGGAGCCTTAGTCTTATGATTTGTTGTTTTTCTGAATCATTAGAAATGTGCAATAGACTGCACATGAGTTTCTCCATTTATCGGAAAAACAAGAATAAAGCGTTGCTAGTCAGACAGTATTTGGAACTGATAAACTAGTGGGAGCTTAGTTCTGAGTGATTTTCTAATCTTTGAAAAATCATAAATACAAAGTGTTTCTAGTTAGACGGTATTTGGAACCGATAAACTAATAGGAGCTTTATTATGATCTCTCAAACCATTCGAACAAAGTGTTGCTAGTTAGACGGTATTTGGAACCGATAAACTAGTGGGAGCTTTGGTCTTATGATTTGACGATTAGAAAAATCGATAGTCCAAGCAAGTAACACTGAACATCCCACAGTTCAAGAGTAGTGTCTACTCAAATGAACTGCTAGTTCAAGATTGTTTCCATCTAAGGAAAGTCGAGAATGGGAAAGAATGTTTATACGTGGTAGTCATCTAAACTAAGTAGTTTTAAGGCTAAACCGGAAAATTAATAAATTGGAAATTAGTTGATAAGGAAAGTGATTTCGGATCACTCACCAATGCATCCTTAGCAATTTTCTCAAAAGCTAAAGTTCTTTGGAAGAACTAGGTAGCTTTGCATTAAATGATAAATAAAATAGACAACGGGCAGTTATTTCAGATAGACTATTGAGAGTGATATAAGGAAATGAATCTCGGATTCAATTCTTGAGTATCACAGAAAATTCATTTTCTGTTTTCAGATTCGTTGGAATGAACGTATTCATTTTCAATAGGATAATTTGTTTGTCTTATTGACGATGAATATAACATTCGTAGCATGAACCCAAGAATCGGACTTTTGTTTGATAAAGTCAGAACCACTAAGAAATGCTGAAAAGGTATTAGTAGCACATCTTAAAATATAAACGCAAATGGTTTCCGTATTTCGATAAACGCCTCTTTCTATTTTATTAATTAGTGCATATTCCCTAAAGACAAGATCTGAAGACTGGCTTAGGGTGATTCCTACCTCCCAGTCAAAGGAACACTGTCTCAAAGGAACAATGACTAAGTTTCCTTTCAATCAGGAATGGGTAATAGATTTAAAGAAGTAACATAGCTTGTTCATAACGACCTTCGGGGTCTTATGAAAGATACAAGCTAGTGGGAGCTTTTGAAGTAGTGACATCTTGTCGACAACTATTCGAGACTCCGGTAAGTTTATCCAAAATATTTGGAGAAAATCTCGATTTCACCGAGAGATAGAGTATTCCATACTCGTAAATAGGTTATTGAGTAGTCTTCGAATGATCGATGCTCGGCTCGCTCCCGAAATGTTTCCAATAAGGGATACACCATAAATTTGTATTGTATAGTTATTTATATACTACGATACGCTGCTGAACTCATTTAAGATATTGGTTGCAAAATAACGGCTTGCGTTGTAATGAAAACCGAGAAGTCTACCTAAAAAGATGCCTACGCATTTGTGGATATGGAGGAGATAGAGTATTCCATACTCGAAATAGGTTATTGAGTAGTCTTCGGAAACCGATCGATGCTCGGCTCATGGTGATAGCATTATGGAAACCAACGATTAGCTATACTAAACGATATAACTCCCGGTGAAATGTTTTCACTAAGGGATACACCATAAATTTGTATTATAAAGTTATTTATATACTACGATACGCTGCTGAACTCATTTAAGATATTGGTTGCAAAATAACAGTTTACGTTGTAATGAAAACCGAGAAGTCTACCTAAAAGATACCTATGCATTTGTGGATATGGAGTGAATTCGGTTCACCCCACTTCCGCAAATATAGACATTTAGCACTTAGGGCTTGAAGGTAGGACTGGAAATTTTGCGTACACGTTCAGGTCGTGAAAACTCGTAAAATCAGAGAATGACGGTTATACTGTCAAACTCGGTCTGATAGAGTCTATAAATAACAACCTTAGATCTTGAAGTATTAGTACTCAAGATGTTACTAACTGATTTTTTCAGTCCACATCCAACACCGGCAGTTGGTGATAACAGTAATAATAACTACTAAACTAGATCAGTATATTGATCCACCCCGAACGTAATAGGAGTATGGTTTGTCCATTACCCATTGCAGGACCTTACGGTCTATAGGGTAGATTGATGGCATATAGTCCTTTGTTGGTTGTGTATCCTGATCATAGAGGTTGGTTTAAAAGCCATAACCCTGTGAATGGAGTTTGATACTCAAGTTCTGTTGAAGCTCTTGTAGAACCACCTGAGTATCTCAGGCCTAATGAGAGTAATTGGAACTACATGAAGAAGAGTCGAATGAATAGGAAAGTTTAACTTTCAATGCAAAGCTGAGTAATTTAGGGGTGATTCCCTAAAAGGTAGAGAGTTAACCAGACCGTGATCTCTCTTACCACTCAGTCTTGCTTGATTTCGTCAGAAAGCCAGAAATAGGGGTGATTCCCTAAGACTTCCTTGCCGAACAACGGAATCTGGACTCATTCAAAACAGAAGGGTTTTAGCAAAGAACAAATAACAGATTCATTAAAAAGCAGAAAATGGGGGTGATTCCCTAAGACCTATTTGAGAGACTAACGGTATCTTAATTTATTCAGAAAGAACCTTTGACAGGATGCCTGCCATAGCTTATATCCTTTGAGGATTAAAGCAAACCTCTAGGTCATTTCAAAGTCATATATTTTAATATATGGACTTGACCAGAATATTGATAAGTCTTTCGTAGACTGGGCTTCGATATTAGTAAAGTAGTATGTAGATTAGTGTTTGTGAATGGTAACATTGAAACAGTTGGAAACAACATAGGTGTGTTATCTGAAGTCAGAGGCTAACATGCCATCGGGCTATTTTCTAATGAATTTGACTCACTCGAATTCTCGAAAATAAGCAATTGGCAATCCTATTCATCCATCTCAATGGTTAAGATGTTCTTGCATATAGGAATGCAACATTCAACGATGTAGTCTACACTACCTCTCAGGAATGATTATCTAAACCTGTGGATGAATACTAAATGGGATATTTAGTGAATCCTCAAGTCTCTTCGGGAGAATGAGGAATAATTTGCTAGTATATTCAGGCGCAAACAAGAATATAAGTGATAACACTGATTCTGGCTTTAGGTTAGATTGAGGATGATCGTTAAATCGATCTCGGTCTCAGTGTTTACTCATGTGATAAAGTATTTTCCAGTACACCAATACCACTTCATTGTGAAAATATTGGAGAGGTAGCTCATAAGGATTTTGCAATCACTAGAGGTCATAAGCATATTGAAATTTTATCCACCGGATTAGATGGAAAGGCGACGTTTCGATCCCAAAGATTGACTCAAACCGCAAACCTACCTGATCAGTGTACCGAGTCACAGGGTATTTGGATTTTAAGTATGCGCCGGGTCAATGACCTACCCTGCGGCGGCACACTATGGTCGTGCTTGGAAGGATGAATTACTCAGATGCACTTGGAGGGTATGAATCTTGGGGATATGTCTCACTTGTTTTGAGCAAGTGGGAGAATGTTGTAGATATAGATCTAAAGGGTGTGCTCTAAAACAATTAATCCACTTGACTTTCGTGCAAGTGGGAGAGTGTTAGGTGTAGTGCCCGAAAGTCAATTTTCTAATTGTTTTTATGACAGAATTAATAATTCATCTTATTATATGCATGTATGATTATAATTAAGACACTACTGAAAACCCTAAGTACCACGTTTATGTAATCACATAACTCAGTGTATGGCTATACAGTACTTAAAATTAACTTAGTCCGTAGCGTTTATTAATCTGAGTACGGGTCTCAAGATTAATTTGCTAATAATGCACCCAGAACACTTTAGGTGTGACAGTCTTATCCGGACTGTCGGTAATAAGGTACCTAGTAGGGCATTTATATATAATGATAATCATATAGGGCTAGACCGATTTGATTTGAGTTCTCGATATAATTCCGTGATCGAGAAGTCTTATCGAATCACAAGATGATCATATATGGATTAATCTTAATCCTGAGGTGATCACAGACGACTGCTTAGACTATGGTAGAGTTTGATGTTAGTAAGGATCACTTCACAGTATGTGGTCCAACACTTCTCGTTGGCTCTATTCTGGGATGAGTGAGTAGTCTGTGCTATCACATATATAGAATCCATTCCTTCCCTCGGGAAGTAGACATACGGTTCCCTTATTTGTTAATCCTAGAAACTGATCGATGGCGCCAGTTCATATTATATTAGTTATGAACTAATTGATCACTAGGGGTTGATGGTAAATAAGGATAAGATGTTTCGAGAAGTGTTTACGGAGATATCCCGAATCGTAACGAACAGTCTATGGAGGATTTATCCGTATGTAATGATTATATCAGTGGACTCTTATCAACTCATAGTTGAGTATAAGTTATCTATATTCGTTAGAATTCAGTTTCGGGTTTATGGTGGTGTAATCCCCGAATTAATAGATTGAATATTATTGTTCGGTCTGACGGATGATATTATTTAATTTATTGTAGCTACTGAATATGGGTCCATGGTCCCCGACGTGGCTCCTAACATAGCATATGTTTTCTCGTCGTTTCGCCTCAATTATAATTAAATAGTTGGATTGGACTATTTAATTGATATGTGGATTAATTGTTTAGTTGGACTAGACGATTAAATACATGGAAAAGAAATTTTTCGTGCTCGGCCCAATATGTGTAAAATGCGTGTGGCCCTATTTATCTAGGATTTGGGGCGCATTTTATGACTATTAAGTAATTAGAAAGAAATTAGTTTTCTTGGATAATTATTTGATATATGATTTAATTATTTATTTGTTAAATGAAAAATCATGGAATATTGGATATTATATTTATTTATCCTAATTTGATTGGGATATATATTATATTTATCTTTTATTTAAATTAAGGATTATTTTAATAATTATCTCTTAATTATTAAATTCTTGGAGGATAATGATTACTCTCCTATATAAAGAGAGTTCTCTCAATCCTTTTGACAACACAATTTTCGACATATTGAGAAGTATTAGGCTTAGAATTTTTGACCTAAATACTTGGGTTTAAGTTTTAGAAAACTTCGGGTTTTCTATGGTAGCATATCGAGGAGGTCCGGCGACTTGAAACACCATCCACCTGGTGGTGCTTGGAGACACACGTTGGAAAAGCGACACTTGGATTGACCTTTGTTGGAGTAATTGTACCATAAAAAGGTTGGTAATCTAAACCCCTCGTAGGTTAGATTTATAATTCTTCTCATCTAGCTTGGTGAGAAACATCCTAGTTAAAAGAAAGAGAAGAAGGACACCGAAGATGATGTTGAGCCTACCGGTGAGGCTGCGAAGTTCTTGGTGAGCACAAGTTAAAGAACCACGACGATTGCTTTGAATCCGAACCCGTGTGGAAGTTAATGCACTTGTTCAAGACCCTGATGTGACTGCCAACTCAGGAGGAAGGAGAGACTGTTGAAATTCCTACTATAGAGTATAAGATTCGGGGGGAACCAAGTATTGAACAAATGGAGGTAGTAGGTACAAAATTGCAACCTGAAGAGTCTACTGATCCATTTGTAACTACTGAAGAGATTCTAAGCCATCTTGTTGAGACTTTTGGAAGTCAAAAAGTTGAGCAACCTACTTCTAGGAAGCCTACAATGCCATATGAAAGAAATGAGAAAAAGTCAAAAAAAATAGAAAGTGGGTCCCAACTTCAGGAAGGTTCAGAAATATTTTGAATGAAAGTTTGGATTCTACAAGAGACAAAAACCAACTGCAGAGCCCAATGACTGAATTTGAGGAATGGGCTTTTGAAAATCTTTGAGTGACACCTCAATTTGTAGATAAGGTTGTTGGACCTTATTGAAGGTGGGAAACAGAAGATAAATATTATGTTCATAGATCCAAAATTTACACCAAACAGTGATGATTCATCATCATCATCTGACTCAGATGATGATCATCCAATGTTTCCAGGAGAGTCGAGCAGAGTTGCAGAAGATAGATCTACTGAAGAAGTTGGACATGGATCTACTGAGCAAACAGTAGATCAGTCTGCTGGTGATGGAAAGTCTGTTGAGAGTCAGTGACTGACAATCAAAATGGATAACTAGAAGCTTCTTACATTGAAGACTTGGAAGCACGGCTTGCTTTAGCAACATCACTTGAAAATGCAATTGTGACTATTATTTTTGATGTTGTTATTATTGAACAGGCTGAAATCAGTTTAGAAGAATAAGCTCAGTATCAGGAGTATGTTGACACTCAAGGAACTTTATCATAGACTGCTTATGTTTTGCAGAATATTGCTGACACTAGGTAGCTATTTTAGAGGAAAATATGGACATATTTCCTAGTGTTGAAGAGGTGGTTTAGGTTGTTGGGTTACAAACAGCACCTGAATATAGGTCGGAACTAGTGGTCCTAAATACCGAGGAACAGACAGTATTGGGACAAAGGTTGGAACTTCAATTAGGATTGGAGGAATCTCATGTGTCCAGTGTGGAAGCTACTAAGGACACAGCTGTTGAAACTTTAAAGGGAAAAGAGGTTGCTGATGCTCAATCTGATGAGCAACTTCTTGACTATGAATTTAATGATGAGGAGTTTCAGTTGCCTGGAGAAGAAGTACAGTAAGAGCCTCAACAAGAACAAGACCTTATACTTGAGGAGGTACCTATTTTGGAGGCAGTACAAGAGCCTCAACATATACAAGAACCTATGTTTGAGGAGTTAGTTGGAAATGTTGGTGAAGAAGGTCTTGAACCCCATGAATGGGACATGACAAGAGCAATTGTTGTGAGACAACCCAGGGCTGAAGATAAAGTTGAACATCCTGCTGGAGATTTTGCTGGAGGTATGGCAGGAATGAATGCAATTCCAGTGCATATTTTGGATGAGTTGAGAGCTGTAAGGGATGATATAACTCAACTGAGGACTCAACTGAATATAAGTGAGAGGAGATTTGAAGACTTAGTGAATTTGGTGGAAAACCAAGGGAGAACTTTAGAGACAACAGCATCAAACATCACTCATCTTAAATTTTCAACCAATGACTTGCTGGGAGAAGTTGATCATGTTAAGAAGGATGTTGTAAGCGTAGAGACAAGAATGTAGTAGAGCAGATTGCCTCATTGCACAAGAAAGTGTACAAGCTTGATAAGGCTCCTAAGCCTACTAAGGCACCTCACCCTGCTGTCGTTGACCCTAAACTGACTGAAAGGATCAATCTGCTGGAACAGACAATAGAAGGCCGAATTACTGTAGTTGATACAAGAACTGAGATTATGGAAGGGCAACTGAGTAACTTGGTCAACACACAGGAGAGTGTTCTTGGTCTGCTTAACCGCTATATTGATGATGTCAATAAGGGGGAAGAAGGACTTACAGCAGAAGCAAAAGAAGCAGCCAGAATCTTTAACAAGAAGAGATGGGAAGCAGACATCAATGAATTCAGGAAGCCTGCACTTGGCAGAGTACATCTTAATGATAATCTGCTAAAAAAGTTTAAAGCTGCTTATGGAGCAAGAAAGAAACCCTATCTGGACATGACTTTTAGGGAAGGACTGAATTCCTTCCTTGGACACAAATTATGGGAGGCAATGATCAAATCAATGAAATTGACTTGAAAAACTCCCACACCTGGTAGAGGTGGTCAGCCTGGAAGATCTGAAGGTAGAATACATACACCTGCTAAGGAAAAAGAAAAGCTTTGTGTGGATGAATTCATGACATGCTATATGGGAGGAGGATTTAATTGGCAAGGAGTCCGGTTAAACCTGAATGAAGCCTGGAAATGGTGGAAAATGGTGCATACTTGGATTGATTTCACATTAATTGAAAATCAGTGGATGGTGGACATGCAAAGAGAGATAAGAGAATACCAACAGAAAAGAGAGCAAGAAGAGGAAAGAGCAAGAATAAGATAGACACTAGATCAGCATACTCACTTATATCTTTATCATTCTACTGATCTTAGTTGTAATAATTTTTTAACATATTTAAACATCAATGATAAATCAATGAAATTTGTTCTATTTTTGTGTTATTATCTTTTTGCTTTGCTGTAAGGAGGGTATTGGCATCATCACTAAAAAGAGGGAAATTGTTAGACATATTTTAGTTTTAATGATGAGTGCCAGAATAGATGTTATAGAGCAAAGGCAAAAAGATGTCTACATGAAATGTATAGGTTTACTAGAGTTTGATCTTTGTATAGGTTTGATCAAACAAGCACTGTAAGGAGGTCAGCTGACTTGATCAGCAGACCTGTCTTGGTCAGTAGGGTGTCTAAGTCAATAGACTGTCTAGGAACATGCTGATGGTAGAAGGCTGAGGTTCAAACTCAGTAATGAAGGCTGAGGGTTCAAACTCAGTATTGAAGGCTAAAGGATCAAACTTAGTAATTAAAGTCAAGGATATGGGATCAGAATTTAGGGAAGTCTGTGATGACCTAAACTGATCACATATACCTTGTGTAGAAGGTCTAAGTTCCATTAAAGTTGAAAGGTGATTGGAACTTGGTTATGTTTAAAATGGTGTACTCTAACTTCATAATAAAAAGTTAGATGAGAAGCAGTCAGCTGAAGTGTTTATCAAAACACAACAGACTAAAAGTCAGCTGACAATCAAGGACATCAGCAGACTTACATATCAAATATCTGCTGAATGTTTAATTCGAATTAATCCAAGTTTTTCTAGAAGATTAAATGGATAAGGATGATTTACAAGCCTTGGATTAATTAGTCAATCAATGGACAAGATGAAATGGACGTTGTAAGGATTTCAAGGCCTTATTAAATGGAATTATATCATTGGTTGACAGACTAGACTGTCAAAAGGACACTGTCAGTGTCAGCCAGGTACAGCAGAGGTATTTTTAGGAATATTCAGATAATCCTGTAACGGTTATCATTCAAATTCAAATTCAAATCAAAGGATCAACACCTATAAATAGAGGACTCCTGATTCAGATTGCAACAATGAAGTATTACCAAGCAACCAAGTTTTTGAGCAAGAATTTGTGCAATCTGACCCTGCTGATACTTAAAGCTTTAATCTATTGATCAAGTTTTTCTTCAAGTGTTTCCTGCAAATCAAGACTTATCCAGTTTACACACTTGAAGAACTTAGATTGCTGATTCATTCATCCTGATCAGAAGTCTACTGAAAGCCGAATCACTTTCTTGATTCAACCCTTCTTTTTCAAGAAGTTTGTTGAAGACAGAGAAGCACTTAGGTGTCAAGAACTGTTGTTGTGTGGTGGAGCTAGTGAAGAGGCAACCCTTCCAGGACAAGTGGAAGACTTAGGAACAACAATACCACATGTTTCTAGTTTTCAGTTTGTGAAGCCATAGTCATTGGTCAAGGACAAACAATTTAGGGATTTTTGTAACTTCTACCTCAAGAATCTCTAGTGTATTTCCTCCAACATCACAGGAGAAGAGTGGACTGACAGGATTACACCACCTAGAACCACTATAAATCTTGCCTACTTTACTTTACTGCATTTACTTTCTACATTTACTTTATCTGCATGCTTATCACATAAACCTGCTGAACTAGCTGCTGAATCACACCACTTGCACTATTGAGTATCTAATACTTAGTATCATATTTAAAACAACAAGTAACAAGGCTTAATTTAATATATTCCGCTGCGACAAATTCAACAGATTTAATAGTCGGCGGACACAATTTGAGTGGTCGGAGACTGCGATTGTCGGTCGTAACTGCGAGTTTGTATAACTCCAAAAAAAATTAAGTGTTAAGTTTATTCACTCCCATCTAAACTTAACCAAAGCCTTTTCAAGGGACCAACAGGCTTAGAATTAGAACCAATATCAATCACATAATAGGAGAATTACCTTGCCTCCACCGCTCATATTCATTTAAGCTAGCTTCTCGGGATTTTTTGGAAACCTCATCATCATCATCTTCCCGAACTCTCTACTTTTTATCCTCATTCCATCTCAAAGTTCCATGCAGCCGTCTAGGATACACCGAGATAGGTTGCATGATGCTTATCTTCTCCAATGCAGAAAATCCAACTTATTGAGATTCAAAAGTGTTTTGCAAGACTTGAAAAGAAACAAAAAGAAAACAAAAACACGGTAAGAAAACTTCCTCTTCAGTTGGGTTTTATCCCAACTGCTGCAGACCTACTAACTAAAACTAATATGGATAAACACAGTCTTGCCAGATCGAGGGTCGGATTCTATTTTTTGAACAGACAACAACACACATGCTTGCAGAAATGACTCAAGACACAAAAAGATAAAGAAAAGTGAAAAACAGAAACATTCTTAATTATAATTTAGCAAATTTTATCAAAGAAATTGTCCATTGTCCCCGGCAACGGCGCTAGAAAACCTTGATCACGTGTAAGAGGACTAGGCCCGTTGTGTATAACAAATGAGCAATGGTCGATCCCACAGAAACAATGCAACTTCCATAGATAAATGTATTATACCCTAATTAAGAACACATATCTACAACCAATATAGAGACAAAGAAAAGAAAATTGTATCATCTTCCCCCCAAACTGTCTCCTAACTTGACCTAATTAATCATCATGTTTACTCCCCCTATAATTCCTCAAAATACCAAAGCATATGTTTATTTTGTAATTAGCTAGGGTGGAGTCTCCTAACTTTGTTTACTTACATTCGCAAGGACAACAAACGTCTATGTGCGGTTAACCTACCTTAGGTTGTATTAACTCACATGCATTAAGTTTTAAAGTGTGCCGGCTCAAGACCGAGAACCTCTTCAGGTGGCTATCAATGATGACTAGCATGTTCCCAAAGATCATTCCAGACTACGTCGTAACTAACACTTCACTAATAGTCCTTCATGTTAATTTTCAAATATGAATACTAGTTTAGCCAGATCTAAATAAACATGAATTAATCATGTCTATCAGACATAGCTGATGCCGAATCTCCAGAATTAGGGTGACCTAATGATGCCTCGACGCGTTGTTATAGACCACCGTAGCTTTGAGCGTGGTGGTTCCTATTTTTAGGGTTATATATTTTTGTTTTGATTAATTCTCGAGAATTAATAGTTCGTTAAACATTCAGATTAATTACAACACGTAAAAACAAACTAATCTACCATATTAAAGACATGAAAGAACGTTCAAAGCTTTATACCTTCAACAATGAAGAACTAGCTTGATCAATTCAAGCTAGTTGATGGCTTGGGGGAGAAGGGAACCAACAAAAACTCAAAATAAAGCCGAAAAGATCTTTTATTTCATATAAACATGATTCAATATGAGTATATATGTAATAGACAACTGTTGCATGCCTTATATAAGGTGTTGTAGCCGACTTAAGCTATATAAAACCCTAGCCGACTTAATTATGATTCGTAAGGTCAGTTTTCTTGTTTCCCAAGTCCTCGACTCGTCGGTCCTAGGTCTCAGCTTAGGTTTCTTTGGTTTCTTCAACAAATCTCTTCCTAGACTTTTTCTCTTGGCCTAATAACTTTTTTGTTAGGAACATTTTATTTGTTTTGATGATGGCCATACTAGTTGTTATAGCAAGCCCGAATTAAGTCCAAAATTATCAGTAATGTTTGAATAGGCTTTACCTAGAGGTCTGACATGTTGTATAAGTTCAGTCAGACAAGCACTATAATAGACTGGTAGGACGGCTCAGTAAAATCATTGTAGCAGCACAATGAAGACATCCAATTAATCAACTCAGTGAAGTAAAGACCTATGGACTGACTTACAATCAGGGAAGTCTGTGATGACCTTGAATAAGTCTAAGACCTTTCACAAGTGATGGAATCTATTCTTTAAATATGGTGTACACTGAACTCACCCATATCAAGGATCAGTGAAGAACAAGCATACTTAGACATTGAAACATCAATATAGAAAGGAAAACAGAAAAATCACTAAGTGAAGGCTCTACCGGCTGACTATCAAGAACAATGGTGAAGAGAATCTCAACAGCAAAGTACCAGCATACAAGAAGATTCACTGTACCGGTTAAGCAACAGCAAAGTTAAGAACAGGCAAGTGAAGTATGCAATCTGCATTTGATTCTGAACGTTAAAAGAAATCAAGCAATTAATGCAGAATCAATCAAGGACGGATTTTATGAAGAAAGTTTGAAGAAAATCCGGATCACTGAAATTGAGGAGAATAAAATCAAGGATTATTCTCAGCATTAAATAGCCAACGGATGAAATTTCAAAATCATGGATAATTAAGTCTATAAATAGAAGGTATTGACAGACAAAAAAAAGAGAACATACATAGGAAAAAGTGCTGAAACTCTGTCATTCTCACAAGCCTTCAATTTGAACTAAAGAGAAAAATCTAGCTGATCATACTCAGGAAACGGAGCATCAAATCCATATCAAGTGTTGAGTCTGATCATCCAATTGTGAATCCCATTCACACCAAACTGAAGCAATTGAATCAGATCATCTGAGAAGGAATTGCACCCTTTGAAGTGATAGTTGTTGAAGGATTTGTTCTCAAGTAGCAGTGTGGAAGACTGAGTCACTGAAGCTTTTGTAGCCAGGGAGTGATAGTCTTGAGATTGTGAAGCTTGTGTAGCCAAGGACAATCATACTATTGTATTGGTGAAAGACAATAGTGAATTCCTCCAATCATCACAGAAGAAGAGAGGATTAAGCGATTATACCACCCTAAAGCACTATAACCTTTGTGTTCATTTACTTACTGAACTTTACTTTACAGCATTTCTTTATTGCATTTTATTTATACTCAATGTGTGTTTAATCTAATTTGAAACAACTATTAAGAAGGGACATATCCGCTGCCCAAAAGCTCATAAAAATAAGAAATGTTTTTGAAACTCCAATATAGTCATTCAACCCCCTGACTATATTCTCACCCTTCTCTGGGACCAACAATTGATATCAGAGCAGTGTTCCTAGTATCGAAACTTGTTCAGATCTGATTTCTGGTAACAAAGAGATCACATACTTTCAAAGTAGTTTTCAAACCTATGTTTTATACATATACACCTATTTGTCTGTGACTATGGACTCTTCAAATTTTGTATCTAAAGTACATGTATTCAATGTCTATAATTTTGATGAATATAAAATAAGAATGTTGTCTCATATTGCAGCAACTCATGAATAGATGCTAGATGTCATCAACGATGGTCCAATCAAGATCATCACTGTGATTTCCACGGGTGCAGATCAAAGGAAAAAAATAGAAAAGCATAAGAAATATTGGACCAAATATGATAGAATAAGAGCAAATCTTGATTTTGTTGCAAAAGATATGATCTAGAAGACTCTGGACAGCAACATGTTCATAAGGATTAAAGATTGCAACACTGCAAAAGCTATGTGGGATAAACTAGTCCTTATCAATGAAGGATCAGAGAAAATCAAAGAAAATAAACTATCTATTGCAAAATAAAAGTTTGAAAATTTCAAAATGAAGACGGGTGAATTTGTGGATCAAATGGATAATATGATCTCAAGCATCGTCGGTGAACTGCAACAACTTGGCCATAAATATCGTCAAAAAGAAATCAGCTAGAAAATCTTGAGAGGTCTACCTGAAAGATGGAAGATCATTGCATCAGTGCTTAAAGGCACGTTGGATCATGCCAACACTGACACACTGGCCTTAATGTCACAATTGAAAGCTCGGGAATTCGAGTTGAACAATGAGGAAGGTGCACCAGTAGAGCCAAACAAGGCCAGTGCACTAATAGCACCTCAGCAAAGAAAATCAGTGGAGTCAACCAGCAAAGAGACTCAAGAACTGAAAAAGTAAGTGGCGCTGTTGATCAAAAAGTTTGATAGATTCAAGCAAAGACATGAAGAAAAAAAATGATGAATACATATGCTTCAACTGTAAAAAGAAAGGACACTTTCAAAGTGAATTATCTAGAAGAAAGTGACAAAGATGAAGAAAAGAAGAAATACAAATCCTCAGATAAAAGGGAGAGCAAAAAAGCACTAAAAGCGGAAACCAGCAGTGAAAGTAATGAAGAATCATCTGACAATGACTCAGATGACGGTGAAGACACCAGCTCAGCCAATGACAAAGAATGTCTATGTCTAATTGCTAAGGAAATTGAAGAAACAGAGGTACTGTCTAGTTAATACTCCTCAAATGCATCCACATCTGACACTGCACAATCTTTTATCTTCCCATTAGATTCTGCAAATCTAATTCAAAATCTCATGAGTAGATTCGAAGAAATTCAAACAACTCATGAAATTCTAGAACAAGAATGCAAGGATTTAAATGAGGAAAATAAAAGATTAAAGAAAGAACTGGATAAGATGAAAGCTAAATCAGTTAGTAAGGAAGAACACTTAGCAAATCAACAAGCATTAGATCATCACTCATCTGAAGCTAACAGACCAGCTAAAGAAACTCCCCTACCAGCTGAGACCACCACTGCACCACTTGAAGCACCAGATTACAAACCCTCAAAAAGGTTTGGATCCAGATCTAGTCTTGGCTACAATAGTCAAGATGAGAAAGGAAACAATGGACAACACAAATCTGAACCTAGGACCAACACTGGACCGAAATTCAGAAAAGGACAGACCATTGTTTCAACTACTCATTCTGCACCAGTGAAGTAAAAAACAAGTGCAGTGAAACAACAGAGAAAATCAACTTACCAAAGTACTAAGGGCAAAGGTATATTGAAAGGTAAGGGCTGACTTTACCCTTCAGAAGATGATTGGAATGTTCCACCTCCAAATTATAAGAGAAAACCATTTCATAAAAGGCCAAATGTATTTGGGAAAATCTAGAATAAGCATGGTCCTAGATGCAAAAGGCAACATGAAAACAGGTCCTCTACCATGGTTTGGATAGTGAAATAGGATGCTAAAATACTAAAAGATAGAGAAACGTATCTGTTGGTCCCTTGGAAAGGCTAACACAAGTTTAGAGGGGGTGAATAAACTTGTCCCTAAAAACTGGATTTAAAACAAATTATAATTCAGTTAAAACTTGTGTGGAGTTAAGCTTACTGAGCTGAGTTTAAGTCAAACTGACTTAAGAAAAACTGAGCCAACCGGTAGCAGATATAGTTATAGCCTTTATAAAATATAAGTTACCAGATAACTTGTTGACTTAGTCTCTTAAAATTGCTGTAAATAAGAACTAGATGATTATGACTGTAATCAAGTAAGTAAATATGTAAAGTAAATAAACAAAAATTATAGAGGTTCCAGGTGGTGTAATTCTGTCAGTCCTCTCTTCCCCTATGATGCGGAGGAAAATTCCACTAGAACATCTTTGAGATGGCCCGGTTACAAAAAGTTCTAAATTGATAGTCCTTGACTAATCCCTAGCTTCACTATCTAAACACTTGTAGAACAGGTAGAAATTGCTGCTCTTCAATTGTTTGAAACACTGGTCTTTGGAGGTTTGAATTGTCTCTTCACCAGCTGATCACAACCACAGTCTTCTTGACTACACTCAAATATCCTTCACACCTTCTTGGTGTTTCACAGTCTAAACCTTTGATACAATCAAAGTTGAGACTTGAATCAATAACTATGATTCAATTGTGATTTGAGCTTTTCTTCTGGATGTAAGTTATGCACAGCTCTGTTTTTCTTCAAATGATTTGATCTTGATCTTTCTTTAAAAACATATGAACACTTGAAGAAATTTCTTGATCTTGCAATTAAGTAAATAGCAGGAATTCTTTCTGATTACTTTCCCCCTTAAATATTGATCTTTCTTGATTAGATTGATTCTTAGAATTCCACACTTCTTCTTGTGTTAGAAACAGTCTATTTATAGGGGTTTTTATAACGGTCAAATTTCTGTGAGTTCAAATCCTTGATGCCGTTAGTGGGTCCTGCTTTCTTGTTTGTACGCTACTTGTCTGAACGGATAGATTATCCTCCAATCATGATCCTTGAATTGTAACGGTTGAATTCTTCTTCGGTTTGGTTAAACCTTAGTTTCAAAGCGATTTACGAGAACATTGTCGGTTCTCGGTTCTAAGAGCATTAACTGAGTTTTACTCTTCTTCAACTATTCAGTACTCTTCCTTTCATCTGATTATTATTGATCTAACCAGAGTACACCAAAGAGTTAATTAGCAAAGACATCATTGTCCTTATGTGTCTTAGCTACCCATACAAGATCTATAAAGTCAGTTCAGGTCATCACAATCTTGGCTGAAGTCTAACTTTATAGTCTCGACGTAGTCTTCATTACTGAGTTTGAACCCTCAGTTCTTCTATCCTTTATAGCTGAGTCTGTGACCCTCAGTTCTTCATCAGCTGAGTTTGAACCCTCAGTTCTTTAGTTTCCTATTCCAGTTTCCCGTTATCTCAGTTTCTTGTTATCTCAGTTCACAACCAAGAAATATTACAGTGCTTGTCTGATTTACCTTATACAAATATCAGACTCTATTAAATCCTATACATTGATATCTAGACGTCTTTTGGCTTTGCACTATAATAGCTACTTATGACACTTCATCAATGGGGTTTAGAACAATGACTGAACAAGTGATGAATCATCATCATAACATAAATTTTATTTCCAATAATTTCCCCCTTTTTGATGATGTCAATACCCTCCTTAAAATCAATGCAAAAAGATAAAACAAGATACAGTAAGTAACGCAGTGAACTGAGAAACTGAGAATTTATTGATAACTGAGTTACAAAGTAGGGTAATAAAATATAACATAATAAAAAGAACTGAAAACAACATCTTCTTTTACTTAATAGTTAAACTCAATTGAATGTCATAAGCTTCAACAACATTCCTCATAGCATCATTCGTTGTTGTGTTTTCAATTCCATGGATGCTTGCCCATATGTTCCATGATTCCGATAAACTATGCTTGCCGAAGAATTTTCTTTTGAAAAGAATAGCGAAAGTAAAGACAGATGTCCTCAGCCTTTCAGTGGTGGCTGTTTTCAGTAGACTCTGAACAAATTCATTCAGCCTTTTCAACTTTATCTGATTCTTTATCTAAAGTACCATTCTTTTCCCATTTCTTAAGTTTGTTCCGGTAATGCACGAGAATCTTCTGCATAGGTAAGAATGTTTCTAGAGATTCTTCTCTTGATTCTCCTTCTCTGGCTGGTAGATTTTTGAATAAACTGTAGAGACGAGAATTCAAGCCAATTCTTTTGTCAGTTGGCTCTGAGTATTTAGCAATCAGCTCCATTTCCTCATCAGTGAATTCTCCTCTAGCTTTCTTCAGTTCAGTCAATTTATCATCAATGTTTGCAAGGACTTGTGGCATCTCAGTTGCATGGACTTTTAAGATGTCCAAACTTTGCCCCTTATTGACATCATCTTTATCAATCAGGATTTTGATGTAATTGTTCAGATTCTACTGAGTTGATGCCAAAATGGTTTGAGCTACAACAGAGTCCTTCTTGCCATTTTCCATTAAAGTCAAATTGTCAACCAGATTATTGAGAATACCTTCCCATCTATCTTTGGTTTCATCTCTTCTTGCATCGTTTTCAATGGTCGTCTTTCGAAGCTCAATCAGAGTGTCTTGACAGTTATTTGTGACAATATCCATCTTCTTTTCAAGCTCGCTTCTTTCATTTTTGCTAGCCTCTAAGGACTTTAGAACTTTTCCAAACAAACTGTTATCGTCCTTCTGAATTCTGATTATCTCATTATGATAGAATTTGACACGATCAACCTATGTAGGAACGTCTTTTGAGCTTCCAGCTTGTTGTTCATTGGCTTTGTTTGTTTCAGCTTCAGTTGATTTCGCCTGCTTCAGCGGTGAGAGAACAATTTGCTTCAATTTTTCTTTATATTCTGCCGATTTCTCCTTTCTTCAGATTGTTTTCTAATTTCTTCCAGATTTGATTGATCAACATTTCTTGCATGTGATATTTGTATGTTGAGTTCATCGTCTGCTCCTTCACCAGCCATGCTTGATACAGTTCTTGCTATTTCTAGCATAGATTTATTAGTAGGAGATTGATAACCTCCTTCATCTTTTTCTTGTTCATCAGATACGGTTCTAGAAGTAGAACTTTCACTGCTTTCTTCAGAATTACTAGAATCATCATCAGTGTTCTAATCAGTTTCAGTCTTCTTTTCTTGTACTGAGGCAAGAATCCCTTTTTGCAAATTTGGATCTTCCTAAAAGTCATTATCATCATCACCCTTTTTGGATCTTCCACCAGCCATGGTTTCCATCCAATAACTATTTCTGATCAGCGCATATCCTTGATTCAAGAATTCATCAGTATTGATTATTTCTGATAGATTGGTAATGTTGTAGAGATCAAATACCCATTTTTCAATAATCTCCATTTCTGCTAGCTGACTCCTTTGATTGGCAATAGAAGTGAATTTCCAGTTTTGATATTTGCGCAATCGCTCATAATCAGCTATCATTAGTTCTCCATGATCAGTTGAGGATTTGTATTGAGTGACAATCTCTTCAGATCCTCTTGTGATTTCCTGGTCATCTTCCAGAATAACATTTTTATTTTGCATAGGTTCAGTTATGCTGTTTCCTCCCTCAGCAGTGACTGGGATGACTGATATATCTCTTTCAATGGCTGAAACTGAGATTATCGGCTCAGTTTCCAGATTCTTGTTCTCTAATAGGTTCAAGTTCCAAATCAGTAACTGGAACTTCTTTCATTAAGGGTTCAGTGAGTTCTTCTTCATGGACCAGCTCGTCCAAGTGAATGATCTTAGTCGATCTTGATTCTACTTCAGCTCCTTTATCTTCAGAGTGAGAAGCTGAAAATTCTTTGACTGATTCTTCTAATTCTAATTTGGAAGCAGATTTTTGAGGTGTGGATCTTGATTTTGAAAGTAACAACAGCATATCCATAGTTGCTTTGTCAACCAATTTTTCTTCACTGTCAGATCCTTCATCATCATGCTCAACTCTCAGGGTCTGTTCCCCCTGAGTCTCAGCTTCCTTCTGTAAGTCAGCTTCAACATTCTGTTCTCTGTTGACAACTTCAGTTTCTGTTGTCATTTCAATTTCTTGTGAATGTGTAACTGGCTCTTGAATTGGTAAAGCTTCAGTTACAGGTGTTGGAACAGATTCGGTAAGGGTAACTTCAGTTCTCAATATTTGTGCTGATCCTTCAGCAACTGAAGTAGAGACTTTTGTTGGTGAAACAAGATCAAATTTCTCTTTCTCTGAATCTTCTAATTGTTTCCTTCTTTTCCTTAATTCTTCAACTTGTTCCAAAGCTTCATCTCCAGTTACAACTTTCTTCGATTTTCTCCTTTTCTTCTTGTTAGGTTCACTTACAGAACCTTCAGCTTTTCTTTTTCCAGATTTTTCTTCTTTAATAACAATCTTCCCATCGGCAACTGATGTTTCTTTCCTCTTTGCGATTCCAAAATGATCGAGTATCCTTTGGGCCACTAGTACAAGAGTCTTCTTGTGATAAAATCGACATTTCTTGACATCAGTCTTCTTTTTGGGTGTGTCAGTTGATTGTGCCACTAATTGATCAAATAAATATCTTTGCCAATTGAATTTTTATCCAAACCAGATTACATAAAGTAAATCCAATTTTGCTCCAGATACATTACTAAAATTTCCTGCATTTCCAATTATGCAATTTGCTTACAATATGGAAAGAAAATTGAATTCCGGTTTGAGTAAACTTGTGCTTCCGGTCTGTGAAAATGTGGAGTTTGCATCAACTGCAATATCTTTCCATAGTTTCTCCTTCAGTTCTTTGGTCAATTTGATGGCTGCCGTACCTCCAGATTTGTTGAAGCCAAAAATTTCTGCAATTAGATCTTCAGTAACCTTAATTTGTTTACCATTGACGGTTGTGGTAAAAGTGAGTGTGCCCTCTCCTTCTAGAGTTGTACTTCCAAATTCATAGAAGTCACCAATGATCTCCAGACATACACTATTCAGATTGATGTTGATTACAGCATCCAAACCTTTGATCTGCTGTATTTTTGTTGCAATAACTTTGGCTAGAGTTTGATCAGTATATTTTGCAATAAATTGATCAAGAGAGATGATCATTCCAGGTTCAAAATGAGTAGAAGTCATTGTTTTCTGGATTTGATTGTTAATTTGAAAACTCGGGGATATAGAGAATAGATTCAAAATTCAAGTGTGAAGAATTGTAAAGAAAATATCTAGGTTATTTATAATTTGTAGCAAAGTTGGTTGAAAATTGAGTGGGACTCAGAACATCTTGTCATAAATGTTTTGAGATTACGAAAATGAGGATGAGTGGAAAAGATTTACGGTTGATATTAAAAGAGATCATGTCTAATCTTGACAACCGTAGCTAGGTAGTAGGGTAGATGCGGTGTATTTCCAGCTGTACACCTTCAGTCTTGTACTTATACCAAATTAAAAACTCAGTTGTGAATACAACTCAGTTTTGTGAATCACACCTCTTCAGTTCGCAGTTAACGATATTTTCCTGCAAAACAGAATGAGAGATTTTCGGTACCCATATCTGTTTGGGTCCTAACTTATTAGTTTTAGATGATATAATTTTATTCTTGACTTTATACCTTTCTTGATATTTTGACTGAGTAAAGTCAGTTTTCACAATCTTTTCCTATTTTGTCATACCAGTTTTTGGTTTGTTTAGTTTGTGAAACTGATGTGATGGTTTATTCCAGTCTTCATCAGTGGGAAAAAGTCTCCCTTTCTCTCTGAGTCTATTATTCCAAGAACAATCTTCATTCTTAGATAGATATGACTTGAAGATTTTTCTTACTGATCTCTGATCAGTTTTGCCTTTTTCAGCCTTCTGAGCCTTTCTGTAAAATCTGTTGATTTGGTGTTTTTTACCAACTGATTTTCCTGTTTTGTCAGTCTGTGTGTTTGGCTGTGCTGATTTTTTGTCAGTTCTAATAATTTTATCAGTTTTCTGAGTTCCTGACTGTTGTGCAGTCACAAATTTTACTGCAACTGAACTTGGTCTGAACTTAGAATTATACTGATTAACAAACCCTAAACCATATCTGTCACCAAAAGGTTTTCCAGGTTTGAATTGAACACTGGAGATTGGATCAACTGATGATTATATTGCTTCTGTCAGTTCATCAGTTGGTCGAATTACCTTGGTTCCATTATTAGCCTTGATTAAATTGATCTCAGCATTTAATCTCGAAACTTCAGCTTTCAATAACTATTTCTCCTTTTTGACATTCTCATAATTCTTCTGAGTTATCTCTAATTTCATTATGAGTATGTTCAAGGTTTTATTGAAATCTTCATTTCTCTGATTGTTTTGGGCAATATGAGTGCTTGATGTGAATGCAATTACCTCCTGTTGTTTGATATATAAACTCTTATTCGAGAATTCTTCATCATTTAGAACTTGTTTCCCTTTGTCATGGATATTTGCCTGTGCTGCTCCTAGGAATATGATTTCCTCATCACTTTCTCCTCCATAACTCACGGGTAGAGTCTCATCAATATCTTTGGCTTTTGCCATGGATGGTTCTTCAGTCAATTTTTCTTCTATGTAATCAGCTACTCGTAGAAACTCTTTTTCTGCTTCTTCTGAGAGATCACTTAGGGATGGAAATCCTCTGGATTCTTCAACATACGCATTAAGGTCAATATCCTCATCATTACTAAAATGAGGTTCTGGATTTGTATGTGATCTCGTAGTACTGTGTCTTTCAAATACTTGATCCTGAAATTCATAAACAACATTCTACAAATAGTCAGTCAAGGGGTTATTCAGCCAACTTTTAATTCTAGACGTATCCATTAAATTTCAACTAGATACTTTTACAGATGATACAGAAAGGGGATTTCAACAAATGGTTTATAAGATATCTTTGGATCACTTCCAAACGGAAGAACTGCTCCGATACCAATTGTTGGTCCCTTGGAAAGGCTAACACAAGTTTAGGGGGGTGAATAAACTTGTCCCTAAAAACTGGATTTAAAACAAATTATAATTCAGTTAAAACTTGCGTGGAGTTAAGCTGACTAAGCTGAGTTTAAGTCAAACTGACTTAAGCAAAACTGAGCCAACCGGCAGCGGATATAGTTCTAGCCTTTATAAAATATAAGTTACCAGTTAACTTGTTGACTTAGTCTCTTAAAATTGTTGTAAATAAGAACTAGATGATTATGACCGTAATCAAGTAAGTAAATACGTAAAGTAAATAAACAAAAATTATAGAGGTTCCAGGTGGTGTAATCCTGTCAGTCCTCTCTTCCCCTATGATGCGGAGGAAAATTCCACTAGAACTTCTTTGAGATGGCCCGGTTACAAAAAGTTCTAAACTGATAGTCCTTGACTAATCCCTAGCTTCACTATCTAAACACTTGTAGAACAGGTAGAAATTGCTGCTCTTCAATTGTTTGAAACACTGGTCCTTGGAGGGTTGAATTGCCTCTTCACCAGCTCATCACAACCACAGTCTTCCTGACTGCACTCAACTGTCCTTCACACCTTCTTGGTGTTTCACAGTCTAAACCTTTGATACAATCAAAGTTGACACTTGAATCAATAACTATGATTCAATTATGATTTGAGCTTTTCTTCTGGATGTAAGTTATGCACAACTCTGTTTTTCTCAAGTGATTTGATCTTGATCTTTCTTTAAAAACATATGAACACTTGAAGAAATTTCTTCATCTTGCAATTAAGTAAATAGCAGGAATTCTTTCTGATTACTTTCCCCCTTAAATATTGATCTTTCTTCATTAGATTGATTCTTAGAATTCCACACTCCTTCTTGTGTTAGAAATAGTCTATTTATAAGGGTTTTTCTAACGGTCAAATTTCTGTGAGTTCAAATCCTTGATGCCGTTAGTGGGTCCTGCTTTCTTGTTTGTACGTTACTTGTCTGAACGGATAGATTATCCTCCAATCATGATCCTTGAATTGTAACGGTTGAATTCTTCTTCAGTTTGGTTAAACCTTAGTTTCAAAACTGATTTATTGAGAACATTGTCAGTTCTCAGTTCCTAAGTGCATTAACTGAGTTTTACTCTTCTTCAACTATTCAGTACTCTTCCTTTCATCTGATTATTATTGATCTAACCAGAGTACACCAAAGAGTTAATTAGAAAAGACATCATTGTCCTTATGTGTCTTAGCTACCCATACAAGATCTATAAAGTCAGTTCAGGTCATCACAATCTTGCATGAAGTCTAACTTTACAGTCTCGACGTAGTCATCATTACTGAGTTTGAACCCTCAGTTCTTCTGTCTTCTATAGCTGAGTCTGTGACCCTCAGTTCTTCATCAGCTGAGTTTGAACCCTCAGTTCTTCAGTTTCATATTCCAGTTTCCCGCTATCTCGGTTTTCTTGTTATCTCAGTTTTCTTGTTATCTCAGTTCACAACCTAGAAATATTACAGTGCTTGTCTGATTTAACTTATACAAATATTAGACTATATTAAATCCTATACATTGATATCTAGACGTCTTTTTGCTTTGCACTATAACAGTTAGTTATGACACTTCATCAATGGGGTTTAGAACAATGACTGAACAAGTGATGAATCATCATCAAAACATAAATTTTATTTCCAACAGTATCAGAATACTTTTAGTAACCCTATTAGAAGCTATTATGCCATGCCCTATACATATGAGGTTGATGACTTCAACCCTTCAAGAAGTAAATCATTTGGATATACACTTGGAGTAGGAGGCATGACTGCTAACAAGTATGGACCCAAACAGTGTTGGGTACCTAAGCTTGCTTAATTTGTTTTGTAGGATGTCTGGTATATAGACAGTGGATGTTCTAGACATATGACATGCAATAAGGGATGGCTGACTAAATTCAAAGCCTTTGATGGACCCAAAGTTACCTTTGAAGGCAAAGAAAAGCCCGGCAAGACGGGGGAAGGCATCATGAAGCAGAACAACCTGAAGATTCAGAATGTGGCATATGTCAAGGGATTGAATTTCAACCTTCTAAGCATTAGTCAATTCTGTGACAAAGGCTACAATGTGCACTTCACAAAGAAGGATGCAAAGTGATTCACAATCAAACCAACACAGTTGTACCTACAGGAAAAAGAAAAGACAACATGTATGTGGTGGATTGGAAGACAGCAAAACCAGAAACATGTTTTCTTGTCAAGAACAAACAATCACCTAGCTGGATTTGGCACAGAAGACTGAATCATCTGAATTTCAAGACCATCAACAAGCTGTCAAAGAACAAGTTAGCGGAAGGCCTATCTGACATAACATTCAAGAAGGAAAGTCATTGTGATGCATGTCAGAAAGGGAAACAGATCAAGAGTTATTTCAAGTCAAAGCCACTTCAATCAACAACAAGGATCCTATATCTATTACATATGGATCTTTTTGGACCAGTCACACCAGTAAGTGTAAGTGGAAAGAATTACACTTTAGTACTGGTTGATGACTTTTCAAAGTTCACCTAGACCATTTTCATGAACAAGAAAAGAGAAACACTCAAGGAACTGCCAGATTTATTGAGAAGAATTCAAAATGAAAAAGAGTTGAAGATCATCAAAATAAGATCAGATAGAGGCACATAATTTATGAATGAAGTAATCAGAACTCACTGTGAATAAAATGGTGTACTACATCAACTATCAGCAGCAGGAACTCCACAACAAAATGGAGTAGCAGAAAGATGTAATAGAACACTCAATGAAGCTGTCAGAGCCATGATAGCAGAAGAAAGCTTACCAAAGAGATTTTAGGCTGAAGCAGCAAAAACAGCATGCTACTCAAAACAGTTCCATCATCAATAAACATCAAGGAAAAACACCTTATGGAATGGAAGAAAACCTAACATATCTCATTTACACATGTTTGGATCTAAATGTTTTGTTTTGAACAAGAATCAGCTACATACTTTTGATGAAAAAGTTGATGAAGCAATATTCATGGGATATTCGGATACCAGCATAGCTTTCAGAGTACTAAACAAAGAACCATGGTGATTGAAGAATCAATTTATGTAGTGTTTGAGGAACCAAACACCAGCGGTGAAGACCTACACATTTTTGAAGAACAAGCTGCACAAAGACAAGTCTATATGGATACAACCATACTAGCTACAATTCCAACTCACTCTTTTGATAATCAAGATGAAATCCCAGCTGCTACAACAATAGAGCTACCAACACAATCTCAAGAAGCTGATGCACAAGCGGGAACAGAAGAAGCACCAGAACAAGCACAACTTCAACCAGATTTAAATTGGCTAAGAGATCATCCAGAAGAACAAGTCATTAGAGATGTTCATACAGGTGTTAGAACCAGAAGACAACTGGAAGTATGCTAACTTGTTTTCTATCATAGGTGGAACCCGAAACAATAGATGATGCAATCCAAGATGCTAATTGGATTACATCCATGCAAGAAGAACTAAATGAATTTGAGAGAAATGAGGTCTATGAACTTGTTGATAGACCAGATATGGCCAACATCATTGGAACAAAGTGGGTGCTTAGAAACAAGATGGATGAACAAGGAACAATCATCAGAAACAAAGCAAGACTAGTTGCAAAAGGATATTCTCAAGTAGATGGCATAGATTATGATAAAACCTTCGCACCAGTAGAAAGATTGGAAGCAATCAGACTTTTTCTAGCCTTTGCAGCTCACAAAAACTTCAAAGTCTATCAGATGGATGTAAAGAGTGCTTTTCTAAATGGACTCCTGAAAGATTAAGTGTAAGTGGAACAACCACCAGGATTCCAGATCAAAGGAAAAGAAGATAAGGTGTACAAGCTCAAAAGAACACTATATGGACGCAAATAGGCCCTTAGAGCCTGGTATGAAACACTGTCATATTTTCTGATCAACAATGGATTCAGAAAAGGGACCATCGATAAGACTCTTTTCAAACTAGAAGATGGATCAAGCACCTTTCTAGTTCAGATCTATGTAGATGCTATCATTTTTGGATCAGAAGATTAAAAGTTGTGTGAAAAGTTTGCAAATCTAATGAAAAGAAAATATCAAATGAGTATGATGGGAGAGCTCAACTACTTCCTTAGATTACAAGTGAAATAGATTAAAGATAATCTTCATCAATCAAGCAATGTATACAAAAGACTTAATCAACAAGTATGGTATGGACACTAGTGGAACTTCTGAAACACCTATGTGTGCAAGAATTATACGTGGAAAGGATGAAAATGGGAAGGATGTTGATCGAAAGTTATGCAAAGGAATCAATGGATCTTTTCTCTACATAACTTCAAGCAGACCTGATATAGCATTTGCAGTAGGAGTATGTGCACGATTTCAAGCTCAACCAAAGGAATCTCATTTGTTGGCAGCTAAGAGAATCATCAAATATTTGAAGCACACAATAAATATTGGAATTCGGTATCCAAAAGATGGTGGATTCAAATTGATATCTTATTCATATTCAGACTATAATGGATGCAAAATTGATAGAAAAAGCACTTCAGGAACTTGTCAGATGCTACGCAGTAGACTAGTATCATAGTTCGGTAAAAAGAAAATTCCATATTTACCTCAACGGCAAAAGCAGAATCTATAGCAGCAGGTAGCTGTTGTGCACAAGTATTATGGATCAGACAAAAGCTAAGAGACTGTGGAATATAAGAGAAGACTATTCCAATCATGTGTGATAACACAAGTGAAATATCAATTATAGAGAATCCAGTGCTTCACTCAAAAACAAAGCACATTGATGTGAGACATCATTTTATCAGAGATCATGTGGAGAAAGGAGATGTAAGTTTGAGATACATATTGATAGAAGATCAATTGGCTGATACTTTCACAAAACCACTCAGTCATGAAAGATTTTGTAAGGTAAGAACTCAGTTGGGAATGATTGAAAATGATTAAGTTACCAGGGCATCTAACAAGAGTAATCAGCTGAGTGACTTCACCAGCTGACTTAACCTTTGCCATTTTGGGTGTGCTCACTTCAACGATTGTTAGGAACAATTTTGATGCAGCAGCTCGGTAAATAGGCCACTTCACCGACCCAGTGATCAACCAAGTCACTCAACAGCTAAATGCTATGGAGAAAACAGTGAAGTATAATGTGAAATGAATCAGTTTTTACACATGTGGAAAATCAGAAAGTTATGGAGTTTTATTTTGTGAAGATTTTACAGGTGGATTTGTTTTTTGACACAAGATTAATTTATGGAGCTTATTATTTGACAAGAGAGAATGACGGAAACGCCTCGATTTCCGGGCACTATCATTACATGCCTCAATCCTCTCTCCCATTATCCTTGTTAACCGCAATTTATATACACAAAATCATGCCATTACTCCACCAAAATCTCTCCATATCCAACCACGTTCACACTCTCATATCTCCACTATTTAAACAACACTTCAGATTTTTCACAAACTTTATGCCCTCTTTGAATTTCTTAAACCCTATTTTCTCAAGAAATTTTAAAGCTTTTTCTCAAAAATCTCAGAATAGCCTCATCTTCCTTAAATGCTAAGTCCGGCAAACTGTATGAGAAATCAATTGCAATAGGATCGTTTTTCCAACCAATCCACTTTAAAAACTTGTGCAAAGATAATGAACAAGCAACACGATCAGTGGATGGATGCAAGGATTTAGGGTTGATGGCCTTTCTCAACCCTCCTATTACTGGCATTTTCTACGAGAGTCTCATTTCCTTCTGGAAAACTACCACATATGTTTTTGGACTACTTGCTGAAGATGGTGAAGAAAGTGAAGACAAGATAGTGACCACTGTCAATGGCACACGGGTGGTGATTACGGCGAAAGTAATTCACCAATATCTTGAACTCTTGAATCTAGGATATGTAAAAGTGGGACTTGTTCCACAAGACATGGATGCATTTTGGCTAGAAATTGGAAAGGATGCCACCGCAGAAAACAAAAAGTTCAACTGCCTAAGATCTGCTCTCATGAAGCCTTTCAATGAGTTTATCCTACTGATTGGAAAGAACATTGAAGGAAAATTGGGAGCCATGAACGTCATGACCGAGACCAGAATGAGGCACATGGTGTTAGGTGTGGTGCCCAAAAGACAATTTGTGTAATTTTTTTTAGATAATGAATGACAGAATTTATCTCACTACTTGCTTTGTGCTTGTAAGTAATACACTGTTGCAAACCCTAAGTATATCAGTATGTAACCACTTAACTCGGTGTATGGATTACACGTGAGGATTGAGTTAGTGGTGATATACTTAAACTGTTAGTCCGTGGTGAACTTAATCAGAGTTTAGGGTCTCATGATTAAAACACCGGTAATGCGCGCAGAACACCTTAGGGTGTGATAGTCTTATCCGGACTGTCGGTATAGGGTAGCTATTGGGGCATTTATATATGATGGCGTTCATATAAGACTGGACCGCTTTAATCTGTATTTCTTGATATAATTCCGCAATCAAGAAATCTTATTAAATCATTAGATGATCATATATGGATTGACCTTAATCCTAAAGTGATCACAGGGAGCTGCTTGTCTCGGAGTAGTGTTTGATGTGTTAGTTACGGATCACTTCGATATGTGATCCAAGTCACTTCTCGTTGGCACTATTCCCTGATGAGTGAGTGGTTCTAGTTTTCCCTGACATGGAATCTATTCCTTTCTGCGGGAAGTAGAGAGACATTCCCCTTATTTGTTAGCCCTAAGAAAATGATCGATCGGCCGAGTTCATATTTAGACTAATTAGCTACTAGTCAGATATGTTAACTAATTGATCACTAGGGGGTTAATGGTAAATAAGGATAAGATATTCTGAGTCGGGTTTACGGAGACTTCCCACTCAGAATGGACAGTCTATAGAGGGTTAGTCCGTATGTAGTGATTATATCAATGGACGCTTATTTACTCGATGGGTTGAGTGTAACTATATATCTATAATTGGCAGAGTTCAGTTTCGGGTTTATGATGGCGTAATCCCGGAATTAATAATTTAAGTATGAATATTCTATTCGATGAATATTTTACTTAATTATTGGAGCTACTGATTTTAGGTACATGGTCCCCAACGCGGCTCCTATAATACGAGTGTTTTCTTGTTATTGGGCCTCAGTGATGATTAATTGGCTGGGCTAATTAATTGATGTGCGAAATATTATTTAGTCGGGCTAAATAATATAATACACAGAAAAGACATTTTCTGTGGGCCTGGGGTGGTGTGTGTGGCGCCAGTATGAGGGTTTCCTCCTTGGAATAGGTTTTCTCGGATGATGTCATATTATGCAGTAATTAATTATTTATCCATTATTTAATTAATTACAAATATATTATATTGATCATTAATTGATTCTAGATTGGTTCTTGAATATCCTAGGATTTTCTAATATGATTAGAAAAATATAATTGTAATTATCTAATTAAATTATATTTTTCCTTGGAGGCCAAGGATTTTTCTTCTATAAAAGGAGATCGCTCCCGAGCCTCACATACACACAATCCACGAAATTTATACATAAAAAAGGCTAAGGAGTTCGATCCTTAGCATTCCCCGGTAGAAGAAAAACTTCGGTTTTTTCTTGGTTGCATGTCAAAGAGGTTCTGATTCCAAGGATCGGTGTCCACTAACAGCCGTTTGGAGACACACGTTGGAAGATCAAGGCTACTCATCCAACTATTGGTAAGTAGATCTAAACCCCCTTGTAGGAAGTTTAGATCCTTTGTTTATGATATGTAGTTCATAGATCGTGATCCATCCGCTGTGAAAAGATCTAATTTATTTAGATCTGAGCTCCTACATCCTTCACATGGGAATTATCTACCATGGTCTGGAATTTGACTGGGCCACCTACTTTTTCAGACGGCTAAAGGAACAAATCAAAGGAGAGGCCACTGGAGCTGAACAAGGAATTTCTAAAGGAAAGAAGAAAAAGAGGATTTTCTGGGTAAAGAAATCCTATGGAATTCCTCTCCACTACTTGATGAAGTGTCTGAGCATCCCTTTTGTGACACTTAATCGACTACATGATGCCAAAGTTATGTATACGTATGTCAACCCAAAGCAGCAGCAGGAGGAAAGAGAAAGCAACCCAGTAGGAGGACCTACGGTCAAAGAAAGAAACAAAAGGTCCAAAGAAATCTGGACAAAGAATCTTTTGGCACACTGAGAGATAAGGAAGAAATGAAGCAAGAGGACCAGGAAGAGGAAGGAAATGATGATGGAGAACAGCAAGATGATGAGCATATAGCAAATCCTGAAAAGGATATTGATGACAGAGTTGCAGAATACCTAAACTAGAAAATGGGAGACTCCAGGATTCAACTTGAAAATTCTAGAATAATGTTTGATGAAGAAGCGTGGTTTTATGGATTTCTTGGCATCACAACCCTTGCAGGTGTGCTTAATGAGACACTACTTTGGGAAATGATAGAAAAAGCCAAAGCTAGATTACAGAAGTCATTCGATGATGAAGGTGGCAATACTGATCAATCTGATGATGATGATGATCAGAGTGATTGAGATAATGATGATGGAGTAGCACATGGTGTAAGTGATCATGCTCAGCATGATGGTAATGATGAAGGGGTAGCAGATACAATTGATGATGATACTACTTTCCATGCCTTCCTACAGACAAACGGAACTGCTAAGGAACCACCATCAGCTAAGAAAAATAACCATTAGACTAAGGCAGCTGAGTGTACTCCTGAGCAAAGTCACACTAGAAAACAACTAGTTGTTGATACATCAACTGATCCAACAGTAGTGTTGGACACTAGATCAGCTGCTGCAACACTAGCAAAGTCAATTCCCGGCAACAAGCATGGGGGAATAAGAGAAGTTGCTGCACCTGATATCACAATTACTCAAGTGCTTGAAGAGGGAGAAGGTGATCGATGTTGATGTTATTCAACCAGCTGTACGCAACCAGGAACCTGAACTGGTACTTCCTACATCATCAACTCTACCACAACAGTACACACAACAGAAAAATGAACCTGAACAAGTTTCGAAAACACCATTGGATGGAAAGCATGATATTTCTCAACTTCCTACTGGTATATCAAATGAATCCTTTCAATCAGTAGTAGATGCCTTGGTGGATGAGTTAGAACAACAAGCACTCTATCTCAGAACTATCTCAGCAACCTTTCAATGATGAAAGTCAATCTATAGAGCGCAGATTTCAAGCAGCTGCAAAGTACATATATGCACAAAATGTGGTTGTACAACGACAAAATGATTTTATGCGTCAGATGAACATCAATCTCTCCAACAGACACATAGGGTTGAAAGAGCATATCTCATTTGAAAATCAGGCTCTAGCATCTGCAATAGGCTCCAGAATGGCACCTATAGTCAAAACACTATCAGATCATGACAAAAAGTTCACATCTATTGAATCCAAGCTGGAGAGTCTGATCAGAACAACCAAAACCACCAACAGTATTATGTTACAACGGCAGGATGATGCTGCCAAAAAGAGGGAAAGAAGTGATAATCCTGAAGGATCAACAGTTAGACCCCCATATTTTATAGATGCACAGCTAAGAGCCAGAGATAAAGAACTGAAAGTTAGAGCTGTGGCTGAAGAACAGCAGAAGAAAGCATCGGAGGAAAGGGAAAGAACTAAAAATGAACCATGCCTTGGACTGCCTTTCGCAGTGCAAAAAAGAGATGATGACAGAAATAGACCTGGAAACCAGCAAAGTCCTGGATCTAGTCAACAAAGAAGTTCAGGAATCCAACATCGGTCTAGCACCAGCAAAAGCAGTGGTAGTGGACAAAGACACATGGCTGGAAGTTTCTCTGGTCAGAAGAGGCATTTCACCACCTACAGAAATAAGGAAGAAAGAGATGCAAGATGACGGTTAAAATAGTCTATCCTACGGCATCAATATTCTATCCATTATGAGCTAAAAATAGTTGTTTCGACCTACAAATATGAACCATATACGTTGAATATCATACGTCGGGTTCGTGAGTCGAGAAATCTGCACTTAGCGTTTATTTTCCCTATTTCGATTTTATGTCGTGCATTATTTGATGATTTTCAGGATTTGGAATATTGGGTTGAGCATGATGGATGAATCTGGTGTGGACTGAATGAAAAGAATAGGCCTAGGGTATTCTAGAAGCATCCAAGTTAAGTCGGTTGAAGAAAAAATACGAAATTATCCTCGGTAACCCGAGGGGCGGTGCCGACTTTTCCAGAATCTTCCGAAACGCATTTTCTTGGCCAAGGGGTCGAATTAGTTGTTCCTAAGTCGGTTTAGATAGCTATAAATAAGAGGCTTCGCTTCAGAACACAAGTGTACAATTTTCAAAACAAGTATTATGCAATAAAAGTTCTTATTTCTTTATTTTATTTATTTTATGAGTTCTGGTCGGAGAGACGACGCCACCTAGGGAGAGATCCGAAGGAGATCTACGCTCGTCTTCGAGGGTATGATTTTCTGTCTTTTCCAAGATGTAGATCTATCGTGTTTCGATTCGACTAGTATGCTTTAATTGTTTATTTAGTTTAATTATGTAGTAGTTAGTTTATTTTACACCATGTGTTATAGATCTGATTCGTTGCTGAAGAAATCATAAAATCGTAGTTGCGTTCTTCAAATATATGACGGTCTATATCGCTAGATCTGAATACGTAGTAAATTACTAATTCATGATAATCGGCGCCAGCTACGTTGATCGATAGATTTAATTTACAGGTTTTTAGCCTGATCAACTATTTTCATGTTATCGTAAATTAACATGACGGACTATTAGTGAAGTGTTAATTAGGACAATATCTTGATGGACCCTAGGAACGTGCTGGTCAATGTCGACAATTGTCTAGGCGGGTTTGCGGTATGAGTTAGCGCTCAATATCGACAGCTCAAGTTCTTTATGCGTACGGGCTATTACGGACCAATTAAGGAGGGTAGCTTGCGTATAGATTGTCTACTGCCATTGTCGGAGTAGATAGGGTTAGGATTTGTACCCATAGCCGAACAATGAATAAATTCACCAATGGGGAGGACTGTTGCATGTGTGGGGGCGAATAACTAATTACTCATAATTGAACTAATACCTTAGAAACTCTAGTTTGTTTCGTTGAACTTTCATAATCTTGCTAGTTGATTGTTACCAATTTTACTACTGTCTATATTATAGTTGGTTGTAGACCGTCATCGTGACAAGCTCAATCTTGATAATTAGACGTTCTTACGAGTCTCTGTGGGATCGACCTTGATTTGCCAGTACTCAACTATGATAGACTTAGTCCTATTGCTAGTAAGTGCTTTGCACGCGATCAAGATTTTTGGCGCCGTTGTCGGGGACTTGTGTCAAGAATACTTTTTATTTAAGATTGAGTTTGATGTATATATTTGAGTCTGTTTAATTGAGACTTTTTTATTTTTTGTTTATACTGGAGTCATACAGTATCGGTTTTGTTAAAAATCAGGAATATTTTCTGCCGGTTTGCCGAGGGTCTGCCCCGATAAACTGAGGGTCCCAATTTTGCCAAAATCATTTTTGTTAGCTCAGAGTCGAGTCAATAGTCAGAGTCTGTATTTTTTAGTCTGCCAGGCGTGTGCAATAGCCGCCAAGGCAAGTCACTAACCTTTTAATTTTTTTTTGTGTCTTGTAGTACGCTACACGAAGTTCAGCAGCCGAACTCGAGAGATTCATACCTGAGATTGAAAAGTTTTCTAGACAAAAGAGAAAGGAAACTCAGAGACCTGTTAGGCTGGCGGACGACGTGGTTTCGCACGAAGGAGATCACAGTGAGAGAGAAGAAGAAGATATAGCCATCAACATGGCACAGAACGGACAGAATGGAGCAAAAGTTATGGTACAAGATGATAGGAGAACTCTACAGAGTTATGCAATGCCTACGATTGAGCAATTCGTGCCAGAAATTGTTCAATCTGAGATGCAGCTGAGGTATTTCACCCTAAACCGAATGTTATACAAATGGTGACTAACTACACTACATTTCACGGAGTAATGAACGAAGATCCTAGTCTAAACATCACCAACTTTCAAGAGATAGTCAGTACGGTTAAGCCAGCAGGAGTACCAAGAGACAATATCAAGTTGAAACTGTTTCCATTCACTCTAAAAGACGAAGCGAAGATATGTTTATTGTCTCTAGCACCGGGATCAATCCAAACTTGGACCGATCTGTTGCAGAAATTTATGAATAAGACTGCCCATCTGGGAAGTCACTACAGATGAGACAAGAAATCATGAATTTCAAGCAGAGACCCGCTGAAACCTTTGAAGAAGCATAGGAAAGATTTAAGGAAGCACAGAGGAGATGCCCTCATCATGATATCACTTTACCCGTACGAATGCATAGTTTTTATCACGGATTGCGGCCAAGTGAACAACTGAGAGTTGATGCATCAAGCAACGGATGTTTTGCATTGCTATCACCTGAAGAAGCTCAAGAGAGCAAATTACGCTTACAAGTCAATGGGGAACACACCAAGTTGAAATGGCCAAAGTAGCTGAAGGCGTATTTGGAGAAGATACTTCTCAAGAGATCTTATACCAGATCATGGTGATGAATGAAAAGATAGATGGCATGCAAGATCGCATAGACAAGGTTGAGAAAGTTCAAGAGATTGAAGCAACCAACACTGAGGACGTGAACTATATAGGGAGGCAAGGAAATCCTTATGGGGACGGATATCGCCCAGGTTCTCATGACCACCCTGGTTTTAGACTGAGTGACCCTGCTGGGGGTTTTTGACAAAGTGATTCTAACGGTGGAGAGAGACCAAGACAAACTGGTTGATTCATGCCTCAATTCAATAAGTCCGGTGGTTGGGAAGCAGTCATGGATAAAATGAGCTCAATTGTGACCGATACGGTCAATCAACTTACGAAATCCAGAGCTTAATACAAACTTCACCACATATTGTCAGAAAAATGATACAAGACTGACCAATCAAGAAGCCTTAGTGCAGAATCTGTCGCACCAAGTGGGGCAGATTGCAAAACAAGTGTCAGCCCGTCCTCCGGGAGGATTGCCAAGTAATATTGAGAAAAATCCGAAGGACGTGAATGCAATCATGACTAGAAGCGGAAAGGAACTGACTGGACCTGTTATACCAACTATCCAGGTAGAATCAGAAAGTAGTCAGCAGGAGAACAGAGTAGAATCTAGAGAAAAGAGGGGCCGGTAACCCGGAACACTACTCCGGTAAACCGGGAGTATGAGAATTTAGCAGACAAGCAGGTAGAGCAGCAGCAGTCAGCAGGTAAGTCTTCGCGAACTATAACTATTAATCCTGCTACTTTACCCTATCCCCATAGGAAATATAAGCCGAATAATGATGATGTGCGTTATAAAAAATATATAGAGATGTTTAAAAAGTTGCAAGTGAATATACCTTTGGTAGAAGCTCGGGCCGGAATGCCAGAGTATGCGAAATTCTTGAAACAAGCAATCTCTACCAAAAGAAAATTGTTAGACCTTGAAACTATTTGCCTTAACGAGGAATGCTCAGCAGTTTTGCAATGCAAATTGCCTCCCAAGTGTAAAGATCCTGGGAGCTTCCTCATACCATGCACAATTGGAGGAGTATGCATGAACAAAGCATTATGTGATCTTGGAGCCAGGTTCAATCTAATGCCACTCTCCATCTTTCATAAATTAGGCATGAAGGAGTTGAATGACACATCTATAACCCTTCAATTAGCAGATAGGTCAATGAAGCAACCTTGTGGAGTGGTGGAGGATGTTTTGGTGAAAGTTGATAAGTTTGTATTCCCTGTAGACTTTGTGGTGCTAGACATGGAAGCTAATCAGGGTGTTCCATTGATCTTAGGAAGACCTTTCCTAGCTACGAGTAAAACCTTGATAGATGTTCATAAGGGTGAGCTGATTCTGAGAGAGAATGAGGACAAAGTAGTGTTCAATGTGATGAATTCAATGAGATATGCTAAAGATGAATGAGAAGCATGCTACATGCTAGATGCCATAGACGAGCTTGTTTTAGAATTATATCAGCAAGTGGCTCTAGACCCTGAGGTAGCAGAGACTTTGCTCCTGAAAGAAGAGGAAAGTTATGAGGAAACCTAGCCTGGGTGTAGTGAAGGTCAAGTGAGAGAAATAGAGTCTATATCCTTTGTGGATTTAGGAGGAACCATTCATAGACCTTCATGGCACAAGTTCTTTGACCTACAATTGACTGGTAAGCGGTTAAGATCATCGTTAGAAGATCCACCAAGGAACTTAATGTTGAAACCTTTGCCCTCTCACCTAAAGTACGTGTACTTACAAGATGATACTCTTCCCCTCATAATCTCAGCATCATTATCACCTTTAGAGAGAGAAACTTTTGAGAGTACTGAGAGAGCATAAGGGAGCGTTTGGATGGACAATTACAGATATTAGAGGAATAAGCCCATCATTATGCATGCATAAGATCTCTGTAGACCCTGAAAAGAAAGCGGTAGCACAACCTCAATGGAGGGTTGACACCACAACTGAAGGATGTTATTAAGGAAGAGATCATAAAGATGTTGGAGATGGGAATCATTTTCCCAATTGCAGATAGTGAGTGGGTAAGCCCGATTCATGTGGTGCCTAAGAAAGGAGGATTCACTGTCCAACCTAATGAGTTTGATGAGCTAATCCCTATGAGACTAATTACTGGTCATCGAGTTTGCATAGACTTCAGGAAACTGAATGATGCAACTCGTAAAGATCATTTTCCCCTCCCATTCATTGATCAGATGTTAGAAATATTAAGCGGTCATGCATTTTATTGTTTCTTAGATGGATATTCTGGTTATTATCAGATCCATTTTGCCCTCGAGGACCGAGAGAAAACAACTTTCACATGTCCCTATGGAAATTTTACGTACAATCGCATGCCCTTTGGGTTATGTAATGCACCATCAACATTCCAAAGGTGCATGATGTCATTATTTGCGGACATGGTGGAGGATTTTCTAGAGATTTTCATGGATGATTTCTCTTTATTTGGAGATAGCTTTGATAAATGCTTGGACAATTTGAGTAAAGTGTTGAAGAGATGTGAAGAGACCAACCTTGTACTTAACTGGGAAAAATGCCATTTCATGGTTACAGAAGGAATAGTGTTGGGTCATAGAATTTCAAAGAAAGGAATGGAAGTTGATAGAGCAAAGATAGAGGTGATAGAGAAGTTACCCCCTCCAACAAACTTAAAGACGTTGCGAGCCTTTCTTGGCCACACAGGATTTTATAGGAGGTTTATCAAGGACTTCTCTAAAGTTTCTAGACCTTTGACTGAATTACTTGCAAAGGATGTACCTTTCATATTTGGAGAAGAGTGCAAGAAAGCATTCAACACATTAAAGCAAATGCTTATAACTGCCCCAATTCTGGTAGCACCAGATTGGAACAAACCTTTTGAGCTTATGTGTGATGCAAGAGACACGACAGTTGGAGCAGCCCTGGGACAAAGGAAGGATAAAATCGTTATGCCTATCTATTACGCCAGTCGTACCCTTAACAGTGCCCAGAGGAATTATGTGACTATAGAAAATGAACTATTAGCTGTCATCTTTGCATTCGACAAGTTTCGACCTTACCTGATAGGATCGAAAGTCACTGTATTCACGGACCATGCTGCTTTGAAATACCTTTTAACCAAGCATGACTCCAAGCTGAGATTATTAAGATGGATTCTACTCTTACAAGAGTTTGATGTGGAAATCAAAGATAAAAAAGGATCTAAGAACCAGGTGGCTGATCACTTGTCAAGATTAACTTTGCTGGAAGAAGAGCAACCGTCTGAGATCAAGGAAAGCTTTCCCGATGAACAATTTTTTTCCTTCTCAGTGGTAGCTCGAGATGAATTTGTTGGTCCCTTGGAAAGGCTAACACAAGTTTAGAAGGGGGGTGAATAAACTTGTCCTTAAAAACTTGATTTTAAACAAATTAAGGTTCAGTTATAACTTATGTGGAGTTAAGCTGACTGAGCTGAGTTTAAGTCAAACTGACTTAAGAAAAATTGAGTCAACCGGCAGCGGATATAATTCTAGCCTTTTTCTTGATCTTGTTATTCTATGCGAAAGTTGAGTGTGCTAAACTGAATTCTGGTGAATGTCTGTTTGTGAGTTGTGAGGTGTATAACAATCAATTCTCAGAATGCTGTAAATAAATGCTGAGTAAGAAATAAATGCGTAAAGTAATTGAGGCAAATATTATAGAGGTTCCATGGTGGTGTAATCCTATCAGTCCTCTCTTTCACTGTGGTGTAGGAGGAAAATTCCACTAGAACTTCTTGAGGTGAGCTGTTACAAAAAGTCCTAAACAATAGACCTTGGCTAATCCTAGCTTCACTATCTAAACAGTTTTAGAACAGGTAGAATTGCTTCTCTTCAATTGCTTGAACACTTGTCCTTGAAGGGTTACGTATGCCTCTTCACCAGCTACCACCACAAACACAGTCTACCCGACTGCTGTGACAACTGTCCTTGGCAAAACCTTCCCGGTTTTCTTCACAGTCTAAACCTTTGATTAAGAATCAAAGTTGGGTTGAGAATCAATAAATTGATTCTTGTATGTGGTTCTTCTAAGTGTATGATTCTTGATAAATCTTGTGTAGCTTGAACACTAGGAAGATTTCTTGATAGTTCTTGTTGGCACGGATAATGATATCAATTCAAATGAACTTAGGCTTGTGCACACAAACTGCTTGTTGATCTTAATAGTTCGGTATCTTTATTCTTGGTGCAAATTCCTCTATTTATAGTGTAGGATCTAACGTTCATTTACTTGAATTCAAATTGTATCAACGGCTATTTGTAACGGCTATATTTTGTGACCGTTCTGATGTGTCAGTATTTCATCGAATGAAAATGCTTCCTTTACAATGTTCGATTGTACTATCAATTTGTTGGATGACTGACTTATAAAACTGAGTTTCCTGATCAGTTTTATACTGTGTTTATCATTTGTCAGTTTCTTGACTGACTTGGAGCATTAACTGAGATTTTACTCTTCTTCAAATATAAGTACTCCAGCTTTTCATCTGATTATAATTGACTTAACCAGAGTACACCATAAGCAAATATCATCTAAGAGTTCATTGTCCTTATGACTCTTAGGTCTTCATACAAGATCCATAAAGTCGGTTCAGGTCACCACAAACTTGCCTGAATTCTAACTTTACAGTCTCGACATGTAAACTGAGTTTGAACCCTCAGTTTTTCAATCTTCTATAACTGAGTCTGTGACCCTCAGTTCTCTCATCAACTGAGTTTGAACCCTTAGTTCTTCATCAACTGAGTTTGAACCCTCAGTTCTTCAATCTTCTAGATAAGCCAACCGAGTTTGTGTCCCTCAGCGAACTTATCTTCTTCAGTTCCATATTGGTGTAGTCTGAGTCAGTCGGTTTATCTTGACGATTTCTAGTTTTCTGAATGACTTCTAGTTTTCAGTTTCACAACACTATAACTATTACAGTGCTTGTCTGATGTAACCTATACAAATATCAGACTCTAGTAAAACTTATACATTCAGTTCTAGACATCTTTTAGCCTTTCACTATAACAGCTAGCTTCAGCACTTCATCAATGGGGTTAAGTTAATACTTAGAATAAATATGATGAATTATCATCAAAACACAAATTTTATTTCCAACAGAATCTCGGCCCAATATCATAAATCAAGAGTGGGCAAGGTATACCCTTGGTTTGCTAACATTGTGAATTACTTAGCTAGGAAAGTACCTACCACTAGAATTCAATAATGCAGAAAAGAAGAAATTTTTCACATATCTGAAGTATTATCATTGGGACGATCCCTACCTATACAAATTGTGCCCTGATGCCATTCTTAGGAGATGCATCCATGATGATGAGATTCCAAGTATTTTGCATATGTGTCATGCTAGAGAAGTTGGAGGTCAGTATGGGCCAGACAAGACAGCAGCAAAGGTACTGCAGTGTGGATTCTACTGGCCAATAATTCATAAATCTGCTTACGAGTTTACAAGATCCTATCATTCGTGTCAAATGACCGGTAATATTTCTAAGCGGAACGAGATGCCACTTTAGAGTATCTTAGAAGTTGAGCTATTCGATGTTTGGGGAATTGATTTCGTTGGGCCATTCACATCATCAGAATCAAATCGGTACATCCTGGTAGCTATCAATTATGTTTCCAAATGGGTGGAAGCGGTAGCTTCACCTACTAATGATGCCAGGGTTGTCTTGAGATTTCTTAAGAAAAATATTTTGACAAGGTTTGGTGTGCCCAGAGCCATAATTAGTGACGGAGGGAGTCATTTCTGTAATAGGTTGTTTGAGAAGTTGATGATGAGATATGGGGTTAGACATAAGATTGCAGCAGCATATCACCCCCAGATGAGTGGACAAGTAGAAGTCACAAACAGAGAGATTAAAAGGATCTTAGAGAAGACTGTGAATCCCATGAGGAAAGATTGGTCTTTGAAATTAGATGATGCTCTTTGGGCGTACAGAACAGCTTATAGGACCACGATTGGGATGTCACCATACATGATAGTGTTTTGGAAAAGCATGTATTTTACCGGTAGAACTCGAGCACCGAGCACTGTGGGCTACGAGATTTATAAACATGGATGAATATTTAGCCGGTGAAAAAAGAATGCTAGAGTTGAATAGATTGGAAGAGTTTAGACTTCAAGCATATGAGAATGCAAGGATTTACAAGGAAAGAACGAAACGCATGCATGATAAGAAGATTCTGAACCGCACATTTCAAGTAGGAGATAAAGTGCTGGTATACAACTCGCGTCTTCATCTTTTTCCTAGGAAGCTGAAGTCTAGATGGTATGGACCACATGTAGTCACGAAAGTCTTCAATTCAGGTGCATGTGAAGTTAGACATGAACACTCTCGGCAAACTTTCACAGTTAACAGCCACAGGCTGAAACATTACCTAGAGCACACATATAACCCTGAATTGGAAGTCTTTACGTTAGAGGAGCCAGAATATGAATGAAGGAGCCCTATTAGTACAGTCGAGCTAACGACTATAAACTCGGAACTATTTTAAAACCCTTATTTATTGCTTTTGTTTATTTTATTTTGAGTCAATAAAGTAGCATGACAATCGCAAGGTTTTTTTCATCACATATGTCTTCAGTCACCTGGCTAGAGGTATATGTGGTTTTTTCCTTCATGATTCTCATGTGATACCCTCGTAAAATTTTCCACGTCTTGCTTAGGCCGATGAAAGAATAAAATGGCTTAAACTATTTTTGCGCATTCCTCTGGTATGCACGATTACCGCCACCTTATTTTTTTTATTACCCTTTGCATGTTACTCATAGTTTTTGGAAGCATTTTGGAAAGCAAGTAATAACTTGGAAGAGGAATGACCTAGGAGCTAATGATTACGCTCGGGATTCGTTTTGACTCAGCCGACATTTCCAGAGCTAAGTCCTTTTCCTTTTCTTTATTATTAGTCATTGGGGACAATGTCTATAATAAGTTGGGGGGTAGGCGTCTTAGTTGGTAAGTCGAAAAAGGGAATAATTTTGAAAATTTAACACTGTTTTTAGCATGCTATTTGCACGTTTTCGAGTAAGGAATCGGTAGAAAAGGAGCCCAAGTTCAATTTGAAGTGAGCTATAGCATATTCAATTTAGTATGGAAGAACGAGCATATGTTATGTTGAATGAAGTAGTAACTTATTAATTATTATTCTGCCATTGCAATCAATATTTGAGCACATAATCTGAGTGAGAAGTGTTTAAGATTAGATTATGAGTTGTTTTAACCGGGAATCATTATTTGTCTGTCTATATACTTTAACAAATTGTTGTAAGACAAGGGAAGCAACTTGGATGACGAAAGGTGACGGGGACAAACGGACTTGTGAGAGAAAGAGAAAAAAGTGAGGAAATCTGCCAAAAAAAAAATGGAAAAAAAAAAGAAATATGAGAAAAAAAGAAAAGAGATATGCAATAAAGGCAGTGAGGAAGCGAACTCGTGTAAAAAGGGCACGACCCTCGCATAAAAAGAAACAAACGAGGACTTAAGAGCGATGCTCAGTCCCCGAGTCCGCCCGACCCAATTACGGTACCATGTTGTGTAACCAAGTCTGAAAGCAAGATGAGCGAGTGTATGTGCAAGCATGTTAAGATTGTGTGGTTAATACAACTTGATTCTTCTCACGAACGCATTATCACGACGGATTCATCACACGACACATTGATGCGTGGTAAGTAGTGATTAATGGGGAGCTTATGGATTGTGGCTTGATGTATGTTTCTACGCCGGAAATATTTATTGAATATGTGATAGTTGATGGGTAGTTGTCCTTGGAGGTACATTCCGCCTTGATACTCTGCTCGTGGACGCGCAAAAGGCTAGTGGGGGTAGTTGATGAAGGTTAAAATAGTCTATCCTACGGCATAAATATTCTATCCATTATGAGCTAAAAATAGTTGTTTCGACCTACAAATATGAACCATTTACGTTGAATATCATATGTCGGGTTCGTGAGTCGAGAAATCTACACTTAGCGTTTATTTTCCCTGTTTCGATATTATTTCGTGCATTATTTGATGATTTTCAGGATACGGAATATTAGGCGGAACATGATGGACGAATCTGGAGTGGACTGAATGAAAAGAATGGGCCTAGGGTATTCTAGAAGCATCCAAGTTAAGTCGGTTAAAGAAAAAAGACGAAATTACCCTCGGTAACCCGAGGGGCGGTGCCGACTTATTGAGTTCCCCGAATCTTCCGAAATGCATTTCTTGGACGAGGGGTCGAATTAGTTGTTCCTAAGTCTATTTAGATAGCTATAAATAAGTGGCTTCGCCTCAAAACACAAGTGTACAATTTTCAAGACAAGTATTATGCAATAAAAGTTCTTAGTTCTTTATTTTATTTATTTTATGAGTTTTGGTCGGAGAGACGACGGAATCGCCGCCTAGGGAGAGATCCGAAGGAGATCTACGCTCGTCTTTGAGGGTATGATTTTCTATCTTTTCCAAGATGTAGATCTATCGTTGTTCTATTCAACTAGTATGCTTTAATTGTTTATTTAGTTTAATTATGTAGTAGTTAGTTTATTTTACCCCATGTGTTATAGATCTGATTCGTTGGTGAAGAAATCATGAAATAGTAGTTGCGTTCTTCAGATCTGCGACGGTTTATATCGCTAGACTTGAATTCCTAGTAAATTACTAATTCATGATAATCGGCGCCATCACGTTAATCGATAGATTTAATTTACATGGTTTTAGCCTGATCAACTATTTGCATGTTATCGTAAATTAACATGAAGGACTGTTTGTGAAGTGTTAATTAGGACAATATCTTGATGGACCCTAACAACGTGCTGGTCAATGTCGACAGCTGTCTAGGTGGGTTTGCGGTATGAGTTAGCACTCAATATCGACAGCTCTAGTTATTTATGCGTATGGGCTATTACGGACCAATTAAGGAGGGTAGCTTGCGTATAGATTGTCTACTGCCATTGTCGGAGTAGATCCGTAGTTGAACAATGAATAAATTCACCGATGGGGAGGACTGTTGCATGTGTGGGGGGAATAACTAATTACTCATAATTGAACTAATACCTTAGAAACTCTAGTTTGTTTCGTTGAACTTGCATAATCTTGCTAGTTGATTGTTACCAATTTTACTACTGTCTATATTATAGTTGGTCGTAAACCGTTATCGTGACAAGCTCAATCTTGATAATTAGACGTTATTACGAGTCTCTATGGGACCGACCTTGATTTTCCAATACTCTACTACGATAGACCTAGTCCTATTGCTAGTAAGTGCTTTGCACGCGATCAATGCTGCAGTACTGGAAAATGTGAAAGAATTTTTTAGAGTCCAAGACAATATGTATCCTAACTAAACAATTCATGAGCAACGTAGCCGTAGCCATACCTACTAAGATAAGAAATTCTAAGTGGACAATCACACCATAAAGACGTGGCTAGATTGACGCGGCGAAAACCTAAATCTTAGCGTTTCTACATACGTAACGGATAAAATAGAGACTCATAAAGAAATTATACAGATCTACTAAAAACACGGTTGTTGATCATACCAAAGTCATCTATAGGTCACCGGATAACAGATCTGAGCGTGTGGATCCTTATAGACAAGGAATCCCCACTGCCTCATATCGTATCCTTAGATCTACATCGTTCGGTGAAGAACGAACAACCTCAAACGATAAATAATAATTGGGGGCTTAATTACAAAGAACTAAGAACAAAGAAATACAAGAACTTACATAATTGCAGAACTTGTAAAATAAAATGCTCTAAGAAAAACCGAAGATTTTATTATAAACTGAGAAGTGTAAAAAATGTATTGTGTAAAGAAGTGTGTAAAAGGCGTGTATTGTATGCCTTTATTTATAGGGGTTCAAGCTAATTAAGAGATATACTTCAAAATGTCAAAACAAATAAGAGATAACTCTCGGCCGATCTCAAAATAAAAATAAGATGAAGTGCGCCCCCCCTTCATGCATATCCTCAAAGTTGGCGCCATCTTGGAGTCTTTTGTCATGCTTATCCGATCTTTTCGTGCTAATCCGATATTTATCTTGAATTTCCTTTGATTTATCTTGAGATTTAATTCTTCCATTTGTATTTATCCTCCAAAATTATCCAAATTTGCAAAATAGATATTTATCCCAAAATAAATCATATTTAAATAAAACGGATAAATATAATAAATACCGATTTATAAATAAAAACAGATAAATGCCAATAAAAAATGGATAAATACCAAATTATATTTTATAAATCACAAAACATTAAATAATCCATATAAACATGTGATTTAATACATATTATTAATCTCGATTTAAGGTCAACGTTGATGACTTTTACGGGTATAATTTGACCGTCATCAACTACCCCCCACTTAGACTTTGATCGTCCCGAACAAAGCATCAATAAGTCATTTCCCAAGAAAACAATTGCCATGGTCAAATCATACTTACGCGAGAAACTCGAGTCTACTCATACCAGATCCATGCTCATAAGATATCCATTATTCACTACTCTCTATGAACCGAAGTGATGTGTGCATGTGCATTCAGTTTTATATAATCGAAGCAAGATTAGAGTTTATGCTAACTTCGTAATCTCAACCTACCAACATCAGCATTCCCACTTCTTAAGCCTCGCAATGGGTAAAGACATGGTGCAATAAGCAAGAGCGTCATCCATAAGGTTTTTTGGACTTGGAGAACGAGAATTCACTCAAAGCCTCTTAAAAATTTGAATTTTTTCTCATTTTCATATTTTCAAGCATTAACACCTCTCAAGAAAGAAACTTGCTTTAAAAGTAAAGTATGCATTGCAAAAATCCCTCTCTCACGGATTAGTGGAAGCATTGAATATTACCACAAGCGCGAGGCTACTTTGGTAATGTTACTACAAGCCCAGTGTTCAACATATTGTCAAAACACAGATAAATCTCAAGCTTATTACTCCGCTTTGATGGCTAGAAGATAAGAATACATCAGCAGATAAATTTCGACACTAGGTCACGCATAACCAATCATCTACGCAATGTACACATAATTCTTCTTAGTTATTATATCGGTTATCAAGATGATGAGTTAAAGATAGACATGGCAAAGATGTACAATGATGTAAAAAGAGAATATGCTTCTCTAAAGCAAGGAACTAGGGAAGGAGGATCTGGCTCAAGCGGTAGAGCAAACCAATCAGTATCTCTAACTGCAAAGGGGCCAGAAGAGTTGTCTAGTGAAAGTCAAGAGGAGTTCAACAACATGGTAAAAAATTTTCAAACCTATGGGCAGATTGAATTCTCAGCAACAATGGGTAATGTACAAGGATCTGAAGTTTGCAAACCCATACATTGCTGAAGCAAATGGCAGATTGGAAAAATATTTTGGAGAGCCACAGGCACATGAAACTATGCCGGATTTCAATAGGATCTTCAACAAAAATGCATTCCTAGGTCTTTCCTACAACAGTGCATTGGAGTATTGGAAAGGGAAGTCTCCAAAGATTGACTGGAAGGAGATGGAAGGAATTCAAACTACAAAGTTTAAGAGGTACAAGGAAAATCTAAATAAATTGTAGTTGTAATATGGCTTTATCTTTTTGCCTTTGATTAACTTATGCCCTTCATGGATGAATAAAATTGTTGAGTTTTATTCTTTTTATCATATGAAAATGTTTACTTGTATTCCAACTTATGAGGATATTGGCATCATCAAAAGGGGGAAATTGTTAGAACATTTTATTTGTTTTGATAATGGCCATACTAGTTGTTATAGCAAGCCTGAAATAAGTCCAAAATTATCAGTAATGTTTGTATAGTCTTTACCTAGAGGTGTGACATGTTGTATAAGTTCATTCAGACAATCACTGTAATAGACTGGTAGGACGGCTCAGTAAAATCATTGTAGCAGCTCAATGAAGACAGCCAAGGAACCAGCTCAGTGAAGTAAAGACCTATGGACTAACTTACAATCAGGGAAGTCTATGATGACCTTGGGTAAGTCGAAGACCTTTCACAAGTCTTGGAATCTATTCTTTAAATATGGTGTACACTGATCTAACCCAAATCAAGAATCAGTGAAGAACAATCATACTTAGACATTGAAAGATCAAGGTAGAAAGGAAAACCGAAAAATGGCTAAGTGAAGGCTCTACCGGCTGACTATCAAGAAGAATGGTGAAGAGAATCTCAACAGCAAAGTACCATCTTACAAGCAGATTCACTGTACCGGTCAAGTAATAGCCAAGTTAAGAAACAGGCAAGTGAAGTATGCAATCTGCATTTGATTCTGAACGTTAAAAGAAATCAAGCAATTAATGCATTATCAATCAAGGATAGATTTTATGAAGAATGTTTGAAGAAAATCCACATCACTGAAAGTCAGGAGAATAAAGTCAAGGAAGAATCAAGGATTATTCTCAGCATTGAATAGCCAACGGACAAAATTTCAAAATCAAGGATAATCAAGGCTATAAATATAAGGTATTGACAGACAAAAAAAAGAGCATACATAGGAAAAAGTGCTAAAACTCTATCATCCTCACAAGCCTTCAATTTGAACTAAAGAGCAAAATCTAGCTGATCATACTCAGAAAACAGAGCATCAAATCCATATCATGTGCTGAGTCTGATCATCTAATTATGAATCCAATTCACACCAAACTGAAGCAATTAAATCAGATCGTCTGAGAAGGAATTGCACCATTTGAAGTGATAGCTGTTGAAGGATTTGTTCTCAAAGAGTAGTGTGAAAGACTGAGTCACTGAAGCTTTTGTAGCCATGGAGTGATAGTCTTGAGATTGTGAAGCTTGTGTAGCCATGGACAATCATACTATTGTATTGGTGAAAGACAATAGTGAATTCCTCCAATCATCACAGGAGAAGAGTGGATTAAGGGATTACCTACCAAGAACCATTATAACCTTTGTGTTCATTTACTTACTACACTTTACTTTACAGCATTTCTTTACTGAATTTTATTTATACTCTGTGTGTGTTTAATCTACTTTGAAACAACTTTTAAGAAGGGACTTATCCGGTGCCCAGAAGATTTTAAAAATAACAAAAGTTTTGAAACTCCATTATAGTCATTCACCCCCCCCCCCCCCTCTCTACTATATTCTCACCCTTCTCTGGGACCAACATTCTTCTAGCTCGAATTCACTTAATCCTTGCTGTTGGAAAATGGTACTACCTGAAAAGTATGCAAAACGAGACAAAATAGTACTTATTACAAAGGATAAACAAATAAATGCAGAATTATGACCAAATGAACATGCACTAGGCAATTGACATATATATCACTCAATAATCAGACTATCTCTCGTCAATTAAGCATAACTCGGGGAAAATAAGGTTTAAAATATAGTACTATGTAGAGTGTCATCAGTTATGAAAATTACTATAGTTATAACTCTGTTGGTAGCAGCAGTAGCCGCCAATAACTTGCATCTTCATCAAAATGGATGTCAATATAGCCTTTTCATGAAGATCTTCATAGAGAAGTGAACATGCAGCTTCCTCTCAGGTTTCAAAATAGACAAACCAAATCAAGTTTGTAGATTGACCAAGTCTATGTGTTGCTTGAAACAATCCAATGTAAAATGGCATTGTAAGCTGACTGAGTCATTAGAGAAGCATGGTTTTGTTCAATCCAAGAATGATCACAGCTTGTTCACAAAGGGGTCAGGTCAATCCTTTATAGCACTGCTAGTTTATGTAGATGACATCATAGCAACTAGTCCTGACATCCAGTTAATTCAGCAAGTCAAAAACAATTAGCATAAGTATTTTACCATCAAAGATCTTGCCAATTTAAGATATTGTTTAGGCATTGAGGCTACAAAGACCCCTGAGGGTATTTCCATTTCTCAGAGAAAGCACACTTTAAATCTTCCACAAGAGTATGAGTTTTGGGAGGCCAAACCTGCCAAGACACCTATGGAGTCTGAGCAGACCCCACTGTATAAAGATATATTCAACTTTGTTCGATGACATTAATGTATACAGATCTCTGGTTGGCAAGCTAATCTATCTTACTTTTACCAGACCAGATATAGCTTTTGCAGTCCAACAGTTGAGTCAGTTTTTAGACTCTCCAACTGAAAATCATATTAAAGTTGTGCACATATTACTGAGGTATTTTAAAGAAAATCCAGGACAAGGTATCTTATTTCCAGCAGAGAACAACCTTGGTTCGAAAGGCTTTACTGACAGCGACTGGGCTAGTTGTCCTAAAACCAGAAAGTATGTTTCAGGATACATGATGTTTTTGGGAAATGCTTCTATTTCTTGGAAAGCAAAGAAGCAGACAACCATGGCGAGAAGATCTTCAGAAGCTTAATACAGGGCTATGTCTAATGTTGTGCATGAAATTTAATGGCTAGTTTATGTTTTGCAAGACTTACAGATTCATGTTCAGCTGTCTACTGTGTTGTTCTGTGACAGTGCCAGTGCCATGCATATTTCTCATAATCCTATGTTCCAAAAGAGGATAAATCATATTGAAACTGATAGTCATGTTATACGGGACAAAGTCAAATATTGACTTGTCAAGATACTACCTGTGAATACCAAGGAACAGATTGCTGACATTCTCACAAAGGCATTGGATGCACCACTCTTTTCTTACCTATTGGACAAGTTAAGGATTTCCAAGATATTTGAACCTCTATTCTAGAGTCTAAAAGAGTGTTGAGTGCAAGTTGATTCATGTATCACTCTCAGCTTGAAGGGATGTTACAATATATGGCTAAAAGAGTGTTGAGTGCAAGATGAGCATCTCTGCAAACAGTTGAGTACATTCATCTGAGCAACATAGACTCAGCAGAACGTCTTTATAATGTTTGTAGTTATAATGGCTATTCTTTTAAACCCGCCATGTAACCTCTTTTAACTGATTCATGTGGTGTATGATACTAAAAATACCCCATGATCAGCTGCTATGTAACTTAACTCATTCATTATTCTTTTGAACAATAAAATTCCACATTTTATTTTGTTGTGGAAGAAAGACTAAAAGACTTCAACAAGCTGAGCAAGAAAGACTGAAAGAAGCAGCTCTTCATGAAGAATTCAATAGAGTGAAGCATAGAAAGCCTTACAATGGAAACTCTATTGGAGATGCTTGGACTATTTTCAAGGCAATCAAGAATTCAAAATCCATTGCTAAGAAGATAAGTAAAAAGCCGAGGGAAAGACACAAAAATCTTTCAATTGAACAAGTTATACATGAGTTGAACTGTGTTTATAAAGATGGAGCGTACGTATCAAGGATTGGGAAGAGAAACAACATGAGATAATTGCAGAAAGATTCATTCTTTTTGAGACTTATCAAAGCTGGAAAGAGCTTGGGAGATGCAGAAGCAAAACTGAGGAGTTGTTCTTATTTTTAATTTTATTCAAAGTTACAATATCTTTTTATCCATTATCAATAAAATTGAAATGTTATCCGCATGTCATTATCTCAGTGACATTGTTTTATTGGTTTTGAATTGATTAATTTGCTAGGATTTAGAGGCTTATGAGAGTTTTGGCATCTTCATAAAAGGAGAATTTTCTAGGATAGTTTAGTTTTGATGATGGTCAAACCAGCAGTATTAGAAGCCTAATAGGACTTACATAAATTTGTATAGGACTTTTTATATGTTTTGATTATGCTAAGAACAATAATAGAAATATGATCGGTCTTAGTAGAATATATCATTCAGATCCAGAGTTAATGTTGACCAGAAGACTAGATTCTAACTCAGAACAAAGACTGAGGGATCTGACTCACTATAGAAGATTGAAGACTGGAGATCAGAACACTAAAGACTGAGAGATAGGACATGGAGCTGAAGACTAGAAGACAAGTCAAGCTAAAAATCAGTTCAATTCAAGGAATTCAATTGTTATGACTTGAAGTAAATCAATTGTGATGGAGACTTGAAGTACAGCAAATGTGATGATAACTTCAAGCATTTCAAATATGGTGTATTATTATCTCAACAAAATATACGAACAAAAAAGAGCTAAGTGCAGACTAGAAGACACTTCAGATGGCTAACTTTAGAAGAGAAGAAACATTGGAATATAAAAGGTTGAATCAAATTCAGAACAAGAGGCAGATTAGAAGAAAATATTCGGATCAGAAGAGAAGGTTCATATCAGAAGAGTAAAACATGATCAAAATATAAGTTATAATGCAAGATAACTTAGCCAACAAATAATTTAGATCTAAAGGATCATTAGATGAGAAGAATAAACTCAGATCAAATGAGAAAAAATGATCATATCTAATGGACTAGATTAGATACCACTTATGTTGATCAAGTGTTTAAAGACTAAGAAAAGACAAGTTTAACGTTTAAATAAAAAAGATAAGGATAATACTGAGAAAGCATTTGATGCGGCCCGGTAATGCTGCAGTGAAGGTTTGACATTGCATAACAAACTGATAAAAGGACATTATCTTGTCGTACAAGCAACGTTTACAATGTCAAGAATCTTTGCAGAACAACGGCTAATTGATGGTTGGATCAAATGGCTATATTCACAAGAATCCAATATTTAATCAAGATCAACGAGTATATTGTCAACTACTACTCCGTTGAGTTAGAAGGTTGTTTAGTTTAGTAGAAGACAATTCTTCCAAGAAGAAGCAAATTTGATCAGTAAGAATGTTGTGGACTCTAAATACCAAGAATTGGAGACAGGTTCAACACTCTTTCCATTTATAACACTCTAAGGCTATTTTTAATTAGACTCCAAGGCACTCAAAGCTAAATCTAGAAAATCAAATCAATTGCAAACATTCAAGCAACACAGAATAATAATGCAAGCAACTCTTGATCTTGAGCAAACTGAAGCTGCAAAGTCAGATATAGCAAAGATCAACATGAATCATTCTTGATTCAACACTCCCACTCTAATTTGTTTCAATCAACGAAGGAGTTATATGAGAAGCTGTTGAGATAGTCAAGGACAAAGATAAACAATGAAGCAGTGAAGCTTCCAAACTGAATTAGTGAAAGTTGTGAAGGAGTTGTATGTGATAGATGTTGAAGATTACTATGAATGAACAACATAGCTAAGTCAGTGAAGCATCTAATGGGTGTGAATGATTGATAGCTTAGATAGTGAAGCATCTGAGAGTTGTCAAGGTCTATCATCACTATTGTAACGCTGTACAAAGAACAATAGTGAAAAGAGTGGACTAAAAGGTTACACCACCTAAACCACTATAAACCTTGTGTTCTTTACTTTCTGCATTTACATTCAGCACTTTACTTTCTGCATTCAGCACTTTACATTCTGCTATATATTTTTCAGTCCTACATATCAGCTTTGATTCTCAAACATACTTTGAAAACCAGTCTACAAAGGCTTTAATATTCCACTGTATAAACTTTGATAAGTTAAATTAAGTTCAAAAGTTCTTGTTGGAGAAAATAGTGGAATTGAATTAAAGTGAATAAAAATGATTTTATAATCATTTTATTCGACGACTTTGCAAGCTTAATTTGATTATATTCTTGTATAGAATATATACAATGTTTTGATAATTCGAAAACTACGTAAGTCGTAGATGAATTCGGGATTTAGAATCATTCAATTCGGAGTACGAGTGAATGAGAAATTAACGCTTGAAGTCGGGTGTTTGAAAGAACTTTTGTTGGAAGTGGAAGTTGAAGAGTATTCAACTAAGCGTGTACCACATTGGAAAAAGAGAGAAATGTTTTCCGGTATATATGTGGGAAGAATGTTATATGTGGTATAAGCTCTAGAAGAAGGAGAGATAGCGGGTTGGTTTTAGCGATCGGACGTTACGCTAAAATGGCCACACGCGCGCGCGCGCGCGCCGCCCGCCCGCCCGTGCCCGTGCCCGAGCCCGTTGACCGTTGACCTTGACCTTGACCTTGACCTTGACCTTGGTCTTGGGCTTTGGGCTTTGGGGAATGGGCACCGAGGGCCCAGGCCCGAACTTTGTGTTAAACTTTTTATACAAAAGTTAATTGGGCTTGGTCCGGTTCATATACATTCGATTGGTGAAGATTGAGTTCGGCTCGGTTCGGTTATCCAACATAGTTCGGTTCGGCAATAATTAATGGTTAATTCATTGCGCATGCGATGAAACGGCGTAATTAAGATGAGTTATGGTAATTCATTGCGTATGCGATGAAACGGTATAATTAATTCATTCCGGCCCGACCCTCTCTCACATATATAGCCTCGTATGGATTGAAGCTACATATACACATTCGAAATACAACACCGAAAAGCTTCGTACATTCGTATAGTTCGACGTAGTTGCATACGAGTTTGAAGAAGAGATTCGAGCACTAGAAGAGTTCGTTGAAGGTTCGTGTAAGAAGTACCTACATACGAATCGGTAATCCGAGTTATCCTGGGAGACAATTGGTTTTAACCGGGGTACACACCGGACCAAATTTGTCTTAAGGACGAGTGTCTACTCGTCTCGGAGTTATTGTATCCACCTTTATTTTAGTATATTTCATTTTTCATTTGTAATTCGTTTTATTTTCAATAAAATTGTTGTTTAATTCGTGTTAATTATTTTAATTGCGTTCGGGCTCCTACTGACTTAAGACAAATTTCGAACCGATGTTCGATTTTAACCCGTGCGTAATCGAAATTTTTTATACGAATTTCTACTCAATTTTTCGAGTTTAGACGAATTAAATAAACTTGTTTTAATCGAATTCGATTACGATCGGCTCGGTTCGATCGGTTCGGCTCGTTCTTGATTGATTCGGCTTATTTACGAATTTTCGGCTCGTTTTGAACATGTCGGCTCTTATTACGAACGGTTCGATCTACTTACGAAACTTCGGCTCGTTTTATAATTAGTTAAATCTTCCTTTTTGGTATCGATTTACGGTAAAATCGGTCCACTTCCTTTTTGGTATCGATTTACGGTAAAATCGGTCCACTTCCTTTTTGGTATCGATTTACGGTAAAATCGGTCCACTTCCTTTTTGGTATCGATTTACGGCAAAATCGGTCCACCTCCTTTTGGTGTTTTACGGTAAAAACTACCACGTTAAAACAAGATTGAAATACAAACATTGTTGGAGAATCGAGTTGAAACAAACTCGAGCTTGTTTTGACGAGTCAAAACAATCTTCAAATTGTTTTCTTTGGGTGAAAAACCTACGTGTTGTATTATCAGTTATTCTTTTCGATAAAAGTTTATTTTACTGTCTTGAACGAAATGGCATACGATGATCAAATCACTCCTACTCCGGGCTGGTGCGCCAAACGGAGGACGGTCTTCCCACACTTCGGGAATTATGACACGGACAACTACGCGGGCGGGTGCTAACCACGAGAGGCCGAGAGAAGTTCAACGGATCGAACTTCAAACGTTGGCAACGAGAAGATGTTGTTTTACTTAACAACACTTGGATTAGCGAGAATGCTAGCGAAGATCCACCGGTGGTGCCACACGAGGCTAGCTTTGAAAAGACGGCTTTTCTTGTAGTCGAAAAGCTGGAAGAATAGTGATTTTTTATGTAAAAATTACATTCTTAATGGTTTGGATAATATGTTGTATGGTGTATACTTGTACGTATGACTCGGCTCAATCGTTGTGGAAAGCTTTAGAGAAAAAGTACACAACGAGAGGATCTTGGTGCCAAGAAGTTTCTTGTCGGTAGGTTTTTAAAGTTTGAAATGAACGATACTAAACTGTATTGTGAAACGGTGGAGGAGTTGCAAATTCGATATACGAGATGATAACGAGAAGATGCGAAAATCAACGAGAATTTTCAAGTGGCACATGTCATTGAGAAGCTTCCCGACTCTTGGAAGGAGTACAAGAGCTATCGATGCATAAGAGGAAGCGGTAACGATGGATGATCGATTGTTCGCCTCCGTATTGAAGAGGACAATAGAGCATACGAAAAGAGACGTTACGAGTCGGTTGGACAAGCGAAGGCTAACGTCGGCGAGGTCGAAAATCGAGAAAAGGAAGAAGCACGAGAAATCGGTTAAGAAGACGGGGGAATCTTCAAGGAAGCCGACGGGGGATAAGCCGGCGCCATTCAAGTTTAATGGCAAGTGTCACAAGCTTGTGGCAAACAAGGGCACCGTCTTTGCGGACTGCCGATCAAAGAAGCCTTACAACCATAAGGCTCGTATGGCTGAAAGCGAGGATGATGACAATCTGCGCAATGGTGACGAGTGCAACAACTTGTGGGTAATCCGAGACAATGGTTTGTGGACAACGGGGCCCTTAAACATGTACGCGGCGATCGTGATGTCTTCTCGACCTACAAGGTGGAAATGGTGAGAAGGCGTGGATGGGCAACTCTGCTCGGTCAACCATTCGAGAAGCTGGAAATGTGATTACGAAGATGACTTCGGGAAAGAAGGCGACCTCACAAATGTTCTCCATGTTCACGACATACGCGAAATCGATATACGGTGGTATCTTTGAATAAGAATGGTTTTAAACTTTCATTTGGTAATGACAAGGTCATTTTGACCAAAAATGATATGTATGTGGGTAAAGGTTATTTTACCGAGGGTTTATTTAAACTCAATGTAATGGCTATTATGCCAAAGAATGTTGTGCCCGATGAGGCTAATAAAAATGCATCCACTTACAACGTACTTGATTGAGTCTTGTACTTTATGGCATAATCGTTTAGGACACGTTAATAATAAATCAATTCAAAGAATGATGAATTTGGATTTATTACCTAAACTAAAAGTTAATGAAGCGCAAAATGCCAAGTACGTATTTGAAGCTAAAATGACTAAAGCGCCGTTTCCATCCGTGGAAAGAAACACGAGAACCGTTAGAATTAATTCACAACGATTTGTGTGACTTAAAGTTTGTGCAATCGAGAGGCGGTAAAAAGTATTTTGTAACTTTTATCGATGATTGTACAAGGTATCTTGTTATGTATATTTGCTAAGTAGCAAAGATGAGGCTATCGAGGCATTCAAAAATTATAAGAATGAAGTTGAGAATCAACTTAGCGACGAATCAAGAAGGTTCGTAGTGATAGAGGTGGAGAGTATGAATCGCCATTTGAAAGAATATGTCTAGATTCGGGCATTATTCATCAAACTACTTGCTCCATATGCACCTCAATCTAACGGAATTCTTTGAACGCAAAAACCGTACTGCGAAAGAGATGATGAATGCTATGTTGATTAGTTACGGGTTACCTCGGAACTTGTGGGGGAGGCCACTTCTCTCCGCCAATACAATTCTCAACGGGATTCCGTCTAAAAAGATGGATAAAACTCCATATGAGATGTGGAAAGGCCACAAACCAAGTTATAAATACTTGAAAGTGTGGGGGTGTTTAGCAAAGGTGGAAGTGCCTAAGCTAAACAGATTAAGATTGGGCCAAAAACGATAGATTGCATATTTATTGGGTATGCTCATAACGATAGTGCATATAGATTTCTTGTGCACAAATCGACAATCACGATGTGCATGTAAACACGGTCATGGAGTCAAGAAATGCGGTGTTTTTTGAGGATGTTTTTCCACGTAAAGAAAGACACAATGAAGACTCAAATAAGAGAGTACACGAAAATGTGGGGGATAGTACTCCGAGAAAACGAGGAAGTGGAACCTCGAAGGAGTAGGGGGCTAGGACTTCAACGTCTTTTGGGCCGATTTTCTAACCTACATGGTAGAAAATACTCCAAGGACATATGCCGAGGCTATGTCTAATCCGAAGCACCTTTACGGAAAGAAGCTATTAATAGTGAAATAGATTCTATTATGCAAAATCACACTTGGGAATTGGTTGACATTCCACCGGGAAGTAAAGCACTCGGGTGTAAGTGGATTTTCAAAAAGAAGCTTAAGGGCGATGGATCTATTGATAAGTATAAGGCCGGGTTGGTAGCCAAGGGTTATCGACAAAAGGAAGGTCTTGACTTCTTTGATACTTATTCACCGGTAACGAGAATCACTTCTATAAGGGTTCTTATTGCTCTTCTTTATGATCTATAACTTGGAGATCCATCAAATGGATGTTAAAAGCTGCATTTCTAAATGGTGAATTAGAAGAAGAGATATACATGGAACAACCCGAGGGGTTTGTGGTTCCGGGGCAAGAGCACAAGGTGTGTAGACTCGTTAAGTCTTTGTATGGTGAAACGAGGCACCCAAACAATGGCATCTAAAGTTTGATCAAACTATGCTATCTAATGGGTTTAAAATTAACGAGTGTGACAAATGCGTCTACATCAAACAAACACACAATGCTTATGTGTTAGTGTGTTTATATGTTGATGATATGCTTGATTATGGGAAGTACTCATGATATCATCATGAATACCAAAAAGTTCTTTGACACGCAATTTTGATATGAAGGATATGGGACAAGCGAGATGTAATTTTGGGGATTAAAATCTCCGAGAATATCGAGGGACTAGTATTATCACGGTCTCACTACATTGAATCCGTTACGAGGAGATTCAATGTTTTTGATGAAAGTCCTATGAAAACACCCGTTGACTTAAGTCTTCACTTGGTCAAAAATAAGGGTGAGCTGTGTCTCGGTTGAAATATTCACGGATTATAGGGTGTCTAATGTACATAACCAAGCTGTACTAGACACGATGTTGCGTGTCTTGTGAACAAACTAAGCGAGGTTTACAAGTAATCCCGGTGAGGATCATTGGAAAGCGGCGATGAGAGTACTCGGGTACTTGAAATATACAATGAACACAGGATTACGTTACACAAGATATCCGGCGGTATTAGAAGGATCTTGTGATGCAAAGCTGGATTTCGATTCTAAAGAGTCAAAATCCACAATTTGGATATATCTTTATGATTGGTGGTCTTTGCGGTGTCTGGAAGTCCACAAAGCGGACATGCATATCTCGTTCCACAATGGAAGGCGAGTTTATTGCCTTGGACAAAGGCGGGGAAGAAGCGAGTGGCTTCGAAATTTCTAGAGGACATTCCTTGTTGGACAAAACCGATTGCTCACTATTAGCATACACGGTGATAGTCAATCGGCTATACACCGAGCACAAAATAGTATGTATAATGGTAAGTCTAGACATATACGTCGACGACATAATACCGTTAAACACTTGATCTCTAGTGGTGTGATTTCCATCGATTATGTAAAATCGAAGGAGAATCTTGCGGATCCGCTTACTAAAGGTTTACACAGAGATCGGATGTCAATTTTGACACTCGGAATGGGACTTAAGCCTATTGAAAGTTAAGTTTTGTAATGGTAACCCTACCATGTTGGTTGGAGATCCCAAGATCTTGGTTCAAGGGGACAACTAAGTTATGAAGGCGTCGATGAACACTTTCCCGTTACGTGAATAAAAGTGTTGTACGCCGGGAGTGTGAAGGTTAAGTGAAAACTTTTAATGATTCCTATAACTTGATTAAATTCGAGTGGGGTATGGCGAATACTCTTGATAGGAGGTCACCTATGTAAGTGCGAAGTGGGGCCGCTTATGAGAATTCGAGAGGCTAGAATTCTCTAAAGCACTTTACGAAACCGAGGTGTGATTCGGGGCCAAAATGAATCCGGTCATGAGAACCAAGTACGATGCTAAGGGAAATATTGTGTGAGTGCTTTTGTACGGTTCTACACTAAAAAATCCGAACGAGTTCAAGACTTAAGTTCAGCGATTAGCCGAGTAGATCCGATAGTACTTCACTAGGGCGGGTTCAAAGCCGAAGCTACCTCTCTCGATGCAATGTTTTTACGTCGGAATCTCTTCGAGTGCATTTGCATTAATTTCCATTCATGTGGGGGATTGTTGGAGAAAATAGTGGAATTGAATTAAAGTGAATAAAAATGATTTTATAATCATTTTATTCGAACGACTTTGCAAGCTTAATTTGATTATATTCTTGTATAGAATATATACAATGTTTTGATAATTACGAAAACTACGTAAGTCGTAGATGAATTCGGGATTTAGAATCATTCAATTCGGAGTACGAGTGAATGAGAAATTAACGCTTGAAGTCGGGTGTTTGAAAGAACTTTTGTTGGAAGTGGAAGTTGAAGAGTATTCAACTAAAGCGTGTACCACATTGGAAAAAGAGAGAAATGTTTTCCGGTATATATGTGGGAAGAATGTTATATGTGGTATAAGCTCACAGAAGAAGGAGAGATAGCGGGTTGGTTTTAGCGATCGGACGTTACGCTAAAATGGCCACACGCGCGCGCGCGCGCCGCCGCCCGCCCGCCCGTGCCCGTGCCCGTGCCCGTGCCCGTTGACCGTTGACCGTTGACCGTTGACCTTGACCTTGACCTTGACCTTGACCTTGGGCTTGGGGGCTTTGGGCTTTGGGCTTTGGGGAATGGGCACAGGGCCACAGGGCCCGCCCGGCTGTGTTAAACTTTTTATACAAAAGTTAATTGGGCTTGGTCCGGTTCATATACATTCGATTGAGTGAAGATTGAGTTCGGCTCGGTTCGGTTATCCAACATAGTTCGGTTCGGCAATAATTAATGGTTAATTCATTCTTGTAGCGATGAAACGAGCTTGTAATTAAGATGAGTTATGGTAATTCATTCTTTATGCGATGAAACGGTTGTAATTAATTCATTCCGGCCCGACCCTCTCTCCTATATATAGCCTCCGTATGGATTGAAGCTACATATACACATTCGAAATACAACACCGAAAAGCTTCATACATTCGTATAGTTCGACGTAGTTGCATACGAGTTTGAAGAAGAGATTCGAGCACTAGAAGAGTTCGTTGAAGGTTCGTGTAAGAAGTACCTACATACGAATCGGTAATCCGAGTTATCTGGGAGACAATTGGTTTTAACCGGGGTACACACCGGACCAAATTTGTCTTAAGGACGAGTGTCTACTCGTCTCGGAGTTATTGTATCCACCTTTATTTTAGTATATTTCATTTTTCATTTGTAATTCGTTTTATTTTCAATAAAATTGTTGTTTAATTCGTGTTAATTATTTTAATTGCGTTCGGCATTCAAAAATTTTCTACTGGTACACCGTAACAGACATAACACCTTGTCTCAGCATAAGAATTGATTAACCATGTCAGGCTGCTTGGCCGAAAGTAAGTATCATACTTTGAAAACCAATTTACAAAGGCTTTAATATTCCTCTGCTTAAACTTTGATAAGTTTAACTAAGTTAAAAAGTTCTTAACAAGTTTTAAAATTTTGACAAGTTCTTAAATTTGTTCACCTTTATTTGTGACCAACACATGAATTAAGATATATTCTTGTTCTCGCATCCCATGATGTATGGAACATACTTCCCCGATTCAAAATTTTTTTACTGGTACTCCATAACAGACCTAACACCATGTCCCAACATAAGAATTGATTGACCTTGTCTGACTGCTTGGCCGAGAGGAAGTAGTCTTAAAGAATGATATCCTTAAACTTCTACCACTCAATGTGTTAAAACCAATTGGTGTTAACAAAGGTGCTGCTATATTTCTTAACACAATACAGCTTTTCAGCGCACACGGTCCAACCCTCTTACGCATGGGCAGGCAGGATGAACTGAGATATGTTCATCTTCTCGCAACCCATGATTTATGGCACTATATTTCTTAACACGGTATAGCTTTTCAGCGCACACGGTCTTACCCTCTTACGCATATTCAAGCAGGATGAACCGATGTTCCTCTTCTCGCAACCCATGATTTATGGTAAGTACTTCCCCAATTCACAAAATTTCCATTGTTACTCCATATCAGACATAACACCCTGTCCCAACATAAGAATTGATCGACCTTGTCTAAGTACTTGGCTGAAAGGAAGTACTCCTAAAGAATGATCTCCTGAAACTTCTACCACTCAATGTACTAAACCAATTGGTGTTAACAAAGGTCCCATCTTGTCCCAAAATAAGAATTTATTGACCTTGTCTGACTACTTGGCTGAAAGGAAGTACTCTTAAAGAATGATCTCCTTAAAATTCTACCACTCAATGTGCTAAACCAATTGGTGTTAACAAAGATCCCACCCTATCCCAACATAAGAATTGATTGACCGTGTCTGACTACTTGGCCGAAATGAAGTACTCGAAAGAATGATATCCTTAAACCTCTACCACTCAATGTGCTAAACCAATTGATATTAACAAAGATGCTATTTCTTAACACAGTCTCCTTAAACTTCTGCCACCCAATATGCTAAACCATTTGGTGTTAACAAAGATCCCACCATGTCTCAACATAAGAATTGATTGACATTGTCTGACTACTTGGCCGAAAGGAAGTACTCTTTACAACTTTTCAACGCACACGGTCCAAACCCGAGACAGGATGCTGGAATTCCCAACAATCCCTCAGCACTTGTCAGCCACAACCCGCGGCATTTGCACAACGTGTTGTTGCCGGGTTTCGAACCACTTACCTTGTTCTGATACCAGTTGTTAGGATCAAACACTTACCATTGTGCTAAAATCAATTGGTGTTAACAAATGTGTTACTATATTTATTAACACAATACAACTTTCAACAAACACGGTCCAACCCTCTAACGCAAGGCAGGATGCTGGAATTCCACAACAGGTGAAGTCTGTCGATAAATTGCCTCATGGGTGCACACTAAACCGGAGGATAAGCCGAAGGGTTTGCTGGGGGTATGCCTCCGGACACAAAGATCGCATTTTTTTCACAAGTCTTAATGTTGTTGAGGGCTTTTGGTCCTTACGACTAGGGGTGGAAAATTTCCCGATAATCCCGACCCGTCCCAAATCCCTTCCCGATCCCAAAAGTTTTCCGATCCTGAATATTCGGGATTTTTCCCTACCTGAAAAATGTGGGAATGATATCGGGTATAAAACTTAATCCGGTCGGGTTCCCGATCCCAACCCGAATACATATGTGTGTCTATATATATATATATATATATATATATATATATATATATATATCATTTTGATATAAATACCCACAACCCTAAATACTAAAAACATAAATATAATACACTCTCTCGCTTCGGTCGTTTCTCATTTTCTCTCGCACATCTCTTCTCTCTATAATATTCTAGAGTGTTGTTAATCACAATATATATATATATATATATATATATATATATATATATATATATATATATATATATATATCATTTTTCATTTTGATATAAATACCCACAACCCTAAATACTAAAAACATAAACATAATACACTCTCTGCTTCAGTCGTTTTTCACTTTCTCTGCACATCTCTTCTGCTCTATAATATTCTAGAGTGTTGTTAATCACAAAAACCACCCGCCTCCACCAGCCGTCGACTCTGTCGGCGTTAACTCATTTCTCCGCACCCAGGAGCGGATTTAAGAAGGAGGGAGGGGGTCAAGCGCCCCCTTAGATCCGGAAAATACACTATTATGTATGTTGTGTATTTTTTTGCCCCCCCCCCCCCCCCCCCCCCCCCCCCCCCCCCCCTAAAAATTTACACTCGCCCATATTATCGCACCCCCTTACCCGGGATCCTGCGTCCGCCCCTGTCCGCACCCACCTTTTGAACTATTGTTTTGAAGTAGTAATTGTTGTCATTTTTTAATATATTAACATGGATATTTTTTAACACCATATGTTCGAGACATTAATTCCCGACCCGACGTGATCCCGAACATTCAGGTATCCCGATTGTCGAGACCCGTCGCTTATTGGATACGGGCTCGGAAAGAAAAATTGAATCTCAAATCTTATCAGGACGAGTTTCGGATAAGAGGTTTATGGGTCGGATCCTGACCCGATGTCATCCATATTTACGACTAATAACGTCATGCAGGTCTGACCAGGCAACCTCACCTCAAATTGCCATCCCATTTCCTCCCCGCCAAACTCCTCCATTATAGTCTTTTCCCCCTTCTTCCTGATTTCTTACCAAACAAATTAGAAGGACTTCTGTGCAAATCTCACCTACCCCTTCTCTTCTCTCTTTCTTTAATTCCGCCAGAGAAAGATAGCTGCCATAGCTTTCCCCTTGACTTTTCTTCTAAGGCAACTGTGAAGGATGGCGCAAGGAATTCAAGCGGCTCATTTCACTACTGCTAACATATCTAAGCTCCAAACCCTTAAAAATTCATCGCATTCTTTATCATTTGGGTCAAAAATCTTGAACTATTCCGAAAAACATTTGTGGGCTTCAGATAAAGATTTGATTTTGACGAAAGTTAGGTCTCCCCTGAAGGTTTTTGCTTCAGTGGCCACAGCAGAGAAGCCGTCTACAGATCATGAAATAGTTTTACAGCCCATCAAAGAGATTTCTGGCACTGTCAAGTTGCCTGGCTCCAAATCCCTCTCCAATCGTGTTCTCCTCCTTGCTGCCCTCTCTGAGGTATGTATACAAGCTGACTTGAGGTATCTTCTAAGGCTAGTGATAAGAAGTAGATTATATAGCGATCAACGTTGAACAGATTTTGTTCAGGTGCCTTACTTTGTTTGTAACTTTGCTATGCCTGAATGTGATATACTATATCTTTATCACTAGCCATCTTGTAATTAGTTTGGTGTAATTGCTTGAATCTTGATATACAAATTCGATGGTTATGCTAATCAAGATTTACCTCCTGTTACATACTTACATACGGCATCTCGTTAAAACAAACTTTTATGTTATGATCTAGGTCATAATGAGCATGATCTGGGAATTGTTATACTAGCAACTCAATGCCCTGACAGCATGTAGAAATATTTGGTTTGTATATGTATGTACTTGATCTTATCAACTTTTTGCAGTCCCAGGAGTAGATAGTTACTTTAAATGCTCTGTGTGTAAGGAAAACTTAAGAGACAACACAGACGCACCGTCATTTCCTTGTGTTACTTTGAAGCTCGCAATGATTCTTGAGTTATGTTGTTATCTAGATGAAGTAGCTTTTGTTGAAAACTAGGTGCTATATTTAATTTTATGAATTCAATAGATCAAGTTATTCAAATTTCAAGGGATATTGATAACTTCTTGTAGTTTGGTCATTTTTTGTCAGATATGTTCAATATATGTGGCTATATGTCAATTTACTCGTGCATTGTCATTGTGTCTGTGTGTGCTTTTGTCACCCTCTTTATTTGCTGTTTTGCCTATGGATATCTTCTGCTACAGTACAAATGATTGGGTGATTATCCTTCCATTGGTTATTTAGGGAACAACTGTTGTGGACAACTTATTAAACAGTGACGATATTCGCTACATGATTGGTGCCTTAAGAACACTCGGTCTGCATGTAGAAGAGTATCAATCAAAACAAGAAGCAATTGTAGAAGGGTGCGGTGGTCTTTTCCCTGTAGGTAAAGAACCCAGTGATGAAATCCAACTCTTCTTGGGTAATGCTGGAACAGCTATGCGGCCATTGACTGCTGCAGTCACAGTTGCTGGTGGAAATTCAAGGTTCGTTGTTGTGCTTATAATGCATTTATAGCTCTCACTGTTATAGAAAACACACACACGGGCTCTTTCCAAAACAAGTAAAAAAGAACCTAAGTATGTACTATTAGGCTTGTAGCATTTTGAGATATGATTCTTAATGCTACAATTTATTACCGTTTCACATTTTTACCTCCATAGTAACCTTTTCACGTTTACCTGCCTTCAGCTATCTACTAGATGGGGTTCCTCGCATGAGAGAGAGACCAATTGGTGATTTAGTCTCTGGTCTTAAACAGCTCGGTGCACAGGTTGATTGTGTTCTAGGCACAGACTGTCCGCCAGTTCGTGTAGTTGGAAAAGGAGGCCTTCCTGGGGGAAAGGTGAGCAGGATTGCCCCTCGACTTTTTATCCTTGTATTTGAATATCTTATTTGCTGCATCTGATTCGTGTAAAATTGATGTTAATGCATGAATTTAATATCTTTGATCAGTTTCTTTTTCTCGCATTATAACTAACTAACCTGTCTCGTGTTATGTTATGTTCTTTTCGTAAAGGCATTTTTTGTTGCAGAGTTTAAAACAGTTAAGACATAAGAATTAATCTATTGGTGCAGGTGAAACTCTCGGGATCTATCAGCAGTCAGTACTTAACTGCTTTGCTAATGGCAGCTCCCTTGGCTCTGGGAGATGTGGAGATTGAAATAATCGATAAACTAATATCTGTTCCCTATGTTGAAATGACTATAAAATTGATGGAACGCTTTGGTGTGACAGTAGAGCATAGTGATAGCTGGGACAGATTCTGATTCGAGGAGGTCAAAAGTATAAGTAAGTGTGGTTAAGCGTACAACACTGCCTTTTTGTCTTTTAACAGTTTCACAGTATTTTAAATACACTGAAATAATGAAATTACCAGGTCTCCCGGGAATGCTTTTGTCGAAGGTGATGCATCAAGTGCTAGTTACTTCCTAGCTGGTGCTGCTATCACTGGTGGAACCGTCACTGTCCAAGGGTGTGGGACTAGCAGTTTGCAGGTATTATATTATGAGTACATGCAAATTTCTCTCATATTTTATTGTAATGATCGCTTTTTTAATCGTTTTTTTCTTCTTAAAGGGTGATGTGAAATTTGCAGAGGTCCTTGAGCAAATGGGGGCCCAAGTTTCCTGGACAGAGAACAGTGTCACTGTTAGAGGACCACAGAGACGTGGTTCTGGAAGTAAAAGCTTGCGTGCAATTGATGTAAACATGAACAAAATGCCGGATGTTGCTATGACACTTGCTGTAGTTGCTCTTTTTGCAGAAGGTTCTACTGCCATTAGAGACGGTACACTGATCTCTTCTTGTATCGTTTGTCATTAGTGTCTATCCTATGAATTAAATACGGACCCTTTAAATGCACCACATCACACTTATCTTTTTGCATTGTGTTTTGACTTCTTTCTTCTTCATTTCCAGTGGCTAGCTGGAGAGTGAAGGAAACCGAACGGATGATTGCTATATGCACAGAGCTAAGAAAGGTAAAGCATATACAATACCATTTTACACGTATAGCCAGTTGACACTGAGGGTGGCATTCATGTCATTTGGAGCCATTAATCACAGTGGACTCCACATGACAGGGATATCATAAAGGTTCGTCTTTTGTTTCAATTTCTATCTTGATGTGGTCGAAAATGTACTGACTTTTGTCAACCGGCTGACATTTCATTTCAGCTGGGGGCGACAGTTGAAGAAGGGCCGGATTACTGTATCATCACTCCACCGGATAAACTAAAAGTGGCGTCAATCGACACCTACGATGATCACAGGATGGCCATGGCCTTTTCTCTAGCTGCCTGTGCTGATGTTCCAGTCACCATTAAAGATCCTGGTTGTACTCGAAAAACCTTCCCAGATTACTTTGATGTCCTCGAAAGCTATACTAAGCATTGAATGGATTTCTCATGTATGTGTAATGTAAAAGTGTTGGATGACTCTTTCATAGCAGCCCCTTGTTATAATTTTGTCTTTGGCATGGATTTTCAATGTTGTATTCAGGAATAAGATTGTTTAAAAAAAGAGAGAAAATTGCTATTTGTATCCGTGGATTGCTGTCTTGGAGTAGCATTAATCTATATGTTTCAAAATAACTGATGCGGTTGACAAAAACAATATATATTAAGAAGGTGATTTAATGCTTTAATTGAATACAAAATGACTAAAAAAAACCTTAGACTATAATTAATGTGTTATTTTTATTATCTCTCCTTAATAAATAAGAGTAGATGTAGGAAAATCATAATAATGTACATGATGATGTATTAGAAATGCAACTTTCACACATAAAATAGAACCTATGAAGCACCGACATACTTCAGTTAGGTCGCCGTCGCTGTGTCCGACACGTTTTCAGCCCGACACGTGTCGGAAACGTGTCGCTCGATTAAAATAATGTTAAATTCAATTTTTGAATTCGGACACGGCCCGACACGTTGGGGACACGCATGGGACACGGAGGGACACGGCCCGACACGTTGGGGGCACGCAAGGGACACGGTGGGACACGGCCTTTTCATTTTCAGAAAAGAAATAAAAACCTTCATAATCAGATATATACATATATAAATACATATATTAAAACGTGTCGACGGCGTGTTGTGCACTCAATTTCTGAAAGTAACTGTGTCGTGTCGTGTCCGTGTCGTGTCGTGTCGTGCGCCGTTCCCGTGTCCGTGTCCGTGTTTCATAGAATAGAACAAATGATTTTGATAACTGTATCAGTTATTTTGGAACGGAGGAAGTAGTTTACTTCGCTTTCACGGGCAGAATAAATTGTTTGTATTTTGTTGATATTTTCCTCTCATCATCAAAATGATGATAAAATGTTTGTATTTTGTTGATATTTTGATTATTTTCCCTTATCATCAGAATGATGTTTATGTGTGCGAGTTGATTTCCTGAAAGAATTGTAACCATAGTTCTCATACCTGAAAGCATTGTTCATCTTGTTCTTCCATGATGCATCATCATTCCCTATATTTTGTGAGGTAGATGCATCATCAAAGTTCAAAGTCCTAAGCCAATAAGGCATTGGCCTATGGGTAAGTGTTGTGATTATTAATTCGGAGGTTTTGGGTTCGAGTTCCAGTGGGACAAAAGTGTGCGTGCATGTGTAAAAAAAGTTCAAAGTCCTAAATGGTTTGTAGGCTTCTCTTTTAGAGAACTTAGGTTTATATACATCATTGGTAGCACTGGACACAAATTTAGGTCCTTTAGTGGTGTGTACACAACCAAGTTCTTTCATTCCAGATTGATTGTGTGCAGGATTGATAAACTGATCTAGCTTTTTAGTAGTATTGTCAAATTTGACATCAGTCATATCTAGATCAGTTATTCTCTCCTTGTAACGATCAGTCTCAATCTGTTAACTATCATTCAATAATTGTTTGTCAATAGCTTCACTAAGCAGTCAATGTACTTTTGTTTGTCCATCAACATATCAATGTACTTGATATTTTCTTTCTCCAATCTATCATTGGTGGCTTTAAGGACATTGTTATCTACAGTGAGCAGTTCACATTTAGCTATAAAACCTTCAGGTATATCGAACAATGTTTCAAACTTGGAATCAGATTGTACAACAATTTTGTTATTGGATGCATCATCAGTTTTAGCATAAGGTCCATCATCCAGTCTGTAATCATTTGTGTCAACTTCAGAATCGCAATAATCATCATATGTATTAGCCATCAGACAAATCCTTGCACGGTCATTAGTGTCATCCTTATCAAAGAATCATCTCATGATGACTTGGCTACAAGAGCCTTCCTGTTGTTCTTCACTGGTGCAGATGCAGTTTCCATATATCTTTGGTTGCATTCCGTTGAGTAATGTCCAATCTTTGACAGTTGTATCATTTCACAGCTTATCTATCTCTTCTGGAATCCTATTTCTTTGCAACATCCCTTATTTTAATGAAGGTGAAAGCCTTATTTGCAAATCGCCTGATGTTCTTCATCATGAGGGTGAGGTCTTCATTCATCTCACCATCTCTATCATCATAGGTGATATCGTCGGAAATATTTGGTTTAGCGGTAACAATGATATAAAGGGGATATTTAGCTAATTATGGATGATTTCTCAAGTGAGAAGTGGTGGATATAATAAACCACGGTGGTCGAACTTATGCTATGAACCAAGACGATGAGTGAGTCGACAAATTGACAGAGTAACTCTGTGTATATTATTTCTTGGATGCCTTTCCATTACATTATGATCCGATATATATATATAGGCAATTGCTAAGATGGTTTAGCTAAAAATTACAAGACATTAAAGGAATATAATTAAGTACAATTATAAATAAGTCGGCAAGACAGCTGTCGAGGAGGGGTGACAGAGTGCGGACTTGAAGAGTAGTCGGACTCATTCCTTCCTTTGTCTTGTTGTCATCAGTTTAGAGCTGACAGGCCCGATAATATGGGCCACGTTCAATGTGTCCAAGGTGTCGGAGTATGGATGAGAGTCGATGTCGGAGGTCGACCATAACCTGGGTCCGGCGTATTGAATGCGGACTAGCGGGATGGAGGCCCAAGATCTGTTGTTGGGCCTAGATTCAGGCCCAATCTAGATGCTCAGGTTCCGATCCGGATCGGGTATATCAATGGCCCCCTACTCTGTGCCTTGCGTGTCCGTCAAAGCGGAGAGTAAAGTTATTGAAGCAGTGGAAAATCAGACCCTATTGTTGTCATTTGTGACAAAGAGATGCCGATGATAGATATCGGGCTTAAAGTAGTGTTGATATCGCGTAGAGAATTACTGAGGTATGTTGTGCATTGTAGCGGACAAACTTAGATACTACGCTATGAAGCGGACGGGTTTAGGTCAGCTTTATGTAGTAGAAAGACTCGTCGTGATGTCCTGCGCTATGGAGCGAACATTCAAAGTTATCGGGTTTATATACCGTGCTATGAAGCGGACGAGTTTAAGAGACCGTAAGCCGAAGGCTATAAGCCATTAAACGAAGAGAAGGCCGTCAGTCGTTTGCCCGATATCCCGGTTGGTGAAGCACGAGAGGGTCGCGTTGGTTCGCAAAACTTCACTTCAGTTTCATGGATGACACGAAGTTTGATGTGAAACGTCCTTTGCTCTGATTGGCTGAGGGACATCGTGAACGGTGTCCAGCAATAATTACGTTTAAATTTCGAACTCGATCCGACGCCTCGTTCCTCTTCTCTGCCTATATAAAGGGGTTCATATCCTCACTTTTACACTTTCCATTTCTGAAAAAATTTCCAGTGAGAAAACTCCGGCGAGCACAACCAATTTCGGCGAATCTTTGCAGTTTCCGGCCATTATTCAAGTTTCATCCCAGATTCTTCCAATCTTTCCAGGTATGGCTTTGTTTTCCCCTTTTATTTCAAAGGATTTTGTGTCTCAAATTAACACATAGCATGTGTTTAAGACTCTTTGATTGTATGTGATTGATTTATTGCATTTAGCTAGGCCTTGTTATGAATTAGATTTTGTGTTTTGCCCAGATCTTCATCCTTTTCATTGTTAGACGCCCAGATCTTCATCCTTAGGGTTTATTCATTGTTCATAGAACAGATGGGCGAGGTGTCGGGGTGTGATTATGCTTACATCGGCCCGGCTTTCATGTCTAGGCGACTAACTGCTCCACCTCGCCCTATGTTTTTCCAGGATGTCTTCAGAGTCACTCAACTAGATGAAGATGATAGAGTGGTCGCTGGCTATGGTTAGGAGGAGGAGGTTGACATGCGTGAGCAAGATGTAGTTGATGTCGGTGAGTCCGGCTCGGATGATGAGGGTAGTGAAGAAGATGGCTTTGAGATAATTGGTGAGGCTAGTGGTGAACCTAGCGATCGAGACGACGCTACCTTGAGTAGTCTTATCAACAAAACCTGCAGGGTGGTAAATCGAGGTTCTGTGATCCATGGAGCGACGATTCTGAGTGCGGGCTCGAAAAAGACTGTGAAGATTCTGAGTGCGGGCTCAAAGAAAACCGTGGGGGGGAGAGCCGAAGAAAAGAGTTCCTAAAAATAGATCCCTTGCATCTACTAGCGAGTTGGCCGAGCAAAAGCGCTTTGATAATGAGGTAGGACTTCGATGGAGAGAGTTCCGGGGTCGGACTGATAATACCCAGTCGTTGTTGGCCTATGATATTCCGAGCGACTATAGGTTCGCTAGTTTTGGCGTGACAAACGTGCTTCGTATATGTGGCAGAGATAAGGACGAATTTTTATGGCTGCACTATGACCATCTTGTTTCCGGACTTCGCCCACCCTTCGACCTTTTTCATTAGGTTCATGAAGGAAATCCAGGTTATGCCGTGCGATCTTACGCTCGGTTCCGTCAGGGTGGTGATGGCATTTATAATGATAAGTCGACTGCGAGGGGGGAGCCATCGCTGCCAGTTTTGTTATACTTTTATGGCTTCAATAAGAGGGCTGAAGATGGTCAAATCCAACCTCGTTGCAAAATGAGCAGCAACAGGCCCTAGCTTCTATTCGACCTTCATGTTAAGGTATCGTCCTGGAATGAGAGATGTATGAAGGTGGAGTCGCAAATTGGTTTGCCTTTCCCAAAAATCCCCGCAAACTCGGGCAAAACTGACCATCTGGTGAAAGTGAATACCAAGGATGATGATGATGAATTCATAGCCGAGCTTAAAGAGTTGCTCGTGTATGTTCGGAAACCGCAGAGTCAAGAACGGGTTTTTAACTAGAGGCTCCTTTTAGATGTCGGGCAACCTTACTCAGGATGGCCGGGATCCTCTGGGGTGGAGGTAGGCTTAGTTGATCTATTTCCCTGCGACCCCGATTGGTATGGGGAAAGTCATTTCGGTAGATGCATACCCTCATTGTGCGAGTATGCTTGGGTGACCCTTCAAAACGGGCTCCGAGTAAAGTTTCATTTATTTAGATTTGCTTACTTTCACTTTCATTCATGTATATTTTCTAGACTGTATACTGATGAATATTGTCCCTTTGTAGGTACTATGGACAAATTAAGAGAACGCAACCTGATCGCCGCCAGGAAGACCTCATGCAAGGTAAAGAAGAGAGGGGAGCTCAAAGGTGTTAAGGTCGACCTTCCAATGGTCGACGTTCGTATTGAATCAACAAACGTATCCTCTGGATCAAGAACTATGAAAGCAGCCTCGCGACCAGTTAAGCAAGTTACGAGAAAAGCAACCACAAGAAAACAACTCAAGCAAGCCGTTTTGACGAAAACTCCAGTTCCTGATAAGATTCCTAGGGTTTCTGAAGCCACTGGTTCGGATGACCTTGACCCCGCTCGCGTTTCCAAGAAATCCAAAGTGTTTGATACTTAACAGACTCGACCGAGGCCCGATGCATCTCTTCAAGAGGAGTCCCAGTCTAAGAACGCCGCTCTTCGTAAGGAGTTTGATGTTCTTGCTTCTGATATAAAGGCAAAAGTCTAGCCGGCAAGTCGTGCTCGATAGACGCGACTGCAATGGTGCCTTTCTCTGGTTTGCCCGTAGTGGCCTCGTAATACCCCTACAATCTGGCTGGATAAGAATTTTATACGTCAACAGCCCATCGACTTGTTTAGGGCGACCATGATTTCTACGGCGATAGCCGATGTTGCTCCATTAAGGCATCTGAGGTGGAGCCTTCCCAATCCCGTTCAGCTGGAGATTGGCCGTGGAATAGTGGATCGGATCGTATTGTCCGATCAAGTCAATCCCCATCGGGCCTTTCTGTAAAACATTGAGGACTTGTTGGGTTTGTTTGGGGCTACGGTGAGCATGGTAAATCTCTGCCCGTCTCACCATTACTTCCTTTTGTATTTTGATTTTTGTCTTGCTTTGTTATTCAACTGATCCGTTCGATTTGCTTTCGTTTTTCCAAGTCGGCACCGGCATAAGGCAATTTGTGGAGGAGTACAAGGAGGCCACCTCGTCAAGGTCGGCCATTGAAAAGGAGTAAAAGGCCGCTAAAGCAGTTGCGGCTGACCTGAAAGTGCGGCTTAGTGCTTCTGAGGCTAAAAAAGTTGAGTTAAAGAGCAGTTTGCTGAGGCACAGAAGATGCAGCTCGAGGCTCAGGTGAATTCCGAGCGTCTTGAGAACCTTAACCGCGAGTTAACGATGAAGGAAAATGAGGCAACCTGGTCTATAAAAGAGATGCAGAAGCGAGATGATCAAGCTAGAAACCTCTGGAAAGCTGAACAAGAGTTGACTGCGATCTGATGCATAAGCTGACTGACTTGGGTGCCGAGATCGAAGCCAAGTTAGAGGTCACGAGGAAGGAGGCCGTGGAAACGTATAAAGCCTCTAGGGCCGCTAAGGAGATAGCTGGCCAGAACTTTTTGATGGGGTATGACCAAGGCAGTTATCATCTCGCTAGGTGTTTATAGGCTCAGGCGGCAATGTTCCTAGTCAAGAGACCTTGCGAGATTGGATCGGATAGCTAAGGTCGAGCTGAATGGTTATCTTGAGGATCGGACGGTGAAGGGAAAGAGGTTTGGGATCTGCCCCACATTGAAGCCGTCAACCTTCGAGAGCTAGTATATCAGGTTACCCAGGTTGATGATGAAGGAGAGGCTGAGGTCGCTGATCAAGAGGCTGATCGAGAGGTGGATGAAGCTGATGCCAATGCCGAGAACTTACTGCACCCTTCTCTCAGTCCTGAGAATGTTGGCAATGCCGAGATGCGACCTGATAATGTATGAAGTTGTTGTAACATTTTCTTGATTCAGTCCTGTAGAAATTTGATAGCATTTATTTGATAAATTGTAACAACATTATGGTTCTTTGAATACATATCGACAAGTATCCTCTATTTTGAATGTGTTGATGTGTTTTGCTCGAAATTATTGTATCTATCGAGTCCGGTTTAATTTGAGTCCGGTGTAGTGGTATCCGGCCCCCTTGTTTCAGATAAGATTCAAAGTCGTAAACTTGCGGGCTTATCCGAAATAACTATCTGCCATTGAGTTTGAAATTTTTCTAGAGTATAGCCCCCATTTTCAAGAAGGTTCGGGATTATCGATCCGAGACCATTGTTGAAAATCATATTTAACACATATAGCGAGCACACTTCAATGATATGCACAAAAAAGGTAAAATGTAAAATCGGGCTTTTATTAAATTCACCTCATCGTGTTCGATGAGTGAAAATTACAAGTAAGAAAGCTTAACCACTCACATCGTAAATGAGAGGATAGCCATAACCCTTAGCCGATTATTACAGGTAGTTCCTTTTGAGGTTGTCCGCATGCCATGGTCTGTTGAGCTCGGAGCCGTGTTGATCCTTGAGGACATAAGTCCTTTTTTTGATCTCTCTGGTGACTTAATATGGACCTTCCAAGTTCGCTGTAAGCTTGCCCCTGTCGGGCTGAAGACCAGCGGCCTTCCTGTTTCGGAGAACAAAGTCGCCGACCTTGAATGAGTGGTCACGGATTCGTTTGTGGTGATGTCGTTTGGCGATTTGCTTGTAATTCACGAGCCGATGGTATGTCATTAATATTTTCTCCTACGCTAGGTCAAGGTCAACTTGCCTATTGAGCAGGTTATCCGTTGGATTATACTTAGCGACCCTGATACTTGGAAGTGCCATTTCGATAGGAGTCATGGCCTTCGATCCATAAGTTAGAGAAAATGGCAGGTAGCTCATCGACCCATCCGCCTGCAGTTTCTTTCTCACTCACACTCTTTTTAAGCATCTTGATTATTTGCTTATTGCCGGCCTCGGCTTGGCCGTTACCCTGGGGATAAGCTATGGATGATTGCCAGTGTTTGACATTATATTCTCTATAGAAGTTTGAGAACTCATCTCTAAACTGTGGTCCGTGATCCGTCACCACTGCTCATGGGATGCCGAACCGAGACCATATATGGTCGTGTAGAAAATAAACCGCATCCTTTGCTCCTATATATCTTGACAAAGAGTTTAGCCTCGATCCACTTCATAAAATAGTCTACAGCCACTATGATAACATTGCATCCACCTCTTCCCGTAGAGAAGGGTCCGATGAGGTCGATTCCTCACATGTCGAAAGCCAGGGTGAGACCACAATACTTTGCTCTACTGACAGTAGCCTCGGGATGTTCGCATGTTTCTGACACTCCGGACATTCTTAACCAATGTTTCTGAATATTTTATGACTGATGGCCAGTAATATCCCACGGTTATAACCTTCTGGACTAAAGAGCGGCTAAAGGGGTGGCCTCACACACTCATTGATGAAGTTTTACGGGATTTTTTTCACTTTCTTCTTTTCGGACACATCTCAACAAAGGTTTAGAGGCAGATCTCCTGTAAAGCACTCTGTCGTCTATGATGTATCTGGCCACTCTTCTTCTAAGGACGCGGGCTTTATTTGTGTCTGTAGGCAAGGTGCCCGATTTTACGTAAGCTTGAATTTCATCGATCCAACATGGGGCTGGCGTTGGTGCATCGATATCCATGATTTCTAATTTTTCAATTGTTGGGAAGAGAGATATTCTACCATTATTGACGGATCCGTGATTTCTTCCTTAAGGGAGCTTGGAGAGGTAGTCTGCCTGCTCGTTATCTTCTCTTTCAATTCTGATGAATTCATAATAGTTGAAGTTGGACCTCAATCGTCTGACAATCTCACCATATTTTTCTAGGATGCCGCAATGTGTTCCATAGTCCCCCGAGATTTGTTTGACGATTAGTTGAGAATCGCAGTAGACTTCAACATTTTCCACTCTTATTTCCTTCGCAAGTTTAAGTCCGGCTATGACTGCCTCACATTCATCTTGATTGTTTATGGACGGGAATTCGAACCTTAGAGCTTTTTCTATTTCTTCCGTTGTTCCTGGATCGACCAAAATAACACTGCCCTGCATCCATTCCAATTCGATGCCCTATCAACATATAACCACCAGCAATGATCAGGTCTGTCCGAAGTCATAGAGGATTCGGGTTGTATAGGCAAGCTCGGCTGTGTTGAATTGAAACTCATTTCCCTATATATTCTTTAAGAGCTTTGAAATCTTAGGAAAATTATTTGCTCCATGAGTATATATCTTCCATTGTTCCTAGCTCGACCAGAATAACACTGGCCCTACATCCATTCTAATTCGATGCCCATCAACATATAACCACCAGCAATGATCAGGTCTGTCCGAAGTCATAGCGGATTCGGGTTGTATAGGCGAGCTCGGCTGTGTCGAACTGAAACTCGTTTCCTATATATTCTTTAAGATCTTTGATAATCTTGGGAACATTCTTTGCTCCATGAGAAAGTTTTATCACCTTTGAGTATTTGAAGAAGGGGAGACGCTTTTCTGCGGATTTCGAGATGAATCGACCCAAAGCGATGATTCTCCCGTTGAGTCTCTGGACCTCCTTAATTGTGATAGGCTCCTGCATGTCGAGAAATGCTTGATTTTTCCAGATTAGCTTCAATCCCTCGGCAACTAAACATAAACCCAAGAAAATTGCATGTCTGGACACCAAATGTACATTTGGCTGGATTGAGCTTCATTGAGTGTGTTCGAACGTTGTCGAAGGTTTCCCGGAGGTCGACGACGTGACCTTCACCTGTAGATTTGACAACCATATCATCTATGTAAGCCTCCATGTTCCTCCCGATCTGCAAGCTGAAAACTTTGTTGACCATCCTCTATAGGTCGAACCCGCATATTTCAACCCGAAAGGCATCATTTCGTAGTAGTATAGACCTCCAGCGGCTCTGAAGGCTATTTTTTACTTGTCGGATTCAGCCATCCTTACTTGATGATATCCCGAATATGCATCCAGAAAGCTGAGAGTTTCAAAACCGGCGATGGAATCAACTAGTCGATCGATTCGGGGAAGTTAATAAGGATCCTTTGGACAAGCCTTGTTGATGTCTGTGAAGTCAACACACATACTCCATTTTCCATTGTGCTTCTTCACCATTACCACGTTCGCTAGCCAAGTAGGGTAGGCTAGTTCTTTGATTATTCCCGCTTGAGAAGTTTCCTGACCTCTACCTTAACTGCCGCCTCTTTTTCCGTGGTGAACAGTCGGGTTGTTGTATCGGTTTGAAAGTAGAGTCGGCGTTGAGACGATGGATTACGACATCAAATTCAACTCCTCTCATATCTATAACTATCCAAGCGAAAACGTCTAGGTTTTCTATGAGCTGATTAATCAGAGCTTCTTTCTCTGAGATGCCTAAATGAGCCCCTATTTTTATTTTATGATCGGGGTAGGCATCGTTAACGACTACCTCGACCAGCTCACCGTCCGCTATGAAGTTGGGCTCATCCCTGACATGTAAGGTCTCACACTCTACTTGTATAGGGATGGGTCTTCCTACCATTCTGATTATGCTAGTGCCCTCCGTAATTTTAGGCTGTTCGATGCGAGTCTTCTTATTCTCCGTTCTCATTTCTTGATTAAATGTGAGGACGTTTGTGGGCTCGCTGACCGACACCCCAACTCTGTCTTCAACATAGAACGTTGCCCGCTGATGCAGGATGGAGGTCACCATTTGAAACTGCCTTAAGGCCGGTGCTCCAATGATCATGTTATAGTTTGATTGAAGATCATTATGAGAAATGTTACCTTTTCATTTCTGAAAGGCGCATAATATCATGCTTGTACGTCTATATCGATGGCCCCCTTGACCTATATTTTGTGATTGGTGAACCCTCTAGAGTTCCGTGGTGGGGCCTTAGGTTGAAGTCGTTGAATCCGAGCTCTTTAAAGCAATTGTAGTACAAAATGTCCCAACATGCCCCGGTGTAGATCATGACCTTGTTCACGCACGCTCGGTTAACTATCACAGAAATATAGAGACACATGTCCTCCGCATTGATTGAAGTTACTAGCTCGCAACGGGTAATGGCTAGCGGCTGCTCGTTCCCGTGCAAGACAGCCAGTTTCTCTACGTGCTTGTTGATAGAACCAATGCGGCTTTTAATTTGATTGTTACTGGGAGGATGTTCTGTGATCATACGAATTTCTTTGTCATACTAACGGGCTTGTCGATCCTTTCGGTTCGGCACTAGTCATGCATGCCGCGTGCTAACAGCTTTTCAATTTCCCTCTTGAACTATATGCATTCATTTGTGGTATGACCTTTATCTCTGTGAATCCGCAGTATTTGGTCGCGTAGCGATGAAGGTCGGGCTTCTTTGTAAACGGCTCAAGGAGTTCACCCCTTACCTCATTCAACATCTGGCTGTATGAGATCTTAAGAGGAGTAAAGTCTCCGCTCTAAACTTTTCAGGTTTCTTGATATCCCGATCACGGTATCTACGGCTATCCCTGGGTGGGCTGTGCTCTTCCCTCTGTTTGCCCCTATAGGATGATGAGGATCCTTCGTTCCCCACGGTCATGATATATTTCCTCATCGAACTCCACATCTCCTGGAGGTTGACTGGAGGAGTGAGAGAGAAGTACGATTTCAGATAACCCGGACTTAGCCCTGTTTTGAAGCTGTTCATCACTACGTTGTCCGCTAATCCCCTTGTCAGCTCGTATACTTTATCAAACCGCTCGTAATAGCTGCGGGTAGATTCATTTTCACCCTGTCGGACCTTGTGAAGGTCGATATGGGTCTTTTTGGGCCTACCCACTGATTGGAATTCAACTATAAATTTAATTATTAGATCGTCCCAGATAAGATCAAACCTGGGGAACACCGCGAATCCATGATGCCGTTCTATCATGCATAGATCCCACGAAAGCTATGTACCATGCCTCGTCGCTTGGGGTACATAGACTAATTATGCTCTGAAAAGTTGAAAGCCAGTCAGAGGGTCTGTTGCCCCTGATAGTTGGTGAAGTTGGGGTAGTGAGTACCTCCCCTCGGAGCTGCTTTTAAGATGTTTGGATGAAGGACACTTGTTCCTCAGGCGGGCTTAGCTTCTTTACCCGTCGTTGCATTTTGTAGCTCCTCTATTTGTCTTTTCATTAGGCCCACTTCGGCTTGAGCCTCTGGGACCACATGAATTCGGGTATAACTTTCCTCGGCCTGTGATTCCTCTCTTCCCTCTATGCGGGTACGAACCTGTCTTGGGGTTCTTGGTTGACCTGGGGTTGCACCGTGATCGTCGACTACGGGCCCCAGGCTAGCTAAATCCGACCTCCTTCTTTGGTTAGGTTGAGAAGTGGTGTGGCTGCTTCCCTCTGTTTCCGCACGGTGAGGTAGGACTATTCTCTCCGGATTTTGGGTGGGCTATATTTCCGTAGGTTCTTGTAGGGGAGGAGTGAACTTGTTGATGGGCTGAGGAGGTAAACCATCTACAATTATTAGCTGGTTGTTTATACGCATCTCATCTACGTAATCCATATACGCCCTGAGGGATATCGCATAAGGACTCTATTGTTGGCATGTCCCCCATCAGGGATCGTTATCTGCTCTTGATTTAGATGAGAAGTTCCCACGATACCTTTTCTAGCTGCTTTGTCTGACCTCTTCCTCATATATCAGGCTCGGGTTCTCTCCCGTATATAAGCCCTTATGTCGGGTGTGATGTCCTGCCCAGCCTCATCCCCGGTGGACAGTACCCTCCTACTTGCTTCCCCGCGATGCGGCGTTCTTTTGGCACATGGTGTGTTCGCTCCACGTGTAGGGCCCTGATTGCCTCATTTAGACGGTGTAACAGGTGTCATGTTTTTCGCGCCTGCCGTGTTGACTAAGATATTTCGGAGATGTTTTGCTCGGTATATCAAGTGAGATATGCCGGCCGGAGTAGTCTTCAAACTCGAAATCCGATGCAAAACCCAAAATGTGATTCCAGGTGATTTCAACGAGTACAAGTACGTGATTTCTTTAGCACGCGAAGAGCTGAATTGACCTAGAGCTTATACAAACCTGGGAATTATGAGGGGCTCAGGTAGAGCTATGAACACATCGGTCGGTGAAGGTGTTCCTGGTTTTTGGGGTGGCTTAATGGAGTCAAGCCAAAATCTATAGAAATCAAGCTTGATTTCTTAAGAATCCGTAGCTTTCTTGATAAAAACAATGGTTTGGGGCCGTATTACTGATCAGAGAGCTAGAGATGTTTGCATAATCTCATCGGCAATGCCGTGGAGTTGAATTTGCGGTGGAACAAGTGATTGGAAGATGCTGAACAACAATGATTTTCCCAGTAACGGAGCCAACTGATATCGTCGGAATATCAGGTTTAGCGGTAACAGTGATATAAAGGGGATATGTAGCTAATTATAGATTATTTCACAAGGGAGAAGTGGTGGATATAATGAACCACGGTGGTTGGACTTATGTTATGAACCAAGACGGTGAGTAAGTCGACAAATTGACAGAGTAGCTTTGTGTATATTATTTCTTGGATGCCTTTCCATTACATTATGACCCGATATATATAGGCAATTGCTAATATGGTTTATCTAAAAATGACAAGAAATTAAAAGAATATAATTATGTTACATAAGTCGGCAAGACAACTGTCGAGGAGGGGTGATGGAGTGTGGACTTGAAGATCAGTCGAACTCATTCCTTCCTTTGTTTTGTTGTCAATAGTTTAGAGCTGACAGGCCCGATAATATGGGTCACATTCAATGTGTCCGATGTGTCGGAGTATGGATGAGTGTCAACGTCGGAGGTCAACCTTAACCTGGGTCCAACGTATTGAATGCGGACTAGCGGGATGGAGGCCCCAAATCTGTTGTAGGGCCTAGATTCAGGCCCAATCTAGATGCTCGGGTTCCGATCTGGATCGGGTATATCATAAGTTTTTTGTATCTTTTGAACAACTTTCTTTGCACCTACAATGCAACATTATGGGATCTGAATTCTCATTCTTTCATTCGGTGTAAGTTCATGGACAAGCAAAGACCCTAGTAACTCATCCTTGGAAAGGATAGTTAAGTCAATTGCTTCTTGTATAGCAATGAACTTACCATCCCATTCTGGTGGGAGACTTCTCAGTTGCTTTTGGACTTTCCCTTGGATGGAAAAAGTTCTTCCAAGGGATTATAGTCCATCAATGATATCAGAAAGTCTTCTATCCATTTCCCAAACAGATTCAGATGGTTTCATTTTAAATAGTTTATAAGAATGCATCAGGATGTTAATCCTTGATTCTTTCACTTTGTTTGGGCCTTCATATGTGAGCTCAGGTTTGGACCAAATGTCCTTAGACATTTTGCGCAAAGACACATACCTAGTGTTGGTCCTAGAGAAGGGTGAGAATATAGTCAGAGGGGGTGAATGACTATATTGGAATTTCAAAAACTTTTCTTATAATTAAAATCTTTGCACAGCGGATAAGTCCCTTCTTAAAAGTTGTTTCAAAGTAGATTATGCACACACAAGGTATGAAAATAATGCAGTGATGACGTAGATCAAGTGAAATTAAAATACTTGACCACCAAAACCAATAGTAGAAAGAGGACTAGGTTCATCGTAGTATAGCTATAGCGAATCAAGGTCGATCCCACAGGGAACCAATTGTGGATCATTTATATACAAACAATTAATTACGCATGTCAAGGACACAAAGGCGGTCTACGACCAACAAAAGACAAGAAAAAGTAAAGGACACGACCCGACACAACACATAACGTAATTAACCTCCCCAATTATCATGTTATCGTTTGGATCTAGAGATTCTATATAATTGGCTACGGGAGTCATCCCCTAAACTAGATCTAGCTCCGGGTAGGCCATCTAGATCACTATGCTACATCACGTGACTTCGCTTTTTCGGCCTCCATCTCATATGACTCGCACGCTTACAAAACTAGGGATGCCGATATTAACCGTATTCCTCACCTAGGCAACATTCCTTTTTTCGGCGTGCTTCCTAAGCGATCGCATCGCCCGTCCCATTAACAATTACCCGCACGGTCTCATGTTAATCTACGATTTACGTATAACTAGGTGTCGACAATTCCCAAATACGTAACGAATGTCTAGATCTCGCCGAAAGTCCCGGAAGATCAATTCATGAGCCGACCTAGAGCCCTATATTGCTATTTCCTAATAATACGCTAATTAAAACAGACGAGCAACGTAGCCGTAGCCATACCTACTAAGATAAGAAATTATAGGTGGACAATCACACCATAAAGACGTGGCTAGATTGACGCGGCGAAAACCTAAATCTTAGCATTTCTACATACGTAACGGATAAAATAGAGACTCATAAAGAAATTATACAGATCTACTAAAAACACGGTTGTTGGTCATACCAAAGTCATCTATAGGTCACCGGATCACAGATCTGGGCGTGTGGATCCTTATGACAAGGAATCCCCACGCCTCATATCGTATCCTTAGATCTACATCGTTCGGTAAAGAACGAACAACCTCAAACGATAAACAATAATTGGGGACTTAATTACAAAGAACTAAGAACAAATAAATACAAGAACTTACATTATTGCAGATCTTGCATAAAAACTGCTCTAAGAAAAACTGAAGATTTTATTATAAACTGAGAAGTGTAAAAAATGTATTGTGTAAAGAAGTGTGTTTTTGGCGTGTATAGCATGCCTTTATTTATAGGGGTTCAAGCTAATTAAGAGATATACTTCAAAATGTCAAAACAAATAAGAGATAACTCTCGGCCGATCAAGAAAAGATGAAGTGCGCCCCCTCTTCATGCATATCCTCAAAGTTGGCGCCATCTTGGAGTCTTTTGTCATGCTTATCCGATATTTATCTTGAATTTCCTTTGATTTATCTTGAGATTTAATTCTTCCATTTGTATTTATCCTCCATAATTATCCAAATCTGCAAAATAGATATTTATCCCAAAATAAATCATATTTAAATAAAACGGATAAATATAATAAAACCGGATAAATACCGATTTATAAATAAAAACAGATAAACGCCAATAAAAAATGGATAAATACCAAATTATATTTTATAAATCACAAAACATTAAATAATCCATATAATCATGTGATTTAATATAAAATACATATTATTAATCTCGATTTAAGGTCAACGTAGATGACTTTTACGGGTATAATTTGACCGTCATCAACTACCCCCCACTTAGACTTTGATCGTCCCGAACAAAGCATCAATAAGTCATTTCCCAAGAAAACAATTGCCATGGTTAAATCATACTTACGCGAGAAGCTCGAGTCAACTCATACCATTCATGCTCATAAGATATCCATTATTCACTACTCTCTATGAACCGAAGTGATGTGTGCATGGGCATTCAGTTTTATATAATCGAAGCAAGATTAGAGTTTATGCTAACTTCGTAATCTCAACCTACCAACATCAGCATTCCCACTTCTTAAGCCTCGCAATGGATAAATACATGGTGCAATAAGCAAGAGCGTCATCCATAAGGTTTTTGGACTTGGAGACCGAGAAAAATACTCAAGCCTCTTAAAAATTGAATTTTTTTTTTCTCATTTTCATCATTTCAAACTTTGCCACTTCTCAAGAGAGAAACTTGCTTTAAAAGTAAAGTATGCATTGCAAGAATCTCTCTCTCACGGATTAGTGGAAGCATTGAATATTACCACAAGCGCGGGGCTACTTTGGTAATGTTACTACAAGCCCAGTGTTTAACTTATTGTCAAAACACAGATAATTCTCAAGTTTATTACTCTGCTTTGATGGCTAGAAGATAAGAATACATCAGCAGATAAATTTCGACACTAGGTCTGCATAACCAATCATCTACGCAATGTACACATAATTCTTCTTAGTTATTATAATTTGTGCGGTATTCGTCGATTCATTTTGAGTAATCAAATAATAAATAACTACTTGCAATAGTTGGCATGAATATCCTTAAGTTCACATTCACATAAGTATAATATGATCACGTAATTATGCAACTTGGTTCCTTTCCTATCAATTCTTAGCTAGGAACTCACAATTCTAAGGGTATGAGATATAATTAATTTGGCATTTATGCAAAAAAAAAAAAAAATTTCACCGTTTCATTCAATTGTTCAATTATAGCATCATGGCTCCTACCCCCCACTTAAACTTGGCATTGTCCCCAATGACAAATAAAAATGAGAATTTAAGAAAAAGACTTAGCTCTGGAAACGGCTCTCAAGTAGATGCAGAACATCGGAGTTATTCAAGCACGTCGTGGAGAAGCAAGTGAAAACCTGTTTAAGCAAACCAAATAGAAACTCCACGAAACCGTTAATTACCTGTCAATGGAAGTTATAAAATAATGTGGCAGTAATTAGATATAAAATATCCAAAAACAAATTAAGCCACTTTATTCCATACAACCGATGACAAGGAAAACCAGAGAGTTAAAACTACTCGTCCAGACACCAATTCTAAAACGAATAAGAAAAAGGAAATATACAGACTCAAAAAGAAAAATACTAAATAGAAAGAAAAATAAACAAGCAACTAAAGATGGTAGTCTTCATCTATAACCTCCATCGCTTAAATATTCTTAAAACCGGATGGAGAAGACAAAGATCAAGAAGCATTACCCCATGTGGGAAAACACGAGGTTTACTGGATTAACCATGCATTTAATCCAGTGTAAAAGAGAAACTTGGTGAGGTATAACAGATTTAATGTGACCTATTGGCGAAAGATAAAATCAAATACTTAGCGCAGACGCTTCACGTTTTGATTGGATATCAACAACCTAGGGAGATGTTGCTTCTCCTCGAAATTACGAATCACCCAATGTATCACGTAAAAGTCATAACCGTCATCAACAAGGTCGGATTGGTGTGATATTTGTAGAACAAAACTCATCATCCAGAAATGCCGGGATAGGCGTAAAAGTGTGAAATTTAAAACTTCCGGTAGAAAGATAAGTTGTATTTTGATCGAACCAAAAACTTTTAAAGTCTAGCTAGGGTCAGAGCTACACGTACCCCAGCTAGTATCATGAAAACCAAAATGATAAAAGATAATCATTAAAACTTGGCAATATTCAAATTCCGCAACAAAAGGGTATGTTGTAAAGAAAATGGAAGTTGAGAGTATGATGGGTTTAGAAAAAGACATACATAAGGATGGTAAGAAAAGATAAAGGGTGGGTAAGAAATCGTGTTTTGGGTGGGTATTTTTTAAGGGATTGGGTAGGGTGGGAGAGTGAAATAGATGGAAAGAAAGAGAGGGAATGGAAGAATGGTATTAGAAATGTGAACTGTGAGGCAGAATGGTGAGAAAATAGAAAGGTTGAAGGGTGAAAAGGTACAAAGGAAAGGATAAGGATAGTTGCAGAACGAATTGCACACAACTTTGGATTTTCACTCGGATCGCCATTCTAAAAAGTTTTGGAAGTTGACCAAGATTGTTCTTGTTCGCACCAATCATTCTCTGTTACATTTTCAGTAATTCTCAAGCTCTCTTAATGCTTCCATCTTAAGGTTGATTGCTAAATTTCCTTTTCTTTAGCAATTTCTCGACTCTCCTACGGAACTCTACTTCATGTGGCCTATATTGAGTAAAAACGTTTTGCACATCCTTAGCCCAATGGCCATCAGAACACGGAAAAATAAAAAACCTCAATATATGTCACGTTACTCTTATTTGACTTAACGAAAACAAAACCTAAAATTCTAAAAAGAAATCCTAAGGGTTTTAAAGAAGTAGTTATGAGTTTAAAGTCCTCAGCTCGACTTTCCAAAAAGCATCCTTGTCAGTCATCCTTCTTGGATCGCTAGATGTTGACCCCCTGAGCACTATAAGAGGTGGGCTCGTTGCTTTTGCGGATTAATACCCTTCCTTTGGTTGTGAGACCTAGGAAACGAAATTTATCCATACCATTTATACAAAGCTCTTACCTCGGCTCTCGTTTTAGGAACTAGTGAATTTAAAGAAGATTTAGTCCTAGGGACCCATTTTAATCACATCCTCTATAATGCTGCTTCATTATGCTCTCTCAAAACTCAACGTCTTCCTTGGATTGCGAATGCTTAACTACACAAATTGTTGCTCCCATGGCCACTAGAAGCAATCTCATGCATAGGACAAGGAGATTTTGACGAACTACGAGGAACTCTTTATTCATTGCTTCCATTCAACAACTACATGTTTCCCTACACCCTCTAGATGAGACAGATTTGGGGGCAGAACCTTTGGCACTAATAAAATTAATCTTACAAACCAACTCCGGGCTAAGATTCTCATTCAGGTTCATGTAAAGACTAACTTATGTTCAAAAAACCAAAAGATAGTAAAACATAAGCAAAAAAGGTAGTACCTTGCCTTCAACATTGTACCACGAATAATTCGAACCTTTTAATATTTATTTTCTCGGAGCCATCTTGTTGCTTTAAAGGTGTTGCTTCCATTTCTTTTCCCATCGTAGATTCGTAGCTCCACATGTCGCTGGGTTATTTTCTCAGCGCCCGCGAAAAATTACTGACTCGGATTATTTATTCCCTGGTTTCTGCAAACAGAAGAAAAACAAAACGAACCGTAGACTGATTTTAACATGGTTTCCCATGCTGCTATCAGACCTATGGATTAACATACGGAGATAAACAGACACGCGAAATTCCAGAAAACCGACGAGGCTCGCTGGCAGCGAGAAGCGGTCTCGCTGGGAGCAAAACCAGTTTTTTAGAATCTGGAATTTTTACACAGAGCAGACAACCAGAGGGACTCAAAAACATAAAAACAGACTCTAAAACAGAAAACTCGACATGAATAAAAACTATTTATATATAAAATTGACCGTTGGTTCCCCGGCAACGGCGCCAAAAACTTGATGACGTAGATCAAGTGAAATTAAAATACTTGACCACCAAAACCAATACTAGCAAGAGGACTAGGTCCATCGTAGTATAGCTATAGCGAATCAAGGTCGATCCCACAGGGAACCAATTGTGGATCATTTATATACAAACAATTAATTACGCATGTCAAGGACACAAAGGCGGTCTACGACCAACAAAAGACAAGAAAAAGTAAAGGACACGACCCGACACAACACATAACGTAATTAACCTCCCCAATTATCATGTTATCGTTTGGATCTAGAGATTCTATATAATTAAGCTAGACTCGACAACTATTAATCCGATTCGTATTTCTTTTATATTGGCTACGGGAGTCATCCCCTAAACTAGATCTAGCTCCGGGTAGGCCATCTAGATCACTATGCTACATCACGTGACTTCGCTTTTTCGGCCTCCATCTCATATGACTCGCACGCTTACAAAACTAGGGATGCCGATATTAACCGTATTCCTCACCTAGGCAACATTCCTTTTTTCAGGCGTACTTCCTAAGCGATCGCATCAATCTCTGTCCCATTAACAATTACCTGCACGGTCTCATGTTAATCTATGATTTACGTATAACTAGGTGTCGACAATTCCCAAATACAGAACATGTCTAGATCTCGCTGAAAGTCCCGGAAGATCAATTCATGAGCCGACCTAGGAGCCCTATATTGGTATTTCCTAATAATACGCTAATTGAAACAGACGAGCAACGTAGCCGTAGCCATACCTACTAAGATAAGAAATTCTAGGTGGACAATCACACCATAAAGATGTGGCTAGATTGACGCGGCGAAAACCTAAATCTTAGCGTTTCTACATACGTAACGGATAAAATAGAGACTCATAAAGCAATTATACAGATCTACTAAAAACACGGTTGTTGATCATACCAAAGTCATCTATAGGTCACCGGATCACAGATCTAGGCGTGTGGATCCTTATAGACAAGGAATCCCCACTGCCTCATATCGTATCCTTAGATCTACATCGTTCGGTAAAGAACGAACAACCTCAAACGATAAACAATAATTGGGGACATAATTACAAAGAACTAAGAACAAATAAATACAAGAACTTACATTATTGCAGATCTTGCATAAAAACTGCTCTAAGAAAAACTGAAGATTTTATTATAAACTGAGAAGTGTAAAAAATGTATTGTGTAAAGAAGTGTGTTTTTGGCGTGTATAGCATGCCTTTATTTATAGGGGTTCAAGCTAATTAAGAGATATACTTCAAAATGTAAAAACAAATAAGAGATAACTCTCGGCCGATCAAGAAAAGATGAAGTGCGCCCCCTTTCATGCATATCCTCAAAGTTGGCGCCATCTTGGAGTCTTTTGTCATGCTTATCCGATATTTATCTTGAATTTCCTTTGATTTATCTTGAGATTTAATTCTTCCATTTGTATTTATCCTCCATAATTATCCAAATCGATAAATACCGATTTAAATAAATATTGTAAAGTAAAGTGCTATAAGTAAATGAACACATGTGATTTAGGTTTATAATCTCGATGGTTCGTTGATGACTTTTACGGGTATAATGGTGTAATCCCTTAATCCATTCTTCTCATTTGATGATTGGGGGAATTCACTATTGACTTTCACTAATACAGTAATGTGATTGTCCATGGCTACACAAGCTTCACAATCTCCAAGACTATAACTCCCTGGCTACAAAAACTTCAGTGACTCGGTCTTCAACATTGCTCCTTGAGAACAAATTCTTCAGCAGCTATCACAAAAACACAACTCCTTCTCAGACTTCTTTGATTCAGTTGCTTGAGATGAATGTGAATTTGACAAATTCACCAAACTTGATTAGGTTCAGACTTGAATGATTCTGATTGAGTCCTTGATAATTCTGAACTTCATCCTCTGGATTGAGCAATGTGAGTTCGAATATAAGGCTTGAGAATTTTGCAGAGTTTCAGTACCTTTTGTCCTCAATTCAATCGTTCATTTTTTTTCACTTCCAGTGTCTTCTCTTTATAGACTTGATATCCTTGATTTGAAAATTTGTCCATTGGCTATTTAATGCTGAGGATAATCCTTGATTTTTAATTCTTGATTCCTCATTGATTTTATTCTCCTTGATTTCAGTGATCCGGATTTTATTCAAACGTTCTTCATAAAATCCGTCATTGATTCATTCTGCATTAATTGCTTGTTTTGCTTATTTTCCAAGTTCTGAATAAAATGCAGACAACACATTTGACTTTGTTGTTTAAGTTGTTGCTTGACCGGCTTAGTGAATCTTTTTCCTTTGCTGTTGAGATCCTCTTCACTGTTCTTCTTGATAGTCAGCCGGTAGAGCTTTTACTTAGCCGTTTTGTTGTTTTCTTTATTTCTTTGAGTTTCCAAGTATGCTTGTACTTCACTGATCCTTTATTTGGGTGAGATCAGTGTACATCATATTAAAAGAATTGATTTCATCACTTGAAATATATCTTAGACTTATCCAAGGTCATCACAGACTTCCCTAGTTATAAGTCAGTCCATATGTCTTCACTTGACAATGTTGGTACTTGGCCGCCTTTACTCTGCTGATCTTCTGTCTTTCACTTAGCCATCCTACCGGTCTAGTACAGAACTTGTCTGACTGAACTTATACAACATGTCAGACTCTAAGTAAAGACTTATACAAATATTTCTAACTTATTTCGGGCTTGCTATAACAGCTAGTATGACCATCATCAAAACAAATAAAATGTTCAAAACAATTTCCCCCTTTTTGTTGATGCCAAAACCCTCATAAGAAAACATGTTTTCATATGATAAAAGGAATAAAATTCAACAATTTTATTCATCCATAAAGGGCATAAACTTATTTAAAGGCAAATAGAAAAATTATTACAATCTACTTATTCTCTTGAAACATGATGGCTTTACTTGTGCTTTCCTTGCCCTTGCCTTTGGAGCTTTTTGCTTATTACTACCTTCCTTCTTTTTGGTAGCATCAAAATTTTCTTCAAGAATTTGATTGGTGGCCTCAGATACATGGATGAGAGTGTCAAGCTGCTTGAGTGAATCATCCAAGATGTTGTCAATACTCTGAATTTGTATAGTATGATCATTCAGAGTGTCCACCATGGGTTGAGTTTGTCATCAACTGCACCTGCTAGATATTCTATGGTTGATTGTACATGCTGAGGGATAAGAGACTTCAGTTGGCAAATCAAGTCTCCTTGCCTTTCTATCACAACATCTTGAACTTTAATGTGGCTGATTTGAGCCTCAATCTTGTGATCCATGGACGCATATCGGCTTCTCAATGCTATTTTGAGATTTTCTCCACTCAGTTTTTGCCTCTCCATATCCACACTTAGGGGATCAATGTCCAAATGGAATGCCATGACTACATCCTCCTTTGCCGGTGCAAATGTATCAGCTGGTTCTTTTTATTTTTCTTCTTCAATCTCCTGATCAGATAGATTTTTGTGTGGAAGAGCTTCCATCTTTAAGTCCTGGTTGGGACTGTCCTTCTGCTTCATTTGTTGCAGGTCTAACTTCCTCAGCTGTCATTCCCCATTGATCAATTTTGGGGGTCCTTGTTGAGTCAGTTGGTGTGATTTCTCAGTTGAGCCACTCAGCTACTTTTGTTTATATGCTTTACTCCTTTGAATAACATCCTAGAGTGTTAGAGAATCATCAGATTCTTCTTTCTCTTCTTGATCATCAGCGTGATGATCATCTCCTGCCTCTTCATCTTCATCTTCTATGAGATGAAATTCTTCATCATTCACTTTCTCTTCACCATCTTCATCAGGGGTTAGATAGTAAGCTTCATCATCTTCTTCCTCTTCTTCAGGATGAACTTCTTCCTTGGATCTTCTTCATCCTCACTAATTACACAGGGGATGTCTTCGTTGCTTGGTAGACTCCTTTGTTGAGATTTTGTGGTCTGAGATCTGGTTCGTCTGCTGATCCTAGAACAACTGCCTTCTGGTTGCTTTCTTTTCTACCCTGATGTTGTCTGGCATTTTTGTGAAGCCTTGTGATAAGTGAACATCACTTTTGCCTCATGTAACTTGTATAAGTGAATAGGTTTCACTTTCATTTGATCAAGCAAAAATTGGAGAGGAATCCTATAGGATTTCTTCTCCCAAAAGATGTCATGCTTTAGCTGCCCCGTCTTTGCCACTAATTTTCCAAGATCAATGTCTCATTGAATTTGTTCCGTCAGTCTGTTGAAAAAAAAAGCTGGACTGTTGAACTCAAGGCCCTGATAAATGATGGTCATTAGTCTGGTCCTGACTTTTGTCATCTCAATGCATGGATCCTTTCTTCCCTTCAATACTTTTGGTGATTAGGTGGGCAAATTCTGCAAACGGCCGTTTGAGTGCCGATCTTAGATAGTTGAGTTTCTTTGCCGCAAGACTTGGATTCTTGGCAATCACTGTCCAGAAGGTATTGATGTTGATTTCCACATCTTTTATCTCTAAGGGTCCGGTGATGGAGATTTTGAGACACCTATTGAGAGACCCGGTGTGATAACTGATGACGTAGATCAAGTGATTATAAAATACTTGACCACCATAAACCAATACTAGCAAGAGGACTAGGTCCATCGTAGTACAACTATAGCGAATCAAGGTCGTCCTACAGGGAACCAATTGTGGTTTATTTATGTACAAACAATTAATCATCCATGTCAAGGACACAAAGCGGTCTACGACCAACAAGAGACAAGAAAGATAAAGGACATGACTCGACACAACATATAAACAACGTAATTAACCTCCCCAATTATTATGTTATTGTTTGGATCTAGAGATTATATATAATTAAGCTAGACTCGACAACTATTAATCCGATTCGTATTTCTTTTATATTGGCTACGGGAGTCATCCCTTAAACTAGATCTAGCTCCGGGTAGGCCATCTAGATCACTATGCTACATTACGTGACTTCGCTTCGTAGGCCTCCATCTCATATAACTTGCACGCTTACAAAACTAGGGATGCCGATATTAACCGTATTCCTCACCTAGGCAACATTCATGTGGTTAGGCGTACTTCTTAAGCGATCGCATCAGTCTCCGTCCCATTAACACTAACTTTTTAGATATCATGTTAATCTACGATTTACGTATAACTAGATGTGCACAATTCCCTAATATAGAACAGATCTAGATCTCGCTGAAAGTCCCGGAAGATCAATTCATGAGCCAACCTAGGAGCCCTATATTGGTATTTTCTAATCATACGCTAATTAAAACAGACGAGCAACGTAGCCGTAGCCATACCTATTAAGATAAGAAATTCTAGGTGGACCATCACACCATAAAGACGTGGCTAGATTGACGCGATGAAAACCTAAATCTTAGCATTTCTTTATACGTAACGGATAAAATAGAGATTCATAAAGCAATTATATAGATCTACTAAAAACACGATTGTTAATCAAAATAAAGTCATACATAGATCACGAGACATAGGCGTGGGCGTGCGGATCCTTATAGACAAGGAATCCGTACTGCCTCACGTCGTAATCCTAAATCTACATCATTTAACTAAGAAATAACAATCTCAAACGATAAATAATAATTTGGGAATTAATTATAAAAACTAAGAGAAAATAACTACAAGAACTTACATAATTGCAGAACTTGTAAAAAACCACTCTGAGGAAAACTGAGGATTTTATTATAAACTGAGAGAAGTGTCTAAGGTGTCTAAGGTGTGTTTTTGCTAATGAACTAGAACAAGTATATATAGGAGTAAAAATCGAGTTAGGATAAGCATTAACTGATCTAAAATAGGTTTCCTAAATCCAAATGAAGTCTAAAACGCGTCGAGATAACTCCAAGTCGATCCGATAGCTTAAACGAACTCGCTCCCAGCGAGCCTAGATGTCGCTGCCAGCGAGTCCATCAACTTCTGATTGGCTCGCTGGCTCTTGTCATTCCTTACTCCTCTTTTCGCGCTGATCCGATATTTATCTTCAATGCACTCCGAATTTTCTTCGATTTATCTTGAGATTTAATTCATCCATTTGTAATTATCCTCCAATTTATCTCAATCTACAAAATAAATATTTATTGCACGGTAAATCGTATTTAAATGATAAAAACAGATAAAAACCAAATTATATTCTATTAATCACATAACATTAAATAATCATTATACACATGTGATTCAACATAAAATATATATTATTAGGCTCGATTTAAGGATAATGTTGATGAATTTTATGGGTATAATTTGACCGTCATCAATAACCAGGTCCCGTCCAAACACATTACTGGTGATGGTGTCCAGTGATCCTTTCATTTTTCCTGGAAAAAACTTTGCATTTCGCTAGAACGAAATTAGGGTTTCATAGAAGAAACCTGAGATTGGGGGTTAAGAAAGGTCATTAATCCAAGGTTGATGCATCCATCCACCAATCTTTTGCTTGAGGGTCATTGTTGCACAATGTGAGATAGTGCTCTGTTCTAAAGAACGATCCGGTGATGATCGATCTCTCATACTCTTTTCTAGATTCGGTTATTGAGATGATGAAGCCATTTCCTTAAGGAATTTTGAGAGAAAAAGCTTTGAAATTTCTGAGAAAATAGGGTTCAAGAAATTCAAAGAGGGCTTAAGCTTTCTAAAAAACTGAAGTGTTGTTTATATAGGTGAAGATTTTGATAGTGTGAAAGTAGTTGAATATGGAAGGATTGTGGTGGAGTAATGACGTGATTTTGTGTATATAAATCGCGGTTTTTGAGTGAAATAGGGGAGAGGATTGAGACATGTAATGATTAGTGCCCGGGAATCGAGGCGTTGCCCCATTCTCTCTTGTCAAATAATAACCTCCACCATTTAAAATAAACTCCAGGTGGGTAATTCTTCATAATAAATAGATAAATCCTCAGATTTTCCATATGTGTAAATGTATTATTCATTTCACACTTCCTTGATAATTCTTTCACTAGTGGAGTGATTGAGATTGATATGCTTGTTACTCGCCTATCTTTCACTGAGCTGCTTCATCAAAACTATTCCTAACAATCGGGTATGTGAACTTCGCTGGTACCAGTGCCTTACCTACCAAGTGAGCGCACAAGAAATGGCAAAGGTTCAGTCAGCTACTGAAGTCACTCCGCTGATTACTCCAGTTAGCTGCTCATTGTAACTTAGTCAAGTTCAATCATTCCCAACTCAGTTCTCAACTTACAAAATATTTCATGACTGAGTGGTTTTGTGAAGATATCAGCCAATTGATCTTCTATAGATATATATCTCAAGATTACATCTCCTTTCTCCACATGATCTTTTATAAAGTGATGTCTCACATCAATGTGCTTTGTTCTTGAGTAAAGCACAGGATTTTCTGTAATAGATATTGCACTTGTATTGTCACACATGATTGGAATTGTCTTCTCCTCTACTCCATAATCTCTTAGCTGTTGTCTAATCCATAATACTTGTGCACAACAACTGCCTACTGCTATATATTCTGCTTCAGCTATTGAAGTGGATATGGAATATTTCTTTTTACTAAACCATGATACTAGTCTACTGCCTAGCATCTGACAAGTTCTAGAAGTGCTTTTTCTGTCAATTTTGCATCCAACATAGTCTGAGTCTGAGTATGATATCAATTTGAATCCCCATCTTTTGGATATCAAATTCCTACATTGATTGTGTGCTTCAAATATTTGATGATTCTCTTAGCTTCCAACAAGTGAGATTCTTTTGGTTGAGCATGAAATCTTGCACATACTCCTACTACAAATTCTATATCAGGTCTACTTGCAGTTAGGTAGAGTAGAGATCCAATGATTCCTCTATATATTTTTTTATCAACATCCTTCCCATTTTCATCCTTTCCAAGTATAATTCTTGCACACATAGGTGTTTCAGAAGTTCCACTAGTGTCCATACCATACTTGTTGATTAAGTCTTTTGTATACTTTGCGTGATTGATGAAGATCCCATATTTCATCTATTTTACTTGAAATCCAAGAAAGTAGTTGAGCTCTTCCATCATACTCATTTGAAATTTGCTTTTCATCAGATTTGCAAATTTCTCACACAGCTTTTAATCTTCTGATCCAAAGATGATATCATCTACATAGATCTGAACTAGCAATTGCTTGTTCCATCTTCTATTTTGAAAAGAGTATTGTCAATGGTTCCTTTGTTGAATCCATTGTTGATTATCTCATACCAGGCTCTAGGGTCCTGTTTGAGCCCATATATTGCCTTTTGAGCTTGTATACTTTATCCTCTATTCCTTTGATCTGGAATCCAGGTGGTTGTTCCACATATACTTTTTCTTCTAGAAGTCCATTTAGAAATGCACTTTTGACATCCATTTGATAGACTTTGAAGTCTTTGTGAGCTGCAATGTCTAGAAAAAGTCTGATTGCTTCCAATCTTGCTATAATGGGGCAAAGGTCTCATCATAATATATGCCTTCTGCTTGAGAGTATTCTTTTGCATCCAGCCTTGCTTTGTTTCTAATGATTTCCCCTTGTTCATCTTGTTTCTAAACACCCACTTTGTTCCAATGATGTGGGCCATATCTGGTCTGTCAACAAGTTCCTAGACTTCATTTCTCTCAAATTCATTGAGTTCTTCTTGCATGTTGTAATACAATCAGCATCTTGGATTGCATCATCTATTGTTTTGGATTCCACTTGTGATAGAAAACAAGTGAGCATGCTTTCCAGTTGTCTTTTGGTTCTAACACCTGCATGAACATCACCAATGACTTGTTCTTCTGGATGATCTCTGAGCCAGTTTAAGTCAGGTTGAAGTTGTGCTTGCTCTGGTTCTTCTACTGTTCTTGCTTGTGCATAGATTTCTTGAGCTTGTCTTGGTGCCTCTGTTGTTGCAATAGCTGGTACTTCATCTTGATTGTCAAAAGTGTGATCCATAATGGTAGTTGGTACTGTTGTATTCATGTAGACTTGTCCTTGTGGAGCTTCTTCTTCAAAGGAGTGTAAGTCCTCACTACTAGTGTTTGGTTCATCAAACACTACATGAATTGATTCTTCAATTACCAGAGTTCTTTTGTTGAGTACTCTAAAAGCTTTGCTGGTGTATGAGTATCCAATGAATATTGCTTCATCAGCATTTTCATCAAAAGTATGAAGTTGATTCATGTTCAAAACAATGCATTTAGATCCAAACATGTGTAAGTGAGATATGTTAGGTTTTCTTCCATTCCACATTTCATAGGGTGTTTTCCCATGATGTTTATTGATGATGGATCTATTTTGAGTGTAACATGTTGTGTTTGCTGCTCAGCCCAAAATCTCTTTGGTAAGCTTGCTTCTGCTATCATGGTTCTAACTGCTTCTTTCAGAGTTCTATTCTTCTTTCTGCTACTCCATTTTTTTGTGGAGTTCCTACTGTTGATAGTTGATGTAGGACACCATTTTCATCACAGTAAGTTCAGATCACGTCATTTGGGAACTCTGTGCCTCTTTCTGATCTTATCTTGATGATCTTTAGTTTCTTTTCATTTTGAATTCTTCTCAGTAAATCTGGAAGCTTCTTGAGAGTATCTATTTTCTTGTTCATGAAAATTGTCCATGTGAACTTTTGAAAAGTCATCAACCACTACTAAAGTGTATTTCTTTCCACTTACACTCACTGGTGTAACTGATCCAAAAAGATCCATATGTAAGTGATGTAAGATCCTTGTTGTTGATTGAAGTGGCTTTGACTTGAAAAAACTTTTGATCTGTTTTTTTCTGACATGCATCATAAAGACTTTCCTTCTTAAATGTGATGTCAGGTAAGCCTTCCACTAACTTGTTCTTTGACAACTTGTTGATGGTCTTGAAATTAAGATGATTTAGTCTTATTTGCCAAATCCAGCTGGGTGATTGTTTGTTCTTGACAAGTAGGCATGTTTCAGCTTTGGCTGTCCTCCAATCTACCACATACATGTTGTCTTCTCTCTTTCCTGCAAGTACAACTGTGCTGGTTTGATTGTGAATCACCTTGCATCCTTCTTTGCTGAAGTGCACATTGTAGCCTTTGTCACAAAATTGACTAATGCTTAAAAGATTGAAGTTCAATCCCTTGACATGTGCCACATTCTGAATCATCAGATTGTTCTTCAACATGATGCATTCCCCCTTAATCTTTCCGGGGTTTTCTTTGCCTCCAAAAGTAACTTTGGGTCCATCAAAAGCTTTAAATTCAGTCAGCCATCCCTTGTTTCATGTCATGTGTCTGAAACATCCAATGTTTATACCAAACATCCTACAAAACAAATTAAGCAAGCTTAGGTGTTAAACGAACCAAGCCGCTCATGAACAAGCTCGTGTTCGACTCGTTAGTATCTATGATCGTTCGTTTGTTTAGCTTAACAAACCAAGCTTGAACATGATTTTAAGCTCGTTTCCAAAACGAACGAACACGAACATACTCGTGAACGTTCGATTATATTCACGAATCTGCTTATATAGACAAATCAATGTACAACCTAACTTTTAACTCATAAGATGATAAGAAATCTATTAATCTAATAGATAGTCTAGAGTAATTTTATAGATTATTGATAGAGTTGTCATAATGTTTTTATTACTATAATGTTTGAATATTGCTTTGAATTTTGTTATTTATTCATTTGGACTTAATTTTTTATACCTTAAAAGTAAATGCAAAAATACTTGTAGCATGCCAAACTCAAACACGAGTTTGAAAAAAATTTCCTTATAAATGAGTTGAGTTCGAACATAATTTTATGTTCGTTTATTAAGAAAACATTCGTGAACAAGCTCGTTACCTTAACGAACCAAGCTTGAACACATTTTTATGTTCATTTACTAAACGAACTAACATGAACAAGCTCGTGAGTTAAACAAACAGAGTTTGAACAACTGATACTCGATTTGGCTCGGCTCGTTAACAGCCATCCCAACACTGTTTGGGTCCATACCTGTTAGCAGTCATGCCTCCTACTCCAAGTGTATATCCAAATGATTTTCTCCTTGGAGGGTTGAAGTCATCAACCTCATATGTATAAGGCATGGCAGAATAGCTTCTAATAGGTTTAAAAGTATTCTGATACATTTCTCTATCTTTTGGTGTTTTAGCATCATGTTTCACATTCCAAACTACAGTAGAAGACCTATTTTCATATTTCCTTTTGTATCTAGGACCATGCCTATTTTGGCTTTTCCTAAATACATTTGTCCTTTTATAAAATGGTTTTCTCTTATATTTTAGGGGTGGAACATTCCAATCATCTTTTGAAGGGTATAGTCTACCTTTGCCTTTCAGTATACCTTTACCTTTAATGGGCTGGTAAGATGATTTACTCTACTATTTCACTGCACTAGGTTTTGACTTTACTGGTGCAATTTTGAGTAGTTGAAACTATGGTCTGTCCTTTTTCTGAATTTAGGTCCAGTTTTGGTCCTTGGTTCATAATTGTATTGTCCATTGTCTCCTTTCTCATCTTGACTATTGTAAGATATGGATCCATGAACCATATCTTGATCCATACCTTTTTGGGGGTTTTGTAAGTTGGTTCTTTAAGTGGTGCAGTGGTGGTCTTAACTAGTAGGGAGGTTTTCTCAGCTGGTCTATCAGCATCAGATGAGTGATCATCTGTTGCTTGTTGATCAGTTAAGTGTACTTCCTTACTAGTTGATTTAGCTTTCAGTTCATCCAGTTCTTTCTTTAATCTTTTATTTTCCTCTCTCGGATTCTCACACTCTTGTTCCAGAATTTCATGATACGTTTGAATTTCTTCAAACCGATTCATGAGATTTTGAATTAGATTTGCAGAATCTAATGGAAAATAGGGGATTGTGCAGTGTCAGATGTGGATGCATTTGAGGAGTATAAACTAGATAGTACCTATGTCTTTTCAATTTCCTTAGCCATTAGACATAAACATGCTTTGTCAAAGTCTGAGCTGATGCCTTCGCCGCCGTCTGAGTCATTATCAGACGATCCCTCAGCACTTTCACTACTGGTTTCAGCTTTTAGTGCTTTCTTGCTCTTTCTTTTATCTGATGACTTGTATTTCTTCTTTTCTTCATCTTTGTCTTTTTCTTCAGGACAATCTGCCTTGAAGTGTCCTTTCTTTTTGCAATTGAAGCATCTGTATTCATCATCTTTTTTCTTCATGTCTTTGCTTGAATTTGACTTTTTGTTTGATGAGAACTTCCTTTGAACTTTTTTTGCTAAATCTGTCAAAGCGTTTGATCAACAAAGCAATTTGCTCCTTAAGCTCTTGAGTCTTGAGTCACCTGCTTTGCTTTGCTGGGGTGCAACCAGTGCACTGGCCTTGTGTGGCTCTTCTGATGCACCGTCTTCATTGTTCAGTTCAAATTCATGAGCTTTTAATTGAGACATTAGTGTCAAGGTGTCGGTGTTTGCAAGATCTATTGTTTCTTTGAGTACTGATGTGATGATCTTTCCACCTTTCAGCTAGACCTCTCATGATTTTCAGAAAAACTTCTTTCTGTGGATATGTATGTCCCAGTTCTTGCAGTTCACTGATGATGCTTGAAAATCTGTTATCCATTTGATCAATGGATTCACCGGTCTTCATTTTGAAATTCTCAAATTTATGTTTTGCAACAGATAATTTGTTTTCTTTGACTGCCTCTGATCCTTCATTGATAAGAGCCAATTTGTCCCACATCTGCTTTGTTGTTTTGTAGTCTTTAATCCTCATGAACATATTGATGTCCAGAGTCTTCAAGGTCATCTCTTTTGCAACAAAATCCAGATTTTCTCTTCTTCTATCGTCTTTGCTCCAATCCTTCTTTAGCTTTTCTATTTCTTTTCTTGATCTGCATATGTGGCTATCACACTCGTGATCTTGATTGGGCCCAGCATCTCCTCATGAGTTGCTGCAAGATGAGATAACATTCTTATTTTATATTCATCAAAATTGTTAACATTGAATACAAGTACTTTTGTCATGAAATTCGAAGAGTCCATTGTCACAGACAAAAGGATGTATATATAAAACATAGATTTGAAAACTACTTTGAAAGTATGTGATCTCCTTGTTACCAGAAATCAGATATGAACAGGTTCTGATACTAAGAACACTGCTTCGATACCAATTGTTGGTCCCAGAGAAGGGTGAGAATATAGTCAGAGGGGGGGTGAATGACTATATTGTAGTTTCAAAAACTTTTCTTATATTTAAAAGCTGTTGGGCACCGAATAAGTCCCTTCTTAAAAGTTGTTTCAAAGTAGATTATGCACACACAGAGTATGAATATAATGTAGTAAATAAATACTGTAAAGTAAAGTGCTGTAAGTAAATGAACACAAGGTTTATAGTGGTTCAGGGTGGTGTAATCCCTTAATCCACTCTTCTCATGTGACGATTGGAGGAATTCACTATTGACTTTCACCAATACAATAGTGTGATTGTCCCTGGCTACACAAGCTTCACTCCAAGACTATCACTCCCTGGCTACAAAAGCTTCAGCGACTCAGTCTTCAACACTGCTCGTTGAGAACAAATCCTTCAGCAGCTATCACAAAAACACAACTCCTTCTCAGACTTCTCTGATTTAGTTGCTTGAGATGAATGTGAATTTGATAAATTCACCAAACTTGATCATGTTTAGACTTGAATGATTCTGATTGAGTCTTTGATAATTCTGAACTTGATCCTCTGGATTGAGCAATGTGAGTTCGAAAGAAGGCTAGAGAATTTTGCAGAGTTTCAGTACTTTTTGTCATCAATTCAATCGTTCTTTTTTTCTCTCGATGAGTGCCTTCTATTTATAGCCATGATCTCCTTGATTTGAAAATTCGTCCGTTGGCTATTTAATGTTGAGAATAAACCTTGATTTAATTCTTAATTCCTTCTTGATTTTATTCTCCTTCATTTCAGTGATCCGGACTTTATTCAAACATTCTTCATAAAATCCGTCCTTGATTGATTCTGCATTAATTGCTTGATTTGCTTATTTTCCACGTTCTGAATAAAATGCAGACATCACATTTGACTTTGTTGTTTAAGTTGTTGCTTGACCGGCTTAGTGAATCTTTTTCCATTGCTGTTGAGATCCTCTTCATTGTTCTTCTTGATAGTCAGCCGGTAGAGCTTTTACTTAGCCGTTTTGCTATTTTCTTTATATCTTTGAGTTTCCAAGTATGCTTGTACTTCAATGATCCTTTATTTGGGTGAGATCAGTGTACACCATATTAAAATAATAGATTTCATCACTTGAAATATATCTTAGACTTATCCAATGTCATCACAGACTTCCCTGGTTATAAGTCAGTCCATATGTCTTCACTTGACACTGCTGGTACTTGGCTGCCTTTACTCTGTTGATCTCTGTCTTTCACTTAGCCATCCTACCAGCCAAGTACAGTATTTGTCTCACTGAACTTATACAACATGTCAGACTCTAAGTAAAGACTTATACAAATATTTCAAACATATTTCAGGTTTGCTATTACAGCTAGTATGGCCATCATCAAAACAAATAAAATGTTCCTAACACCTAGCTTCTTCAATTCTTCGTGCATTGGTCAGTATAGTCATAGATCTTGCATTGCTTGAGATTTTCTTTTTGTCAAAACATTCCATTCTTGTCTAGTCTGTTGGGAACTTAATGACCTAGTCTGAACCAGAACGATCCTATCAGACCCAAAAACGGGCAGGCTGCGGTTGGGCATTATTTGTTCCAGATTTTGGAAATCCATTTCTGGGTCATTCTGGATGAATCAAATTCATCACAACAACAGAAACAAAAGAATAACAACTCGAAACAGAGCTAAAAAAAACTTGAATGATCTAAACAACATAATCAAAATGCATAAGGGTGTTTAGGGATTATACCAACACTTGGAGATGATGAGAATAAAGATAATATAGCGGAATCCAAGACCTTACGGCTTGATCTTCACAACACTTTGTGGTGATCCCAAATCCAAAGTCACTCCAAGAATGCAAAACCTTTACCCAAGAAAAGTACAATCTTCTGTTTTGAATATTCTAAGTATTTTGGAGAAACTTCAAAACCTAGTATCTATCTTGAAAGTGGCGTCCCATGTTAGGTAAAATTGGATTAGGTTTCATCTTATGAAATCTTCCTTGTATTGACAAGATTAGGGCTCCATTGGTAAAGTATAATTTACCGAAAATGGTGTCTTGGGCTTAAAGGCCCTTTAAGATGTATTTACTACAATAAGTCCTATTTAATCTAATTAAATAAAGCTCAACGTAGTTGTCTCTCGTTTCATCCAATTAAATGATTAGCCCAATCTACTAGCTATATAATTTATTATTTAGCCACTTTATTAGTCATATTAAATTAAATGAATTTTATTCAATTAATTTAATTTATTACTTTTCACATAAATAATCATTGACTATTAAGTGTCATGTAGAAAACAATTTTCTACATACACTTTGAAATACTCACGTTATTACCATTTATTCGAGGAGTTCTTACAAATGTGAATTACGCGAGATAAGCCGAGGACCATGGGCCTATATCCTGAAGATCCAATGATCCGAGTCACCGACAAAACTCTTTAGTCTAAACACGGTGTTGTAACACCATAGACCCGAGATTTGTTACAATATATGAGCTGAAGGAAGTGTTGAGTGCAGTCAGCATGCAGCTGAGTATATTCAGTTAACTACTCAAGGCTCAGCAGACTGCTGAGTTAGTCTACAGAGTAATCTATAGTTAGAAACGGTTATCATGTTGGATGTTGTTTTAACTGGTTTGTAACTTCTCTTAACTAATTAATGAGGAATATGGAGCTACAAATACCTCATGATCAGTAGCATTGTAACTTAACTCTTTGATTATTCTTTGATTAACAATTCTTCCACTTTATTTCGTTCATTTTAAATTGTGTTTACAATTTCAACATGGTATCAGAGCAGAAACTTGAGAGTTTATGATGCTTTTCTGTGTATTCCTCTGATTTCTTGGAGAAAATTAAGAGTTTTCTTCATCGTTCTTTCCAATTTTCACAGTTTCTTGAGAGAAAACTATGAACATTGTGTGTTCTTGGTCATTTTTTATCATTTGTGTTAAAATTTTAGCATAAATTTTCTAGTTCTTGATAGCCATGGTAGCCAAGAAGCAAGAGCTGAGCCCATCCCGTCCATTCTATGTTCATCCAAATGACAATCCGTCCTTGGTATTGGTACAGCCATTGATGAATGGCATCAATAAAAATCCATAAAAGATGTGTATGGAAATGGTGTTGATTACTAAAAACAAGATTGGCTTCGTAGACAGCACAATAGAGAGGCCTGAAGCAGATTCAAGCAGATTTCCATCCATGGAGGCAGTGTGATAAATTGTGAGATCTTGGATTATAAATTCTGTTGAGAACACCATTGCACAAAGTTTAATGTACTCCCTCCGTCCCATTTTATTTGTCATGTTTGACTTTTCACACAGATTAAGAAAAGTGTAGTTAATGCTTTGAATCATATTAAATGATCTAATATTTTTACACTTATGCCCTTTAAGTTGTTGTTGGAGCATTTAATGCTACATTTTTTATTGTAAATATTGTAAAGAGAAAAGGGTATTTGAAGAATTTTAGCAATTAATGCACAAAGTGGACACTTATTTTGGGACAAACCAAAAAGGAAACATGGACAAATAAAATGGGATGGAGGGAGTACTTCAAGAGTGCCCGTGCAGTATGGAAAAATCTTGCAGCTAGTTTTTCTAATGTGAATGCATTAAGACTTTCTGCTCTTCTTGAAGAAATGCATTTGTTAATGCAGGGTGCTGATTCTGTTAATCGTATTTCACAAAATTGATGGTTCATTGGGAGGATATGAAGACAATTAGGCCTTTCCCGGTATGTTCTTGTGATCCACAGTGCCACTACAATGCAATTAACACTCTGGTGGATCATATGAAAACAGAATATGTCATGAAATTTTTGAAAGGTTTGAGAGATGAGCTTGAGCCTACGGTTTCTCAAACAATGTTGATGGTGCCGTTCCCAGAGATTCATGTTGCTTTTGCAATGGCCATCAAAATTGAAAGGCAGAAGTTATATGTGGAATATAAAGACAAGAATCAAGATTCTTTGATTTTGTTATCCCTGAGGAATGGACAAGGCCAGCATCAAGCAGACGGCAGACCAGGATATATGCCTGCTACCAGCTATAGGTCTAAGAATTCCATGAAAGTTCAGTGCAGTTTATGTGGTTTCAATGTTCATACTGAAGAAACTTGCTATAAGAAGCAAGGCTACCTACCTGGGTTCAAGTCAAAAAGGCTAACTTGGTAGAAGGAACAATCAACAGAAGAAGATCAGGCCCAAAACAGGTCTGATGGACTAGGATTCCTAAGTCTTACTGCACAACAACTTGAGATGTTGATGGCTCTGCTGAGTTTTGATCCTCCTAGACATGCAGGGTTTTCTGTTTGACAACCTAATGCAGTGATCAACCAATTTTTTACCTACTACAGGAACATGTGACTTAAATTTGAAAAGATTTGTACAATAGATCTTGGACTCTGGTGCCACAGATCACATTGTCGGTTTCTTAGTACTATTAAGTAATCATAAGCCTTATACTGGCATAAAAATGGGATTTCTTAATGGAAACAATATTTCTGTTACACATACATGCCAAGTGAGTGTTAACTCTCAGTTAGTCTTACATGATGTATTATGTATTCTTAGTTTTAAATACAATTTATTATTTCTACCTTATTTGATTAATCACTCCAAATATGCAGTTGTATTCTCTGCTAAAAAGTGTGTTTTGCATGACAAGAACAAGAAAGTGAATGGTTCAGCTGAGTTGCACAGAGGATTATATGTGCTAGAGAAACTAGTCAACATTTATGTTGTTAATGCTGAGCAGAATAATACTTTATCTAATAGGCTAGATGATGCTCTTTAATGGCATTATAAATTAGGTCATCTTCCATATAAAAGACTGCAAGTTATTAGTTTTAAATCAACTGATGTAAAATAATGTCAGCCTGATATTTTCTATGTTTGTCCTATGACAAAGATAAAGTAAAATCATTTTCCTTTAAGTACTACTATGTGAATGTTGTTTTTAATCTTGTTCTTATGGATATTAAGGACCTTTTGAGGCATCATACTGTGAATGGACAACACTATTTCTTGACAATTATGGATGATTTCTCTAGATTTACTTGGTTTTTTTAATGAGACATAAATTTGAGGCTTCTGAACTTGTTAAATATTTTGTTAAGCTTGTGTCTAAACAGTTTAACAAGGTTAGTAAAGTGATTAGATCTGAAAATGGAGCCGAATTTTAGCTTACAACTTTCTATGACCAGCACGGCATTATACATCAGACTTCTTGTGTCAAAATACTAGAACAAAATGGTATCGTGGAGAGGAAACATCAGCATTTGCTGAATGTTGCCAGGGGTCTAAGATTTCAGAGTAACTTGCCTATTGAGTATTTGAGTTTCTGTCTTTTACATGCTGTAAAATTAATTAATGCAACACCCACACCATTACTGAAGGAAAGCACCCTTCATGAGGTGTTATATGGCACCAAACCCGATTACTTTGCGTTTAGAGTGTTTGGTTGCTTAGTCTTTTCTTGCACATTTCAGCAGTACATGACAAAGTTTGATTCCAGATGCAGCACAGGACAAAGTTTGATTCCAGATGCAGGACATGATGTTTAGTCTTTATAAGGGTGTGCCGATTTTGGAACAATTGGATCAAGCCAAGTGTACTCCTTCTTGGCTGACTTTCTTCCCAGATGTATCCTCGACATATATGCCCTAGGCACACTCTGACCATAGTCCACTTATACTCCAGCTCGTTCATAAAAAGGCAAAGAAAATTGGTCCCCTACCTTTCCAATTTCAAAATGCCTAGTTTGATACTCTGAGTTCGCAACTTTTGTTGACCCAAATTGGGGCCCACCATTCTAGATTTCAAAACGGTTGCCCAGAAATTTATGATCAAGGCCAACCAATGGAACAAGTTCCATTTTGGAAACCTTTTTTTTTTTGGAAAGATAAGTGCTTGATACGGCTTAAGGGAATTCAAGAACCCTTATCTAAATACCACTCTGCATACCTGGTCCAACTGGAAAAACAACTTATGTAGAGTATAACGTGATTTTGACTCAAGTGGAAATATTATAGCATCAAAGTCTCACCTTCGTTGGCTGCTGGAGGGAGAAAGGAATACACATTACTATCATTTAACTACCATCAAAATGAAACAAAGAACAAGAGTTACTTCTCTAAAAAGACCAGACGGTGCTTGGAGTGTTGAAGATGATGAAATCCATGAGATGATGAGGAACTATTTTGTTGATCTATATTCGAATGAAGAGGATACTCATTTCTGCCAGTCTTCTTTTAGTGAACAGGATATTCAACATCTTAATAGGAAAGTTTGCGAAAAAGAGATTGAAGACGCCTGCTTCGAAATGGGTACGTATAAAGTGGCAAGTCATGATGGGCTTCCACTAATTTTCTTTAAGAAGTGTTGGGGAACAATTGGGGAATCTGTGGTGAGGTTTGTCAAGACTTCCTTCGAGACAGCCACATTCCTATCTGAAATGAATGAAGTGTTGATAACACTAATTCCGAAAACTGGCCATCCTGAAACTCTTGTCCGTTTCCGACAAATAACCCTGGGCGGGCAATGTAATTATCAAAATGGTAATGAATGTGTTATCAAATCGACTGCTAAATGCCATTGAAAGCCTCGTGAGTACCACTCAAAGTGTTTTCATTCTGGGGAGGGGAAGCGCATGGAATATTATCCTGGCCCAGGAAGTGATTCACACTTTGCATACGAAGAAACAAGGAAGAAAGGGATATATTGCGACTAAAGTTGATCTAGAGAAGGCATACGATCGAGTTAACTGGAATTTCCTCAAGAACGTCATCAAGAAAATTGGGTTTCAGATCATTTGCAGAGTCTTCTTATGCACTGTATTTTATCTTCCAGGCTGTCAGTTCTTTGGAATAGTGAGAAGCTTAAAGCCTTCACTCCTAGCAGAGGTCTTCGTCAAGGTGATCTTATAGCACCATACTTGTTTGTGTTATGTACGGAAGTGCTTAGCAACAAAATCCTTGATGTTGTTAATCAAGAGAGATGGAGACCGCTTAAGCTATCAAGGTAGGGGCCACCGATTTCTCACATATTTTTTGCGGATGATTTACTGTTATTTGGTGAAGCAACATAAACTCAGGCAAAGGTCATGGAGGAGGTACTTGCTGACTTTTGTAACTGTTCAGGGACAAAAATAAGCACTTCGAAATCTAGATTTTACACTTCTAGTAATGTGGGGCATACTACGATCATGGCTTTGTCCTATTTTCTGCATATGAGCTATACAAGTGAATTGGAAAAATACCTGGGAGTACCTCTACTCCATGGAAGAAAGCGCATTTCTCACTTTGCTTGCCTCGAAGATAAGATGAAGTGTAAATTGTCCAATTGGAAATCGAAGAACATTTCTGGTGCAGGTAAGAGAGTCCTTATTCAAAGCTCTCTCGCCACACAACCATTTTATATCATGCAGACCACCATGCTTCCAGTTTCAACTTTAAATACGCTAGAAAGGATCTATAGACAATTTTTATGGGGAGATGATGAATTTGGATGCAAGATGCATACCATATCCTGGAATACATTGTGTCATCCGAAACAAGTTGGTGGGTTGGGTTTCAAAAACTTTATGAAATGAATATTGCTTTCTTCGGTAAACTAATGTGGGATCTAATCGTACAAAAAGATGCATTGAGGGTAAAAACTTTGTCTCACAGGTACAAGGAATTATCTACGACAACCAAGGCAGGATGCTCCTCAACATGGAGAGGCATATGTAAGGCATATTCTTTAATTAAAAGTGGCCCGGAAGATACCTATCAAGGGTATAAATGGAAAGCAGATCCGAAAGGTAAATACACTGTAGCTTCTGGTTATGCTATATTGACCCCCAATGTGGAACATACCGATATGGAGGATATTTGGAAAAAGATCTGGGAATTGAAGGGACCAACAAGGAGTAGCTACATGTTGTGGGTCATTGCACATGAAGCCCTCCCTGTGAATATGATGCTACATTCCAGACATGTTGTGGAATACCTCATTTGTAACATCTATGATAAGGCAAACGAGTCCATACTACATGCCTTGAGAGACTGCAATTGGCGAAGGAAATCTGGATTCAGTGTACCTACAGAAAAAAAAAAAGTTCTTTGGCATCACAACTACAGTGAATACGTCTCCTAACGAGAGTGGCTGGTTTGGGACAACATGTTGGAAATATATATGGAGAGGTAATTTAAGGAATTTGGATGTGGAGGAACAGAACTCAAGCATGACTATGACAGAGAGAGAACCCTTATGTTTTTATTTCGAATTTAGTCGAGAGAGCAATAAATCTTAGACTTGCTTGATGCATACAGAAGATTCAATGCTTGCTCTTGGGTACAATTTTGTAAACCTATTCGGTGTTTTTTTTTTTTTTTTTTTTTTTTTTTTCTTTGAGGGTTGTTAATAAAAGGGATACTTCTTTAAAAAAAAAGGAAAAAAATAAATAAATTAATCATGAAACAGGTGTTCAAAAATCAACATAAAACAGATTAAATCAAACGAAACCGGGCAATGAAATTTCATAGGTCACAGAAAAAAACGCAGTTATTCTTTTTCGTGTAAAGTAGTAGTATCAAAGATTATGTACAACATCTTCATTACAAAGCTTAAATAACACAAAGGACACATCAGCTGCTGTACCTGTCTAACTGACACAAAGGGTATGGAGTATCAATTTAATTAGAAGTAATTAAACAAATCACATTCTCAATCTCTATCCTCTCCCACCTTGTTCGACCCCCCCCCCCCCCCCCCCCCCCAAAAAAAAAAACCCCCAACAGGCATCATCTACGAGAAGAAAAAATGTAACGCACGGTTTTGGTATTCTTAGAACTCGTCAGCATCAAATTCAGGCTTTGAGGGATAATCAAGACCCTGAAGAGCAGGCACTCGCCGTAAATCTTCCTCTGAATAAGATGGTATGAACCAGTAACGTTTGTCTGTCCCAAAAACCTACAGGTAACACAACAATTTTGAAAAATGAAACGAGGATTCTGGCTAGCCTCAGATACGGTACAAGTACAACACAGATTTTGATACGAAGAGAAAGGGAAATGATTACAACATTCGCATCAGAATCTCTAAACATACTACTCTCTATTTTACAATTTTAAACACAATTTTTTATGTTTTACAAAACCTCTATCCAGATTCAAGTGAATCAACATTAAAGTATAACTCAAACTGCATAGTAAAAAACATATTCTCTCACACATGCTGATATATATACATATATATACACATGTACATGTATATGCATGTACATGTACATGTAAAGATGTGATCTTTAAGAAAAAATGATTGCTTTAGAAGTAAAGTAGTACATATAGTATGTAAAATAACAGATTCTGATGCAGTTGCATTTAAGGTGGATCTGAAAGGTTTGAATAACTTACTTCTTCACGAAAAAATAATAATAATAATAATAATAATAATTAAAACAGGAGGATTTGAATATGTAAAATACAGATTTACCATCATTTCCATATTATATTGCAAGTGCTCTTACTGCACACTTGAAGACCATCGATCAATGGGTGGAACCAATATATCAATCAATTTGTTTCACTATGATCCATGGCCTCTACAAGTATTTAAAGGCACAATGTTAAGCCAATCATTTTTGCAACAGAAAAACTGGAAATAGAAGGCTAAGAAAAGTTGTCTTTGTCAAACAAATTAAAGGGCTGTGCTCTTTACAAGTTCTCCATGCTCTACTTTTCTCTCGTATATGTTCATCGTATACAGTCAGTTGAACCACCCCTTCGACCCCACCCCATCCAACAGGCCACTTCCCATCTCGTACAGTCATACTTAATAAAGGTTTAACTAGAAAACTAAAAGACAACATATTAAAAAATAATACCTGTTCGAAATTCCTTCTCCTTCCAATATCATAACGCCACTTGGGAGAAGTTTTCTTCTCGTATGCCTAAACATGGGATTTAATTAATTAGCATCTGTAATGTACCCAGCTCTACATGAATTTTTGCAAGAGAAATGCCTTAAGATGTGTATATAAGAAGAGGTAAGAACTAACATAGAATGAAATTGTGCAAGGTATTAAGTAAGACCAAAACATTTTCTTTTACAGAGAACTAGTTAGCAGAAAGCTGTAGTAGCATTCCTCGAGAAATGAGAAGTACGACCAGAAAGACGAACAATACTGAATAATAATGAAATCAACAATGTAACAAATGCAATATAACAGAAACATGGAAGAGAAGCACCTCAATTGTAGTGGTATTAGCTGCCACCAGCGATATATGCATGATGAGAAATCCCACTACGCTTAAAGCAAATGCAAGATTCAAAACTGCAAGACAAAGGCAACACTAATCAATAATAAAAACCTGTAAAAGTTACAGACACCCTGAACTTTCAGCAAGACAAGGAAAGGAAATGACATAATCTATATAAGGGCTCATAACCTTACCAAATGCAAGAAAAGTGGTAGCAAGAGTGCCTGGGGTTCCGGGAATCTCCCCATCATTAAAGAATGCAATAAAATGCGGCAATAATGATAAAGTCACAAGACTGGTCTCAAGAAATGTGTAGAACTGCAACAGCAAGAAAAGAAAAAAAAGCAAGTCTTTAAGAGATACTTTAATTTCGAAAGGGGAGCATTCAGTTAGCAAAAAAAAAAAAAAATTATACCAAAAATAATGAGGGAGAATAGAAAATAAAAACAACACAGTTTGAAAGTTCTAGTCTTAATTTAAAGTAACTTGATATTTTAAGTAAAACAAAGCACCAAAAAAATCAATTCCTTCTTTGGGCATTGCTTACTCATCACACGGATAAGATCAATGTATTAAAGTCACACTAACTAATGAGTTAAAGTAGCATACCAGAAACAATAAGAAGTACTTGTAATTCAATGCCCCAACGCAGTTGACAACCCATACACAATGGTGGTCCATTTTAAGCACACACCTTCCACCTAAGATGTCAAGCACAGCATTTCATTAGTTCTAACACAACTTGAAGTCACAATACTTTAAGAGTAGAAAACTCACAAACAGAACAATGATGGCAACGAGGTGGCTTAAACTGATTGCACTTTCTGCAATATCGGAATCGTGGGTTTGAAGGGTCATTGGCTGCTGTCCCAAACTCTGATGCTGCTAATGGATCTGTGTCCCCTGTTTCTTCGTCCACCTCAGGCCTCCAATTAGGAGGCACAGTACCCGGATCCGTAAAAACAACAGAAAAATAACTCCACAACAGCATCACCAACTGCATGGCCAACCACTTATGAGTTAAGATGTCTTTATTCACAAGAGGACCAAAAACATATATGTATGTATGTAACAAAATAGAAAAAAGTGTATACATGTGCATGTGCGTGTATCTGAAGCTTATACATGTGCATGTGCGTGTATGTGCGTGTATCTGAAGCTTATACAGCAGCAACGACCTTTTCAAGAAGCCATATCAAGCAACAACAAACACTCAGTCTAATTATTCTCACGATGTAAGTTCATCTATATAAATAATCCTATATGCTATTGTCATAACATTGTTAGCCAGGAAAGTCACAATTTTTAATAGTGTCCATCCACATCCCTACTTCGGTCTTTCTTCCTCTTTTAACATAAATCTCTTTCAACACCTCAACATGCCCAAAAAGTGCATCTAGTGGTTGCCTTTATAAATGACAATACCAAAAGCAGCCCCTAATTTCACATCAATAAACAGAACTTCATTTCTACTCTGTCACTACATTCGTTTATTCTGTGAGATGTAGCGGCTATCACCCAATTGTTGCTACACTCAAGTACTATGACTAGAAACCTGGCATACACAACACGACAACAGATCTCCCCAGTTGCAACGACCCTCTTCCAAGCACCGCCTTCGGAAAAGACACAGCGTTTCATATGGAAACATCCTAGCATTAGCACGATTTTGTTACAATATGATATTCTTATTTACTTAGGGCGAAGGGTCTTTGCATGCACCGCTTGATGCACTCTAGCAAACTCCACAATTAGAAATGATAGAAACCAAATAGGATATAATAGAATGGACCATGGACAGTGCCCAAGAGTTTAGCTTTATCTAATTTTGCTTATCAAGCAAAGAAAGCCTTAGTTCAGCTGAAACTAATCATCTGAATGTATCTTGGTGAAAATGCAAACAAAAAGGGACCTACTTTGCAGAGAAAGGGGGGAAAAAGGGGGTGAAAGGACTGACACTAACAGGAAATCAAAAGAAAGAAAGCCACATTTAATTTATAAAATAAAATTAAAAAAAATCACTATGAAGGCTAAAAATGATTATTATAAAGAAGTATCAAAAGGAAGTTATGTACCAAAACATGGAACAAAATCAAGACTCCGGCAGCAATGAGAGAATCCGCATAGCCTTCCATGAGGGCAGGAGCATAACTTGAGATAACGACGGCATAATACGTAACGCCGACGACCCCGAGGACCAATAATATCATAATCGACCCCAACCCTCTCAGGGCTGTGCAGAACTTGAATACGTTCCATGCCATCACAGTTCCAGATCTATACATAATAACTATGACAACTTAAAACGAAGAAAATTCAAAAGAAGATGTCTTGATCACAACTCTAGTTTTGTGCCTTATTGGCGGATTCAACTTCGTTGGAATTCAATAGGATTCCTGATTCATGCTGGTACACTTTTTAGGGTTTATTGTTTCTACAGAAATTGAGGGAAAAAGCCATATGGCAATTCTGAACGCTTAGCGGAAGAAAAGGGTTGAATTGAAGTGAGAGCTGAATTCCAAATTCCTAATTAGAGTTTCCTAATTGGTTTTTTTTTTTCTCTTTTTCTTTTTTCTTTTTTCTTTTTTCTTATTTATTTTGTACTTCTTGACCCCTTTTTTTTTTATTATTCTTGTAGGGGTGTCTTAATTTTTTGGAGTTAATGTAATAACGAATTTTTTTCCGACTTTAGTTGAGTCATATTGTCAGTTTCCGACTTCTTCCTTTTTCGTTGGGAATATGAAAGGAAGAAAAGAAAATTTGCCCGAAGACGCCGAACGTTCGGATAATTCTGTTGTAGGGATTTCGTATTTTACCGTATCGTCGGATAGCTGTCACGTGTATAAACAAACAAAATATTTTTATCTTTTTCTACACATGTCAGTCATCTGACAGTTCATTCCAATAGATAGTCTCTAGACACCAGAATTTTCCCAAAAGTACCGGATTTTTTTATTGTTACCGTAGGTGGTGATGATTTCTTCCCTGCTCGATTTTTCGTTGTGGAGTAAGTATCTAAAAATCTTTCAAAGTACTTGTGAATTAAGTTTAGTGGGAAAATCAAATTGAACCAAATAAAAATTGTTTTTGAGTTTGAGTTTGAGTTCATATACAATTATTTCGAACGCGTGCTCGAGCTAAGATTTAAAGAAGTTTTAAAATCTCGAGTCAAACTCGAGTTTCACATCAAACCTCTTGAGTTTAATAGGTTCTAAAACTTAACTAAAAAACTGTTTACATTATCGCCTGCCAAAAAAATCCATTTTGGACAATTATTACATGATAGCATAGCATTTACTTAAAATGCAAACAATATTTTACTAAGTAATGAAAATAATTTGATAGATGACAAGAATCTTACGATATAAAATCAATGAGAACTTACATTTGTAACGTCCCCAGACCCAGAGGCTGATATCGCTAAATAAGTTATAAATGATCCCCCCCCAAAAATTTAAGAAGGGTGAAAGAGTAAAATGAGAATATTTTATTATTTTTCCTATTTTATTCCTAATCTAAAATAATATTTAAAAAAAAAAAGGGAATTTAATTAAAGGATTTATTTTAATGGATTTTAATTAATGGGTATAGAAGGGAACCATTAACTAAATTACTCATTAGTTTTTACATGGCAAATTTTCTGCAAAATTGGAAGAGAGGCGACGCACAGAGAAAAAAAAAAGGGGGCGAACGTTGTTTTCCAAATTTGGGGTTTAAGGGTTGATTTTCGGTGCAGACCATAGTAGAAGAAATTGATCACCGCGAGGAGGCGATCGTTTCGACACTAGCCGTTTTTGTTACCCGAGTCTGTCGTTTTACCTTCCGCTTGTTCTCTGATGTGTGCTTACGTATATAATTGGATTAATTTTTAATTAGATGCGTGCCGGGCGTTCTTTTCCGGATAAGGACTCGGTATCCGGGACATGGGCGTCACAATTGCTTAGATCGTCGTCATCGCTTGGTCTAAAAGGGCTAACCTAAGTTGACAAGATCTTTATGTCTCACACTTATATGGGGGTGGACAAGACATTACTTTATAGATGTAGGACTTTACTGCTGGATATATCATACACCCGAATCAGGATCTGAAACGTGGAAAAAACCGTATCTGGAAATTTTCCGGATCTCGATAGGTCGAGAGGGGTCTCGCTGAATCGAGCCAATTTTTCCCGTTCTTTTTTGGATCGTCAGATCTGATTCTCGGCACCGATCGAGACACTCGATCATGCACAGCGGAAGAAACGAATTAAATTTGTTTACGATTTTACCACGATATGAAACACATATTTATTTAATAATCTACAAGAAGGTATGAAGATTTACCCAACCGAAGAGATGTTGTGATCTTCCGAGTTGTATATTCAAGCGACGACTAGTGGACGTCGATGCCGCATTCGAACCTCCTCGAATATGCTCCAAGAAAATCTCCAGTTTTTCTTCTCCCAATGGCTAAGGCAAGAAACCAATTTTTCTCCCATTTTGATTTCCAGAATGGCGCAGAAGACTAGTGTCAAATGTGTTGGAGGGACTCTCTTTACATAGGAAAATAACCGAGCAAGAGAGTTATCATTTTCACAAGACAATTATATTTTTCCCTAAGAAAAATATATTTACTATAAATAAGATATAATCACCATAAATGAGATAATCTTCATTAAATGATAAAATCAATCTTATTATCCATTAATTATTTAACAAATAAATAATTAACTACATTTGTGAGGAAAATTTCTTCCCCAATTTTCCCACATGTGGCGCCATTTTATGCCATGAGATAATAGAAAAAGAATTTTCTATTTTACATATTATTTAAAGAATAAATAATATTTCACATATTCATTAAATAGACCAACTATTTAATTTATTCTCGAGATTTCATAATACGAGAATTCACTCGCGTGTTAGGAGCCAACCCGGGGACCAGGGACCTATCACTAGTAGCTACAATAAATTGAATAAACTATTAACCGAATAGAACATTTCTATCCAACTTATTAATTCCGGAATTACGCCACCATAAATCCGAAATTAAACTCTATCGATTATAGATATAACTTATTCTCAAAGTGTCGAGTCAATAAGTGTCCATTGATATAATCATTACATACAGATTAGCCCTCCATAGACTATCCGTAATGAAGCGGGAATGTTTCCGTAAACCTTCTTCATTACATTTTATTCTTATTTACCATTAACCCAGTAGTGACCAATTAGTTTATTACCAATATGAACTCCGTTGATCGATCAGTTTCTAAGATTAACAAATAAGGGGATTGTCTTTCTACTTCCCGCATGAAGGAATGGATTCCGTATCTGTAAGACACATTCCTAGCTACTCATTCCCGATAGTGCCAACGTGAAAGTGATTCGGACCGCGCCTCTCAGCAATCCTTAACGAACACATCAAACTCTTGAAACAAGCAAGAGTCTGCAATCCCTTCAGGATTAAGGTCAATCCATATATGATCATCTTGTGATTTAATAAGATTTCTCAATCACGGAATTATATAAGAAATGTAGATTTAATAGGTCCAGTCCTATTTGACTACATCATATATAAATTCCCCCACTTAGATAACCAATATCGATGGTCCGGACAAGACGGTCATACCATAAAGTGTTCTAGGTGCATTAATGGTGGTTTAATCACTAGACCACATACTTTCATTAAGTTCACCACGGACTAACAGTTCAAGTGTATCACCATAAACTTAATCCTCTCGTGTGCCAACACACTAAGTGATATGGCTACATAGGATACAACTAGGGGTTTTCAGTAGTGTATTACTTATGAGCACGAAGCAAATAACAAGGTGAGAATGAATCTATCATTTATTAATAATAATAACAATTACATAAATTGTCTTTCAGGCACAACTTCCAACAATCTCTCACTTGCCCATAATGACAAACAACAATTATTTTTAGAGCACACCCTTATCCTATTCGCAGCATTCTCCCAGTTGCTCTAAGCAGATGAGACATATCCCTCAATCACATACCCGCCAAGTGCTTATCAGTGACATCAGATCCACGCGTTTTGTTAACCTGGTCAGCTAGGTTGTCGGCTTGAGGTGATATTTAGGACCGAAACGTCAACTCTCTGCACGATATGTCTGACCGGGTGGTACTTTCCCTCAATCTGATTTTGACCTATTGTGACCGTGAAGATCCATTGCATAAGCTACCTCTCAATTGTTTTCGCAGTTTAGTGGTATCGGTTTATCAAGACCTGGAATTACTTCCATATCATCAAGGAACTTTTAAGCTATATCGTCTTTCTAGCTGCTCCAGAAGTTGCTATGTATTTGACTTACAAAGTGAACTGGCGATGCTAGATTGCTCCAGACTATAGCTCCATCACAATGAGTAAAAACTGAGCCCGAGATCGACTTACGATCATCCTTAATCCGAATTAAAGTCAGAATCAATGTAGTCAACAATACACAGGTTCGTACATGAGTATACAAGCATATATTTCCTCGTTCTCTAAAGGTATTTGAGGATGCACTATAATACTATCAATGCTCGAATCCAAGACTCCACTGTAATTGACTCTTAATAACATGACATTCTCTATCCAAAAGAGAATATATCTCATTTTCTCTATATCTGAAGACTAAGAGAATTATTCCGTGAGGGGTTGGTAAGAAACGCTCTAGTTGAATTTTGCATTTGAAAATGCAATGGCATCTTAACCAATAAGATGGATGGGACACTGCCAACTACTTGTTCTCATGAATTCGACCGAATCGTATTCTAAGAATATTGTCTACTTTTCTAGTTTAAAGAAGCTTGGCTCGTCAGTTTGTGAATTCAGATAACACACCCATGTTGTTTGCAACTGTTGCAGTGTCGCCTTTCGTTAACACTAACATCTACTACTTTAACAATATTGATTCTCTGTTCTACAAAGACTCATCAATATTCTGGTCAGGCCAACACTTTTCAAAACATGTGACATTTAATGACCTAGAGGTTTGCTTTAATCCACCAATGAATATAAGCATAGGCAGTCAATCTGCCATTGGCTTTGAGCTAAAAACCTTCTATTCCAAATGAATTCAAGCTCCGTTTTACGACAAATGATTCAACCTCCACATGGGATAATAAAACTACCGGGGTCTTTAAGTTTAGGCGGGATATTGTGTTGAAATATTGCGGAGCACTCCTTATTAAGACAAATGTTCTCATACTCTTCTAAACGCTTTTTGTTCAAGAGGATGTCCTTAAGAAACTTTCCATATGTGGGCATGTTGATTAGTGCTTCAATGACAGGAATATTGACATTAATGTGACGAAATATGTCAAGGAAGCGTGCATACTTCTTATCCGTTTTCAATTTTTTTATTTGTTCTCTAGGTGGGTAAGGTAAAGATTCAAGATCAATAATTTTTGGCTTCGAAGTCATACCTCCCTTACCTTTGTCCTCAGATAAAGACGATGATGCTTTCTTGAATGTTTGTGCATTTGGGGGTCACCATGTGTCATGATCTTGCACTACCTTCTTTGAAATGTGCCCTGAATTCTTCTTTACACGCTTGGTGTGAACCATGCCATGTCTAGTGTGGGCTAGGTGTTTTGACAAATTCTCTGTTTTTTGATTGTTGTTGTTCCCGGCGTGGGCCATACCAAATCCGGCGTGGGCCGTACTATCAGCAGCATTTTCCTTTCTAACATGTTCATTGAATAAGGTCCGTAAATCGCTAGCCCTCAGGTTTTTCAATATTCTCAGGACTTTGATCATCATCTTCGCTTTCCGCTTCAACATGTCTATCACGTCTCAAAAAATTCTCAACAATTTCTTCTTCTTCTTTACTTAACTCTGTTTCATCCTTGTTTTCCAGATCTTCTTCGAACTGATCATCCAAATCATCTTCCACTTCCTTGTTTCCGGATTCTCTACTCCATTGCTTCCACATACCTTTCCACTTCGAGTAATGACCGTGCTCACCACTCTTGGGTTCCTTTCGGTTTTACTCGGTAGTCCTCCCGGAGGTCTACTATTCTTTCGCTCTCTTTCTCTACTCAAATGCTCTTCAACATTTCGCATGGATGCCTCTATAGTTTTCATTCTCATATCATGTCCACTCATGGATGTTTTCAAAGTACTCACATCCTTACTAACTGTGCCTACAAAAGTCATCATGGTTTCCATATTCTGAGCTTGAGTAGACATCACACCCATGATATTTTCCATCAATTTTTCCCACTTGTCAACTCCTTCCACGGGCGGAGTTGAACTTTGAGTGACTGGTATGCTTTGAGTGGTGTGTTGGGGATATGATCTGGGTGGTGGTGATTGGTGGGTTTGGCTCGAGGTATTTCCTTGGTAACCTTGGGTTTGAGCATTTTCATTGTATGAGCTCTCGTATTGAGGTGGATACGAAGGTTGTCCTTGCTTGCTTGAGCTCTCGGACCAACGGAAAGTAGGGTGATCTCTACTAATGGAATTGAAAGAGTTTGAATAAGCATTTTTCAAGTTCCGATGTTGTTGCATAAAACTCACTTCTTCCCTTGAATATCCTTCGGATTCTTCCATTCCCATTGACATGTTGTCATCACTCATCATGTCGTCATTCGAATATTCACTAGATGCATTGCTGATGTATTATTTTTATATGATTAAATATACGTTATATTATTATGTTTTATCAACGAATTCTATGTAAAATATATGAAATTATGATATAAATAGTATGAAATGTTAATCTTTATAGTTTAGAGTAGTTAGTAGTAAAAATAGTAAAAAGTTGTAATTTTGTACCGATTTTAGTAAATCGGAGTGTCGTGTCAGATTTACGTGGGTATTTGTGATGTTTTATTGCAGATTTATAACCCGAGACCACGAGAATCGACATATTGAAGTATAATCATATCTCTGGAATGATTTAGAGAGTGCCATGAGCTTAAATGGTCAATTGAATAGCTTAAGTGGTCAAGTGGCCAACCAATCTGGTTAAGTAATAATCGAGAAATGTCTTCGACAAACGAATGGCTCATCAAAACGACATTATCTGAAGAAGAGTCATTCACAAAAGTTGTAGATTTTCCCGAGAGCTTTCCAATGCAATTTAAATTATGAAGATCGGAGGTCTACAACTTAAACAGTGATCAAGTGGCTAATTGATTTGGGTTAATAAAAATCCCGAAATAGCTTCGGAGGAACACGAGGTAATCAAGAAGGCGTTATCTGAAGAAGAGTCCTTCATGAAAGTTGTAGAGTTTCTCGAGACCTTAATTTTGGCATTTCGTTTGCAATTTTTGGAGGTCCAGAACTCGAGATATGAATTTTAGAAGTTTAATAATTATATATAAAAAATAAATATCTCACCGCACATGCTGAAGTGATTAAGCTAGTGGATACAATCATTATACCGGACCGATCCGGCTTGATCTCGGACCGGTCCGGCCCCTTCACCTTTGCCTATATAAGAAGATGCAGCAGCAACTGATCGAAGAGTACCAAAATATATATACATCCTATATATATATTCTCCTCTCCTCTCTCTTTTCTTTTTATTTTTTTTAGTTGTAGTTGTAAATAAGGCCTTACGCCGTAATAATGTAATTTTAGTATCGTTATAATGCTCGGGAAAATCTCGGAAGTTCGGTTTTGCTGAAGAAGTTGTAATGTCCGGAAAATACGATTTCTGAATCAACTGCCGTATTCGGGTAACTTTTCTGAAGTATTTATGTTTATGTTGTTTATTTTCATCTTTTTAGTTGTTGTAATGTTTTTAGGCTAAATATAATACTGGCCAAAGCAATGTAATCGGTTTTATTTCGATCTTTTCGTTAAAGAAATGTTGTTAAGTTAAAATGATTAAAATTGAGTTAATTGAATCTTTTTCTATTTTGATCGTATTCGTATTGACATATTTAATCGATCTGAGGAATTCATAATCTAATTATGAATTGACGCCTCGTAGTTAGGATATGAGATAAAAGATAGAAAAACCGGAGGGTAAAATTGGCCGTGTGAATAACGTGATAACGGAATCCGATTTCCTACCCGGGGGTAGATTTGTTTTGGGAGAAATGAATCTTATTATAATTTGTACTCGATATCGTAATAATGTTAAATCATCAGTTAATTGAAACTTAAACCGGAAAGTTGAATCGTCCGGCTTTGACAACCGGAGCCTTTTAAATAAAATTGACCGTTTGACGAACGGAGTGACTCCTCTTTATCTAAAGGTAGATTTGTACTCGGGACCCGTTCGGAAAAACCGTAACGAGCTTGTGGACCTTGGACCGATGCAATGGACATATGACAATTTCATACGCTCATGTGAGGAGGAATTGTTTACCTCGAGTGCACCGTTTCATTTACTCAATTGGACCTAAAAGGAGAGATCGAACACATTTCATTTAATCGAAAGATCGTATAAACCAATTATATAAGTTTTGGCCGCTTCTCTAAAATTATCTCGTTTAATATTTTGGTATCTATATATACTTATATCTATATATATAAATTACGGTTTATGCGGATCTATATATATTTATGTATTTATATATATCATGTTAGTATAGTTTTTAATTTTCGTATTTATTTTATGTTGACTAGAATAGTAGTGATCTGTGTTATAAAATTGCGGTTTAGATCGAGTTAATAACAGCTCTTTGGTGTTTAACCACACATAAAAGAATTACCAAGTTCCCTGAGGATTCGACACTCTGACTCACCATACTAGCACTACAGTTTGACCCGGTACACTGCCGGTAAGGATCGTTTAACCCAGGAAAGGCCACGTCAGATTTTTGGCGCCATTTTCAGGGATAGGTTTAGGTCTGTCAGCTTTCTGGCGCCGTTTCCGGGGAACGTCGCTAATTTCTTTTTTTGTGTCTATGGTTACTACTTGTATTAGCTCAAAATTCTCGAGAATAAGTCAACATTTTTCTTATCCCATTTCTATTTTATTTTTCGTTGATACTTACCTTATAGGTAAGTTACCAATAATTTTTTTTTTCTACTACTATCTATTTCGTGTTATTTTCTGTTTTCGTTAGTTGATGACCAGAAGTGGTAATGCCCCACTCACTCCTTATAAGCCTGACATAAACACTTACGAAAGGCAGTTAAGAGTAGAGAGTAAACGAGGTCATACTAGTCAGGGAAATCCTGACCAAGAATCATCTTCTAATAAAAATACGAGAATGGCTGAAATCAGTGATGAAACACCTGAACAAGGGCTGGAACATGCTCTAGGGCATGGACAGAACCCTATTAACCCTAATAATAATAATAATAATAGAAATAATCAGAATCGGAACCAGAATAATCGAAATAACCTACCAAACCCGAGGCCTATCTGTGATCAAACCGTAAGAAGAAACCAGACTAATAATCCCATACTTTTACCTAATGAAGGAGCGAATAATTTCGAAATTAAGTCTCATATTTTTGGTTTAATTGACGCAAGAGCCCAATTTCTAGGAGAGGATGATGAAGATCCACATCATCATCTCTATCTGTTTGAAGAACTGTGCAATACGGCCAAAAGTCAAGGTGCTCATAAGGAATTAACGAGGATGACTATGTTTCCTTTTTCTTTAAAAGGACGAGCCCGAGATTGGTTTATGTCTCTTCCACATCATTCACTAACTAGTTGGGAGGAGATTCAAACTGAATTTCTGAAACAATATTTCACTCCTGGACGAAATTTGGAATTAAAAGTCGAGGTTGCTAACTTTAGACAAGGATCTGAGGAAACACTCGGGAATGCGTGGGAAAGGTTTAAAAAACTATTAAGAGCTTGTCCCGATCATGGTTATTCCTTAGATATGCAAATTCAACTCTTCTGTCGTAAATTGAGAAAAGATTCACGTGCGGATGTAGATCATGCATGTGGTGGTTCGTTAATGATGAGTGAAGCTCAAATAGTTTACGATGCTATAGAAAAGATTTCCAAAAATAACAGAATGTGGGAAACCGGTTCTAGCACCAGAAAAGTAGCTTTTGCAGGAGAATGTACGTCTAATACGGAAGTTCTAGCACATTTAGAAAATTTGAGTAGGAAATTTGATGGTTTACAACAGAATAAGAACCAAAGTTCAGAAAATAGTACACCAAATGAATACTCAAGTCATGATAATGTGTCATTAGGGAGTGAAGAACCAACAGGATATTCAAGGGAGGAGGTGAGTTTTCTTCGAAGAATAGGAATTTGAACAATGCATATTCAAACTCGTTTAATGCTATTAGAAGAGATCATCCTACTTATCGATGGTCCGAAAACCCTAGTAAGCCAGGGACAACCGCCATATCCAATTCGGTATAGGAATATGAATAATAATCAAGTTTATCAAGAAAATACATCTAATCGAATTTACAATCATTACCTAGATCCTATCCTCAACATACCACTCAAAGTATACCAAGAACTCGAGTTCAACTCAACTGTGAAAGGAGTTGAAAAATGGGAAAAACTGATGGAAAATATGATGGGTGTAGTATCTACTCAATCTAAGAATATGGAAACAATGATGACTTCTATTGGTACAGTCACTAGGGATATGAGTTCGATGAAAACATCTATGAGTGGACATGATACCAGAATGAGAACGATAGAAGCCTCATTGAGGAATATGGAAGATCATTTGAGTAGGGAAGGTGAACGTAACAACAGTAGACCCCCAGGAGGATTACCAAGTAACACTGAAAGAAACCCAAGAGAGGTAAATGTTGTAGTTACGAGAAGTAGGAAGCTCTGTGGTAGTAATGGAGTTGAAAACTTCGGGAATAATGAAGTAGAAAATGATTTAGATGGAAAGAATGATGAAACTAAAGATGAATTTGAATTCACTGATGAGGAAGAAGAAATTATAGAGAATTTCTTGAAAAGGAATAGAAGTTTGGAACCTGAGAATGAAGGTGAAAAATGGGTAAAAATCCCTAGGATTTTGAAAGACCCTATGGATAAAGATTTAAGGACTTTATTCAAGGAACATGTTAGAATAGATGAAACTGGTAATAAAGATGAGAAACAGGAAGAACCGAAAGAGTCTGAAGTAGAGATTGATTCAGGGAACAATTTAAAGGAAAAAATTCAAGAACCTGAAACATGGCGACTAAGTAATACTCAAGGGTTTAAGGAAAAAGGAAAGGAGAAATTGACTAAGGAGCCAAAGGTTATAGATTTAGAATCTTTACCTTACCCTCCTAAAGATCAAATCAAAAAGGCAAAAATTGATAGGAAGTATGCTCGTTTCCTTGACACTTTTCGTCATCTTCATGTTAATATCCCTGTTATTGAAGCTCTGATAAGTATACCTGTCTATGGAAAGTTTCTGAAAGATATGCTATCAAATAAGAAAAAATTAGAGGAATATGAGAATATATGCCTAAATGAAGAATGTTCTGCAATTTTGCAGCATAAGTTACCACCTAAACTGAAAGATCCTGGAAGTTTTACGATTCCATGTGAAATTGGAGGATTTCGTTTAAGAAGGTCTTATGTGATCTAGGAGCTAGTATAAATCTCATGTCTTATGAGGATTATAAAAAGCTAGGCATAGGAAAGCTTACTAAGACTGAAATGACTCTGCAAATGACAGATAGATCGATTAAGTACCTTAAAGGGATTATTAAGGACGTATTGGTTAAAGTAGACAAATTCTATTTTCCAGTAGACTTTGTAGTTATAGAAATGGAAGAAGGTTATTCAGCACCTCTTATTCTAGGTTGTCCATTTCTAGCTACAGGAAGAACTTTAATCGATGTTCAGAAAGGAGAATTAATTTTGAGAGTCAATGAAGATGAAGTTGCTTTCAATATTTTCAAAGCTATGAACCATCCATATACATCACCAGAATCATGTTCTTTTATAGAAGATATTCATTCTGTCTATGATAATCAGTTACCAACTTTTGAAGACAGATTAGAAGAATGCTTAACTCTGTCTATCTATAAAGAAGATGAGGAAGACATTGAAATGAAAGAGATAATCCTTTCTCTAGATAAAGGAAGCTTTACTTTTAAGCCACCATGGCATAAGTATTTGGAGTTAGAACTAGAAGGACCAGTTCTTAAATCGTCAATAGAAGATCCGCCGAAGAATCTGGAATTGAAACCGTTACCTTTAAATCTGAAATATGCTTTTCTTGAAACTGATAATCTATTACCGATTATTATTTCATCAACTTTAACTGAGCAACAAGAAGATCAATTACTTAGAATATTAAGAAAGCATAAGAAAGCTTTTGGATGGACAGTTGCCGATATTCGAGGTATTAGCCCTGAGATTTGTGTTCATAAGATAATTCTGAAAGGAGATGCTAAACCTTGTATTCAACCGCAACGCCGCCTCAACCCGAATTTACAGTTAATCGTTAAGAAAGAGGTGATTAAGTTATTAGAAATGGGAATAATCTTTCCTATATCAGATAGTGAATGGGTAAGTCCAACTCAAGTTGTACCAAAGAAAGGAGGTTTCACAGTGAAAGAGAATGATAAGAATGAATGGATTCCAACAAGGGAAATTACAGGATATCGAATGTGCATTGATTTTAGAAAACTAAATGATCATACTAAGAAAGATCATCATCCACTTCCATTCATAGTTCAAATGTTGGAACGTTTAAGTGGACATAAGTATTACTGTTTCTTAGATGGTTATTCAAGATATTTACAGATTTTCATTGCAGCAGGAGATAGGGAAAAGACTACTTTCACTTGTCCTTATGGAACTTTTGCGTATAAGAGAATGCCGTTTGGTTTATGTAATGCTCCTGCTACGTTTCAAAGATGTATGATGTCTATATTTTCTGATATGGTTGAGAAATTCTTAGAAATTTTTATGGACGACTTTAGTGTTTACGGAGATTCTTTTGGTAAATGTTTGTCGCACTTAGAAAGAGTGTTACAACGCTGTGAGGATACCAATTTAGTTTTAAACTGGGAAAAATGTCATTTAATGGTATCGAAGGAATTGTTCTAGGTCATAGAATCTCTTGAAATAGGAATTGAAGTTGATAAAGCTAAAGTCGAAGTGATTGAAAAATTACCACCACCAGCTTAATCTAAGGACTCTAAGAGGATTTCTTGGACATACAGGATTTTATAGGAGATTTATTGCAGATTTTTCGAAGATAGCAAAGCCTCTAAGTCATTTGCTTGAAAAAGAAGTACCTTTTAAGTTTGATAGTAAATGTATGGAATCATTTAAGACCTTAAAAGCGAAGTTGATTACTGCACCAGTATTGGTAGCACCAGACTGGGATTTGCCTTTTGAGATTATATGTGAGGCAAGCGATTTAGCTGTAGGAGCTGTTTTAGATCAAAGGTATAACAAAATTCTCAAAGCTATCTACTATGCTTCTCACACATTAAACGCAAATTCGGCTTAATTATGCAACTACGAAAAAAGAACTGTTGGCTGTAATTTTTGCCTTAGATAAGTTTAGATCATATATTGTTGGTTCTAAGGTAATAATCTACACAGACCATTCAGCCCTGAAGTATTTACTGAGTAAGAAAGATGCGAAACCACGTCTTCTTAGATGGATTCTCCTACTTCAAGAATTTGATATTGAAATTAAATATAAAAAAGGAAGTGAGAATGTAGTAGCAGATCATCTAAGTAGAATGGAGACTGAGGAAGAGATAGGGAATGAAATTAAAGATTCATTTCCTGATGAACAACTATTTAGAATCGATATGCCTCCAACCATGCAGTTATTAAAAAATAGAATTCCTTCTAAGGAAATGTCACCCTGGTTTGGAGATATCATTAATTACTTAACCTGTGATTATATTCCGTCTCATTGGACTTGGCATCAGAAAAAGAAGTTCTTTTACGACTTAAAATTTTATTACTGGGAGGAACCAGACCTTTTCCGTAAATGTTCGGATGGGATAATCAGAAAATGTGTGCTTGATAATGAAATTTTAAGTATTTTATCGTTTTGTCATGATCGTGAGGCGGAGGTCATCATGGAGGTTGGAAAACTTGCTTTTAAAGTTTTACAATGTGGTTTTTATTGGCCTACACTATATAGAGATGCTTATAAGTATGTTAAATCTTGTGAATCTTGTCAAAAATGGGGAAATGTATCTAAAAAACATGAAATGCCTATGCAACCTATTTTAGAATGTGAGTTATTTGATGTTTGGGGTATAGATTTCATGGGACCTTTCCCTATATCGTTTGGAAAAAGATTTATTCTTGTAATGGTAGATTATGTTTCGAAATGGGTAGAAGCTGAAGCTCTTCCCACTAATGATACCAAAGTTGTCATACGATTCCTTAAAAAGAATATATTTACCAGATATGGCATTCCGAGGGCAATCATTAGTGATAGAGGGTCACACTTTTGTAATAGACCATTTACTAAAATAGTTGAGAAATATGGTGTAACGCATAAACTAGGAACGCCCTATCATCCGCAAACTAGTGGTCAGGTAGAGGTATCGAATAGAGAGATTAAAAGAATCGTGGAAAAAACAGTTGATTCAAATCGTAAAAATTGGGCAGTTAAATTAGATGATGCATTATGGGCGTACAGAACAGCTTTTAAAACACCAATTGGCTGTTCTCCCTATAAGCTAGTCTTTGGTAAGTCTTGTCATCTCCCAGTTGAGTTAGAACACCGAGCCTTCTAGGTTATTAGATTTCTGAATTTTGACCCTAAGGCTGTCGGTGATCATAGATTGCTTCAATTGACAGAACTAGAAGAATTTCGTCTCGATTCTTATGAAAACGCTCGAATCTACAAGGAACGCACGAAATCTTTTCATGATAAGAGAATCTTTAAGCGTGAGTTCCATGTAGGTGATCGAGTGCTTTTGTACAATTCACGTTTAAAGTTGTTTCCAGGTAAGCTTAAGTCAAGATGGACAGGTCCATTTAAAGTAACACGGGTTTACAAAACTGGAGCTGTTGAACTAACTAATGGAGATACAAATTTTATAGCCAATGGCCACAGAGTAAAGTTATTTGTGGAGGGAGAAGGAATCACACTAAAAGAAGAAGTAATGTTACTGATCGATCCCCCGACAAATTGAAAAAGCAGAAGAAAAAGAAAGAACTGAAAAGCTGAGAAACTAGAATCAGCCGAATACCAGGTGCTATCTATCTTTACTCTACTTTTAATTATGTTTAAACTCTTTTTCGTCTTTTACCGGATAGACGTAAAAGAACTGGATGCCTTTTTTAGATAGAATAGGAGTTTTTATTTTACTTTTAAAATTAGGCCTTGATAAAGATGTCGCGTTTTCTATAGAAGCTTTAGTTTTTGAACAAAACAAGAAATTGTTGAGAGAGATCAGATTGAGAGAAGTATGTAATGGAACATCAAGAAGTGCGATAAAAAGAAGGGCAAAGTTTCTAATGAGATGCGAATCGTGGAAAAAGTGAACATGTTGGACGCTCGTGGGAAAAACACAACCAAATCCCGGGATGAGTGTTTGAATATTGTTAGGAAGGGAACGATTAGGTGGTTATCCGAAAATCCCGATGGAATTCCGAGAGATAATTCAAATGCTTCGTTTTTAGGAGTTAGGTTGATCGAGCGTTATATCAGAACTCTGGAAGATTTAGAAATCGAAGAATCAGGAACCCCTTAAGTTTCGAGTCTTTTCTTGTATTTTATTTTATAAAATTTTCGCATAACTTCTGAAAATTTTATAAAATTGGATCTTTATGAAATTTGAGGAGTTTTATAAAAGTTTTATAAAAGTTTTTTTTTTAGTTTTAATTTAGATGTTTTATAAGAGTTGATATAAATTTATTAAATTTTTATAAGCTTTTTATTAAAGTGTTATAAAGATTTTATTAAATTTTTAGAAATTGTTATAAAATTATAAAATTTCCTTCAAATTTTATTTTTAGTAAGTTTTAAATTTTATAAACTTATTTTTAAGATTTTAATTAAGTTTTATTAGAATTTTTATAAGTTTTCATCAAAAATCATAAAAAGTCAAAAAAAAAATCGAAAAAGTGGAAAAATTTGGGCACGGACCGATCCGGCCTTAACCCGGACCGGTCCGGGGTCTAAAATCATAAAAAGACCGGGACCCTTCTTTTCTTCTTCTTCTTCCATAATTCTTCTAACAGCCGCACCCCACACACCCAAACCCCACCATTACGAAATTTTTTCACTTTTCTTCAACAAAACTTCATCTCACACTACACCACTACTTGATTTCTTCCTCTTTTCATCTCCTCTCTTACACAAAAGTTTGGAAAAATCAAAAAAGGATAAAAAAACAAGCCACATTTCATTCCGGCGACTTTTCAACTTTTCCGGCCTACTTTTCAACGTTTTCTACATATTAAGGTATAATTTAGTTTATTTAGTTATCAATTTCGTATTTTTCATAATTTTTTAGATTAATTTCAACTGTTTTGATTTTTGAGTGTGTTGTGACATTTTTATTTTTTGTTGTTTTTATTGTTGTTTTTGTTGTTGATTGGCATTACCAATATCGTAGAATGGCTGAGTCGAGTAGGAGAGTCTCTAAAAAGCGAAAATCGAAAATTCCTATATCAACTCCTGTCGTAGGCACAGTAATTTTATCATCTGAGGAAGAAGCCGTAAGCTTTGAAAAAACCGCATCACCTGAGGCTAAGAAAGTGTATGAGAAAATTTATAGTAAATGTGATGTTCTGGTTGAAAAGGGATTAGACTTGGATGATTTAGGTGATGAAGTTAAAAACATTTTTACGAGACGTCAGTGGTTAGATTTAGCAGCCAGAAGGGAAGGGGAGATTAACACGACTCTAGTAGCTGAGTTTTATTCGGTTTTATCTACATTGTCAGAAGAACAGCTTACTCAGTCGCAAATTGTACCCTTACGAGCCAGAAATATTCCTTTTAACCCTGCCGTCATAAACACTACAAGAAAACATGTTTGAAGGGACGACAATTTGTCGTCCCTTTAAAGCACTTGTCGTCCCTTTAAATATTTTTTGGGACGCCAAGTCGTCCCAAAAACGTCGTTCCTTCAATTTCGTCCCGTTAAACAAGTGGCATGTTTGAAGGGACGACATTGTCGTCCCTATAAAGGTACTGATGACGTGGCACGAAATCTCTTATGAAAAGTCAACTGCTGACATGGCAATCTTTTTTGGGACGACATTGTCGTCCCATAAAATAAGTGCAATTTTTTTTTATAAAAAGATGAAATTAAATGATTCTGATATAAAAAATTATGAAATTTGTTAGTTGGGACGACATTGTCGTCCCTTAAAAGTTTGTTAATTTCATTTTATAAAAAATTAAATGAAATGATTCAGATTTAAAAAATAATTAACAGGGACGTCTTGTTTCTTTAGGGACGACAATGTCGTCCCTTAAAAGATATTTTAATTTTTTTATAAAAAAAATTAAATGAAATGATTCTGATTAAAAATATTAAAAGGGACGATATGTGTTTTTAGGGACGACAATGTCGTCCCTTTAAATGTTTTTTAAAAAAAAATTTTTTTTTTTTTTGCATGGCCTCCCATGCTAATAAATTAATCCAATCCAATCAATATTAATGCAAACCAAAATAAAAAGGGGATTCAAACCACAAATAAAAAAGGGGATTCAAAAAAAAAAAAAAAGGGATTCAAACAAAAAAAAAAATGTTACATAAGAAATGTATGAAAGTAAAAAGTATCCAAAAGTATTAAATGTATCCAAAAGTAATAAATGTATCTACTCATCATCGTCAAGATCAACATCGTGCTCGTCTTCAGAATCGTCTTCATCATCATCGGAAGAGGATGAACTAACCTGTATTTGGATATTCGGTTGAAGAGTTTTAAGATTATCCACCAACAATTTGATAAGACTGTCTTGCTTTTGGGCTCTCTTCTCCAACTTAGAATGAGACTTTTTAAGATATTCCATATCCGTATGCAATTGTTGGTAGGAAGAAGTTGATGCTGTAGACTGGGACGATTGTGATGAATGGGACATGGAGGAAGATTGCGTAGGGCCAAGGCCAATCAAATAATCCCGCCTAGTTCCTAAGGCGGCCTGAAAGATTGCCTCCTCATCTTGAAAAGTCAACGGTCGAGCTGGTGCAATCCTATTACGCCACCCCTCCAGCCTCCTCTAAACACAACATATATCATTGGCACTTAGGATTAGGAATATGAGACCGTATTGAATTGAAATATATACAATGTATATCACTTACGTAAGCAGCCTCCGCTTCATTGTTGATAAATGAACCGTCAGGATTCTTATGTTTGCTCGCCCATACATGGATAGGATCCTGCCCCATAGGATCTTCATTCAGAGTCACATTACCCTTGGAAAAAAACAAAAGTATTAGTTATGAAAATTCAAAAAAATGAAGTCATACGGATTTATTTGTAGATACTTACACTTCTTAACTTATCCCATCGAACTATGGCCATAGGCGTTCGTCCTTGGCGGCCTACATATTTAATTCCGGAGCGATTCTTTTTATTTTGATCAGATCTTTTCTGGAAAAAAAATTGTACTTTTGTATTATTAGTAAGCAGTAACAAATAATAATAATAATTGAATCTACGCAACACATGTAATGGAATAAAAACTTTACCTTGAAAGCAGCAGTATTAAGGTGGCGGAGAAACACTTCCCAATCTTGCTGTGAAAACACATCCCTTGGTCGGGGACAAGGCCCTGGCAACTCATTCATGTTGTGTTTATCTACAGCACGCCTTAGTCTAACCTTCCATTTTCTGAATAAAGTACCAGCGCTCTTCATCACGGCATCGTAGTGAATGTCCTCAAGGGGTTGGAACGATGCCTGAAAAGACAATAAATGAGACGATTGGTTTCTAAATTAATATAATGAAACTTACAATTTGAAAGTGTTAACAATTTGATTAGATAAGTACCCGAAGTTCTTCCCAAATCAATTGTTTATTCCGATTTTCCACCTTTCGCCAGTAGGGGATGTAACAGGGAACATGAGACCTCATCACTTTCCCTGTCTCAGATTCAAAATCCTTGGCATATGTCCCCAATGTCTTTTGAACGTTGGGAAATCTAGGATCCCATATCAGAGGAATCAAGCCCCCTAACTTTCTCTTGAGGGCTTGGACTGTCACACCTTTTGCAGGTCCACGTTGACCCTGCTTCTTTTTCTGGGATGGAGGCGGTGGTATTAAATCCTCATACTCATTATCAGGTATAGGATCTGTAGTATCGATGTCAATGTTAACTCAACGAAATAAAAAGTAAACATACTAGGAAAAAAAATGAAAGTTAATTAATTACCGTCCTCGCAATGTCCCGGTATCCTAAATGGATGCTCGTGCGGTGGTTGAGAACCACCTGCTGATCCCGCACAAGCCATTCACCTATATGATCAAGTATTTGAATGGAATGTAATAAAAAACTAATACAAAGAACACATTTATGTTGATGCAGGATAAGTATTATATAATTCTTAAATCCAAGTATATTTGAATAAACTTACTAAAAGAATATTAGATTTATAGCATCATTCATCATCACTTGGAAAGCTTGGTGGGATCGAGTCGTATATGTCATCATCTATCCAGTTGTTATCATCATTGGAATCCGTTGAATCATAATCGTTGTTAACTTCATTTTCATTTTCATCGAGATCGTTTTCATCGTTTTCATCGGTTTCATCAACATCTGTTTCCACATCATTTGCACTCATGTAGAACGGTTCCATCGGTGGCAGTTCAACAACAAGTCGGAAATTTCCGTGGGTTGTTTCGTCGATTACCACTTCTTCAACAACCACATCACCATTAATATTTGGTACGTCTATGATATGACGGTGTTGAAAATGCTCAACAACTTTCCAGTCACATCCGTTGTACAAATCATCTATGTAGAACACTTGTTCTGCTTGTGAAGCAAGAATGAATGGATCATGTTCGTACCAGGTGTTTGTAGTGCGTACACTTGTTCTATTCTTATATACACGGACACCCTTCTTAGCTGGACTAGTATCGAACCATGTACATTTGAATAGAACAACAGTGTTATCATTTGGATAGCTTACGACATTTAGGACTCCATACCATGTAGTCCCTCCGGTCCCTTTGACAGAAACCCCACTGTTTTGAGTTGTGCGTGTGCGGTCCCGATTTTGTGTATTGAATCTGACACCGTTCATGACACAACTCTGATAGGATTTGACGGTTGAAAAACATCCGGTAGAAAGTGCCAACAATTGGTCATTCATGTCTGATGGGTTCTGTTTACTCAATACATTCATCTGCATAATGTACCGTACATAGTATTTATGTAACGGTCGATAAAAGTGCACAACAAGTGTATGAAGCTTTATTTTGTACCTTCGAATGAAACCAATTAGTAAATTCTTCACGGTGCACTTTGTCCAGGTTCTCGTTTCGTGCAATAACTTGACAGCTTTGTACGATGTTCAACGCTCAATGTGTATAAGACCGCTTAGCTTTAATGGAAATATAACAAACAAAAGAATTAACATGTGATTGCTCACTTACATGAGGTATTCATCGATCTCATGGCAGTTTTGCAAGACATACCACTGGACCTTCTCTCTCAAAGGAGTATTGAATGTGAAGCATTTCATCGATCCAATTGATCGAAAAGGCGTCTTGAATACTGACATACGGTTCCCGATTGTATCCTCGTTGTCAACCCAGTTCCTTTCTGGCCTATTGAACTTTGTCTCATTTCCCGAAAAATACAACGAGCAGAACATCAAGGTCTCGTTAGCCACGTATGCCTCTGCGATGGATCCTTCCGGCTTGGCCCGATTTTTATATACCTCTTCAACTTACCTAGATAGCGTTCAATCGGATACATCCATCTCAAATGAACAGGTCCACCCCTAATCGCTTCTTCAGGCAAGTGCATTATCACATGTATCAATATATCAAAGAATGCCGGTGGAAATATCGTTTCCAGTTTACACAAGATTTCCAAAACCTTCTCTTTTGCATTCTCTAGATCACTAACCCTCAACGTGCGCGCGCAAATCAATCTGAAAAAATCGCTTAAATCAATGATAGTATCAGCAATTTCTTTTTTCAAGAATTTTCGTACCCCAACTGGTAAAAGCCTCTGTAGAATGATATGAAAATCATGAGATTTTAGCCCGCTAAATTTGTCTTTACCAGTCAAATTCTTTTCTTGTAGTGAAATGCAATTCTAGGAGTTGAGGTTTTTCCTGATGAGGAGGATTACAGAGCAGTTTATAATCTAGATGATCCAGCAAGCTTTGAGCAGACTGCCCTGAGAGCTCAGACTGTTTTTGACCCAACCGCTGTATGGGTTGAAAATCGATTTAATTACGGAAACTGTTTTAGAGGTTTAAGGGCAATTAAAAGATTCATTAGCCATAATCTCTATCCTTCTTGTAAACATACTGCTTTTGGAAAGGAAGATGTTTGTATTTCTTGGGCAATGGTAAACGATGTTAGAGTGGATGTTGGAAAGGTCATGTTTAAAAGAATTTTTGAGAGTATTGTCATCGCCAGACCAGGGAGTCATCTATACTTCCCTTGTTTTATCTCTGATTTATGTCGTAGGTTGGGAGTACCATTCCTGCCTAATGACAAGTTATCTCTGGCTGATGGAAATCTGATTGGACCTAGTTTGACTAGTCTTCCGGATGGTAGTATTAGATCTTTGATTAGAAGACGTCAAACTCGGCCACTCCACCGCTTTTACATCTTCTTCTTCTTTTCCATCTTTTTCTAGTCGGCCTCAACAAACTCCTTTCTCCAACACTATCACATATGACATGTTTCAATCTTTAGTGACGATGTTGCACGTGGTCAAGCCAATGTGGCTTTGTATGCTTTGAGAGTACTAGGCGGTGGTGTGATGATATTCGTAGAGGTTTAAGGAGGAACGAGCGAGTTGCTTCGTAATCCTACTTTTGATGATCCCGCCTATCCACCTTGTCGGTCGATCCTTATACCTTACCGAGTGGGTAACACCTATTCCACCACCTTCGAGCTTTCATCCATCGTCATATCCTTTTGGAAGCCAATCTAGTGGGACAGTGTATTTTCGACAGTGTTCGAGAGACCAAAGAATGTCGAGTTGGGGAGGATTCACTGAGTTTGCACATGTCACGACTGGCATGAGTTCGATGGGTCTTGATAGTTCAGTCAGGACCACGACTACAGTTCAGCCATCAGCTTCTCAGTCGTTTCCGAGTTCGAGTTTTCAAGTTGATCCTGAGGAAGACTACGAAGAAGATTGAATTTAATAACTATGATTAATTAAACATTTTTATTGCACTTTTTATTCGACATTTATCATTTAGATATTGGTTTGTTTTCATTTTTCGTTTAGTTTGATTTTACAATCATTTTTATTAAAATTTGGTTTGTATTTTAAATCGGTTTAGTTTTTATAAAAACTATAAAAAATCCCAAAAATAATTTTTGTATCATTGCTACGTCATTTAAAAAAAATATAATGTGTCGTTTTATCCGTTCGTATCAAAGATAAATTACTCTTTGCGAAATATCTTCAAAGGATTATGCAATGTTTCACACGTGAAGTAAAAAAACAAAACACAAGTTGTCTTTCACCTCTGTCCCCTCAGTAAAAGTAAGATGAGGCCGGACCGGTCCGGCCTATTCTCGGACCGAGCCGTGAAGAAAAAAGGGTGAGTCATTCTTGAGTCCGTCTAATGCATCCACGTATGTACACTTTTTCATCTATTAAAGGAAGTAAGGGCATGAGTAAACATTCATTCACTACCTTTCCTTTTACTTTCAACTCTGTTTTTTTTATAATTTTAAATGTCAAACCACTCATCACCATCGGTTAATTCTTACGAGCCTAATACCCCGGATCTTCCGGAATCTCAAGCTTCCAATGAGAGTATCATCTTACACAATCGTTTTGCGAATTCTCCAATCTTATTGGAGAAAGGTTTAAATTTAGATAAGATTGATCAATGGGGAAAAACTATCATTCGAAGTTTTGGTTGGAAAAAATTTGTCGACACCGAGAGGTAGGATAAATGTCTCAATAGTGCGAGAATTTTATTCGCACTTATGACGACATCTATGGTCGATATCACTCAGATTGTTCTAGTAAGAGGAGTGGCTGTTCTCTTCTCTTCATCTGTTATCAACCAAATCTTTGAAATTCCTCCAGTTACGATGCCACATTTTGAAATGCAATGGGGACTACAAAATCCCTCTAATCATTTGAATAAAGTACACGAGTCGTTCCAATGTTTGTTCCCACTGTTTGATACAAATCACGACATGTCAACACGAGCTCTACTTCCACATCTAAAGGCGTGGAAGCATTTCATAAATTCTCGAGTTTATCCCACCTGGGATTTTGGAAGTTTGGCTGAGAATGAAATGCTTCTACTTTATGCTTTGACATTCGGTGTATTTGTCGATTGGGGTATATTGATTCAAAGGACGGTGTTGGAGTTTGGGATCACGAGAGGTAGTAGGGGGAAACCTATGCCTAATTCATGGATGATATCGCGTTTGTGTATTCTTCTGAATGGAGTAGAGGAGCTGGAGACGGATGAAATTTTTCCGTCTAGAGATAATCGAATTGGGTTGTTACCGGTTGATACACCGGGATGTTCGTCCACCATCTAGAGAGTTGTTAGTGGTTTGTTAGTTATATTTAAGTTTTAATAAGTTCTTTAGTTAAATTTGAAGTTTTATTTTCTTTAGTTAAGTTTACGTTTTTCTTTTCAGTTTGTAATAATATATCTTGTTTAATATATATATGTTTCAGTTTGTTTATTTATAATTAGTATACGCTAAAATAAAATCAGAATAATAACGTTAATAGATAATTTTAATTTTATTTTCGAACCTACTTCTTTACTACTCATTGAACATCGGGACGATGCCACTTCGTAAGTGGGGAGTAGAGTTAGGTTAGAAAATTCATTAAAATTTTCGAAAAATAGTTAAAAATAATTATATTATATGTCTAATTTAGATTCTAATAAGATTTTAAGTTTATATAATTGAGTAATTAATATTAGATATTGTTTTCATGAAATTATATAAGTATGTTGATATTTATAAGTAAAATTTTTAGAATCATTTTCAATATGAATTATGAGTTTGGAATTGGATTAAGTATGTTGATTTTTGGCACCACAAAAATATAACTATAGCCAAATAACCTACCCCAGCCTTGATTAGAGTGATGAAGACCTCACTCGAAATTGTCAATTGTGATTAAATAACCAAGCTTTAGCTAATTTTGGTCTACATTTCCTTGAAATTCCGCAAGTTTGTACGTACTTATGAAAAGAGATGAAGACATAAAAGCTAAGTTTTGGTATATGCTGAGATTGGAAAGATTAGATAAGTAGTAGTATATTCGATCTTACCTCATGACACTTGCAAGATAGTCGATTTTGGTAATAAGTTCGGATATATTAATTTTCTAAATTAAGAACGAAGCACCATATTTACACAGAATTAATCAAATATCAGGTATCTTCCTTATCTGTGATTAACAACTTAAAAATAAAAAGAACTGATCGGTTGTAGCTACCAATGATTTGAGTGAGTAGGGTATTATCACGAAATGTCCTATATCACTATGAGGTAATTAAGCTCCCGATTGCCTGATGATAGTAGTCCAGCTAGGGTATTATCTCGAAATGTCCTATTGCTGGGAATGAAGGCACAAGATAAGATGAAAAAGAAAAAGTTGAATCATAAGATCTCAGGAATTATTACAAGTTTAAGGAAACCGGACGTGTAATTTTCGATCAAAAGAGTAGTACTCCGATCAATCTTGATGAAGCACTGCCTGTAAGTTTGATTTTCTACACACACTCACGCTTTTAGTTCTTAATCTTAAAAAAAAAAAAAAAGAAGAGAAAATCTGAGAAAAAAAGATGCTATTAATCGAGATTACGTTTTTTTCAAGAATATGAAGATGTAGGTACGTACGACTTGCCTCTTTCTCTTTTTGATTTCCTTTTTTTCGATTAACCAACATCTTGAACCTAAACTCTATAAGCCATTTTTGTCGACTACCTGACCAAGTTTCCGATTCCAGGATTTCATAATAGTTGCAATTAAAAATAATTCTGATATTTTATTTATACTTATTAAGTATTACATGTACAATTTCATCTAAATAATATTTAATGTTTAGTTATTTTAGTTATATACTCTTTCTGTCTTCTTAAGATTTTAAATTAAGATAAATAATATATTTATAATATTGACAATATAAATTACATTAAAAATTATAATCTGATTAATTATATTATCTTTTATTACCGCTTATTTTTGCTCGAGGACGATCAAAAGCTAAGTGGGGAGTAATTTGATGTATTATTTTTATATGATTAAATATACGTTATATTATTATGTTTTATCAACGAATTCTATGTAAAATATATGAAATTATGATATAAATAGTATGAAATGTTAATCTTTATAGTTTAGAGTAGTTAGTAGTAAAAATAGTAAAAAGTTGTAATTTTGTACCGATTTTAGTAAATCGGAGTGTCGTGTCAGATTTACGTGGGTATTTGTGATGTTTTATTGCAGATTTATAACCCGAGACCACGAGAATCGACATATTGAAGTATAATCATATCTCTGGATTGATTTAGAGAGTGCCACGAGCTTAAATGGTCAATTGAATAGCTTAAGTGGTCAAGTGGCCAACCAATCTGGTTAAGTAATAATCGAGAAATGTCTTCGACAAACGAATGGCTCATCAAAACGACATTATCTGAAGAAGAGTCATTCACAAAAGTTGTAGATTTTCCCGAGAGCTTTCCAATGCAATTTAAATTATGAAGATCGGAGGTCTACAACTTAAACAGTGATCAAGTGGCTAATCGATTTGGGTTAATAAAAATCCCGAAATAGCTTCGGAGGAACACGAGGTAATCAAGAAGGCGTTATCTGAAGAAGAGTCCTTCATGAAAGTTGTAAAGTTTCTCGAGACCTTAATTTTGGCATTTCGTTTGCAATTTTTGGAGGTCCAGAACTCGAGATATGAATTTTAGAAGTTTAATAATTATATATAAAAAATAAATATCTCACCGCACATGCTGAAGTGATTAAGCTAGTGGATACAATCATTATACCGGACCGATCCGGCTTGATCTCGGACCGGTCCGGCCCCTTCACCTTTGCCTATATAAGAAGATGCAGCAGCAACTGATCGAAGAGTACCAAAATATATATACATCCTATATATATATATTCTCCTCTCCTCTCTCTTTTCTTTTTATTTTTTTTAGTTGTAGTTGTAAATAAGGCCTTACGCCGTAATAATGTAATTTTAGTATCGTTATAATGCTCGGGAAAATCTCGGAAGTTCGGTTTTGCTGAAGAAGTTGTAATGTCCGGAAAATACGATTTCTGAATCAACTGCCGTATTCGGGTAACTTTTCTGAAGTATTTATGTTTATGTTTTTTATTTTCATCTTTTTAGTTGTTGTAATGTTTTTAGGCTAAATATAATACTGGCCAAAGCAATGTAATCGGTTTTATTTCGATCTTTTCGTTAAAGAAATGTTGTTAAGTTAAAATGATTAAAATTGAGTTAATTGAATCTTTTTCTATTTTGATCGTATTCGTATTGACATATTTAATCGATCTGAGGAATTCATAATCTAATTATGAATTGACGCCTCGTAGTTAGGATATGAGATAAAAGATAGAAAAACCGGAGGGTAAAATTGGCCGTGTGAATAACGTGATAACGGAATCCGATTTCCTACCCGGGGGTAGATTTGTTTTGGGAGAAATGAATCTTATTATAATTTGCACTCGAGATCGTAATAATGTTAAATCATCAGTTAATTGAAACTTAAACCGGAAAGTTGAATCGTCCGGCTTTGACAACCGGAGCCTTTTAAATAAAATTGACCGTTTGACGAACGGAGTGACTCCTCTTTATCTAAAGGTAGATTTGTACTCGGGACCTGTTCAGAAAAACCGTAACAGTTGTGGACCTTGGACTGATGCAATGGACATATGACAATTTCATACGCTCATGTGAGGAGGAATTGTTTACCTCAGGAGTGCACCGTTTCATTTACTCAATTGGACCTAAAAGGAGAGATCGAACACATTTCATTTAATCGAAAGATCGTATAAACCAATTATATAAGTTTTGGCCAGTTCTCTAAAATTATCTGTTTAATATTTTGGTATCTATATATACTTATATCTATATATATAAATTACGGTTTATGCAGATCTATATATATTTATGTATTTATATATATCATGTTAGTATAGTTTTTAATTTTCATATTTATTTTATGTTGACTAGAATAGTAGTGATCTGTGTTATAAAATTGCGGTTTAGATCGAGTTAATAACAGCTCTTTGGTGTTTAACCACACATAAAAGAATTACCAAGTTCCCTGAGGATTCGACACTCTGACTCACCATACTAGCACTACAGTTTGACCCGGTACACTGCCGGTAAGGATCGTTTAACCCAGGAAAGGCCACGTCAGATTTTTGGCGCCGTTTTCAGGGATAGGTTTAGGTCTGTCAATTGCCTTCCGAGCTTAGACTTTTGCTTGCTTGAAAACCATCAAACTTCCTTCTAAGATTCTCCAATTGTGCTAAAACTTCTGAGTTTGATGTAGACTCACCTACAAACGCCACTTTCCTTGTGATCGACCCAGTTTCCCACATTCTATTATTCTTAAAAATCTTCTCAATAGCTTCATACACAACTTGTGCTTCACTCATCATCAAAGAACCACCACATGCGTGATCAACATCCGCACGTGAGTCCTTTCTTAGTTTCAGGCAAAAAAGTTGAATTTGCATATCAAGAGAGTAACAATGATCGGGACAGGCTCTTCACAATTTCTTAAATCTTTCCCAAGCACTTCCAAGTGTTTCCTCAGCTCCTTGCCTAAAATTAGCAATCTCAACCTTCAATTCCAAATTCCTTCTCGGAGTAAAATATTGCTTCAAAATTCATTTTGAATGTCCTCCCAACTTGTCAATGAGTGATGTGGAAGCGACATAAGCCAATCTCGTGCCTTTCCTTTTAAGGAAAAAGGAAACGTTGACATCCTTGTCAACTCACGGTGAACACCTTGACTCTTGGCCATATTACACAATTCTTTAAAAAGATATAAGTGATGATGCGGGTCTTCGTCATCCTCACCAAGAAATTATGCACTTGTGTCAATTAAGCCAAAAAGATGGGATTCACCTCAAAATTATTTGCTCCATCATTGGGTAAGTGAATTGGATTGTTGGTCTCATTCATTCTCAAGGTTTGATCACAAATGGGTCTTGGGTTTGGAGGGTTGTTGTTACGGTTATTTTGGTTTCGGTTTTGGTTATTCCGGCTATTGGGATTTTGGTTGTTTGGATTTGGTTGAGGAGGAAGATTTTGTAGTGGTGGATTTGGATTGTTGGGGATTTGTCCATGACCTTGGGCATGATTGAGCCCTTGTTCAATGTGTGCCTCATCACTATTCTCGGCCATTTCTATTCCTTGATTCGATGATCCTTGGAGAGATTCTTCACCAAAATGTCCTTGGCTAGTTTGACCACGTCTATTCTCTATTCTTAGCTGTCTTTCATAACTATTAATGTCGGGCTTGTATGAAGTGAGTGGGGCCTTACCGCTTCTGTAACGGGTCATCAACTACAGGAAAGAAAAACAACAAGAAAACAATAAAATAACACTTGGCTACTTACCAAAGAGGTAAGTACCAAAGAAACAAAAATAGAAATGAGATTAAGAAAAGTGTTGACTCATCCTCAAGAATTTTGAGCTAATGCAAGTAGTAACCGTTACACAATGAGATGTTCCCCGGCAACGGCACCAAAAATCTTGATCGGCATAATCTAGGTGTCCAATCTAACCAGCAGTGAACTGGGTCAAATTGTAGTCTAGTCTAGTGGTCAAGGTCGTCTTCACAGAGAATGCAATGTGAGTTTAAACACCAATTAGCTATGATTACCTTGATCTAAGTTGCAGTTTAACATAAAGGTAATGGTTTTAAGCTACTAATAAAGTTAACGAGTAATGATAAAGGTACTAAACAAGGCAACTTCATTGAACAGTATTCTCTTCTAATTTCTTAGAGTGATTGGTCGACCCAGTGAGGATGTCCAAATGTGTGAAACGGTGTACTCCTAAGCTAACAACTTCCCCTCATATGAGTGTACGAAATTGTTCTATGCCTCCTCATTGGTTTAAGAGCCCTAAACCTAATGATTCGTCATGATAAATTCACGAGTACAAGCTAGTTCATTCCCCGGATAAGAAATTGAACTCCGATAGTGGTCAACTTTACCTTCCAGTTTTTCTACCTCGTTCTCACACCTAATATCTCCGTTCGGTATCCGTTAAGTGTATGTGTGCTAGCATTGGTCAATTACTCTAATACACACAAGCAAATCAATAAAAGTTGAAAAAGTTTCAACACAAATAAGAATAAAACATACACAGTCATCATCCGATCAACCAAAAGAGAAAAAATTACTTCAACTGCAATGCTTGGGCTAGTTACAAATCTAGCTACTCATTACTACAAGCACTAACATGTTGAAATTAGTATTCATAGCAATAAGAACGACAAAACAAAATAAAACTAGAATATTACCGATCACAAATGATGAGTTTGCAAGAGGAAGTTTGCATTCATCTCCTTAGAGCATCAATGGAGATTGCACACCAAATGTTGAGCTTTCTCTAATCAAACTACCCAAAAGATTAAGCTAAGCATTCTAAGGATTACACTTGTGATGAAATAGCTAAAATGGAACTGAATTTTCGGCTCTAGAAGCATCAAAATGATGATGCCTTCAAGAGGAAGAAGATGAACTCGGTACTTGTCTCATCTCTTGACTCTAAATGTAAAATGCTAATATAACGCTGAATTGGTCCAGTTCCGGCCTACGCCGGAAAACAGTTCGGCGTGCGCCATGTCAATTGGTGGTAGGTGGACCTGTCTTGTATAATAAATGCCCGTCTGATAAATCTTTGGCATATGGCGTGCACCGGACTCTTCGTCTTGCGCTGTCCCTCTTCTAGTTTAGCCAAATGAAACGAAATTTATAAAAATTGGCTACTAATAATTGTATTTCCGCCTCCATCGAACTCTACGTCATGACCCTAAGGTTTCACCACGTGGTATCTATAAACAAAAACGAGAAAAACCATGGGTAATTCTGATAACAAAACTAGGCTGATAAGCCTCAAAATATTCCAAAATAGTGATCTTTTATAATGTCTATTATATACAAAAAGCAATCCGTATTATCACAATATTTACTAAAATTGATACGAAAACATCGCTAAAAACTCAAGAAATGGGATTAAAACACAGCAAAATACATCATCTGGTTGACATACATCAATGATGACCTTGGGTAAGTCTAAGATATTGATCAAGTGATAGAAAAAAATTGTCTTAAATATGGTGTACACTAATCTCACCCAAAATAAAGATCAGTGAAGTAAATCTCTATCGGCTTATAAGTACCAACAAAGAAGAAATAGCAGAGTAAGCAACAACCAAGTGATCAATGAAGTATTTACAGAAAGATCATTAGTCCAATAGCCAAGTGAAGCAGTCACTTGACTAGTGAAATAACAAAGGAGGCAACTGAGTGATACAACAATAGATCAGTGAATAAAGAAACTGGTAAAAGAAAGGCAGCTAAGTCAAGTAAGTTGTCCATACTCAATCAAACATGGAAAATATTGAAGGAAATGCAATTAATGCAGAGTCAATCAAGAACGGATTTTATGATGGACGTTTGAAGAAAATCCGGATCACTGAAATCAAGGAAGATTAAATCAAGACAAAATCAAGGATTATTCTCCACATTAAATAGCCAACGGATGGAATTTCAAAATCAAGGGTTTATGGCTATAAATAGAAGGCATTGACAAAAAGAAAATGGAAAAAAACTAGAACATCTACGAATTTTCTTAGTGCCAAAACTCTGTCAAATTCACAAGCCTTCATCTTTGATCTTCATATAAACACATTCAGAAAATCAATCTCAGAAAGCAGAGTAGAAAAGATACAATCCAAACTGAGTATTGATCAAACCTTGTGAATCCAATTTACATTCATCTCAGCAATGAATCAGATCTCTGAGAAGTATTTGCAAAATTTGTGTGATAGGTGCTGAAGGTTTTGTACCCAAGGAGCAGTGTTGAAGACTGAGTCACTGAAGCTTTTGTAGCCAAGGAGTGATAGTCAGAATATTGTGAAGCTACACAAGGACAATCATACTATTGTAGAGGTGATAAACAATAGTGAATTCCTCCAATTATCTCACGAGAATAGTGGATTAAAGTATTACACTACTCTGAACCACTATAAACTTGAGTTCATTTACTTTCTGCACATTTACCTTTCTGCACATTACTTTCTGTTATTTACTTTATATGTGTGTGTTTTATTTACTTTGAAAAGAACTATTTGGAAGGGTTTAATCCGCCGCACACAAGCTTTTCATCAAGAAAAGTTTTTAAACTCCTAATAAAGTCTTTCACCCCCCCCCCCTCTGACTCTATTCACACCCTTCTATGTGACCAACAATATGGGCATGATATTAAGACATAAGAGATAATTGTTTCCAGCATATGCATCATGTAAAACCTCAAACAATTATTCAAGTATGAGTTCAAAACTTTCATGGCTTTTACGGCCTAACTACAGAAGCTATTCTAGCTAGTTATAAAAGTAAAATGAAGCCCTGAATTATAGTCAACAAGGGCCACATAAATGAAAGAAAAGCTCAATGGGGCAAAAATCAGAAGTCATCAATGCCGTTGATACCAAATAGGGTACCTGATTCGTTGTGGTTTCAATCACAAGACGCTTAAACTATTTGTCCAGACCAAGCCACTGCAAATAACATAATTTAACAAGATTCCCGAAAAACATTAATATGACCAATAATGTAACAATACATAAGGCACCCACCTGAAAATTCGACACCATAAAGGACATAAAAACAATAGATGATTTCGATTACTTTCCTTTAAATGACATAAGTTGTAGTTCACTCCTTGAACTTGAGTTCCTCTATGCATCAAACATCAAGGAAGCCTACTGAATATTTACTGTAACACCACACCGTAAAACACTCAATTTTTTAAAAACTAATTCAAAGCTAAAATCGTTGAAAATGTCAACTGTAGGGATAGTGCTACAGTAGTAAGTTTGGTGGAGTGCCACTGCCCACCGAAGATGCCCGTTTTATTTTTGTGGCTAGTTTATCCTTTAGAGCTCTCTCCAAGTAAACAAACAAAACTTTAGCACCCTCACAACACACTTAATAACACCCCCCACCCTCCCCTCGCCCAACAACAAACTGCAATAAGCACATCCCACATATTTGGGCTGATATCTTTGGGCTTTCAAAAGAAGATTGTGCCCCTAAGGGAACTTTGATTGGATTGATCGTGAATTGTTTCCACGAAATACAATATTTGCCATGTCCGTCAATGGAATGGTCCAGGCCCATCCTTGGGAGAGGGCCAACAAAGCCACGGCCTACGGTCCCCCAAATGTGTAATTTTTAGGGCCCCGAAAAAATATTTTAATGACTTTTTCATATTAAAATAGTCTCTTTTAAAGACTAAATTAAAAAAAATGGTCATTATTGAATTGCTTTATTTTTAACACAATCAATAAGGATGTATTGGTCCTCCCCTATCCCAAAGTACAGTGGTAAACTAAATTGAATTGTAGTTTGCATTATACATGATTCAAATATGTTATTACTTGGAGTGCTTGGCGTTATGTTTTCACTAGTCAAAAACCCGTGTGATGCACGGAGATAACAATATAGAACATAAAAAATTATAATATAATTGTGTGAAGAACGATAATATTAAGTTAGAGATAGAATGTCGTATCATAGAGAACTTGGATAATTTATCCACACATTGCATTGGTTATCTTAAGAAAAAAATATTTAAAATGAATAAATCGTGAAAAAAAAGATTAGTTTTGACCCCAAAGGAAAAAACAACATATGTAAGAAACACGCTCCTACCACAGACTCCTACCGTAGCCTCCCTCCTACGCATCTTAATTACCACTTTCCACCATCTCTAAGCCTCACCTCACCCCTCCCAAAAGGAAAAAACAACATATGTAAGAAACAAGCTCCTACCACAGACTCCTACCGTAGCCTCCCTCCTACGCATCTTAATTACCACTGTCCACCATCTCTAAGCCTCACCTCACCCCTCCCCCTTGCCTCAACTTATCCCCCAACCTTACTTAAACAATAAAAAATGCCCTAAATTGTACTTAAGAATCTCTAAAATCTCTCAAATCATTTTTCTATAAGAAATCATAAATAACTTTACATTTCCAAACCCACCGACAACCATAGGATCATTTATTCCGAAACACCGCATTTCCAATTATCCCCCGAACTCGCCCATAAAAAAAAGAAAAAGAAAATAATATGCCCTACAAACATTTAAACTAGATACACTTAGTTTAGATTTATCGGGTTTTCCAACCGGTATTTAAGGTGACTGTCGAAACCTATTACTGACCACAGTTAATTTTTTTTTCTTCTGTTTCGGCCACAATTGAAACGACACAATATAGTAAAACACGTGTATGTGGATCATGTGCCATTTATAGGGGACTATTCTTCGAACTCATCCCAAACCCCCCCTCGATTTTTTTCATAGTAAAAAAAAATCATAAACTTTTTTATCCCCTACACCATGCCCCACTTGTCTTCACCAATGAAAATGAAAGTCTATATTAAATGTGATTGTCCCAATCCTATACCATACCTTATCTCACCATATCTTACCCTAGATTTCCTACCTACCTTACCCATTACCTACTCTGCCCCACCATCACCCACCCCTACCTTACCCATCATACCACCCTACCTTACTCACCACACGACCCCATCCTACCCACCATCTCACACTACCCTACCCTACCACATCCTACCGTACCTTACTCACCACCCCACCCTACACTACCCACCACCCAACCTACCCTACCTTACATACCACCCCGTCCTACCCTACCTGACCCGACCCACTCTTACCCTACCCACACCTACCATACCCTACCCTACCCACCATTCCACTCTACACTACCCTACCTACCACACCAACCTACCTTATCATACCAACCACCCCCACCCTCCACCTTACCCACCACTTCACCCAACCCTACTTTAAATCACCCACAATCACCTCTCACACAACCTTACTCTACCCACCACCCCACCATATTCTACCTACCATATCTCACTACAATAAGCTTCCACCTTACCCCACCAACTACTCTATTGCACCATCACCCATGCACTCCACCCTACCCCACCCTACCTACTCTATATTAAGAAAACGTAATTTAATGTAAGCATATTTGACATTAATTGGGGTGGCTAATTTATAAATGATGTATTTAATGTCTGAATATTTTGCATTGAATGACACATTTGAGTTTATATTTTTGTCAAAATGTAATTTAATGCTATAATATTGTGCATTGATTGGTAGAACTTAATTTATCATTTTTTAAATATTATAACTTAATCTGATATTTCGCATTAAGTGTCATAAATTTAAGAATATTTGATATTAATTAAGATGGCTAATTTATAGGGATGTATTTAATGTGATTTAATTGAGTTTATATATTTCTTCAAAATGTAATTTAATATTAGAATATTTTTCAATAATTGTTAAAATTGAATTTATCATTTTTTTAAATACTACAATTTCATGCATAAATATTTCGCATTAAATAACATATTTAGGTTTAGATATTTTTCAAAATGTAATTTAATGTTATAATAGTTTACATTGATTGGTAAAATTGAATTTAACATTTTTTAAATATTATAACTTAAGGTGATATTTCGCATTAAATGACATAAATTCAAGAATATTTGTGATTAATTGGTATGAACAATTTATAGGGATGTATTTAATGTGATAATATTTATCATTAATTTATAGGGATGTATTTAATATATGCACACTTCGTATTAAATGGAATATTTGAGTTTATATATTTCTTCAAAATGTAATTTAATATTAGAAGATTTTGCATTAATTTGTAAAATTGAATTTAAAAATTTTAAATTAAAATTTAATGCATTAATATTTCACATTAAATGAAATATTTGAGTTTTGATATTTTACAAATTTTAGTCACACTAAGTGTGAACCGTAATTAGTGAGATTGGAGAGAGGTTATTTATTAGGAAAATCAAATTTCAAAAAATCAAATTTTATAATTATTGTGAAGTGTAAGTAGTGTTAAAAATAAGCAGGAATATAATTTTAGTTATCGGAATCATTATAGTTAAGGTAGGAATATTTGGGTTGAAAGTTACGTAATAATTGAAAATTACATAATTATAATTAATGCAGGAATATTTGACTTGACATATTTTTTTTTACTTATTTATAGGAATCATTATAATTTTCGAATAATTGAAAGTACCATAATTGTTGGGATGTTAATGGCGTAGTTTTCGAAGTAAGTTAATTTAAGGAATAATTATAATTAACGCAGAAATATTTGGTTGAAATTTTGGTAACAATTGAAATTGACATAATAATTTGGGATATGAATGACAAAATTTTTGAAATAAGTTAATTAAAGGAATATGGTTTCAATTTTCGAAATAATTAAAAATGACAAAGATGTAATTACATAAATCATTATAATTAGTGCATGAATATTTGGGTTGAAATTTTTGAATAATTAAAACTGACATAATTGTTGGGATTTTAATGCGTAATTTTTGAGTTAATTATAGAAATCATTATTTATTTATAGGAATCATTTTAATTAATGCAGGAATATTTGGGTGAAAATTTTGAAATAATTGAAAATGACACAATTGTTAGGATGTTAATGGCATAATATTTGAAATAACTTAATTATGGGCATAGTGTTGACATAATTTTCGATTTGACTTATTTATAGGAATCATTATAAATTTCGAATGATTGAAACTACCTTAATTTTTTGGGATGTTAATGGCATATTTTTCAAAAAAAGTTAATCATATAAATCATAATTTAATTATAGGAATAATTAAAATTAATGCAGGAATATTCGATTGAAATTTTCGTAATAATTACAATTAATGTGATTGGAGAGATAGTTTAATTATTAGGAAAATCAAATTTGACAAAGTCAAATTTTGTAATAAGTATGAACCATTAATGGCATAATTTGTGGTTACCAAATTTTGGAATGATTATAATTACTGCAGGAATATTTGACTTGTGATTTTTCATAATAATTGAAAACGACATAATTGTCAGGATGTTAATGGCATGACATAATTGTTGGGATGTCAATGACATAATTCTCGAAATAATTTAATTATGGGAATCATTATTCGGCATAATTTTCAAAATAACTTAATTATAGGACATGTTGTAATTAATGTAGGAATATTTGGGTTGACATAATTTTTTTTTGATTTATTTATAGGAATTGTTATAATTTTTGAATAATTGATACTTTCTTAATTGTTCGGATGTTAATTAATGGCATAGTTTTCTAAATAAGTTAATCGTAGAAATCATAATTTAATTATAGGAATAATTATAATTAATGCAAGAATATTCGATTGAAATTTTCGTAATAATTACAATTAATGTGGTTGGAGAGAGAAGTTATTTATTAGGAAATCAAATTCGACAAATTCAAGTTTTGTAATAAGTGTGAACCATTAATTTTGAAGTAACCAAATTCGATTGAAATTTTCGTAATAATTACATTTAATGTGATTGGAGAGAGAAATTATTTATTAGGAAAATCAAATTTGACAAAGTCAAATTTTGTAATAAGTGTGAACCATTATTGGCATGATTTGAGTAACTAAATTTTGGAATGGTTATAACCAATGCAAGAATATTTGAGTTGAAATTTTTCATAATAATTGAAAAGGGGGAAGGGCTAGCAAGGACAAAAAAAATCATAAATAGGTCCAGAAGGACGTTACTACATGTTATGTGATTAAAAAGGACAAATTCATAATAAATGGACAAAAATACCCTTTTACATATTAAACACGTAGTAACGCTAGATAAAGTGTAGTAACAGTCAAGAAAATAAATAGTAACAGCCAAGAAACAAGTAGTAACAGCCCATAAAATGTCGTAACATCCAATGAAAAGTAGTAACAGCCAATAACCAAGTAGTAACAGCCTAAAAACAAGTAGTAACAGCCTAAAAAGAAGTAGTAACAGCCCGTAAAATGTAGTAACGACCAATAAACAAGTAGTAACAGCCCATAAAACAGATAAAGTACATAAAAAAATGTAGTAACGTTACAAAATTAATAGTAACAACCCTAAACCCTAAACATTTTCAAAAAAATAAACTTGTGCGCCGTCATCTGCAACTTCCGGCGGCACAGTCATCACCCCGCCGGATTTTCTCACCACATAAGAGGTAGTAACAAATATACATGTAGTAGTGGCCAAAGTAGCGCCTTCTTGGCTGGAAATTGGACTCGGTTGGACAGTGGGCGGAGCAGTGAAGCAGCTGCCTCGGATTTGATCCGTGGCAGCAGCAGTAGCCACGGATTTTTTATCGCAGTTGAAGGACTCTCCGATTTTTGCGTCGTGAACATAGGCCTTGCCGTGGCTGGTGGGACGGACGAGGTCTGGCCGGAGTAATCCGCAGATGCAAGCGTGGTTGCCGGAGGTTCGTTATTTGCAGGGTTGTCGGAATTCGTAGGGTAGAGGGCAGGGCTGAGGACGTCGGATGGGAGGAGGCTTTGACCATGGCAGTGGGGTTGGAGAGGTAAGATCAGGCTGCACCAGATGAGGAGGGGGCGGCGGCCATGGTTGCCGGAGAGGGAAGTGAACGTACAGACAGCCATTTATTATTTAATTAGAACATAAATGAACAGGCTACGGCCATTTTTTTCTTTGGAAAAAGGGTATTTTGGTAAGTTTAATTAGGTTTTGTCCTAATTAATAATCCATTTCCTTGTAGCCTAATAAATATATTAATTTGTCCTTCTAGACAAAATCCTATAATTGAAAATGACATAATTGTTAGGATGTTAATGACATGACATAATTGTTGAAGTCAATGACATAATTTTTAAAAATAACTTAATTATAGGACATATTATAATTAATGTTGTAATATTTGACTTGACATAATTTTTGATTTGATTTATTTATAGGAATGAATGTAACTTTTGAATAATTGATACTGCCATAATTGTTGGGATGTTAATTTTGGAATGATTATAATTAATGCAGGAATATTTGAGTTGAGATTTTTAGTAATAATTGAAAATGACATAATTGTTAGGATGTTAATGGCATGACATAATTTTTGAAATGTTAATGACATAATTCTAGAAATTATTTAATTATAGAAATCATTATATGGCATAATTTTCAAAATAGTTTATTTATAGGACATATTATAATTAATTTAGAAATATTTGGCTTGACATAATTTTTGATTTGATTTATTTATAAGAATGATTATAATTTTTGAATAATTGATACTGCCATAATTGTTGTGATATTAATTTTGGAATGGTTATAATGAAGAATATTTGGGTCAAATATTTGAGATTATTGAAAGTGACATAATTGTTAGCATGTTAATGGTATAATTTTTGAAATAACTTAATCATATTTCAAATAATTTAATCATAATTATATATCTTAATTATATAAATCATATTTGATTATAGAAATAATAAACAAACAAAGGTTAAAAAGCAAAAAATAAAAGTTAATTTGAATAAAACAATATCAAAATATGAGGAGAACAAAAACTCAAATAATGAACAAAAAAAATGTCAACATAGGAAGAGCAAGTATCTCACATTTCCAATGAAAAATATTATTTAAGGAAAAACAATAACAACAAAACTATAAAGTAGGAAAAATATGAATACTGACCGTGAGAAATCCTACGCAAAATCTGATTCTTTGGGCGATATTCTAGCTAAATGATGTCTCTGAGGCTGGGTTGCCAAAGCTATCTTGTGTAAGTCATTTTGGATTTGAAATTATAATCAAGAAAAAAAATATTATTGTGGAAAAACCATAACAACAAAACTATAAAGTAGGAAAAATATGAATACTGTCCGTGAGAAATCGTACGAAAAAAAATATTACCGTGGAAAAACAATAACAACAAAACTATAAAGTAGGAAACATATGAATACTGACCGTGAGAAATTCTACGCAAAATCGGATGCTTTGGGAAAAATTCTAGCTAAATGATCTTCTGTAATCGAAGGGAAAAAATTGACATTGATTCAAGAAACAAATCACCAAAATGAAATGAATACTACAAAACTATAAACGTAGGAAAACATGAATACTGACTGCGAGAAATCCTACGCAAAATTGGATACCTTGGGCAAAATTCTAGCTAAATGATCTTCTGTAATCGAAGGAAAAAAATTGACAGTGATTCAAGAAACAAATCACCAAAATGAAGAAATGAATAGAAAAATGAAGAAATGAAGAGAAGGATAAAGAAATGAATAGAAGGTTTGTGTATTTATTAAGGAAATCAAACTTTTAAAACTCAAATTGCGTAATTAGGGTAGGTTTGTTTTTTCTTCCATATTTTAGGGTAGCCGAATTTGGCAATTATGGTAGGGTTTTTTTTTGTGTGTGCATATTTTACGGATTTGGAGCGGGTCAAAACGGGTAATTGGGTTAAATTCACTCATTCATATATTATACTAGTAGGAAAACCCATGCTTTGCACGGCATGATGTAAAATTTGTATATGATATTAATTTGAGTCATGAGAATATGCAACAATAGTCATGAGAATATGCAACAATATTTATTTTAAAAAAATTGCAACAATATGAATAACAAAATACGGGACATGCAGAAATCTTTGAGGGGAAAAATGCACATTACTCAATAACTACCGATCAAACAATAAATTTCAAAGAAAATGGCACATGATAAGAAGCTCCTTTAACGTTTCCAAAACTCCTCCTACATGGACAACAACTATCGATCAATCTGTCTTAGAAGATCGAATACTCCTTATGAACAATAAAATCATCCCCCATTCTAAGCTTGTTTAAAATATTCTTTTAATGAATTTATCTTCGAAGGAATACTCCCATATTTCTCTTGCCTGGCTCATAGGACATCTCATTTACCGATAACTTCACATTATACTCTTCTTGTTATAAGCTTCATTACATCTTTATAATGTGCAAAAATCGTCCATAATTGATTATTTGTGAAAGAGCCCTACATTTCTTTTTAACATTTCAATCGATGGCATAATTGGTGGATAAGCAAGAGGAAGTCGGAATGAAAAATAAGAGCATGGTGAAAAACTGGAAATTTAGTGGAGACTTCACGATCAATTGCTAATTGACAACGCCAATCCGGATTGTCGCACTATGTAGGAGGTCCAATTGACTTTCCATGATCTCTCAACAAATCAAAGCAAATATTATAAAACAAAGGCACTTTTTAGAGGGCGATTTCCGGGATGTACATGACAAAATGGAACATAAATTGTTTACAAAAAACTTTAGAGAAAAAAATAAAAATAAAACACTCACGCTCAAATATGAGCTACAACCCCCATTCCGTGTCGTAGTGCCGACCTCACGTGCCTTATACCTCTTTCGTGAGAAATTCACCAACTAAGAAAAATAAGTGACAATATATTAATTAAAAAAAAGCATTATTCCTAGTGATGTTGATACGAGGAAATATTTTCTTAGCCTCATCATTGCCTTAGTTTTTATCAAGATCATACTTCAAAACAATCTACCGTCAGTCATGTTTAACCTCCTTATCAGACATGTATGTGTGCATAATAATATAATTTGGATAATGAAGAGCAATTTTATTGATGTAAATTTCATAGTACATAATGCTACTGCAAACAATTTATTTACAGCCTTGTAGGATAGCCTTTTACTATCATAAACTTCGAACTAAGATACAAATATAAAGAAAGGATAATTATTGTTTTTCAAGAAAATGATAACAACGAAAATCACCTAGAACTAAAAAAGTTTAACTACCGAACCACACTTGTTGCGTACTTGTAAAGATAAAAGACTTAACTCAGCATTTCAGCAGTCTTTTCAATTCAGCATCTATCTCTTATTATCGCTGTATCACTACGTCTTTGAATTCAACTTTATCCCTCCACGAAGTCCACCCTTATCGCTCCTTATGCTTTTGATTTTGAATTTGAGCCCTACTGAGAGTTGTGTTTGAGCTCTGTAAATTTTGTACGAACTTTATAATCTACGGCTCGCAACTAAGTTGCAACCAAAACAATTTATTAGTTGCGGTAACCGTAGCAATTTTAATGTAATATAATCATGAAAGTCAAAATTTAAACATGTAAAAATTTATAAGTAAAACTGCCCACAAAAGTATGATTAATAAGATAATCAACCTGAAAGACATTAGAAGTTCTTTCAATCAAAACAGGATATCAATTGACTTTCGACCTAAAGCACAAGCGAGTAGAAGATACGACTTCATCAACCACACATCCAAGAGGCTTTGGACCACCTTGTGGAAGCTCAAAGTGACACCGTGCATTATTCACTTCACGTGGAAGCTCCTTAACAATGTTTTATCTACGGCATCAAGGCTCAAATCGAAAGGGGTGGGCAATGGCTCGTGTGTTATTTGTGATCACCGAGAGGAAACAATATGGCACTGCCTTTTCGAATGCACCATTCCTCAACCTATCTGGCGAGCTAATCATCTTAGTAAGTTTTTCACTAACCTTCGAATTCACTCATTTATGGATTGGTTCGCTGAAATGTTGAACTTGCACGATGAAATGGAATTAGTCCACACGATACACTTACTATGGAACATTTGGAATGCAAGGAATGCATATATATTTCAGGAGGAAGATGCACCCATCGAATCAATTCTTACCTGAGCCGAGGCGGAGGCAAATGAATATTGTCTTACCATAGGACGACAACAATTAGCTAAGACCTCCATTAGCGATTAGTTGGTCACCGCCCCCACCAGATTCTCTCAAGAATGTCGATGCAGCCTTTAATGATTCTTCAACAGCTATCGGCGGAATTCTTCGTAATAGCCAAGGAAAATTTATTCGGAGTTTTTCCAAAAAATTAGAAGTAAACTATGACGTCTTAGTTGGAAAAGCCTTAGCAGTTTATCACGCTTTAATTTTTGCTTTCACATGGGGATTCTTTCACATTATCATAGAAGGGGATCTCTCACAATTCACCAGTGCCTGACGAGTCAGTCAGACGATATTCACCTTTGGGAAGTATCTTGGAAGACTACGGAAAACTGATGTATGCTTTTATTTCTATTTCCTAATTTTTTGTAAAAAGACTAGACAACATACCAGCTCATTTTCTTGTCAGGGAAGGCCTAAATTAATCTTGTTGGATGTAAAGATTGTGGCTCTTTTCCACCATTTCATGTAATGTGTTCGCATTTCTGACTACGATTAATAAATTTTTAGCACATTTTTCCCTCAAAAAAAACAAAATTAAACGTAGTAATTTAAAACATTATAACCCCTCCATAAATATCTTGAACTCTTACAAAGAATGTATATTAGTACGGTAACATCCTGCCTATATGATACAGTAGGAAATAAATAAAATGAATTTCGGGGCCAGAGGCCAGAAGGACAAAATAAGATACAAAATGGAAAAAAAGACAAGAAAAAAAAATGGTTGAGAAGGACAAAAACGCGTCGGTTACTACATGTGTTACTACATGTGGTTGTAGCAACATGTAGTAACACATGTAGTAACATGCGCGTTTTTGTCCTTCTCAACCACTATCTTTTTTTCTTGTCCTTTTTCCTCCTTTTAGATCAAAAACAGTCATTTACGACCTTTAACCTATGAATTTCAGTATCTCAAATACATCAATAATTCTAGTGATTTTTTACTCATTTCGTATAGAATATTTTCAGTCAACAGTATTGAATCACTCACTATAATGTAAAAAAACAATACATCTAACCTCTAAAAAAAATCTTCAGACCGAATAGTAAAGACAATGACAACCTAAGTTACTAATGCCAAGACCTGACCAGTGTATTCTAAAGGCGGCCCTTATAGTCTCTCAAGATGTGGCTCTCAGTTCCATATGATAGTTGGCCTAATGACCCTGGTAATGCCCCAAAACATGGTCTAGCGATGCTACTTAAGTTATAAATTTATATGAGTATTTGTTTATAAGAACTAGTTTGAGTACATAATAGACACTTAGGGCACTAAGGAATCTTATTTGTTTATAATGACATAAAATTGGTAACTAGACAAAACTATCCTTAATTTTTTTTTCCTGAAAGCTATTTTTTTTTGGACGACTTAAAAAGTTTTCTTTTTATTTTCTTCTAGACGCCTTAAAAAAGTGTTTTTTTTTTCTTCTGTACGCTAAAGAGATACCACGATGCATCGGGGGTGGTCAATGCACCTTCGGAGAGATGGCTGAGTGGTTGATAGCCCCGGTCTTGAAAACCGGTATAGTTTTAAACAAAGAACTATCGAGAGTTCGAATCCTTTGGAAGCGTATTGCCACACAATAGAATAAAGCACGTATTTTTCTTTTCGATTGGATGTTATTTACCCAGGTACCTGGTCGTCTCAACTCCTTTAAAGGTCATTCTTTCCGGCCAGTCGTTAAGGAAACTTTCGCATGTATAAGTGCCTTGATGCAATCATTTCCGTTCCGTCACAGAGTAGAAATGCATCGCGGTTGTTAGTGTTAGGTGTGATGCCCGAAAGACAATTTTTGTAATTGTTTTATTTAATAAATGAAATGATATTATTATTCATATTTATTATTCTCATAATCACCGATGTGACAAATAGTATTTACACTACAGAAAACCCTGAGTATATCGTTTATGTAATCACTTAACTCAGTGTATGAGATATACACGGGAGGATTGAGTTAGTGAAGATGTACTTAAAATACAATTAGTCCGTAGTAAAGTTAATCGAGAGTATCGGGTCTCCCCTTTAACGTACTATTAATACGCCCATAACACGATAGGTGTGATCGTCTTATCCGGACTTTCGGTTAAGGGAACCTAATGGGGCATTTATATATGATAGATATATCATATAGGGGCCGGACCGATTTGATCCGAGTTCTCAATATAATTTCGTAATTGAGAAGTCTTATCGAATCATTAGATGATCATATTATGGATATATCTTAATCCCGAGGTGATCACGATCAACCGCTTGAATCGGTATGAGGTTTGACTTGACGGTTAAGGATTACACCGAGTCCGTGATCCGAATTACCCCATCTTGGCATTGTACTTGGATTGAGTGAGTAGTCCGTGTTATCACGGATACGGAATCCATTCCTTCCATTTATGGAAGTAGATAGACGATTCCCTTATGAGTTAATCCTAGACATTGATCGATCCATGGGATTCATATTACACCGATTAGCTACCAAAGAGTTATTTGAATTATTGATCACTAGGGGGTTAATGGTAAGTAAGGACAAGATGTTCTGAAAAGGGTTAACGGTAACTTCCCGATTTAGAATGAACGGTCTATGGAGGATTAATCCATATGAAATGATTATATCAGTGGACGCTTATTACTTTCTCGTGAGGAGATAAATATAATCTTATAATCGGAGGAGTGCGATCACGGGATTATGGTGGCATATTCCCGTGATTGATTTATCGAATATAATTATTCGTTCATAAGATAATTATTTATTTGATTTATCGGAGCCGCCGATTATTAGTCCATGGTCCCCGACGTGCCTCCTAATATAGCATGTATATTCTCGGACGTCGAATCCTAATAATATTAATTTAGTTCATGTTGGACTTTATTAAAACGATATGTGAATTAATTGTTTAGTGGACTATTAAATTAGTTGGGCTAAATAATTAAATATGTGGAAAAGACATTTTCCATAATATTGGCCCAATTATTGTGTAATGGCAAAATTAATATTGACTAGGTCAATATATGTTTGTGGCGCCACATGTGTCTTTATTTTGACAAGGAATTAGTTTTCTTGTGTGTTAAAAAGACATGTGCATAAAATATTTATTGGATAAATATTTATGGTAAATAATAAAGATAAAAATGTTCTTGATTTGTTCTAGAATATTTTGAGATTATCTTTTATTTAATAGGATTATTATAATTGATTTTGTATTAATTATAAAATCCTTGGAGGCTAAGTTTTACTCTCCTATATAAAGGGAGTTCTCCCAAGCCTTACAACACACAATAAATTTCGACTTCTCCTCTTAGAGAGAAGAAGTGATAATTTCGGCCAAGGGGTTTAAGGGGAAAATCTTGGAGATTTTTCCGGGTAGCATATCGGAGGGGTTCGAGTCGAGAATTCCTTCCACCGGGAATTGCTTGGATCACACGTGCGGAAGATCGTGGTGCTCTTCACATCTTCTTTTCTATTGCGGTTCTTCAACTTGGATTTAGAGATCCAAGAGGTATGTTCTACAACCCCCTTGTAGAATAGATCTAGTTGTTTTATTACGTGTATTATATAGATCTAGATCCTTAAATCGCTTCCGTTGCGGATGATATTACTAACAGTGGTATCAGTCGCCAAGGTGATCTATATTTATACGTATAAAATATTAGATCTAGGAGTGGAAAACATGTAGATTTTTTTTGTCCCAAATTTTTTTAAAGGGGGCCGAAAATTTTTGTTTTATTTTTTATGTTATGAATGTCTTGGTTGAAGAGATGGATTGGGGTTGAGTATCGTTTTACTCGTTAGATCTATTGTAGCTCCTTTGTTTAGTAACAATTGAGCATAAGAATTGTATTTTATTTATGTCAAATTTCGAAATTTATGTAAAAGTAGCATCTTTTATTATAATTTTGATGTTCCGGGTTCGAGACGACGAAGATGGTGTATTGAAGATCATGCTATTGAAGATCATCAAGAAGGTAAAAACGGGAGGAGGCCGAATTGTTTAATTATTTTCCGTCGGCAATCATTTTTTTTGGCGGCAGCAAATTTTTTTTTTTCGTTGTAACCTAATGTTAGAACATGGCCGCAAGTTTTGACCAAAAAAAAAAAAAAGTTTTTTTTAACTTTTCTGCCGTGACTTGCCTCATTAATAATATAAAAAAAAAAAAAAAAAAATTATTCAGTTTTTTTTTATACTTGGCCGATGGCTGTTATTAAAAAAAAAAATTATATTTAAAAACAATTTGATAATATATATATATATTTTGAATATATTGGTATATTACGGCCTTCTCTCTCGTCGTTCAAGATTCGTGTCAAGATCGAAGGTTTGAGATCCGGAAGTTTCGAGTTCAAGATTCGAAGATCAAGACTCGAAGACAACAAGATTGTAATTTATTTTTCCTAGGATAGATTAGATACGGGGGTACCAACAATCCATCTCGGTGTTTAAATTTCCGCAATTTATTTTTTATGTGTTCGATCATAAAATAGATATAAAATCGGAATTGCCATGACATGCATCATATCATAAATCCACTCCATGCATACATGTAGAATTTTAATTTTGGTAATTAAAATAGGCATGTATACAAACTCGTGTAATTAGTTGAAATTTAATTAATACGTGGTAATTAATAAATTTAGTAACTAATTAATGATCCGAGGACGGGTTATGAAATCGTTAGGCCTTTCGGTGTGTGTTCTCGGTGAACCGCCTTAAAGCACAAACGAGATCACGTTTTCAATTCGTAGTGTCTACGAGATTGAATGATGGTAAAAGAACAATAAATCTTGGATAAAAACGGTTCGCTTATAGGTTGGGTGGTCAACTGAGCTAGGCTCGACCGACTTAACCCTCCTAGTGTGATGTATGCACGGGGGTCCGGCAAGACTAAGCTACACCGGGGAACGGAGGGGTGATTCCTTCTTATCTCAATGAGGGTTGTCTTGACCCGATTTCGTCCGACTGTCACATATGTTCCAACGAATAGGACGGGTAGGCTTGCCTACGTCACCGACACCATTCGGAATCCTTGATTTGATGAGCTTTTATGATAACATCAAAAAGACGTGGTTAGTTAACCCACAACCACTTCCAAAATATTGAGTGGGAGCGGGGGAGGCGACAACCAACCCCACGGCCTCTACTATAGATACAAGTAAGTGAGAGAAGGGTGACGCCTCGCGGCGCTTTGATTTCGTCCCCCTACGGATGGTGTTCACCCCTATCAACATTCATGGCTTGGTCTCCGAAAGGATAGGATTTCTGGGTACTCGTCGGGTCACTGACCTATCCTACGACGGCACACTCGGGGCGTACCTAAGAGATCCGATATAGTAGGTCACACTCATCATGGGTATTTTTGGTAATATCTAGGCTAAAAAAGGAAGGTAGTCAATGAATAAAGGGATGTTCGATTCTCGTGGGATGTTTGATTCTCACACGTTATTCATTGATGAGATTGTCTCGATTTAACCGTCATCTCTTTGACCTACCCTACGGCGGCACTGAGATGCGAGGTTAAAACCTTGGAATGGTAGAGTAGACTTATTTTTTAGTTTACAATTCCTAAAATTTAATATAGTAGTGTTAAACTTGAATTAATATATGTCATTTTATTTACAAGATTATATCCCTTACTAAATTGCTTAAAAAATTAATTGACTAGTATTGACTTTGTTAAAAAGTGGAAAGTAACTAGGACGTTGAACTAGTTAATCGATAATGCAATTATTTTTCGAAAGAGATATTTTCTCTTAAGCCTTTTAAAAATCAGAGTGACATATAGATATGTCACTAGTGTCACTCGTGCCAAACGGGAGACAAACTTAGGTGATTTCGGACTTTAAAATTCTTCTAGTGAATTTTGAGTGTGTAGTGATTACACGAGTAATTTTCTAATTGAAAAATCGGAAAATCATGAAGTGTTACTAGTTGGACGATATTTGGAATCGATGAACTAGTGGGAGCTTTATGATTTGTTGTTTTTCTAGAACATTAGAAAAGTGTAACTGACTACACACGTAACCGTTCTAATTGAAAAACCGGAAAGTCATGAAATGTTGCTAGTTAGACGATATTTGGAATCGATGAACTAGTGGGAGTTTCTATGATTTATTGTTTTTCTGGAAACAATAGAACTATGTACGAAAGATTTTCTAATCGAAAAAATCGGAAAATCATAAAAATAAAGCATTGCTCGTTAGACGGTATTTGGAACCGAAAAACTAGTGGGAGCTTTAATGTTATGATTTGTTGTTTTTTCTGGTATATTAGAAAATCCGAGAAGTCCCGACGAGTAACACTCGAAATAGACACCCCACGGTTCAAGAGTAGTGTCTACTCAAACGAACCGCTGGTTCAAGACTGTTTCCATTCAAGGAAAGTCAAGAATGGGAGAATATGTCTAAAAGTGTTAGTCATCTAAACTGAGTAAACTTTAAGGCTAAATCGAAAAATTAATTAACTGAAAATCATAGGATTAGGACAGTGATTTTGGATCACCAACCTATGAATCCTTGGCGATTTTCTCGAGCTAAGTTCTTTGGCAGAACAAGGTAGCAATGCATTTAACGATTAAAAGAGTAAACAACGGGCAGTTAGTTTTAGCTATAATAGTGGGAGTGATATAAGGAAATGAATCTCGGATTCAATCCTTGGATATCGCGGAAAAATTATTTTCTGTTTAAGATTCGTTGGAATGAATGGATTCACCTTATATTCGATAATTTGTTTGTCGTATAGAAAGTGAATATACCATTTGTAGTACGAATCCAAGACTCGGACTTTTGTTTGATAAAGTCAAAACCACTTAGAACTATTTGAAATATGTATATAAAACACATCTTAAGAACTCGTTAAAAGCAATTGGTTTCTATATTTAGATAAACGCTTCTTCATATTCAATAGTTAGTGCATAGTCCCTAAAAGACAAGACTCGAAGACCGGCTCGGGGTGATTCCTTTCTCCCGGTCCGGTTATATTGTCTCAAAGGTTCAATGACTAAGTTTCCTTTCAATCGGGAAAGGATAATGGTTATAAAGAAGTCACATAGCTTGTTCATGACGACCTTCGGGTCCGATGAAAGATACAAGCTAGTAGGAGCTTCCGAGTAGTGACTTCTTGTCTGATAACTATTCAAATACTCCGGTAAGTTTATCCAAAATATTTTGAGGTTTCTCTGTTTTCAACAGAGATAGAGTATTCTATACTCAGAAATGGGCCATCACATAGTCCTAGGGACTGATGCTCGGCCTGCCTCATAGTGAAATGCTTTCACTAAGTGAGAAACCGTTAAATTGCCTTATATATTTTTTAGATGTGCTACAATACACTGCTTAACTCAATAAAGATATTGGAAGCGAAATAACGGTTTACATTGAAATGTAAGACCGAGAAGTCTACCTAGAATATGCTTTGGAATTTACGGATAAGGTGTGGATTCGGTTCACCCCACTTCCGTAAATATAAGCATTTAGCACACGGTGCTTGAAGGTAAGATCGGGAATTTCGTGCATACGTTCGGTCAATGACCATTCGTGCTATATCTTTTAAACTATTGAGTATAAAGGTTAGATATAGGATTCTTGAAATCGGGAAGGGACGATTATACGTTGCATCATTTCGATAGAATCCATGATCGAAAAAACCTTGAACCTTGAAGTACGTTTACTCAAGGTAGTTACTAACCGATTAAAATCAGACCACGTCCAACATCGGTTGTTGGTGATAATACTAAATACTACTAAACTATATCAGAATTTCGATCCACCCAGAATGTAGTGGGAGTATGGTTTATCCATTACCCATTACGGGTTCTGCGGACTTTGTAGTCTGAGGATCGATCGATGACCTATGCTCTTTTGTGAGCAGTATAGGATTCTGATAATAGAGGTTGGTTTACAAGCCATAACCCTGTGAATGGAGTTTGGTACTCCAGAGCTGTTCATACTCTTGTAGAACCACCTGAGCGTCTCAGGCCCAGTGAAAGTAATTGGATCTACACGGAAAAGAGTAGAATGAGTTCGGAATTGCATGATTTCGTTCAAAAGCAGAAAATAGGGGTGATTCCCCGAGACTTTCTTGCCAAACAAACGGAGTCCGGATTCATTCGGAACGTAAGGGTATTGCCTTATGAACTTATGACAGGGATGACCGTCAAGGCTTATGTCCTTTGTGGATAAAAAGCAAACCTCTTGGTCATTGAAAGTCATATATTTCTATAATATATGGATTTGACCGAATATTGATAAGTCTTTTGTAGACCGGATATCAATTTTAGTACGAGTGAATATATAAATATATATTAGTGTTTGTGAGGGATAACACCGCACCCGAGTTGGAATCAACATGGGTGTGTTATCGAAGTCGAATACGACAATACCACAATTCTCTCGCAACGAGAGATTTGGACAACATTCTTAAGAGTTTGACTCGGTCGAATTCATTAGAATCGATCACACGGTTTCCCATCCATCTTATTGGTTAAGATGATGCATCTGTGTATGCAACATTCAACGAGGAAGTTCTACCCTATGCCTCAGGAATGACTCTCTAAATCTTCGGATCAAGAGAAATGGGATAGATTCTCTTTGTGACAAGAGATGGTCAGGTTATTGAACGTCAATTTTGATCGAATCTTAGATTCGGCAGTTAACAAAGCGAGTTTAGTATGTCCTTTAGTATCTTGAGAGAACGAGGAATAATATGCGGACATATTCATGTATTAAAGTCGATCTCGGGCTCAGTGTTTACTCTTGTTGAAGCTATTGCCTGGAGAAATCCAGCAACGCCAACTCGACTTTAACTAGTTGGGTGATTAGCGGCTTCTGTAGTAGCTAGAGAGGCGATATAGCTTAAGGATTTCCTTTCCATATCTGGGAGTCATTCTAGATTTGGAAAGCGAGATACCACATCATTGTGCAAACAATGAAGGGGTAGCTTATAAGGATTTCCGAAATCATTGGAGTTCAAGAGCATATTGGGTAGGTACCACATGATCAGATGGACCGGCGACGTTTCGATTCTACGGATCGCCTCGAGCCGACAACCTGACTGATCATTAAGACCCATGACATTCAGATATAGGTGCTCCCCGAGTCACTGACCTATCCTACGACGGCATACTCGGAGTGTACTTTGGAATCTGAAATGGTTATGATAAGTTTTGTGGGTACTAAAATACGGGATGAGTCTCCATTGCTTTAGAGCAAGTGGGAGATATAGTTTGCTGTAGTTTTAAATAATAGGGTGTGCTCTAAAACAATTAATCACAAGGTTTCGTGCAAGTGGGAGATTGTTAGATGTGATGCCCGAAAGACAATTTTTGTAATTGTTTTATTTAATAAATGAAATGATATTATTATTCATATTTATTATTCTCATAATCACCGATGTGACAAATAGTATTTACACTACAGAAAACCCTGAGTATATCGTTTATGTAATCACTTAACTCAGTGTATGAGATATACACGGGAGGATTGAGTTAGTGAAGATGTACTTAAAATACAATTAGTCCGTAGTAAAGTTAATCGAGAGTATCGGGTCTCCCCTTTAACGTACTATTAATACGCCCATAACACGATAGGTGTGATCGTCTTATCCGGACTTTCGGTTAAGGGAACCTAATGGGGCATTTATATATGATAGATATATCATATAGGGCTGGACCGATTTGATCTGAGTTCTCAATATAATTTCGTAATTGAGAAGTCTTATCGAATCATTAGATGATCATATTATGGATATATCTTAATCCTGAGGTGATCACAGTCAACTGCTTGAATCAGTATGAGGTTTGACTTGACGGTTAAGGATTACACTGAGTCTGTGATCTGAATTACCCCATCTTGGCATTGTACTGGATTGAGTGAGTAGTCTGTGTTATCACAGATACGGAATCCATTCCTTCCATTTATGGAAGTAGATAGACAGTTCCCTTATGAGTTAATCCTAGACATTGATCGATCCATGGGATTCATATTACACTGATTAGCTACCAGTGAGTTATTTGAATTATTGATCACTAGGGGGTTAATGGTAAGTAAGGACAAGATGTTCTGAAAAGGGTTAACGGTAACTTCCCGATTTAGAATGAACGGTCTATGGAGGATTAATCCATATGAAATGATTATATCGATGGACGCTTATTACTTTCTCGTGAGGAGATAAATATAATCTTATAATTGGAGGAGTGCGATCACGGGATTATGGTGGCATATTCCCGTGATTGATTTATCGAATATAATTATTCGTTCATAAGATAATTATTTATTTGATTTATCGGAGCCGCTGATTATTAGTCCATGGTCCCCGACGTGCCTCCTAATATAGCATGTATATTCTCGGACGTCGAATCCTAATAATATTAATTTAGTTCATGTTGGACTTTATTAAAACGATATGTGAATTAATTGTTTAGTGGACTATTAAATTAGTTGGGCTAAATAATTAAATATGTGGAAAAGACATTTTCCATAATCTTGGCCCAATTATTGTGTAATGGCAAAATTAATATTGACTAGGTCAATATATGTTTGTGGCGCCACATGTGTCTTTATTTTGACAAGGAATTAGTTTTCTTGTGTGTTAAAAAGACATGTGCATAAAATATTTATTGGATAAATATTTATGGTAAATAATAAAGATAAAAATGTTCTTGATTTGTTCTAGAATATTTTGAGATTATCTTTTATTTAATAGGATTATTATAATTGATTTTGTATTAATTATAAAATCCTTGGAGGCTAAGTTTTACTCTCCTATATAAAGGGAGTTCTCCCAGCCTTACAACACATAATAAATTTCGACTTCTCCTCTTAGAGAGAAGAAGTGATAATTTCGGCCAAGGGGTTTAAGGGGAAAATCTTGGAGATTTTTCCGGGTAGCATATCGGAGGGGTTCGAGTCGAGAATTCCTTCCACCGGGAATTGCTTGGATCACACGTGCGGAAGATCGTGGTGCTCTTCACATCTTCTTTTCTATTGCGGTTCTTCAACTTGGATTTAGAGATCCAAGAGGTATGTTCTACAACCCCCTTGTAGAATAGATCTAGTTGTTTTATTACGTGTATTATATAGATCTAGATCCTTAAATCGCTTCCGTTGCGGATGATATTACTAACAGTTAGTGCATCGCGGTGTCACTTCATCGCGGTGTCACTGCATCACGGTGTCTCTGCATCGGGGGTGGTCACTGCATCGCGGTATCTCTGCATCGAGGTGGCCATTGCATCACGGTGGTCAATAGATCGGGGGTGGTCAATGCATCACGATGGTCACTGCATCGGAGGTGGTCACTGCATCGCGGTGGTCAATGCATCGCGGTGGTCAATGAATTGTGGTGGTGAATACATCGTAGTGTCTCTGCATTGCGGTGTCTCTGCATCGGGGGTGGTCATTGCATCATGGTTGTCAATGGATCGGGGGTGGTCAATGAATCGCGATGGTCACTACATCAGAGGTGGTCATTGCATCGGGATGGTTACAACATCGCGGTGGTCAATGCATCGTAATCAATGAATCACGGTGGTGAATGCATTGGGGTGGTCACTGCACCACGATGGTCACTGCATCGCGGCGTCTCTGCATCGGAGGTGGTCACTGCATCGCGGTGTCTTTGAATCGGGGGTGGGCACTACATCGGGGTGGCCAATGGACTTGGGGTGGTCAATGCATCGCAGTGCCATTTCATCGCGGCGTCTCTGCATCGGGTGTGTCATTGCATCGCACGGTGGTCAATGCATCGAGGTGGTCACCGAAAAAAAAACATTTTTTAGCGTCTAGAAAAAAAAAAACCTCTTTTTACGTCCAATATATATATATATATATATATATATATATATATATATATATATATATATATAAAACTCTTTTTTCGTCCAAGAAAAAAAACTCTTTTTACGTCCAGAACAAAAAAAAATTAACATTAAAAAAAATAAAATTACGGATAGTTTGGTCTATGTATTAATTGTGTGTCCTTATAACCAAATAAGATCCTTGGTGTCGTATTTGCCTAATTAAGTCTAATATTTGTTCTTTTGGACATTTGCCCAAATTATAATGGATCCACTAATTGCATAGCCCCATCATCGACGCTTTGCCTAAATGGTTAGCCCTTGTTACTGAGCTCATTTGTCTTCACCCTTATATCTTAATACTTTTTCTCTTACCTTTCTAGTGTAGAAACACTACATTATAGGGAAAATGTTGAAACAAATTGGAATATTCTTTGAACGAGGATGACCGAAAAAACAAAAAAATTAGAATAAATATGCCTTCAATATTTCCTACTATATATCCTATCCTACTATATATAATAAGAAGGCAAGCAAACAGGCGACGTGTTCACTTTTGGTAGCATATGTGTTTTAATTATTTGCTCTTCTTTGCATTTGCAGGCACAGATATATTCCAAGATTTATGGGCTTTTGCTTTGGGCCTGCCTCTTTAAGTTTTCATTATCTTATGATATGAACTGGGCTTTTTGGATAATTAATATAGTTTTTTTGTTCCAATTTCTTTCGGATATATTTCTTTTATAGACGTGCGAAAAGTTTTATTTTTTTACAGCTGTTTTAATTTAAAATTGTTTTTTAAATGTCTAAAATGTATACATATCAGTATTTATCAAAAAATATAAGTACAATATAAAAGGAGTGTAATCGTATGTTAATCATGTATTGCATAATGTCTACATATCAGCGTTTATTAAAAAATATAAGTACAATATAAAAGGAGTGTAATCATATATTAATCATGTATTGGATTACTACACAATATATAATATATAGATGATGCTCATCATGTCTTCTTAAAATTCGAGAGTTCCATAAAATCCCAAACAAATTGGATCGCAGTATTTAAAATTAGAGATATATAGATATATTTGGATCATTAAATGTTTTGTTGGGATGGCCTTTAATGTGTCTGTCTATTTAAGTTATATAATAGGTTTCTAATTCTAATTCAGATAAATAATATATTGCTCCGATCCAATTTGTTTCGGCCGTATTCCATTTATGAATGTGTCAAAATAAGTCTTATATTACAAATGTTTACATTTAAAGTTATTTATTAAATGTCAAAAATGCCCAAAGATCCAAATTAATTGAAAAATGTATAAGGCAAATATAGATGGGGGGTAATCGTAAAGTATTCATCTTTTTAATGATCGTTAATAAATGATGTTTTATTAAGTTTAAAAATGTTCCAAAATGTCTCGGACAAATTGAGTCGGAATATTTTATAATTTTTAAACATATAGACGACGTGATATATATATATAGATATAATATAATAATAATAAAATAAAAAAGGGGATACGAGGATTTACCTCTTTTGGGGATAAAGATGAAGCAACAAACAAAAGAATTCATCCCAAAAAAAAAAAAACAAACAAACAAAAGAAGAGAAAAAAAAAGTCAGGCGGTGGTTGCGGTAGGTTGTCAATTTTCTTAGGCCCGTACGGTGGATTTCTCTTGCCATGTGCGATCTGGATTTTGCAAGGAAGAAGATTAGAGGGTTGTTGGCTGGATGAATGATGTTTCTCAATTTGTATGGTGGAGATGAAAGTAAAACACTGCTCGATTCAAGCTGCTCTCGGTTGTTTGCTGAACCCGTACTGAAGCCGGTGATGGAATGACAGATTTTCCTTGCCGTCAATGATGCATGCTATATGCTAGGAAGAAAATTGGGCATAATGGTACTATTTTTATATTCTTTTATTATACATATTCAGTAAAATGATGATTTTAAATTTGGGTTTTATTTTCCTCAGTAAAAAAATGGGTCTTTAAATACATCCATTGGTTGAAGTTGGTCTATTAGCTCAAAAACAACAATTTCGTTTGTTCTGTGACCAAAAAGTGTTTACTTCGGTGTGCAATTCAGGTGTGTGAGGCTATTTTATATATGTTTATTTATGACATGTTTGTTTTGTGTTGTTGTCTTGATTATTAATTCAGTGCAAATGTTTAGCTTTCTGTATGAATTAGTTTGCAATTATATCTGCCTGGTTCAGGATTCTTTTCTGCATGTTTTATCGTACCTCAATTTGGTTAAACGCATGGTCTGTACATCTGATCTGTATCCTAAACATTGTTTCTTCAATATGACTTGGAAATAGTGTTTTGTGAAACTGTATGATTTAGTTGATTTGGTTGAAATGACTGCCTTATGATTCATTGTAGCAGTACATTCCTCTGAATTAAAATGAAACTGTTTGTTTGGAGGTTCGTTCTTGAATATTGCAAAAGGAAAGAGGAATGAGAGGGACCTAAAAATGGTGGAGGGCTTACTAAAAACGGTACCACTAAAAAGAGCCGGTCTAAATCATCAGCTAATAGTGTCAAAGCAAAGCAGAAAAGAAGTCTTGTAATAAGCCAAAATCCAAGCAGAAGATCCAATAGATTTATCGAGCCTGCAAATCCCGGATGAGGACCTAGGGGTATCAGAAGAACTAGGGGAAGATGGACAGGACATAGGATCATGGCTGAACATAGATGATGATGAAGATGAAATGCAAGATTTAGATGATTTTATTGGACTACAGATTCCTATGGATAACCTTTCTGACTTAAAGATGATGGTATGATCTAACTTTGAAGTATGTATAGCCGCCAACCATCTTGTTGTATATTTTCAAGTTTGCTAAAAAAAAAAAATAAGAGGAAAAATTCTGATTGAAGTATATAGACTTGCCCAAGTGGAGTGGGGGAGCATCTTTTACTATAGTTTGCTTTTAAAGAAGTCTTTGGCCTAATACTGCCTTGGATTGTAAAGATCTTTTTTTAGTCCCACATACATACAGCTTAGTTATAGTTTCTTACCAGCAATGTAATTTGTTTAGTCAGTGACTACTCTTTCTTTTCTTTTCTTTTTTTGGATTGACAAGAGTGAGTGACTACTTTATTAAGGAATGTAAGACATTCTTGTTTATGAGTTCTTAAGGCGCAAGATAAATATTACATAATTTTTAGGTACAAAGGATGCAACAAAAGTTTATTACATTTGTTTTTCTTTCATTATTTTATAGGTACAAAATTCTACCGGATGCATTTGAAGAGAATGGTGTCGCACAAGAAGGTGAGCTCTCATTTCTCTATTTTGATGCTTTCTTTTCTGCTTGACCTTTTTTTTTATGCAGGATAGTGGATGGGGTTCTCATTTGAGTCTTCCACCAGCTAAAATTCAGGGATCATTCTTCAAGTGATAAATATAAAAAGTAAGGTCAAAACCTTCTACATAAATTTTGATTTTCTTTCTTTATTAAAGAACTTCACCGCTTAGCTATTGTGTCTAGCGAAGGAAAAGTGATTAGAACTCTAGAGGGACATGGTTGAATGGAGAAGAACCACTTTGTAGGATGAGCTTTGAAACATTGTTTCATGCCTATTGAGTACTTTGACAAGTTTTGAAACGTGACTGAAGAGTTTGTATTCCTTCTGGTACCATTACTACTGTTATGGCTGGCATGACCTCCAAAATCTCCAGATGAGATCACAGTTTCCTTGGATATATCTTCAAGTATTTGTTTGGTACATGGTGTGAAGGAATACATGTTTTGATGAAAAATTAATTAAACAACCAAAAAGGTGAAACGTGACTGAATGATTATGATATGTACATGTTTTGATGAAACCTGATAGTTGTATCAAACCTTCAATTTGGTTTTTTGGAAACTGTTGTAATAAATTATGTCACATTAATCAACACATCTTTGTTAGGTTAATGGACACAAATATAGTATCACTTTTTACCACCCTTATGCTTATAATACACTGAAAGGATATCAGCGGTATATGATGTTTGTGTATATGGATAAAATGCCAGAAACCATGCAGGTGTTAGACAAGGAATAAGTATATGATGCATTTGTTATATAATACCGTACAAAGAATAATATGCTTGGAAAAGATTGATTTCGGTGTATAAATACAATATTCAACTTTATATGCATCGACACAATTGCACTACTCGTCCATAGTACATTCACGTGCCATCTCTTAATAAATTAACCTGACCTGTAAGTTCTTAGATCACCAATTACAAAGTCAAATTTTGCACTATTATCCGAACATCATATGTCTGGGACCACAAATTATTCAAAAAAATACATTCAATTCTTTAACAACACAACGGGGCACCAACCGTGCGGAGCACGAGTGCCTCTTTTCCTAGTATATATAATAACAAAGAAGTGTGTTAAGGGAGTGTAGCAAGTGTAATTTTTTCATTGACTCCCCCCCTTTTTTTTTTTTACTGTTCATCAGCCTGGCCCAAATTTATTTTTTACTTTTACTGTTCATGGCCCAGTCCAGATTTTTTATTTTGAGAAGAAGAGTTTGAGTTAAATTGTTCCATTTTAGAGGACTCAATTGTATCACCTTTTAATGTGCGAATATATGTAGCAAAGATATGACTATTTTCAAAATATAAGGCAACGGCTTGTTGCCGACACGATCTTTGTATCATACCAAAAAAATTGTGTTGACGTTTACATGAAATATTATAAATTTCTTAAGATAAATTCATTTCATAAAAAAATATATCGTTTGTACACGGCGATATGACTTATTTCAAGATATAAGGCCACGACATGTTGTCTACACGATCTTTATATCATGCCAAAAAAAATTGGATTTGACGATTACATGAAATATTAAATTTCTTGAAATGAATTTTTTTTTGTGAAAAAACATATCGTTATATAAGATATTAAATATCCTGAAAAAAAATTATTTCGGCCACAAATATTGTTAAACTGGCTATAGTGTATTGTTGATTTAATTTCTATGGAAATTCGAATTGTGTATTTTACCATGGCCGTTAAAATTAGCCTAGATCTGAGAATACAACAAAAAGGGTTCGGTAGTGTCGAAAGGTGTCGATTTTGTGTCGTGGAGTGTTGAGAGTGTGTTAGATTTTAATTAAAATTTTAATTAATATTCATTTCATCAACTGACACCTGTTGGATATGGCGTCGAGGTGTATCGAAGCGTGTCGTGTCGTGTTTTTGGTAGAACACGTGTTGTTGCAAATAATGTCGAAGATAGCTTCATTTTTTCGGTTAAAATAGATTTAAGTATTAATTGAAAAAAAATTGTTCAGTAGTGTCGAAAAGTATCCATACGATGTCGGGACGTGTCGGATATTCATTTCATCAACCGACACGTGCCGGACATGCCATCGTAATGTATCAGAGCGTATCATGTCGTGTTGGTTGTCGGACACGTATCGTATACCTTTTTATAGTTTACTCGGGTTTATTATTTCAGTCCTCTATGATTATTACATTTGCTGATTCACTTTTAATTTTCACATTTCGGTGATTATAAAAATAAACCGGAGCAACAATAGTGCAGAGCACGCATGCTTTCTTGGATGTTTGATGTTCCACATTTTCCCTATATCCTTTACATATTCCAACGACTCATCATTTATTTTAATATACTGTTACATCTCTGGCCTGAAACCAAAAATTCAATTCATCAACAATGCATACATACGTTAAATTGCATTGTATATTTACAATCTGGGACACCGGGAGTGCGGAGCACGGATGTCTCTTTTCCTAGTCTTGTAAGGAAAGTGCATAATGCGTAACGGCATTCCAGCGGTGCAATATATTATCTGATATCTTTTACCTCAAATTTTTGTGCCTGTTTTAATCTCCAAACTTAACTATACGGGGATTTGCCCCTCAAAAAAAAACAAAAAAAAAAAAACTATACGGGGATTTGTACGTCATTTCTTCGCCATGTACCTAATTTTTTAAAATTATTTTTAGTAACATTTAAAATTTATGAATATTCTTTTTTTTGAAAATTAAATTTATGAATATTCAAAAGCTGATTCTTTTTAGATCTATTATTTTACGGTAATTTCTGACCGTGTTTTCTAGTGAGTAAAAAGATGAGAAATTTGACTTAACTGTAATCTCTGACCAGGGCCGGCCCTCGCATTAATTGGGCTTAAGACCAAGTTCCAGCATTGAGCATTTTAGTTGAAGTTTTTTTTAAAAATATACTTATTGCGTTTTTAACATTCGTAAATACAAAAGTCAATTTATTGATAGCCTCAAAATATGCCTACAAAGTAGTCTTTTCTAACATATTTATAAACAAAAACCAAATTCATACGTATACACAAAACATACTTTTTATTTTTCTTTGTAAGCTTTTTTTTATATAGATATATAATAATAATATAAAATAATGTTAGATATTTTTTCATAAAGTAAATATTTTATAATCGTTTATATACGAGTTGCCGTACGAATTAATGTTATCGCAACGAAACGGGGTTCGACCTGCCCGGTCAGGTCGCGGTGGGTCGAAGGGCCAGAGCCCCTTCGCAGGGGTCGAGGGGGCAGCGCCAACTCGTGGGGGTTCGGGGGCAACGCCCCCAAAACCTAAACCAATACATGCATTAGTTAATGAAGGGATATGCATTTTCGGATTTTCAGATACATGCATTTTCGAACTGATATGTAATTACCCTTTCGTGTAAGGGTTGCATGCTTTCATCCGGTGAACAGTGACAACCCTACCCTTTCGTGCAAGGAGTACCTCCATTCATTTATGGGGTACTTGCAGCCTATAAAAGGCACAAGTATGCAGACGAAAATTCATAAGTTTGACAGCATCATCAGAAAAACTTTGAGTGTCCTCGGGTTTGATTCAAACAAGTCACTGTTTGAATCAAATACCTCCATTGTATCTTGAGAGAGATTTTTGTTTGATCCCTTAGTGACAAATCGTGTGGGACGAAATATCTCTTAAAAGACAACGTTATTAACGTGCCTTGGAGTTTCTACTTCTCTGTCAAATCCTAAGTACTATATTTTTTCCAACAAATAATATATTCTTTTTAATTTCTATAGTTTTTCAAAAAAAAAAAATATAATATAGATATATAATAATATAAAATAATATATTATTTTTAATTTCTATAGTTTCCAAACAAAAAATTAATAAAACTTGTTAGTATATCTATTTTTTTTGGGGCCAAGTAAATTTTTTTATTGGGACCTTTATCGATTGGAGTAAAAAAAAAATTGGGCCTTTATCAAAAAAAAAAACATATTATATTAGGTTGGATCGGATTAAATCTACACGAATTGTTTTTTCTTTTAGCGAAACATGTACCGTTGGGCCCTCCGGCACCGTTGGGCTTAAGACCCGGGTCTCGAAGGCCTTAGTAGAGGGCCGGCCATGCTCTGACCGTATTTTCCAGTGAGTAAAAAGGTGGGAAATCTGACTTAAGAGCAGTATCGCCGCAACCCTAACACCCGCAGCAAGAAACGAAACAAGCATTGTTGGTAATTTAGCTATCAATGCTTCAGGATCCGAAACGAAGAAATCAAAACAGGAGAACTAAGCGGTAGATATTTCAATCACAATTGACGTACAGTCGGCATACCTCAGGCTCAAAAATTGAGGGTCAGAAATCCATAATCACAATGAAGGAAAGATTTATCAGATGGTCATGTATCAAAGTTCATGGCAAAAACTTCTGCATCCAGCCAGGGGCGGACGCAGGATCTCGGATAGGGGGGAGGGGCAATAAATTTTTTAAAGGCAAATAAAAAATTTAAAGGGGGGCAACCGATATGCTTAGTACATATATTAGTGTAATTTTTCTGGATCAAGTAGGGGCGGCTGCCTCCCTCTTGGTTGTATATAGCTCCGCCACTGCATTCAGCCTCTGTTCCCTACCATTCTTATGAAATTTGTTCACAAATGATGTCTTTAGCCCATTACCTAGGCTTCCACCGGGTGGGGCCTGAGAAACTATTCGAGCTCTTGACATCCATATGAAAATGCAGATTTATAGTTGTAGGGAAGGGTAGGAGAGAGATGTTAGAGAGAATAATTTATACCGATTTACTTTTAAGGAGTAGAATTATGGGGCAGTATAAACGAAAATGTATATTGCTCAAGTATCACTAAAATTCAAATTCATTTCAGGCTATATCAAAATGTCAACCAAAACTTAATTTGTATCAATTTTGTTTCATTCATATTAATAACCCCGGGTAAGAGTCAGACATTGCGGGCAACACCTGGGCTAAACTGGGAGCTCTATGCCAAAAAATAAAAAAATAAAAAAATACACACACCTTACTCTGATTCTAGAAACAAAAGACCAAAAAATTAAAATAAAAAAAATGACTTTATTCAGTAAATATATTGTTGAGACTTGAGATTGTGATGCATCGTAAATGAGTCAGTAAAATAAGAAAGAAATATATTTTTTATTTAATGATGATTTTTGATACCGTAAAATAGAAAATCTCCTAAAATAAGTGCTCTTAATTCCCCCTAATCTCTTCTTGTTGCCAAAGAAAACGTTAGGCGTTATTCAAGGCATCAATTAGTGAGTAAAATTATTATGTATTTAATGTGAAAAAATAAGAATGTGTCAAAATTCTCATTATATAAGAAAGCACTTAGCACTACAATTCTTCCATTGTTTTTTCACAAAATCAAATTTTCAACGCCCAAAAAAAAAAGATGAATCTAAAGCATTCGATATCCCTTCTTTTTCTTCTATCAATATTTTTCCAAATTGCAAAAGCAGATTTAATTGACAATGTTTGTTCAAAAGCCGAAACTCCGTCGTCATGTCAACAGGCCTTAAGATCCGACCCGCGATCACGCACTGCCGATCTCAAAGGCCTAGCCCAAATCGCTATAGACGCATCAAAAACCCATGCAAGAAAAGGTGTCGAGCTTTCCACTACGCTATCGAACCAAACTAGATCTTTCAGAATAAAAGAGATATATAAAACGTGTGTAGAGAATTACGGCGATGCTGTAGACTCGTTGAATGACTGCACAAATTCTTTGAATACTGGTGATTTTTCGGGGTTAAATATTCAAGCTTCTGCTGCTTTCGATAGTCCGGTCACTTGTGATGATGGGTTTACGGAAGGTGGGCCGAGTGACTCGGTTAATGAACCTGCTCAACTCAAAGCTTTGAGCAATCAGTTGCAAGGTTTAATTGATATTATTCTAGCCATTTCGAATATTTTGATAGGTTCTTAAGAGGATATTAAATAGTATGAAATAGTATTATGATATAGTTTCAATAAAAATAAAAATAAAAAGAGTATGAACTGCCTTGTTTCAGTTGTATTATTATCAATTACCATATAAGTTCAATAAATAATTTCTTTATGTTTTATTTTACATGTTAATGTATGAATGGATTTGTTAAATTATTTAGTTTCCATATTTTTTGCAATCTTTGATTAATTATATAATGGGCTAAAATTATGGGACGTTGATTTTAATCACGTGGACGATATTTTAGGAAAAATCACATTTTATTTTGTTCCATCGTAATTAAACCTCTTTATATTTCTAGAATCAGAGAAAACCATTATAAAAATCTTCCACGCATAAGAATAATTCAAGGATGCTCAAACGAAATATCATCCAAGCATACAAAAATGTGTCTAAGAACCAACTTAACCTCATGAATTTTATCCTCAAAAAAAAAAAAAAAAAACATCATGAATTTTATGGCAAAAAATGGACTTAAAACTGAGACAGATAGATGAACATCTAGATGAAAAAACAAACACCTAATTCCCTCTCACGCAGGATCCTACGTCCGCCCTTGATAGGAGAAGCTGAAAAACTAAAGCTATTTGATCGAAAGAAATCTGTTTTATTGATCATCTAGAGATTAGGATACATAATTCAATTTACAGACGGAACTCGAAAATTTAGCCTGCAGGTAGTCACGCGTGTTCCCAAACATCAATGGAACTAAACTGGATCCTTTGGTAACTAATGGATCCTGCAAGAGAGCATGCATTAATGATATGCACATGATATTAAAGACATTAGAGATAATTTTTTTCGAGCATATGCATCATGTAAATATTAACGAACAAAAAGCCCATGCCCAAGTTATACAAGTCCAGGCCCAGTAAATAATCAAACAGCATCAAGCTTAACAGCCCAATGTCGAAAATCAAGTCAGAAAATATTTAAATTCAATATTCAACATCAATAAAAGAGATAATCATGCAAGAATTCAAACAAGAAGATAATTGCGCAGAAGAAAATTTAGCAGGGATAAATACAAACTGGTTGAAGCATTTATTCAAACAGTTGGCGTGCACTCAAACTCCACAAGATAAATCTGCAAGAAGTTTAAATTAAGAGTCAGAAGTTGATCAGTCAAGGAGATAAAGCAACTATGATCAAATAAGTGCAAGAATCGAGCTGGTTTTGTGGTGTAGTTACGAGTCCTAGAGCTATATGTCTCTTTCGAAGTAGTTTATCTATTTTTCTATGATTGTTTCAGAAATTAGGTTGAAGTTATCTAGTTGTAGAGACAAGAGTAGTATAAATGCAAGCTATAGTTACAGTCGAATGAAGCAAGAAAGAAGAGATATCAATAAAATTACCTTTTTCCAGTTTTCTTCATACCTTTGTCTTCATTTTTCACATGGTAGCAGAGCCAATTGGTGTTTAATCATCAGTTAATATACAATCCATCATGACATCCCTCTCATTAAACGTTGGGAGCTTCATATCACTCAAACTCACATAAAAAATTACCCATTATGGAGAGAACAGGCCCTGGCTCTTGCTGAAAGTCAGGACCTGATTGGTCACTTAACTAATGAAACCCCTGCACCTGACCAATTCATGTTAACAACACAAGCAACAGCAGGCAATGCACCTGGTACACAAACAACCAACCCAGAATATACAAAATGGAAAAAATCTGACAGACTACTAAGAGGATGGCTCATTGGATCTTTATCCGAAAGTTATTGGACTAGATTCATGGAATGCACTCAAATGTGCATATGCACAGGACTCACAAGAGAGGGAATTTAATCTAAAGCAACAAATCACTTACCTGAGGAAAGAAGATGACAAAAGCATTACAGACCACATTCAACAGTTTAAGGGATTATGTGACAGTTTAGCAGCTATTGGAAAGCCAATTCCAGATCCAGAAAAGGTCTACTTCTTATTGACAATCCTGGGACCCCATTATGAAACCTTTACCACCACAATGCTAAAACCACCTAGACCTACCTACATAGAGTTGGTATCACTACTTCAAAACTTTGATCAGAGAAGATCATGGTTCTCCACCAAGGGGTCAGATCCTCAAAGCCTATCCCACATGGCCTTCTATGGCCAAAGGCCACAACAACAGAATGAAGGATCATCAAGGTTTAACTCTGCAGGGAGGGGATTTCCAGCCCAACAAAACAAATCCAGGTTTGAAAACACAAACAACAATGGAAAGGTGTTCAGAAGGATGACTAGGGTAGAAAGAGAGCAACACAAGAATGATACCTGCCAACACTGTGGAGTGACTGGACATGTGGCAAAAATATGCTGGTGGAAGACTCAGAATCAGGAGGACAGCATACCCAAAGCCCTCTCAGCATTAACTCTGGACAATACCATTACAGACACTGAATGGATCTTGGATACAGGGGCCTCCAACCACATGACAGGTAATCGATCCATCTTACACAATCTTGCAGAATATAAAGGTTATGACTCAGTATTAGTAGGAAATGGAGCCCAACTAACAATTAAAGGAATAGGAGAGCTATATATATACAACAATAAAGAAGCCAACCCTGTTGTGATAAAAAATGTTTTATATGTTCCAGATATAACAAAAAACCTCATGTCTATAAGTCAACTAACACTACAATTTGCTGCAAACTGTTTGTTCACTAATAATGATTGTGTTATTAAGGAAAAGACAACAGGACAACTTCTGGTGAAGGGGCATCGTAAGGGAAACCTCTACATCATCCCTGGCAAAGTGGAGTCATTCTTTTCCCAAAGATTTAGGTCATGCACAACAGAACTATGGCATCAGAGGCTAGGGCACATACAATTTCCTACAATTCAGTTTTTAAAGAATAAAGGCCTTATCAAGGCATTAGGACCAAATAAACAGCAGCACCTTTGTGAAAGCTGCCAGCTTGGCAAGCTTAGCAAGCTTCCTTTCATTCAGTCTGAACATACTAGTTCAAGCAGTTTCGATTTAGTACATTGTGATTTATGGGGCCACTGCTCCGCTTTGTCCATAGGGCATTTTAAATATTATGCATGCATGGTTGATGATTTTACTAAGTACATGTGGTTTGTTCCTTTAAAGAAAAAGTCTGATTTCTTTGATACTTATATTGCCTTTGAAAACTATGTTCTTACACAATTTAACAAGCAGATTAAACAATTTCATACTGACGGGGGTGGAGAATTTGTTAACAAAAAATTAATAAAACACTTCACTGATCAAGGCATAATTCACCTACTCTCATGTCCTCACACCCCTGAACAGACTGGTATAGTTGAAAGAAGGCATAGAATCATTAGGGAACTAGGGTTGACCATGTTATTCCACAGCAGAACACCCCTCCATCTTTGGGTAGAAGCCTTCTCCACTGCTGTTTACACTTTAAACAGACTGCCCTCATCCACACTTAAGCTTGATTCACCATACCACATGTTGTTCAACAAAACACCAGACTATGCCACCTTTAGAGTCTTTGGATCTAGGTGTTACCCTTATACCTGGGACACAAAAAAATATAAGTTTGAACCTAAAACTCTACCCTGTGTTTTTGTAGGGTACATCAGTCAATATAAAGGTTATAAATGTTATCATCCCCCTACAATAAGGTTTTTTTATGTCTAGGCATGTTACCTTTGATGAAGCCCATCTTCCTTACCACCAAAATCACTCTCCAATTCACAAAGAATATATAACAAGCATTTTTGACTCATGGACACCCCCAATTAATCAATCCATCCCTCCAACCAGACTGATACCAGAAACCACATCTACACAACCTCCAGATCCTGTTCCAGTACCTCCTCCACTACAGCCAGATACTACTACAACCTTCACCCATCCATTCTCATCCAGTTCCAGCAACACTCCCCTGTCTCTTAATGAACCAGTCAGTCCTTCCACTACTGAAACCTCTCATAACCACCAAGAAAGCCCTGAATCTCCACCAAATATAGAGTCTACTGATCATGATAGCCCTGCCACACCTGCACCAGCCCCAATACCTCAACACTCTATGACCACTAGATCTCAACATGGCATCTTCAAAATCAACCCTAAGTATGCCCTTACAGTTACTTACACCTCCATTCCTAAAGAACCTAAAACTGTCAAATCTGCCCTCAAACATGAAGGATGGAGGCCAGAAATGTTGGAGGAACTAGATGCCTTACACAAAAATCAGACTTGGCATGTAGTCCCAAAAAGGCCACACATGCACATTATAGGCAGCAAATGGGTGTTTAAAGCTAAACTTAAATCTGATGGAACCCTTGAAAGACTTAAGGCCAGGTTAGTTGCAAAAGGATATAGTCAAGTTGATGGTTTGGATTATGTGGAAACCTTTTCCCCTGTTGTTAAACCTAGAACAATCAGAATGGTCCTTAGCATTGCTCTATCTTAATGGATGGCCAGTTAGACAGTTAGATGTTAAAAATGCATTCTTACATGGAAATATTTCTGAAGATATCTACATTGACCAGCCTCCAGGTATGGAAGACCCACAAAACCCTACATATGTTTGTAAATTGGATAAGGCACTGTATGGTTTAAAACAGGCCCCTCGAGCCTGGTTTGATAAGTTCGGTACCTTCATCCTAAAATATGGTTTTCTATGCAGTTTATCCGATCCATCTTTATTTTACTATCACTCTAATCAAGGCACACTAGTGCTCCTTCTCTATGTGGATGATATTTTGCTTACAGGATCCAGTCCAGAACTACTACAACAGATCATTGATCTCCTTAGCCAGTCATTCTCCATGAAGGACCTAGGTGTTATTCACCACTTCCTGGGGGTTCAGATACAACAGCTCACCACTGGCCTACATCTTAGTCAGACACATTATGCATCCACTATTCTGGACAAAGTTGGAATGACTGATTGCAAGCCCATGAAAACTCCTATGGACACTAAACTTAAAGATCCCTCAGATTCACCACTCCTCACAGATGTCACTCAATACAGAAGTTTGATTGGCTCACTCCAATATCTCACTTTTACAAGACCAGATATCTCATTTGCTGTCAACCACTTATACCAGTTCATGCAGGCCCCTACACTAGCACATCTCCAGAAGGCACACAGACTTCTTAGATATATCAAGGGTACTATTACCTTAGGCATTACACTTCAGGCCTCATAAGATCACAGACTTTATGCATTTTCAGATGCTGATTGGGCAGGGTGCCCCATTACCAGACGGTCCATTACATGATATTGTACTTTTCTTGGCCCAAACCTCATTTCATGGTGTGCCAAGAAACAACCTACAGTCTCAAGGTCCTGCACAGAAGCAGAATATACAGCCATGGCTCACACTACAACAGAACTCACATGGATCACTTATGTCCTCAAAGAACTATGAATCCCTCTTCCTACAGCTCCAGTTCTATATTGTGATAATCTCAGTGCTCTCTACATGACAATAAACCCAGTGTTCCATGCAAGAAGCAAGCATATAGAAATAGATTACCACTATGTCAGACAACAGGTAGCTCGCAGACTATAAGTTACTAAACATATTCCAGCTCAAGCACAAGTTGCAGATATCTTTACCAAGTCCCTGCCTAAACATTTATTCATGCAGTTCAGACCCAAACTAGGCTTGGTCCCCAGCTCTAGCCTAGTTTGAGGGAGGGTATTAACGCACAAAAAGCCCATGCCCAAGTTATACAAGTCCAGGCCCAGTAAATAATCAAACGAAGATCAAGCTTAACGACCCAAGGTCGAAAATCAAGTCGAAAAATATTTAAATTCAATATTCAACATCAATAAAAGAGATAATCATGCAAGAATTCAAACAAGAAGATAATTGCGCAGAAGAAAATTCAGCAGGGATAAATACAAACTCGTTGAAGCATTTATTCAAACAGTTGGCGTGCACTCAAACTCCACAAGATAAATCTGCTAGAAGTTTAAATTAAGAGTCAGAAGTTGATCAGTCAAGGAGATAAAGCAACTATGATCAAATAAGTGCAAGAATCGAGCTGGTTTTGTGGTGTAGTTACGAGTCCTAAAGCTATATGTCTCTTTCAAAGTAGTTTATCTATTTTTCTATGATTGTTTCAGAAATTAGGTTGAAGTTATCTAGTTGTAGAGACAAGAGTAGTATAAATGCAAGCTATAGTTACAGTCGAATGAAGCAAGAAAGAAGAGATATCAATAAAATTACCTTTTTCAGTTTTCTTCATACCTTTGTCTTCATTTTTCACAGTAAAACCTTAAGCAATTATTCAAGTAAATGAGTTCAAAACTTTCATGGCTTTTACAGCCCAAATACAGAATCAAGTCGAACTAGTTATATTAGTAGGTGATCCTGAATATATAGTATAGTCATCAGGGGGTACCTGATTTGTTGTGGTTTCAATCACAAGACGCTTAAACTCTTTGTCTAGACCAAGCCACTGCAAATCATATGATTTTAACTTCAAACACATAAATATGAAGCATAGCACATACCACCCATCCAGATGAGATCCCTGCAAAGCAGCACCTTCGGCATTCATCTTTTGTATTAAAGCTTCCAAAGAACCAAAATGCATATCAATAGCCTATCCTAATTAAAGAACTCTTTGGAGGCTCACCACCACCTTCCTGCAAGATTTTATTAATGGTAATGCATGAAAATGAGCAACAAGAGTATGACAAACAATTAGAACAGCTCATGAAGAAAATCAAAATACTCAAAAAAATAATAGAAGACTGAAATTGATGTTTTTGATTGATGAATAGATTGATACATAAGTGCTCCTTTATATAGGAGAGAAATCATAATACATATAATATTACTATTATTTATTTGAATACTAAAGATAAATACTATAAATTAAATTTAATATAACAACTTTATCAATTCTTTTGACTTCATCTGTTTATCTCTTGTGCTTTATCTTCTAATACCCTGTAACGCCCCGATCCCGGGTACCGAGCCCTTATCCGGAAGAGAAACGTTCGGCGCGTATAGCATTAAATAAATCTAATATTATACGCCAGCCTCTACGTCGTCGTATCAAAATAAAGCAAACGGAAGCTAAAAGGACTCGGGTAAAAACATAAATGCTACTAAGAATAGATACAACCATACTAAAGATGGATAGTTAAATTACAACGACGAAAAACCCAAGGACTTATACAATATGAAGTCTTAAAAGTAGAAGTACAACAAGTCTAAGAAAAGAAATACAACTAGTCTAGTACAACCTTTACAAAGAAACAACCTAAAAGCTTCGCAGAGACTTCAAGTCTTCAAAAGTCATCGTCTACACTTGGTCAACCTGTTCGTCTTCTCACCCCACAATGCATACAAAAGAAAATGCAAAGGAGGTAAGTACAAAGTACTTAGTAAAAGTGAGAAGCTAATGAATAACTAAGTTATACAACGAAAGGTTATTATTAGAATTATTATTAAATTATCTTTATGAGATCGACTCAATCTAGGGTTCAATCCATGCCCATCGACACGTCATGACTAAACATTTCTAGCTTAGCTTATCTTGGTTACGTCATTACTCAAGGACACTGTGCATGGCGTTCATCAGCTTGAAGATATACTTGCTAACTAACGGTGATTAGCACCGATTAGCTCCGGGGTCTCCCCGGTATGCGTATACGTCCGATGAATTTCCTTCACTGCCATTCAGCCGTTTATAGGCCAGCAGCGTTGTTCACCTTTTATGAACGTATCACATCGCCGATACGAAAGAGTGCCTAACCGAGAATAAGCGACATTTTATCTTTTACTACACGTATGTAATTATTACTGTGAATTAACTAGCCACCTAAGTGTTTTCAGGTAAGCTCCCTCACATACACTACTCTCTTTCCTAGACCACTAGACACGGACAAGTCCTAGCAAATACACAGACATTGATGAACTCTAGTTCATCAAAGCACAAGCCCTTTCATGCCCTTCCGACGGATCCGAACTTCAACTCCCTTTAAGAGTACATTCGGTGTTTTAACTGAACGAATCAGAAACTCACTCGGGGCTTGTTTACGTTTAATTAATGTTATCGATAAAAAAATAGAAATTTAAAACTCAACACAAATATACCAAAACATATCACATCTCATTAATTACAACTTAGCATGAATTCTATCACCAAACAACATCAAAACTCATCAGAACTCAACCTATCATTATACAATTATAATTACTCATTAGGAAGAGCCACTTACCTTAATTTCCAGCAAAACCGAAAGCAAAACGTCAAGCAACTACAACAACTGTTGATCCTCAACCCCAAAACCTATTTGATCAACGAGAAACACTAAAATCCTATTTCTTTGCAGAAAACCGAAACTGAAAAGTGATCAAAATTGCAGATTACCTGGATTAACTACAGCAAAACTATTTTTAGAATAATCTACGCTTCAAGACGATCGTTTCGACTACTCATGGCTGGAAAACAGAGCTACGGATTGAAAGATACGAATTTTTCAAGAATCGAACTCAACGAATACAAAAAACTAGGGCTAAACTGAAAACTTACGAAATTAAGAGATGTTATTTTCCAAATTTGCGTCTCTTCGCGCTGATCATTTTTCTCTCCTGCAGAATCTTGAACAGATGAACGGATTGATCACACGGTTGAAGTTTACGTTCTCCCTTTCCAAAACCTTCCTGCCTGTTGCCAGCGTTCCTCTTCTTTTTTTTTTTTTTTTTTTTTTTTTTTTTTCGAATTCTGCCGTGAAACATAAAAAGGGATTTTGGGGGATTATTTTGTTTTTATAGGCATTTAATTAAATCCCTTAATTAAATAACTAAATCCCTTTAATTAAATAAATAGGATAAATAATAATTAGGTCGTAGTGGGTATGCCCAATTACTATTTTACCCTTTCTGAAAAGTCGGGATGTTACATTCCTTCCCCCTTAAGAGGAGTTTCGTCCTCGAAACTCGAATGTAACCGAGAGGTACTTGAACTCTGGACTTTGCAAAGCGTTTCGTCTTCTAACTCTTACAGTTTTCTTCTTCATGAAGGATCATCAGCAATACTGTTGCAAATCTTGTACATCTCGGTCGCTCCGAGATGAACTGCAATTTCCATCTCGAGGTTTTCATTCTTCATTGTCCTTCCCAATCTTCCGCATTCAGACACCAAAGCTGATTCCGATGCCAATTGTTGCCATCTCCATCTAACTCATGACCAATGGTTGGTTGGGCTCCAGCCACTCACTTGTAACCGGAAACAACTGGATCCTCATCTTGTTCCTTCACGACTCATCAACTGCCTCGAATCTTACAATCGTCGGTTCAACACTCTTTGATTGGCCGAAACCACACTTCTGGCACACTTGACTTCTTTTGATCTCAACTTCCATCATGGAACCACAAGCTTGCTGAAGAACTACAAGGATCCCAGCTGAAGGACTTCTGAGACTCCCTGTGGGTGGAGAACATGCATTGTCATACTTTCTCTCTGACAGTCTGATCCAATCCTCGTGCCAATTAGGGCTAGCTTGGAAAATAAATAAAATTGAAAAGTGACAGGTTAGGTACCAGGGTGGTATGTCAACTAGGTAAGCCAAGGAATGATACAATGCACTTGAAATAAGAAAGGTTGCTTGGATTACAAGCAAAACAAGATGATTTCGTGTTGGGGAGAGTTGAAGGTGGTTCCAAGCTGAAGAATGAGACATTGTAGCATAATACAAGGGATAGCCACCAAAAGGAAAACAAAAGGACACTTTGCAGATGATTTTTTTTTGAGAGAGGAATTCTGCAAGATACGGTGGTCTGTAAAGACTTCAGCGGTAACTTGAAAGGATGGTAATAAGCTTTCATATAAGCCTTGAGAAAGTTGAGACGTTAAAGGTAACATCACACAACATAAATCAAGGTAAAGGTGCAAGGTCGAGCACCAGAAGGACTAAAAAGATAGAAATCAAAAGAGCTCAAGAATCTCAACATGAAGGAGCAATGGAGACAAAACGAGTACACCAAAAGGTCTCAGAATAAAATAAACACTTGTCAAGAAGTTTCCAAGTTTGCAATAGTCAAAGAGAGGTTATTTTAGGATTTAATAGAAATAGAAATTCCCTCAAGGAATTGTTAGGGAATATCAAAGTTTGAATAAGTAAGTGTTAAGCAAGATTTTTAAGTGAAGAGGAAACGACACTTAAGAATTGTTGGATAAGGTTTGATTCCAAGAATTAATTCGAACTTTCAAAGGAAGTTTAAACAATTATTGATGATTGCAATGAAAGATTCAAGGTCGCACTACTCGAGAGGAATAGTACACTGCCAAGGAATAAATGCTCAAAGTTAAAATAAAATAGACTTTCAACCGGTGTAACAAAATTGGAATAGAAATGCCAAACAGAGGATGGAAAATCAAAAGGCATATTTGGTGGTTCATGGCTCTAAATGGCGTGAAAGAGAGTTAAAAATGAATGGTACAAGGTACATTAATCTGGACTGAAATTCAATAGAAGTTTTGGAGTTCAAATGTTGGTTGGCTAGATAGGTTCGGAAGGCATCTTGAAAATGTCTACCTTTTGCTTGAAACTAGTTTAGGATAAATTGATAGAAGGTTAAAGATAAGTAACTGAAAAGGAATACCATGATAGGCTTAAGGAAATGGACTGGCAAAAAGATATGCATACCTTAAAAGAATAGGCAGCATTAGGTGAAATAATTACAACATCGACACTACCCTTAGGAGGGGAGCTGAGAATGAACACAAATAAAAAAAATGTTCTGACATCAGAAGGCTTAGTCAAATTTGAATTTGAAATGAATGGAGTGCAACAATGTAGAATTTTGAAGAGAACTTGTTTCTTGATTTGAAAAGTAGGAAAGTATGAACTTGTTAAGAGGAAAAGGCTTATAGTGATATATTTCGGAGGTAATTAATGACACCAAATAGAGAGGACCTGTTGAGTTTACAGGTCTCAAGTGAGGGATTACATGAGAAACAAGTTACCAGAAAAGTATAATTACAAAAGGGAACGAAAAGGGTCTGAACATCAAACATGGCATGCTGGAGGATAGCATCTTGGTTCTTGTTTACAACTGCAAAAGAACTATAGTGTTAGCTTTACAAGCATCCTACTAAAAGGTTTAACTCAAAAGGAGATCAGACTTCGAGGAACTTCTAAAACATGACAATCATAACTTACTACCCTCTTAGCCCAAACCCTAAGTCAAAGAGGTGAAAATCCCTTTTAGGTTGCTGCGTATGATATTTACTCCGGATCTGACGTTGTCAATTTTTACAGAAAAAACGAAGAGGAATTTGAGCACTATCCAAAGAGAAACTATTTAGATACTGGAGTTTTCCAGGTGATATAAAAATATTGGAATTTTTTAATGAGAATAATTTGGTCAAAAACAGTTATTTCTGACGATTGCACAAGCCGTTTCGAATTTCGATTTGCAAATAGATTCAAACGAAAAAGAATCGAACTTAATTTCAAAAGGAAAATTGTAGATTTTTGCAAATCAAAAATTTAGAGATCAAACGAAAAAGAATCTGAACTTAATTTCAAAAGGAAAATTGTAGATAAAAGTTTTGTCTGCAACATATCAAAAATTTAGTTCATTTAAAGGTGTTTAACGTGTTCAAAACGGAAACCAAACCAATACATTTCGGTTCGGTTTGAAACCAAACCGAAAAATTCGGTTTGTATCGGTTTGGGTCAAATTGGTAAAGAAGAAGTGAAAGTGCTGCTGCAGATTTTCTGGACAGAGTGTCCGGCATAAACATGAATTTTCTGAACAATCCATAACGATTATAGAGTTGATGTAAAAAGAGAAATTGTAGATAAGACACTAATATACTTTGATGAAAATCTGCAGAATTTTTGCAGAAGGGGAAAACAGTCTTATGTTAAAGGGAAAACAAGGAAACAAAAGTATTCACTTATGTTGAATAAAGTCAAACACGAGGATGATGAAAAGTATGTGTCAAAGTATAAGACCTTTAACACTAATAGTTGAAACGACTAAGGGGTACTTGGAAAGGATAAAATTTGCATATGGAGTTCGTGTGGAACCCATCTCGAGCAAAGCATGGCCAAAGAACTTTTGGTAAACATAAACCAAGCGATAGCGAAAAGAGAAAACGAAGGATTTGTAGAGTCGAGCCTTTAAACAAAAGTTTTTATGTACTAAAACATCTTGTAGGGGATGCATTAAGCGTAATCACTATGATGCAAAAGTGTGTTGCCCCGAAATAGCTAAACATGATATAGTTGGAAGGATATGCAATTGTCAGTTCAAATAGTTCGAAGGTAGTTCGAAGGATGAGAAACTTATTTTTCTTAAATCAAGCATTTGACACGATGAAAACATCTTTAAAAAAAATAAGGCACATAAAAAAAAATGTACACACTGTTATTACCCGTGTATAATTAAAATAATCAAACCGAATTAAACAACAATTTTAAATTTTGATGACGAAACAGATACAACAAAATATAGAAAGAAAATACAATAGCAATGATAAAAGGATATGCTACGATCTGAGCCGAGACGAACTCTTTCCTTAAGACAAATTTGCTCCGGTATGTACCCCGGTTTACAGCAATTGTCTCCCAGGAATTCTCAGATTACCTTTCAGAATAGCGGTACTGCAAACTCTGAACAACGACGAACTCTACAGTGCTTCAGAAACTCTTCACTTGATGCAAGAACAGTATGCAGAAGAATGTATGTATGTATGCAATTTTGGTGTTGTATTTTCTGTGTCTGTGTGTTTTTCTTCCCATTCATGCAGCTCGTTTATATAGCAGAGGACATGGAAGTGAACAGCCTCAGCTCGAATTGAATGTCATAAATATCAGCATTATGTTGGAACTTGGAAAGCTAAAAGCCTCAGCTTTAATCACGACTTAAAGTTGGATAGGAACATGAACAGTCTCACTCTCAGCAGACTGAAAAATAAATTAACAGTTGCAATGCAAAACCAAACTCTGACTGTGAACTTTCAAATTGAGCTGCATTCGTGTACGTAGGACACGCGGGCATGCACAAGCCCAAGGGTAAATCCGGATTGGATTTGCACCCCCCCTGCGTAGAGAACGGTGTATAATGTTGGTTTCTTATTCCAACTACACTAAAACAATATCATATAAATATTGCTTCTTTTTCCTTCTTCCAACCAATGTGGGAGAAAAGTTTCTTCCCATTTTTCCTTTCCATAACACATACTTAAGCCCAATAGGCCCAATATGACATATCATCAATTTTCCAACAAACCGACTTTAAGCGTTAATTTCTCATTCACTCGTTATCCGAATTGAATGATTCCAAATCCTGAATTCATCTACGACTCACGTAGTTTTCAGAATTAATAAAACATTACATATATTCTATACAAGAATATATCCGAAATACGCTTACAAAGTCACTGAATAAAATGATTATAAAATCATTTTTAATTCAATTCCACATTTTCTCCAACACACACTTGGAAAACAAAACTGCGTAATAAGAGACTTTTACCGAGTTTTAGAAGTTTCAAATGGAGGATTTAACCATAGCATGAGTTACAATTAGTATGGATGGGGAAACATTGAAATCGGGATAACCAAGTAGGAAACTAGATGATTATAAAAGATGATCTTATTAATGAAGACATAAGATTGGAAAATCACCACGCAATCGTTTCTTGCCATCGAGGAGCACTATAACGACAACACCTAGTCTCTACCTACCAAACTTCTTATCCTGGGTAACAACTAGCTTAAGAATCAGATAAATCAAAGTATTCTCATCTCCTATAACCTACTACACTATAACCTACAGGGTGAAAGAAAGACATCTATCCTTCCTTGACTAGAGGACTTAAATGGTTTTGAGAAATTCGGGTGCATACATAAGCCACGAAATAATTGATTTGCACAAAACAAACCGAACTGATTTTGAACATGAGGCAAAGAGAAAATCTGTGAGTATATAAGTTTTAAATATGATGCTCAAAAATCAAAATTTTTGGGAAGCCATAGTTCGGTCAAAATAATTCTTTTCATCTACTGCTATAAGCTGTCAAAAATTTTCAGGACTTCATCAACTGTCGTGTGTTGCAGATTGTGCTCAAACAAAAACGAATTTGCACTTGGTTCAAAAACAAAAATTATAGTACAGGATGTTTTCTACAACATATCAAAAACCCAAGTCATTTGGAGGTGTTTAGCTTATTCAAAACAGAATGATAAGTAAGAGTACCGTTGCAGAATTTTCCGAACAGAGTACCCCTCCTTGTTAAACAATTTGTGAACAATCCATATTGAAAACTAAATTGATGTAAAGAGAGAAATTGTAGATGAGAGAACTTTCTAAGTGACTGCAAATTTACACAATTCTTGGAACAAAAAAATGATATAACATGACATGTAGAAACGTGAACAAAATCGTTTACTCATTTTGCATAACACCAAGTTACAAGGAAGTGATTTGAATCAAATGTAGCATTACGAAAGCATTAAAACCTCAAAAATAAAGAAAATTAGAGAAAGATTCGAAGATTCCAAAACGAAAGAGGGATCCTAGTAAGGGTTCTCGAAAGGAACAAAACTTAAGAGGATCACATAAGAGATATGAGCTTAAAACTCAACCTTCACCTAAGGAGACTTTTCACTTGGTCCTAGTGCAACTTAACCACATTCTAAGGATTCCTAATCCTGTGAGAATTTACCACCAAGATCAAAAGAGATCAGAAGGTTCTAAAATGTCTAAAGAAATCTTATCTTAGAGGAAAGAAGCCTAGGAAAGAATGAAGCTTCTCTCTGATACCAACTGTAACGCCCCGCTCCCGGATACCGAGCCCTTATCCGGAAGAGAAACGTTCGGCGCGTATAGCATTAAATAAATCTAATATTATACGCCAGCCTCTACGTCGTCGTATCAAAATAAAGCAAACGGAAGCTAAAAGGACTCGGGTAAAAACATAAATGCTACTAAGAATAGATACAACCATACTAAAGATGGATAGTTAAATTACAACGACGAAAAACCCAAGGACTTATACAATACGAAGTCTTAAAAGTAGAAGTACAACAAGTCTAAGAAAAGAAATACAACTAGTCTAGTACAACCTTTACAAAGAAACAACCTAAAAGCTTCGCCAAGACTTAAAGTCTTCAAAAGTCGTCGTCTACACTTGGTCAACCTGTTCGTCTTCTCACCCCACAATGCATACAAAAGAAGATGCAAAGGAGGTAAGTACAAAGTACTTAGTAAAGCTGAGAAGCTAATGAATAACTAAGTTATACAACGAAAGGTTATTATTAGGATTATTATTAAATTATCTTTATGAGACCGACTCAATCTAGGGTTCAATCCATGCCCATCGACACGTCATGACTAAACGTTTCTAGCTTAGCTTATCTTGGTTACGTCATTACTCAAGGACACTGTGCATGACGTTCATCAGCCTGAAGATATACTTGCTAACTAACGGTGATAAGCACCGATTAACTCCGGGGTCTCCCCGGTATGCGTATACGTCCGATGAATTTCCTCCACTGCCATTCAGCCGTTTATAGGCCAGCAGCGTTGTTCACCTTTTATGAACGTATCACATCGCCGATATGAAAGAGTGTCTAACCGAGAATAAGTGACGTTTTATCTTTTACTACACGTATGTAATTATTACTGTGAATTAACTAGCCACCTAAGTGTTTTCAGGTAAGCTCCCTCACATACACTACTCTCTTTCCTAGACCACTAGACACGGACAAGTCCTAGAAAATACACAGACATTGATGAACTCTAGTTCATCAAAGCACAAGCCCTTTCATGCCATTCCGACGGATCCGAACTTCAACTCCCTTTAAGAGTACGTTCGGTGTTTTAACTGAACGAATCAGAAACTCACTCGGGGCTTGTTTACGTTTAATTAATGTTATCGATAAAAAAAATAGAAATTTAAAACTCAACACAAATATACCAAAACATATCACATCTCATTAATTACAACTTAGCATGAATTCTATCACCAAACAACACCAAAACTCATCAGAACTCAACCTATCATGATACAACTATAATTACTCATTAGGAAGAGCCTCTTACCTTAATTTCTAGCAAAACCGAAAGCAAAACGTCAAGGAACTGCAACAACTGTTGATCCTCAACCCTAAAACCTATTTGATCAACGAGAAACCCTAAAATCATATTTCTTTGCAGAAAACCGAAACTGAAAAGTGATCAGAACTGCAGATTACCTAGATTAACTGCAGCGAAACTATTTTTAGAATAATCTACGCTTCAAGACGATCGTTTCGACTACTCATGGCTGGAAAACAGAGCTACGGATTGAAAGATACGAATTTTTCAAGAATCGAACTCAACGAATACAAAAAACTAGGGCTAAACTGAAAACTTACGACATTAAGAGATGTTATTTTCCAAAGTTGTGTCTCTTCGCGCTGATCATTTTTCTCTCCTGCGGAATCTTGAACAGATGAACGGATTGATCACACGGTTGAAATTTACGTTCTCCCTTTCCAAAACCTTCCTGCCTGTTGCCAGCGTTCTTTTTTTTTTTTTTTTTTTTTTTTTTTTTTTTCTGAATTCTGCTGTGAAACATAAAAGGGGATTTTGGGGGATTATTTTGTTTTTATAGCCATTTAATTAAATCCCTTAATTAAATAACTAAATCCTTTTAATTAAATCCTTTTTAATTAAATAAATAGGATAAATAATAATTAGGTCGTAGTGGGTATGCCCAATTACTATTTTGCCTTTTCTGAAAAGTCGGGATGTTACATACCCTCCCTCAAACGAGGCCGGGTTTGGAGGCTGAGTTTGCCGTGACATAATTTGGAGGGCATCTCCACTCCGGCAGGTCTTCCGGAGTCCATTAGCTGTTGTATTTTTGGAGGGCATCTCCACTCCGGTTTTTTCCGGAGTCCATTAGTTGGTGTGTTTAGAGGGCATCTCCACTCCGGTTGTTTTTTCGAAGTCCATAGGTTTGATTTTTGGGGGCATCTCCACTCCGGTGCATGTCTTTTTAGCTCTCCCGGAGTCCATTAGTCTGCGTGTTTGACTTCATCGGCGCAAGTATTTCCGGCTCTTCCGATGTCTGTCTTTTGATGGTTTTTTTTTTTTTTTTTTTTTTTTTTTGGGGGGGGGGGGGGTGATTGTGATATCAGCCTCCAATTGTTCGGATTGGATCTATCTCATACCTGCAAAAAGAGATAACTAATGCCAAAAGAAAAATATAAAATTGATGCTATATAGCAACTAAGAAAAACAAATATAAAATGGGATTTTTTGTTTCTCGGGTGTGAGAGAGAGGTTGGTATGGATCTGGTGGCTAACTGACTTGATTGAGAATTGGTTTGTGCTACAATTTGACATCAATAACACATTCATTGTGACTTGCAATGATAATACCAGTATAAGTTTGTGGTTTAATTTATCTGAGTATTGGCTAAGATTTTGGGGTCAATGAACGACGTGCTTGTGGAAAAGGTATTAAGAAAAAATGGAAATTTGGGGAAATCATTCATGGAGAAGACATCAAATGATGGTTGATATAGATTTCGCATGAATGAAGTTTCGGTGGACTTTTGTTTAATTAGTATAGAAGCTGTTCAAGAGATCAATGGTGGTCTAGCTAGTTAACACTAGCTAGTTATTATACAACATATAAAAAAAATCAGGATAATATGCCAAAAGAAAGGTGGTCGAGACCCAGAGTCGTGAAACAACAGCAAAAACATAGAGATAGAAACAGGAGTGACACTAATTGCTCAGCATTCAGTAGAAGCCAATTGCAGCCGGAACAATTAAAAGAAAGAAACACTCAAGGAAGATGAGGAGGATGTCAACAGCTAGCTAAATCACACACTTGTGATCTACTTCCCTGCTTTTATTTTTCTTCTTAGCAGAGGAACATAATTGTCATTTGTTTCCCACCTCACCGTAGAAATACCATCTATTCCAAAAGCTTAAATTGTTGGGAGGTACAAAACTTATCAAACATAATAGACTTTACTGTTTACATATCAAACATCCCTCCGAGCAAAGTTAGATTTAGGATAAAGATTGCTTATCATTAATTGTGTCAAGGATTACACATCTTATACACCACACATTACACAATCTTCAATAGATTTTGTACTAGAGGTAGTTATGCCACCTCACCACTAATGCCACACATTACATTGTGTAAAGACTGAATTACCCTTATACTCTAACATCCCCCCTCAAACGAAAGGGTGTCTTGACCACTTGAAGTTTGTCTTGGGATTGATTGAATTTGGTAATGGACAGAGTCTTGGTGAGGCAGTCTGCCACTTTATCAGCTGAGGGAACGTGTTTGACAACAAGTTTGCCTTCCAGAATTTTGTCTCGTATGAAATGTAGATCAATCTCCACATGTTTAGTCCTACGATGAAACACGGGATTGTAGGCCAGTGCTTGCGCACTTAAATTGTCACACCAGATGGTTGTTGTTTTAGGAAGAGGAGTGGCTAATTCAGACAGCAAGGATGTCAGCCATTGTATTTCAGCTGCAGTGTTGGCTAAGGATCTGTACTCAGATTCAGTGCTTGATCTGGAGACCACTCCACTGCTTTTTTGAGCTCCAGGACACAAGGGAACCACACAAATACACACAATAGCCAGCAACGGATCTTCTGTGCACTTTATCACAAGCCCAATCAGCATCAGAATACCCAGTAAGCTGTATGCCCTGATCTGGAACAAAATGTAAGGCATAATCTATTGTTCCTTGTACATACCTCAGTAATCTTTTTGACTGCCTGCCAGTGGATGAACCTAGGGTGCTGCATTTACTGACTTAGAGTGTTGACAGCAAAAGCTAGGCCAGGTCTTGTAAATGTCATGTACTGAAGTGCTCCAAGAACACTTCTACAAGTAGTGGGATTGTCCATTAAAGGACTGTCGGTTCTGGTCAGATCAGTACCAGTAGCAATTGGTGTAGGACAAAGTTTCAAGTTATGCATTCCAAGTTTGTGTAGAAGTTGAGAGGCATACATGTGTTGGCTGAGGTAAAGACCAGTAGCATCCCTTTGAACTTGCATCCCTAGAAAGTGACTCACTGGACCAAGGTCTTTGAGAGCAAACCTGTTATGTAACAGTTGGATGAACTTATGGATAAGATGTGAGTTATTCCCTGTGACTAGGATGTCATCCACATAGATGAGAACATATACAATAGTTCATCTTTTGAAGATGAATTGAGACACATCAAATTTGGACTGATAAAAACCCCATTTGAGAAGCTGTTTCGTTAGTTCTTCAAACCAGGCTCTTGGAGCATGTTTAAGACCATACAAGGCCTTTTTTAAGCAGCATACATGATGTGGTTTACGGGGATTGACAAAGCCCTCAGGTTGGGGCATGTAAACAGCTTTTTGTAAGGTACCACTGAGAAAAAGCATTGTTAATGTCTACTTGATTGATGTCCTACTGGCATGCCACAACAAGGGCAAGTATGACTCTAATTATACTTGATTTAGCTACAGGGCTGAATGTCTCTGTATAATCCAATCCTGGGGTTTGAAGTCTTGCCTTGTGTTTTTGCACTGTACCATCAACATTTAACTTGAGTTTGAATATCCACTTGTTCCCCACCAGTTTCTGGTTTGAGTTTGGAGGGACAAGTTCCCAGGTTTGATTTTTCATTTGAGCCTTGTACTCTTCTTGCATAGCATTCCCCCATTCAACCTGTTCTAAAGCATCAGACACTTTGGTAGGTTCAGTAGGATAGTGATGAGCATTTTGTGTGGCTAGGAAGGAAAATGTTTTAGGCTTGAACATGCCACTTTTTGATCTTGTTGGCATATGATGTTGGGGAACATGTGATGGTGAAGGAGAGGGAGATGGTGAAGGTGAAGGTGTTGGTAAAAGTAAAGGTGGTGAAGGAGAGGAAGGTGGTGAAGGTGATGGTGTTGGTGAAGTGGATGATTGAGGAGGTTTTCCTCTGTGTGTTTCTGTTTGTGTGTTGTTGGAGGAGGCAGGTGAGTGATGTGACTGTGTTGGAGCAGGTACAATGCCAGGAGATGTTGCTGCTGGATGATCTGATCAGTATCAGTAGTGAAGAAGGAAGGACTTGGATCACTAGAAACAGACATTGTAGGACCTAAGAACTGGGTGTCAGTAGTAACAAAAAGAGAGGTGGACACCTTACTAGGAAACCCTGTTCTATAAGGAAAGTGATTTTCATTAAACACCACATCTCTTGAGATGTAAATTCTACCAGATGGTTCTAGACACACATACCTTTTGTGATCAGGACTGATTCCTAGAAACACACATTGCTTAGTATGAAACTGGAACTTATGATTTTGGAATGGCCTCAAGTAGGGATAACAAGCACATCCAAACACTCTAAACATGTCATATTTTGGGTATTTCCCTAGGAGGACTTCAGTAGGGCATCTCTGAGATAACACAGGTGTTGGTAAAACATTGATTATGGCCACAGCTTGTCTAAAACTTTCCCATTATAATTTGAGGGGCATGGATGCTTGAGCAAGAAGGATGAGACCAAGTTCAACAATATGTCTATGTTTGCGTTCTGCCTTGCTATTTTGTGCATAAGCATAGGGACAGGGGTGTTTGAAAACAATGCCTAGTTGTTTTAAAACTGGTTCAAATGTTCTATATTCCCTCCCAGTTAGATGCAAAGCCTTAATGGTGGTGCCAAACTGATTTTCAACAAGATACTTAAAATCAAGGAAGGCCTATAAGGCATCAGATTTTAGTTTCAGTGGATAATTCCAGGTGAACCTGGAGTAGTCATCAATGAAGTTGATACAATAGGTGTAGCCATTGGTTGATCTGATTGGAGAAGGCCCCTAAAGATCAGAGTGTATCAAATCCAAAGGATGTGTGGTTTTAGTGTCAGATGAGTTAAATGGTAAGTTATGATGATTCCCATACTGGCAAGCTTCACAAAATGTAGACATTTTATTGATAGGAAGATTACATTGCTTAAAAACTTGGTCAATGACCTTGCTAGAAGCATGACCTAACCTCCTATGCCATAATATGGTTGTTTCTTGAGAATTCACTGAACAAACAAAAGACTCTAGGGGTCCAGACTGAACTACAGACACATTCATCTTAGACTGGTTTTGAACTGCAAGCATAGACTTATTCTTGGATGAAGAGAGCTCAGGTTATCCTCGGGACACTTCAACTGATACGGGCCATCTTTAAGATCCCCTTCCAGCAGCACCATCCCTGTGGTTTTGTCCTTCACACACAACCAGAAGAGTAAAATTCAACTAACACATGATTATCATTGGTCAGTTTAGAGACACTGAGTAAATTATTTGTAATTTCAGGAACATGGGGAATGTTTTTAAGTGTTAATACAGTGTGTGAACCACAAATTTTTGATTGACCAATATGAATTATGGACTTATGCTCACCATTTCCTACTGTTAAAGTGTCTGATCCTTCATATCCAGAGTTGATGTACAGGTTGTTCAGGTCTTAGGTAACATGACTTGTTGCTCCACTATCCATGTACCAACTTGCATCATTAACAGTGTCTGAGGAGGCAATGTAGGCACTATTGTTTATGTTCTGACCTGAGCTTCCTCCATTGCTAGGAATGCCTACATTGGAGTCAAAACTGTGCCAACAATCTACAGCTATGTGTCCAGCTTTTCCACAGACTTGACAAACAGGTCTAGGAGTAGTCCTTGTGTTTGTGTTGTTGTTGTTGTTGGATCATCTGCCCCCTCTTCCTCTGTAGCTCCTTCCACCTTTTTGTCCACTTCCTCTACCAGCATTGGATTCTTGATTCCTATTTTGATTACCAGTTCGAGAGTAAGACCTTGAATTTCCTGATCTTGTAGCTACATTTGCAGATGCTTGTCCTTGGTCCAAAGTAGTGGTAGGATTGAACCTAGCAAGTAACCTCTTATGAGTCACCAACTGTGACTGAACTTCTTGCTATGATAATATTCCATTTCTGGAAGTCATATTCACTATTATAGATTCATACTCCTTACTAAGACCTCCAAGTATAGCCAGAATAAGGTCACCTTTTGTGATAGGGTACCCGGAAGCTGTTAATCCATCAGAGAATGACTTCATCAGGGCAGGATAATCCATCATTAACCGAGAGCCCTTTTCAATCTTTGTAAGGGCAGTTTTATACCCCAACATACGGGCCTCTGATCTGTTGTTGTAGAGGATCTCCAGACAAGACCAAATTTCATTTGTAGTATTGCATCCAATGACTTCAATCAGTGTTTCTTCTTCCATCGAGCTCATGAGCCTTCCAACAAGAAGTTGATCCTTGGTGTTCCATTCTTCAAAAGATGGGTTCTGCACTGTGCAAGGTATGCCAGTGGTAGGATTAAATGCAGCAATGACTTCGGGTGGTTGAGGTTTGGTGCCAAACAGGTGACCATCCAATTTATGGCCACGAATGATAGGTAAGATAGTGGATTTCCATAGCAGATAGTTAGATCTGTCCAGTTTGATGGTACAGATCTGGTTAAGATTGGTGCTAAACGGTGTCAATGGATTAAGAGCTGGCAGTGTTAACACAGATGGAGTTAGCATAGATAAGGTTTGAGGAGCGAGATTGGATTGCATGAACAGTGGTGGTTCAGGTAACGGCGATCAGAGAAAGGAGGTGGAAGCAAATTGGTGGGGTGTGAAGGTTGAGATAGATGAAACTCCCAATAGAGAACTCGGAAAAACAGATGGAAATACATTTTGAGCTCCAGTGGTGGTTCAGGTAACGGCTAGAACAAGCTCTGATACCAAGTTAGATTTAGGATAAAAATTGCTTATCATTAATTGGGTCAAGGATTACACATCTTATACACCACATATTACACAATCTTCAATATATTCTGTACTAGAGGTAGTTATGCCACCTCATCACTAATGCCACCTATTACATTATGTAAAGACTAAATTACCATTATACTCTAACAAGCAACATAATAGGGTACACAAAAGGTAGATAAATGACAGAAAAATAAACTACACAGCAAGCCTAACAAAGAGGCAACTGGCCAAGCACTAAAAACATTTAAGGAAATGCAATGTTGGCATTGAGATGTGAAATCATGACCTCCTTCTCTCTGATACTTAATTTTTAGAATTACCATATCTTCCAAAGCTTCTGTGTTGGAGAGATAGAACTCCAGTGTTCCTGCTCTAATACAATGTTGAATTGCCATTTCTTTCAAAAGCTTAAGTGTTGGGAAATGGATCTTTCAAGCGTTCAGGTGCCGTGATACAATGTTGATTTATCATTTCTTCCAAAAGTTTAAAACTTTAGGAGAATTACCATCCTTTCTAAAAGCTCAACCCTTGAGGAGAATTATCATCCCTTCTAAAAGCTTAACACTTGAGAAGGTAGAGTTTAAGCGTTGGGAAAGTAGCCAATTTACATATTAAACAAACACCCAGTACTTAGCCATCATCAAGGTGGTTCAGTAGAATGAATGTTTGTATGCCTCGTAGCTGCTGTTGGAAACCCATCGCAGCTCCAGCTTCGGCCAAGCATTTTGTGCTAATTAAGGTCCTTAAAGCCATCTAGGTAGTGAATTCTCAGCTTTCAATTAATATCAATGGAGAAATCAGTCTTCAAACTATGTATATAGATGATGGGAAGAATTGAAAATGAGCTAGCATGAAACAACGGGATGTGAAAAACGTCTCAGTGAATACCGGTGCCGGTTTCCGTTTCCGGAAATTCTTACCCACACTCTCATCGCATGCACCGTTCCGATTGATGTGCTGTACAAGAAGTATTTGTCTTCTTGTGAACACGTGGAACATCCAACGAACTGTATCCCGGATAAGAATTTCCCGTTTCCAGACTCGACTTTGTACGGACAATCGACTTTTGACGTATCAATTATCAAATCTACCACTAAATTTATTATTATTTTTTATTATTATTATTAATTATGATGTGAGACGTATTAACAATAAAAAAGAAGAGAAATGGTATGTGCACTATGTATTTGTGTGTCACTTCCACTCAGAGCCGTCACTGGGGGCAGACCAACAAGGCCACGGCCTAGGGCCCTGGCCAAAATTTGCAATTCTAGAGCCTCCGTTTTAATGTTATTAATTGTGGTGTAATTTTGGTTCATTTTTATTTTATACTTAAACTAAAAGATTGGAAAGCCTCAAATTCATATCCGAGTTCAATTCAAAAAGTCAAATCAATTTTTATTACATTTTTTATATGCTCATCAACTCATATACTCTGATAATAGTTGTTATTGAATATTTTTTTCACATGGTTAAGGGTATTAAGAATTTATTTTTGGCCTAGGGCCTTCGATCACACAGGGACGACCCTGCTTCCACTATATAAATTATTCCATGCAATATACATCGGTGCCACTGACTTTGTTTTTTAGCAGCAACGTCAATGTCACTGACTTTGGTTTTCAATAGCAACGTCAGTGCCACCGACGTTATGTTCATTAAAAATAATCATGGTGCCGAATTAATTTTTTTCGTGGTGCCGGGAGTAATAGGATACCAAAAGTAAAAATGGGGTGCCGGTAGAACCCCTATGATTTATTGATATAGGTCCCAGCACAATTTATGATGTTGATAGTGTTGTGAAAGATGTTATGAATAAATGTGGTGAATGTATCGACATATCGTCATCCTTAAAAATAAATTGAATAAAGAAAACTAGGGCAATGAAAGCCGTGCAAGGCACGGCTGCCCATTGAAGCATTATATCCAAAGAATTAGAAGCCATGGAGTATGCAGCTGTTAAATTTACGTTTGTTGCAATAGTGTATCAGTATAATAATGTTTAACAATAATAATGATATGGTATGATTTATGATAGAAATATAAACAAGCGTACCAATAACATAACCAAGCCATACAGTTTAACATGTAGTACCCCTAAGCATCTTGCATATGTATGAAAATTGTCAATGAAGAAAATTTATTTGCAGGCTGGAATAGAATCCATTAGAAATTTGAATATAAATGGAAAAAATGCGCAACATCAAGTGAAACTAAGAAATGACATGCGCTATTTGCTTATTGAGTGGCACAAATTATTGATGTAAGACACAAGCAGCACACTTAGAACATGTGTACACTAAACATAAAAGAGAACCCACAAACATTTTAGTATGTCATGGAACAACAAGAAGTCGTATGCACAGAAGACATTTTTTTTTAACAGAATAAGTATACTTGTTAATGTGTCCTACATCGGACACTTTTAATTGTCTCAGAGTGTCCACAATGGTCACTCGATTCCATCACCCAAAACATCTTTTGGGTGCCTTGACGCCACAATGGCACCCCTCTTCTACACCCCCAATCATGAAAAAAAAAAGATGTACCAACCTCTAAATTAAGAAGTCTTGTTAAGTGACATACTTGTAAAAATCCAACGGGGAAGATCAGAGAGGATCCTATCAAGAATTAATGACCCTACCAAGAATCAATACTATAATCACCACAAAGAGAACCAACAAAAATTCCTTAAATATCATCAACGTAACAAAACCGAGAATATGAACCGTCGTAACTCATGTATTGCAAATCTCCTGACCCCATTCCAAACCACGAAAGCTGTCCAAAAGATTACAACAAAAAATATAAACGCTGTAGCCCGAGTATTCAATCACTAACAAAAAATATAAACGCTGGAAACCCAAATAAATGGAGAAAAGTCTGATACATCAGGTAAGTACATGCCATGCTACAAAGCTATGCGATTTCCCATCAATGTTGTAAAATAATATCACTAAAATTGAGGCCCATAGTAGAAATTTAAAAAGCACAAAACAACATCCAAAAAGGTTTTAAAAATATATTAAAAAAAAGATCATTAGACATGAAAGCTTAACATGAAAGGAAAATCAATTTTCACCAACCTTAAACACTTGCAAGGACTGCAAAATGAAAATCAGAAAGGAAAAGAGCATTGGTCATATACGCATAATTATGTTGAGGCATAAAAGACAATGTGAAGTTGGTTTTGGTTCCGCTCGGCATTTGATCGAACACTTATTAGAGAAAGCAGTTAAGTGTGGAAGTTAAGTTGTTATAACTGATTGGGGGAGCTAACAGCTATATAAACTGTAATTAGCTTAGGATTAATTTATTTAGAAGTTTATTTTCAGTTTTTAATTAATGAACTTCAATGTACTATGCTTATTCAAGTTTCCCGCATTTTCTGTAATTTGAAATTGTGAAGAACACTTGATGTGTCTTCTTCTTGATCTGAATTGATTCTGTTTGTGTTCTTCCATTTTCAATCTGTTGTCTTTTTGGTTTAATCAACAATTTCAACATGGTATCAAAGCATAGTAATTCGTTTCCGCATTCTTGATTCTTCCATTGAATCAGTATTCATTTTTTTTTTTATACAAAAAAATGGAGATTATTTCACTCGAGATTCTAGCATGTGTATTTTGAAGACATTAGATACATTTCAATAGTATATATTGCCTCTGTATTTTGAAGACATTAGATACATTTCAACAGTATATATTGTCTCTAATACACAAATAGTTAACTGAACAAAAGCTTAATACCATTACACATAATATAATATACCACAGTTCATTCTTCAGATGATTTAAGAGCATAATGCTGTTGTTTTCAATCTTCTTTACTCTTAATTTTCTTGACTGGACTCTGCGGATTAGAATTTGGTTCATTGTTTGCTGCGCCAAGGGTGCTAGTAGTTACCACGGGTTCAACCGGCTCTCTTACACTGACTTTGTAACATCATTAATAGTCACCTCATGAGTGGTAAGTTGAGTAGTTTCTTTGGTTGAATCTACACGGCATGCCTGGGGCGCAACAGGAGCAAACAGAAGCGGCCTGTTGACTGCTAACAACCACACGAAAGTTGTATGTTCAAAAGGAGCTGCACTTATTTCTTCCAAGATTTTTTTTGGTTGTTGGGCTGAACAGCTGCTCTGCCCCAATGTCTTGTATTCTTGCATCTCTGCTGCTGGAGCCACCCTTAGAGGTTGGTGAATCTGCATTTTTTTCTCCGTCGCTTGTAAGTTCAGACCACATATACATTTTTTAAACTGGGTGGATTTGAACACTATTTCGTTCTGTCAATACATTTTATGAAACAAAGTACTTCCTTCTTTTGTTTAGCAAGCTCGATCTCCTTCATCAAAGAAACATTCTCTTTAAGGGATTAGTCGACTATAATCAGTATTCATATTTTCCAAGAAATCTCTCATTTCTTATTCATTTTCTTAGTCTTCTGGTTTTACTTCTTGAGAATTCTGATGGCTACTGCAAATTTTGTTGTTATTCAAGGTAACAATAGCGATAATACAAGTTTGATTCCGGTGCAACCTGTTTTCAAAGGTGCAGAAAACTTCAATCATTGGAAAAGGGCGATTACAAAGGCAATATCAGTAGAAAGAAGTTGAGTTTCATCAATGGCATTGCTGTTTCACTGCAGAGAATGATCTTGCATATGAAGATTGGTTACATGCCAATGATATGGCCACTTCTTGGCTGATTAATTCGATAACGCCTGCAATTTCTGAATCAGTGATGTACTTTGATACAGCCAGGGAAATATGGTTGGATTTACAAGACAAATTTGGAAGAGGTGATGCCTATAGATTGTCTAATCTTAAAGAATAAATCGAGAGGACAAAACAAGGCACACTGCCTGTTACTGATTACTTTACCAAGCTGAAGTCCTTATAGGATCAATACATTCTTTTGAGGCCTATCCCTTCCTGTACATGTCCGGCTTTACAAACAATAAGGGAATATTATTCCAATGCCTACACTACCAGATTCTTGATGGGTTTAAATGGGAATTTTGGTAATCTCAAATCCCAGGTCCTAATGACTATTCCCCTTCCATATGTCAAGACTGCCTTTGTTATGGCATTAAACCATGAACAACAGCTCAATTACAACCCTGTCAGTGCAGATTCTGTGCACTTGCTGCTAGTTCTGAGGTGAATGCTAGTGCAGATTGCAATCAGGCCATGATCAATACAAGATTTCAGAATCAAGGTAGGGGACAAGGAAGAGGGAATGGAGGTGGTGGAAGAGGTTTTTCAAGGAAACAACAAAAGACCTTATTGTACTTACTGTGGTAAAGAAGGCTATACCATTGACAAGTGTTATAAGAAATATGGATTTCCACCCAATTTTAAAGGTTATGGTAGAGGTGCAGATCCAGCAGCTACCAATGTGGAGTATGATCAATATCCTGATGGTCAAGATGTTTGTGTGCGTGGTCAGCAGAGTCAGAAATCTGATGATGCACCTATCACTAAGTCTCAGTATGATCACTTGCTCTCTCTTATTCAAGGGCTGCATTCCCCATCTAGTCAATGCAATTCAGTGATTTTGGCTGCAGTCACATCAGGGCAAGTTATCAAGGGCAGTACTGTCCATTGGATCATAGATTTAGGGGCAACTGACCACATTACCTTTTATTTACAACATATGGTTAACATTAAACCTGTAAAGAATCTCTTTGTGAAATTACCAAATGGTTCTTCTGTATATGTTATTCATACAGGAGACATTAAAATTAACAGCAAGATCACCCTGCATAATGTCTTCTGTATACCCTAATTTTACTCATAGTCTCATCTCTGTCAGAAAGTTAGCATATTATGATAATCTCTCTATTGTTTTTGGTTCTAACTTTTGCTATGTGCAGGAACCACTAACTATTAAGAAGATTGATTCAGCTAGTCTTTGCTATCGCTTATACATTCTAGTTGCTGAAACTTCACATTTGGTCCTACTGATCATGCTAGTTATAGTTCATGTTACATGTCCACTTCTGATGTATGGCATTTTAGATTAGGGCATCCATCTACCGAAAGATTGAAACTTTTGAAATCTTTAGATGCTAGAATACAGATCCCTAATCGTGATTGTATTGTTTGCCCTTTGGCAAACAAAAGAAACCAAAATTTCCTGTTAGTAAATCTATTACAATGTTTTGATCTAATTCCTGTTGATATCGGGGGTCCAAATAGAATTCTATCTGTTGATGTGATGCTTATTTTTTGTCTATAGTTGATGATCATAGTAGATACACTTGGATTTTCCTAATGAAATCCAAGAATCAAGCAAGTTAGTTATTACAACAGTTTTGTATTTTGTACAGACTCGGTTTGATAGGTGTGTCAAGACCATAAGGTCTGACCAATGTGCAGAATTTACATTAAAGGCTTTCTATAGACAAAAAGGCATTGTCCATCAAATGGCATGCACTAGGACACCCCAACAAAATGTACTCATTGAGAGAAAACACCAACATATATTAAATGTGGCTAGGGCACTTAGAATACAGTCTCAAGTTCCTGTTGAATACTGGCATTATTGTGTCCTCCAGCTATGCATCTCATCAATATCATTCCCACCCCTTTACTGAACAATGATACACCTTACAATGTTTTATAAAGTAAATAACCTAGTTATGACAACTTAAGAGTTTTCGGTTGTTTATGTTTTGCTTCGACCATTTCACAAGGTAGAGGCAAGTTTGAAGACAGAAGCACAACATTTGTGCTTCTTGGTTTTGAACCAAACATAAAAGGTTTTAGAGTAATGAATCTTCAAAATAGAAACATCATCATCTCTAGGGATGTTACTTTTCATGAACATATTTTCCCTTTTACTAATATTTCTGAGTACATTCCTTCACATGATCTTTTTCTACCATTGTCTGCAGATATTGCTAATCCTCAACCAGATACAGTTGATCATTCATCAAATCATGAGAATCATACACATCATAATGATTCTCATTCCAGTGATGTTATGACACAAGTCAGAAAATCACATAGACAAAGATCTACACCATCTTATCTGAATGAGTATATTTGTGCTAGTCATGTCCTTAGGACATCTCCTCATACTTTAGACAATGTCATTTCTTATTCTAACATATCTTCCACTTATCAGGGATTCATTGCAAATGTTAACAGTGAACAAGAGCCTACATCATATAAACAAGCTGCTTCATATTCAAGGTGGCAAGTAGCTATGGATCTAGAATTAGAACCAATAAAAAAGACCAATACTTGGTCCCTTGTACTGTTACCTAAAGGAATAAAACCTATAATTTGAAAATGGGTGTTTAGGATCAAAAGAAAAGCAGATGGGACGGTAGAAAGATTTAAAGCAAGGCTAGTGTCAAAAGGCTAAACACAAACTGAGGGCATTGACTTCTTGGAGACTTTCTCTGATGTGGCAAAACACACCACCATCAGATTATTCATGGCCCTTGCAGCACAACAGAATTGGCACTTGCATCAATGTCAACAATGCCTTTCTTCATAGAGATTTAGAAGAATAAGTCTATATGAAAGCACCTGAGGGTTTAACAACAAATGGCTTATTCTTTAAACTCAACGTATCACTATATGGTTTGAGACAAGCCAGTAGGCAATGGAATGCCAAATTAACACAAAAGCTCATGGATCATGGCTACAAGCAATCACAAAATGATCATAGCCTGTTCACAAGAGGCACATGTCAAATGTTTGTGGCTTTACTAGTATATGTTGGTGACATAGTGGTTGGTAGTTCAGACACCTCAGAAATACAACAGTTAAAAGCTCTTCTACATGATGCTTTTACAATAAAGGATCTTGGCACACTCAAATATTTTCTAGGTTTTGAGTAGCTAGAAACAGAGATGGAATAGTAATAAATCAAAGGAAATACTGTCGAGACCTTCTGAACGAGTTTGGTTTCCTAGACTGTAAACTAGTAGCTACACCTATGGATACTTCTCAGAGTCTAATAGAAGTTGAAGCTCCAGCATTAGAATCTAACCCTATTTACAGAAGCTTGATTGGTAAACTCTTATATTTGGGAAACACTAGACCGGATGTAGCTTTCCCTGTCCAACAATTGAGTCAATTCTTAGACAAACCAAATCAAGCACATTTAAAAGTGTCATACAGGCTACTCAGATTCCTTAAATCAGCACCTGGCAAAGGTCTCTTTTTTCTTAGTCAGGGGTCAATCATCCTCAAAGCCTTTAGTGATTCAGACTGGGCAGGTTGTACAAAGACTATGAGGTCTACTACATGTTACCTAATCTACCTTGGAGATGCTCTAGTTTCTTGGAAATCAAATGAACAACCTATTATTTCTAGAAGCTCTAGTGAGGCAGAATATATGGCAATGGCTGTCATAGCCTGTGAGATTCAATGGCTTATCTATCTGCTGCAAGACTTTCAAATCATATATACACAGACAATATCACTCTATTGTGACAGTCAAAGTGCATTGGACATAGTGGAAAATCCTGTTTACCATGAAAGGACAAAGCATATAAAGACTGATTGTCATTTTGTGAGGGAAAAGTACATGGCCAAAACTCCTGTTCCTTCCAATCAATACCAAAGACCAACCCGCATATATACTAACCAAACCAGTAGACAAACACACCCTTAACAAACTACTTCAAGCCTTTCCTCTCAAAGATCTATATTCACCATCTAAATCTGAGGCATAAAAGACAATGTGAAGTTGTTTTTGGAAAGCAGCATTTGGATTCTATCCATATTCAGCTTGGGGGGGGGGGGGGGGGTGTTGAGGCATAAAAGACAATGTGAAGTTGGTTTTGGTTCAGCTCGGCATTTGATCGAACACTTATTAGAGAAAACGGTTAAGTGTGGAAGTTAAGTTGTTATAACTGATTGGGGGAGCTAACAGCTATATAAACTATAATTATCTTAGGATTAATTTATTCAGAAGTTAATTTTCAGTTTTCAATTAATGAACTCTAATGTACTATGCTTATTCAAGTTTCCCGCATTTTCTGTAATTTGAAATTCTGAAGAACACTTGCTGTGTCTTTTTCTTGATCTGAATTGAATCTGTTTCTGTTCTTCCATTTTCAATCTGTTGTCTTTTCGGTTTAATCTACAATTTCAACAAATTATCCCATCAAAACATGGAATCTGCAAACTCATAAAAAAGACGGGTTGGGAGGAATGATATATCACTGTACCAAACGAAGGCAAGAAATTAGCAAGAAAACCCACTTGAGATATGCAAATGTCACATAAGAAATACAAGAAAAAGAGCCACATAATTGAAGCAATTCGCCGCAAGGATAATTTTTTGGACTGAATAAGCATGTATTAAATAGAAGAAGACGACATAAATGCAGTAAATTTTCATGAGAATAGGGGAGAAAATGAACATTACCTGAACCTGTAAATTTGTGAGAAGCTTTGGACAAGTAATGGGTATTTAAACACATTTTAGATCTGCATAACCGGTCTAAAGACCATTAGACTGATTTATTGTTACCCAACAGATAATAGAGTCAAATTTTGAAATGATACCTTCCATTAAATTGCTGAGACCTTTCCCGTAAAATCAACGGATAAAGCAGCCAAATATCCCCAAATTCCACCGACTCGCCTCACATCCTGTCATATATCCCTAAAATCCACTGGATAAAGCAGTAGACCGCCGGATAATCGAAAAGTTCTCTGGCCCCTTTCCGTTCTTCAAAGTGAAACAACTGTAAAGCGAGGTTTTTTTCTTTTTCATTTTTTGTGTGTAGAAGAAACTAACGATAAGACTGAGATATTTGGGTAGGATTATTCAATAGTATTTCTTTTATGTTATTTTAATTCCTAAAAAAAATGTTACACATATGGCAAATAAAAGGACACATGGCAGCTCCATATATCCCAAAAATCCACTGGATAAAGCAGTAGACGGCCGGATAATCGAAAAATTCTCTGCCCCCTTTCTGTTCTTGAAAGTGAAACAACTGTAAAGCGAGGTATTTTTTTCTTTTTTTTATTTTTTTATTTTTTGTTTAGAAGAAACTAACGATAAGGCTGAGATATTTATTTTTTTTGTAAAAAAGGTTACACGTATGGTAAACAAAAGGACACATGTCAGCTGTGGATCAAGACTTGCAAATCCATTTTTCGGTCAGAAACACTAACGTGGCCTATTTTCCTTAACTTCCCCTTCCCTTTTAATATATAGGTAGTAGATATTTGTTTTATGTTATTTTAATCAGAAATTGGAAAATCAGGTTGTGTCAGACCATTGACTTGCAAATCAGGTTGTGCCTTTTCTGACATTGAAAATCGTAACCTAACGTAAGGTTCCCTACGTTTAAACGTAAGAAACCGTTCGTTTAAACGTAGATAAATATGAATAATTGAAGCGCCTGATTTTTTTAAAGAACCTACGTTTAAACGTATTATCCCTACGTTTACACTTAGAGAACCTACGTTTAAACGTAGGTTATTTAAAAAAATTAGGAAAGTTGCAATAAATGTATATTTCTCTACGTGTAAACGTAGGTTAGAACGCATTTATCTACGTTTCAACGTAGGTTTTCTACGTTTACAAAGCAATTATCTACGTTTGGAAGTGGTAGATAGCAATTAATGTTGTTGTAAGGTACTTGTTCAATATACACCACATTACGGGCTATTTTGCTCATTCCTTCAGAGTCTTGCATGTTAATATACATTATCTAACCACTTCTTCATCTTTCAAGTCCATTTCTTCATCTTTCAAGTCCATGTCCTCATCATTCAAGTGCTCAAATGGGTAAGTTTTTGCTATTTAATTTGTCTTAATTCAAGTGCTCAATGTGATTATGGTATTTATGCTAGTAATGAAATGTACTTAAACTAAATGTGTGTTTTTAGTAGGTTGTTTATGTAATATTTATACATTTAAGTAGTGTGTTTAAGTCTTTTCTTAATTAGTGTTATTGTTTAGGGTTTAATTAATATGGTTTAGTGTAAGTATTGATATGTATTCAACCGAAATGTGTGTTTTAAGTAGTAATTATGTTATTTATATTGTAGTAATGATATGTATTTAACCGAAATATGTGTTTTTAGTAGGTTGTTTATGTAATGTTTATACATCTAAGTAGTGTGTTTAAGTCTTTGGTATTGTTCGATTGTACTAAACTTTGCTATTGTTGATTTGGTATTGTAGTTTTGAGAAGTTGGGAAATTTGTTGTTGGTAGTAATGGAATTGTCCGTATTGATGGTTTGATCTTGCATAAGGGTGCTGTTCCTACCCAAAAATGGTACTGAAAATGGCTATGTTTTCAGAGACCATTGTTATTGGAAATATTGATCACACTTAAACTTAGAGTGAAAGAGTTTTAAGTGTTAAAAGTCTTAGTTTCCTTGTTTGAAACATCTTAAAAGGGGAAAATAGTCTTTGTTTCCTTGTTGGGGTTTAATTAGTAGGGTTTTCGTGTAAGTATATTTTGTTTTCTATTTGTGATAAATTTGCTTAGGTAGGGTTTTGAATTATTATATTGAATGTCTATAATGACTTGAATTGTTTTTATAAAAAAAAACAGATAATCGCAACTCTATGAATTGTTTTTAAAAAAAAACAGATAATCGCAACTCTATGTTAAAAACACTGAGAAGATGTGCCCCGGTCAGTATCATGTGGAGGAGTTGAAGGAGGTGGAGGAGGTGGAGGCCGATGAGGGGTAGACTGAAAAGATGTTGCCCGGTTAGTATCATAATACATACAACTAAATTCATCGCATAAATAAATTGACAATGAAATAATTTTTTACCTGGTCTCTGGATGACAGCGTCTGCATCAACCCCTTAAGTTCAAGAAGTATCGCCCCATGATCATTCTGCCGCTGTATAACCTCTCGAATTACTTGCCGGTTCTCGTCATTCTGCCGGCGAATTTCCTCCCGAATGTCATTCAACCCATTATATATCCTTCTCTTCACAGCCCTATAAAGCCCATCAGCTTCATCTTCTTCATCAGATTCATCTTCTTCCGCCTGTAGCATCTCAGTGTATGAACTGTGCGGCACACGTCGTGAATGAGGAGGTAGAGGCCGTTGTGAAGTAGAGGGATGTGAAGTAGATGGATGTGAAGTAGAGGCAGACTGTTGTGTAGCAGAGCGTGTTTGCTGTGTAGTAGATGGACGTCTGTGAGATGGCCGTGCAATTGGTACAGGCCGAGGGATCACACGTGGCGGCTCATTAATCTCCGCATCAGGGATGCCCCTATGTAGCATCAACTCCCTATCAACTTCCCTTGCAGCCAAATATCCTATAACACGGCTCTGCAAACAATGTATATTTCATTAGAATTAACAATAAGAAAATGTTTAACCATACCGGATATAATTAAAAGAAAATATTTATTAAGCTTATTACCTTACTTGCCTTCGCCACCACCCCCCCCCCCTTCCACTGCGGAGGGGTAGTCTTGCAACTCCATCTCATCATCCGAGGAGCTGCATTAGGAGCTCTGAGGGTGGCAGCAATAGTTGAAACAACAATGTCCGGAAGGGCCTCGTAAGCCCAAAACTGTAAGGCATGTATAACCCCTTGTATCGTCACCCTGCCTTCTGCACTTTCCTTGTAGGTATTCATCATGCGACAGATCTTTCTATAAGTCTGATCCCACAACCAAGTACCCCATGGAAAGTCATTTAGGCCTTGTACATTCTCGACCAAATAGAAGGTCTCACGAGGTACCTTAGTAGTCTCATCATGACCCATCATAATACCGTGAATAAGGTAGACTAAACCTACACGGTAGAGAACTTCAGGATGCTCACCCTCATCCAATAACCATCTCTCAATATCCGGTATGGTGATCGGTTTTGGGTCAGGATGATGGATGTGGCCGTATGTCCCCTCGGCAAAAACACCCGGAATAACTATCGGGAGCTTCCGGGAGATCACCAAACCTAAAACCGGTCATCATGCAAAACTCCCGCCTACCGAACTTCGCGGTCGTCTCACCAAATCTAAAATGAAGCTCACCGGCCACATTCGGATAAACGGCACCGAAACATACATATTGCAAAATTTTGCGTAAAACGCCGGTGCTCGTACATTTGAATGAATTCTCCAAAAACCCCACCTCTCATTGTTCCCTCAAATCCGATCCTTCTCATGTGAATGTCAAGAAGATCCGAGAGCTTGTTCTTTTCCCCTCTAAAAGTCCATGTCAAATTTTCCTTTACTTTGTAGACTTCAGTTCCATGAGTGCCAATCAACTGTTAACAAATATCATTGTTTCAAGTCAATCACATACATATACTAGTCAATCACAAGCTTTATACACTAACATTGTGAAGTAAATCAACTATTTAGTACATCTAATACCAAAGAAGAAAAAACAGAGCTACCAATACCTAAATGATTAATGTAGGTGTGATCAATATTTCCAATAACAATGGTCTCTGAAAAACAGAGCCATTTTCGCACCATTTTGGGTAGGAACGACACCTTATGCACGATCAAACCATCAATCTCACCATCAAGCCTCAATCAATCTCAACATATACAAGAAAAAATGCATAGTAACACCATACTCATACACTATCAACTTAAATGTCCCAAATTTAAACATACCTAGCCACATATTCCATGCTTTTATCAAATTACAATCAAGACTGGAAAAATCAGCCTAAACACAGAATTTCATGTTTAAGAACAGTTTTCTACGTCCAGACGTAGAAAAACCTACGTCCAGACGTAGAAAAACCTACGTCCAGACGTAGGAATCCTACGTCCAGACGTAGAAAATTCTACGTCCAGACGTAGAAAACCTACGTTCAGACGTAGCAAAACCTACGTTCAGACGTAACAAAACCAGCCTAAACACAGAATTTCTCCCTTAATCGTCTTCTTCAAAATTTCTCCATTACTTCAACCCACATAAAGAAAAATCAGGCTAATCCCCTCTATTAGTCAACAATATCAGACTAATCACCACAAGGCCAACAAATATCAGGCTAATCACCACTACAAAACACTAAAAATTGGAAAATATATACAACATAATTTAGGAAAAAAATATAACAATAAAACGTTTTAAATGCAACATAAGGGGAAACACTTACACTTTCTATATTGCTTTGATCCATTATGCTTGAGAGCAGAGGTGCCAAATCTGAATATTTGGTGCAAAATCGCCGTCAAACGTAAAGAAACTGATGAGAAACGTAGGGATAAGAACTAGTGGAAGGGGATAGAAGAGAGAGAGAGAGTTATTCAAAACCCTTCAAGCACCTTACCGTTAAACATAGGTTTCTCTACGTTTAAACGTAAGGAATCCTACGTTTAAACGTAGGGAAAATTGAACCTTTTTGCCTTCCTAATTTATTGAAAAAACCTACGTTTAAACGTAAAGAATATACGTTTAAACGTAAGGAATCCTACGTTTAAACGTAGGTTATTTCAATAAATTAGGAGTTGCATTTATTCAAATTTCTCTACGTTTAAACGTAGGATTCCTTACGTTTAAACGTAGAGAACCCTACGTTTACCTGATTTTTCATGTCAGAAAAGGCACGACCTGATTTGCAAGTCAATGGTCTGACACAACCTGAATTTCCAATTTCTGTATTTTAATTCCTAAAAAAACGTTACACATGTGGCAAACAAAAGGACACATGGCAGCTCCATATATCCCAATAATCCACTGGATAAAGCAGTAAACCGTCGGATAATCAAAAGTTCTCTGCCCCCTTTCCGTTTTGAAAGTGAAACAACTGTAAATCGAGGTTTTTTTTATTTAGAAGAAATTAACGATAAGACTGAGATATTTGAGATTTTTTTATTTTTTTTTGTAAAAAATGATACATGGAAAACAAAAGGACATATGGCAGTTGTAGAGCGACTTGCAAATCTATTTCGGCCAAAAACACTAACGTGACATATTTTCCTTAACTTCCCCTACCCTTTTAATATATGCGTAGATAAGACTGAGATATTTTAGTATTTTTTTTGTAAAAAATGTTACACATATGACAAACAAAAGGACACGTTACAGCTGTGGAGCATGACTTGCAAATCCATTTTTCGGCCAAAAACACTAACGTGGCCTATTTTCCTTAACTTCCCCTTCCCATTTAATAATATATAGGTAGATAACTCCCCCTTCCCTTATATAGGTAGATATATTTGTTTTATGTTATTTTAATTCCTAATAAAATGTTACGCATGTGGCAAACAAAAAGACACATGGCAACTCCATATATCCCAAAAATCAACTGGATAAAGCAGTAGACCGCCGGATAATGAAACGTTCTCTGCCTCCTTTTCGTTCTCGAAAGTGAAACAACTGTAAAGCGAGGTTTTTTTTTTCTTTTTTTCTTTTTGGTTTAGAAGAAACTAATGATAAGGCTGAGATATTTGAGATATTTTATTTTTTTGTAAAAAATGTTACACATATGGCAAACAAAAGGACACATGGCAGCTGTGGAGGATGACTTGCAAATCCATTTTTCGGCCAAAAACGCTAACATGGCCTATTTTCCTTAACTTCCCCTTCCCTTTTAATATATACGTAGATAAGACTGAGATATTTTATTTTATTTTTATAAAAAATATTATACATATGGCAAACAAAAGGACACATGGCAGCTGTGGAGCATGACTTAATTGCAAATCCATTTTTCGGCCAAAAACACTAAGCTATTTTCCTTAACTTTCCCTTCCCTTTTAATAATATATAGGTAGATAACTTCCCCTTCCCTTATATAGGTAGAGATATTTGTTTTATGTTATTTTAATTCCTAAAAAAATGTTACACATGTGGCAAACAAAAGGACACATGCCAGCTCCATATCCCAAAAATCCACTGGATAAAGCAGTAGACCGCCGGTTAATCGAAACGTTCTTTGCCTCCTTTTCGTTCGTGAAAGTGAAACAATTGTAAAACGAGATTTTTTTTCTTTTTTCTTTTGGTTTAAAGAAACTAATGATAAGGCTGAGATATATATATATATATATATATATATATATATATATATATATATATATATATATATATATATATATATATATGTAAAAAATGTTACACATATGACAAACAAAATGACACACGACAACTGAGGACCTTGACTTGCAATTTGCAAATCCAATTTTCGGCCAAAAAACACTAACGTGACGTATTTCCCTAACTTCCCCTTATCTTTTAATATATAGGTTGGTTTTTATGTATTATTACGGTTAATCCTAACCGAAAAGGTCACCACTCCCATATCCCACTGAATAAGTGAATATGTTAATCAGATAACCTAGTGGCTCAGAGTCAAGGGCTATCATTTTACCATGATATTGGCTCAGATTTTTTTTTCTTTTTTCTTTTGGTTTAGAAGAAACTAATGATAAGGCTGATATATATATATATATATATATTGTAAAAAATGTTACACATATGACAAACAAAATGACACACGACAACTGAGGACCTTGACTTGCAATTTGCAAATCCAATTTTCGGCCAAAAAACACTAACGTGACGTATTTCCCTAACTTCCCCTTATCTTTTAATATATAGGTTGGTTTTTATGTATTATTACAGTTAATCCTAACCGAAAAGGTCACCACTCCCCTATCCCACTGAATAAGTGAATATGTTAATCAGATAACCTAGTGGCTCAAAGTCAAGAGCTGTCATTTTACCATGATATTGGGAAAAAATCGTCCCATAGGAGAATCGAACTTCCAACATCCAGCTCCCGGTCCGGTTGTTACTATAACACCCAAACCCTTTACCAGTAGGCAATTTCCTAAAGACGGTTTTTATATATTATTATTATTATAGGTAGAGGTAGAAAGTGGCAAAGGGTTGGAACGATAAAAAAACAAAGAAGAAGAAGAACCAGTCTTAAAAAAAATATTAAAAAACAAAAAGATGGCTGAAGGAAAGGGAAAAGTTTGCGTCACCGGCGGCACTGGATTTGTGGCATCCTGGTTGATATCCAAACTTCTTCAACTTGGTTATCCCGTTAATACTACCGTTCGAGTCTCTACAGGTTTTTCGAGCTCTTGACCATTCTTTTCCACAGAATTTTGTTTTTCTTTTTTTCTTATGAGTTAGCTTATGGTCATCATGGAACAAAATTGTCAAATATTTCTAGATTAGAAGTGTTAAAATGGCCCAAGAACAAGACTATGGATGGGAAAAAAAATTAGTTTGAAGGTGATGGTTTGGGACTAAGCTGATTTAAAGCTTCTCTGTAAAGAGTTTGAATTAATCAAATTACCATTTTTGTGCTTATTCTGACATCTTTGAATCACAACTCATTGCAGGAAGAGATCTTAGTTTTCTCACAAATCTGCCTGGTGCTTCTGAGAGATTAAAAATCTTCACAGCAGATCTTGACAAACCAGATAGCTTTGATGCTGCAATTGAAGGTTGTATTGGGGTCTTCCATACTGCTCATCCTTTAGATTTTGAGGGCAAAGAAACAGAGGAAGCCAAGACGAAAAAATCGATAGATGGGGCTCTCGGTATCCTTAAGGCCTGCTTAAAAGCAAAAACTGTAAAGAAGGTGGTATACACTTCTGGTGCACTCACAGTTATGTTTGATAAGGGTAAAGAATTGGTGGATGAAAGCTCATGGAGTGATATAGACACTATAAGGAGCTTAAAACTTGATGTTGCAATCGCCAAGACTTTGACAGAAAAGGCATGTCTTGAATTTGCAGAAAAAAACGGGTTGGACCTTGTCACTGTTCTTCCATCCTGGATCCATGGCCCTTTCATTACTCCAAGTTTGCCTGGCTCGTTGCGCTCTGGACCATTAGCATTGTTCTTCGGTAAGTTTGATTTTATCTGAATTTCATTGTTTCCCTGCCTTGAAAATACAGCTCAAGAACTAAATCTAAAGCCTTGTGGTGCGATTTATCAGTAGCCCACAAAAAGAAGAATCTTGTTCAATGTATAAGTTGAAAGGGAGAAAAAAGCTATTTGAGTCTGTGATTTTGATAATCTGATAAAAGTCATTAATGCAAATGTACATAGTAGTTACATAAGGAGTGATAAATTTGGTTTCAGTATTTGTTGTATTGGATTGAGCAATGTCTATGAATATGTAGGCATTCTCTTGTTGTGCTAAACTAGGCAAATTCTTTAAGGGTTTCACCTCTTTTCTACCTTAGCATTCACCGAAAGTTTTTTGCCACATTTGTTTGTCGAATATTACTTACTGAGCAGGTGATAAAGAATCAATGAAGTTTTACTCGGGTTTTGAGTTTGTGCACAATGACGATTTAGCTAGAGCACACATTTTTCTGTTTGAGCAACCTGGGACCAAAGGGAGGTATATTTGTTCTGCTCTTGAGGTTACAGTTGAGAAGTTGTATGAATTCCTGTCGAGTAGATATCCTCAGTATCAACTCCCTCCTCCTGAGTAAGTTAAACAACTTTCATCTGTTAACAGTTTCCACTTAACTACTCGTTTCATCTTCCGGATTTTTTTGTAAAACCCGTATTCTTTTGTAGATTAGCAGAGCCAAGTGCAAGATCAAAAGGTCCTAAACTTTTGTCGAAGAAACTGTTGGATGCCGGATTCCAGTTCAAGTATGGGCTGGAGGAAATGTATGATGATGCAATTCAATGTTGCAAACAAAGGGCTCTACTGTGATTATGTTGTGCCTACAAAATCCAGGCTATGTTGTATGGAGTATGCTTTCCTTCTGTGCAATAATTTATTTAATATGTGGAAGCCTGTTGAATAGCTAAAAGCCTGTTGTATGGAGTATGCTTTCCTTCTGTGCAATAATCCTGAATGTTTTGACTACTTACGAGATATTGACAAGAATAAAATCTCCCTGGCAATGGCGCCACGATTTGCTTGATGGCCAACTAGTGTTAGACTGTTAGTCCAACTTTCACCGAAAAAATATCGGGTCAGTTTTACTACAAGGTCGTATACGCTAGGAGAAATCCTAGCCAAGTACCAAAGCAGTCCCTATTCTATTCGCTGGGAGAAATCACAGTCAAGTACCGAAGCGGTCCGAACATGTACTCTAGGCGAATCCATAAGTTGAACAATGAATTTTTAATAAACTAAAATAGAAAACTAGCTAAATGGTGTGAGATGAACTAAACACTCGATTAACTACTCTAGGCGAATCAATAAGTTGAATAGGGATTTTTTTTTTTTTGTTTTTTTTGTTTTTGTTTTTGAAAGTTGAATAGGGATTTTTTATTAATAAAGTAAAATAGAAAACTAGCTAAATAGTGTGAGATGAACTAAACACTCGATTAACTAGGAACACATTAATTTGACGAACTATAGATGATATGAAATGGAGTAGCTTGGGTGATGATACACCTAGCCAAAAAAAAGCCCGTGAGTGATTGATTGAGCTCCTTACTTAGGCCCAAGAGACACAGGGTCTTTGGCCCACATTATCCGCACCTTCAAAATCCGGGTTGGGCCGAGATTACATCCAGCTCGCCCAACGCCTTACCGATATCTGTCATGGCCGGGCAAACGTGCATCGATCTGCAAAGCCTCCAACGTGAATGAACAGACTTTATGAAACGGAAACAACAGTTAAAGCACGACTGCTACAACATACAATCCACGGAGGTTACCTTGAAGCCCGACCAATTAGAGGCTGCCATGTCACCCACGCTTATTATTTGCTTAACTGTTGCACCATGCCTATAAATAGCGTCACCTTTTCCCTTGTAAAGGACAAGCTTATATAGAAAAGCAGAAACCTCTGCCAATTTGTCGACAAATTTAGCTTTCAACTTTCATTCTTGCACTTCATATAATCATTTCCGATTAATCTCGATAATTGTGATATTCACAGCAATATTGGTTGGCCCCGCTATTGGGAAAAGGCGATTTTGATCATTTTTTCATGCCATATTAATCGCAAAAAGTAGTTACTTTACGCTTTCCGGTGAGAAAACCACCACCCAACGTCGGTTTTCTTTATTTTTTCAAGAACAACCTTCATCTTTGAAGCAGATCTTCATCCTTACGAAGAACATCATGCCTAATACCCTGTCATCCGCTGCTGGTCTCAACGACGGTCTTCCACCCAGGACCATAAAGGCCGGCCACGATATTGTCGTGATCACCGGGAGGACTGACGGTGAATGCATTTTCGTACACCAAGCGTCCAGTGATCAGGGCACACCTCCGCCGGTGAGGGATCCCAGTCAGCCAGATATCCGGTCGTTTATTAACGGAAAGGCCAAATCTAGGGAGGCCCTCGATGCGGCAACGGACTAACGTAATAGGGAAGATAATGTCGGCATTTCCAGGCCGAGCCACGCCTGCAAACTTTCTCCGGCCGAAAAACAGGACGAATACAACGACCTCTATGCGGTAGCATTACTTGAACATGCCACGTATGTCGAGAGAATGGCAAAGGTAAACCAGGAGCTCCTTGCCATGGGAAGATCGGTTCTTCTAGTTCGCGAGTTCGTCCCGCTTAGGAGAAATTATCCGGGCCAAGCACAAGCCCTCCCAGCAGCCAGCTCCCATTCACATCAGTCGAAAAGAAGCGAGCCATCCTACTCATGTACAGAGTGAGCCTCTGAGAGAAAGTCTATTCATTCACGTCTAGGGCCCATGTTTGACAAGAATAATTTGAAATTTGCACGGGAAAAAAGCACAGAGCATCAATCCGCTCCCCAAAATGTGCGAGCTGGAATCGGGGAGTGACAAGACGAGTCTTACTACCCGACGGAGGTCTAGGGAGAGTAGCGTTACTAAACACTCTACCACAGATCTTCTCCAAGGCGAGCTCGCCAAGTTGAAAAAGCAGGTTGAGGATCTGCTGAGAGGGAAAGTCGGAAAGAAAGATCACCCCTCATGGGGAACTTGCGTCCTCGCCGACTGGATCATTGAGAAAGCACAGAGGGGGTACACTACCTCACGTTTCAAAGTTACTCTACGTCAAGCTATCCGTATAATTGGACTTTGTCTTTTCAGAGCAATATCTCCTTAGCCACCAAGAGCAATGCCTCATGGTGCAAAGCCTTTGTGGGCGCTATACAAGACAAAGAAGCATTGCGGATCAAGAAATTACCTCCTCGATCGGTCGCCTCTTGGCACGACCGCACGACCTGGAGACTAAGTTCATTGCAGAATTCAAGTCGGCCGGAAAAAGACATAGGCCAACTTGTATGAGATCAGGAAAAGTGTCGGAGAATCGACTCGAAGTTATTACGAGCGATTCATAAAGGTGTACGACCAAACTCATGGTCTAAGCGACACAGTGATGATGGGCTGTTTCTAGAGCGGCCTAGACGAAGTTCTTCTCAAATACGAGTTTGTAGTAAGATGTCTATGCATCCTGATCGACATGTTAACCTTTGCCCGTAATTGGACTTCTGAGGTCGTACCAGCAGCTGCTAAAGGGAAAGATAAGGTTGGGGCCAACTGCCTATGGTGGGATACATTCGGAACAGTGGAACTATAGCTGCCATTGCCACCGGTTGTATGGCTATGAAGAAACATGAGAAGTTCAAGGAGGTGCACTTCACACCTCTAAACGGCTCTTATGAACACATCATGAATGAGGTAAGGGATGCGGTGCCCAAACCTTACCCTATGAAGCCCGATCCACGAGGAGAATGGGATGCCAGAAAGTACCGTGAGTATCACCGTGACTGCGGTCATTATACGAATACGTGTCGCATACTCAAAATTGTGATCGAAAAGCTGGTCGCCCGGGGGGCCTTGATTGGTTCAAGAAGGATGGGGACAACGCGCCATGAGGCAATCCCTAAGCCCGCCAACTAATGAGGGAGATCCATTTTATCATCGAAGAGCCTCCCAGGAACAATAAACTCAAGGATCAGATTACTACTTGAACAGAAGTTTTGAAAGCCTAGCCGCCCTGTGCAGGTACGAGCAGTCGATCTCGTTCACCCGTAGCGAGCTAGTAATGATTCTGGAGGCTTTAAATTTTCCGATATTCATCTCGGCACTTGTCAATGAGCCCTTGGTGCATCGGATTTTGGTCGACACAGGAGCTTGCTGAGATATTATGTATTATGATTGCTTTAGGCAGCTCAGCTTCCGTGACTCACATCTCACGCCACACTACGGAACTCTTGAGGGTTTCACCAACAATAGGGTTCAAGTGAAAGGCACCATCGAGTTGGATGTCTTAATGGGTGACCACGAGACCTACAGATCCGAAGGGGTAAACTTTCTTGTGGTTGATCTGAAATCAAATTACAACATGATCATGGGGATCCCGGCCTTATGAAAATATTGGATGGTCATCTCTATTCCACTTTAGAGAGCCAAGTTCTATGCTAGAAACAGGGTCGGGGTCGACCTCAGTCGCCCTCAGGAAATGTTGCATCACATCAATCATCTGCAATCGGAGGCAATGGTCGAATCGAAAAGGCTTCGGGTTGAAAAAATAGAGTATTCGGCCGGGTTAGGCCAAATACACATGGTCAACGAGCTCTCCTATGCCTCTAAAGTTAGAAACATTCCAAGTGCAGGACGAGCTTTATTTAACCGTAGAGGGCGAACTAATAGATGCTATGATAAACGAGGCTTATCCCAACTAGAAATTCAAGATAAGTGCTCATCTATCTGAACCTAAGAGGGAAAAACTCATATCCCAACTGAAGTCCAATATAGACATTTTTGCATGGGTTGTGATGGAAATGAGGGGTGTCGAGCCAGAGTTTTCCCTACATTACTTAACCGTCGATCCGACTTACAAATCGATTCAGCAGAAGGCATGAAGTTTCCTGCCTAAGAAACAAGCCGTGATCAATGTTGAGATCGAGAAGCTCCTATAGGCGGTATCATCAGGGAACTCGCTTATCCAACCTGGTTTACCAACATCGTCATGGTTAAAAATCATAAAGGGAAATGGTGAATGTGTGTCGACTTTACGGATATAAAAAAGGCATCCCTAATGATCCTAACCCTCTGACGAGGATTGATCAATTATGGACTCAATTGCTAGGTTCAAGGTCCTGAGCTTCCTCGACGTTTATTCCGGGCATCATAAAGTCAAGATGGCTGACAAAGACAATGATATGACCACTTTTCGAGCTGCTGGGGGCCTCTATTATTACGAAATAATTCCATTCGGGCTGAAGAACGCCGGATCGACCTATGAGCGAATGGTAAATCGGGTATTCAACTATCAGATTGGAAAAATATGAATGCTTATATTGATGACATAGTGGTCAAATCGTCTCGTCAAGCTCACCATGTCGACCTCCAATAATCCTTCGAGAACATTAAAAAACACTCGATGTAGCTCAACCCGTCCAAATGTGTCTTTGGTATCCAGGCGGGCAAGTTTCTAGGATTCATGGTGAGTCAGAGAGGTATTGAGGCCAATCCTGAGAAAATTGAGGCCCTGATAAACATGAAGGAACCAACATGCATCAAAAAGGTTCAAAGACTTAATGAGAGAATTATCGCACTTGGTAGATTGGTCTCTAAGTCGGCCAAAAAATGCTTGATTTTCTTCAAAGGGTTTAAGGGTGACAAGACTTTCTGTTGGAATAAAGAGTGCGTCCAGGCTTTTCAAGCACTTAAATATTCTATGGGGAAGCCGCCACTGCTAGTCAGCCCTAAGATAGGAGACTTGTTATTTCTTTACTTGACGGCATCAGACTGGGCTGTTGCCGCCGTACTTGTAAAGGAGGCTGGCACCCTCCAAAACCATATTTATTATGTAAATGCTCTCAGTCTAGTGGAGATCCGTTATTTTAATATAGAGAAATTGGCTTACTCACTTGTCATCGCCGCCCTAAAACTAATGACCTGTTTTTCATCGCACACTATCATCGTTTTGACAGATAGTCCGTTGTGCCAAATTTCGTATAAGCCCGACCATTCAAGTCAGCTGATCCGTTGGGCTATTGAGCTAACCAAGTTCAACATCCAATATCATCCCTAAAAAGTGATTAAGGCACATTCTCTGGCGGAGTTCATTGTTGAAACAAGCTTCAGTTCATATTTAACAAACTTGCCTACCCCGCCCGAGCCTAGCTCAACCTCTACATCGGCACCGATAAGGCCAGACAATTGTCGGCAATTATATGTGGATGGGGCAGCAAGTAAAAACATACGTGGAGCCATAATCATTTTAATTTGGTCGAACTAGAATCAAATGAAGAGATAGAAAAGGCTCAGAGGTTTGAATTTTTGGCTTCAAACTATCGAGCTTAGTATGAGGCCATCATAGATGGCCTCTAATTGGCACGAGGAATGAAAGTCAGGAACGTTGAGGTCTACTGTGATTCTCAAGTCATTGTAAATCTGATCTCCGGAACATACGATACAAAGAATGAGACATTAAGCAAATACCTCGAGACAGTCAAATGTCTTAAAAATGACTTCGCCTACTGCGAGTTCATCAGAATCAGTCAGGAAGATAACACGAGGGCAAGTTATTTTCCCCGGACAAGTCCCATGACGTGCCTAGGACGTGTCCCAGACATCCCAGGACATGCCTAGACTTCTGGCTCGCTGAACCGAGCATTGTTCTCGGTTAAGCGGCCTAGTTTTGGTGCCCTGGATGTGTCCGACCTTGTCCAGAACATGTCTGAATATCAGAGTCTCGGTTTCAAGGCAGATCCTGATTCATGAGCGGTTTTGGATCGTGTTTCTTCCCAAGAAGGTAATCATCGTAATCCCTTATTCAATTCGTAGATTGATCTTGTTAAGTTATGGTTCTTGGCTTTGAGATTAGGCTTTTGGTGGTTTGTAATTCGCATATGATTTGGAAGTAAGATATTATTCGATTCATAGTTCGGCTCGTCTTTAAGGTAAATAGTTCTTCTTATCAAAAGTTCCTGTTTTAGTTCAATGATAGTGCTTTTAAGTTGTTTTGAATATTTTTTTACGTTAAACAATACGAAATAGACATAATTATGTGTTGCTGGGTATTTGGCCGAACTATGTTTTCAGAACGTTGTTCTTTTCTCTAGTTACATTCATGTAAGTTTGTTTTAAGATTTTGGTAACTAGTAATGGAGATATATAGGATGATAGTCGGTGTTGTTATGACCTTTGTATGATCAGTAGGTCAGGCAGGGGCGGCGCTACCTTCACCAAATTGGGTCAATTGACCTCAATTTAAAAATAAAAAAATTCAGTGTATTTCTTACACTCTGTAAAATTTTTATGTACTAATATCTACTGACTGACCCCTAAAATTTTAAAATATTGACTCTTGACCCATAGTTATACATATTTTTTTATAAAATACATTAGAAACTTATAATACGATGTGTCGTTATCGATCTCTGACCCGTGTCATACAATTCCTGCAGCCGCCCATGAGGTCAGGTATGGTTTTAAACATGATTTTATGTGTTTTATGTGCTCCTATGTAGTTTACTCGCTAAATTTGTACCAGCAATGTGTTACAAGAGCACTGTGATCGAATCACGAGTCGTATTTGGATGTATGGTTGGTTACTCCCCCCTGTCGTTCCCAAGACGATGTATTACAAGTGTACTGTGACCATACGTATCACGCGGGGATGTGGAAATCGTATTACCCAAAGTTGCAACATGAACATGACATGAATATGTAAGACAAGACATGACAAGACAAGAACATGATTATGCTAAGTTAGTAAGAGACATGAACATGATAGGCAGGACACGAACATACTACAGTTAGTTGACAAGTAAAGTATGGGTTAATAGACAGCTTACGTAAGTTTGATCAGCAAGCTAAATATAGTAAGTAATTAATGTAATGAACAAGTATGTGCAAGATGAACAGAACGTAGTTAATAGGCCTGTCTTCGATGAATTGTGCAAGTTAGTTTTTAAAGTGGATGTTTTTCTTAAATGTTTCAAGTAATGGTTTTCAAGATGTTTGTAACATGGATGAAGTTGATTCATGTGGTGTCTCTCGGCATCCGGCATGCATTAATCTTTCTTTTGATCTTCTTTCTCCTTACTGAGCTTGTGCACAGGCTCACTCATTTATTTGGAATAAGAAGATATACAGGTTAAAGACGAGTTGAATGGACGGGCATGAAGAATAAGCTTACGAATGGAGCTATGAAGTTCTTTATGTATCGGTGTTTCCCTGATTAGTCAAATTGAGCCGTAATCAATATTAGTAGTTATTTATGATTTAGTTTGACTGCAGTTGTTTTCTCGTTGATGGTTCTTTTGGAAGACACTGATGGTCTATTTCCTGAGTCTTCAGCTTGTTTTCTTCCAAGCAAATATTTTATTACTCTGTTATGACACGAGGCTTACGTGAGATTTAGGGTTTACTCTAAATGTCACGTACCGAATGTTCCGTATCCGGATAAGGACTTGGTATCCGAGATAGGGACGTTACATTAAATGTCATATTTAAATTTAGTTATTTTGCTTCTAATAAATAATAGTTATTTTTCAGATTGTAATTTAATGTAAGACTTAAATTCAAAAGTGAATAGTTTGTTAAGTTCCTCAATTATAGTAAATTAGCAAATTTTAAATTAATTTGAAATAAATTTTTTTTATGATCGAGAGATTATAGGGTGTGAGTTAATGTTGATGGTTTTCTTCTTTAATGCGTTGGTTTTTTTTACTTGCCTTGCCTTGCCTATTTTTTCTCGGGCTTGGAGCGGATAATTTTCGAATTTGGGTAAAATAAATTTTGTTTTGCTTCTTCAATATTTATATAGTATAGACGTAGAGCAATTTTCTAACATAATTATTAAATTGTTTACACTAATGCAGGGGAGTTTTTAATTTGAAATTTTAAGTAAAAGAAAGAGTTCTTTGGTTGAGGGATTCTAAGGAGTGAGTTATGCATCAATAAGGAGAGTGAGGATTTAATGCTCGTCAGAGGGGAAGAGGATACTCTAATTGCTCCCCCGGTTCGTCAGTGTCTTAGTCTTGGAATAAGCATTGGCTTAGTCTTTTCCACAATATGCTAAGAAGAGTTTTAATTTGAAATTTGACAATTGAAATAAAATAAATTGTTATAATTGAGAGATTGTAGAGAGTGAGTTAATGTTGATTGATTTTGTCTTTAATGCGTTAATTTTTTTTTAATGGACTTGACTTCCCTATTTTTTCCTGGGTTTGGAGCGGATAAATTCCGGGATTGGGTCAAATCAATTTTATTTTTCTTCTCCAATATGTATATAGTATAGATATCATTAATACAATAATAATAAACAAATGAAAGAAGTAGGATTATTAAGAAATTATAATAAACTAATGAAAGTACATGGATTTGTAGTTTGATTATTAAGAACTTATATTAAACTAATGAAACTAGTTGGATTATTAAGTAATTATACATAATATAAAAAGAAAAAAGTAATTGATATTGTCGGAAATATCACGATAGCGGTAACGGTGTTTATTGATGGATATCTAGCTGGTTATAAGTGATTTCTCCGGTGAGGTGTGGTGGTTTGTATGAAATTTTTGAAGGTGTGGGTGCCGGACACTATGATGTATGAGTGTGAACATAATAGTCGACAAATTGGCAGAGTAACTCTGATTGTATTAATTCTCAGAAGCTTTTATGAGTTACAGGGGTGCTACTATATATAGGTGGATTGCTAATGACAATTAGGATAAGTATGAGATGTGACATAATTAAATACAATCAAGAGAATAAGCATCCCGCAGAGTTGGTGTTGCGGCTCCACTTGATGCGGACATAATGTCTTGATCGTCTTGTGTTTTAGCCTGAGAAACGTCAAGTGTGAATCCTGTTCGCCGTGTATAGCGGGCACGTGCTGAGGAGGACCGAATTTGGCTCCCAGCTTATGATGCGTATGGGGGCAGCACGAACAGACGGCTTCCTGCATGATCAGGCATATGCTCATACGGACCGATGGCAGTGTTGGCCGATTTGGCGGCGTGGGATCCTTGCCCGGGTTGATTGGCAGATCCGTGAGACCGTTTGTGGGTTTGGTATATCAATGGCCCCTACTCCACGCCTTGCCTGATCGTATGAGAAGGAAAGCGGGAGTAAATTATCAGTGACTTAATATACCGCGGCCCGGTGAGGGCGACCGGGCTTTGGTCAGCTGTTATAGCGTAAGTGACTTGCTGAGAGGTGCTCTGCTATGTATAGGACATGCTTTTGGCACCGCGCTATTAAGCATACGTGTTTGGGCAACTTTTATGACATAAAACGACTCGTTGCAAAGTGCTGCGCTATTAAGCGGACAGGCTTGAGTCCTACGCTATTAAGCGGACAGACTTGTAGTCGTTGTCGGGCACACTTGTTGTGGGAGTTGAGGAGTAACCTCGATCCCGTAACTGACAAGACGGTTGACATGAGAGTGACGGTTTCTAATTGGCAGGAAACGCTTTCGATAACCGCGCAACAATTATTGGGTTTGCATTTTGAATTTAAGACGTGACGTTTTGGTTCCCACCTCGTCTATATAAGGAGGGCCCCTCCAACACTTGCATACTTTTAACATTTCCGATTTCTTTCTAGCAAAAAACTCCGACGAGTTCTTGGAGAATCCGGAAAATTTAAGATGATTCCGGCGAATGCGTTGAAGTTTCCGGTGCGGGCAAGAAGATTCTGGCCGATATTCAAGCTCTTTTTCCGGAATTCCCCAGATTTCCAGGTAAATTTGCCGTCTTGATCGAATTATCGGTCCTATTTACCATTATATGCTTATAAATACATCGTGGATGCACCAATTACGTAACTTGTGTGGGTTTGAACCTGTTTTGGGACTTAAACCCAGTTATTGCCTTAAATCATCGTTTTTTCTCTCGCAATTGCATCTCCATACCCTTGTATTGCTCATTTACGTGATGTTTTCGAAGTCATTTCATTTTCCCTGAGAATCATGCTTCGTCTTTTTCTTTTTAGACTCCATGTATGATTTTAGGGTTTAGTCCATGTATTTTGGGAAAACGGAGGGGCGAGGTGTCGAGATGTGTGTACACGCTTGTCTCGGCCCGACTTTCGAGTCTAGGTGATTAACGATTCGCCTCACTCTTTTGTTTTCCAAGATGTCGTCTGATCGGACCTATAGTGAAGAAGATGCTCGCGAGGCTATTTGTTATGATCGCGAGGAGGTAGAGTCCGCCGGATTCAAAATGGGAGAAGCCGTTGGTGAGGCTGATTTTGATGAACAAACTGAGGCCGGGATATCGGGATCAAATGAGCTAGTGGAGGTCAGGCCTCGCCGTGGTGCCGCATAGTCGAAATTGAAGAAGTACAAGAAACCGTGGCCCGTGAAGTTATACTCCGAGGAAGGGCTTCAAGAAGTAGAGGACCAAAAGGCCTTTGATAAAGAGGATGGTGATGAAGACTACACCCCCTCATTGGCCGCATATAATATTCCGCAAGAGTATCATTTTGTGCATTTCACGAAGAACAAGAATCAGCCCCGTTTCTGTGGCCTCTCCATGTATGATTACATTTGGCTTCATTAAGACCATTTGGTGGCCGCACTTGCAGCCCCAGTTTGACCCATTATTGGTGAAATTCATGGAAAAGACCAAGTCCTTCCTTGTGACCTTACCTCGGATTAGCTAGGGTCGTAATGGGCTTTATAGTGGTATGCCGATTGTTAGGCTGTTGGAAATAATATTTGTGTTTTGATGATGATTCGTCACATAATTAATAAGATCACTTATAACCCATGATGATGAAGTCATAATTAGCTGTTATAGTGCATAATGGAAGAAGAAGCAAGAAACAGTCTGGAGAAAAGTGTATAAGTTCTATCTAGAGTCTGAATCTTGTATAGGTTAATTTAGACAAGCTTTGTAATAAATAGGAACTAGACAAACAGCTGAGTCAGCAAGAAAACTGAGTATACTTATGAAGAACTGAGGGTTCATACTCAGTTATGAGAAAACTGAAGAAGATAAGTTCGCTGAGGGTCACACACTCAGTTGGCTTATCTTGAAGACTGAAGAACTGAGGGTCACAGACTCAGTTGTCGAAGACTGAAGAACTGAGGTGGCAAACTCAGTTAAAAGTTGATTAAGTCATGACTATAAGTCAGGAGTCAGGCAAGTCTGTGGTGACCTGAAACTGAACTATAGATCATGTAAAGCTGAATAATCTTAAGGACAAAGATTATCAGTTATCAGGAGAAGAAGGAAGCTGAATGGTGTACTCCGACTTAGTCATTAAGAGTCGGATGTCAAGAATATGAGGTACTCAGTTTTGAAGAAGAGTAGAAAACTGAGTTAAGGCCTTGTCACATTTGAACTGACAAAACGACAAAAGGTCGTACAAATGAACGTTGGCTAAACGACAAGTATAACGGCTACAAGAGCTAGTTGACCGTTACATCACCCCTATAAATACACAGAGAAAAAAGAGTGAAAATGGGAGAGGATTAGAGAAGTTTTGAATAGCACATATCTAAAGATCCAGATCCAGAAAATCAGATTTCATATCTAGAAAATGGGAAGCCAACAGAATTGCCTTGGAGATTTAAAAGAAAGATCCAGTAACCCGTTAAAGGGAAGAAGGCATCTTAGAGCTACAATGCTATATACAGAAGAATCAGACAGCTCACTGAATTAATCTTTTGATTAATTCTAAACCTAACCTTTGTGAAAAAGGGTTGGTTGTGCACAGTTCCAGGAGAGCAATTCCACCTTTCCTCAAATGGTTGCAACTTGGTTGCCACAACTGTTGGTGCAGTCTGCGGACTGTGTGTATGTCTGTGGTGAGCTGGTGAAGGAGTCATTCCACCTCCGAAGGATCAGTGTGCAGAATGAAGAGAGCAATCCTACCTTTCTTCATTATGTGTAGACAGTGAAACTAGGGTGTCGTGAAGGACTGTCATAGGCTAGGATTTTGTAACGGTTATCTCATGATTCTAGTGATACCTCCTACACCACAGGAGAAGGGGAGACGTACGGAATTACACCACCCGGAACTTCCATAAAAAATCTTGTGTTGATTTACTTTATGCATTTATATTTGTGCTTTGAATGATTTAATTATTACTTTATCTTTTCACTCAGCAAACACTAGACACTCGACACCGAGGTCGATACACAATTGCACTAAAGGCTAGATACATATGAGGTTCGTTAGTATATTTATTGACACATCTATTGCACTAAAGGCTAGTTTTATCCGATTTATTGTGCGATAATTGCTTATTTTGCGCTAACTCGGGAGACTAAGAATAAGTCGGAGCATTAAACTAATCGACTTATACTCGAAGAAAACGTGGAGAACTTGGAAAATCCAGTTCGGTCGATCGAGCTCCTTCGGCGTTTCTTTTCTTTTAAGTAATTAATTCCCCCAATTATGTTTTATCGTTTGAGTTAGTTAATTCATAGCTAGATGATGTAGATCTAGGCTATGACGTTAGGGATGTGGCGAAGCCTTGTCTATGAGGATCCCATAACCTACGTCATATGTTTAACGTCTATTCATGAATCTCGCTTGGTTTAATTAATGTGTATCTAAGTAGTTTATATGATTTCTTTACGAGTTACTTGTTTAATCGCTTTCGTATGATGAAACGCCGAGAAATATATTCTAGGATGTAATCGGGGATGAAATCGTTCGGGTGACCGAATGGAATCATTCGGTCGACCGAGTGTCTAGGCTCGGTCGACCGAGCCCCTATTTGTCCGTTAGTTAGTCCGCCACGTCTTTATGGTAGGTTTAGCTTAGTAGGATTTATTATCTCGGTAGGTATGGCCACGGCTACGTTGCTCGTCGGTTTTAATCGCGTATGATTAGAAAATACCAATATAGGACTCCTAGGTCGGCTCACGAATGATCTTTCGGGACTTTCGGCGAGACCTAGATCTGTTTTGTATTAGGGAATTGACGTCGCCTAGTTATACGTAGTTCGTAAACTAGCATGAGACCTAAAAGGTAATTGTTAGTTGGACGAGGGCTTGAGCGATCGTTTAGGAAGTACGCCTAACCATAGGAATGTTGCCCGGACGAGGTGTACGGTTAATATCGGCATCCTTAGAGTCGTAAGCGTGTGAGTTATATGAGATGGAGGCACTAAAAGGCGAAGTCACGTAACAATATCACGGTGATCTAGACCGACCGGTGCTAAGTCAAGTTTAAGGGGATGACTCCCGTAGCCAATCTAAGCTAGATACAAGCGGATTGACGGTTAATAAGTTCAGTTTATTATATAAATTATCTAGGTCCAAACGATAAAGGCTATAATTGGGGAGGTTAATTACGTTGTGTCGAGTCGTGTCTTTACCTTTATGTCTTATGTTGGTCGTAGACCGCCTCTATGTCCTTGACATGTTTAATTAATTGTTTGTATATAAGATGATCCACAATTGGTTCCCCGTGGGATCGACCTTGATTCACTATAGCTATACTACGATGGGCCTAGTCCTCTTGCTAGTATTGGTTTATGGTGGTCGAGTATTTTATTATAACCTGATTGACCACGTCATCAACTCCACACAAGTTAAGGGACAGGAACAAAACTGAACTGAGCATCAGTTTGTGTTTCCGAGAAACTCAGTTCCCGGGGGACTTTCAGCTTTAGAAAAGTGTTTTTGGTGACAAGTTTATTCACCCCCCTTTAAACTTGTGTTAGCCTTTCCAAGGGACCAACATAGGCAGAGATCCCTCTCTTTCAGTCTTCACCCACCTTTTCAACTTGACAAAGATAAATGCCCATGGTCAACTCGCACCTTGAAGGAAATAGTGTCAACTCTACTTCGACCTTCTGGACAAGGTTAATGCTTGGAAGAGTTGATGCATGAGAGTAGAGTCGCAGGTCGGCTGGCCTTTTAAGAAGATTTCTGCGGGCAAGATAAATACAGAGTCCATAAAGGACAACGAAGAGCAGGAGGATGAAGTGGTCTTCATTGCGTGGATAAAGGAAATCTTGGGTTATGTCGAGGAGCCGCCCTCCCAGAAACATGCTTTTAACCTGCGGGTCCTGCTCTACGTGGACGAGTCCCATTGCCGAGCAGCTGGGATTGTCGGACCTGAGAATGGTGAAGTGCTCACTCCTGTAAAGGCATTGCCGTGTGACCCAGAATTGTATGGATAATTCCATCACGGGATATGCCTACTCTTTTAGTGCGAGGAGTGTGAGGGCGATCCGGATAAGAGGCCAAAGATGGGTAACCACACTACTTTGGTTATAATTAGCTTTGTCTGCTTGTTTTTCCTTATTTGTTGTATTTTTCTATTTACTGTAATGATGAGTCTGTTTTGCAGATATTACGGAACTTTAATCGCATGCGCAATCAACTAGCCCAACAGAGGAATGCCGGTGAAATTGAAAGGGCAAACATTCTATCGGGCACTAGGAAAATAAGCTACCTATGATACCGCTCTCTTAGTCCTTTGGTCCAGCTGTTTCATACCCTAAGGCAAAACAGAAGAATGTAAATCCGGTGGCCATGAAACCTACTACCCCAATATAGAGGAACCGGGTACAGATTGATCCCATTGAGATTGGTAGTCTCGAGAAAGTTGTTGACCAGAAGAGGTCAAAAACCGGTGATAAGGCTCTGAGCAAGAAATCTGCTCTTCCCACGGACAAGTCTAAAGTGTCCGCCACCAAGAGCCACATGGTCATGGATGTGGCCAAGCAGGCCGTTTAAAAATCCACTCAGCCTTCCATTTTTTAGTCATGACTCAAAGTCTGGCCGTCTCTTCTTCCTAACCCGCTACTTGGTTGTTGCCGGGGTTCAAGAGACCTGAGATAAAGGCTGATGCGGTCATCTTAGCCGACGCGATTGCTAAAGTCCCGCAGCTGAGACATTTAAGGCTAGATGGCCCTAATGATGTAGCCCTAGATATTGGCAGGGGTATTGGCACACGATTGGTAATGGCTGATCGGGTTCATCCTAAGACCGGCCTTCTGAAAAGGAGTTCCGATCTTACGGGCATGATTGGGATGTTGACATGTCTGGTAAGTTGCTTTATCCGTTTTTTCTTTGTATTCATATTTTGTTTGATTATTTTTTTTTGACTTGGGTGGCTCAATCTGATCGCATGGATGCTGAGCTCGATCGGGGGCTAGAAGATGCTTTTGGCAAAGGCAAGAAGTCGAAGACCTCACTCAATGAGACCAACTTCAACCTTGGTCAGGCTGAAAGTATCCTTGAGTCCTTGAAGAAGAATCTGAAGGATGATCTTGAGGCCGTAGTGATAGAACGAGTCCAGCTGCAATCTGTCCAGGAGAAAGAGGCTACCGAACTCAACAAGGCTCTTGACGATGTGAAGGCTGCTAAGGACAAGTCCAAAGAGTTATAGGAGCAGGAGAAGGCCACTCTCAAGGAGAAGGTTGCAGAAGATGAGGCCAGCGTGATGGCTAGAGTGAACGCTGCTCGGGTTGAGACGGTTGAAGCCTACAAGCAGTCCTAAGAGTACAAGAAGGTGCTCTAGGACGCCGGTGTCACGGGCTACAATGAGGGCTACTACCATATTGCCCACTACATGAAATGGGCTCTAGTAAAAGATGCCCCAGTCTGCAGAATCTGAATGATTGGTCGTTCACCGAACAATTTGATGCAAGGCTGAGGAATTTTCATTCTGAGATCCCGTATACAGTAGAGGAACTAGCCGCCAATGTCCAAGACATAGAGGCGGAGAACATGGAACCATGGAGCCCGCCAACCATGATTGAGCAGAATCTAAGGTCTATGGTCAGCGGTCCTCCTCCTACGGTTACTGTGAATCTGGCTACGGACCCGGTCGACTATTTGCTGCATCCGTCCTTAAACGAGGAGAACATACACGAAGAGACCATTCTGCCAGAGGAGGATCAGACCTAGTAGCCTTAACTTGCCCTCTTATTGATATTATTTTGTTGTACTTTTGAAACATTTATTTCGTTTTTCTCTGTAATAACTTAACAATTTTTCTCCTTAACTCTTGAATCTGTAGCCGCCGTTTGGCCTTTTTATGCATGATCTTTCAGGCCGCTGTTCGGCCTTTGTACAAACGATTTTATGATTTTTTGCAATTTTTTGCTAAGTGTTCAACTTGTTCGTTGATTGTATGTTTGCGGATTCTTTTCTCTTGATTTTGCTCGAAAATATCCTTTCTTTCGAGTCCGATATGGGTAGTATGCGGCCCCCTTGTTTTGGATGAGGTTAAAGATTGTATACACGCATACTTATCGAAAATAACTGCTTGAACATCTGCTTAGTTGAAATTTAGCAAGGTGCGGCCCCCTTGTTTGTGACAGTGCGAGGCCGCCAAATTGCGAGCACTTCAAAAACAATTTTCTTGTTTGATTATCTTGGTACGACATAGATGAAACATAAACTAAACCAAGAGACAAAGATGAACAATCGGACTTACCCATACCCCGTTCGGCGGGCTGAACACTTACAAAACAAGAAAGCATAATCATTCACGTCGTAAATGATAAAATGAAATCCATACCCCAAATAAGAAAGCGATTCCATTCACGTATGATACGAGAGAATGGCGCCATAACCCTGGCTGACTGTTACATGTAATATCTCTTGAGATTGTCCGCATGCCAAGGTTGATTTAGTTCAAACCGTTTTGATCCTTAAGGACATAAGTTCCTTTTTTGACCTCTCTGGCGATCTGATATGGACCTTCCCAGTTCGCCGTAAACTTGCCCTCGTCAGTTGGAGACCGGCGGTTTTCATGTTTAGAAAAATGAAGTCGCCGACTATGAATGAATGATCGCAGACCCATTTGTCGTGATGATGTTTAGCGATCTGCTTATAGTTCACGAGTTGGCTATAAGTTGCTATTATTTTTCTCCTCAAGCTAGTCAAGCTCGAGTTTCCTAATCTGCTCGTTATCTGTCTGATTGTACTTGGTCACTCTAATACTTGGGAGAGCCATTTCGATATGTGCCATGGCCTCTGATATGTAAGTCAGGGCAAATTGTGTTTCTCTTGAGTGCGTTTTGATCGTTGTGCGGAGAGCCCATAGGACGACAGGAAGCTCGTCGACCCAGCCTCCTGCCTTTTCACCCAAACTCTTTTTTAACATCTTAATTATTTGCTTGTTGCCGGCCTTGGCTTAACCATTTCCTTAGGCTACGGATGACTGCCAGTGTTTTATGTGGTGCTCCTTATACAACATTGAAAATTCATCCTGGAACTAAGGTCTGTGGTCTGATGCACGGTCCAAGTAATAAAAATACTCGATACCTAAATAACACACTAGCAAGAGAACTAGGTTCAATCGTAGTATAGTTAGATAGAGACGAGGTCGATCCCACAGAGACTCGGCTTAAACGAAATATAACTTAACAGAACAAAAGTAAATTAAAAGCGGTCTACGACCAATAAATAATGTAGAAATAAAATCGACATAATAGAAACACAAAACCAACAAAAGACACAACGACACTAAGACACTTACTTTTATAGGTTTTATAAATGATTAACAAACGGTATTGATAACGCTAGTAGTAATTACTCCCCCATGCTATGTAGATTGACGACGAGACAAAACAAGACATTTAAGATTAATTATTCTGACTACGGGAGTCATCCCCTAAAATAGATCTAGCTCCGGTTAGGCCATCTAGATCATAGTGTCTCCATTACGCGACTTCACATTTTTAGTCTCCATCTCATATAACTTCTGACACAATTACGAAACTAGGGATGCCGGTATAAACCGTAACCTCATCTAAGCAACATTCCTATGATTAGGCGTACTTCTTAGACACCGATTCAATCTCTGTCCTAAATAACAATCACTTTTTGGGTCTCATGTTAAATTACGATGACAAATAATTAAGTTGATCAAGTTTAATTACTCGTTTGAATTACAAAGCAGAGAACCTGACGTAGTCGAAGCCGTTCATAGACAAATCAAGAACATCACGGATCTTGCTACCAACGAGACATGGGCTCGCTGCCAACAAGCTCAGATCTGAACCAGATTTGCTCGTGAAACCTCTTTTACGTCTCAGATCTACAAAAACATGGGTTCGTAAATTAACTACATATCGAAATCAATACACAAAACGACTACTCCATAATGAAATAAATTAGATCTATGAATAAAGATTGCATAATAGAGTAGACATTACCCTCAAGGACGAGCGTGATTCCTACTCCTCGATACGATCTCTAACCGGAGATTCTAACGACTCCGTAATGAAAAGAACATAAATAAAAAGCAAACATATATTGAAAACAATGTTGTGAATTGTATTCTGGAGTATTTCTATAGTGTAAATGGCGTGTATTGTATGCCTCTATTTATAGGGGTTCAAGCTAATTAAGAGATATACTTCAAATTATCAAAATAAATAAGAGATAACTCCCGGCCGATCATCAAAAGATGAAATGCGCCCCCCTTGTGCGTCCCCCAAAGTCGGCGCCTCTCTTTGGATTGGCTTGCCGGCTTTTGTCATGCTTTACTCCTCTTCTCGTGCTTATCCGATATTTATCTTCAATGCATCTTGGATTTATCTTGAGATTTAATTCTTCCATTTATATTTATCCTCCAAAAATTATCTCAATCTACAAAATAAATATTTATCCCAAAATAAATCATATTTAAATAATAATGGATAAATACCGAATTATATAATAAAAACGGATAAATATAATGGAAAATGGATAAATACCAAATTATATCTTATTAATCACATAACATTAAATAATAAATATAAACATGTGTTTTATCATAAAATATATATTATTAATCCCGATTTAAGGGCAAAGTTGATGACTTTTACGGGTATAATTTGACCGTCATGAACTACCCCCCACTTAGACTTTGATCGTCCCGAACAAAGCATCAATAAGTCACTCCCCAAGACAACAATTTCCATGGTCAAATCATACTTATACAAGAAACTCGAGTCAACTCATACCACTTATGCTCATAAGGTATCCATTATTCACTACTCGTCATGAATCGAAGTGACGTGTGCATGTGCATTTAATTTTCTCTGTTCGTGGCAAGATTAAAGTTTATGCTAACTTCGAAGTCTTAACCTACCAACATCATCATTCCTACTCCTTAAGCCTCGCAATGGGTAAAGACATGGTGCAATAAGCAAGAGCGTCATCCATAAGGTTTTTGGACTTGGAGACCGAGAAAAATACTCAAGCCTCTTAAAAATTTGAATTTTTTTTCGCATTTCCATAGTTTCAAACTTTAACACCTCTCAAGAAAGAAACTTGCTTTAAAATTAAATGCATTGCAAGAATCCCTCTCTCACGGATTAGTGGAAGCATTGAATATTACCACAAGCGCGGGGCTAGTTTGGTAATGTTACTACAAGCCCAGTGTTTAACATTTCGTTAAAACACCGATAATTCTCAAGCTTATTACTCCGCTTTGATGGCTAGAAGATAAGAATACATTAGCAGATAAATATCGACTCTAGGTCTGCATAACCAATCATCTACGCAATGTACACATAATTCTTCTCAGTTACTATGATTTGTGCGGAATTCGTCGATTCAAATTGAGTAAGCAAATAATAAATAACTACTTGCAATAGTTGGCATGAATATCTTTATATTTATATTCATATAAGTATAAAATGATCACGTAATCATGCAACTTGTTTCCTTCCCTATCAATTCTATGTATAAGAACTCACAATTCTAAGGGTACGAGATAATTAATTTGGCATTTGTTCAAAAATTTTCGCAAATTTTTCACCGTTTCATTCAATTTTCAATTATAACTATAACACATCATGGCTAAGTCTCCTACCCCCCACTTAAACTTGGCATTGCCCTCAATGACAAAGAAAAAGGAGAATTTAAGAAAGAGACTTAGCTCTGGAAATGGCTTTCAAGTAGATGCAGAATGTAGTTGTAGACCAAGCACGTCGTGGAGAAGCAATCGAAAACCTGTTTAAGCAAACCAAACAGAAACTCCATGAAACCGTTAATGACATGTCAATGGAAGTTATAAAATAATGTGGCAGTAATTAGATATAGAATATCCAAAAACAATTTAAGCCACTTTATTTCATACAACCAATGACATGAAAAATCAAAGAGTTAAAACTAAAAAACTCACATGTCGGCTATCAAGGAAAAAACCTCGTTTATTCCGAACTTAGAATCGGAACATGGCGAGATGAAAAAAACCTTAACAGTCTCATGCTACTTTATTCAAACAAAACAGAAACAAGAGATAGTTTTTCCAGAAATAGTTCTGTGTTTATAGTCGTCAGCTCGACTTAACACAACGATGGTTTAAGTATAGGTGGGATCTTCAAGAGTGATGATTTCCTCCTCCTTACCTTGACCAAGACCAACATAATGTTTCACACGGTGTCCATTAACCACAAAGGTGGATTGATCTTTCAGGTTCAATAATTCAACAGCTCCAGAAGGGAAAACCTTACTCACTCTATAAGGGCCATACCATCTTGATTTTAACTTGCAAGGAAAGAGTCTCAGGCGCGAATTATAAAGAAGAACCAAATCGCCTTCCTTAAAGGTGCGGTCCAAAATCTTCTTATCATGAAATTTCTTCGTGCGCTCCTTAGAGATTTTAGCATTTTCATAAGCTTCCAGATGAAACTCCTCTAGGCGAGTCAACTCTAACAACCTTCTTTTTCCAGCTAAACTCTCATCAAAATTCAAAGCATACGCGTAGCCCACATGGCACGGTGTTCAAGTTCAACCGGTAGATGACATGCTTTACCAAAAACAATCTTATAAGGGGACATACCAATAGTTAGTCGTCTTATAAGCAGTCCTATAAGCCCATAAAGCATCATCTAATCGCAACGACCAATCCTTTCTAGTCGTATTCACAGTTTTCCCCAAAATGCGCTTTATTTCTCGATTTGTAACCTCAACTTGTCCACTTGTTTGAGGGTGATAAGCAGTAGCTAACTTGTGTCTAACCCCGTACCTAATCATCAACTTTTCAAACGGCCTATTACAGAAATGGCTTCCATTATCACTAATAATGGCACGAGGGGTTCCAAACCGCGTAAAAATATTTTTCTTTAAGAACTTCGGTACAACTTTCGCATCGTTAGTAGGCGAAGCAATGGCCTTAACCCATTTGGACACGTAGTCGACTGCCACTAAGATATAGCGGTTGGACAAAGATGAAGTAAAGGGTCCCACAAAATCAATACCCCAAACATCAAAGAGTTCCACCTCTAGGATATTCTTCAGTGGCATTTCATTCCTTCTCGAGATATTTCCCGTCATTTGGCAAGAATGACAAGATTTAGCATATTGATGCGCATCTTTGAACAAGGTCGGCCAGTAAAAACCACATTGAAGAACTTTCGCAGCAGTCTTGTCTCCTCTATAATGTCCTCCGACCTCATAAGCGTGGCAATGTCTAAGGATATCGTACATCTCTTCTTCTGGCACACATCTCCTAAAGACATTGTCGGATCCTAGCTTAAACAAATAGGGCTCTTCCCAATAATAGTGCCTAAGATCCTTGAAGAATTTCTTTCTTTCTTGGGGGTTGAGATTTGGTGGCAAGTATTTCGCGGATAGATAATTCACAAAGTCTTTAAACCATGGTTGTTTCTTCTCCTTCACAACCTCAATACGCGAAGATACTGCAGCGCAATCATCCTTTCCATGTATGGCCGTGATGGAGAATAACTGTTCATCAGGAAATGTTTCTCCAATCTTGGTCATTGGCTCATTTTCCTCTATTTGTAGGCGGGAAAGATGATCCGCAACCAAATTCTCAGATCTTTTCTTGTCACGGATTTCTACATCAAACTCTTGCAATAGTAGAATCCATCTCAATAACCTTGGCTTGGAATCTTGTTTGGCTAAAAGATACTTCAATGCCGCATGGTCAGTCCAAACAGTGACTTTAGATCCTACTAGATAAGATCTAAACTTGTCAAACGCAAAGATAACAGCCAGAAGTTCTTTCTCAGTAGTTGCATAGTTCCTTTGAGCAGCATTTAAAGTTCGACTAGCATAGTAGATGGGCCTAAAGATCTTGTCTTTTCTTTGTCCTAAGGCAGCACCTACAGCTTTGTCGCTTGCATCGCACATCAACTCAAAAGGTAGATTCCAATCAGGCACAATCATAAGCATGCTCTTCAATTTGTTGAAAGCTTTCATGCACTCATTAGTAAACACAAATGACACATCCTTGGCCAATAACTCGAGTAAGAGGTCTAGAGATTAAGGAAATGTCCTTCACAAACCGACGATAGAATCCTGCGTGGCCAAGAAAACCTCACAAAGTCTTAAGATTGGTTGGTGGAGGCAGTTTTTCAATTACCTCAACTTTTGCTCTATCCACCTCTATACCGTTCTTAGAAATATGGTGGCCAAGTACTATACCTTCAGTAACCATAAGATGATATTTCTCCTAGTTAAGCACCAGATTCATCTCTTCGCATCTCTTCAACACTCTTGCTAGATGCGTGAGACATGAATCGAAGTTATCTCCAAATACGGTGAAATCATCCATAAAGATCTCTAGGAAATCTTCCACCATATAAGCAAATAGAGAAATCATGCATCTTTGAAACGTTGCTGGTGCGTTGCACAAACCAAAGGGCATTCTATTGTAAGCAAATGTTCCATATGGACATGTAAAAATGGTCTTTTCACGATCCTCGGGTGAGATATGAATTTGATAATATCCAGAGTAACCGTCAAGGAAACAATAAAACGCTTGTCCGCTCAGTCTCTCGAGCATTTGATCAATGAAGGGAAGAGGGAAGTGATCCTTACGAGTAGCATCATTCGGTTTCCTAAAGTCAATGCATACTCTATGACCAGTAATGAGTCTAACAGGAATCAACTCATTTAACTCATTAGCTTGCACCGTAAAACCTCCCTTCTTAGGAACTACGTGGATCGGACTAACCCATTCACTATCAGAAATAGGGAAGATGATTCCTATTTCTAACATCTTAATAATTTCATCCCTAACCACGTCCTTCAATTGTGGAGTCAACCTTCTTTAGGGTTGTACAATTGCTTTCTTTGCAGGATCAACGGAGATTTTATGCATGCAAACGCTCGGACTAATGCCTTTGATGTCAGCTATAGTCCATCCAAATGCTCCGCGATACTCTCTCAACACTCTCATCATCTTTTCTTCTTGTATTTCAGTCAAGGCAGAAGAAATGATAAGCGGCAAGGTTTCATCTTGAAGGAATACATACTTCAAATGTGCAGGCAGAGGCTTCAACGTTATATTGGTAGGTGGTTCTTCTAGCGAGGTCTTTAACTTTTGTCCGGTTAGCTTAAGTTCAAAGAACTTATGCCAAGTCGGTCTATGGTAGAATTTCTCAACCTCGGTAGACTTCATCTCCTCAACATGTCCAGGGGTTCCTCTACTACATCCAGGCCATATCACTTTCTCTTCCTCGCTCTTTTCATATGGCACTTCATCCTCTAACTCTAGGGTAGACTCGAGGAAATCCTTAATATCCTCATATTGTTGGAAATCATTGACAAGCTTGTCAACATAGTCCAACATGAAACATGCATCCTCTTCATCAGCAGGTGTCTTCATAGTGTCAAGCACGTTGAATGCTATTTCATCCCCATTAACTCTTAACACTAACTCTCCTTTGTAAACATCGATAAGCGTCCTACTAGTGGCCATAAAAGGTCTTCCTAAGATTAGGGGCACTTCGTAGTTAGCTTCCATATCCAGTACAACAAAGTTGACAGGAAACACAAACTTCTCAACTCTTACTAGCACATCCTCAACCACTCCACAAGGTTCCTTAACCGAACGATCAGCTAATTGCAAAGTAATTGAAGTGTTTTTAAGGTCTTTCATACCTAGCTTTTGAAAAATGGATAGAGGCATCAGATTCACACTCGCTCCTAGATCACACAAGGCTTTGTTCAAACATACGTTACCTATGGTGCAGGGAATGAGAAAACTTCCCGGATCCTTGCATTTAGCGGGTAACTTATGTTGAAGAATGGCTGAGCACTCCTCATTTAGGAAAATAGTCTCTAAATCTAGGAGTTTCCTCTTAGTAGAGACAACTTCTTTTAAGAACTTTGTGTACTCAGGCATCTCGGCCAGTGCTTCGACTAGAGGTATATTGATGTGTAGCTTTCTAAAGATATCAATGAACTTCTTATACCTCTTGTCATAAACCTTAGGCTTCGATCTGTGTGGAGGATAAGGTAAGGTTGAAGGATCGACATCAGTGAAAATAGGATATTTATTATTATAAAGCTCAACTCTAGGGCCAGCAGGTTCCTTATAGGTTTCTTGCTCAGGTGGAGTTCCAGAGGTATTTGCTTCCTTGCTTGGCTCACCATCCTTACTTTCTACGGATTTCTCTTTTTCCTTTAAAGATGGTGGAGTTACTTCTTTCCCACTTCTAGTCATGATCGCATTCAAATCCTTAGGATTCTTATCAGTGTTGGTTGGTAATTGTCACGGATTTTATCTAACAAAACAAACAAGTAATAAAATTTATAAATCCGGTATTCCCCAAGTGTAGGGATCGTAGTATAGCGATTAATACCGGAGTCGATCACAGGGAATCGGGGTATCTAGTTCATTAATTCTCCTAAGGTTGATACAATTATTCCTAAACCTAAACTAAAACGGAAAATAAACTGGACAGAGGATTGTCAGTCCAAAGCCAGGAAAATATCGTTGCGAACAAAAGCAAATAAAATAAAACTACAACTAAGAAAACAATAAAACTAACTATCATGATAACGACTGAAGCAAATCAACATAGAACAAACATGATCCACCATCCCGCAACCCTTAATTCTTCCCTAGATTATCTTATGATGATTCAATCAAAGTTGTGGTTCACCTAATCAAAGGTATGAATTCCTACTTCCGTAAGTAATCCGTCTATCAATCTCATCATCTTCCGATCTATAGAGATTAACGCTCTCAAAACAAGGTGCAAGATTTATTAGATCTAACAACCTATAAATCTAACCTATCAACTTCCGTTATGTCAAGGTTAAAAGTCTAATCTTTCCTATGGTGATCTAAGGTTTACACCGATTTCCATCATACGGTAAACATCAAATAGCAATACATCTTCCGATATCGATTGCATAAACAAATAAACAAAGGAAAGAAACAAACTTGAAATTAAACTCACAAAATATCCAAAGGAAGAAATAAAACGCTGCTGGAAAAGTTTCCCATGGCTGCTCCAAGTTCATATCTTCAGGCCATCATCAAGATCGAACAAGAAAAGAAAACGAAAATAAAAACCTAATTAATCCGCAACCCCAGCCTCCCCAAAGGGGGCTGGGGCCGCCTAGGGTTTTTCTCTAATGATTGTGTATCAATAGGTCTCAATAATGTATGTTTTAGGGTTGAAATCGCGCTGCTATTTATAGGAAAAATAGGTCGGCTGCTGCTATGTCGGTGTTGGACGCCCGTCCATTCCTTCTGGACGCTCGTTCGGTCTTGTTGGACGCCCGTCCACTTCAGCGTCCAAACTCTCTGAATCAACTTTTCATCCTGGACGCCAGTTCACTTTGATGGACGCCCGTCCATCCTGGACGGGCCTTGGACGCTCGTCCAATGTAATCCAGATTCGAAATCTTCAACTTTATCTCTTTTCTTCTAGCCAATTCCATCCTTATCTCTTTCTCATCAATTAAATCCGACTTGATCAACCTTTAATCCTCTTTTGAACCAATATTATGCATCTACAAGTTAATCAAAACATCACAAAATGTAATATCATTCAAACCAACATAAAACCATCAATAAAACACATAAATTAACCAATTTTGCGATTAACCCGTTAAAAACATCACTTGCTCAATATTTCAATATAAAGCTCGATTTCTATGAGAAACATAAGAATATGGAGAGAATTGTTACAAAGTATATCCTTATAAAACGTATAAAATCACCCTTAACAGTAATCCTCCAGGAGGTCTAGTTGAGACTTGCTCAGCTAATTGTCCTATTTGGTGGGTGAGATTATGGACTATGGCTTCTTGATTGGTCACCTTAGCATCGGTCTTCTGACAATATTGGCTAAAGTTAGTGGCTAAATCAGCCATCGATTTTGAAAGTTGTCCCATATTGTCAGTGACGACATTACTCAGTTTTTCTATCGCAGCTTCACAACCAAAGGTTTTAGTTTGCTGTGGTACATAAGTGGTAGGCGGTTTAGGCCCTTCTCCTGCATTAGGGTCACTATATCGGAATCCAGGATGGTTATGGTTAGGTTTATATCCTCCCCATTGATTTCCTTGTTTCCCAATATAGTTGGCTTCTTCAGTACCAGCATTCTCACTTTGAGGAATTACTTCGATTCCAGTCCCTTTCTCTACTCTTGCCATCCTCTCTTGCATTCCATCTACCTTATTATTGATAACAGACAGTTGTTCTAAGATTTTGGTATATGCACTATCCTCAAATATGTCGGCGGCCATCTTTACAGTAGCTATGTCATTGCCTCCCCATTGACTATTCATCGCTATTTGCTCCATCTTTCCTTGTGCCTCCTCAGGAGATAAAAGAACAAACGCTCCATTGCTAGAGGCGTCTACTCTAATTTTCTCAGTCTCTCTCAATCCATGGTAAAAAGTTTGCATTAAAAGCCAAAGAGAGATATCATGATGAGGATACTTTCTCATAGCTTCCTTAAAACGCTCCTAATTAAGGTTGGTCAAAACTCTCCCCAGGTTGTTGCTTAAATCCTAAGATATCCTGGCGTAACTTAAAGGTTTTTCCTAGAGGGAAATACTTATTCATGAATTTTTGTAACAATTGTTCCCAAGTAGTGATAGATCCAACCTCTAGAGAGAGAAGCCATTGCTTAGCTTTATCTTTCAAAGTGAAAGGGAAAAGCTTAAGATGAATGTTACCCTCCAGGATTAATTCTGGTTTCACAGTGCTAACGATTTCCAAGAAATTGGTCACGTGAACACCAGGATCCTCATTTTGGACTCCATGAAACGTGGAATAGTTGGCCACCATTTGAATTACATTAGGCCTAGGGTGATACACTTCCGCAGCATTTTGCGGTGCTACGATAGAGGGAATGAATTGCTCAATAGTAGGTGTTGCATAACTTTGCAAAGTGCGCCTCGTAGCTTGGGCTAGGGCTTGGTTTCCATTATTAGCATTATTAACATTATTGGCATTATTAATAACTTGTTCAGGATTAGGTACCTGGTTTGGATTGTTCAGAATGCCTTCCATTTCTGCCTCAGATTCAGGATGCTCAGAATGATCGGTTGTATGTCCTTCTTCCAATTCGTGTTCGCTTTCCTCAAGATTTGGATCATCTTCTCCTTGCTTAGCCAGTTCTCTAGCTAACTTTCTATTTCGCCTTGCAAATTTCTCTATTTCAGGATTATATGGCTCAAGCGCTTCCTTCGATTTCCGAGTAGCGTACTATAAAATGACAAAAAACAATAAAACAATTAAAAACTTAAAAGGCTAGGCCTTTAACTAGACTAAATAATAAAAACGAAAAAAGAAAAAAAACGAAACTAAAACAGACTCTATTCACAATATTTACGAATTTACTTTTAATAAAATAAGCTATACTTTAATTTAATGACACGAGTCCCCGGCAACGGCGCCAAAAACTTGATGCACGGTCGAAGTAATAAAAATACTCGATACCTAAATAACACACTAGCAAGAGAACTACGTTCAATCGTAGTATAGTTAGATAGAGTCGAGGTCGATCCCACAGAGACTCGGCTTAAACGAAATATAACTTAACAGACCAAAAGTAAATTAAAAGCGGTCTACGACAAACAAATAATGTAGAAATAAAATCGACACAATAGAAACACAAAACCAACAAAAGACACAACAACACCAAGACACTTACTTTTATAGTTTTGATAAATGATTAACAAACGGTATTGATAACGCTAGTAGTAATTACTCCCCCATGCTATGTAGATTGACGACGAGACAAAACAAGACATTTAAGATTAATTATTCTGATTACGGGAGTCATCCCCTAAAATAGATCTAGCTCCGGTTAGGCATTCTAGATCATAGTGTCTCCATTACGTGTCTTCACATTTTTAGTCTCCATCTCATATAACTTTTGACACAATTACAAAACTAGGGATGCCGGTATAAACCGTAACCTCATCTAAGCAACATTCCTATGATTAGGCGTACTTATTAGACACCGATTCAATCTCTGTCCTAAATAACAATCACTTTTTTGGGTCTCATGTTAAATTACGATGACAAATAATTAAGTTGATCAAGTTTAATTACTCGTTTGAATTACAAAGCAGAGAACCTGACGTAGTCGAAGCCGTTCACAGACAAATCAAGAACATCATGGATCTTGCTACCAACGAGACATGGGCTCGCTGCCAACAAGCTCAGATCTGAACCAGATTTGCTCGTGAAACGTCTTTTACGTCTCAGATCTACATAAACATGGGTTCGTAAATTAACTACATAACGAAATCAAAACACAAAACGACTACTCCATAACGAAATAAACTAGATCTACGAATAAAGATTGCATAATAGAGTAGATATTACCATCGAAGACGAGCGTGATTCCCACTCCTCGATACGATCTCTAACCGGAGATTCTAACGACTCCGTAATGAAAAGAACATAAATAAAAATTAAACATATATTGAAAACAATGTTGTGAATTGTATTCTGTAGTATTTCTATAGTGTAAATGGCGTGTATTGTATGCCTCTATTTATAGGGGTTCAAGCTAATTAAGAGATTTACTTCAAATTATCAAAATAAATAAGAGATAACTCCCGGCCGATCATCAAAAGATGAAATGCGCCCCCCTTGTGCGTCCCCCAAAGTCGGCGCCTCTCTTTGGATTGGCTTGCCGGCTTTTGTCATGCTTTACTCCTCTTCTCGTGCTTATCCGATATTTATCTTCAATGCATCTTGGATTTATCTTGAGATTTAATTCTTCCATTTATATTTATCCTCCAAAAATTATCTCAATCTACAAAATAAATATTTATCCCAAAATAAATCATATTTAAATAATAATGGATAAATACCGAATTATATAATAAAAACGGATAAATACAATGAAAAACAGATAAATACCAAATTATATTTTATTAATCACATAACATTAAATAATAAATATAAACATGTGTTTTATCATAAAATATATATTCTTAATCCCGATTTAAGGGCAAAGTTGATGACTTTTACGGGTATAATTTGACCGTCATCATGGTCCGTTACCACTGCTCGCGGAATCCAAAATCGTGACCATAACTGATCATGTAGAAAATAGACCGCATCTCTCACTCCTATATTTGCCAAGGCTTTGGATTCAATCCACTTGGTGAAATAGTCAACGGCTACAATGACTTACTTGAAACTGACTCTTCTAATTGGGAATGGACCAATTAGATCAAGTCCCCACATATCGTTGGACCATGCTGAAACAACAATGCTCTGTTCCACTGATGGTAATCTTGGGATGTCCGTGTATTTTTGACATTCCGGGCATTCTCTTTCCAACTTTTCTGAGTCTCGTATGATCGATGGCCAGTAGTAACATGCAGTTATGACTTTCTAAGCGAAAGAGTGGCTAGCGGGGTGGCCCCCGCACACTCCTTGGTGAAGCTCCGCTAGGATTTTCTCACTTTCCTCTTTTCTAAGACATCTTAAACAAGGTTTGAAGACGGATCTTCTGTAAAGTATCCCATTGTCTATGATATATCTCGCTGCTCTCCTTTTGACGGCACGGGCTCTATCTGTGTCCATGGGCAAGGTGCCCAATTCAATGTAATATTGGATTTTATTTATCCAACATGGAGTTTGTGCTGCTGCATCGATATCCTCGACTTCTTCTTTTTCGATTGTGTGACCCGAAAGATATTCTATCATTATTGAAGGATCGGCAACTTCCTCGTCTAAAGATAGAATAGATAGGTAGTCTACCTGCAAAGTACACTCTCTGTCAATCCTAATGAACTCGCAGTAGCTGAAGTCGTTTCTCATCCGTTGTACGATCTCACGATACTTGGCTAGTATGTCACATCGTGTTTCATAATCCCTTGAGATGTTTGACGATGAGTTGAGAGTCATAATTGACTTCAACGTTTTCCACTCTCATTTATTTTGCGAGCTCAAGCTCGGCGATGACTGCTTCATACTCGGCATGATTGTTTAAATCTGGGAATTCGAACCCTAGAGCTTTTTCTATTTCCTCTGTTGTTCTTGGATCGACCAGAATGACACCGGCCCTGCACCCAGTTCGATTGGATGCTCCATCAACATATAACTCCCAGTTGTTATCTGTCTTTTCTGTAGCCGGGACGGGCTCAGCTTGTTGCGGCGGACCCGACTGCTCCAAGCTGAAACTCGTCTCAGTGATAAAATCTGCTAAGGCTTGAGCCTTGATCACTTTTCTCGGTTGGTACTGAATATCGAACTCTGTAATCTTGATAGCCCATCGAAGAAGACAACCTGAAAGGTCGGGTTTATGCAGTATCTGACGCATGTAGCTATATGTTAAGACGATGATTTTGTGTGAAGTAAAGTAGCTCCTGAGCTTGCGGACAACGATAATAAGCGAGTAGGCTAATTTTACAACATTAAAATACCAACTCTCCACCGGACTGAGAGCCTTGCTTACCTAGTAGACAGGTTTTTGAAGGGTTCCAGCCTCCTTTACAAGCACAACACTCTCCACCGGACCGAGAGCCTTGCTACCTAGTAGACAGTGTTTTGAAGCCGGCCTCCTTTACAAGCACGTTCCATTTGATAATACGGCTACATAGCCCTCTTAGGCCACCAGATACAAAAACAAATTGTCTCTCTGGACAGGGTTAACTAGAAATGGTGGCTTCCCTAGAAAGTCCTTGAGAGCCTGAAAGGCTCGGGAATACACTTCATTCCATGAAAACATTTTGTCACCCTTGAGGATTTTGAAGAAGGTGAGACATTTCATAGCTGATTTTGAATTAAACCTAACCAGAGCAATGATTCTTCTGTTAAGTATCTGAACCTCTTTTATGCAGGTTGATTCTTTCATGTTGAGCTAAGCTTGAATTTCTTGGATTGGATTCAATCCCTCGGTGGCTAGCCATGAACCCCAGAAACATGCCTGCCTGGACGCCAAATGTACATTTGGCCGGATTGAGTTTCATGGAGTACCTTCGAACGTTCTCGAAGGTTCCTTTGAGGTCGACGGCGTGACCGCCACTCTGAGACTTGACCACCATGTCATCAATGTAGGCCTCCATATTTTTCCCTATTTGTGAGCTAAAAACCTTGTTGACCATCCTTTGATAGGTCTAGCCCGTGCTTTTCAACCTGAAGGGCATCATCTCGTAGTAATATAGGCCCCCACCCGCTCTGAAGGCCGTTTTTTCTTTGTCGGATTCAACCATTCTGACCTGATGATACCCCGAATACGCATCAAGAAAACTGAGTGTCTCAAAGCCGGCAATGGATTCGATGAGCCGATCGATCCTAGGAAGTGTTAGGAAATCAACTAGTTTTACGCAGCGGAAAATAAAAAATTGATTTCGAATCCTAAGATCGACTCCATTTAAAACAATAAACACATTAAGTAGTAGACGGTGAATAGCTTGTTTGACCTATAAGATCGAAGCTTTGACCTTCTAAGGAGAGTAATCATGCGCGCAAGTTGTCCACGTGTCTAGCCTCTATCAATATCCACACGAGCACCTCACCGGAATCCTCCTTGGATAGCTACTAGAAAAACCAGTTGTTAGACATCATTTTCTCTCTCACAATAACTCTCTCTAATAAGCCCTCAGTTTATTTTGTAAATTAGAACTCATCTAATTGTGATATACAAAAGAGCTAGCCAACCCTTTATTATATAGGGTACATGGCGCGCCCCACTGTGTCTTATTCCCTGTGGAAAAAGCTTCTTGTGTGGAGTAAGGAAAAAGAAACCTTTTACTAGTAAATATAAGGAAAATAAATATTCTAAATTTATTTCATTTAATTTAATATCTCATATTAAATAAATCCAATATATTGTCAATATCTAATATTCATTATCTCTAATTTATTACCATAAACCTATTTATACATGTGTATAAATCAATATGTATTAATATCTAATATTAATATATGATAATACTATTAATTAAATTGCACAATCCAATTGTATCTAATACACTTAAAAGTGGCGCCCCGTATAGCCATTAATGGCTTCCGGAATATTATTTAATTATTCAACACAATTAATAATAAATACTACCATATTAATATAATCACTAACACTTTATAGTCGAGATAAATGTTCCTTATTTGGTTATCACTATAACCGCATTTTAATCCGGCTTGATGTTCTTATGTGTGTGACCCGATAGGCTTCCGAATATTTTAGCCGTATACATAAAGTGCATTTACTAAAATACCCTTCATACCTAACGATCAGGTAATAACGTCTAGAAACACATCGTGACCCCAATCATCGGGAGAATCAAAAGCAATGACTACTACCTTTCATGTGAAACAATTACCGTGTAAATAGAATCATATCGCTGTAATAATATCCATACAATCGTATCTCGAGTATCAATACATCCACGATCGTATCTTATAATCCGGATATCATGATCTCTCGAAATAACTCATTTACTCGCACTTTGCAAAGATTCACGAGAGCTAGACATTCCTTATAAGAAGGCCATTTCGGATATTTACTCCTGCTCTTAGGATATACGATTTCCAGACGAACAAACGTGTATCCTACGCATGCTTCAATATCATACCCAAGCACTACCACATGATCGCCCTATGGCTAGAGGAAACCTCAATAGTGTCAAAGCATGACAATCCACCCCGTGATGCCATGAAGACTCCGGTCTTAGGATAATTACACAACTTCCACATACTACGAACTTAATATAAGTGGGTCAGTCTAATGTACACATTCTCTAATATACGTCCACGTACAATCCAAGTGTCTTTACACTTCGATAGACGAGATCTATCCCTATCTTCAATAAGATAGAAGACATCTAATACATGCTAGTCTAATCGTACTATCAATGTCCTGTTTGAAAGTACATACGACTAGAGACATTTAAGTATCAAACTAATTAAAGTGATTAGAGATCTCATTAACCATAATCACTATCATGGTTTCTCTATCACAGCTTGTTGGGAATAAAATTTAGTTTTGATGATGATTCATCTTATTCAAGAACATGTTTTTTAACACCCCATTGATGAAGTGTTGATACTAACTGTTATAGTGGAAAACTAAAAGATGTCTTGAACTGAATGTATATGTTTTACTAGAGTCTATAATTGTATAGGTTACACCAGACAAACACTGTAATAGATAGAAGTGTCGTAGAAATGAAACTGGAAATCATCTAAGAAACTGGAAATCACTTAGATAACTGGAACTGAACTTATGACTGAAGATGTACACCCAAAAACTGAAGTTCACTCAGAACTGAAGAAGGTAAGTTTGCTGAGGGACACAGACTCGGTTGGCTTATCTATACCCGAGGTCTGAGGGAACAAACTCAGTATTTGAAGATCCGAGGGACACAAACTCAGTTAAGGAAGATTGAAGAACTGAGGGTTCGAACTCAGTTATGAAGATTTTAAGCCAAGACTGTAAAGTTAGAATTCAGGTAAGTCTGTGATAGCCTGAACTGACTTTATGGATCTTGTAGAAGACCTAAGTATCATAAGGACAATGATGTCTTAGATGATCTTTATAAGGAATGGTGTAATCTAATTCAGTCACATATAATCAGATAAATAGAGTACTGAAGTTTTGAAGAAGAGTAAAAACTCAGTTAATGCTCAAAGTCAGTTAGTAAACTGAAAACTGAAGTCATCCAACAAACTGAAAGTACATTCGAACGTAGTAAAGGAAGCAACTCTATTGGATGAAATACTGACAAGTCAGAACGGTCACTAAATATAGCCGTTACAAGATAGACATTGATACAATTCGAATTCAAACGAAATAAACATTGGACCTCACACTATAAATAGAGGACTTTGCACCAAGGATCAAACATGGAATTAACAAGATTACAAGCATTTTTGTGCACAAGTCTCGTTCATTTGAATTGCTATCATTATATGCGCTCAACAAAATGTTATCTAGAATTCTTCAAGTGTTCAAGCTACATTGAACTTATCCAGATTTCTACACTTTGAAGAACCACAAGCAAGAATCAATTTATTGATTCTCGGCCCAACTTTGATCTTAATCAACGGCTTAGACTGTGAAGCAATCTGGTCAAGGAGTTCCCAATGACAGTTGTGACATTTCCATTTGGGTAGACTGTGTTTGTGGTGGTAGCTGGTGAAGAGGCAATACAACCCTCTAAGGACCAATGGTTCAAGAAGTTGAAGAGAAGCCATACAACCTGTTCTTTAGTTGTTTAGATAGTGACACTAGGTATTAGTCAAGGACTATCAGTTAGGACTTTTTGTAACATCGTATCTCAAGGTGTTCTAGTGGAATTTTCCTCCTACATCACAGGGGAAGAGTGGACTGACAGGATTACACCACCTGGAACCAGTGACGGACCCAGAAAAAAATCTCAGTGGGGCCACCAGAACAAATTTGAAAGGTGAGTGGGGGCATCAATAGTGTTTTTACATTTTTACCTATAAAAACACATCGATTTTCGGATCTCAGTGGGGTCCGTGCACCCCCCTTTAAAGAGTTGGGTCTATCCCTGCCTGGAACCACTATAATTCTTACTCTACTTACTTTATGCATTTACATTCTGTTATTTATTTTACAGCATTTATTATTGTTTATACAACACACTGAAACCGATTGTTGTAAGCATACACAGTTGACAAACTGACATTCACCAGAATTTAGTTTTGCATACACAACTTTTTCACATAGAATCTACAAGATCTGATAAGAGCTAAAATCTATATCCGCTGCCGGTTGACTCAGTTTTGTATAAGTCAGTTTGACTTAAACTCAGCTTTGTCAGCTCAACTCCACACAAGTTAAAACTGAACCTTAATTGTTAATCAATCTGCACTAGACTAAGTTCTCAGTTAGGTTTTTGGTGACAAGTTTATTCACCCCTCCTCTAAACTTGTGTTAGCCTTTCCAAGGGACCAACACAGCTTAATACTAAGGGCGTTACTATATATCCAATAACATAATTGGTTCATAAAGATAAACTAAATATATAATAAAAAAAAGCCTTTTATTAATCATAATAAACTTATTACATGAACTAAATATACTGTAAATGACCCAACCCGGTTGGATCTGGTCCAACCCGATTGGGTTTAGGACACCATTTCAACAATCTCCCACTTGGCCTAAATCCAATCACTCATATGCCTAAGCCCATGCATGTGAACATGTTTATCATGCTTAGCTTGTGACAATGCCTTGGTTAATGGATCAGTTATGTTATCATCCTTGTGGACTTTCTCTATCTTTACATCTCCTCTATCTACTATCTCTCTAATCTAGTGATAGCACCATAGCATATGTTTGGACTTCTGATGAGACGTTGGTTCCTTTGACAGAGCAATTGCCCTATTGTTATCACAGTACAGTGGGACTGGACCTTCAGTTGATGGAACCACACCAAGTTCAGTAATGAACTTCTTCATCCAAACCACTTCCTTTGCCGCCTCCGAGGCTGATATATACTCGGCTTCCGTTGTAGAGTTTGCAGTAGTCTCCTGCTTGGAACTCTTCCAGCTCACTGCCCCACCATTAAGCTTGAAAACCAATCTTGACTGTGACTTAAAGTCATCCTTGTCAGTTTGAAAATTGGCATCTGTGTAACCTCGTAATACCAAATCAGAGTTCCTGAAAACCAGGATTGGTACCTACTAGGCATACTCAGAGGGTACGAGACATCCGGTCTAGTGCACAACATGGCATACATAATGGACCCAATAGTCTAGGCATAAGGGATCCTACTCATATGCTCCCTTTCCTCCTTAGTCTTTGGACACGTTTCCTTTGACAGATAGACCCTATGTGCTATGAGCAACAATCCTTTCTTGGATTGCTCCATGCTGAATCTCTTCAGCATATTGTCTATATAGGTGGATTGTGACGAACCCAACAACCTCTTAGATCTATCTCTATAGATCTTCATTCCCATAATATAGGCTGCTTCTCCCAAGTCCTTCATAGAGAAGTTCTTGGATAATCAAAATTTCACCGACTGCAACATAGGAATATCATTCCCTATGAGCAATATGTCATCTACATAAAGCACTAAGAAAACTATGCCACTCCCACTAACCTTCTTGGAAACACATGGCTCATCTTCATTCTTGATGAAATCAAACTACTGGATTGTCTCATCAAAGCGAGGATTCCAACTCTGAGAAGCTTGCTTCAGTTCATAATTGTACCTTTGAGACTTGCATACCATCCCAACATCATCAGTTGTGAAACCCTCAGGTTGTGTCATATACACTTCCTCAGACATATTCCAATTAAGGAAAGCTATTTTCACATCCATCTTCCAGATTTTGTAATCATGGTATGCTGCAATAGCAAACAATTCTAATGGACCTACTAGCGAAAAGATTTCATCATAGTCAACTCCTTGTCTTTGCTTATAAACTTTTGCCACCAACCTTTGCTTGTAGTTAACTACATTACCATCCATGTCGGTCTTTCTTTCAAAGACTCATTTACATCTTACAGGAACTATTCCTTTCCGGTGGATCAACTAGGTTCCAAACCTGATTGTCTTTCATGGATTCCATTTCAGAATTCATGGCTTCTAGCCATTTCTCTTTGTAATGCCTCATCAACTCTGTTGGACATATTTTAAGTTTTAATGATGAGTGCCAGACTAGCTATTATAGATCAAAGGCAAAAAGACGTCTACATCAAATGTATATGTTTATTAGAGTTTGATCTTTGTATAGGTTTGATCAAACAAGCACTGTAATTAGGTCAGGTAACTTTATCAGTAGACCTGTCTAGGTCAGTAGGGTATCCTGGTTAGTAGACTAACTAGGAACCTGATTGAGGAATTATATCACCCAATTGAGGACTCAACTGAATAGAAGTGAACAAAGGTTTGAAGATTCGGTGAATTTAGTGGAAAACAGAGGAAGGACCGCTGAGACAGTTGCTTCCAACATTACCACTGCTCAGTTTGCTATCAATGATCTAATCAAGGATGTGAGAGGTATAAATTTACATGAGCAGATTGCCTAACTACACCGAAAAGTTGATAAACTTGCCGAGGCACCTAAACCTGCTGAGGTACTCCACCCTACTGCTATTGATCCTAAGGTTGCTGAGAGGATCAATCTGCTGGAATAGACCATTCAAGGAAGTATTACTGTAGTTGACACAAGAACAAATATTATGGAAGGACAGTTGAGTAATATGGTCACTTCTCAGGAGAGTATTCTAGGCCTCCTCAATCGTTTTATTGATGATGCCAACAAAGGGAAAGGAAGTACAGTGAAGCAAAATAAGCATCAAGAGTTTACAACCATAAGAGATTTGAGGCAGATATCAATCAATTCAGAGAACCTGCACCTGGAAGAGTACAACTTACTGATGATCTGTTAAAAAAATTCAAATCTGTTTATGCAGCAAAAAAGAGACCCTACCATGACATGACATTTCAGGAAGGGATTAACTCATTCCTAAGTCTAAAATTATGGGAGACTAGAGTCAAATCATTGAAATTGACTAGGAAATATACAATACATGGAAGAGGAGGTCATGCTGGTAGATCTGGTGGTAGACAACCAACATCCGATGAGAAAGCAAAGTTGAACTTAGAAGAATTCAAGACATGCTACATGGGAGGAGGTTTTAACTGGAAAGGAGTCCGGTTATCCCTGAATGAAGCCTGGAAATGGTGGAAAGCATTGCATACTTGGATTTACTTCACATGCATTGAAAATAATTGGATGTTGGACTTTCAAAGAGAACTCAGTGTTTTCCAATAGAAAAGAGAGGAAGAGCTAGAAAGAGCAAGAATGAGATAGAAACTAGATCAACACACTTACATTGTTTATTTTATTTGCTGATCCTAGCTTGTAATAATTGTGAACAAATGTGATTTTAATGGAGGATGACTGAATTTGTTCTATTTTTGTTTTTATCTTTTTGCTTTGCTGTAAGGAGGGTATTGGTATCATCAGTAAAAAGAGGGAAATTGTTGGACATATTTTAAGTTTTAATGATGAGTGCCAGACTAGCTGTTATAGAGCAAAGACAAAAAGACGTCTAGATCAAATGTATAGGTTTATTAGAGTTTGATCTTTGTATAGATTTGAACAAACAAGTACTATAATTAGGTCAGCCGACTTTATCAGCAGACCTGTCTAGGTCAGTAGGGTATCTAGGTTAGTAGACTAACTAGGAACCTGCTGAAGACTGAAGGCTGAGGGTTCAAACACAGTTATTGAAGGCTAAATGATCAAACTTAGTATCTAATGTCAAGGACATGGAATCAGAATTTAGGGAAGTCTATGATGACCTAAACTGATTACATATACCTTGTGTACAAGGTCTAAGTTCCATATGTTAAGTGGTGATTGGAACTTAGTTATGATCAAAATGGCGTACTCTAACTTCACAATTAAAAGTTAGAAGTAAAGTAGTCAGCTGAAGTGTTGTAGAAACACATCAGACTTAAATCAGCTGACAGATATCCACTTCAGTAGACTTATATGCCCTAGGTGTCTCTTGCATGTAAATTTGATTTAATCAAAGGTTACATTGGAAGATTAATGGATAATGATGGATTACAAGCCTTGATTTTTTCAACAAATCAATGGTCAAGATAAAAGGAACGTTGGAAAGATTCAGAGGATTATGCAATGGATACAAGTCAAAGGGTGGAGAGTCTGGAAACTGACAAAATGCTGACTGACAGTGTCAGTACTATGAACTATGACAAAATCAAGTCAAGATGGAGACAAGTTTGAAACTGCTATGTTTGAAATTCAAACATAAGTCACATGATTCACACGTATAAATATGAGACTCCTGACTCAGAATCAAGATGATGAAAAATAGATAAACAACATATAATCCATACGAAGCTATCAAGTTTTATCAAGAAAAACACCCTGATGACTATACTGAGCTTAAACTTACTAATCAAGAAATTTCTTCAAGTGTAACCTGCTATCAAGTTACATCAAGTATATTCACTTGAAGACCTCAAGCTGTTGATCATTTCATCCTGATCAAGTTGCTGAAAGCTGAATCAATTATTTGATTCAAACCTTCATTTTACAAGAAGTTTGCTGAAGACAGAGAAGCATCTTTTGGGTGTCAAGAACTATTGTTTGAGGTAGAGCTGGTGAAGAGGCAATCCTACCGTTCAAAGACCAGAGGAATACTTTGGAGCAGCAATCCTACATGTTTCAAGTGTTCAGTTTATGAAGCTATAATCATTGGTGAAGGACAAACAGCTTAGGGATTTTTGTAACTGCAATCTCAATGATCTCTCATGAATTTCCTCCAACATCACATGAGAAGAGTGGACTAACAGGATTACACCACCTGGAACCATTATAAATCTTGCCTACTTACTTTCTGCATTTACTTTCTGATAATTGCATGCTAATCACATCAACCTACTAAAACTAGCAACTGAATCACACACTGTTGGTCCCTTGAAAAGGCTTTGGTTAAGTTTAGAGAGAGAGAGGGGGGGGTGAATAAACTTAACACTTAAAACTTTTGGAGTTAACAAACTCAGCAACTTCAGCAGCCTGCTGATTGCTCAGTGGTCTGCTGACACTCAGTAGTCTGCTGACTGTTGATTTTACTGAATTTGTTGCAGTGGAATATATTCAAATTAAGCCTTATCACTTGTTAAAATATGATACCAAGTATTAGATACTCAGTAGTGTATGCGTGTGATTTAGTTGCTAGTTCAGTAGATTGATGTGCTAATTATACTAAATGCATAATGTAAATGCAGAAAGTAAGTAGGCAGATTTTATAGTAGTTCTAGGTGGTGTAATCATGTTAGTCCACTCTTCTCCTGTGATGTTAGAGGTTATTCACTAAAGATCCTTGAGGTTGTGGTTACAAAAATCCCTAAGTTGTTTGTCCTTCACCAATAACTATGGCTTCACAAACTGAACACTTGGAATAGGTAGGATTACTTCTCCAAAGTCTTCCACTGGTCCTTGAAGGGTAGGATTGCCTCTTCTCCAGCTCCACCACAAACAATAGTCCTTGACACCCAAAGATGCTTCACTGTCTTCAGCAGGTTTCTTATAAAAGAAAGTTTGAATCAAGTAAGTGATTCAGCTTTCAGCAGCTTGATCAGGATGATATGATCAATAGCTTGGATTCTTCAAGTGTGTAAACTTGATGTAGCTTGATGATAGATTACACTTGAAGAAGTTTACTGGATCAGTAGCTTTAAGTTCTGTAGGGTCAGCAGGGTGACTTCTTGATAAAAATCTGAGGCTCAAGATTATATGTTGTTTTTCTCTCAAAAATCATCATCTGGTTTTGTATCAGGGGTCTTCTATTTATAGGCGAGACTCCTTGTGATTTATGTTTGAAATTCAAACATAGCCGTTTCATATTTGTCCCATCTTGACTTGCTTTCTATCCCTGTACATAGTACTGACACTGTCAGTTACTTTTTGTCAGTTTTCAAACTGTCCACCCTTTGACTTGTATCCATTGGATAAACCTCTTTTTCTTCCCAACGTCCCTTTAATCTTGCCATTGATTTGTTGACAAAACCAAGAGTTGTTATCTATCATTTTCCTTGTAATCTTCCAATGTAACCTTTGATTAAATCGAAATATATGTTCAGCAGGTTCCTGTGTATGTAAGTCTGCTGAAATACATATTAGTCAGCTGATCCGAGGTTGCTGTGTGTATAAAACACTGCAGCTGACTTCTCTTATATCTAACTTTTCAGTATTAAGTTGGTTTACACCATTTCGAAAATAACCAAGTTCCAATCACCACTTTACTTATGGAACTTAGACCTTGTACACAAGGTATATGCAATCAGTTTAGGTCATCATAGACTTCCCTAAATTCTGATTCCATATCCTTGACTTTAAATACTAAGATTGATCCCTTAGCCTTCAATAACCGAGTTTGATCCCTCAGCCTTTAGTCTTTAGCAGGTTCCTAAACTAGTCTACTGACTCAGGTACCCTACTGACCTAGACAGGTCTACTGAAGAAAGTCAGCTGACCATTTACAGTGCTTGTTTGATCAAACCTATACAAAGATCAAACTCTAATAAGCCTATACATTTGATCTAGATATCTTTTTGCCTTTGCTCAATAACAGCTAGTGTTCGGAGGATTTTGCATCACTAAACAAAAACAATTTATAAAACCCTAACCTATATGCAAACTAACTCCTAACCGACCGAATATCGGGTAATTGCTAGTAAAGCGTAATGAGTAAGGGGTCGATCCACAGGGAATTGGGCTGTTGAATCTAATTTTATTAATTCCTCTAAATTATCACTCAAGAAAACAAATAAAGGAAATACAAACATAGAACAAATAAGATAAATCTAAGCTAAGAACAATAAAAACGACCTAAGCTAAAGATACATGGGATCAAACAGAATACAAACTAAGTGATCTCAATCCTAGTTCATCTCATGATTTTAATTCAAATTGTGGTTTCACCTTTACACGAGATACAAATTCCTAATCTCTTAGTGAATCCGTTTCTCAAGCTATGAATTCCTAATTCCTTAGTGAATTCAATTATCGATCTCTCCTCTTCCGAATGTTGAGACCAATATTCCATACAAAACGAAGGTGTAGATTCAAGTTAACTCTCGTATTTTAGAATCTAACAACCTAGATAATTAACCGATTAACTTGTCACGAATTAACGATTAAAGATCCTATCTTTCTATGGTGATCTAGCCTAACAACGATTCTCATCGGCGTTAGACAACGATTAGTAAACAATCTCTCGATATAGTTCACACAATAGCATCATAATCATAGAAGGATACAAAATAAATTAAAGATCATAAAAATAAACTAGAGATTGAATAAATTAAAAAGAGATTAAACTCACATAGTTCATACAAGGGTTGATCTTCAAGCATCAACGATGAAAAAAAAACGAGAAAAAAAACATCCTAATCTAACCCGGATCACCCGAGCACAAGGCTCGGGTGATCGGCCTTGAAACCCCTCAGAAGTGCGGCTGCCTCTTTTTTTTAGGTGAATGGTAGTGTGTTTTTTTGTGTGGTGATGGAGGTGTGTATATATAATGGGAGGTGTATAAGGGAGGTATCATTTGAGGGAGGTGTATAAGGGAGGTATCATTTGGAAGGTGTATAAGGGAGGTATCATTTGAGGGAGGTGAGAAGTTTGTTATGGAGGCTTGGGAGTAATGATGAGTTTGTTGGGGAGGCTTGGAGTGAGGTTTGGAGTTTGTTAGGAATCATTATTACACTCCACATGCACCATTTGATACAAAAAATAAATATCCCGGTTCGTCCATTTTTTCCGCTGTTCGGAGAAAACAAATCATAACTTGAGTTGTAGACCTCCGATTGACGTGATTCAAAATGCGTTGGAAAGCTCATTTCAGTATCTACAACTTTCATCAAGACCTCGTCCCCTGAAAATGCCTCTAAGGCGGGTCAAAATTTCCATCGAAAACAGGTTACGGTAGAAGTGCGTTGGAAAATATTGATCCGTTGATCTCGTAAACTCGTGGCATCTTCTTCTCTTCCTCAAAAATCCATCTTTTAGGACTCAAAACATGTTGTTACATAGGATATTTTGAAAGCCTTAATCACCAAGTTTGGGGTAGAAAATATCCAAGATATTTTTCCTTGCAAGCTAAGCACATGGGGTGATCATTCAAGCCTTGGACGCCCGTCCACTTCCTCTCGGACGCCCGTCCGGTAAGTTTCGAACTCTCCGATCCGATTTCGCTCCGGTGGACGCCGCTCACTTCTTTGGACGCCATCCAAACTTGTGAAGATCACAAACTTGATTTCTTTCCTTAATCTTCCAATCTTCCATAAATCTCTTTAGCTCTTTCCAACTTCGAATTTAGCTCTCTAAAATCATCTTTTCCATGACTTCTCTTATATCTAACTTTTCGGTCCAAGCATCGAATTTTGCAACAAAAATGTAAAAACGAATTAACTCAACGGTGAAAACACATTCCCCTCGCAACGCGAGATCATTAAGTTGGTTTATTACACCATTTCGAAAATAACCAAGTTCCAATCACCACTTTACTTATGGAACTTCGACCTTGTACACAAGGTATATGCAATCAGTTTAGGTCCTCACAGACTTCCCTAAATTCTGATTCCATATCCTTGACTTTAAATACTAAGATTGATCCCTTAGCCTTCAATAACCGAGTTTGAGCCCTCGGCTTGTCTTTTAGTCTTCGGTGATCTAGCCTTCTCATCGGCGGGTTCCTAAACTAGTCTACGATCTCGGATTGAATACTCACATAGTACCTAATCTAACTCCGGATCACCCGAGCACAAGGCTCGGGTGATCGGCCTTGAAAACCCCCCGAAGTGCGGGCCTGACCTAGACATTTGTCTCTATGGAGGCTTGGGAGTGAAGAAAGTCGGTGACCATTTACGGTTCGCTTGTTTGATCAAACCTATACAAAGATCAAACTCTAATAAGCCTATACATTTGATCTAGATATCTTTTTGCCTTTGCTCAATATTTCAATATAACGCTCGATTTCTATGGAAAACATCCATATATGGGGGAAATTGATAGAAAATATATCGTTAAAAATCATACAATTTGACCCTAAACAGCTAGTCAGGCACTCATCACTAAAATTTAAAATAAGTCCAACAATTTCCCCCTTTTTGGTGATGATGCCAATACGCTCTTTACAGCAAAGCAAAAAGAGTAAAAACAAAAACAGAACAAATTCAGTCATTTCTCATTATAATTTGTTTGTTCAAAAGTTATTACAATCTAGATTCAGCAAAAATAAAAGTCAGGTGTAAGTATGCTGATCTAATTCCTTCTTTCTCTTTCTTGTCTTTCCTTCTCTTGCTGCTCATGATATTCCCTTATTTCTCTAACCATATCTCTCATCCATTGATTTTCAATAATGGAAAAATCAATATGGGGATTCACTTCATTCCACTATTTCCATGCCTCAGGTAAAGTAAGGTTGATTTGGTGTACTCTAAAACCTAAACGCATGTATAACTGTTTGAATTCATCAAGTGAATCTCTTGCTGATTTAGTAGGTAAGACTCGTTCCACCTCTACCACCTCTTCCACCTCTTCCACCTCTGTGTGAAGATATTAAGGCTTTAACTCTTGCTTCCCAAAACTGAAGTCCTAAAAAGGAATTTAGTCCCTCATGGAAGCCCTTGTCATGGTAAGGTCTTCTCTTGTTATAGTAAAGCTTCTTGTATTCTTTGAAAAGATCATCAGTCAGTGGAAGTCTGCAAGGTGCTGGTTCTCTGAAAGCATTGGTGTCAGCCTCCCATTTCTTCTGTGTAAAAATTCTGGCTGCTTCTTTTGCAAAAGCTGTCTGGCTCTCTTCCCCCTTATTGACATCATCAAAAAAACGGGACATCAAGCCATGAACACTCTCCCGTGTGATCACCAAGTTGTTCAGTTGACCCTTCATGATTTCAGTTCTAGTGTCAACTGTAGTGATCCTTTCTTGCATTGTCTGCTCTTGTAGATTGATCCTCTCAGTAATCTTAGGATTCAATCCAGCAGGGTGAGGTGTTCCAGCAGGTTCAGCCACAGTAGGCTTGGCTGCCTCAGCAAGCTTGTCGAGTTTTTGGTGAATGGATGTAAACTGTTCTTTTAAGAACATCTCTTTCAGTTTATTTCCTTGTTTGATTCCTTTTACATCTAGAGCAAGGTCAGCAAGAGCATATTGAGTGGAAGTAATATTGGAAGCAACAGTTTCAGTGGTTCTTACTCTATTTTCCACCAGATTTAATAAGTCTTCAAATCATTCCTCTTGCCTGCCAAGTTGAGTTCTTAACCTTGTAATGTCACTTCTGACAGTCCTCAACTTATCCAACACTTGTACTGGTACCCCACCAGACATTCCTCCAGCCATATGTCCATCAGTTTCATCAGTAGGCTCTTCTACATTGTATTGTGCCCTCTGTCTACTGACAACCATGGCCCAACTCATGTCCCTTCCAGCAAGGTTAGGACCTTGGAACTCCTCCAGGATTGGATCTAGGGTAGGTTCCTCAAAACTGGTACAAATGCCTGTTGTGGTTCAGCAGCAATAGGTTCTTCCTCAGGCATTTGAAACTCCTCATCACTGAAGTCATAGTCCAGCAGCTATTCATCCTCATCAATAACAGCAGTCTGCTGACTATCCTTCCCTTCAGTGACCTTTCCTCCAGTAGGCTCTACTAAAGCGGCATGTTCTTCACCAATAGCGGGGTTTCCTCCAAACCCATTGTGAGTTCCAACCTTTGTCCAGGTGCTGTTTGATCCTCAACAACCTGTACCACTATTTTCGACCTTTGTTAAGGTGATGTTTGAACCTCAGCAGCCTGAACCTCCTCAAAAATTAATGGTGATTCCTCCAAACCCATTACCATGTCCAACCTCCGTCCATACAAATGAGAGGAAAAGTAGCCATGTTTTCCTCTAAAATTCCTCCATCATCAGTAATCTTTTGTAGATTCTCAGTAGATTTAGATATAGTGCCATGAGTATCAATCCACTCTTGATATTGAACTGAATCTTCAGAACTGATATCAGGCTCACTATGTTCAATAACATTCTCTTCATCCAAATCTTCAGTCTGCTGATCCGCAGGATTCATATCATCCTCCACAACCTTGAATGCATCAGATGTGCCAACCATCCTGTTACCTCCAAGGTTTATACCATCGTTGATTAGAGCCTCCAAATCATCTATGGTGAGATCTTCCAGATCCTCATCCATTTGACTAGTCTGCTGGCCCTCAGCAGACTTGCCAGCATCAGTGGATTGTTCTACACTTGGTTCATTTAGCAATGCAGCTCCACTGGCTTCTCCTTGATGTGGGGGATGATCATCATCAGAATCAGATGATGATGAATCATCACTATTTGGTCCATCCCTAGGAGTCTTGAACATAATACCTCCTTCTTTCTTTTGTTCACCAATGAGTTCCATCAATCTCATTTCCAATAAAGAGGTATCAACCAAGTCTAGCAAATTATCCACTCCTAACTTTTCAAAGGCCCACTCCTCAAAGTCTGTCATAGGCTCAGCAGCTGTTGTTAAAATATGTTAAAATCTCATTTTCAATTAACCCTTATCACTTGTTGTTAAAATATGATACCAAGTATTAGATACTCAGTAGTGTATGTGTGTGATTTAGTTGCTAGTTCAGTAGATTGATGTGCTAATTATACTAAATGCAGAAAGTAAGTAGGCAGATTTTATAGTGGTTCTAGGTGGTGTAATCCTGTTAGTCCACTCTTCTCTTGTGATGTTGGAGGTAATTCACTAGAGATCCTTGAGGTTGTAGTTACAAAAATCCCTAAGTTGTTTGTCCTTCACCAATAACTATGGCTTCACAAACTGAACACTTGGAAAAAGTAGGATTGCTGCTCCAAAGTCTTCCACTGGTCCTTGAAGGGTAGGATTGCCTCTTCACCACTCCACCACAAACAACAGTCCTTGACACCCAAAGATGCTTCACTGTCTTCAGCAGGTTTCTTATAAAAGAAAGTTTGAATCAAGTAAGTGATTCAGCTTTTAGCAGCTTGATCAGGATGATATGATCAGCAGCTTGGATTCTTCAAGTGTGTAAATTTGATGTAGCTTGATGACAGATTACACTTGAAGAATTTTACTGGATCTGTAGCTTTAAGTTCAGTAGGGTCAGCAGGGTGACTTCTTGATAAGAATCTGAAGCTCAAGATTATATGTTGTTTTTCTCTCAAAAATCATCATCTGTTTTTGTATCAGGGGTCTTCTATTTATAGGTGAGACTCCTTGTGATTTATGTTTGAAATTCAAACATAGCCGTTTCAGATTTGTCCCATCTTGACTTGCTTTCTGTCCCTGTACATAGTACTGACACTGTCAGTTTACTTTTTGTAAGTTTTCAGACTGTCCACCCTTTGACTTGTATCCATTGGATAAACCTCTGTTTCTTTCCAACGTCCCTTTAATCTTGACCATTGATTTGTTGACAAAACCAAGAGTTGTTATCTGTCATTTTCCTTGTAATCTTCCAATGTAACCTTTGATTAAATCAAAATATATGTTCAGCAGGTTCCTATGTATGTAAGTCTGTTGAAATACATATTAGTCAGCTGATCCAAGGTTTCTGTGTGTATAAAACACTACAGCTGACTTCTCTTATATCTAACTTTTCATTATTAAGTTAGTTTACACCATTTTGAAAATAACCAAGTTCCAATCACCACTTTACATATGGAACTTAGACCTTGTACACAAGGTATATGAAATCAGTTTAGGTCATCATAGACTTCCCTAAATTCTGATTCCATATCCTTGACTTTAAATACTAAGTTTCATCCCTTAGCCTTCAATAACTGAGTTTGATCCCTCAGCCTTTAGCCTTCAACAGGTTCCTAAACTAGTCTACTGACTCAGGTACCCTACAGACCTAGACAGGTCTACTGATGAAAGTCAGCTGACCATTTAAAGTGCTTGTTTGAACAAACTTATACAAAGATCAAACTCTAATATGCCTATACATTTGATCTAGATATCTTTTTGCCTTTCCTCTATAACAGCTAGTCTGGCACTCATCACTAAAACTTAAAATAAGTCCAACAATTTCCCCATTTTTGGTGATGATGCCAATACCCTCCTTAGCGCAAAGCAAAAAGAGTAAAAACAAAAACAGAACACATTCAGTCATTACTCATTATAATCAGTTTGTTCAAAAGTTATTACAATCTAGATTCAGCAAAAATAAAAGTCAGGTGTAAGTATGCTGATCTAGTTCCTTCTTTCTCTTTCTTGTCTTTCCTTCTCTTGCTGCTCATGATATTCCCTTATTTCTCTAACCATATCTCTCATCCATTGATTTTCAATAAGGGAAAAATAAATATGGGGATTCACTTCCTTCCACCATTTCCATGCCCCAGGTAGAGTAAGGTTGATTTGGTGTACTCTAAAACCTAAACGCATGTATAACTGTTTGAATTCATCCAGTGAATCTCTTGTTGATGTAGTAGGTAGACTCCTTCCACCTCTACCACCTCTTCCACCTCTGTGTGAAGATCTTAAGGCTTTAACTCTTGCTTCCCAAAACTTAAGTCCTAAAAAGGAATTTAGTCCCTCATGGAAGCCCTTGTCGTGGTAAGGTCTTCTCTTGTTATAGTAAAGCTTCTTGTTTTCCTTGAAAAGATCATCAGTCAGTGGAAGTCTGCTAGGTGCTGGTTCTCTGAAAGCATTGGTGTCAGCCTCCCATTTCTTCTGTATAAAAATTCTGGCAGCCTCTTTTACAATAGCTGGCTGGCTCTCTTCCCCCTTATTGACATCATCAACAAAATGGGACATCAAGCCATGAACACTCTCCTGTGTGATCACCAAGTTGTTCAGTTGACCATCCATGATTTCCGTTCTCGTGTCAACTACAGTGATCCATGCTTGCATTGTCTGCTCCAGTAGATTGATCCTCTCAGTAATCTTAGGATCTAATCCAGCAGGGTGAGGTGTTCCAGCAGGTTCAGCCACAGCAGGCTTGGCTGCCTCAGCAAGCTTGTCAAGTTTTTGGTGAATGGATGTAAACTATTCTTTTAAGAACATCTCCTTCAGTGTATTTCCCTGTTTGACTCCTTTTACATCTAGAGCAAGGTCAGCAAGAGCATATTGAGTGGAAGTAATATTGGAAGCAACAGTTTCAGTGGTTCTTCCTCTATTTTCCACCAGATTTAATAAGTCTTCAAACCTTTGCTCTTGCCTGTGAAGTTGAGTTCTTAACCTTGTAATGTCACTTCTGACCGCCCTCAAATCATCCAACACTTGTACTGGTACCCCACCAGCCATTCCTCCAGCCATATGTCCAGCAGATTCATCAGTAGGCTCTTCTACATTGTATTGTGCCCTCTGTCTACTGACAACCATGGCCCAACTCATGTCCCTTCCAGCAGGGTTAGGACCTTGGAACTCCTCAAGGATTGGATCTAGGGAAGGCTCCTCAAATACTGGTACAAATGCCTGTTGTGGTTCAACAACAATAGGTTCTTCCTCAGGCATTTGAAACTCCTCATCACTGAAGTCATAGTCCAATAGCTATTCATCCTCATCAATAACAGCAGTCTGCTGACTATCCTTCCCTTCAGTAACCTTTCCTCCAGGTAGGCTCTACTACGGCGGCTGTTCTTCACCAATAGCAGGGGTTTCCTCCAAACCCATTGTGAGTTCCAACCTTTGTCCAGGTGCTGTTTGATCCTCAGCAAACCGTACCACCATTTCTGACCTTTGTTTAGGTGCTGTTTGAACCTCAATAGCCTGAACCTCCTCATAAAGTAATGGTGATTCCTCCAAACCAATTACAATGTCCAAACTCTGTCCAATCACTGTCTGTTCCTCAGTGATTAGGACTCTCTCTTCCACACAAATGAGAGGAAAAGTAGCCATGTTTTCCTCAAGAATTCTTCCAGCATCAGCAATCTTTTGCAGCAGATTTAGATATAGTGCCCTGAGTATCAATCCACTCTTGATATTGAACTGAATCTTCAGAACTGATATCAGGCTCACTATGTTCAATAACATTCTCTTCATCCAAATCTTCAGTCTGCTGATCCGTAGGATTCATATTAGCCTCTACAACCTTGAATGCATCAGATGTGCCAACCGTCCTGTTACCACCAAGGTTTATACCATCGTTGATTAGAGCCTCCAAATCATCTATGGTGAGATCTTCCAGATCCTCATCCATTTGACTAGTCTGCTGGCCCTCAGCAGACTTGCCAGCATCAATGGACTGTTCTACACTTGGTTCATTTAGCAATGCAGTTCCACTGGATTCTCTTTGATGTGGGGGATGATCATCATCAGAATCAGATGATAATGAAACATCACTATTTGGTCCATCCCTAGGAGTCTTGAACATGATACCTCTTTCTTTCTTTTGTTCACCAATGAGTTCCATCAATCTCATTTCCCGTAAAGAGGTATCAACCAAGTCTAGCAAATTATCCACTCCTAATTTTTCAAAGGCCCACTCCTCAAAGTCTGTCATAGGCTCAACAGCTGATTTTTGTCTCTTGTAAAGTCCAAACTTCCATTGAAAATAATTAGCAACCAGTACGAATTTAGGATCAACATATCCTTCTTTTCATTTCTTTTCCTTCCTTTCAAATTGCATAGTTGGGTTTCTGGGAGCTGTTTGTTCACTTTGTTGACCCCCAAAGGTCTCAACAAGCAGATTTAGGGTTTCCTCAACAGATGCTTCTAGGTCAGTGGGTTCTTCTGGTTGTATGTTTGTACCTACCACCTCCATCTGTTCCACACTTGGTTCCCCCTGACTTACATGCTCATCAGCAGGGTTAGCAACAGATTTCTCTTCCCCCTGAAGTATTGTAGAAATTGAACGGTCTTGTATCATTGTATCAATATCCACAACAGGTATAGACGCAGTAGTCTGATGTGGTTCTTCAGTAAGCTCAGCAGGTTGCTTAACAACAACCTCTCTAGTAGGTTTCTCAACAACAACCACTCCAGTTCCAGTAGGCTTAACAATTTTTAAAGGCTCAGCTGCAATAGCCTCTTTTTCTTCTTCTTCCGTTTGAGCTTCCAGAATCCTCAATTGTTTTCCTTTACCATGTTTATTCTTTGTAACAATCTCCTTCATTCTTTTGGAAAGTTGCTCAGATTCAACTTCAGTAGCTTTCCTCTTTCTGCTGTCTTCCTTCTGTTGTTCTCTCAAAATTTCAGCTGTGGACTTCTTCTTTGTAACTTTAGCAGGGTTAGTAACTTCAACTTCAACTTGACCCTCAGTAGACTCAGCAGTCTCTGCTGTCTGCTTCCTTGTTTTCCTAGGCTGTAACATTTCAATGATTTTTCTGGTGTCAGCAGCCTTCCTTTTCTTAACAACTTTCTTGGGTGCAACAGATTTAACAAGTTGCTTAACTTGCTCACCACCAGCATCATCATTTCCATCATTATCACTCTCAGTTGCTTCAGCATCCACATCTTTATCATCATCCAAACCAGGGATGATATAGCCGATCTCCTTCTTATATCTGGATTTGTTTATTTTCTCAGGTGCAACATCAGCAATCCTCAAATGATTCAGTAGGGTCTGAACCATCAAACCCAAAGGTAAGGTCTTGGATTTCCTTGTCCCTTCTCTTTCCTCAGTTATCACTTTCTTCATATATTGGACAAAGAATCTAGCCCAATCAAACTTCATGGTTTTGCAGATGATGATTAATAATTCAATCTTGGGTCCTGATAAGGTATCAAGGCTTCCACTGAGTCCCAAGATATTCTTTGCTATTATCTTACTCAGCGGGTTGTACTCCATTCCTATATACTTCACATTGATGCTCATTGATGATTTAATAGCATCATTGGTCTTTATTCGGTCAACAAAATCCAATTTTGACAGTCCCATTTCTTCAGGATTAGTTGGAGCATTGTTTCCAGGTCCAAAACCAAAAGCTTCCCTCAGCAGGTTTGAGGAAATTTCAATCTCCTGGCCATTCACTGTTGTAGTAAATGCCTCTTTACTTTCTCTTATCACAATGTTTCTCCAGAAATAACAACATTCATGTAAGATATTCTTTCCAGTCTCAGATTGAGGACATCTTCCAATCCTTCGTATCTTCTGATTCTTCTACCAATATTGATAGCGAACTCAATTTTGTTAGCATGAACAAAAAAACCTTTGACACTTTGGCTTGTTCCAATGTGAATTACATCCTTGTCCGCCATTAGAATTTTGAGAAAGATGAAGAAGAAAACTTTCAAATCTGTGTTCACACGGTATGTTTGCAGAGAAAATCAATCTAAAAGTTGTAAGTATCCTCTGTGTATATGTCTGTATATATATCAGAGAGTAGTGGGTAGAAACTGTCAGATAATGCACTGTACACATACTGTAGCATTAACCACGATTAAATTTGGAATGAATGAGATCTTGCCACGTGTCCCATAACTTATCCATAAAGAGTTGTAACCGTCAGATCGTGTAACTGCGGTTATAAAGATAGAATAAATATCCCGGTCTTTTCTTTTTGACTTTTTAAAGTTTGATTGTGTAGCGTATGTCTCAGCAGCCTTTGCAATCAATAGACTTGGCTCAGCAGCCTGCTGATAAGGATGTCCCTCAGAAGCCAGCTGACAATGTAACTCTGCTGATCTTCAATTCTCCTTGTTTTGTCCAACTGATAATACAAGATGAAGTTTAATACCAATGACTGATTTGTCAAGTGAGCTCACCCAACAGGACAAAGACCAATCCCCTTGGCAACTTCATTTGCTCAATTGTCCATAACATAAATAAGTACATTGAATCGTTGATACCAATGACTAATCTGCTAAGTGAGCTCACCCAACATAGCAAAGACTAATCCCCTTGGTGAATTCCAGTACATTGCTGATCATAGTTTTATCAGTCAACTTTTATAATTCCAAGTTCACTCCTTAACTTAGCAAATCTTTCACTGTCCAATGGCTTTGTGAAAATATAAGCAAGTTGATCTTCAGTAGAGATGTAAAGAACCACCACATCTTTCTTTTCAACATGATCTCTTATAAAATGATGTCTCACATCAATATGCTTGGTTCTTGAGTGCAAAACAGGATTTTCTATGATTGCAATTGCACTTGTGTTGTCACACATTATAGGAATTTCTCTTTCTTCAATTCCATAATCCCTTAATTGTTGTCTTAACCAAAGTATTTGTTCACAGCAACTTCCAGCAGTATGTATTCAGCCTCAGTAGTAGAAGTTGATATTGAATTATGTTTCTTGCTAAACCAGGAAACCACTCTATTTCCCATCAACTGACAGATTCCTGTGGTGTTTTTCTATCAATCTTGCATCCAGCATAATCAGAATCTGAGTAGGATATAACCTTGAAGCTTCCATCTTTTGAATACCAAATTCCTACATCCAAAGTCTCTTTTAGATACTTGAGAATCCTTTTGACTGCAGTTAGATGACTTTCCTTAGGTTTTGATTGAAATCTTGCACAAACACCTACTGCAAAGGATATATTAGGTCTGCTGCTGGCGATGGTACAACGGATCGCCTATCATCCTTCTGTATAAAGTCTGATCAACATCTTTGCCTTCTTTATCTTCATCCAATCTTATGTTTGTACTCATAGAAGTTGATACTTTGGTGCTGTTTTCCATACCAAACTTCTTCAGCAGCTCCTTGGTATACTTGGTTTGATGAATGAAGATTCCATCTTTCATCTGTTTGACTTGTAATCCCAAGAAATAGTTCATTTCTCCCATCATACTCATTTGGAATTTACTTTTCATCAGATTAGCAAACTTTTCACATAGTAATTAATTTTCAGAACAAAAAATTATGTCATCAACATAAATCTGTACCAACAGGGTGCTGTCTCCTTCATTGATTCTAAAAAGTGTCTTGTTAATGGTACCTTTGGTAAAGCCATTGTCCACCAAGAATTGAGATAGAGTCTTATACCATGCTCTTGGTGCTTGTTTCAAACCATAAAGTGCCTTATTAAGTCTGTACACTTTATCTTCTTGATCTTTAACTTCAAAACCAGGAGGTTGCTGAACATAGACCTCCTCTTCCAAAATGCCATTCAAAAATGCACTTTTGACATCCATCTAATATACTTTGAAGTTTTTGTAAGCAGTATATGCCAAGAATAATCTTATAGCTTCCAATCTTGCAACAGGGGCATATGTTTCATCAAAATCTATTCCTTCTGCTTGAGAATAGCCTTTTGCTACTAGTCTGGCCTTGTTCCTTACAATGGTACCGGACTCATCCAATTTGTTTCTGTATACCCATTTAGTACCAATTATGTTTGCATAATTAGGCCTTTCCACTAGTGTCCAAACATGATTTTTTTCAAATTCTTTCAGTTCTTCTTGCATAGCAATTATCCAATCTAGATCTGATATCGCTTCTTCAACAACTTTAGGTTCCATTTGAGATAGAAAACAAGTGAACATTGCTTCTAGTTGTCTTCTAGTCCTTACAACTTGCTGTATATTGCCAATAACTTGCTCATCAGGGTGATCCCTTAACCATTGTGGATTTTGGATAGATTGATTTTCAGGAACATCATATTCAGTAGGGTCTGTTGTTGCTTCAGCAAGGGGTTCAGCAGATCCTTGAACTACCTCAGTTGTTGCATCAGTAGTGTTATCAGCAGGGTGTTCAGCAGTGGAAACATCAACACATTCTGGATCAGTGACTTGTTGATTCTTAACATGTTCAGAAGCTTCATCTCCCATTCTAGTAAACTTAGGTCATCAAATACAACATGTATTGTTTCTTCATGTTTCAGTGTCATTTTATTCAGTACCCTGAATGCCTTTCTGACAGAAGAATATCCCAAGAAGATTCCTTCATCTGATTTTGGTTGGAATGTCTTCAATTGCTCCTTATGATTTAAAATAAAACATTTGCTTCCAAATGGATGGAAATAAGATATTTTAGGTTTCCTTCCCTTCCAAATCTCATAAGGTGTCTTCAGCTGCTTTTTGTTCACTGAGGCCCTATTTTTATGTATAGCATGTTGTATTGACTGCATTAACCCAATATCTTTCAGGTAATAATGCTTCACAAATCATAGTTCTTCCTGCTTCTTTTAAAGTTCTATTTCTTCTCTCAGCAACCCCATTTTTCTGAGGTGTACCAGCAACAGCTAGTTGATGTAGCACACCATTCTGCTCACAATATTCTCTTATAACTTTATTGAGAAATTCAGTACCCTTGTCTGATCTGATCTTCACTACTGTCAAACTTTTCTCATTTTGAAATCTTTTCAAAAGTTCAGGCATCTTTTGAAGTGTTTCACTTTTCTTGTTCATGAATACTACCCTAGTGTATCTTGAATAATCATCAACAACTACTAGAGTGTACTTCTTCCCTATTACACTTGTTGGTGTTACTGGTCCAAAAAGATCCATGTGCATCATCTCCAAAACTCTTTTTGTTGACTGTTTAGTCTTTGACTTGAAGCTTGATTTTGTCTGTTTACCTTGCTGACAAACATCAGAAATAGCATCCTTTTTGAATGTGATCTCTGGTAAACCAATCACAAGTTTCTTCTTTACTAACTGATTGATATCATCAAAATTTAGATGATTTAACTTCTTATGCCATAACCAATTGAGTTCTGACTTGGTATGCACAATTAGGCAAGTTTCTGGAACAGTAGTAGACCAATCCACAACATACATGTTTTGTTGTCTTCTTCCAGCCAACACAACTTGATCACCTTTTTCACTAATAACAATACATGTGCCTTTGTCAAAGGTGACCTTGTAACCCATGTCATAAAACTGTCCAGTGCTCAGTATGTTGTAGTCCAGTCCTTCCACAAATGCAATATTCCTGATTGTTAATCCATTTCTCACAAGTGTGCCATATCCTCTTGTGTATCCTGGTGTGTTCTTATTGCCAAATTCACTCTTGGATCATCCTTTGCCACTAAATTTGACAAACAGTGCTTATTCTTTGTCATATGTCTGGAACATCCACTGTCAAAGTACCAGACACCCTACAAAACAAAGTTAATGTATTTTAGGTACCCAAAACTGTTTAGGTCCATGATGGTCAATGGTAAGCATGACCCTTGGCAAGTTTCCATAAGGTCTTCTTTGAAAGGTATCATACTTTTGTTCATACATGTATTCTACACATCCATAAGGTCTAACATTTGGTTGTGTAGGATTCATATATGCTTTCAAGCCTTTTGGTATGTAATGCTGTTTAGAGTAATTTCTATTGTTAGAAGCACCAGCATAACCATTAGTTTGCTGTCTGTTAGGAACATCCCGGTAATATGAAGTCTGCTGAGGTCTCTGCTGAGGTATTATATGGGTCCTCTGCTGAGTCCTCTGCATTCTATTGCTGAGGTTTTACCCTAGTATTATGGTTATACCTGTTGTTTCTAGTAGTAGTAGCAGGAATATTCCAATCATCATCAGTAGGGAACAGTCTACCTTTCCCCTAAGATAAGTATCCCTTTAATGATTGACATTTTTAGATTTTGGATTCTTATCCTTGGAATATTTCTGATTTTTGCCTTTTTGTGGTCCAGCAGACTTGGTAGTAGGTCTGCTATCAGCAGGTCTATTATCAGTCTAGAAGGTACATGAGTCCTATTTTTTGATTTATTCCTTTTGTTAGGTGCTGTTGACCTTTTTGACTTCTGATTTTGCTTCCTTGAAGTTTTCTCAGTAGGCTTCACTGCCTCAGCAACCCTTTTGGGAGTTGGATCTTGTGCAGGCACAAACTTAGGACCAATTCTGATACCAGGTTCAGTAACCTTACTGGATCCACTCTTATTAGATTGTTGAGTTCCAAATCTAGGGCCTGTTTTTATCACCATATGGCTTTCCAGATTTGAATGCAGTGGAGGAACACGATTGTTCAGCAGATTCAGCAGCTACTGAATGTACAGCAGGACTTATATTGATTCTTACCAATCTCTTTTTTCTTACCCTTGAGATTTCTTAATTCGGCTTTTAACCTTTCAACTTCTGTTTGAAGAGCTTATTTTTCAGCCTTCACAATCTCATAACCAGATTGTATTATCCTCAGTGGATTAAGGATGGCATCCAAAGTTTGTTCATTGTCAGAATTTTTAGGATTTGAACTACAAGTTGATTCACAATCACTTTCCGCAGGAGTGTTTATAGATACAGAATTGTATACCTCCTCTATTTCATCCATATTTGCCATTAAAGCATAATCATCCATATCAGCAACAAGTGCAGTATCATCAAATTCATTTCCTTTTTCTGATTCTACTTCATATCCTGATTCATCTTCAGCAACCATAGCCTTCTTGCTAGATCTTCTTTGTTGACTTTTGCTCTTCAGTAGGTCAGGACAATCAGGTCTGAAATGTCCAGGCTTCTTGCAATTGAAGCAAAGATAATCAGGTTCTTTTTTCTGTTTTAGTTCAGGACAGTCAGTTTTGAAGTGTCCTGGTTTCTTGCATTGATAGTACAAGTAGTCATTGTCTTTCTTGGATTCTTCCTTCTTCTTTTCACTAAACTTCTTTGTGAAGTTCCTTGGAGAACCCCTTCCAGTTTTCATCATTCTGATTTTCTTGCTCAGTAGGGCAATTTGCTCTTGCATCTCATCTAGTAGATCATCTTAAACTCCTGATGTTTCTTCTTGATGTGTAGCAGCCAATGCAGTGGTTTTTGGTTACTCTTTTTCAGTCTTAGGTACAAGTTTCTTACTGAACTTATAGGCTTTGAGATCTGAAAACAATTTGAAGGTGTCCTCTTCATGTAGAATTCTCATCTCTTCTATGGCAGTCACCTTCATCTCCCAAACTTCTTTTGCAGGTAAAGCTTCAAGAATTTTTGAATTTATTTCTTCTTTTGAATACTTTACACTCAGTAGGATGAGTTCATCCATGATTGCATTGAATCTTGACTCCATTTGTTCAATAGTTTCATTTGGTTTCATTTTGAACTCTTGGAACTTCTTCTTTGCCACACTGATTTTGTTCTTCTTGATTGCATCAGTGCCTTCACAGATTAATTGCAACTTATCCCACAGTTCTTTTGCAGTCTTGCAATATTTCACTTTCATGTACATATTGCTATCCAAGGTTCTATATATGATATCAATAGCAATGTTGTTGAGATTCGCTCTTTTTCTATCTTCAGCATTCCATTCTCTTTTTGGCTTTGGAATGTATTGAGTTTGATTATCCACTGTTATAGCTTTTGTAATTTCCAGTGGTCCATCAGTCAACACATCCATCATCTCATCATGTGTTGCAGCTAGAAAAGCCTGCATACGACGTTTATACTAATCAAAATGATGTAAAGAACACATCAACATTGTTCTAGCATACTGGTTGTTATCCATGATGCAAAGCTTTGAAAATAAGAAATTTGAAAAAGTTTTCAAAGTATTTTCACAAGCACAACAAGTAGGATTACTTCAGAACAGAAGTCTTTCTCTGATACCAATTGTTGGTCCCTTGAAAAGGCTTTGGTTAAGTTTAGAGGGGGGGGGTGAATAAACTTAACACTTAAAACTTTTGGAGTTTACAAACTCAGGAACTTCGACGGCCTGGCGATTGCTCGATGTCTGTTGACACTCAGTAGTCTGCTGACTATTGATTTTACTAATTTGTTGCAGAGGAATATATTCAAATTAAGCATTATCACTTGTTGTTAAAATATGATACCAAGTATTAGATACTCAGTAGTGTATGCGTGTGATTTAGTTGCTAGTTCAGTAGATTGATGTGCTAATTATACTAAATGCAGAATGTAAATGCATAAAGTAAGTAGGCAGATTTTATAGTGGTTCTAGGTGGTGTAATCCTGTTAGTCCACTCTTCCCCTGTGATGTTAGAGGTTATTCACTAAAGATCCTTGAGGTTGTGGTTACAAAAATCCCTAAGTTGTTTGTCCTTCACCAATAACTATGACTTCACAAACTGAACACTTGGAATAGGTAGGATTACTGCTCCAAAGTCTTCCACGGGTCCTTGAAGGGTAGGATTGCCTCTTCACCAGCTCCACCACAAACAACAGTCCTTTACACCCAAAGATGCTTCACTGTCTTCAGCAGGTTTCTTATAAAAGAAAGTTTGAATCAAGTAAGTGATTCAGCTTTCAGCAGCTTGATCAGGATGATATGATCAGTAGCTTGGATTCTTCAAGTGTGTAAAATTGATGTAGCTTGATGATAGATTACACTTGAAGAAGTTCACTGGATCAGTAGCTTTAAGTTCTGTAGGGTCAACAGGGTGACTTCTTGATAAGAATCTGAAGCTCAAGATTATTTGTTGTTTTTCTCTCAAAAATCATCATCTGGTTTTGTATCAGGGGTCTTCTATTTATAGGTGAGACTCCTTGTGATTTATGTTTGAAATTCAAACATATCCGTTTCATATTTGTCCCATCTTGACTTGCTTTCTCTCCCTGTACATAGTACCGACAATGTCAGTTTACTTTTTGTCAGTTTTCAGACTGTCCACCCTTTGACTTGTATCCATTGGATAAACCTCTTTTTCTTCCCAACGTCCCTTTAATCTTGCCATTGATTTGTTGACAAAACCAAGAGTTGTTATCTATCATTTTCCTTGTAATCTTCCAATGTAACCTTTGATTAAATCGAAATATATGTTTAGCAGGTTCCTGTGTATGTAAGTCTGCTGAAATACATATTAGTCAGCTGATCCGAGGTTGCTGTGTGTATAAAACACTGCAGCTGACTTCTCTTATATCTAACTTTTCAGTATTAAGTTAGTTTACACCATTTCGAAAATAACCAAGTTCCAATCACCACTTTACTTATGGAACTTAGACCTTGTACACAAGGTATATGCAATCAGTTTAGGTCATCATAGGCTTCCCTAAATTCTGATTCCATATCCTTGACTTTAAATACTATGATTGATCCCTTAGCCTTCAATAACCGAGTTTGAGCCCTCAGCCTTTAGTCTTCCGCAGGTTCCTAAACTAGTCTACTGACTCAGGTACCCTCTGACCTAGATAGGTCTGCTGATGAAAGTCAGCTGACCATTTACAGTGCTTGTTTGATCAAACCTATACAAAGATCAAACTCTAATAAGCCTATACATTTGATCTAGATATCTTTTTGCCTTTGCTCAATAACAGCTAGTCAGGCACTCATCACTAAAATTTAAAATAAGTCCAACAATTTCCCCCTTTTTGGTGATGATGCCAATACGCTCCTTACAGTAAAGCAAAAAGAGTAAAAAAAAACAGAACAAATTCATTCATTTCTCATTATAATCAGTTTGTTCAAAATTTATTACAATCTAGATTCAGCAAAAATAAAAGTCAGGTGTAAGTATGCTGATCTAATTCCTTCTTTCTCTTTCTTGTCTTTCCTTCTCATGCTGCTCATGATATTCCCTTATTTCTCTAACCATATCTCTCATCCATTGATTTTCAATAAGGGAAAAATCAATATGGGGATTCACTTCCTTCCACCATTTCCATGCCTCAGGCAGAGTAAGGTTGATTTGGTGTACTCTAAAACCTAAACGCATGTATAACTGTTTGAATTCATCCAGTGAATCTCTTGCTGATTTAGTAGGTAAGACTCGTTCCACCTCTACCACCTCTTCCACCTCTTCCACCTCTGTGTGAAGATATTAAGGCTTTAACTCTTGCTTCCCAAAACTTAAGTCCAAAAAAGGAATTTAGTCCCTCATGGAAGCCCTTGTCATGGTAAGGTCTTCTCTTGTTATAGTAAAGCTTCTTGTATTCCTTGAAAAGATCATCAGTCAGTGGAAGTCTGCCAGGTGCTTTGGTTCTCTAAAGCATTGGTGTCAGCCTCCCATTTCTTCTGTGTAAAAATTCTGGCAGCCTCTTTTGCAAAAGCGGTCTGGCTCTCTTCCCCCTTATTGACATCATAAAAAAAACGGGACATCAAGCCATGAACACTCTCCTGTGTGATCACCAAGTTGTTCAGTTGACCCTTCATGATTTCAGTTCTAGTGTCAACTGTTGTGATCCTTTCTTGCATTGTCTGCTCCAGTAGATTGATCCTCTCAGTAATCTTAGGATTCAATCCAGCTAGGGTGAGGTGTTCCAGCAGGTTCAGCCACAGTAGGCTTGGCTGCCTCAGCAAGCTTGTCGAGTTTCTGGTGAATGGATGTAAACTGTTCTTTTAAGAACATCTCTTTCAGTGTATTTCCTTGTTTGATTCCTTTTACATCTACATCAAGGTCAGCAAGAGCATATTGAGTGGAAGTAATATTGGAAGCAACAATTTCAGTTGTTCTTACTCCATTTTCCACCAGATTTAATATGTCTTCAAACCATTCCTCTTGCCTGCCAAGTTGAGTTCTTAACCTTTTAATGTCACTTCTGACAGCCCTCAACTCATCCAACACTTGTACTGGTACCCCACCAGACATTCCTCCACCATATGTCCAGCAGATTCATCAGTAGGCTCTTCTACATTGTATTGTGCCCTCTGTCTACTGACAACCATGGCCCAACTCATGTCCCTTCCAGCAGGGTTAGGACCTTGGAACTGCTCCAGGATTGGATCTAGGGCAGGTTCCTCAAACTGGTACAAATGCCTGTTGTGGTTCAGCAGCAATAGGTTCTTCCTCAGGCATTCGAAACTCCTCATCACTGAAGTCATAGTCCAGCAGCTGTTCATCCTCATCAATAACAACAGTCTGCTGACTATCCTTCCCTTCAGTGACCTTTCCTCCAGTAGGCTCTACTACAGCAGCATGTTCTTCACCAATAGCGGGGTTTCCTCCAAACCCATTGTGAGTTCCAACCTTTGTCCAGGTGCTGTTTGATCCTCAGCAACCTGTACCACCATTTTCGACCTTTGTTAAGGTGCTATTTGAACCTCAGCAGCCTGAACCTCCTCAAAAATTAATGGTGATTCCTCCAAACCCATTAACATGTCCAACCTCTGTACATACAAATGAGAGGAAAAGTAGCAATGTTTTCCTCTAGAATTCCTCCAGCATCAGTAATCTTTTGTAGATTCTCAGTAGAATTAGATATAGTGCCCTGAGTATCAATCCACTCTTGATATTGAACTGAATCTTTAGAACTGATATCAGGCTCACTATGTTCAATAACATTCTCTTCATCCAAATCTTCAGTCTGCTGATCCGCGGGATTCATATCAGCCTCCACAACCTTGAATGCATCAGATGTGCCAACCATCTTGTTACCTCCAAGGTTTATACCATCGTTGATTATAGACTCCAAATCATCTATGGTGAGATCTTCCAGATCCTCATCCATTTGACTAGTCTGCTGGCCCTCAGCAGACTTGCCAGCATCAGTGGACTGTTCTACACTTGGTTCATTTAGCAATGCAGTTCCACTGGCTTCTCCTTGATGTGGGGGATGATCATCATCAGAATCAGATGATGATGAATCATCACTATTTGGTCCATCCCTAGGAGTCTTGAACATAATACCTCATTCTTTCTTTTGTTCACCAATGAGTTCCATCAATCTCATTTCCAATAAAGAGGTATCAACCAAGTCTAGCAAATTATCCACTCCTAACTTTTCAAAGGCCTACTCCTCAAAGTCTGTCATAGGCTCAGCAGCTGATTTTTGTCTCTTGTAAAATCCAAATTTCCATTGAAAATAATCAGCAACCAGCAGGAGTTTAGGATCAACACATCCTTCTTTTCTGTTGGAAATAAAATTTATGTTTTGATGATAATTCATCTTATTTACTCAGAATATTATCTTAACCTCATTGATGAAGTGCTGAAGCTAGATCTTATAGTGAAAAGCTAAAAGATGTCTAGAATTGAATGTATAGGTTTTACTAAAGTCTGATATTTGTATAGGTTACATCAGACAAGCACTGTAATAGTTAGTGTGTCGTGAAACTGAAAACTGCAAATCATTTAGAAAACTGGAAATCGTTAAACAAATTGACTCAGAATACACCAATATGAAACTGAAGAAGATAAGTTCACTGAGGGACACAGACTCGGTTGGCTTATCTAGAATATTGAAGAACTGAGGGTCACAGACTCAGTATAGATGATTGAAGAACTGAGGGTCACAGACTCAGTTATAGAAGATTGAAGAACTAAGGGTTCAAACTCAGTTATGAAGATTACAAGTCGAGACTATAAAATTAGACTTCAAGCAAGTTTGTGGTAACCTGAACTGACTTTATGGATCTTGTATGAAGACCTAAGAATCATAAGGACAATGAATTCTTAGAAGATAATTGTTTATGGTGTACTCTGATTAAGTCAATTATAATCAGATGTAAACTGGAGTAATGATATTTGAAGAAGAGTAAAATCTTAGTTAATGCTCCAAGTCAGTCAAGAAACTGACAACTGATGAACACAGTATAAAACTGATCCGTAAACTCAGTTTTATATGTCAGCCATCCAACAAACTGATAGTACAGTCGAACGTTTTAAAGGAAGCTATTTTATTGGATGAAATACTGACATATCAGAACAGTCGAAATATAGCCGTTACAAGATAGACGTTGATACAATTCGAATTCATGGAAGATGATCGTTGGACCTCACACTATAAATACATGACCTTGCACCAAGGATTAAATACGAAGTTTTAACAGAATTACCAAGATCAACAAGCATTCTTGTGCACTAGTCATAGTTATTCGAATTGCTATCATCTATGCGCTATAACAAGATTATATCAAGAATTTCTTCAAATGTTCAAGCTACACAAAATTTATCCAAATTCAGACACTTTGAAGAACCACAAACAAGAATCAATTTTTTGATTCTCTGCCCAACTTTGATTCTACATCAAAGGTTTAGACTGTGAAGCAAACTGGGAAGGTTCTTCCAAGGACAGTTGTTACAAGCAGTCGGGTAGACTGTGTTTGTGGTGGTAGCTGGTGAAGAGGCATACGTAACCCTTCAAGGACCAGTGTTCAAGCAATTGAAGAGCAGCAATTCTACCTGTTCTACAACTTTTTAGATAGTGAAGCTAGGGATTAGCCAAGGACTATTGTTTAGGACTTTTTGTAGCAGTTCACCTCAAGAAGTTCTAGTGGAATTTTCCTCTGCACCACAGGGGAAGAGAGGACTGACATGATTACACCACCTAGAACCTCTATAATTCTTGTTTATTTACTTTACGCATTTATTTATTTATTTACAGCATTCTGAGAATTTGATTGTTATACAATTCACAGCTCACAGACTGACATTCACCAGAATTCAGTTTAATACACTCAGCTTTCACATAGAATAACAAGATCAAGAAAAATGCTAGAATTATATCCGCTACCGGTTGACTCAGTTTTTTCTTAAGTCAGTTTGACTTAAACTCAGCTTAGTCAGCTTAACTCCACACAAGTTTTAACTGAACCTTAATTTGTTTAAATCCAGTTTTAGGGACAAGTTTATTCACCCCCTCTAAACTTGTGTTAGCCTTTCCAAGGGACCAACATTTTCTTTTCTTTTCCTTCCTTTCAAATGGCATAGTTGGCTTTATGGGAGCTGTTTGTTCACTTTGTTGACCCCCAAAGGTCTCAACAAGAAAATTCAGGGTTTCCTCAACAGATGCTTCTAGGTCAGTAGGTTCTTCTGGTTGTATGTTTGTACCTACCACCTCCATCTATTCCACACTTGGTTCCCCTGACTTACATGCTCATCATCAGGGTTAGCAACAGATTGATCTTCCCCCTGAAGTATTGCAGAAATTGCAGGGGCTTGTATCATTGTATCAATATCCACAGCAGGTGCAGACTCAGTATTCTGCTGTGGTTCTTCGGTAAGCTCAGCAGGTTGCTCAACAACAACCTCTCCAGTAGGTTGCTCAACAACAACCTCTCCAGTTCTAGTAGGCTTAACAATTTTTAAAGGCTCAGCTGCAATAGCCTTTTCTTCTTCTTCTTCTTCCCGTTGAGCCTCCAGAATCCTCAATTGTTTTCCTTTACTATGTTTATTCTTTGTAACAATCTCCTTCATTCTTTTGGAAAGTTGCTCAGATTCAACTTCAGCAGCTTTCCTCTTTCTACTGTCTTTCTTCTGTTGTTCTCTCAAAATTTCAGCTGTAGACTTCTTCTTTGTAACTTCAGCAGGGTCAGTAACTTCAACTTCAACTTGACCCCGAGTAGACTCAGCAGTCTCTGCTGTATGCTTCCTTGTTTTCCTAGGCTATAACATTTCAGTGATTTTTTTGGTGTCACCAGCCTTCCTTTTCTCAGCAACTTTCTTGGGTGCAGTAGATTTAACAATTTGCTTAACCTGCTCACCACCAGCATCATCATTTCCATCATTATCACTGTCAGTTGCTTCAGCATCCATATCTTCATCATCATCCAAACCAGGGATGAGATAGCCGATCTCCTTTTTATATCTGGACTTGTTTATTTTCTCAGGTGCAACATCAGCAATCCTCAAATGATTCAGCAGGGCCTGAACCATCAAACCCAAAGTAAGGTCTTGGATTTCCTTGTCCCTTCTCTTTCCTCAGTTATCACTTTCTTCATATATTGGACAAAGAATACAGCCCAATCAAACTTCAAATAGAAATTCAAAGATTAAATGCTGAATTAAGAATTCTCAAAGGTAAGGAAAAGGTTTATGAACAGATCCAACATAAGCCTGTTGTACCTTCAGTATCTGCTGAATCTGTTGCTCAATCTAGTTCCACCACTGCATTCAAATCTGGAAAGCCTTATGGTGATAGAGAAGGCCTTGGATTTGAAACTCAATAATCTACTAAGGATGGATCCAGTAAGACTACTGAACCTAGTACCAGAATTGGTCCTAAGTTTGTGCCTGCACAAGATCCAACTCCCAAAAAGGTTGCTAAGGCAGTAAAGCCTACTGAGAAGGCTTCAAGAAAGCAAAATCATAAGTCCAAAAAGTCAATAGTATCTAACAAAAAGGGTAAATCTAAGGGTAGGACTGCTGGACCTTCTAGACCTGCTGATAGCAGACTTGCTGCAAAGTCTACTGGACCACGAAAGGGAAAAAATCAGAAATATTCCTAAGATAAGAATCCTAAACCCAAAAATGTTAATCATTCAAGGGATTCTTATCTCAGGGGTAAAGGTAGATTGTTCCCTACTGAAAGACTGGAATATTCATGCCACTACTGTTAGAAACAATAGACATAACTATAATGCTAGGGTAAAACCTCAGCAATAGAATAAGCAATGGAATCAGCAGAGAACTTATTTAAGACCTCAGCAGGGACCTCAGCAGACTTCATATTACAGGGCTGTTCCTAACACACAGCAACCTTATAGTTATACTACTGCTTCTAACAATAGAAATCACTTCAAACAACACTTCGTACGAAAAGGCCAGAAACCATATGTGAATCCTTCACAACCAAATGTTAGATCTTATGGAAATGTGGGATACATATATGAACAAAAGTGCAATGCTTTTCAAAGAAGACCTTGGAAATTTGTCAAGGGTCATGCTTACCACTGACCACTATGGACCCAAACAGTTTTGGGTACCTAAAACACATAAAATTGGTTTTGTAGGGTGTATGGTACTTTGACAGTGGATGTTCTAGACATATGACAAAGAATAAGCACTGTTTGTCAAACTATGTGTCAAAATATTGTCCAAGAGTAAATTTTGGCAACAAAAACACACCAGGATATACAAGAGGATATGGAACACTGGTGAGGAATGGTTTAACTATAAAAAATGTTGCATATGTTGAAGGACAGACTACAACCTACTGAGCATGGAAGTACAATTCTGTGACATGGGCTACAAGCAATCAACAAAGAGATTTTTGGAGCTGATGTGTGGAGTTGTACATGCTTTCTTACTTAAACAATGGTCTACTGATGAAGATTATATGAAGAAATCGCACAAATCAGGAATCTCTACAGATCTGTCGGGTACACTAGTCTTCTAACAAGGGCAATCCTTTTGGAGTGTAGTGTGCAATCCACACCCAGGAACTCTAAATGTGGTGCAGGATTGTTGCCTTGACGCCTCTAATTTAACCATGAATTCAGTCTCGAATGGGAGATGCACCAACTTCGGTTTAATTAGAGGTCATCCCCACCGGGCAAGCCGTGGGAAATCCTGCCCGATGGGGCAAAAAGAAAATCGGGAGCTGATCCTGAGGCTACTGTGGCTCGAATTACTGGTGATAAGGGGTGGAGATGATCTGGAGGAAGAATAACCAAAGAATTATGAGAATTTATTGTTGCTACTCCTGATATTTTATTGGGGCATGCACATGACAGAGTAACTTGGGCTCTCGTTGATTCCAAGGTTTTTGACATAAAGAATGTTCTGATTATTCAGCTGCAGTAAACAGGGAGTAGGCGGTGGAAGTTGGTACGACACAAACTTCCAAGTTCCAAGTTCCAAGATATACTTTCATCACTGTGCTGGCTTAAAAGCAAAGGCTCAGCACATTTGATCATTTGTTGGAGTGCGATGTGGTCCAAGACAACAGGCGTAACCTTTGTCTAGAAAAAAAAAGGAGGGGGAGGGGGGAGGGGGGAGGGGGGAGAGGGGGGGGAAGGAGGAGGTGGTTGTTAACCAGGTTCTATTCTTCCAGGTTTGGCAACAAATTTCAATTTGACATTTTGAGGCTAAGCTTCTCAGTTGCATTTACATGGTCTGGATGGGACGAACACAAAAGGCTTTTTCAATAAAAATCACTCTTCTATGTGATTGACTTTGAAGTGTTCAACGCTAATAGATTATATGCTTCAAAATGGAGAGAAGCGGTGAAGTGTAGTACAAACTTTGTCTAGATCCCAGAATGTTTGTGTATGATTGTATACTTTTGCCTTGAGTTCTGTGGAACTCCTGGATGGTTGTAAAAGATTTCCCATCATTAAGAATTTTTTTCTGATTTACAAAAAAAGAAAGAAAAAAAACCTAGTACATCTTCAAACAGTTCAACAGGAAAAATTGACAAAACAGATGATACTAAATAAATTATTAGAAATAAACAACTAACCTGGTCTAGAACATTTCCATGCGTATCTTGAACAAGAGGTCGATAATCACCAAGAAAAACTGTCAAACAGGCATATCATCATACGGTTCACTTATTCTAGGGCATTAACGTACAGTACAAAGATTGCTTCACAAGGTAACGTATTAAGATATTTCAATAGGTTTCACCACACCCAGAAAGCAAAATCATTTTATGAAGCCATCTGAACTTGTTTATCTGATCAAAATACAAGGAAACCAACAACCACTCACACCGACCTGGTCATATTTTGCATCCTTTTGAGATTCTCCTTGACCTGTGGTCAATATGTATAGTTGACCAACATCATCTGAGAGTATGATCGATGTCCCATCCCTGGAAGACAATTTGGAAAATAGAAGAAATATAAGGGATTCAACCTGACATGGTGGCAGGAAAGTTCAGTTGCATTCAAGCGAATTAAAGACACGTGTCCAAATGAAGATGCTATTTTGTCATTCAAATTATTTTGCCCGAATTAACGTCCACTACTGGACCGTTTAACTCGGAACTCCTACCAGACTCGGACAAAAAGGTGGCATTCATAGACCATCTAGATTATGCGTACTATTAAATACATAGAACCAGATTAAAAATCAGTAAATAAAACAATTTTGATTTTGGTGTTCTTTCTTCAAATCATTGGTAGTTTTTCTTCATTTTGGACAACTTCTCGTTATTTTTCTGACAATTTTCTTTCAATTCCAACAGGGTTTCTCATTTCACTTATGCCAGTTATGGATATGCATATCTATATCCAACTTTTTAAAATTGCAAATTCTGATATGCATATCCAGATGCTGTATCCAACTTTTTAAAATTGCAAATTCATCCCAAACGTGTATCCTAAGTATCTGGTGCGTATCTGTGTCAGATACGTATCGAATATGGGACACGTTATGCAAGCAATCAACAAAGAGATTTTTGGAGCTGATGCATGGATTTATTTGTACCAGTTATACCAACAAGTGTAATAGGAAAGAAGTACACTCTGGTAGTTGTGGATGATTAATCAAGGTACACTTGGGTAATGAACAAGAAAAGTAAAACACTTCAAAAGATACCTGAACTTTTGAAGAGACTGCAAAATGAGAAAAGTTTGACAGTAATGAAGATCAGATCAGACAAGGGTATTGAGTTTCTTATCAAAGTCATAAGGGAATTCTGTGAACAAAATGGTGCGTTGCATCAATTAGCAGCTGCTGGTACACCTCAGCAAAATGGGGTTGCTGAAAGAAGAAACATGACTTTGAAAGAAGCAGGGAGGACTATGATTTGTGAAGCATTACTACCTGAAAGATATTGGACTGAAGCAATTAATACAGGATGCTACACAAAAAACAGGACCTCAGTAAACAAAAAGCTGCTGAAGACACCTTATAAGATATGGAATGGAAGGAAACCAAATATATCTTATTTCCATCCATTTGGGAGTAAGTGTTTTATTTTGAATCATAAGGAACAACTGAACACATTCCAACCAAAATTAGATGAAGGAATCTTTTTGGGATATTCTTTAGTCAGCAAGGCATTCAGGGTATTGAACAAAAGGACATTGAAACATGAAGAATCAATACATGTTGTGTTTGATGAACCTAAGTTCACTGGAATGGAAAATGAAGTTTCAGAACTTGCTGAGAATCTCCAAGTCACTGATCCAGAATATGTTGATGTTTTGATGAAGATAAGTGACTTAAAAGTTTCTGACTCGGCCCCTACTGAAGAACATGCTGGTAACACTATTGATGCAACAACAGATGCAGTTCAAGGATCTGTTGTTCCCCCTACTGAAGCAACAGCAGACCCTACGGAAGATGAGGTTCCTGTAAATAAAATAAATCAAGATTTACAATGGTTGAAGGATCACCCTGCTGATCAAGTAATTGGAAATTTACAACAAGGTGTGAGGACTAGATGACAATTAGAAGCAATGTTTACTTGTTTCTATCACAAATGGAGCCTAAAGTTGTTGAAGAAGCAATATCTGATCCAGATTGGATAATTTCAATGCAAGAAGAATTGAATGAATTTGAAAGAAACCAAGTTTGGACACTAGTGGAGAGGCCTAATCATGCAAACATAATTGGAACAAAATGGGTATACAGAAATAAATTGGATGAATCTGGTACCATTGTCAGGAATAAGGCCAGACTAGTGGCAAAAGGCTATTCTCAGGCAGAAGGAATAGATTTTGATGAGACATATGCCCCAGTTGCAATATTGGAAGCAATAAGATTATTTTTGGCATACGCTGCATATAAAAACTTCAAAGTATACCAGATGGATGTCAAAAGTGCATTTTTGAATGGCATTCTGGAGAAAGAGGTTTATGTTCAGCAACCTCCTGGTTTTGAAGTTAAAGATCAAGAAGATAAAGTGTACATAATCAATAAGACACTTTATGGTTTGAAACAAGCACCAAGAGCATGGTATGAAACCCTATCTCAATTCTTGGTGGACAATGGTTTTACCAAAGGTACCATTGACAAGACTCTTTTCAGAATCAATGAAGGAGACAACACCCTGCTGGTATAGATTTATGTTGATGACATAATCTTTGGTTCTGAAAATGAATTGCTATGTGAAAAGTTTGCTAATCTCATGAAAAGCAAGTTCCAAATGAGTATGATGGGAGAAATGAACTACTTTATTATTTACAAGTCAAACAAGTGAAAGATGGAATCTTCATTCATCAAACTAAATATACTAAGGAGCTGCTAAAGAAGTTTGGCATGCAAAACAACACCAAAGTATCTACTCCTATGAGTACAAGCATCAGATTGGATGAAGACAAAGAAGGCAAAGATGTTGATCAGACTTTATACAGAAAGATGATAGGCAGTCTGCTGTACCTTACTGCCAGAAGACCTGATATATCCTTTGCAGTAGGTGTTTGTGCAAGATTTTAATCTAAACCTAAGGAAAGTCACTTAGCTACAGTCAAGAGGATTCTCAAGTATCTAAAAGAGACTTTGGGAGTAGGGATATGGCACTCAAATGATGGAAGTTTCAAAGTTATATCCTACTCAGATTCTGATTATGCTAGATGCAAGATTGATAGAAAAAGCACCACTGGAACTTGGCAGTTGATGGGAAATAGACTTGTTTCCTGGTTTAGCAAGAAACAAAATTCAATATCCACTTCCACTGCTGAAGCTGAATACATTGCTGCTGGAAGTCAATGTGCCGAAGTACTATGGTTAAGAGAGCAATTAAGGGATTATGGGATTGAGGAAAAAGAAATTCCTATAATGTGTGACAACACAAGTGCAATTGCAATTACAGAAAATCCTGTTTTGCACTCTAGAACCAAGCACATTGATGCGAGACATCATTTTATAAGAGATCATGTTGAAAAGAAATATGTGGTGGTTCTTTACATTCCTACTGAAGATCAACTTGCTGACATCTTTACAAAACCATTGGATAGTGAAAGATTTGCTAAGTTAAAAACTGAACTTGGCATCATAAGAGTTGACTGATATATTAATAATCATCAGAGTATTGGAATTCACCAAGGGGATTAGTCCTTGCCCTGCTGGGTGCACTCACTTGGCAGATTAGTCATTGGTATCAACAATTCCATGTACTTGAATAGTTTGTACAATTGAGCAAAATGAAGTTCCCAAGAGGATTTGTCTTTGTCCTGTTGGGTGAGCTCACTTGACAGATCAGTCATTGGTATTAAACTTCATCTTGTATTATCAGTTGGACAAAACTAGACTGCATGTAAATCAGCAAAGTATTTCTATCAGCAGGCTGCTAAGCTTATTGAAGATCAGCAGAGTATATTTAAAGTAACCCTACTGAAGCCAACTCTACTGAAGACCAAGTCTGTGGAATTATACGTTATGAAGACAGTCAAACTTAAATGAAAGTCAACAGTAAACGGATAATATTCTTATCACATTTACTCTAAGATTAATCATGGTTAAATGCTACAGTACGTGTACAGTACTTGCCTGACAGTTACTACCCACTTTCTTTCCTTATATATACACACCCATACACTGAAGTTACATACATACCCCAGAACGATTTTCTCTGAAAATATACAAGTGTGAACACAGATTTGCAAGTTTTCTTCTTCATCTTTTGCAAACTTATACAATGGTGGATAAATGAGATGTTCATATTGGTACAAGCCAAAGTGTTAGAGGCTTTGTTGTTGATGCTAACAAGTCTGAGTTAGCCATCAATATTGGAAGAAGAATCAGAAGATGTGAAGGACTGGAAGTTGTCCTAAATCTAAGATTGGAAAGCATCTCATATACAAATATTGTGAATTTCTGGAAGAACATAGTGATCAAGGATGATAGAGAGGCATTCACTACCACAGTTAATGCCCAGCAGATTGAAATCACATCAAATCTGCTGAGGGAAGTGTTCGGATTTGGACCTGGAAATGGTGCTCCTACAAATCCTGAATCAATGGTGATATCAAGACTAGAGTTTCTTGAAGCAATAAAGACAAACAAATCTGCAGGTACAGCCTTGAGTATAAATGTGAAGAATATTGTCTTGGAATATAACCTGCTGAGCAAGATTATTGTCAAGAATATTATGGTATTCAGTGGAAGCCTTGATACTCTATCTGGACCAAAGATAGACCTGCTGATAATCATTTACAGGAGCTTAATGTTTGATTGGGCCGGATTCTTTGTTCTGTACATAAAGAAAGTGGTGACAGAAGATAGAGTTGGAACAAGGAAGTGCAAGACAAAACCATTGGGTTTGATGATACAGGCCCTGCTGAATCACTTGCAGATTGCTGATGTTGCACATGAAAAGTCAACAAATCCATATACAAGCCAGAAATCAACTATCCTATCCTTGGTTTGGATGATGATGAAGAAGGAGATGATGAAAGAACTGAGAGTGATAAAGAAGGTGATGATAATGATGGTGGTGGGCAGGAAAAGAGATCTAAGGCTAAGCATGCTACACAACCTGCTGCACCAAAGAAACATATGGAGAAAAGGAAGGATGCTGATACAAGAAAGATAACTTAGGTGTTAAAGCCTAAAAAGACAAGCCGTAGCCAGTAGACATTATTGAGTCTACTGAGGCTCAAGTTGAAGTTGAGGCTACTGAGCCTGCTGGTTCTACAAAGAAAACTGCTGCTGAGATCTTAAAAGAACAACAACAAAAGAAAGAAGGAAAAGGAAATCTACTGAAGCTGAGGAGCAACTTGCAAAAAGAAGAAAGCAGATTGTAAAGAAAAGGGTTCATGGAAAAGGAAAGGAATTAAGGGTTTGGGAGGCCCAAAAGGAAGTAGAAGAAGAGGTTGTTGAGCCTACAGAGGCAGCTACTGAGCAACAAATTGAAGAAACACAGCACAATGCTGCACCTGAACCTGCTGTGGAAGTCATAGTACCTATTCAAGACCCTACTGTGGGTGCTACAACTCAGGGGGAAGAACAAAATGTTGCAGACCCTACTGATGAGCATATGAGTTAGAGGGAACCAAGTGTTGAACAGTTAGAGGTAGTAGGTACAAATGTACAACCTGGAGAACCTACTGACCTATTTGTATCTACTGAGGATACACTAAGTCATTGAAGGACAACAAGTTGAACAACCTGTTCCCAGAAAGCCTACAATGCCCTATGAAAGGAGGGAAAAGAAATCAAAGAAAGAAAGAGTGGATCCTGATTTCAAGAGGGTCCAAAGATACTTTGAATGGAAGTTTGGGTACTACAAGAGACATAAACCAGTAGCAGAACCAATGACTAGTTTTGAAGAATGGGTTTTTGAAAACCTATAAGTGGAAACTCTACTAGGACTGATAGATACATCTGAACTAGAGGCTAGGCTTATGGCATTTATTGAAGATGGCAAGCAGAAGAAAAACATTATGTTTAAAGATCCCAGGTTCACACCTAATAGTGATGATTCATCCTCATTTGATTCTGATGATGATCATCCCATGTTTCCAGGACAGTCCAGTGGCACTGCAATGCAACGACCTACTGAAGAGGCTGGAAAAGGATCTACTAAGCAAGAAGCAGATCAGCCTGCTGAAGGTGACAAGTCTATTGAGGATCAGTAGACTAACAATTTGAATGAAGAGCTGTAAGCTGTTTACAATGAAGATTTGGAGATACAACTTGTTGTAGCAACATCACTTAAGATGCAATGATGTCCATTATTTCTGATGTTTGAATAAGCTAACATAAGTTTAGAGGACTCAGCTCAGTATCAGGAGTGGTTTGACACTCAAGAAACCTTATCATAAGTTGCAAATCAATTACAGAAGGTGGCTGATGCTGGAGGAGTTTTAGAGAAAAACTTGGCAATATTTCCTCATGTCTTTATTAAGAGGTGGTTCAGGTTGCTGAGTTACAAACAGCACCTGAATACAGGTCGGAACAGGTGGTCCTAAGTACTGAGGAACAGACAGTATTAGGACAAAGGTTGGATCTGATGATGGGATTGGAGGAATCCCCTGTACATAGTGTGGAGGTTGTTGTAGAATAGGCTACTGTGGAATAGAATCCGGTGGAACAAGCTGCTGTAGAATAGCCTGCCGAAGAAAAGGTATTTGAAGGCAAAGATGGTCAGCAGACTGTTGTTAATGAGGATGAGCCACTGGGGATTATAACTTCAGTGATGAGGAGTTCCAAATGCCTGAAAAAGAAGATGAAGTTGATCCCCAACAACCAAATGTACCTATATTTGAAGAAGTACCTGTTTTGGAAGCTGCACAAAAGAATCAACCTGAGCCAGAACATGTACTTGAAGAAATTTTTGGAAATGCGTTTGAGGAGGGTCCTGAACCTGCTGAATGGAACATGACAAGAGCCATAGTTGTCAAGAGACCAAGGGCAAATTATCATGTTGAAGAGCCTGCTGATGATTTTACTGGACAAATGGCTGGAGGTGTGGCTGGTGCTGTACCAGCATATATTTTGGAAGAGTTGAGAGCTGTAAGGAATTATATCACCCAATTCAGGACTCAACTGAATAGAAGTGAACAAAAGTTTGAAGATTTGGTGAATCTAGTGCAAAACAGAGGAAGGACCACTGAGACAGTTGCTTCCAACATTACCTCTACTCAGTTTGCTATCAATGATCTAATCAAGGATGTGAGAGGTATAAAGAAAGGCAAGGCACAAAGAGATAAAAACTTACATGAGCAGATTAACTCACTACACAGGAAAGTTGATAAACTTGCTGAGGCACCTAAACGTGCTAAGGTACTCCACCCTACTGCTATTGATCCTAAGGTTACTGAGGGGATCAACCTACTGGAATAGACCATTCAAGGAAGGATTACTGCAGTTGGCACAAGAACAAAGATTATGGAAGGACAACTGAGTAATATGGTCACTTTTCAGGAGAGTATTCTAGGCCTCCTCAATCGTTTTATTGATGAGGCCAACAAGAGGGAAGGAAGTACAACAGAAGCAAAAGAAGCAGCAAGAGTTTACAACAAGAAGAGATTTGAGGCAGATATCAATCAATTCAGAGAACCAGCACTTGGCAGAGTACAACTTACTGATGATCTGTTCAAAGAATTCAAATTTGTTTATGCAGCAAAAAAGAGACCCTACCATGACATGACATTTCAAGAAGGGCTTAACTTATTCCTAAGTCTAAAATTATGGGAGACTAGAGTCAAATCATTGAAATTGACTACGAAATCTACAACATCTAGAAGAGGAAGTCATGCTGGTAGATCTGGTGGTAGACAACCAACAAATGATGAGAAAGCAAAGTTGAACTTAAAAGAATTCAAGACATGCTACATGGTAGGAGGTTTTAACTAGAAAGGAGTCTGGTTTCTCTGAATGAAGCCTGGAAATGGTGGAAAGCATTGCATACTTGGATTTACTTCACAGGCAAATAATTAGATGTTGGAATTTCAAAGAGAACTCAGAGTTTTCCAACAGAAAAGAGAGAAAGAGCTAGAAAGAGCAAGAAGGATATAGAAACTAGATCAGCACACTTACACTGCTTATTTTATTTGCTGATCCTAGCTTGTAATAATTGTGAACAAATGTGATTTTAATGGAGGATGACTGAATTTGTTCTATTTTTGTTTTTATCTTTTTGCTTTGCTGTAAGGAGGTTATTGGCATCATCACTAAAAAAGGGGAAATTGTTGGACATATTTTAAGTTTTAATGATGAGTGCTAGACTAGCTGTTATAGAGAAAAGACAAAAAGACGTCTAGATCAAATGTATAGGTTTATTAGAGGTTGATCTTTGTATTGGTTTGATCAAACAAGTACTGTAATTTGGTCAGCTGACTTTATCAGCAGACCTGTCTAAGTCAGTAGGGTATCTAGGTTAGTAGACTAACTAGGAACATGCTAAAGACTGGAGGTTGAGGGTTCAAACTCCGTTATTGAAGGCTAAATGATCAAACTTAGTATCTAAAGTCAAGGATATGGAATCAGAATTTAGGGAAGTCTGTGATGACCTAAACTGATTACATATACCTTGTGTACAAGGTCTAATTTCCATATAATAAGTGGTGATTGGAACTTAGTTATGATCAAAATGGTGTACTCTAACTTCACAATTAAAAGTTAGAAGTAAAGTAGTCAGCTGAAGTGTTGTAGACTGGTTGGTGCATCAGATACATCATTTGTTGTAGAAGCTGCTGAACAACATGAGGAACAGCAGAATGAAGATTTGGATGATGAGAGGGTTACTGATCATAGTGAGCCTGATGTTAGTTCTGAGGATTCAACTCAATATCAAGCATGGATTGACACTCAGGACACTCTCTCCAAAACTGCCAATTTTCTAAGAAGGATTGCTGATGTTAGGGAATTTCAAAGAGAAAATAGGGCTGAATTCCCTGTAATTCTTGTACAGAGATTGCTGATCACTGAGGAACAAACAATGGTAGCACAGAGGATAGACATGGTGATGGGATTTGAAGGATCACCATTGTTGGTTGAGGAGGTTCAGGTTGCTGAGGTACAAGCAGCACCTGAACAAAGGTTGGAACATGAGGTACAGGTTGCTGAGGTACAAACAGCACTTGGACATAGGTTTGAACTATCTATGGGTTTAGAGAAAACCCCTGCTGTTGTTGTTGAACAGGCTGCTATTGTGGAGCCTACTGGAGACAAGGCCACTGTAGGAAAAGATGGTCAGCAGACTGCTGTTATTGATGAGGATGAGCAGTTGCTGGACTATGACTACAGTGATGAAGAGTTTCAAGTGCCTGGGGAAGAACCTATTGATGATGAACCTCAACAGGCATTTGTTCCAATTTTGGTAGAACCTACTCTTGATCCTATTCTGGAGGAATTCCAAGGACCTAACCCTGCTGGAAGGGATATGAGCTATGCCTTGGTTATCAGCAGACAGAGGCAACGGTATAATGTAGAAGAGCCTGCTGATGGAGCTGCTGGAGAAATGGCTGGTGGAGTACCAGCACATGTCTTGGAAGAGTTGAGGGCAGTCAGGAATGACATAACACAGTTAAGGACTCAACTTGACAGACAGGAGCATAGGTTTGAAGAACTGATGAGCCTTGTGGACAACAATAGAAAGTCTACTGAGACAGTTGCTTCAAACTTCACATCTACACAATATGCTATTGCTGATCTAACACAAGATGTGAGAGGGATTAAACAGGGCAACACACTGAAAGAGAAGTTTTTGAAAGATCAACTTGCCTCTCTTCATCAGAAATTGGATAATCTTGCTGAAATACACAGACCTGCTGAACCTGCTGCTGCACCTCAACATACTGTACTAGATCCAAAACTAACTGAGAGGATAACTCTACTGGAGCAAACAGTGGAAGGAAGGATTACTGCAGTTGATACTAGAACTGAAATCATGGAGGGACAACTGAGTAATCTAGTAATCACCCAGGAGAGTGTTCATGGCATGTTGTCCCGTTTTGTTGATGATGTCAATAAGGGGGAGAGAGCCAAACAACAGTAGCAAAAGAGGCTGCTAGAATATTTGCAAAGAAAAGATGGGAAGATGACACAAATGCATTTAGAGAACCTGCACCTGGCAAACTTCCACTCATTGATGATCTTCTCAAAGAATATAAGAAGGTTTACAACGGCAAGAGAAGACCTTACCATGATAAAGGTTTCCATGAAGGACTAAATTCCTTTTTGGGACTTAAGTTTTGGGAAACAAGGGTGAAAGCATTGAGAGCTGCACATAGAGGTGAAAGAGGTGGTAGAGGTGGAAGGAGTTTACCTACCACCAATGCAAAGGAATCACTGAATGAATTTAAAGAAGTTTACATGCGCTTAGGCTTTAGAGTACATCAGATCAATCTTACTCTACCTGAGGCATAGAAATGGTGGAAAGAAGTGAATCCTCACATTGATTTCTCTCTTATTGAAAATGAATGGATGAGAGAAATGATTAGAGAAATAAGAGCTTATCAAGAGCAAGTAGAGAAGGCAAGAGAAGAAAGAGAAAGAAGACACTAGATCAGCACACTTTATCTACTTTATTAACTTACTGAATCTATACTGTAATAAGTTTGAACAACTGATTATAATGAGAAATGTCTTAGTTTGTTCTGTTTTTGTTTTTAATTTTTTTGCTTTGCTGTAAGGAGGGTATTGGCATCATCACCAAAAAGGGGGAAATTGTTGGCCTTATTTTTATGTTTTAGTGATGAGTGCCAGACTAGCTGTTATAGAGCAAAGGCAATAAGATGTCTAGACCAAGTGTATAAGTTTATTAGAGTTTGATCTTGCATAGGTTTGATCAAACAAGCATTGTAAATGGTCAGCTGACTTACAGCAGCAGACCTATCCAGATCAGTAGGGTACCTGAGTCAGTAGACTAGTTTAGGAACCTGCTGTGGACTGAAGGCTGAGGGCTCAAACTCAGTTATTGAAGGCTAAGGGATCAAAATTAGTAATTAAAGTCAAGGATATGCAATCAGAATTTAGGGAAGTTCTTGATGACCTAAACTGATTGCATATACCTTGTGTACAAGGTCTAAATTCCATAAGTTAAGTGGTGGTTGGAACTTGGTTATGATTAAATGGTGTAATCTAACTTCATAAATAAAAGTTAGATAAAAGAAGTCAGCTGCATTGTTTCATAAACACAGCAAAATATGGATCACCGATCGATATGTATTTCAAATACGACTCTCATGATCACGGGAACTCATTGATACATAATTCGAATTATTCAAAGGTTACATTGGAAGATTACAAAGAAAGGGACATCTAACAACCTCTGATTTTATCAAACAAATCAATGGTTAAGATTAAAGGGACGTTGGGATGATTTAGACCTTTATCCAATGGATACAAGTCAAAGGGTGGACAGACTGTATACTGTCAAAAAGGAATCTGACAGTGTCAGTCCCTAGGAACAGTAAAAAAAGCAAGTCAAATGGGACAAATCGAAAATGGCTATGTTTGAATTTCAAACATAAGTCACAAGGACTCCTGCCTATAAATAGAGGACTTCTAATTCAGATACAAGTGATGAATATTGATGAAAATTAAGGATCTATCTTGAGCTATCAGATTTCAATTGATCAAAACACCCTGCTGAGCCTACTGAGCATAAGGCTACTGATCCAGTAAATTTCTTCAAGTGTAATCTGCTTTCAAGCTACATCAAGTTTACACACTTGAAGACATCAAGCTGTTGATCATATCCTCCTGATCAAGCTGCTGAAAGCTGAATCACTTACTTGATTCAATCTTTGTTTTACAAGGAATCTACTGAAGACAGTGAAGCACATTTCTGTCAAGGACTGTTGTTTGTGATGGAGCTGGTGAAGAGGCAATCCTACCCTTCAAGGACCAGTGGAAGACTTTGGAGCAGCAATCCTACCTGTTCCAAGTGTTCAGTTTGTGAAGCCATAGTTATTGGTGAAGGACAAGCAACTTAGGGATTTTTGTAACAGCTACCTCAAGAATCTCTAGTGAATTACCTCCAATATCACAGGAGAAGAGTGGACTGACAGGATTACACCACCTGGAACCACTATAAAATCTGACTACTTACTTTCTGCATTTATATTCTGTATTTAGTATATCTAGCACATCAACCTACTGAATCTAGCAACTGAATCACACAGATACACTACTGAGTATCCAATACTTGGTATCATACTTTAACAACAAGTAATAAGGCTTAATTTTTGATATATTCCACTGCACAAATTCAGTAAACTCAACAGCCAGCAGACTGCTGAAGTTGCTGAGTTTGTTAACTCCAAAAGTTTTATGTGTTAAGTTTATTCACCCCCCCTCTAAACTTAACCAAAGCCTTTTCAAGGGACCAACAATAACAAAACCTATTACGATCCTAACTCCCGAAGGATCTAGCTGAGCTGCACCCAATCCGTAATGCCTTAGTACTGCTACCAATGCGGGGCACAACGGCAGCCTCAAACCCGCCTTCAACTGGGCCTCGTAAACAGTGAAGTATCCCCCCAGAGGATGTGAAGCAAAGGGACGAGGCTCTGCGGGGAGCAATGGAGCGAATTCTTCATGATTTATCCCATACTCCGTGTGGACGCTGCTTTGCGTCAAACACGAGGACAACCCGTGGCCCCCCATAATATCGTGAGTAGCCTTCTGAGTCTTATACCTGAAGAAAGGGTCGAAAGTACTTGATGTTGGCGCCAACGAAGGAGCAATGAGCAGTGGTTGAGGAGGAACCCAGGAGTCTCTTCAACAATCATAGACCTAGTCCAGGACTCCCTGATTATTGCTTCCGACCTAGGAGTAAGTGGCTCCTCTTCAGAGAAATCAGACATGTGGAAACAGACGTAGAATGAAGGAAAAAGGGGTGCAATAAGAATGGTTACTAGGTAACATCAAGGGAATGTAACCACGATTAAAATGACGTTTAAATAGAACCAGAGAGTAACCCCCCACTAACCTCAAAAAGCGGCCCCAAATAGGCAGTGAGCCTCATTTCCTAGAATGGCTATCATGAGTCATAAACTAGACTTGACACCTGGCAACCCCCCAATCTAACTTCTAAAATTACACTCTAGGGCATTCATGCCGAGCCACCATGGTAGATCCGAACCGACCCCCCCAGGATCGGCTGGATATAGGGGGCTTATGATGCTACCAGAAAATGGACCTACCTATACGGCACCTTCTCAGTGGCTCAACACTCAGTATGGAAAGAGAACAGGCGTCGAGTGACCCGATCGGGCCTGCATCTCCTTCTCCCTTGGGTCGGCCATACCTAGTGCCGACCCCCAATCCTCAAGGCCAGGTCCGGATTCAGCCCCAACCTGTGCGGGTCGGCCAACACTTGTAATCTAACCTACCTTTGACCAACCTTATCAGTTGGGCTAAGTCCCTCTCGGACCTATCATTCTACACACAAGATTCCGAGCTCATGACAGCTCGGCTATTCTCCCCGACTTCTGTAGGTCGGTCCAACTAGTCCGGCTCGGGCCACCTAAGCCGGCCAGAGTCGATGCCTAATCGTTTTCCCCATGTTTAGGATAAAGAGATAACTACGAAAGAATCTGGAGCCATAAGGACTCCAATCTCAATCATTAAATATGAATATTTGAATACCATATTTATCTCCTACAATCAAGGAGATTTACTGATCATAATCTTTTCCTTAGGGAACATGTTTACCATTGTCCATCATAGGCACGCCGCATTAAACCCTAGGGCATAAGCCCCTCTATATAAACTGTCCCTAAGGAACTACGGAGACTTGATTCCAATTCTATCGTTGGTGTTGGTCCCTTGAAAAGGCTTTGGTTAAGAATTGTTGGTCCCTTGAAAAGGCTTTGGTTAATTTTAGAGGGGGGGGGGGTGAATAAACTTAACACATAAAACTTTTGGAGTTAACAAACTCAGCAACTTCAGCAGCCTGCTGATGCTCAGTAGTCTGCTGACTATTGACTTTGCTGAATTTGTTGCAGCGGAATTTATTTAAATTAAGCCTTATTACTTGTTGTTAAAATATGATACCAAGTATTAGATACTCAGTAGTGTATGTGTGTGATTTAGTTGCTAGTTCAGTAGGTTGATGTGCTAAATATACTAAATGCAGAAAGTAAATGCAGAAAGTAAGTAAGCAGATTTTATAGTGGTTCTAGGTGGTGTAATCCTGTCAGTCCACTCTTCTCCTATGATGTTGGAGGTAATTCACTAGAGATTCTTGAGGTAGCAGTTACAAAAATCCCTAAGTTGCTTGTCTTTCACCAATAACTATGGCTTCACAAACTGAACACTTGGAACAGGTAGGATTGCTGCTCCAAAGTCTTCCACTGGTCCTTGAAGGGTAGGATTGCCTCTTCACCAGCTCCACCACAAACAACAGTCTTTGACAAATGTGTTCTTCTCTATCTTCAGTAGATTTCTTATAAAAGAAAGTTTGAATCAAGTAAGTGATTCAGCTTTCAGCAGCTTGATCAGGATGATATGATCAGCAGCTTGAGGTCTTCAAGTGTGTAAACTTGATGTAGCTTGAAAGCAGATTACACTTGAAGATGTTTTTGGGATCAGTAGCTTTATGCTCAGTAGGGTCAACAGGGTGAATTCTTGATAAGAATCTGAATCTCAAGATTATTACTTTGTTTTTCTCTCTAAAATCATCACTTGTATCTGAATTTAGAGTCCTCTATTTATAGGTAGGAATCCTTGTGACTTATGTTTGAAATTCAAACATAGCCGTTTCAGATTTGTCCCATTTGACTTGCTTTCTGTCATTGTTCAAAGTACTGACACTGTCAGAATGCTTTCTGACAGTTTACAATCTGTCCACCCTTTGACTTGTATCCATTGGATAATCTTCTGTTTCATCCCAACGTCCCTTTAATCTTAACCATTGATTTGTTTGATAAAATCAGAGGTTGTTAGCTGTCCTTTTCTTTGTAATATTCCAATGTATCCTTTGAATAATTCGGAATATATATCAGCAGGTTCCTGAGGGTATTAGTCTGCTGAAATATATATAAGTCAGCTAATCCAAGTTGCTGTGCTTATTAAAACACTTCAGCTGACTTTTCTTATATCTAACTTTTTATTATGAAGTTAGATTACACCATTTTTAATATAACTAAGTTTCAATCACCACTTAACTTATGGAACTTAGACCTTGTACACAAGGTATATGTAATCAGTTTAGGTCATCACAGACTTCCCTAAATTCTGATTCCATATCCTTGACTTTAAATACTAAGTTTGATCCCTTAGCCTTCAAAGAATCGAGTTTGATCCCTCGCCTTCAAAGAATCGAGTTTGAACCCTCAGCCTTCAGTCTTCAGTCTTCAGCAGGTTCCTATACTAGTCTACTGATACAGGTATCCTACTGATCTAGACAGGTCTGCTGATGAAATTCAGTTGACCTTTTACAGTTCTTTTTTGATCAAACTTATACAAGATCAAACTCTAATAATCCTATACATTTGATCTAGACATCTTTTTGTTTTTGCTCTATAACAGATAGTCTGGCACTCATCACTAAAACTTAAAATAAGTCGAACAATTTCCCCCTTTTTGGTGATGATGCCAATACCCTTCTTACAGCAAATCAAAAAGATTAAAAACAAAAACAGAACAAATTCAAGTCATTTCTCATTATAATCATTTGTTCAACAGTATTACAAGCTAGATTCAGCAAAAATAAAAAACATGTGTAAGTATGCTGATCTAGTGTCTCCTTTCTCTTTCTTCTCTTTCCTTCTCTTGCTGCTCAGAATATGCTCTTATCTCTCTAATCATTTCTCTCATCTATTCATTTTCAATAAGAGAGAAATCAATGTGAGGATTCACTTCTTTCCACCATTTCCATGCCTTAGGTAGAGTAAGGTTGATCTGATGTACTCTAAAGCCTAAACGCATGTATACTTCTTTGATTTCCTTATATGATTCCTTTGCATTGGTGGTAGGAAGACTTCTTCCACCTCTGCCACCTCTTCCACCTCTTCCACCTTCATCTGTTGATCTTAAAGCTTTAACCATTGCTTCCCAAAACTTGAGTCCCAGAAAAGAATTTAGTCCCTCATGGAAACCCTTGTCATGGTAAGGTCTTCTCTTGTTGTTGTACAGCTTCTTATATTCTCTGAGAAGATAATCAGTAAGTGGAAGTCTGCCAGGTGCAGGTTCTCTAAAAGCATTGGTGTCTGCTTCCCATCTCTTCTTAACAAAAATCCTAGCCGCCTCTTTTGCTACTGCTGCTTGGCTCTCTTCCCCCTTATTGACATCATCAACAAAATGGGACATCAGGCCATGAACACTCTCCTGTGTGATTACTAGATTATTCAGTTGACCCTCCATAATTTCAGTTCTTGTGTCAACTGCAGTAATCCTTTCTTGCATAGTCTGCTCCAGTAGATTGATCCTCTCAGTAAACTTAGGATCCAATCCAACAGGTTGAAGTGTTCCAGCAGGCTCAGCCACAGCAGGCTTAGGTGCCTCAGCAAGCTTGTCAAGTTTCTGGTGAATAGATTCAAATTGGTCTTTCAGAAACTTGCCCTTCAGTGTATTTCCTTGTCTGATCCCCTTTACATCCAGAGCAAGGTCAGCAAGATCATACTAAGTGGAAGTGATATTGGAGGCAACTGTTTCTGTAGTCCTCCCACTATTTTCCACCAGATTCATCAAATCTTCAAACCTCTGCTCTTGCCTGTCAAGTTGAGTTCTTAACCTTGTTATGTCATTTCTGACAGTCCTCAACTTATCCAAAATCTCTGCTGGTACCCCACCAGCCATTCCTCCAGCCATATGTCCAGCAGCTTCTTCAACATTGTATTGAGCCCTCTGTCTGCTGACAACCATGGCCAAGCTCATATCCCTTCCAGCAGGGTTAGGTCCTTGTAATTCCTCTAGAATTGGATCTAAGGCATGTTCTTCAAAAATAGGTACAAATGCCTGTTGTGGTTCATCAGCAATAGGTTCTTCCTCAGGCACTTGAAACTCCTCATCACTATAGTCATAGTCCAGCAGTTGTTCATCCTCATCAACAACAACAGTCTGCTGACTATCTTTACCTTCAGTGACCTTTCCTCCAGCAGGCTCTATTACATCAGCCTGTTCCTCAATAACAGCAGGGGTTTCCTCCAAACCCATATATGGTTCCAACCTATGTCCAGCTGCTGTTTGTACCTCAGCAACCTATACATCATGTTCCAACCTTTGTCTAGGTGCTGTCTGTTCTTCATCAACCTGAACCACCAGTTCCAACCTTTGTTCAGGTGCTGTCTGATCCTCAGCGGCCTGAACCTCCTCAACAATCAATGGTGATCCTTCAAATCCCATCACCATATCTAATCTCTGTGCTACCACCGTTTGTTCCTCAGTGATCAGCACTCTCTGTACAAGAATTTTAGGGAATTCAGCCATATTATCTCTTTGAAATTCCCTAACATCAGCAATCCTTCATAGAAAATTGGCAGTTTTGGATAGAGTGTCCTGAGTATCAATCCAGTCTTGATATTGAGCAGAATCCTCAGAACTGATATCAGGTTCACTATGATCAGTAACCCTCTCATCATCCAAAACTTCAGTCTGCTGATCCTCAGTAAGTGCAACAGATTCTTCAATGAAGACAGTGTCTATCTCACCAACCAGTCCGTTTGCACCAATATGTATACCCTCATTGATTTATGCCTCCGGATCATCCATGGTGAGATCTTCCAGATCCTCATCCATTTGACCAGTCTGCTGGCCCTCAGAAGACCTACCAGTATCAGTGGACTGTTGTATACTTGGTTCATTTATCAAAGCAGTCCCACTAATTTCTCCTGGACCAGAGGGATGATCATCACTAGAGTCAGATGATGATGAGTCATCACTATCTGATTCATCTCTAGGATCTCTTAGCTTGATACCCTCTTCTTTCATTTGCTCATCAAAAAGATCCATCAATCTTGATTCTAACAAGGCGGTATCAACTAGATCAAGTAAACTCTCCACTCCCAACTTCTCAAAAGCCCATTCCTCAAAATCTGTCATTGGTTCTGCAGCTGGCTTTTGTCTTTTATAAAACCCAAACTTCCATTGAAAGTAGTTTGCAACCAGTAGGAGTTTAGGATCAACATATCCTTCCTTCTTCTTCTTCTCATTTCTTTCAAAGGGCATGGTTGGCCTTCTAGGAGCATTATGTGTACCTTGCTGACCTCCAAAGGTCTCAACAAGTAGATTAAGATTTTTTTTCAACAGATGCTTCTAGGTCAGTAGGTTCTCTAGGTTGTACATTAGTGCCTGCCACCTCCATCTACTCAACACTTGGTTCCCCCTGACATATATGCTCATCAGCAGGGTTAGCAATAGATTGCTCTTCCCCCTGAACTATTACGGAACTTGCAGGTTCTTGTACCAACATTTCAACTTCCACATCATGTGCAACTCAGTAGTCTGCTGTGGTTCTTCAACAAGTTGCACAACAACAACTTGTGCAGCTTCAGTAGGCTTAGCAGCCTTTAAAGAGGAGGATTCAACAACTTTTACAGCAGGCTCAGGTTCAGCAGTCTGCTATGATTCTTCAGTAGGTTGCTCAACAACAACCTCTACTATCTCTGTAGGCTTAATAGTTGTTAGGGGCTCAGCCTCAATAGCCTCTTCTTCTTCCCTCTGAGCCTCCAGAATCCTTAACTGCTTCCCTTTCCCATGTTTCTTTTTCTTGGCAATTTCTTTCATTCTCTTAGAAAGTTCCTCTGATTCAATCTCAGTAGCCTTCCTCTTTCTACTGAATTCTTTCTGTTGCTCCTTCAAAACTTCAGCAACAGACTTTCTACTGAATTCTTTCTGTTGCTCCTTCAAAACTTCAGCAACAGACTTCTTCTTTGCAACTATAGCAGGGTCAGTAATTTCAATTTCAGCTGGACCTTCAGCAGACTCAGCAGACTCTATTGTTTGCTTCCTTGTCTTCCTAGGCTTTAACATTTCTGTTATCTTTCTTGTATCAGCAGCCTTTCTCTTTTCAACAGTCTTCTTGGGTGTAGCAAACTTAGCAACTTGCTTAACCTGTTCACCACCAGCATCATCATCTCCTCCATCATCACTCTCAGTGGCTTCATCATCCACATCTTCATCATCATCTAATCCAGGAATAGGAGTAGCAATTTCTGGTTTGTATCTGGATTTGTTAATCTTTTTAGATGAAATATCAGGTATCTGTAAATGATTCAACAAGGTCTGAATCAGTAGACCTAGGGGTTTGGTCTTGGACTTCCTTACACCATCTCTATCTTTAGTAAACACCTTCTTCATGTAGTGTATAAAGAATCCAGCCCAATCAAACTTCATACTTCTGCAGATAATGATCAGCAGGTCTTTTTTGGGTCCAGACAGTGTATCTAGACTCCCAATGAATCCTAAAATGGTCTTGGAAATTAATTTGCTCAGCAGGTTATACTCAAATCCAATATGCTTCACATTAATGCTTAGAGATGAAGATATCTTCTCATTTGTCTTTATTGCATCCACAAACTTCATTCTTGGCAGATTCATTGCTTCTGGATTGGTGGGAGCATTATTTCCAGGTCCAACATGAAATAGTTCTCTCAGTAGATCTGAAGATATTTCAATCTCTCTTCCATTAACTGTCATAGTGGAGGCCTCTCTACCTTCATGTGTAACAATATTCCTCCAGAATTCCAATACATTGACATATGAAATTCTCTCCAGTCTTCTATTCATAACATTCTCCAAACCAGCAAACCGTCTAATTCTTCGTCGTATGTTAATGGCTAGTTCAGTAGAGTGACAGTCAGTCACATAACCTCTTACACTTTGACTGGTGCCAATATGAACATCATCCTTGTTTGCCATTATAGATGAGAAAGATGAAGAAGAAAACTTTCAAATATGTGTTCACTCAAGATATTTGCAAAGAAATCGCAATCTGAGAGTTGTATGTATCCTCTGTGTATATGTCTGTACATAAAGCAGAAAGTAGTGGGTAGAAAACTGTCAGACACGCATTGTAGCATTAACCACGAATAAGTTATGAGTGAATGAAATCGTGACACGTGGCCCATAACTCATCCATAAAGATTTGTAACTGCTCGATCATGTAACCGCGGTTATAAGGATAGGATAAATATCCCGCTATTTTGCTTTTTGACTTTAGTAAAGTTTGACTGTAACGTATCCTTCAGCAGCCTTGTCATCAGTAGAGTTGGTTCAGCAGCCTGCTGATAAAGATGTCTCAACAGCCTGCTGATAGAGTTACTCTGCTGATCTTCAATCTTCCCTTGTTTTGTCCAACTGATAATACAAGATGAAGTTTAATACCAATGACTGATCTGTCAAGTGAGCTCACCCAACATGACAAAGACCAATCCCCTTGGCAACTTCATTTGCTCAATTGTCCAAATATAAATACATGGAATTGTTGATACCAATGGCTAATCTGCTAAGTGAGCTCACCCAACATAGCAAAGACTAATCCCCTTGGTGAATTCCAGTACATTGCTGATCATAGATGTATCAGTCAACTTTTATAATTCCAAGTTCTGTCCTTAACTTAGCAAATCTTTCACTGTCCAATGGTTTTGTGAAAATATCAGCTATTTGATCTTCGGTAGGGATATACAGAACCACCACATCTTTCTTTTCAATATGATCTCTTATAAAGTGATGTCTCACATCAATGTGCTTGGTTCTTGAGTGCAAAATAGGATTTTCTGTGATTACAATTGCACTTGTGTTATCACACATGATTAGAATTTCTCTTTCTTCAATTCCATAATCCCTTAATTGTTGTCTTAACCATAATATTTGTGCACAGCAACTTCCAGCAGCAATGTATTTAGCATCAGCAGTGGTAGTTGATATAGAATTATGTTTCTTACTGAACCAGGAAACCGGTCTATTTCCCATTAACTGACAGGTTCTTGTGGTGCTTTTTCTATCAATCTTACATCCAGCATAGTCAGAATCTGAGTAGGATATAACTTTGAAGGTTCCATCTTTTGAATACCAAATTCCTACATCCAAAGTCTCCTTTAGATATTTTACAACTCTTTTGACTGCAGCTAAATGACTTTCCTTAGGTTTTGATTGAAATCTTGCACAAACACCTACAACAACGGATATATCAGGTCTGTTGGCAGTAAGGTACAACAGACTGCCTATCATCCTTCTGTATAAAGTCTGATCAACATCTTTGCCATCTTTGTCTTCATCCAATCTAATATTTGTACTTATAGGAGTTGATACTCTGGTGTTGTTTTCCATACCAAACTTCTTCAGCAGCTCCTTGGTGTACTTGGTTTGATGAATGAAGATTCCATCTTTCATTTGTTTGACTTGTAAACCCAAAAAGTATTTCATTTCTCCTATCATACTCATTTGGAGTTTAATTTTCATCAAATTAGCAAACTTCTCACATAGCAATTCATTTTCAGAACCAAAAATTATGTCATCAACATAAATCTGTACCAGCAGGGTGTTGTTTCCTTCATTGATTCTGAAAAGAGTTTTGTCAATGGTACCTTTCGTAAAACCATTGTCCACCAAGAATTGAGATAAGGTCTTATACCATGCTCTTGGTGCTTGTTTCAAACCATAAAGTGCTTTATTGAGTCTGTACACTTTATCTCTTGATCTTTAACTTCAAAACCAGGAGGTTGCTGAACATAGACCTCCTCTTCAAAAATGCCATTCAAAAATGCACATTTGACATCTATCTGATATACTTCAAAGTTTTTATATGCAGCATATGCCAGGAATAATCTTATTGCTTCCAATCTTGCCACAGGGGCATATGTTTCATCAAAATATATTCCTTCTGCTTGAGAATAGCCTTTTGCTACTAGTCTGGCCTTATTCCTCACAATGGTACCAGATTCATCCAATTTGTTTATGTATACCCATTTTGTTCCAATGATGTTTGCATGATTAGGCCTTTCCACTAGTGTCCAAACTTGATTTCTTTCAAATTCATTCAATTCTTCTTGCATAGCAATTATCCAATCTGGATCTGATATTGCTTCTTCAACAACTTTAGGTTCCATTTGAGATAGAAAACATGTAAACTTTGCTTCTAATTGTCTTCTAGTCCTCACACCTTGCTGTATATTGCCAATAACTTGCTCAGCAGGGTGATCCCTTAACCATTGTGGATTTTGGTTAGATTGATTCTTAGAAACGTCATCTTCAGTAGGGTCTGCTATTTCTTCAACAGGGGGTTCAGCAGATCCTTGAACTGCTTCAGTTGTTGCATCAGTAGTGTTACCAGCAGGGGGTTCAGCAGGGGTAGAGTTAGAAACCTTTAAGTCATTAAACCTTTCCAAAACATCAACACATTCTGGATCAGTGACTTGTTGATTCTCAGCAGGTTCTGAATCTTCATCTTTCATTCCAGTGAACTTAGGTTCATCAAACACAACATTTATTGTTTCTTCATGTTTCAGTGTCCTTTTGTTCAATACCCTGAATGCCTTGCTGACAGAGGAATATCCTAAGAAGATTCCTTCATCTGATTTTGCTTGGAATGTCTTCAATTTCCCTTATGATTTAAGATAAAACATTTGCTTCCAAATGGATGAAAGTAAGATATATTAGGTTTTCTTCCATTTCAAGTTTCATAAGGTGTCTTCAGCAGCTTCTTGTTCACTGAGGTTCTATTTTGTGTATAGCATGTTGTATTAACTGCTTCAGCCCAATATCTTTCAGGCAATAATGCTTCACAAATCATAGTTCTTCCTGCTTCCTTTAAAGTTCTATTTCTTCTTTCGGCAACCCCATTTTGCTGAGTGTTCGGGGTCAAATTATAGTGTTTTTACTGATATATTTTACATCAATTTCCCCCGTATATGGATGTTTTTCATAGAAATCGAGCTTATAATCGATTAATTGAGTAAATAGTGTTTTTAATAGGTTAATTGCAAAATGTAACGATTTATGTGCTTAAATTGTGATTTTATGTTATTTTGGGATTGTGTTACGCTTTGGTATATTTTCCTATGTTATAGATACATATTTTGGCATGCAAGAGGATTAAATGATGAGGTTTTGCATGGAAGAGAAGTGAAATGGAAGGAAGATGGAGATAAAGCTTGGAATGAAGCTTTCAAGCAGCCGAACTTCCGATGCAGTTCTTGATATGATATACACTGATTTGACTCTGGACCTCAAGAGAAGATTTGTAGGGCTTGAAGAGAGGATTCTACAGGATTTTGAATCACTTCATTCCGACTTACGAGGCCCGAGATATGAGCGTTACAAGTTTGGATACTGTTGCTGAAACTACTGGAAAATGTCGTAATATACTCGTAATACGACGGGCTTATCAAAAAGGCGTTTTCTGAAGAAGAGTCCTTAATGAAAGTTGTAGAGTTTTCCGAGAGCTTAATTATGACATTCGGATCATAATTTTTGGAGGTCTACAACTCAAGATATGAATTTTAGAAATCTCCTACCTAAATTAGGATTAATCCAGCCGCATTTTTCATGCATTGCTTCAGCCGACATACATAATGCCAAATCCTAATTGGAAAAGGATTTAATTACAGCCGCCTTACTTCAAACAGCCGACATATATCCCTATATATATTTGCATGCTTGTTCAACCCTAATCCAATAATTCGACTTACACATTATTATTCCGGCCGCCAAATATATCACGGCGGCGGCAATTCGAGGAGTTCCAAGGCCGGTCACCCGAGCCTTGTGCTCGGGTGATCCGGGTTAGATTAGGATGTCGTTTTTCTTCCGTTTTCGATTCATGGATTCAATCATGTACCAAACTACGTGAGTTTATTTATTTAATTTATTCAGTCCTTATTCGTTTTTTATGATCTTTAATTTATTTTGTATCGTTCTATGATTTTGATGCTATGATGTGAATTAGATCGAGAGATCGATTTTCTATTGATACGTTTACAACATACGGAAGTTGCGTAGACTAGATCACCATAGAAAGATAGGATTTTTAATCATTAATGATGACAAGTTAATCGATTAATTATCTAGGTTGTTAGATTCTAAAATACGAGAGTTAACCTGAATCTACACCGAGTTTTGTTTGGTAAATCGATCTCAACATTCGGAAGATGAGAGATTGATAAATTGGATTCATTAAGGAATTAGGAATCCATAGCTTGAGATTAAATTCACTAAGGAATTAGGGATTTGTATCTCGTGTAAAGGTGAAACTACAATTTGAATTAAAATCGGAGATGAACTAGGATTGAAATCACTTGGTTTGTGCACTGTTTGATCCCATGTATCTTTAGTTTAGTTTAGGTTGTGTTATTTTATTTCGTAGGTTAGATTTATTTTAGTTGCTCTTTCGTTTATTTTATTTGTTCTTTCGTTTATTCGTTTTTCCTAAGTAACAATTGAAAGGAATTAGTGAAATTAGATTCAACATCCCAATTCCCTGTGGATCGACCCCTTACTTATCTCGCTCTACTATCAACAACCCGGTATTCGGCCGGTTAGGAGTTAGTTTTGCATATAGGTTAGGGTTTATAAATTTTCTTTTTGTTTAGTGATGCAAAATCCTCCGAACACTGAGGTGTACCACGACAGCGGCAAGTTGATGTAGTACACCATTCTGCTCACAGTATTCTCTTATAACTTTATTGAGAAATTCAGTACCCTTATCTGATCTGATCTTCACTACTATCAAAGTTTTCTCATTTTGCAATCTCTTCAAAAGTTCAGGCATCTTTTGAAGTGTTCACTTTTCTTGTTCATGAATACCACCCAAGTGTATCTTGAATAATCATCCACAACCACTAAAGTGTACTTCTTTCCTGTAACACTTGTTGGTGTTACTGGTCCAAATAGATCCTTATGCATCAGCTCCAAAACTCTTTTTGTTGACTGCTTTGTCTTTGATTTGAAGCTTGATTTTGTCTGTTTACCTTGCTGACAGGCATCACATATAGCATCCTTCTTGAATGTGATCTCAGGTAAACCAATCACCAGTTTCTTCTTCACCAACTGATTGATATCATCAAAGTTTAGATGATTCTACTTCTTATGCCATAGCCAACTAAGTTCTGACTTGGTATGCACAATCAGGCAGGTTTCTGGAACAGTAGTAGACCAATCCACAACATACATGTTTTGATGCCTTCTTCCAGCCAACACAACTTGATCACCTCTTTCACTAATGACAATACAGTTGTTTTTGTCAAAAGTGACCTTGTAACCCATGTCACAAAATTGTCCAGTGCTCAGTAGGTTGTAGTCCAGTCCTTCCACATATGTAACATTCCTGATTGTTAATCCATTTCTCACAAGTGTGCCACATCCTCTTGTGTATCCTGGTGTGTTTTTGTTGCCAAAATTCACTCTTGGACCATCCTTTGCCACAAATTTTGATAGACAGTGTTTATTCTTTGTCATATGTCTAGAACATCCACTGTCAAAGTACCAGACACACTACAAAACAAAGTTAATGCATTTTAGGTACCCAAAACTGTTTGGGTCTATAGTGGTCAGTGGCAAGCATGACCCTTGGAAAATTTCCATAAGGTCTTCTTTGAAAGGTATCATACTTTTGTTCATACATGTATTCTGCACATCCATAAGGTCTAACAATTGGTTGTGTAGTATTCACATATGCTTTCTAGCCTTTTGGAATATAATGCTGTTTAAAGTGATTTATTTTGTTAGAAGCACTAGCATAACCATTAGTTTGTTGTCTGTTAGGAGCAACCCTGTAGTATGGAGTCTGCTGAGGTCCCTGCTGAGGTCTTGTATAAGTCCTCTGCTGATTCCACTGCTTAGGTTTTACCCTAGCAGCATGGTTATACCTGTTGTTTCTAGCAGTAGGTGTAGGAATATTCCAATCCTCATCAGTAGGGAACAATGTACCTTTCCTCCTGAGATAAGTATTCCTAGAATGATTGACATTTTTAGGTTTAGGATTCTATCCTTGGAATATTTTTGATTTTTATTCTTTTGTGGTCCAGCAGACTTGGTAGCAGGTCTGCTATCAGTGGGCCTAGAAGGTACAACAACCCTACCTTTAGCTTTGTTCTTTTTGTTAGGTACTGTTGACCTTTTTGACTTCTGATTTTGCTTCCTTGAAGTCTTCCCAGTAAGCTTTACTGCCTCAGCAATCTTTTTGGGAGTTGGATCTTGTGCAGGCACAAACTTAGGACCAATTATGGTACTAGGTTCAGTGACCTTACTGAAACCACTCTTATTAGATTGTTGAGTTCCAAATCCAAGGCCTGTTCTATCACCATAAGGCCTTCCAGATTTGAATGCAGTGTAGGAACAAGATTGTTCAGCAAATTCAGCAGCTACTGAATGTACAACAGACTTACGTTGATTATGTCCAACTTCTTTTTCCTTACCCTTGAGAACTCTTAATTTAGCCTTTAATCTTTCAACTTCTGATTGAAGAGCTTCTTTTTCAGCCTTCACAATCTCATAACCAGATTGTATTATCCTCTGTTGATTCAGGATGGCATCAAAGGTTTCTTCATTGTCAGAATTTTTAAGATTTGACCCACAAGTTGATTCACAATCACTTCCAGCAGGAGTGTTAATAGATACATAATTGTATACCTCCTCTGTTTCATCCATATTTGCCATTAAAGCATAATCATCCAAATTAGCAACAAGTGCAGTATCATCAGATTCATTTCCTTTTTCTGATTCTACTTCATATCCTGATTCATCTTCAGCAACCATAGCTTTCTTGCCAGATCTTCTTTGTTGGCTCTTGCTCTTCAGTAGGTCTGGACAATCTGGTCTAAAATGTCCAGGTTTCTTGCAGTTGAAGCAAAGATAATCAGGATCCTTTTTATGTTTTAATTCAGGACAGTCAGGTTTGTAGTGTCCTGGTTTCTTGCAATGATAGAACAAGTAATCATTATCTTTCTTGGATTCTTCCTTCTTCTTTTCACTGAATTTCATTGTGAAATTCCTTGGATAACCCTTTCCTGTTTTCAGCATTCTAATTTTCTTGCTCAGTAGGGCAATTTGCTCTTGCATTTCATCCAGTAGATCATCTTGAGCTGCTGATGTTTCTTCTTGATGTGTAGCAGCCAATGTAGTGGTCTTTGGTTCTTCTTTTTCTGTTTCAGGTACAAGTTTCTTACTGAATTCATATTCCTTGAGGTCTGAAAATAATTTAAAGGTGTATTCTTCATGCAAACTCCTCATTTCTTCTATGGCAGTCACCTTAATCTCCCAAACTTCTTTTGCAGGTAATGCTTCCAAGATTTTTGAGTTGATTTCTTCCTGTGAGTACTTCACACTCAGTAGGGTGAGTTCATCCATGATTGCATTGAATCTTGACTCCATTTGTTCAATGGTTTCATTTGGTTTGGTTTTGAACTCCTGAAACTTCTTCTTTGCCACACTGATCTTATTCTTCTTGATAGCATCAGTGGCTTCACAGATTAACTGTAACTTATCCCAAAGTTCTTTTGCAGTCTTGCAATATTTCACTTTCATGTACATATTGCTATCCAAGGTTCTATATATGATATCAATAGCAATATTTTTGAGGTTGCATCTTTTTATATCTTCAGCAGTCCATTCTCTTTTTGGCTTTGGAATGTACTGAGTTTCATTATCCACGGTTATGGCTTTTGTGATTTCCAGTGGTCCATCAGTCAGCACATCCATCATTTCATCATGTGTTGCAGCTAGATAAGCCTACATACGACGTTTATACTCATCAAAATGATCTAAAGAACACATCAACATTGTTCTAGCATACTGGTTGTTATCCATGATGCAAAGCTTTGAAAATCAGAAACTTGAAAAAGTTTTCAAAGTATTTTCACAAGCACAACAAGTAGGATTACTTCCTTACAGAAGCACTGCTCCGATACCAATTGTTAGTCCCTTGAAAAGGCTTTGGTTAATTTTAGAGGGGGGGTGAATAAACTTAACACTTAAAACTTTTGGATTTAACAATCTCAGCAACTTCAGCAGCCTGCTGATGCTCAGTAGTCTGCTGACTATTGACTTAACTGAATTTGTTGCAGGGGGATATGTTTAAATTAAGCCTTATTACTTGTTGTTAAAATATGATACCAAGTATTAGATACTCAGTAGTGTATGTGTGTGATTCAGTTGCTAGTTCAGTAGGTTGATGTGCTAAATATACTAAATGCAGAAAGTAAGTAAGCAGATTTTATAGTGGTTCCAGGTGGTGTAATCCTGTCAGTCCACTCTTCTCCTGTGATGTTGGAGGTGATTCACTAGAGATTCTTTAGGCAGCAGTTACAAAAATCCCTAAGTTGCTTGTCCTTCACCAATAACTATGGCGTCACAAACTGTAATCTAATACGTAAGCAGCTTGAGGAACGAGATCTCAAGTGCAGTCTAAATCACCCCAAAACAAATCCCCTCGTTTTAATCTTCATATTCTAAGTGTTTCTCCAGGCTATCACCAAGAGTAAGAACCCTAAATTAGAAGGAGACGATATTTGGATCGTCAGTCTTCTTTTGGGTTTTCTTCTTGCCCTTGGAAGAGGTCACTAGCAACACTTTCTTACCCTTACCAACAGTGCCCTCAGTAGTCTTGAGCATGTTCAATAACTCCACGAGGGAGCAATCAATCTTGTTCATGTGATAATTCATCACAAACTGCGAGTAAGAGTCCGGTAGAGATTGTAGAATCAAGTCAATTTAACTCACGGTCCATATGATGGCCTAGCTTCTCAAGCCTCTCTATGTTTCCGATCATATTCAGCACATGCGACCCAACTGGAGTGCCTGGAGCCATCTTGCAACCAAAAAGGGCCTTTAAGACCTCGTAAATCTTAGTGCAAGACTAAGAAGTATAGAACTCCTTCAAGTGACCAATGATGCTGTAAAAAACCATAGACTCATGCTCTTTCTGAAGTTCCGGTGTCATAGAAGCATGCATGATGCAAGTGGCCTCAACACTGTCAGAACAATGCTTTCTATGCTTCCGAACCAATTCCTCATTGGAAGCATCTTCAGGCTCCTCAGTTAAGGGCATGTCCAAATCATAGCCAAGGTTTTCATGTCTCAAAACGATTTTGAGAGTTCTTTCCCAGTCGAGAAAGTTTGTTTCGTCAAGCTTTTTATCAATGATAAAACAAAGGTTCAATTTGTTCGACATTTCGGCAACAATAAATTAAAGATAAAATAAGTACTTGTTCATGCATACAAAACCAAAAATTTGCACTTTAAAATTTATCTAGGTTTTGCTCCCACTAGCCAACCATTCACAATTGGCTTTCAAGAATTTAGATTAATTGCTTAGTAACTAGGACCCAATCTAGTCACCTCAATTCCCGACGGCGGTCGATCAATCAAGACAATTTCGAAAGTTAGGTACTCCTACCTGTCGCATCACATGCGACTCCTAGTGGTTGACTAGTCAACTCTTTGACAGTTCACATCTCTATGTGGTAGTCCACCCGTTGTCTCTGAAATCAGATGGCCCTGACGGTGGCCAATCCGAAAGACTGTAGTCGAATCATAACCCGGTATTCGTGAGATCTCATACGATCTTATCAAAATAACGACGATATACCCGATGTAGGTCAACTACCGATTGTGGTCGATCAGTTGGATCCGAACAAGGGTTCTTCACCGTCATTATAATATTGGGAGACAATATACGACTCGATTTTTGTTATGGGAATAATTTTTAAATTAATTCACTTATTAATTTTTCATTTAATTACGGTCTCATCTATTACGTGCATATTTCTACGTTATCAACATAAAGTAAAACTGTTGGAAATAATATTTGTGTTTTGATGATGATTCATCACGTAATTAATAAGATCACTTACAACCTATGATGATGAAATCATAACTAGCTGTTATAGTGCATAATAAAAGAAGAAGCAAGAAACAGTCTAGAGAAAAGTGTATAAGTTCTATTTAGAGTCTGAATCTTGTATAGGTTAATTCAGACAAGCTTTGTAATAGATATGAACTAGGAAAACAGCTAAGTCGTAACAAGAAAAATGAGTTTATATATGAAGAACTGAGGGAACAGACTCAGTTATGCAAGAACTGAAGAAGATAAGCTCGCTGAGGGACACAGACTCAGTTGGCCTATCTAAAAAGACTGAAGAACTGAGGGACACAGACTCAGTTATTGAAGACTGAAGAACTAAGGTGGCAAACTCAGTTAGAAGCTGATCAAGTCGTGACTATACATCAGGATATAGGCAAATCCGTGGTGACCTGAAACTGAACTATAGATCATGTAAAGCTGAATAATCTTAATGACAAAGATTATCAGTTATCAGGAGAAGAAGGAAGCTGAATGGTGTACTCCGACTTAGTCATTAAGAGTCGGATGTCAAGAACATAAGGTACTCAGTTTTGAAGAAGAGTAGAAAACAGAGTTAAGGCCTTGTTAAATATTAATGTGAACTGACCAAATGACAAAAGGTCGTACATATGAACGTTAGTTAAACGACAAATGTAATGGCTACAAGAGCTAGTTGACCGTTACATCACCCCTATAAATACACAGAGAAAAAGGATTGAGAAGAGAGGATTGGAGAAGTTTTGAATAGCACATATCTAAAGATCCAGATCCAGAAAATCATATTTCATATCTAGAAAAAGGGGAAGCCAACAGAATTGCCTTGGAGATTTAAAAGAAAGATCCAGTAACCCATTAAGGGGGAAGAAGGCATCTTGGAGCTACAATGCCATATCTAGAAGAATCAGACAGCTCACTGAATTAATCCTTGATTAATTCTAAACCTAACCTTTGTGAAAAAGGGTTGGCTGTGCATAGTTTCAGGAGAGCAATTCCACCTTTCCTCAAACGGTTGCAACTTTGTTGCCACAGCTGTTGGTGCAGTCTACGGACTGTGTGTATGTCAGTGGTGAGCTGCTGAAGGAGTCATTCCATCTCTGAAGGATTAGTGTGCAGAATGAAGGGAGCAATTCTACCTTTCTTCATTATGTGTAGACAGTGAAACTATGGTGTCGTGAAGGACTGTCATAGGCTACGATTTTGTAACGGTTATCTCAAGATTCTAGTGATACCTCCTACACCACAGGAGAAGGGGAGACGTACGGGATTACACCACCCGGAACTTCCATAAACAAATATTGCAATGATTTACTTTATGCATTTATATTTGTGCTTTGAATGATTTAATTATTACTTTATCTTTTCACTCAGCAAACACTAGACACTGAGTCAGCACAAAACTGATACATAGGAGGTTCAGATATTTATTGACCATCTATTGCACTAAAGGCTAGTTTTATCCGCTGCCAGTTGACTAAACTAAGAATAAGTCAGTATTGACTTATACTCAGTTGAGTTAGCTGAACTCCACACAAGTTAAGGGACAGGAACAAAACTGAACTGAGCATCAGTTTAAAGTTTCGGAGAAACTCAGTTCCTGGGGGACTTTCAGCTTTAGAAAAGTGTTTTTGGTTACAAGTTTATTCACCCCCCCCCCTCTAAACTTGTGTTAGCCTTTCCAAGGGACCAACAAAAACCTTCACCATTCCGCGCACAAAATAACCGGTATGATCATGGACTTTTCCTAGGTGCTGTTTCGAATACAAACTGACGAAACCGTGAGTCACAATCTAAGGGTAGCTGCAACCGCCAACAGGATCTCTATGTCTTCTTTTCGTTGGCCTTTATCTTCCGCTCCATTCTTGTTACATAAAATCTATCTAATAGGGGAGCTAACGGGAATGGGGTAACTACAGAAAGTAAACTAGGTCACTTTCTTCATATTGGCCTAGGACAATTTTGAAACCATTAAAAACATCACACACATCTATCTTATTGGTCGAGTCCATGATCAATCGAGGTCCATATAATCATATATCGCACATTATCTAATCCATACAATAAAATCTTATGAAAAAGACAAAACTAAAATTAACTACTTGCGTCTTACTTTATCAAATCAAATAATCAATTAACATTTAATTAATTAAATTACTTCAATCGAAATAAAATTAACGATTAATTTTGAAAATGATTTCAATTTTAATTATAATTATCAGAAGTGTTCAAATAAAATAAAAATAAAATTAGATCTCTTTTGTTTCTTTTCTTTTGATTCCTAATCAAAAGGAATGCCTTTGGTTTCCAAAACCAAAAGGCATCAACCTAGGCCCTTTCCAAAATCAAAATTTGAAAAATGCATAGGTTAATCATAGGTCTATAATTGTGGACCATAAACCAACCCTATTATACCATAGTGCCATGTGGCATCTGAATGGTCCAAACTATTTGAGCCATTGGTTAGCCATATGATATTAACTAAACTAAGAGATATCAATGTACCATAAAAATTCACAAAGCAGCAAAACAAAAATTTTGGGGTCCACCAAAAGCCACCAGCTGATGCCGACCACCACAGGGTCAGCCGACGCCGCCGGCGTGCTCAAGGTGGGGCGCCGCCGCCAGTCGGCCAAGCAGCCCCATCGCGGAATTAATTTTTATTTATTTTTTCTTCTTCTGTGAATTTGAATCATGCATCTATTTTGTTAGAAATATTCTAGTTTTAATGATGAGTGCCAGACTAGCAGTTATAGAGCAAAGGCAAAAAGATGTCAATGTTCGATGTATAGGTTTTCTAGAGTTTGATCTTTGTATAGTTTTGATCAAACAAGCACTGCAAAGAGGTCAGCTGACTTGATCAGCAGACCTATCTAGGTCAGTAGAGTGTCTAGGACCTACTGATGGTTGAAGGCTGAGGGTTCAAACTCAGTAATGAAGGCTAAGGGATCAAACTTGGTATTAAAAGTCAAGGATATGAGATCAGAATTTAGGTAAGTCTGTGATGGCCTAAACTGATCAGATATACCTTGTGTCGAAGGTCTAAGTTCCATAAAAAGTAATGTGATGATTGGAACTTGGTTATGTTTAAAAAGTTGTACTCTAACTTTATAACAAAAAGTTAGATGAGAAGCAGTCAACTGAGATGTTTGTAAAATACAGCAGACTAAGAGTCAGTTGACCATCTATGTACATCAGCAGACTTATACAATAGGTGTCTGTTGAATGTAAAGGTCAAATTAACCCAAGTTTCTGGAAGATTAAATGGATAATGATGAATTACAAGCATTGGATTAATCTGTCAATCAATGGCTAAGATGAAAGGGACGTTGTAAGGATTTCAGAGCCATATTTAAAAGGATTTATTTCATTGGTTGACAGACTGTCAGGAAGACACTGACAGTGTCAGTAAGGTACAACAGAGGGAATTTTAGGAATATTCAAAGAATCCTATAACGGTTGTATTTGAAATTCAAATTCAAATCACAGGATTTGCACCTATAAATAGAAGACCCCTGATTCAAATTATACATAAGAGCAAGAGAAAAACAACTAAGTATTTTGAGCATGAACAAGCAATATTGATCAAGTGCAATCTTACCCTGCTGATACAATCTGAGCTTTAACTTACTGATCAAGAATTTTCTTGAAGTGTTTCTACAATCAAGTTTTATCTAGTATACACACTTGAAGACAACAAGCTGCTGATCTTTTCATCCTGATCAAAGCTTTCTAAAAGCTAAATCACTTTCTTGATTCAACCTCTTCTTTTTCAAGAAGAACCTGAGACAGAGAAGCACTGCTAAAGTGGCAAGGACTGTTGTGTTTTGTGGTGAAGCTGGTGAAGAGACAATCCTACCCTTCAAGGACCAGTGGAATACTTAGGAGCAGCAATCCTACCTATTTCTAGTGTTCGGTTTGTGAAGCCATAGTCATTGATCAAAGACAAACAATTTAGGGATTATTGTAACAGCTATCTCAAAAGTCTTTAGTGAATTTCCTCCAACATCACAGGAGAAGAGTGGACTGACAGGATTACATCACCTGAAACCACTATAAAACTTGCCTACTTTACTTTACTGCATTTACTTCCTGCACATTACTTTATTTGCATGTTTATCACATCAATCTGCTGAATTAGCTACTAGAATCACACTACTTGCACTACTGAGTATCTAATACTTAGTATCATCTTTAAACAACAAGTATCAAGGTTTAATTTAACATATTCCGCTGCAACAGATTCAATAGTTTCAATAGTCAGCAGACTACTGAAGGTCAGCAGACTATTGACCCTGCTGAGTTTGTAAACCCCGAAAAGTTTTAAGTGTTAAGTTTATTCACCCCCCTATAAACTTAACCAAATATTTTTCAAGGGACTAACAATTGGTATTGGAGCAGATCTTCTGTTCTGAAGTATCCTACTTGTTGTGCTTGTGAAAAATCTTTGAAAACCTTTTCAAGTTTCTGTTTTCAAGTTTTTGCATCATGGATAACAACCAGTATGCTACGACAATATTGATGTGCTCTCTAGATCATTGTGAAGAGTATAAACGTCGGATGCAGGCTTATCTAGCTGCAACTGATGATGAGATGATGGATGTGCTGATTGATGGACCACTTGAGATCACCAAAGTCATAACTGTGTATGATCAAAATCAAACTATTCCAAAACCAAAGAGTGAATGGTGTGCTGAAGATAGGAAAATAGCAAACCTGAACAATATTGCTATTGATATTATCAACAGAACTCTAGATAGCAATATGTATATGAAGGTGAAAGACTGCAAAACTGCCAAATAACTATGGGAGAGATTGCAACTTATCTGTGAAGGCACGGATGCAATCAAAAAGAACAAGATCAATGTGGCCAAGAAAAAGTTTTAAGAGTTCAAGATGAAATCAAATGAGACCATTGAACATATGGAATCTAGGTTCAATGCAATTCTGGATGAACTCATCTTGTTGAATGTTGTTTATACAAAAGAAGATATCAACACCAAGATTCTCAAAGCTTTGCCTGCAATAGAAGTCTGGGAAATGAAGGTCACTACAATGGAGGAGTCTAGGAGACTACATGAGGAAGACACCTTCAAATTATTTTCTAATCTCAAAGCTTATGAATTCAGCAAGGATCTTGTTGCAAGTGCTGAGAAAGAAGCAACAAAGACAACATCACTGGCTGCCACTCATAAAGAAGAATCATCAAGTGTTCAAGATGATGTTCTAGATGAAATGCAAGAGCAAATAGCCCTACTAACCAAAAGTATAAGAATGATGAAATCTGGAAAAGCATCTGCAAGGAATTCTGGCAAGAAAACTACTGAGAAAAAGGAAGAATCAAAGAAGGATCATGACTTTTTGTGCTTCAATTGCAAGAAACCTAGACACTTCAAACCTAATTGTCCTGAGTTAAAACAAAAGAAGGATCCTGACTACCTATGCTTTAACTGCAAGAAGCCTGGACATTTTAGACCTGACAGTCTAGACCTGCTGAAGAACAAAGGTCATCAGAGGAGACCTGGTAGAAAAGCATTGGTTGCTGATGACTATGAAGTGGAATCTGAAAAAAGAAATGAATCAGATGACACTACTCTAATAGCACATATGGATGATTATGCTTTCATGGCTCACATGGATGAAACTGGGGAGGTATACAAATCTGTATCTGTTAACTCCCCGGCTGGAAGTGAATGTGAATCTACTGGTGGTTCCAATCCAAAAATTTCTAACATGGAAAAGCCTCTAGTTTCCATTCTTAATCAACTGAGGATAACACAATCTGGTGACGAGATTGTGAAGGCTGAAAGAGAAACACTTTAAGCCGAAATCCAAAGATTGAATGCTGAATTGAGAATTCTCAAAGGCAGGGAAAAGGATTATGAATAGAATTAGTATAAGTCTGCTGCACTAGTAGTGGCAACTGAATCTGCTGCACAATCAAGTTCCACAACTGCATTCTAATCTGGGAAGCCTTATGGTGATAGAACATGCCTTGGATTTGACACTCAACAACCTTCTAATGATGGATCACATAAGGCTGCCGAACCTTGAGTAAGAATTCATCCTAAGTTTGTGGCTGCACAAGATCCAACACCTCAAAAGGTTGCTGAGGCAGTAAAGCCTACTGAGAATGCTTCAAAGAAGCAAAATCAGAAGTCCAAAGGGACAGCAGCACCTAACAAAAAGGGTATATCTAAAGGTAAAGCTGCTGGACCCTCTACCCACTGATAGCAGACTTGCAGCAAAGTCTGCTGGACCACAAAAGGGTAAAAACCAGAAATATTCCAAGGATAAGAATGTTAAACCCAAGAATGTTAATCATTCAAGGGATACTTATCTCAGGGGGAAATGCAGATTGTTCCCTATTGATGAAGACTGGAATATTCCTGCCCCTGCTGCTAGAAACAATAGATGTAACTGTTGGAATAGTGTCCTAAACCCAATCGGGTTGGACCGGATCCGACCGGGTCGGATCATTTCTACTATTTCTTTATGTTTATACATATGTTAAATGGCTATTATGTTGTCATATATATGTTCTTCAAAAGAACCAATTATGAATTGTTATATGATAACGTCCTTAGTATTAAACTGTGATAGAGAAACCATGATAAGCGATTATGGTTGATGAGATCTCTAATCACTTTAATAAGTTTGATACTTAAATGTCTCTAGGCTGATGTACTATTAAACAGGGCATTGATAGTACGAACAGGCTAGCACGTATTAGATGTCTTCTGTCTTTAAGGCAGGGATAGATCTCGTCTATCGAAGTGTAGAGACACTTGGACTGTACGTGGACGTGTATTAGAGAATGTGTACGTTAGACTGACCCACTTACACGGATAAGTGTCACACTATGTGACGGTTGTGTAATTATCCTTAAGACCGGAGTCTTCATGGCATCACGGTGTGGATTGCCATGCTTTGACACTATTGAGGTTTCCCCTAGCCACGGGGCGATCATGCGGTAGTGATTGGGTATGATACTGAAGCATGCGGAGTATACATGATTGGTCGTCCGGGAATCGCGTATCCTATGATTGGGATCGAATATCCGAAATGGCCTTCTTATAAGGAATGTCTTACTCTCGTGAATCTTTGAAAAGTGGGAGTAAACGAGTTACTTCGAGAGAGCTTGATATCCGGATTATAAGATACGGCCGTTAATGTTTGACACTCGACGTACGACCGTATGGATATTATTACAGCGATAGGATTGTAAGTTACACGGTAACTGTTTCACATGAAAGGTAGTAGTCATTGCATTTGACTCTTCCGATGATTGGGGGTCACGGTGTGTTGCTAGACGCTATCCCGTGATCGTTAGGCATGAAGGGCATTTTCGTAATTTGCACTTTGTGTCTACGGCCAACATATTCGGAAGCCTATCGGGTCACACACATATGAACATCTAGTCGGATTAAAATGTGGTTATAGATGACAACCAAATAAGGAAAGTTTATCTCGAGACTATAAAGGTTATAGTGGTAAATTAATATGGTGGTATTTATTTATTATGAATAAATTAAATACAAGATATTAATAGTATTATATTAATTAAAGAATATTCCGGAAGCCAATTTACGGCTAAAGGTGGCGCCAATATTAGTGTATAAAGATACACTTGGATTGTGCAATTTAATTAATGGTATTACCAAATATTAATATATATATATATATATATATATATATATATATATATATATATATATATATATATATATATATATATATTTTATATATATATATATATATATATATATATAATATTATATATATATATATATATATATATATATATATATATATATATATATATATAATATTTATGTTTTATTCTCGATTAGTAAAACCAAATTATGACTGTTACCTTTTGAGAAACGTTCTCAAATATGGTTAAGTAATTTTAATCCTTTTAAAATAAGCAATGACATGAGCAATCCCGTTATAGTAGTTAGAGACAAGGAGATTACATAATTGATACAGTGCTCCGAGACTTTAATTATTAATGAAAGCGGAAGCTCATGATATGATTAAATCATTTGAAATAAGTTTCAACGAATTAGTCATATATTGGATACGATCCAAGATGATCATTCAGTCATACGATGACAATTAATTCAAACGTTGGATAAGAATGACCACATCTAATTTTGGAAAGGTTGTTTTCAAAATTGTAAGATTTAAGTATCGACTTAATTCTATCATTGCTTAAAGGTTAATTAAATGGTCAATGTTTTGATACAATTCGAAAGGTTGAATAAACTATTTAATAAACTTTAGATTTTCTTTATGAAAGGAAATTAAAGACATGGCTCTTATGATCTTTCTTAAGTCTTATGAAGACTACAATAAGAAACATTTTTCAAGTGCATAAAGCATTAAAAAGAAAGTTAGGGCATGTGCTTAAATAGAGAACTTATTGAAGTTTCTATTCTAGGCAGGTGAGTTGAGATAAATCTATCTAAGTTCAAGTCAACTCTTAGATATATGATATCTTGCGAGTGTGATTAAATTAGAAAGATTAAGTACAGATATGGAAGGTGAAGCAAACGTTGTAACACTTACCACACTCTGGATCTAGAAAACTGGAAGGGAACTAAATAAATGTTATCATGTTCCGGTTCTTATGAAGAACATACTTTCAGTTATTTGTTAGGATTTAGTAGACATATTCAATCGTAAAGAATAAATGTTATTCCGATAAAGTTGGAAGGTCACTGAATCTAACATACTAGATTGATGTCACTATATAGATGATATATGTGATGGGATCTCAACTAAATATTTGTATGGTTATTATCCTTGATTTATGGTTACTCTAGGCACAGTCTCTATGGAAGGGAAGCGTGTAATCAAACGTCATTCTGATGATGCTGAACCATATGATTATGAATCATGTGGGTTATACGTATCTTATCCAAAGAGGACTAAAATACCCTTTTAAGAAAAGGTTATGAAACCTAAAAGATTGACTAAAGCCTAAACATATTGATGTTTGTTGGCTTGTGACAATTTATACCATAAACAATTGTTTGTCTCTCTCTTGGACTATTTTTAGAAATAGTTGAATGTACTTATTGAAGTACGACAATTCGGAAAGCCCGAAAAGTTCGAGCTAGTACGAATATGAGATTGATGAGTTACTTAGGAATTAATCTTCAATTGGATTGAAGTAATTAATACCTGAAGGGTGTTTCAGAAGTCGTCTGAAAAAGAATAAGATTCTCCTTTGAAGGATACCATATTTGGGATACGCAATTAGATTGTGTTCCCAGAATGGAAGCAACACTTTATATGATAAAGATGTGACGCAAGCCATGCGAAGTATCCCTTACCCGTTTCGGGATAGTGCCCTTATACTTAACCGAGTTCCAAAGATAAAGGTTGAATAAATTCCATATTAGATATGGAAGAGGATAATGTCGAATCTACCTTAACTGATGATTTGAAGTTGTCGTAGGCATAGTCAGAACGGCTTGAAGCCTAGTACGACATATGCAACTTTGTGGAATATCTTAGATAGCACGCTGGATATTATTTACTTGTCCGCGGAGCAAAATGTTTGTCTCCAAACATGATGTCTTCAAAGGAAGTGTTTCTTCCAAAAGAAACAGTGGGAGTGAATCAGATCTCAAAAGAATTTGAGAACCACAAAGATACATTCAACCAATGGAACATGAGCAGACGCCACATAGAGATGAGGTGTAGGACACTGCTCAATGCACACAAAAGTTCTGTAAGTCTGTGGATAACCTCAAGCCTGAAAAGGCCGCTGGTATGTTCATCTCGAAGAATGAATATCTCACGACTTATGAAAGAATGTTTGAAAGGCAAGATTGAGAGATATGGCTATGAGCCATAAAATCAGAATTAGATTCCATTAGTGACAACCAGGTTGTGGGAATGTCCTTGAAAGGATGACATGGATAGTAATATGATTACCATCAGGCTATACTGACGGCTGAGGGGTACGGGGTGTAAACCTTGTAATTACCTTTATGCTGCCAGCTGAGCCCAGTTCTAATCAGATGATGCTTGTTATAACTTCGTATCATGGCTATATGATAGTGTTGAAGACGTTGGGTAGAAAGCTCGATGTTCATAGACGATAACATGATATGTAAGCCCACGAGATCCATTTATGGACTCAAACAAGTTTCTCTAGACGATTTCTTTGTTAGATAATCAAAGGATTTTGATTTAGTCAAAAGAAGGATATGCCCCATGTGCAATATGGATAGTGGGAGTGTGTTACGATTTTGAGTAAGGTATTGGATATCTCTCTCGAGAATTGTCACCCCATGTCACAGTCAATTAATGTTTGGTAGTTCAAGGTCTTTACGAAAGCACTTGGATTAGCAGTTCTTATTTTAGAAATAAGAATCTATAGTGATAGATTGAACTGCTATTAGATTATAGTTTACCTATATAGATGTGATGCTAAAAGAAGTTTAGCATAGATCACGACAGGGGATACTGCTAGCCGGTGTTCTCAAGATCTATCTATGTTAGGACATTGGTCCTAAAGATAAGGTGAAAGATGATGCTTATGGAAGGTTTCCTTAGCTACTGCGATAGGAACCATCTTATAGGTGATGCCGGATGTTCATAGTCCATGAATAGTCATGAGCAAGTATGAAAGTAAATCTGGTGAATGTCGAGAATATCCTTAAACAAGTTAAGGATGGTTTCCTAGTTTATTGAAACTTTGAATTAAATAAACGTGGATATACAGACATATATCCTAAGTCTTATGAAGGCGAGTGGGAGCTACTGTCTGGGTTTGCAATCACTTTGAAAAAGTGATACAGTGAGCTGGAAATGTTCTTAGCTATGGGTCACTGTAAATTCTACAACTAGGCCAAAACACAGTAGTGCCTTAGAGGCGCAGCGGGAGCAGAACATGGATCTAGAAGGTTCATTCCTGAACCTTGTACGGTTCTTCCACCTTTTTATATAGCTGATATAGTAAGTGGATTCATTGCTTGAAGCAAAGGACCAGGGTCTCGTCAGAGATTCGTGTGTGTGTTGAGGCGGTTCCTTTGACTTGGTCATTTGGAACATCATATGAAGATAGTCTGAGTCCCCATGGATAGCGATCCGTTTATGGCTAGGGTTAGTTGCGAGTGTTACATGAGATTCTTGTGTTTCAACTTGGTCTTGTGTGTACGAGTGATTGGTTTTAGTCCAACTGGGAGATTGTTGGAATAGTGTCCTAAACCCAATCGGGTTGGACCGGATCCGACCGGGCCGGATCATTTCTACTATTTCTTTATGTTTATACATATGTTAAATGGCTTTTATGTTGTCATATATCTGTTCTTCTAAAGAACCAATTATGAATTGTTATATGATAACGTCCTTAGTATTAAACTGTGATAGAGAAACCATGATAAGCAATTATGGTTGATGAGATCTCTAATCACTTTAATAAGTTTGATACTTAAATGTCTCTAGGCTGATGTACTATTAAACAGGGCATTGATAGTATGAACAGGCTAGCACGTATTAGATGTCTTCTGTCTTTAGGGCAGGGATAGATCTCGTCTATCGAAGTGTAGAGACACTTGGACTGTATGTGGACGTGTATTAGAGAATGCGTACGTTAGAATGACCCACTTACACGGATAAGTGTCACACTATGTGACGGTTGTATAATTATCCTTAAGACCGGAGTCTTCATGGCATCACGGTGTGGATTGTCATGCTTTGACACTGTTGAGGTTTCCCCTAGCCACGGGGCGATCATGCGGTAGTGATTGGGTATGATACTGAAGCATGCGGAGTATACATGATTGGTCGTCCGGGAATCGCGTATCCTATGATTGGGATCGAATATCCGAAATGGCCTTCTTATAAGGAATGTCTTACTCTCGTGAATCTTTGCAAAGTGGGAGTAAACGAGTTACTTCGAGAGAGCTTGATATCCAGATTATAAGATACGGTCGTTAATGTTTGACACTCGACGTACGACCGTATGGATATTATTACAGCGATAGGATTGTAAGTTACACGGTAATTGTTTCACATGAAAGGTAGTAGTCATTGCATTTGACTCTTCCGATGATTGGGGGTCACGGTGTGTTGCTAGACGCTATCCCGTAATCGTTAGGAATGAAGGGCATTTTCGTAATTTGCACTTTGTGTCTACGGCCAACATATTCGGAAGCCTATCGGGTCACACACATATGAACATCTAGTCGGATTAAAATGTGGTTATAGATGATAACCAAATAAGGAAAGTTTATCTCGAGACTATAAAGGTTATAGTGGTAAATTAATATGGTGGTATTTATTTATTATGAATAAATTAAATACAAGATATTAATAATATTATATTAATTAAAGAATATTCCGGAAGCCAATTTATGGCTAAAGGTGGCGCCAATATTAGTGTATAAAGATACACTTGGATTGTGCAATTTAATTAATGGTATTACCAAATATTAATATTAGATATTAATATATATATATATATATATATATATATATATATATATATATATATATATATATATATATATATATAATTGTGAATCCATGCGTGGCTTGTACATATTGATGTACATGTACACATTTGGATAGTTATATATATAATATATAGATTTTTATTTGTAATAATATATATGTGATATATATATATGTGTAAATTGATTTATGGTAATAAGATAAATATAGTCAATATAAGATATTGACAAAATCTTGGAAATATTCAATATAAGATATTGACAATATCCTAGATTTATTTAATATGAGATGTTGTAATAAATGAGATAAATCAATCAATTATATTTTCGTTATTTTATTAGAAAAAGGTTTTCTTCCTTTCTACTCTATTTGGGGCGCCACTTCTACTATAAATAAGAGGTGGGTGTCAAGCTCTTTTGTACATCATAATTCCATGAGCTAATAGTTCTTGAGTAAAATAGAGAGCATCCTATAGAGAGTTGGAGAGAGGGGAAAAGGGCCGGTCTAGCAACCGGAGTTTTCCAATAGCAATCCATGATGGGATTCCGGCGGGCTGTTCGTGTGGACTAGCGGTAGAGGCCGAACACTTGGGCGGCTCTATGCAGAACTACTCTTCTTAGACGGTCAAAGCGTCGATCTTATAAATCAACCAAGGTAACCACCGTCTATCACTTATTTGTTTATTGCTTAAACGAAGTCGATCTTGGGTAAAAGGAAATCAAAATTTTGAATTCCGCTGCGTTCCCGTGTAGATTTCCTAACAGTAACTATAATGCTAAGGCTAGACCTCAACAGTGGGATCAGTAGAGGATTCAACAGAGACCTCACCAATGTATTCAGTAGAGACCTTAGCAGAGACCATAATATATGGTTGTTCCTAACAGACATCAATCATATGGTTATGCTAATTCTTCCAACAACAGAAATCACTTCTAACAACATTATGTTCCAAAAGGCCAGAAACCATATATGTATGATACACAACCAAACACTATATTCTATGGAAAGTAGTATATATATATATATATATATATATATATATATATATATATATATATATATATATATATATATATATATATATATATATAAGGAAAGTGCAACACTTTTCAAAGAAGACCTTGTGGAAACTTGCCAATGGTTGTGCTTACCACTGACCACTATGGACCCAAACAGGTTTGGGGTACCTAAAGCTCAATAATTTGTTTTGTAGGGTGTCTGGTACTTTGACAGTGGATGTTCCTGACATATGACCAGAGTAAGCACTGTTTGTTAAATTATGTGTCAAGAGATGGACCAAAAGTTAATCTTGGAAACAAAGATACACTAGGATATACAAGAGGATATGGAACACTGGTGAAGAGTGGTTTCACAATAAAAAATGTTGCGTATGTTGAAGGCTTAGACTACAATCTACGGAGCACCGGTCAATTTTGTGACATAGGCTAAAAAATCACTTTTGACAAAGATAACTGCATTGTCATGAGTGAAATGGGAGAACAGGTTGTACTTGCTGGAAGAAGACAACAAAAAATGTATGTGGTGGACTGGACCACTGCTCTTCCAGAAGCCTGTCTTATTATGCATACAAATTCGGAACTTAACTGGTTATGGCACAAGAAGTTGAATCATCTAAATGTTGGTCCCATAGAAGGGTGAAACTATAGTCAGAGGGGGGTGAATGACTATAGTGGAGTTTCAAAAACTTTTCTTATGTTTTAAAAGCTTTTGGGCAGTGGATAAGTCCCTTATTACTATGTTGTTCTCAAATCAGTTTAGACAATCACAGATATAAGTTATGATCTAGGCAATTTAAATAAATGCTGTAAAGTAAATTGCAGAAAGTAAATTGACACAAGGCTTATAGTGGTTCAGGGTGGTGTAATCCCTTAATCCACTCTTCTCCTATGATGATTGGAGGAATTCACTATTGTTTTCACAGATACAATAGTATGATTGTCCTTGACTTCCCAAGCTTCACAATCTACAAGACTATCACTCCTTAACTGCAATAGCTTCAGTGATTCAGTCTCTTTCACTGCTCCTTGAGATCAAAATCCTTCAGCAGCTATCACAGACACAACTCCTTCTCAGATTGCTTCTGATTGAGTTGCTTCAGTTTGATGTGAATGAGATTCACAAACTTGCTTGATCAATCTCAGTGCTGAATATAAAATTGTAGTTCTGATGTCTGAGTTGATCTCTAGATAAGTCCTTGTAAGTTCAGAGAGAAGGCTTTTCAAATTGACAGAGTTTCTGCTTCCTTTTTTTTTTGCTTTTGTTAATCGTTGTTTATTTTTCTGTCAATGCCTTCTATTTATAGCCTTGAATATCCTTGATTTGAAATTCCGTCTGTTGGCTAAATTAATGAGGGAATGATCCTTGATTTTATTCTTGATTCCCCCTTAATTGTATTCTCCTTGATTTCAGTGATCGGATTTTTCCTTCAAATATATAGCAGAAAATCCATCCTTGATTGATCCTCTATTGATTGTGCATTTAATGCATGATCTTTTGAATCTTCATCATATTCCAAAATCTGATTTGTTAAGATTTACTTCGCCGTTCTCAGAGCGGTTGAGTGATTCATCTGACTTCGCCGTTCTAGATCTTCCTTCACCGTTTTGTCTTCACTCAGCCGAAAGTCAGTTTACTGCGCCGATTCACTGTTTTCTTCATTGTTTAAGTATGAGGAGAATCTTGTACTTCACTGATCCTTGATTGGGGTGAGATTAGTGTACACCATATTTGAATATTAAGTTTCATCACTTGAAACATAACTTAGACTTATCCAAGGTCATCACAGACTTTCTTGGTTATAAGTCAGACCATGATGTCTTCATTACTTCTCTGCTGGTGCTTGGCTGGCTTCACTCTGCCGAAAGTCTATTTTTACTTTGTCGTCCTACCAACTAGTACAATACTTGTCTGACTCAACATATACAACATGTCAGACTCTAAGTAAAGACTTATATAGAGAATTCTAACCTATTTCAGGCTTGCTATAACAGCTAGTATGGCTATCATCAAAACATAATAAAATGTTCCTAACACTAAACTTTGATGATATCAATCAGTTGGTGAAGAAGAATTTGGTGATTCGTTACCTGAGATCATATAAAAGAAAGATGGAATATGTGATGCCTGTCAGCAAGGTAAACAAACAAAATCAAACTTCAAGTCAAAGACTCAACAATCAACCAAAAGAGTGTTGGAGCTGATGCATATGGATATTTTTGGACCAGTAATTCCAACAAGCATAACTGGAAAGAAATACACTCTAGTAGTGGTGGATGATTATTCAAGATACACTTAGGTGATTTTCATGAACAAGAAAAGTGAAACACATCAAAAGATGCCTGAACTTTTGAAGAGATTACAAAATGAGAAAAGTTTGACAGTTGTAAAAATCATATCAGACAAGGGTACTGAGTTTCTAAACAAAGTCATAAGAGAATATTGTGAACAAAATGGTGTGCTGCATCAATTAGCCGCTGCTGGAAACTATCAGCAAAATGGGGTTGCTGAGAGAAGAAACATAACCTTAAAGGAAGCAGGAAGGACTATGATATGTGAAGCAATGTTACCTGAAGGTACTGGACTGAAGCAGTCAATACATCATGCTACACACAGAATAGAACCTCAGTGAACAAGAAACTGATGAAGATACCTTATGAGATTTGGAATAAAGAAAGCCAAACATATCATACTTCCATCAATTTGGGAGTAAGTGTTTTATCTTAAATCATAAGGAGCAACTGAAGACCTTCCAACCTAAATCAGATGAAGGAATCTTCTTGGGATACTCTTCAGTCGGCAAGACTTTCAGGGTGTTGAACAAAAGAACACTTAAACATGAAGAGTCCACACATGTTGTTTTTGATGAACCTAAGTTCACTAGAATGGAGGATGAAGAAGTTTCAGAACCTACCATAAACTTAGAAATAAAAGACCTTGAATATGTGGTAATTATAAGAAATCTAAATGAGTTAAAGGTTTCTGATCCTGGAAAGGATGCAACAATAGTCAATGCACCTGCTGAAGAACCTGCTGGTGATACAACTGATACAGCTCAAGGATCTATTGATCCCCTTACTAAACCAACAACAGACCCTATTGAAGATCAGGTTCCAGTAAATCAAGCAAACCAAGATTTACAATGGTTGAAGGAACACCTTGCTGAACTAGTAATTGGTCATGTACAGCAAGGTGTAAGGACAAGAAGACAACTAGAAGCCATATGCTTTCTGTCTCAAAGGGAACCTAAAGTTGTTGAAGAAGCAATTTCTGATCCTGATTGGATAATTTCTATGCAAGAAGAATTGAATGAGTTTGAAAGAAACCAAGCTTGGACACTAGTTGACAGGCCTGATCATGCAAACATAATTGTTACAAAATGGGTATACAGAAAAAAACTTGATGAATCTGGTACCACTGTTAGAAACTAGGCCATACTAGTGGCAAAGGGCTATTCATAAGTTGAAGGAATAGACTTTGATGAAACATATGCCCCAGTTGCAAGATTGGAAGTTATAAGACTGTTTCTGGCATATGCTGCATGCAAAAACTTCAAGGTTTACCAGATGGATGTAAAGAGTGCACTTCTTAATGGCATTCTGGAAGAGGAGGTTTATGTTCAGCAACCTCCTGGTTTTGAAGTTAAAGTTCAAGAAGATGAAGTGTATTCACTCAACAAGGCACTTTAGGGACTAAATCAAGCACCAAGAGCTTGGTATGAGACTTTATCTCAATTCTTGGTGAATAATGGTTTTACCAAAGGAACCATTGACAAGACTCTTTTCAAAATCAATGAAGGAGATAGCACCTTGCTGGTGCATATTTATGTGGATGACATCATATTTGGTTCTGAAAATGAAGTGTTATGTGAAAAGTTTGCCAATCTCATGAAAAGCAAGTTCCAAGTGAGTATGATAGGAGAAATGAACTATTTCTTAGGAGTGTACATCAAGCAGATTCATGATGGTATCTTTATTCATCAAACAAAATACACCAAGGAGCTACAGAGAAAGTTTGGAATGGAAAATAACACCAAAGTATCAACTCCTATGGGTACAAGAATCAGGTTGGATGAAGATAAAGAAGGTAAAGATATTGATCAAACTTTATACAGAAGGATGATAGAAAGTCTGTTGTACCTCACTACCAGCAGACCTGATATATCCTTTACAGTGGGTGTTTGTGCAAGATTTCAATCAAAAACCTAAAGAAAGTCACTTAGCTACTATTAAAAGGATTCTCAAGTATCTTAAAGAGACTTTGGGAGTAGGGTTATAGTATTCAAAAGATGGAAGCTTCAAATTTATATTACGCAGATTCTGATTATGCTGGATGCATGATTGATAGTAAAAGCACCACAGGAACTTGTCAGTTGATGGGAAATAGACTTGTTTCCTGGTTTAGCAAGAAGCAGAATTCTATATCAACTTCCACTGCTGAAGCTGAATACATTGCTGCTGAGAGCTGCTTGTGCACAAGTCCTAGGGTTAAGACAGCAATTAAGGGATTATGGGATTGAAGAAAGAGAAATTCCCATAATGTGTGACATTACAAGTGCAATAGCCATCACAGAAAATCCTGTCTGGCACTCAAGAACCAAACACATTGATGTAAGACATCACTTTATATGAGATCGCGTGGAAAAGAAAGATGTTGTGGTTTTCTACATTCCTACTGAAGATCAACTTGCTGACATCTTTACAAAGCCATTGGACAAAGAGAGGTTTGCTAAGTTAAGAACTGAACTTGGCATTATCAAGGTTGACTAAGTCTTTAATGATCAGAAGAGTACTGGAATTCACCAAAGGGACAAGTCTTTGCTCTGCTGGGTGCATTCACTTGCCAGAGTAGTCATTGGTATCAACAATTCCAAGTACTCATATAGTTTGGACAATTGAGAAAATAAAGTTTCCAAGAGGATTGTTATTTGCCCTGTTGGGTGAGCTCACTTGGCATATCAGTCATTGGTATTAAACTTCATCTTGTATTATCAATTGGTTAAAACTATGGTGTATAAAGATCAGCTGTGCATTCTATACATCAGCAGGCTGCTGAACCTACTGAAGTATATCAGCAGAGTGTAGCCACCCTGACCCTGCTGAAGATCAAGTCTATTAAAGGCAAAGGCTGCTGAATGTTATGTTGCTGATATAGTCAGACTTTAATGAAAGGCAACAGTGGAGCAAATGGATATTTATCTTATCTTTATTACTGCTGTTACAAGGACACAACCGTTACTACACTAGTGGGATCAGTTAGTGGGACATGTGGCATTACCATATTAATTTCAGTCTTAAATCGTGCATAGTGATACAGTACGTGCATAGTACTTGCCTGAGGTGTCCTACCCACTACATCTGCCTATATATATACACATGTTGTATATACGGGAATCACATTATATCCTCGGATATTTCTTGCAAGTGTGAAAGCAAAAGTTTCAATCTTAATCTTCTTCATTGTCTCAAATTCTATCTATCAATGGCGGCTGAAGATGTGTATCTGGGATCTAGTCAAAGTGTTAGAGGATATGTCATAGATGCAAATGTAACAGAACTGGCAATGATTCTGGGAAGAAGAATAAGAAGATATGAAGGCCTAGAAAATGTACTCAACATCAGATTGGAAAAGATTTCTTACAAAATGATTGTGATTTTTGGAGAAACATGGTGATTAGAGCGGATACAGAAGTGTTTACAACAACTGTAAATGCTCAGGAGATTGCGGTTACTACAGACCTGCTAAGAGAGGTCTTTGAATTTAGTGAAGGAAATGGAGCTCCTACAAATCCGGAGTCTACGGAGTTATCAAAGTTAGAATTTGTGGAATCAATTAGAACAAATCCAAATGCACCAGTTGCCTTGAATATCAATGTTAAAAATATTGCTTTTGAGTACAACCTGCGGAGCAAGTACATTGCAATGAACCTTTTAGGTTTAGTTGGTAGTTAAGATATATTATCAGGACCTAAAATAGGCCTGATGATTATCATTTCCAAGGAGTATGAAATTTGACTGGGCTGGGTTCTTTATACATTATATGAAAAAGGTAATGACTGATGAGAAAGAAACCATCAAGAAGAGGATTATAGATAAGAAACCGGTTGGATATATGGATTCAGGTTTCTTTGTCAAGGAAAAACCTTTGGGTTTGATGATTTAGACCTTGCTGAATCATTTGGAGATTGTTAATGTTGCTCCCTCCACCATTACAAGGCAAGATACAAGCCATAAAAATTAACACTCCCATTCCTGGCTTAGATGATGATGATGTGGTACAAGAAGTGGAAAGTGATGACAATCAGGAACAAAGAACAAAAACACGAGATGATGTTCAACCTGATGCATCAAAGAAGACCACAGAGAAGAGAAAGGCTACTGATACAAGGGAAATAATAGAGATCATAAAGCCAAAGAGGTCAAAGCAACCAGTAGAAACTGCTAAGTCTACTGAAGAACCTGCTGATGTGCCTACTGAGCCTGCTGAGCCTGTTAAGAAGACTGTTGTAGATATACATAGAGAACTGGTCAGAGAGGCATCAAAGAAAAGAAAATCAATCAGCAAGGAGCAATTGGAACAAACTCCTGTTGGTTCGCCAGATAGACCTTCCAAGAGACAAAAACAAGTTGCCAAAAAGAAGGGAAGATATGGCATATGGAAAGAGTTGAGGATTCTGGAGGAACAAAGGGTAGAGAAAGAAGAAGTTTTTGTTGAGATAGAGCCTACTGTGGAGGTCACTAAGGTGTTGGAAAACCCTGCTGAGAATGCAATAAGCAAGGGGGAAGATAAGATGGATGAGATCCCTACTGAGGAACATACAATTCAGTGGGAAGAAAGTGTACAACAACTGGAAGTAGTGGTAACAAATGTAAGATTCTATTGATATTTTTTTTGTTTGTCCCTTGAAAAGGATTTAGTTAAGTTTAGAGGGAGGGTGAATAAACTTAACACTTAAAACTTTTGGAGTTGACAAACTCAGCAAGGTCGTAGCCTGCTGACTATCAGTAGTCTGCTAACCACTCAGTAGTCTACTGACCATTAATGTTACTGAATTTGTTGCAGCAGAATATATGTAAATTAAGCCTTATTACTTGTTGTTAAAAGATGATACTAAGTATTGGATACTCAGTGGTGTAAGTGTGTGATTCAGTTGCTAGTTCAGTAGGTTGATGTGATCAGTATACTAAATGCAGAAAGTAAGTGCAGAAAGTAAGTAGGCAAATTTATAGTGGTTCCAGGTGGTGTAATCCTGTCAGTCCACTCTTCTCCTATGATGTTGAAGGAAATTCACTAGAGATCCTTGAAGTTGCAGTTACAAAAATCCCTAAGCTGTTTGTCCTTCACCAATGACTATGGCTTCTCAAACTGAACACTTGAAACAGGTAGGATTGCTGCTCCAAAGTATTCCACTGGTCCTTGAAGGGTAGGATTGCATTTTCACCAGCTCCACCACACACACAACAGTTCTTGACACCCAAAAGATGCTTCTATGTCTTCAGCCAGTTTCTTGCAAAAGAAAGATTGACTCAAATAAATGATTCAGTTGTCAGCAGCTTGATCAGGATGAAATGATCAGCAGCTTGATGTCTTCAAGTGTGTATACTTGATGAAACTTGATAGCAGGTTACACTTGAAGAGATTTCTTGATCAGTAAGTTTAAGCTCAGTGTAGGTCAGCAGGGTGATTTTCTTGATCAAAAACTTGATAGCTTCGAATAGATTATTTTTGCTTCTTAATTTTCATCACTTGTATCTGAATCAGGAGTCTTCTATTTAAAGATGAGAATCATGTGACTTATGTTTGAATTTCAAACATGGCCGTTTCAGACTTGTCTCCATCTTGACTTGCTTTTGTCACTGTTCATAGGACTGACGCTATCAGTCAGCTTTTTGTCAGTTTTCAGACTATCCACCCTTTCACTTGTATCCATTGGATAAAGCTCTGAATCTTTCCAACGTTCCTGTTATCTTGACCATTGATTTGTTGACAAAATCAAGGCTTGTAATCCATCATTATCCTTTTAATCTTCCAATGTAACCTTTGATTAAATCGAGAATTTTACTCAGCAAATATCTGAAGTATATCAGCCTACTGATGTACATATCTGTCAGCAGGTTTAAGTCTGTTGTGTTTTAATAAAACTTCAGCTGACTTCTTCTTATCTAACTTTTTATTGTGAAGTTAGAGTACACCATTTTGAACATAATTAAGTTCCAATCACCACTTAACATATGGAGCTTAGACCTTGTACACAAAGTATATGTAATCAGTTTAAGTCATCACAGACATCCCTAAATTCAGATTCCATGTCCTTGACGTTAAATACTAAGTTTGATCCCTTAGCCTTCAATAACTGAGTTTGAACCCTCATCCTTCAATCTTCAACAGGTCCCAAGTAAGTCTACTGACCTAGACACTCTACTGACCTAGACAGGTCTACTGATAAAGTCAGCTGACTATTTATAGTGCTTGCTTGATCAAACCTATACAAAGATCAAACTCTAATAAACCTATACATTTGATCTAGACATCTTTTTTCCTTTGCTCTATAACAACTAGTCTGGCACTCATCATTAAAACTTAAAATATGTCCAACATTTGTGTCTGTTGAAGAAACTATGTCTCACTTAGTTGAGACATTTGGCAGTCAACAAGTTGATAAATCTGCTGTAAGGAAGCCTTCCATGCCTTATGAAAGGAAGACTAAGAAGCCTAAGGAGAATCCTGATTTTAAGAGGATCACACAGTATTTTGCATGTAAGTTTGGCTTTTACAAGAAACAGAAGCCTGCAGCAGACCCCATGACTGGATTTGAAGAGTGGGTTTTTGGAACTCTTGGGGTAGAAAATTTGTTAGGATTGATTGATACATCTTTCCTAAAAATGAGACTGCTGGAAATAATTGAGGATGGAAGAAAGAAAGGAAGCATTATGTTCAAAGATAAAAAATTCACACCTTTTGATGATAGTTCTGATTCAAATGATGATTATCCTATGCATCTTGGAGAGTCCAGTAGAATTTTAAAGGAAAAATCTACGGAGCCTGCTGGACAAGGATCTACTGAGAAGACCACAGAGCAACCTGCTATGGAAGATAAGTCTGCTGAGGGTCAGCAGACTGATGATATAGAACAAGAATTGTTTGCTGCTTTCACTAAAGATTTGGAAGTACAGATTGCTGCAGCAACACTTTTTGAAGATGCAATTTTAATGAATACTGTTGAAGTTGTTATGGTTGAGCAGACTGATATCATTTTGGAGGAATCTGCTTAATATCAAGATAGCATTGATACTGATGAAACTTTAGCACAGGCTGTTGAAGTCTGAAGAGAAATTGCTACAGTGGGTGGTGTTTTGGAAGAAAACATGAATGTTTTTCATAGTGTTTTAGAGATTGAGGTTCAGTCTGCAGAGTTTCAGACAGCAACTGAACAAAGGTCGGAACTGGAGGTCCAAAATACTGAGGATCATATAGTACTTGGACAAAGGTTGGATTTGTTATTGGGATTGGAGGAATCCCATATCATCAGCATGGAACTTGCTGAGGATGATGCTCATGCTGCCACCATAGAACCTGCTGAACAAGGTGTCCCTGTTGTTGATAAAAGCAAAGAGGCTGCTGAAGAAGAATCAGATGAGCAACTGTTGGATTATGATTTCAGTGATGAGGAATTCCAGCTACCACAACCAGAGGAAGAAGAATCTGTCCATGATCATTTCTCTGATATGGATGAGCAAGATGATGATCCCTTTGTATTGGACATGACAAGAGCAATTGTGGTAAGAATACCAAGACCTGGAGATAATGTTGAAGAATCAGCTGAGAATTTTGCTGGAAATATAGCTGGTATTGCTGCCACAGTACCAGCATACATTTTGGAAGAACTGAGAGCTGTTAGAGAAGATATTACACAGTTATGAAATTAGTTAAAAAATAGTGAGCAGAGATTTGAAGATCTCATAAATTTGGTGGAAAATAGAGGCAGAACCACTGAATCTACTGCATCAAGTGTCACAAAACTACAGTTCAAATTCAGAGAAATTTATGAGAATCTTGACAAGGTGTCCAGTGCAGCAAAACTCAATCACAAGGCTATTACTGAATCTCTTATCAATCTAAGCAAGAAAGTTGATAAGATGGCTGAGACATCAACCCCTGTTTGATCCTAAAATCTTGGACAGGATGAATCTGCTGGAGCAAACAATAGAATGCTGGATTACTTCAGTTGATACAAGAATAGAAATAATAGAAGGACAACTGAATAATTTGGTTAATACACAGGAAAGTGTTTTAGGCCTGTTAAACTGTTTTATTGATGATGTCAATAAGAGGGAAGAAGGGCAAACAGAAGCAAAAGAGGCGGCAAGAGTTGACAACAAGAAGAGGTTTGAGGCTAATGTTAATTCTTTTAGAGCACCTACACCTGGAAGAGTACATTTGACAGATGATTTGCTGAAAGAGTTCAAGACTGCATACTGTGCAAGAAGGAAACCTTACCATGATATGACTTTCATAGAAGGTCTAGAAGCTTTCCTTGCAAACAAATTGTGGGAAACAAGGATTAAGTTCTTAAGAGCTACATCAAGAGGAGGTCACAGAGGAGCTCATGGAGGAAGAGGTCGACTGCTGAACAGAGACTGAGGAACTTGTCAGCAAATGACTCTTTGGAAGAATTCAAGCATTTCTATATGAGACAAGGATGCAATTGGCAAAGCACACAGTTGACTCTACCTGAGGCTTGGAAGATATGGAAGTTCATACATACTTGGATTGATTTCTCTACACTTGAAAATCAATGGATGCTAGAAGTGGTTAAGGAAATCAGGGAGTATCAACAGAAGAGAGATCAAGATAGAGACAGGAACTACATCAGCAGACTCATATTTATGCTTTTTATCTTTATCCTGATTCTAGTTGTAATACCTTTTGAACAAGTTTGAACCTCAATAATATATGAATGAAATTTGTTCTGTTTTTAGTGTTTTTACCTTTTTGCTTTGCTGTAAGGAGGATATTGGCATCATCACTAAAAAGGGGGAAATTGTTAGACATATTCTAGTTTTAATGCTGAGTGTCAGACTAGTTGTAATAGAGCAAAGACAAAAAGATGTCTAGATTGAATGTATAGGTTTACTAAAGTTTGATCTTTGTATAGGTTTGATCAATCAGGCACTGTAAAAAGGTCAGCTGACTTGATCAGTAGACCTATCTAGGTCAGTTGAGTGTCTAGGTTAGTAGAGTGTCTAGGACATGCTGATGGTTGAAGGCTGAGGGTTCAAACTCAGTAATGAAGGCTAAGGGATCAAACATAGTATTAAAAGTCAAGGAAATGGGATTAGAATTTAGGTTAAGTCTGTGATGGCCTAAACTGATCACATATACCTTGTCTTGAATGTCTAAGATCCATAAAAAGTAAAGTGATGATTGGAACATGGTTATGTTTAAAAAGGTGTACTCTAACTTCACAATAAAAAGTTAGATGAGAAGCAGTCAGCTGAGATGTTTATAAAACATAGCAGGCTAAGAGTCAGTTGACCATATATGTACATTAGTAGACTTTTAAAACAGGTGTCTGCTGAATGTAAAGGTCAAATTAATCCAAGTTTCTGAAAGATTAAATAGATAAGGAGGAATTACAAGCATTGGATTAATTAGTCAATCAATGGCTAAGATGAAAGGGACATTGTAAGGATTTCAGAGCCATATTTAAAAGGATTTATTTCACTGGTTGATAGACGGACTGTCAGGAGGACACTGACAGTGTCATTAAGGTACAACAGAGGGAATTTCAGGAATATTCAGAAAATCCTATCACGGTTGTATTTGAAATTCAAATTCAAATCACACGATTTGCACCTATAAATAGAGACCCCTGATTTAGATTATACATAAGAGCAAGAGAAAAACAACTAAGTATTTTGAGAAGGAACAAGCAATATCGATCAAGTTTAATCTTACCCTGCTGATACAATCTGAGCTTTAACTTACTGATCAAGAATTTTCTTCAAGTGTTTCTGCAATCAAGTTCTATCCAGTATACACACTTGAAGACTACAAGCTGCTGATCTTTTCATCCTGATCAATGCTTGCTGAAAGCTGAATCACTTCTTGATTCAACCCCTTCTTTTTCAAGAAGAACCTAAAGACAGAAAAGCACTGCTGAAGTGTCAAGGACTGTTGTGTTATGTGGTGAAGCTGGTGAAGAGGCAATCCTACCCTTCCAGGACCAGTGGAATACTTAGGAGCAGCAATCCTACCTATTTTTAGTGTTCAGTTTGTGAAGCCATAGTTATTGGCCAAGGACAAACAATTTAGGATTTTTGTAACAGCTATCTCAAATGTCTCTTGTTAATTTCCTCCAACATCATAGGAGAAGAGTGGACTAACAGGATTACACCACCTGGAACCACTATAAAACTTGCCTACTTTAATTTACTGCATTTACTTTCTGCACCTTACTTTATTTGCATGTTTATCACATCAATCTGCTGAATTAGCAACTGGAATCACACTACTTGCACTACTAAGTATCTAATACTTAGTATCATCTTCAAACAACAAGTATCGAGGCTTAATTTAACATATTCCATTGCAACAGATTCAATAGTTTCAAAAGTCAGCAGACTACTGAAGGTCAGAAGACTATTGACCCTACTGAGTTTGTAAACTCCAAAACATTTTAAATGTTAAGTTTATTCACCCCCCCACCCCTCCCTCTAAACTTAACCAAAGCCTTTTCAAGGGACCAACATATTTAATTACTACGCAATTTATTTAATAATTATTGCTTAAGTTCGATGTTCTCTATGATACCACTGTTAGAAAATCAACTAGTTTTATGCAGCGGAATTTAAAAAATGTATTTCCGATCCCAAGATCGACTCCATTCAAAATAATAAACACATTAAGTAGTTGACGGTGAATACCTTGTTTGATCTATAAGATTGAAGCTTTGGCCGTCTAAAGAGAGTAATCGTGCATGCAAGCCATCCACGTGTCCGGCCTCTATCAATATCCATACGAGCACCTCGCCGGAATCCTCCTTGGATAGCTACTAGACAAACCCAGTTGCTAGACTAACCTTTTCTCTCTCTCAATAACTCTCTTTAAGAAGCCCTCGGTTTATTTTGTAAATTAGAACTCTTCTTATTGTGATGTATAAAAGAACTAGCCAACCCCTTCTTATATAGGGAATATGACGCGTCCCACTGTGTCCCATTCCCAATTGGAAAAGCATCTTGTGTGGAGTAAGGAGAAAGAAAATATTTTACTAGTAAAAATAAAGAAAATAAATATTCTAGATATTGTCATATTAAATAAATCCAAGATATTGTCAATATCTAATATTGATTATCTCTAAGTATTACCATAAATCTATTTATAGACGTGTACAAATCCATATATATCAATATCTAATATTGATATATGATAATACTATTAATTAAATTGCACGATCCAAGTGTATCTAATACACTTAAAAGTGGCGCCCCATGTAGCCATTAAATGGCTTCCAGAATATTCTTTAATTAATCAACACAATTAATATCTTGTATTAAATTTATTCATAATAAATAAATACTACAATATTAATTTATTCACTATAACAATTTATAGTCGAGATAAACCTTCCTTATTTGGTTAGCACTATAGCCACATTTTAATCCGGCTATATGTTCTTATGTGTGTGATCCAATGGGCTTCCGAATATATTGGCGGTAGACATAAAGTGAATTTTTTTCCTTCATACCTAACGATCACAAAATAGCGTCTAGCAACACATCATGACCTCCAATCATCGAAATAGTCAAAAGCAATGACTACTACCTTTCATGTGAAACAGTTACCTTGTAAATATAATCCTATCGCTGTAATAATATCCATATAATCGTATCTCGAGTGTCAATACATCAATGATCATATCTTATAATATGGTTATCATGTTCTCTCAGGATAACTCATTTACTCACACTTTGCAAAGATTCACGAGAGCAAGACATTCCTTATATGAAGGCCATTTCGGATATTTACTCCTACTCTTAGGATACGCAATTTCCGGATGAACAAACGTGTATCCTACGCATGCTTCAATATCATACCCAAGCACTACCGCTTGATTGCCCCTTGGCTAGGGGAAACCTCAATAGTGTCAAAGCATAACAATCCACACCGTGATGCCATGAAGACTCCGGTCTTAGGATAATTACACAACTACCACATACTACGACACTTTATATAAATGGGCCAATCTAACGTACGTATTCTCTAATACACGTCCATGTACAATCCAAGTGTCTCCACACTTCGATAGACGAGATCTATCCCTATCTTCTATAAGCTAGAAGACATATAATACGTACTAGTGTAATCGTGCTATCAATGTCCAATTTGAATGTACATACGACTAGAGACATTTAATTATCAAACTTATTAAAGTGACTAGAGATCTCATCAACCAAAATCACAATTAAGTATCACAAATTAATACTAAGGACGTTACTATATATCCAGTAACATAATTGGTTCATAAAGATAAAAAAAAATATAATAACAAAAGTGCATTTTATTAATCATAATAAACTTATTACATGAACTACATAGACTGTAAATGACCCAACCTGGTCAGATTTGGTCCAACCCGATTGGGTTTAGGACACCAATTCAACAGGAAGCTGATAAGGATCTTCCGGGCACGCCTTGTTGATATCAGTAAAGTGCACTCATTCTCTACTTGCCATTGTGTTTCTTTACCATCACAACATTAGCTAGAAAAGTACGGTAAGATGGCTCATTTATGATTCCATATTGTAGAAGCTTTTCGACCTCTACCATTATCGTGGCTTCTTTCTCAGAAATGAACTGTCGGGCCCATTGTGGGTTCATTTTGAAGGCAGGGTCGACGTTTAGATGGTGTAGTGTGACATCGGGCTCAAATCCACTCATATTGGTGACAACCCATGCGAACGCATCTATGTTTGCTTTCATCTGGGCGATCAAAGCTTCATTTTCCGAGGTGGCTAGATGAGCCCCAATCTTGATTTTTTGGTCGGGGTAGGCCTCATTGAAGACCACCTCGACGAGCTCTCTGTCTGCTGTAAAGTCTGTCTCATCCATATCCTGTAATGTTTCACATTCAACTTCAGTGGGGATGAGTTCTCTAACCATACAAATCATGCTTTGGCCCACTGGCGGATCTGGCTGTTCGATACGGGGCCTTTTGGTTTCAGTCCTCGATTCCTGAATGTTGTGAGGATCTTTGCAGGCTCACTAACTGATACCCCAACTCTATTGTCAAATTAAAATTTTGCCCGCTGATGCGGGATCGAAACAACCATTTGAAACTGTCGCAAAGATGGAGCCCCTAAGATCATGTTATAATTGGACTAGAGATCTACTATCAAGAATGTTACCTTTTTAGTTCTAAAGGGGTATAAATCTCCCATTTGCACGTTAAGATCAATGCCCCTTGACCTGAATTATGTGGTTCATGAAACCCTCGAGGGTGCCATTATGCAGCCTCAAGCTGGAGTGGCCGAAGCTGAGCTCCTTGAAGCAGTTGTAGTATAGTGTGTCCTGACAAGCTCTTATGTCTATCATGACCCTGCTAACACAAGCTCGGTTGACGACCACTGAAATGCTGAGGCATGAATCCTCTACATTAGTAGAAGTCACCAGCTCACTATGGGTAAAAAAGAGCATTTGCTCGTTCCCGCATAGGACAGTTGTTGTTCTACATGCTTGTTGATAGAACCAATTCTATGTTTAATCTGATTGTTGCTCAGGAGACCCTCAGTGATGATGTGGATCTCTCTGACATAACTGCAAGCCAGGCGGTTATTTCGATCAGGGCCGCCTCCATCTTTCTTGTAGTGATCCATCCTGCTACGGGCTATCAGTTTCTCAACTTTATTTTTCATCTGTATGCACTCCTCAGTGGTATGACCCTTGTCTGGATGATATGCACAATACTTACTCGCGTCTCGGCGATTATCCGGCTTCATTGGATATGGATCAGGAAGCTTGTCTCTTACCTTGTTCATGATTTGAGTATATGATACGGTAAGGGGAGTCAAGTTCTCCTCTCTAAATTTCTCGAGCTTCTTGATATCCCAATCCCGATTTCTGCGGGTATCCTTGGTCGGACTGTGCTCAGCCCTCTATTTCTCTTGTGTGACAAGGATGCATGTAGCGGCTTTGTCGCGGCATACTTTCTTGCTGTATCCAACATTTCTTGGTGGTTGTTCGGTTAGTTCAGGGCGAAGTAGGATTTGAGAGAGCCCGTACCTAGCCCTTCCTCGAAACTGGTCATAACCACATTGTCTGCAATACCTCTCGTCATCTTATAAACTTTGTAAAAACATTCGTAGTAACTGCGAGTTGACTCATATTCGCCGTGTCTGAGCACGTCGATGTGCATTTTCTTGGTTTGCCCACTGACTTGGACTCATATGTAAACTTGTTGACCTGGTCATCCCAAGAAAGGATCGATCTCGGTTGCAAACCGTGGATCCATGAAGCCGCTATGTCCTGTATGGCGCCTACAAAGACTATGCACCATGCGTCCACACTGGGTGTGGACAAACAGATCTTGATTTTGAAAGTTGAAAGCTAATCATAGGGACAACTTGTTTTGTGATAGTTGGTGAAGGCACGGTAATGGATACCACCTCTCGGGGCTGCTTTTAGGATGTCCGCGTGAAGGACACTGGTGCCTCAGGTGGGCTTAGTTTCTTTGACAGTCTTACCCTTCTGTAATTTCTCAATATGTTTCCTAATCAACCCCAACTCATTTTCGACCTCAGTGGCCACAGGGAGTCGAGTTACACTTGGCCCCGGTTGTGATTCCCCACATCCCTCTCTACGGGCACAGACTTGTAGAAGACTGGTAAGGTATTCAATGAGATCTCACACAGGGGTTGCACCGCGGCCATCGGCCACGGGCCAAAGGCGATTTACGGCCGATTTTCTTCCCTCCTTAGGTTATGAAGTGGCATGGCTGCTTGCCTCCCTTTCAGTATGATGGGAGTGAGCAGCTCTTGGAGGATTCAGAGTTGGTTGCACCTCTGTAGGCGCCTGTACCGGTGGAACAAACTTGCTGATAGGACGAGGAGGCAACCCCTCAGCTATAAGTTGCAAATTAGATTCCCGTATTTCTTCCATGTAATCCATATGGGCTTTGAGCGCCATATAGACTTTGTTGCAGACCCGTTCCCATGTTCGGGGATGCTTCTTGTTCTGGCTCTCGGAGAAAGAGCGTTGCGGTGCCCTTTCCACGGCTTTGCCTAATCGCCGCTGCGTGTATTTCCCTAGCTTGGGCCCTTTCATTGATGTAGGTCTATATGTCGGGCTCGAGATCTTGTCTGGCATTGTCCCCAGTGTATAGCGCCCTCCTGCTAGTTTCACCGTGACGTGGTGTCCTTTCGCCACATGGAGGATTGTTGCCATGTGTTGTGCCTTGGTTGCCCCCTTTGGACGGAGTAGCAGGTACTATGTTTTTCCCGCCACTCATATTGATTTGATGGGCTACTTGGTAAACACGTAAAGTTGGTGATGGCGGCAGGAGCAAGCTTTAAACCCAGAATCCGGTTCAAACCTGATGATGATGGCACAATCAAGCACAAACCAACACAATCCTTTAACACTCAAGGATCTAAACTTACCAAATATGTAGGCAACCTGGAGATTTCGAAGAAGCTTGTACTCAAGCTATGAAAATGCCGGTGACCGTGTTCTTCGTCTTGAAGATGATTTCTTGCTTAAACGGAGTAGAGATTCATGAAATTTACACCGATCGTATTGCATCTGCAACAAGGAAGCTGTTGTTGATGATCCTTGGACCGTACAACCCAAAAAATCCAAGCTTTTGTTGATTAGAGTGTTGGAAACGGTGATGCGTCCACACCGGCGACACCGTGGAGATTGTTTTTGAGATGGTGGAAACGACCGAAAATGCTAGATAAGGATGATTTTCCCGGTAATGGAGCCAACTGATATTGTCAAAAATATCACGGTAGCGGCAACGGTGTTTATTGGTGGATATCTAGCTGGTTATAGGTGATTTCTCCGGTGAAGTGTGGTGGTTTTTATGAAATATTTGAAGTGTGGGTGTCGGACACGTTGTTGTATGAGTGCGAACACAATAGTCGACAAATTGGCACAGTAACTTTGTTTGTGTTAATTCTCAGATGCTTTATGAGTTACAGGGGTGCCATTATATATAGGCGAATTGCTAATACCTATTAGGCTAAGTATGACAAGACATAATTAACAATGACGAGACATAATTAAATACAATCAAGAGAATAAGCATCCCACACGGTTGGTGTTGCAGCTCCACTTGATGCGGACATAATGTCTTGATCGTCTTGTGTATTAGCCAAATAAGCGTCAAGTGTGAATCTCGTTCGCCGTGTATAGTGGGCACGTGCTGAGGAGGACCGAATTCGGCTCCCAGCTTATGATGCGTCTGCGGGCAGCTCGAACAGACGGCTTGCTGCCTGATCAGGCATATGCTCATGCGGACCAATGGCAGTGTTGGCCGTTTGGCGGCGTGGGACCCTTGCCCGGGTCGATTGATAGATCGGTGAGACCGTTTGTGGGTTTGGTATATCACTAATGAAAGTAGTTGGATAAGTAAGAAAATATATTAAACTAATGGAAGTAGTTGGATTATTGAGAAATTATAGATAATATAATGGAAAAAGTAATTAATTGTTCATAGCTAATTTAAAGTGGTTTATTTTAAGAAACAAATCAAAATATGTGTTTGGACACACACGCACACAATAAAAGAATTTTATTTATTTGAATAAACTAGTTTTCCTTAATAATTTTTTTTTCTCCCAATACTATACTGTCTATACATCTATACCAAAATTCATACAATCAAAACACAATTATAACCCAAAAAAAATGAAATTTTTGGGTAGTACGTATCTACGTGTGGATATGTGAGGTGGCACGATCAGAACCACACAGTTTGAGTGCAGAAAGAAATCGTGTGGTGTGTCACGGAGGCTATCCATACGTAAGTACGGTGTATGCAAAAACTTCCCAAAAAAAAAAAAAAAAAAAAAAAAAAAAACGCTTTATAAAAATTCACGCCCAAACGAAAACTTTGGTAAGTCGGTAGTTAGCCAACGCAAGTGATGACGTCTAGAAATGATTGAATAGTTCGGCCTGCAGAATAAATATATGTAGAATTGATGTGAGCTTTATCACTCACTGCTCTAGTGTGGGAACTTATTGTGTGGTGTCTCCACACGTGTGGAGACACATTGTGGATATACCACAACCACATACTTTCATTCTGTATTTAAACTGTGTGGTTCTGATCATTTCATCCGTCACTTCATCCCAAATTCCCTCACCGCACAATAATTTCCCCTCTAGTGTGTAGAGATAATCAGAAATGGAATCGGAAAAGAAATGGCAGAGGGCAAAGGGAAAGTGTGTGACGAAACAAAATTCGTCGGGTATAAAATCTGGGCTTTTTGATCTAGTGATAACTGTTGAGAATGAATAATCAAGAGAAAATATGAAAGAGGGAGAGGGACTTTTGTAGGAGTGATTAGACTGAGCCTAGGAATTTATCCAGGATGCCTACGTGTCCAATATGTATGTCGAAATCAAGTCTGTCGTAGTTCTTTGCGGTTGTTTATATAGGGAGCAATGGTGCCCTGGGCCGTGTCCAATGTGGAATCTCTTTTCATGTTATTCAAGTTAGAGATAATTATGAGATTATCACTTGATTTTAGGAGATAATTATGTCATACCGATATTCGTATTAGATGATAAGGATCGGAACTTTAATGGCTTTGAATTCTTTCCATAACTATCGTATAATTATTGTCATTATCATATTCTCTGGCCGACCTTCGGCGAGAAGCCACGGTCAGGTAGACCGAGCTATACAGGTCTGCTCCTCGCCGACCTATGGTGGATTGGGGAACGACCCGAACAGCCTTCCTCTACGAGGACTCAGTTCGGCCCTTAAGCCTATGATGGAACACCTGGCCCTTATGGTTAGGGCATTAGCTATACTCTTACCATTATTTAGGGTGTCATGTGCATGGCGCGTGGAGTGGTGGAATCCGGTATCGTCATAAGCCCCCCGAGATCTGGCTGAATTCTTATGTTCATATCAGATATACTCTGTGTGCGGCTCGGCCTTACTGATCGATTTAAATTAATCTTCTTGATCGGTGGCTATGTTTAGTTATGATGCCGTTATAGCTTTTCTGAAAAATGATGCGTTTTTATCAACGTCTTTTATAAGTGGAGCAATTTTCAAAGACGTGTTAAGGGGTTAACGTCACGTATTTATACCCCTTGTCATATCAACCATTGTCTCACCTCTTTTAAATTGACGACCGGGAGGTGCAAATTCAGATATACTACAATTCTTTCTTGAACCTCTGATTTAGCATGTAAGCTTCTTCTTTTACCTAATCACTGTTTCGCATTTTTCTTGTCGCTATATTCGTGATTTATTACAACCTAATGGCCGAAACAACCTCTGTTTTAGAGCAAAAAAGGGTTCTACAACTGTGCAGCAAATATGGGTTGGATCTGGGTACTTATGATCCTCGGATTCCCACTTCTTCCAACCCCTTCTCTTCGAGCCCCCCACCCGGGTATTGTACCATATATGAGGATTACCTAGGCATTACCTTCGTCTTCTCTTCCGCCCTGCATATATTGCCGTACTTAATCATTATAAACTTATAACCGCACAGCCAGCCCCCAACGGAGTTAGGGCCATACTAGGTTTTGCTATCATCTATAGATGGGCCAAAGTTAAGTTCACGGTTGAACTTTTCCGAGCATTTTACCAGGCCAAATCAGTTGAAGATAACCCGGGTTTTTACTATTTTCCCTCCGGACCGGGATTGTGTCTTTAATCGTGGATGGACCATCCTCATACAAGGTTGGAAGGCTCGGTTTTTCTTCGTTCGCCACGAGTGGGCTTTAAGGATAAACAAATAGAACCGTAAGGAATAGCCCAAGGATAGATATCCTAAGATTCTTGAACCTCAGGCTCTTCCGGCTGTTTAGAATTCCAGGATGTATTTGAACTACAACCGTCTCCTGGCTGAGCTGATTTCGGCAGCTTCTATTGCCGAGGCCGGTCCTGATCCATATTTCCCTCCTAACTCATCTACTCAGAAAGCTTGTAGGATTTACGCTTTACCTATTTCTCTATTTTTTGCTAGGATTCCTTATTTGATTATTTCCTGACAAATCTTTCCTTCTTGTAGGGGATGCCTTTGCCGACTTGCTGAGTGCTGCTAATGAGGAGGGGTCTTTGCTGCCCGTGGATCCTGAAGTGACTTTGGAAACCCAAACAGGGGATCGCCTTCATATCCCTCATGTTCGGTCTGTAGGACCTACATTGAACTCGACCTCTGCTCAAGCGTTGGCCGACCTGAAAGATGACATCGCTCTTATGGATCCTACCATAGACCCGACTTCGATCTTGGAGCCCTCAAAAGTGGCTACCTCAAAGAGTAAGGCCGCCGTGAAGGCCCATCTGGCCGAGATCGACCTTGATGGAAGGTCAAGCAAGAGGATCCGAGTTGAGTCCACTCAGGAGCTAATGGTTCTAACAGAGAGGAGAGGAGGACCGGTGTTTGTTGAGGAGGAGGGGATCCTTCTGATGTCCGAGCAGGTGCTGGCTGCTGCTGGTCTTAACGCCATGAAATATTAAGCCCCCCATTTCTCATCCTTTCTTTGGTTTGTATCCCCTTTTAACTTGTGTTTTGACAGTGTGCCTTGGTGGGTCAAGAGTTATATACTCGCCTGACCAAGTCTGGCTCCAGCGTGAGCCAGTTAAGAGAGAAGATCTCCGAATTAGAGAAAATGGCTTATGATCACCACAAGAGCTTAAAACCAAAGGATAAAGAGCTCAAGGCCAAGGACAAAGAGATTAGGGAGTTGAAGAAACAAATAAAAGCTCAAGATACCAAGTTGGAGCAGCTTAGAGTTGGGAGTGCTGCTGAGCGCAAGGCGTTTGAAGCAAGCGAGTGCCAACTGAAGGAGGAGCATTAAGAAGCTCCGGACAGAGGTGGCCGATCTGGAGGTCACCGCCCAATCGTTTCTCGAGCAACTTAGGGCTGCATCTGTCCAAACCATTAGGGAGTACAAGGCCTCACCAGAATTTCTTCAAGTTTTGAACTTGGTACTAGCCCCTGCAATGCAAGGTGGCTATACCATGGGAGTGGATAATGCCAAGATCCACTTTCCGGGGCTCTCTGCAGAGTATCTGGCCAACGGGAAGTACTATAATCGGTGGGACAAAAAGATTTATGCTAATCGTCTGAAGGAATTTCGGCCAGGGGAAGATGTCGTTGTGAAGTACCGTCCTAACTCTGCCAAGACGACCTCTGATGTTCAGGAATCCTCCTCTGCTTTGACCCTAGCGCTTGCTAAGGATTTAGCTCCTGACGCTTCTTAGGCTGGGCTTTTTTGGTTGTAAACTCTAGCACATTGTAACAAATTTATTCTAGCTTTCCTTTATATATAATATTTGTTTTATTATTCGGGTCCTCCCAATGTGCCTTTTGCCAGTAATCGGCTTTCGAATGGCACAGTTATAGGGTAATCATTTGGATCCATCCTTTGGGTTGTATCATAGCGAGTTTGCCCTGCAGAAATCTGCGTGTCCGACCTACGGAGATAAACAACGATTACATTGAGACCGACTTGCGAAACTCAGCGGGTCTGACCTGCGGACATCGATAACAAATACACTGAGTCTGACCTGCGGAACTCAGCGGGTCCGACCTGCGGACATAAATAACAATTACACTGAGTCCGACCAGTGGAACTCAGCGGGTCCGACGTGCGGACATAAATAACAATTACACTGAGTCCGACCTGCGGACTCAACGGGTTCGACCTGCAGACATAAATAACAATTAAACTGAGTCCAACCTGCGGAACTCAGCGGGTCCAACCTACAGACATAAATAATGATAGCACTGAGTCTGACCTGCGGAACTCAGCGGGTCCGACCTGCGGACATAAATAGGAAATCTGCCTCTCGACAATTTAAGTTAGGCGCGTCCTGTAAACTTCACAGAGAAAGCACAACACAATCATAAAACAAAGGAAAGCCTTTATTTAAATATTCCGTCAAGCTACAATTCATAAATATTGAACATAGAACCTGCTTAGGCATAATACGTTCACAAATTGTTGGTGTTCCAGATTCTGGGAATAGTCTAGCCATTAGCGTCGGCCAGCTGATAAGAGCCTTTCCCATGCACCTTTACCACCTTGTAGGGGCCTTCCCAGTTCGGGTCTAGCTTCCTTAGGGCCCTAGACGGCTAACTTCATTTTTCCGCAAGACCAAGTCACCCTCCCTAAAGTAACTGTGTTTATCCTTGGAATTATAATATTGAGAGTTGTTGTTTATAATTTTCCATCCTGATAAAGGCTACGTCCTTATTCTCTTCAAGGTCATCTTTTGCATGTCCAAGTTCGCTTTCTCGATCCGTTTGAGAGTATAGCCTGGACCTCGGAGATAGGAGTCCGATTTCGGCGGAGGTTACAGATTCGCATCCATATGTTAATAAAAAAAGGTGTCTCCCTGGTTGCCGAATTTGGTGTAGTTTTGTAGGCCCAAAGGATGTTGGGTAGGTGCTCAACCCAATTTCTCCTTCATCTTACAACCTCTTTTTTTATTCCTGTCTATATCATTCTATTGGTTTGTTCCACTTTTGTGTTTGCCTGAGGGTACCCTACCGAGGTGAAGTGTTGTGTAATCCCCATTTCGGAACACCATTCTCGGACCGTGCTATCTTTGAACTACGTCCCGTTATCAGAGATCAACACTTTTGGGATACCATATCTGCAGTCTATGTTTTTCCATAAGAACTTTCGAATGGCCCTGGTCGTAATGGTTGTGAGGGGGTCTGCTTCCACCCATTTCATGAAATAATCCACAGCAACTACTAGAAATTTGTTGCTTCCCGGTGCTCGGGGCAAAAGTCCGATGAGATCTATTCCCCATTGGTCAAAGGGCCATGGGGAAACTTTTGGAGTCATTGGTTGTGATGCCTGATGAGACATATTATAGTGCAATTGGCATGGTTTACACTTCTAGACCAATTATTGTGCATCCTACTACATTGTGGGCCAGTAGTAGCCGAAGAGACGGCATTTTGGTGCCAAAGTTCGAGCTCCCGGATGATTTCCACATATCCCCAAGTGTATTTCTCGGAGGAGATAGTCTTCTTCCTCCTGAGTTGTGCATCTGAGCCATGGGGCAATGTAAGACTTTCAGTACAGTATATCACTAAATAGGGAGTACCTGGCTGCTAGGAGCTTTATTTCCCTGGCCTGAGTTTGGTTAGTGGGAAGGACTCCTCTCTTCAAATAGGATACAATAGGATCCATCCAAGTCTCTTTCTCAGTTATCGGTTGCACTGTCTGTTTCTCATAGCTTCTTTCCTACAGCTATTCAACTAATATCTTCTTGTTAGTGTTAAAATTGGACGCTAGTTTTGATAGCACGTTTGCCTGCTTATTTTGGGATCGAGGAATCTGGTCTATCTGTATGTTTTCAAAATCCTTCCATAACATTTGAACTGCAGCAAAGTATCTTTTCATGGGTTCTTATTTTGCATCGTATTCCTCTTTTACATGGTTTACGACCAACTGAGAGTCGCTATAAACCTGCAAGCTTTTCACTCAAAGCCTTATTGCCAACTGTAGTGCAGTGATCAAAGCTTCATACTAGGATTCGTTGTTCGTTTCATGAAAGTTGAAGCGTAATGCATAAGGAAATTCCTCTCCTTTGGGACTAACCAATAGGAGACCTACCCTAGATCCTTCTTTGTTGGACGCTCTGTCAACGTAGAGCGTCCATTGTTCACTCTTGCTGATCGGTTGTTCTTGGTTGACGGTGATAGTTGTTCATTCGGCAAGGAAATCAACCAAAGCCTGGGCCTTTCTCGCTGTTCATGGGCAAAACTCCTAGTCGTATTTGACTAGTTCCACCACCCACTATGCTAGCCTTCATGATGTTTCCGGCCTAACTAACACCTATTTCAAGGGCTGGTCGGTTATCACCTTGACGGTGTGAGCTTGGAAATATGGTCTCAATTTCCTAGAAGCATGCACCAACGCCAACGACAATTTCTTAGCGTTAGTATATCGAACTTCCTGGCCGTGCAAGACCTTGCTCACGTAGAAGATCGGATGATGTGTTCGGTCTTGCTCCTTTACCATTAAAACGCTTATAGCTTCATCACAGACTTATAGATAGAGTGAAAACACATCTCCTTCTTTTGGGGACGTCAAGGTCGGCAAATCTGCTAGGTAAGACTTCAATTCTTCAAAAACCCGCTGACTCTCCTCGTTCCACTGGAACGGGGTCGTTTTCTTCAGGATTATAAAGAAAGGAAGTTCGTGCGGGGCCGATCTGGACAAGAATCTACCTAGGCCAGCCATTCGCCCGGTCAGCCTCTGGTTTTCTCCCATATGTTGGTGGTTTTCTCCCTTTCTCTACCATTTCTAGCTTGAGTAGATCGAGCTAGATCTCCATTGTTGAAAGTATGAAGCATTGAACGTTCCTTTTTGTATTCAATATGGTAGAACTGTTCGTATGTATGTGTTTTAGTTAATCTGCATGTTTAACAACCCCATGATTTACTTATATTAATCGTATTTGAGAAATGTAGATCCAGAAATAGGAAAAGCTGACCCCGGTAAGCCGGCGGTCTATACCGGTTTACCGAGGCAATATTTAGAAAACCTAAATCTGGGATTCACTACAGCTACGTTGATCGACAAGTTTAATTAACAGGTTAGATCTGGCCAATCTGCTTATTGTAATGGTAAAACTAGCATGAAATATGAATAGTGAAGTGTTTGTTTGGACATAGTCCGATGGACCCTAAGAACGTGCTGATCTGTGTCGACAGCTGCCTAGGTAGGTTAGCGGTATGAGTTAGCGCTCAATATCGGCAATTCTAGTTCTTTATGCATATGGGCTATTACGGACCAATTAAGGAGGGTAGCTTGCGTATAGATTGTCTACTACCATTGTCGGAGTAGATAGGGTTATGAGTTGCACCCGTAGCTGATAATTAAATCAAAAGCTCGCTCGATTAATTTATGGAAATTATGTGGGGAAGTAAACATAATGATTAACTAGACCAAGTTAGTAGATCGGAGTAAAGAGGGGGAGAAATACCAAGTTTTTTTATGTTTATTGTTGGTCAATGACCGCCTATATGTTGCTTCTTAATTAGGTTAGAATCGTTTATACTTAAAGTTGCATCGTCTCTGTAGGATCGGCCTTGACTCGCATTTACTATACTACGATGTACCTAGTATTCTTGCTAGTAATATCACCTTAGTGACTAACACGCGATCAAGATTTTTGGCGCCGTTGTAGGCGACAATGGCCAATTTTAAGATAAACATTTTAATTTTGATTAAGAAGTCGTTTTTATTTTATTTTGAGTCTTGAGCCGTTCTGGATCAAACCTGCACATGTTAATATGCCAGAATAAGAAATTTTAGGTCCGGTTTACCGAGGTTTACCCCCGGGTTACCGAGGCCTAGAAAATTGAATTCTAAACAGCCTTTGTTATTCTGTATTATTCCCTGTTGATTTTAGTTAGTAGGTCCGCAACAGTTGGGATCATGCCCAACTGAAGCGGAAGTTGCTAACCATTTTTTGTTTTATTTTGTCTCTTTCACAGGAAGATCCGGACACTTCAGAGATTCGATCAAACCGAAGTTGAAGAAGAGCAAACGAGTCAAGCAATATGCCTCGGACAATATTGAACATCATGCCAATTTCCATGTATCCTGGATCCGTAGTCAGAGAGCAATACGAAGCGGATAAAAAGCGGGTGGAAAAAGAGAATGAAGCAATCAAGCAAGAGCCTGAAGAGAACTTAAGGGAGTACAACGCGTATCGTATAGGTGAGTTCCCTATCGAGCTAATAGAAATATCATCTATTACCCAGACTCAGACACCTTGGTAAAGTTTGGAGACCCTGGCACTTTCCGACTTCCAATCTCTGTTAATGGTGTATCAGTAGGATTAGGTCTCTGCGACTCTGGCTCGAGTTGCAACATTCTACCTTTTTCCCTCTGCAAAAATATTAAGCTTCCGGTCATTATGAATTCAACTCAAACCATGACCTTTGTTGATAAGACGAGAGATATGTCTGCCGGTGTGCTTAGGAAGTGCACGATCAAGGTAGGAGGGTTCACTTTCCTAATTGATTTCATGGTTATAGATGTACCAGAGGACCCAAGTGCCCCATTTTTGTTAGGAAGACCTTTCTTAGCGGCGAGCAGAGCAGTCATGGATTTTGATAATGGGGAGATCACTTTAAGATTAAATAATGATGCAGTATCCTTCAAAATCTTGGAGGCCGGAAAGTTGCAAAATGATGTATGATTCAGGAAAGGTGGAAATTATGGAGATAGAGAAGGAAGGGCATAAGCATCGAGAGGTTGTAGTAAAAACCGTGGAGCATGAATTCATGATATTAATGCTTAGAGAGAGAGAGAGAAGAGAAGGACCACAACAAGGCACTCACAGAAGCTAGTCCTTCCATATTGCGTAGTGAACGAATTGAGACTAAAGTAGGAAATGTGGAGTCCTTGGGCATAAAGTCTAAATCTCGACGTAGAGGCAGACCTAGTACACAAGCGAAGAGAGAGAGAGGCATGCTAGGAAGATAGCTCAAAAAGGTTCTGTAAAGTTGAAAACCTCTGGAGCAAAAGTTTGGCGAGTTAAAGCTCCAATCCTTGAATGATCGGAAATCTGATGAAAGTCGAGCTGGCGACCATAAACTCAGAAATATTTCCTTAAACCTTTAGGTAGATTAGGAGTGAATAAAACTAGTTGGATGAAGGGATGAGCTTTTCTTCATCCTACCGCACCTTAGGCTTGAAACCGATGGTTGTTGGGAAGGTTTTTTTACTCGTTGTGGAATCTAGTGAAGTAGGTTAGGATCAAGTCGGAGATAGCAACAAAAGGAGTAAGAAACTAGTCAATTTGAGGTCAGGATTGAGCAGTGAGATTAAGTAAGTGTGCAGTGAAGGCAGACAGAGAAATCTGGGGAAAAGAGACCCTAGGTTACCTCCGGTTTACCGAGCGAAGATTTTCAATTTTCTGAGTGTCAAATTCAAAAACTGAATTTTCAGAGACACGTGGAGGACACACGATGCATCAGACACCACCAGTCAGTAGAAACCGTCCTATTTCTCCTCTTTTTCATCTTTTCATCCTTTCCCACACTCCACCATAACTCCACCTCAATCCCATCAATCACACCCTCAAATCCCTCATTCTAATTACTCCTATACCCACTATCCCACCAAATCCTTCCACCTTCCATCACTTCTCCTATTTAAACCACTCTTACACCACCATTATAATCACTCATATCTGCAATATTCTTCTCAAATCACCAAACTTCTTCCATTTCTTCTTCTTCCTTTAAAATTTTCGGCCACCATCACCACCACTATCACCACCATATCTCCAACAAAATCAAACCTTTCTTCCATTTCTAAACCCAAACCATACCAATTTCACCATTTCTGTTGTTGTTGAGTGCTGCTATGCAGTAGAGTGATGCAGTTCTTCATCTTTCATTACCAGAAGCATAATCCCAGTCAAAAACCTAGAAAATTCAGGCCGGTAAACCGAGACCTACCTCGGTTTACCAAGGTTCGTTTTTCCAGAATCAGCATCATTTTCAGTTCCTGTACTTATTCAAGATGGGTCCCAAGAGTAGCCGAACGATCCAACGTCTTAGTGGTTATCAGAGTATCTATGGAGATGTTAACCCCTTGATAGATAGGGTTGAGCAATTCCATTCATTGGAGATCTACGACTCATTCCGAGGGCATTGGAATGAAAGACTAGCTGCTCTTGAACGGGGCGTAGATTTGGATGATTGCGGTTTGATCTTGCCGATAGCCCTAAAAGTGCAAGACATTCTGGATATGGCTGAGGCACCGACACGTTTCAACGCCACGGTGGTAAGAGAATTTTATGCTTATGTTGCGCATAACCCTTTGCCGACCAAGCATACGGTGTCTATCACACCTAAGAGGGCAGAGTTGATGTTCTACCTAGAGCAGGGATCTATAGTCAACATATGTCTCCTGATGCACAGCCGTATTCACGAGCTTGCCGCCGCATCTGAGCGCGAGCAGTTGCCATATGGGCCTATGATTGACATGTTTGCTGACCTCATTCTGGTTAGTGATGAGTGGGAAGACCCTGAGCCGATGATTAGTTCATAGTCCATTTCAAAAGGGCCAAGACGGGTCGGCCACAGAGCGAGAGAGAGCGTACTCCGGTCCTCAGAGCACCTCGGACTCAGAGAGCCTTGCTAGAGGAGCACTCGTAAGAAATTGTGAGTCTGCATCGCAAGATGGACAGGATCAGAGACAATCTAGGAGTTCCTCTTGTGACCCCACCATCTAGGGACTGCCCCACGTCATAGATCAACTTCTTCTACTGCTGCTGCCTCCAGTTCTGCACCACCTCCCGGGTTTGAGCCTAGAGATGACTGGGAGGATTATTATGAGGAGGATTAGTTTTTCTTTACTTAGAGTTATTTATTTCTCTTTTACTGCCGCGTTTTTGTTATATGGTTTTTTGTCACCACTATTCTTCTTGGTTTGTTTGAGACACTTACCGCAGATTATTCGCGGATTACTTACATAGGCCCGATGATTTATCAGATGATCTGATTCTTCTTTGGTTCCACCCTTAACAGAAGCTAAGTTCCTTTTCGATTTTCATTTTTCACCTTACACATTGGAGACAATGTTTCGTTTAAGTGGGGGGTAAGGGACGTCACTTAGCTTCTTAGCATTATATTCCGTGAATTGCATGATTATCTCGATTTTCTTTGATGCACTGTTCACCATTTAGGATTTGATTCATTTTGACAGAATTTCAAAAAAAAATATGATATCTTTGATCTTTTCGAGTTAATTGACTTCATCTTTGTTCCACATTGTACAAGTAAGAGTAAGTGCCCACTTCTGAAGTAGTGGCGTATTAAGTGCATATTATGTTATGAGCCACCATTTTATGCACGTATAACTCACTTACCTTGTTGTGTTGTCGATAGCATATTGCTTTGACTAGAGTTCACCCTGGCTTTATCACAATTATGTTTCACCAATGCTTATGAAGGCAAAGAAATTTTGGATTCGGTAGTTTATCACGAGTAAGGCCGTGAGGATAGTTAAATCAATGAGAGTTCACTCACCAAGAAAGAGAAGTGCATTGAAATTTATACATCTATATTCTCTTTGGCAAACCTTGAGTCGATGGAGCTTAAGACGCACGACTTTTTCATAGACCTATAAACGCGAGCCTAAGAGTAATATATAATTGGTTCTCGATTTGCCTTGCCAGTTAATTTGACTAATAAATAACATCATCGAGACTGGTTAGTTCGACTACGGGTTGACGTAATGTGAGATTTTATGCATTACTAAGCGGTTGTGAAAGTTATTGCGCACACACATTGGCTCATGGCATGAATAGTGTTTATTGCGTTACTGATGGATATGAGTGGCATGATCTTGATCTCGACTTTTTGAAGCATAGTTGTTTTTAATTAACTTGTATACTGATCAGAGTGTTGTGTTCTTTTCCGCCTTTTTGCTCGGAACAATCAAATGCTAAGTGGGGGGGTAGTTGATAACGCTCTAAATGGTACCATTAATTATACATATATTCACCCCAAATTCTGCTCAAGAGAGGATAGATAGACTCGTTATTATGTGGAATATATGTTAAATGCTATGTGAATGTTTCCAGAATCGTAATTCTACATCTATACTCTTTTCCCGAGGTTTCGGTACTGTTTTGTCTCGTTTTGTGTGTTTTATAGGATGTACCGAATCTGGAGCATTGGAGAATGGATCTGGACCAAAGAAATATGCTGGGCCGAGTAATTAAAGTCCAAGAAGAAGTCTACTGAAGAAAAAGAGGAAAAGTCAGCCCGGTTTACCGTGGGCTAGGTCCGGTAAACCGAGGACTTGTTGGACACGAAATCAATTCTACCGCATTGTCTAGGTCGGTTAGGGTTTCTATGAGTCTTAAGTCGGCTATTGTATCATATAAGGCCGCATTAACAGAGTTTGCATAGGTTGATAATAAGTTTTTATATACATTATACAAATTGATGAAATAAAGTTATTCCAAGCTTTTGAGGAGTTATTTATGGTTTTCTCCCTTTCTCTACCATCTCAAGCTTCAATAGATCGAGCTAGATCTCCATTTTTTAAGGTATGAAGCTTTGAACGTTCCTTTTTGTCTTCAATATGGTAGATCTGTTCGTATTTATGTGTTTTAGTTAATCTGCATGTTTAACAACCCCATGATTTACTTATATTAATCGTATTTGAGCAATGTAGATTCAAAAATAGGAAAAGCTGAACCCCGGTAAACCGGCGGTTTATACCGGTTTACCGAGGCAATATTTAGAAAACCTAAATCTGTGATTCACTACAGCTACGTTGATCGACAGGTTTAATTAACAGTAGGTTAGATCTGGCCAATCTGCTTATTGTAATCGTAAAACTAGCATGAAATACGAATAGTGAAGTGTTAGTTTGGACATAGTCCGATGGACCTTAGGAAAGTGCTGATCAGTGTCGACAGATGTCTAGGCGGTTTAGCAGTATGAGTTAGCGCTCGATATCGACAATTCTAGTTCTTTATGCGTATGGGCTATTACGGACCAATTAAGGAGAGTAGCTTGCGTATAGCTTGTCTACTACCATTTTCGGAGGAGATAGGGTTAGGAGTTGCACCCGTAGCTGATAATTAATTCAAAAGCTCGATCGATTAATTTAAGGAAATTATGTGGGGAAGTAAACATAACGATTAACTAGACCAAGTTAATAGATCGGTGAGAAGAGGGGGAGAAATATCAAGTTCTTTTATGTTTATTGTTGGTCAATGACCGCTATATGTCGCTTCTTAATTAGGTTAGAATCGTTCATACTTAAAGTTGCATCGTCTCTGTGGGATCGACCTTGACTCGCATTTACTATACTACGATGCACCTAGTATTCTTGCTGGTAAAATCGACATTAGTGACTTACACGCGATCAAAGGGTATCATATGCGATCTCAAAATAAAGAGAAAAAAAATGAATTTTGATGATCGGAGTTCTAAATCAAAAGTTACGGTTGTTTAAAACCGAGTTTTTAAAACAAAAAGAAAAAAACTGAAAAAAAAAAAAAGAAAAGAAGATGAAGTGTTCATGCTCCTTCTCGCAGCAAATGGGTGAAGCGTTCAGAGCATCAAACGCGTAATGTTTCCGGCGAATGATAGAAGGGTATTTTTGTCCGTCTGATTTTTTTTTTGTCCTTTTTACAACTTTTTCAAATTGTGTGCCCTGTTTACTTAATTTGTATTAAAAAGTGGATTTTAGGCTCTTGTCTCATAATTTTTTTCCACTAAAGCCAAGCCAGGAAGTTCACCAGTTTGGAGGAGCATTTGTAGAGCTTATTCCAGCCTTCGTGTGGGATTTGAAGCACAACAACAAAATTATTCTTGGAAACTATATGCAAAGGGGAAGTACTTAGTGGCGTCGGGGTATGCTATGCAAAACCCAACCCACCTCATAGATGAAGCAGACGGCTTGTGGGAGGTGATTTGGAAGATGAGAGGTCCAACCAATAATCATTATTTGCTTTGGACTATTGCACACAAATCGCTTTTGGTGGATGGTGTTTTATAAGATTGACACGTGACTGATGATCATTCATGCAAAATATGTGACGCAAGTGAGGAATCAATTATGTATGCCCTACGAGATGGCAAATGGGCTAGAGATGTCTGGAATTTATGCGTGCCAACAGAATGTGGGGAGCAATTTTTTCAATCCCAAATACCGGAAGAATGGCTGCAATTGAACTTGAAGTCTAATACGAGGTCACTCTTTGGTACTACGAGATGGAAATATCTTTGGAAAGATGCGGTATATAGTATTTGGATGTGGCGTAATCGTCTCAAGAATTGTAATGAAGCGGAAAGTCCTCCGGGGTATTTTTTTTTGTCTAGTGTAGTTGAGAGAACTAGAAATCTCAGATTGGCTTGATACCTTGATTAATACTTGCAATATGTTTTTTTGATTTTCACAAAAAGACAACACTGTAAATTTTCTTTCGCCCCCTCGAGAAAGCAATTCTAATAAAGCGATCGTTATCTCAAAAAAAAAAAAAAAAAAAAAACACACACAATTATAAATTTAGGGGGATTCTATTTGGACCCCCCTATTTACTACTTGCACCACATTAATGAATATTTTTTCGGGTGAAAAAAACGTCACTCACACTGGTGTTCGTTGTGACACACCAACGTCAGTGTCAGTGTCACTGACGTTGGTATGCCACTAGGAACACCAAATGAAAAGTCGTGGACGACGTTCTAAGATTTAACACTTTTTTATATAGGGAACGTCGGTCACACACTCACAGTGTTCCTTGTGGAACACCAACGTCACCGCGATCGACGTTGGTGTTCCATAAGAACACCAGTGTGACTGATGTTCCCTATATAAAAAATCATGTGGTGCAAGTAGTAATTTTTTGTGGTACAAGTAGTAAGTGGGTGCAAGTAGTAAATAGGGGGTCCAAATAGAATCCCCCTAAATTTATAACCACAAAAAAAAAAAAAAAAAAAAAAATTCCGCTTTGTAAATAAATAAGAAAACATCCCCTTTTTCAATAAAAATTACTACCCTAAAAAAATTCACGCCCAAACGAATATTTGGTAAGTCGGTATTCAGCACGTGAAATTTTAAAATACAACCGTTGTAGAAAGGTTTTACCAAGTAGCATATATTACAATCACTCATTTCTAACCTCTCACACACGATAAAAATGTATTATGTGAAAAAGAATAAAAATGAGAGGCTCTAATATATGCCACTTGGTATAACCTTCCTACAACCGTCGCACCATAAAATCTCTCATTTAGCCCACGCAAGTGATGACGTCTAGAAATGATTGAATAGTCGGGCCTGCATTTTCCATAAATATATGTAGAATGGATATGAGCTTTATCACTCACCGCTGTAGTGTGTAGAGTAGAGATAATCGGAGTTGGAATCGGAAAAGAAATGGCAGAGGGAAAAGGTAAAGTATGCGTTACGGGTGGAACGGGATTTGTGGCATCCTGGTTGATCTTCAAGCTTCTCGAGCGTGGCTATTCCGTCAACACAACCATTCGAGCCACTCCAGGTATTACTTCAAATTGTTTTTAACATTCTTCTCCACTAATAATGCAATTAATGGTACTGTGACAGAAGTCTTACGATTCAACTGTGTTTGAAGTTAATTAATTAACTAGCTTTTAGCTGTATTGGTTGATACACCAGAAGCATTGGTAATCTCTAGAAAGACAACTAATTCGAGACGGAATAATTATTAAAGATTCTTGAAATTAAGTATTTGTTTTTCAAATTCTGTAAAGACCCGGTTCCAAAATCCGAGAATTCTCGAGGCAATATGATCCGTCCCGAAAACCCGAGTATTTTCGGAACGGGTCGTTACAAATTCAGTGTGGATTTTAAGAGTATTGATACTTGAAATGCATATGGATTTTATTCTTCTCTTTTCTTGGATGTTATTCTTTTGGATAACAGTATACATTGAAATCCCTATTTTAATGATAGTGTTGTGACAAGAGTGTGACTTCTTGTTTTGAAAATTGATTCCAGGCCAGAAAAGAGACGTCAGTTTCCTTACAAATCTTCCAGGTGCTTCTGAAAGATTGAAGATTTTCACTGCAGATCTTGATCAACCAGAGAGCTTTGACCCTGCTATTGAAGGCTGTGTAGGAGTCTTTCATGTGGCTCATCCACTTGATTTTGAGGGCAAAGAAACCGAAGAAGAAAGACCCGGAAATCGATAAACGGGGCGCTAGGGATTCTGCAGGCATCCGTTAATGCGAAAACCGTGAAGAAAGTTGTTTATACTTCTGGTGTGTATGCTATAATGTTTGATAAGGGTAAAGAAATTGTGGATGAGAACTCATGGAGTGATATAGACACTATAAGAAGCTTAAAACTTGATGTTGCAATTGCCAAGGTTTTGACAGAGAAGGCATGTCTAGAATTTGCTGAAAAGAACGGGTTGGATCTCGTCAGTGTTATTCCACCTTGGATACATGGCCCTTTTATCACTCCAAAAGTGCCTGGAGCCTTGCTATGGGCACCATTGTCATTGTTCTTTGGTATGTTTCTTATGCATCATATCAGTTTGGATCATATTGGAGAATAACTTGCAATAATTCTGTGAGGATGAATAAATACTTTGAAACACTGAAAACAATCAATATCATCTAATGTTTCTACATTATCCCTTATGCAGGTGATAAAGAATCAATCAAGAACTATAGCACTTTCGACTTTGTTCACAACGATGATTTAGCTCGAGCAAACATCTTCCTTTTTGAGCACCCTGAGGCTAAAGGGAGATACATTGTATCTAATGTTGAGGTCACTGTGGAGGATTTAATTGCATTTCTGCAGACTAGATATCCTCAGTATCAACTCCCAACTCCTGAGTAAGTTACCATATTTACTTTGCTTTTCGCCTTTAGTCTTTTATCTCCTGCAGAAAAGATGATCCGAATCGTGCCACATTCTTTGCAGGCTAGCAGAGCCTAGTGCAAGAATAAAAGGTCCTAAACTTTCAACAAAGAAGCTGTTGGACATTGGATTCGAGTACAAGTCCGGGCTGGCGGAAATGTATGATGATGCACTCAAGAGCTGCAAAGAAAAGGGCATTCTGTAAAGCCAATATATTGTGGCTATCTTATGTATGAGTATTTTTATTTATGTATGAGTGTATGAGTATTTTTATTTATTTGAAATGTGCTAGTATGGTTAATGAATAAACCTAAAACTCGTCATATGTTTATTTTTAATTACCTCAACGTTTTGCTCCATCCATGAATGTCCTTTCTACCATCCAACAATCATCTATTTATGAAGATATGTCTAACTCGACGACCAAGAGTTATTGTAGGTGGTTAAAATGGGAAGTTTTTGCTTGGGGACTCTATTTGGAGTGACGTGACGTGGTAATTGATGTGAACCGGGTTTGAATCCTGGATATAAACTGTGTGGTTCAGATCCGTCACTTAGACTCCAAAATTGAGTGACTACCTAAAAATCTCCCAGGTAAAATTGCAAAACTTGTTGACCTATTTTGGTTTGGGGTACATCATAGTAAAGATAAAAAACATACCATTACACTTACACCACACTAAAATATATATTCTTTGTACTCTTTCAACGCACCTCAATAGTAGTTACATTTTTGTCATTCTTAGTAATACATAACAATTTTATACAACATTCACACTAATTTTTAATATTTCAAAAAGGTCCCTAAATTTATAAAATTTACACGCCACAACTTACTTATATACCACATATTTTACCTTCACAATTTGTTTTCATCTTCATTGCTCTCTCATATTTTCATCTTCTCCCACCATTTCCTCCATCTTTTTTCATGTTCCATTGATTTATTTTTCTTCATCATAACATATACAACAATGATACGGACAATTAAAACCAAATTGTCACAACGGGTGACATAACCTATCATCCACCCTTGATTAAGATGATTCTAGGATCATGATGAATGGAGACACAACTTAATAATTACTCTAACAAATACGCATTTTAATCATCATTACTTCGACATCTTTTCCATAGCATCAACTCATTTCCCAATTTTATCCATATATATGTTAGGAAATCTACGCGAGAACGCAGCGGAATTTAAAATTTAATTTTCTTTTACCACGATCGACTTCGTTTAAGCAACAAGCATAAAAAGAAGTTGACTAAGAAGATACCTTGGATGATCTAAAATAGATCGTCGCTTTGTTTACGGTTGTAGTTTCTGCACGAAGCCGCCCAAGCGTCCGGCCTACCGCTAGTCCACACGAACAACCCACCGGAATCCCACCTTGGATTGCTACTAGAAAAACTCGGTTGCTAGACCGGTCTTTTCTCTCTCTCAAAACTCTCTCTAGGAAGCTCTCAATTTTTCTAGTAAATTAGAACTCTTCTAATTGTGATACAAAAGAGTTTGACACCAACACTATATTTATAGTGTAATGTAATATGGCGCCACCCACTAGTCCCAGTCTGATTGAGAGAAACTTCCTAATGGATTGAGGAGAAAGAAAACATTTTACTATATATATATATATATATATATATATATATATATATATATATATATATATATATATATATATATCAATTATACATGTGTATATATCACATATATACTACACATATATCTATATATATTAATATCCAATATTAATACATAATAATATAATACTATGATTAATTAACTTGAAAAAATCAATGTGTATCATATACACAATAAATTTCGACCCATATATATAACATATACATATTCAATTAATCCACATAGTTAATATCTTGTATCATATTTATTAATAAAAAAAATTACCACCATATTAATTTATTACTATAACCCTTTATAGTCAAGATAAAAATTTCCTTATTTGGTTTTCCATATAACCGCATTTTAATCCAGCTAGATGTTCTTATGTGTGTGACCCGATAGACTTCGGAATATGATGGCCGTAGGCACAAAGTGCATTTACTAAAATGCCCTTCATACCTAACGATCATCGATAGCATCTAGCAACATGCTATGACCCCCAATCATCGGAAGAGTCAAATGCAATGACTACTACCTTTCACGTGAAACGCTTACCGTATAAATAGAATCCTATCGCTGTAATAATATCCATATGGTCGTATCTCGAGTGTCAATACATTAATGATCGTATCTTATAATCCAAATATTATGCTCTCTCGAAGTGACTCATTTACTCCCACTTTGCAAAGATTCACGAGAGTAAGATAATCCTTATAAGAAGGCCCATTCGGATATTTACTCCTATTAATAGGTGACGGACTTTTTCTAGGTGTTACGATCCTTACCGGCGAGTATTCAATAGTGCTAGTATGGTGAGAGGTCCAATTGAGTAAATGAAACGGTGCACTCCTGAGGTTAACAATTCCTCCTCACACGAGCGTATGAAATTGTCATATGTCATTGTCATCAGTTCAATCTCCACAACTGCCCCATGCTAATCTTAGTTAGTCTGAACAGGTACCGAGTACAAATCTACCCCGGATAAAAGAGGTTATTCCGTTTGTCAGACGGCCGATGTTATTCAAAAGGCTCCGGTTGTCAGGCGGATCGATTTAACTTTCCGGTGTTAGTTTTAATTAAACTGTTGATTTTAACATTATTACGATCTCGAGCACAATTTTAATAAGATTAATCTTTCCCAAGACAAATCTGCCCCCGGGTAGGAAATAGGATTCCGTAGTCACGCTTTCGCACGGCCAATTTTACCCTCCGGTTTTTCTATCTTTTATCTCATATCCTAACTTCTCTGGTCAGTTCATCGTTAGGTTATATGGTGCGATTCATTTTGGTTAATTACGTCAATCCGAATATTATCAATACGTTACAGAATAGAAAAAGGTTCAATTAACTCAATTTTAGTCAATTTTACTTAGACAGCATTCCTTTACCGAAAAGATTGAAATAAAACAATTACATAACTTTGGCTAGTTATTAGAGTTAGCCTAAAAACATTATAACAACGAAAAAGATAAAAACAAACATAAATACTTAAGAAAAGTTACCCGGTTACAAATGCTGAATCAGAGTTGTATTCTTCCGGACATTACAACGACTTCAACAACACCGAACTTCCGATAATTTCTCGAGCATTACAACGATACTACGAGATTATTATTTTTGGCTTAAGGCCTATTTACAAACTACTACAAAAAAAATAAAAAGAAAAGAGAGAGGAGAGGAGAATATATATATGATATTGTGTATATATATTGGTACACCCTCCGTCTGTTGAAATGAGCTCCTTTATATAGAAGTGAAGTCCTTGGCCGGACCGGGCCGGTAGTAGGCCGGATCGGTCCGGTATAATGATGATGTTCCATGCTAATTACACTCAGCATGTGCTCCGTATGATAATTATAATTATAATTATATATAACTTATAAAATTCATATCTCGAGTTCTGGACCTCCAAAAATTGCAAACGAAATGCCAAAATTAAGGTCTCGAGAAACTCTACAACTTTCATGAAGAACTCTTCTTCAGATAACGCCTTCTTGATTACCTCGTGTTCCTCCGAAGCTATTTCGGGATTTTTATTAACCCAAATCGATTAGCCACTTGATCACTGTTTAAGTTGTAGACCTCCAATCTTCATAATTTAAATTGCATTGGAAAGCTTATATGAAGATCTTCAACTTTCATTAAGAACACTTTTTCTGAAAATGTCGTTTTGATGAGCCATTCGTTTGTCGAAGACATTTCTCGATTACCACTTAACCAGATTGATTGGCCACTTGACCACTTAAGCTATTCAATTGACCATTTAAGCTCGTGGCACTCTCTAAATTATTCCAGAGATATGATTAAACTTCAATATGTCGATTCTCGGGGTCTCGGTTTATAAATCTGCAATAAAATACCACAAATACCCACGTAAATCTGACACGACACTCCGATTTACTAAAATCGGTACAAAATTACAACTTTTATTATTATTACTACTAACTACTCTAAATTATAAAGATTAACATTTCATACTATTTATATCATAATTTCATATATTTTATATAGAATTCGTCGATAAAACATAATAAAATCACGTATTTTTAATCATATAAAAGTAGTATATCAACTACTCCCCACTTAGCTTTTGATCGTCCTCGAGCAAAATTAAGCGGTAATAAAAGATAATATAATTGATCAGATTGTAATTTTTATATTGTCAATATTATAAATATATTATTTATCTTAATTTAAAATTTTAAGAAGACAGAAAGAGTATATAACTGAAATAATTTAAACATTAAATATTATTTAGATGAAACTGTACATGTAATACTTAATAAGTATAAATAAAATATCAGAATTATTTTTAATCGCAACTATTATGAAATTATGCAATCGGAAACATCGATCAGGTAGTCGACAAAAATGGCTTATAGAGTTTAGGTTCAAGATGTCTTTGGTTAATCGGAAAAAGGGAAATCAAAAAAGAGAGAGGCAAGTCGTACGTACCTACATCTTCATATTCTTGATCAAAAATAATCATCGATTAATAACATCTTTTTTTTTCAATAGATTAAGAACTAAAAGCGTGAGTGTGTGTAGAAAATCAAACTTACAGGCATTGCTTCATCAAGATTGATCGGAGTACTACTCTTTCGATCGAAAATTACAAGTCCGGTTTCCTTAAACTTGTAATCATTCCTGAGATCTTATGATTCAACTTTTTCTGTTTTCATTCTGTGCCTTCATTCCCAGCAATAGGATATTTCGAGATAATACCCTAGCTGGACTACTATCATCAGGCAATCGGGAGCTTAATTACCTCATAGTGATATAGGACATTTCGTGATAATACCCTACTCACTCAAATCATTGGTAGCTACAACCGATATGTTCTTTTTTATTTTTAAGTTGTTAATCACAGATAAGGAAGATACCTGATATTTGATTAATTCTGTGTAAATATGGTGCTTCGTTCTTAATTTAGAATATTAATATATCCGAGCTTATTACCAAAATCGACTATCTTGCAAGTGTCATGAGGTAAGATCGAATATACTAATACTTATCTAATTTTTCCAATCTCAGCATATACCAAAACTTAGCTTTTATGTCTTCATTTCTTTTTATAAGTACGTACAAACTTGCGGAATTTCAAGGAAATGTAGACCAAAATTAGCTAAAGCTTGGTTATTTAATCACAATTGACAATTTCGAGTGAGGTCTTGATCACTCTAATCAAGGCTGAGGTAGGTTATTTGGTTATAGTTATATTTTTGTGGTGCCAAAAATCAACATCCTTAGTCCAATTCCAAACTCATAATTCATATTGAAAATGATTCTAAAAATTTTACTTATAAATATCAACATACTATTACAGTTTCATGAAAACAATATCTAATATTAATTACTCAATTATATAAACTTAAAATCTTATTAAAATCTTAATTAGACATAAAATATGATTATAATATATCTAATATACTTTACTTAATTAAAAACTTATTCTTCCCAATTATATAATTTCTTATTCATTTTTATATATTAACTACTAAAAAATTGAAAATAAGTAATAAAAATATTGATAATTTTATAATTTATAACTATTTTCGAAAATTTTAATGAATTTTCTAACCTAACTCTTACTCCCCACTTACGAAGTGGCATCGTCCCGATGTTCAATGAGTAATAAATAAGTAGGTTGGAAAATAAAATTAAAATTATATATTATCGTTATTATTGAGTTCATTTTTAACGTATACTAATTATATAACAAACAAACTTAAAAAACTAAGACATATATATTAAACAAGATACATTATTACAAACTTAAAAGAAAAACGTAAACTTAACTAAAGAAAATAAAACTTCAAATTTAACTAAAGAACTTATTAAAACTTAAATATCACCAACAAACCACCAACAACTCTCTAGATGGTAGACGAACATCCCGGTGTATCAACCAGTAGCAATCCAAATCGATTACTTCTAGACGGAAAAATCTCATCCGTCTCCAGCTCCTCTACTCCATTCAGAAGAATACACAAACGCGATATCATCCATGAAATAGGCATAGGTTTCCCCCTACTACCTCTCGTGATCGCAAACTCCAACACCGTCCTTTGAATCAATATACCCCAATCAACAAATACACCGAATGTCAAAGCATAAAGTAGAAGCATTTCATTCTCAGCCAAACTTCCAAAATCCCAAGTGGGATAAACTCGAGAATTTATGAAATGCTTCCACGCCTTTAGATGTGGAAGTAGAGCTCGTGTTGACATGTCGTGATTTGTATCAAACAGTGGGAACAGACATTGGAACGACTCGTGTATTTTATTCAAATGATTAGAGGGATTTTGTAGTCCCCACTGCATTTCAAAATGTGGCATCGTAACCGGAGGAATTTCAAAAATTTGATTGATAATAGAAGAAGAGAAGGGAACAGCCACTCCTCTTACCGTAACAATTTGAGTGATATCGACCATAGATGTCGTCATAAGTGCAGAATAAAATTCTCGCACTATCGAGACATTTATCCTACCTCTCGGTGTACTGACAAATTTTTTCCAACCAAAACTTCGAATGAGAGTTTTACCCCATTGATCAATCTTATCGACATTTAAACTCTTCTCCAATAGGATTGGAGAATTCGCAAAACGATTGTGTAAAATGATACTCTCATTGGAAGCTTGAGATTCCGGATGATCCGGTGTGTGAGGCTCGTAAGAATTAACCGACGGTGAGGAGTGGTTTGACATTTTTAAAACTTGATAAAAAGTGAAAGAAATAAAGTTGAAGGTTGATAGACAGTGAAAGAATGAGCAATTGTTGTTCCTGCCTTTACTTCTTTAAATAGATGGTAAAAAAAAAAAAAAAAAACTACGTGTGTGCATTAGACGGACTCAAGAATGACTCACCTTTTTTTCTTCACGGCCCGGTCCGGGAATATGCCGGCTCGGTCCGGCCTCATCTTGCTTTTACTGAGGGGACAGAGGTGAAAGACAACTTGTGTTTTGTTTTTTTACTCACGTGCCTAATACTACCTATCTACTTGAAGATATTAAAAGATTCATTTAAATTGATACTAACGGATAAAACGACACATTATTTTTTTGTAAAATGACGTAGTAATTATACAAAAATCATTTTTGGGTTTTTTTTATAGTTTTTATAAAAACTAAACGATCTAGAATGCAAACCAAATTTTGATAAAAATGATTGTTAAATCAAAATAAACGAAAAATGAAAACAAACCAATATCTAAATGACAAATGTCAAATAGAATGAAATGTGCAGTAAAAATGTTTAATCAAACAAAATTATTAAATTCAATCTTCATCGTAGTCTTCCTCAGGATCAACTTGAAAACTCGAACTCGGAAACGACTGAGAAGCTGATGGCTGAACTGTAGTCGTGGTCCTGACTGAACTATCAAGACCCATCGAACTCATGCCAGTCGTAAAGTGTGCAAACTCAGTGAATCCTCCCCAACTAGACATCGCTGGTCTCTGAACACCTGTCGAAAATACACCTGTCCCACTAGATTGGCTCCCAAAAGGATATGACGATGGATGAAAGCTCGAAGGTGGTGGAATAGGTGTTACCCATTCTGGTAAGGTATAAGGATTAGACTGACAAGGTGGATAGGCAGGATCATCAAAAGTAGGATTACGAAGCAACTGCTCGTTCCTTCTTAAACCTCTACGAATATCATCACACCACTGCCTATTACTCTCAGCATACAAAGCCATGTTGGCTTGACCACGTGCAACGTCTGTCACTAAAGATTGAAACATATCATAGGTGATAGTGTTGGAGAAAGGAGTTTGTTGAGGCTGACTAGAAAAAGAGGGAAAAGAGGAAGATGTGAAAACTGGTGGAGCTGGCTGAGTTTGACGTCTTCTAATCAAAGAGCTAATACTACCATCCGGAAGACTAGTCAAACTTGGTCCAATCAGATTTCCATCAGCCAGAGATAACTTGTCATTAAGCAGGATTGGTACTCCCACCCTACGACATAAATCTGAGATAAAACAAGGGAAGTATAGATGACTCCCTGGTCTGGCGATGACAATACTTTCAAAATTCTTTTAACCATGACCTTTCCAACATCCACTCTAACATCGTTTACCATCGCCCAAGCGATACAAACATCTTCCTTTCCAAAAGCAGTATGTTTACGAGAAGGATAGAGATTATGGCTAATAAATCTTTTAATTGCCCTCAACCCTCTAAAACAATTCCCGTAATTAAATCTATTTTCAACCCACACAGCGGTCGGGTCAAAAACGTTCTGGGCTCTCAGGGCAGTCTGCTCAAAACTTGCAGGATCATCTAAATTATAAACTACCCTGTAATCCTCCTCATCAGGAAAAACCTCAACTCCTAGGATTGCATTTATGACTTCAGGGCTAAAAGGAATATTTCTGGCTCTTAGGGGCACAGTTGGCGACTGAGTAAGCTGTTCCTGTGAAAGTGTAGATAAAACTGAATAAAACTCAGCTACTAGAGTCGTGTTAATCTCCCCTTCCCTTCTAGCTGCTAAATCTAACCACTGACGTTTTCTAAAGATATTCTTAACTTCATCACCTAAGTCATCCAAGTCTAATCCTTTCTCAACCAACACATCACATTTACTATAAATTTTCTCATACGCTTTCTTAGCCTCAGGTGATGCGGTTTTTTCAAAGCTTACGGCTTCTTCCTCAGATGATAAAATTACTGTGCCTACGATAGGAGTTGATATAGGAATTTTTGATTTTCTCTTTTTAGAGCTTCTAGTACTCGACTCAGCCATTCTACGATATTGGTTAAGCCAATCAACAACAAAAACAACAACAAAAACAACAAAAAAATAAAAATGTCACAACACACTCAAAATTCAAAACAGTTGAAATTAATCTAAAAAATTATGAAAAATACGAAATTGATAACTAGATAAACTAAATAATACCTTAATATGTAGAAAACGTTGAAAAGTAGGCCGGAAAAGTTGAAAAGTCGCTGGAATGAAAAGTGGCTTGTTTTTTTTTATCCCTTTTTGAATTTTCCAATTTGTGTTGAAGAGAGGAGATGAAAAGAGGAAGAAATCAAGTAGTGGTAGTGTGAGAGGTGAATTTTTGTGGAAGAATTGATAAAATTTTCGAGTGGTGGGGTTTGGGTGTGTGGGGTGCGGCTGTTAGAAGAATTAGGGAAGAAGAAGAAGAAAAGAAGGGTCCCCGTCTTTTTTTATGATTTTAGACCCCGGACCGGTCCGGGTTAAGGCCGGATCGGTCCGTGCCCAATTTTTCTACTTTTTCGATTTTTTTTTTCTCTTTTTATAATTTTTGATGAAAACTTATAAAAATTCTAATAAAACTTAATTAAAATCTTAAAAATAAGTTTATAAAATTTTTAAAACTTACTAAAAATAAAATTTGAAGGAAATTTTATAATTTTATAACAATTTCTAAAAATTTAATAAAATCTTTATAACACTTTAATAAAAAGCTTATAAAAATTTAATAAATTTATATCAACTCTTATAAAACATCTAAATTAAAACTAAAAAAACTTTTATAAAACTCCTCAAATTTCATAAAGATCCAATTTTATAAAATTCTCAGAAGTTATGCGAAAATTTTATAAAATACAATATAATAAAAGACTCGAAACTTAAGGGGTTCCTGATTCTTCGATTTCTAAATCTTCCAGAGTTCTGATATAACGCTCGATCAACCTAACTCCTAAAAACGAAGCATTTGAATTATCTCTCGGAATTCCATCGGGATTTTCGGATAACCACCTAATCGTTCCCTTCCTAACAATATTCAAACACTCATCCTGGGATTTGGTTGTGTTTTTCCCACAGCGTCCAACATGTTCACTTTTTCCACAGATTCTGCATCTCATTAGAAACTTTGCCCTTCTTTTCATCGCACTTCTTGATGTTCCATTACATACTTCTCTCAATCTGATCTCTCTCAACAATTTCTTGTTTTGTTCAAAAACTAAAGCTTCTATAGAAAACGCGACATCTTTATCAAGGCCTAATTTCAATAGTAAAATAAAAACTCCTATTCTATCTAAAAAATGCATCCAGTTCTTTTACGTCTATCCGGTAAAAGACGAAAAGAGTTTAAACATAAAAATACAGAAAAGTAGAGTAAAGATAGATAGCACCTGGTATTCGGCTGATTCCAGTTTCTCTGCTTTTCAGTTTTTCATTTTTTCTGCTTTTTCAATTTGTCGGGGGATCAATCAGTAGCATTATTTCTTCTTTCAGTGTGATTCCTTCTCCTCCACAAATAACTTTACTCGTGGCCATTGGCTATAAAAGTTGTATTTCCATCGCTTAGTTCAACGACTCCAGGTTTGTAAACCCTTGTTACTTCAAATGGACCCGTCCATCTTGACTTAAGCTTACACGGAAACAACTTTAAACGTGAATTGTACAAAAGCACTCGATCACCTACATGGAACTCACGCTTAAAGATTCTCTTATCATGGAAAGATTTCGTGCGTTCCTTGTAGATTCGAGCGTTTTCATAAGAATCGAGACGAAATTCTTCTAGTTTTGTCAATTGAAGCAATCTATGATCACCGACAGCCTTAGGATCAAAATTCAGAAATCTAATAGCCCAGAAGGCTCGGTGTTCTAACTCAACTGGGAGATGACAAGATTTACCAAAGACTAGCTTATAGGGAGAACAACCAATTGGTGTCTTAAAAGCTGTTCTGTACGCCCATAATGCATCATCTAATTTAACTGCCCAGTATTTACGATTTGAATCAACTGTTTTTTCCACGATTCTTTTAATCTCTCTATTCGACACCTCTACCTGACCACTGGTTTGCGGATGATAAGGCGTTCCTAACTTATGCGTTACACCATATTTTTCAATTAACTTAGTAAATGGTCGATTGCAAAAATGTGAACCTCTATCACTAATGATCGCCCTCGGAATGCCATATCTTGTAAATATATTCTTTTTAAGGAATCGTATGACAACTTTGGTATCATTAGTGGGAAGAGCTTCAGCTTCTACCCATTTCGAGACATAATCTACCATTACAAGAATAAATCTTTTTCCAAAAGATATAGGGAAAAGTCCCATGAAATCTATACCCGAAACATCAAATAACTCACATTCTAAAATAGGTTGCATAGGCATTTCATGTTTTTTAGATACATTTCCCCATTTTTGACAAGACTCACAAGATTTAACATACTTATAAGCATCTCTATATAGTGTAGGTCAATAAAAACCACATTGTAAAACTTTAAAAGCAGTTTTCCATCCTCCATGATGACCTCTTGCCTCACGATCATGACAAAATGATAAAATACTTAAAATTTCATTATCAGGCACACATTTTCTGATTATCCCATCCGAACACTTACGGAAAAGGTCTGGTTCCTCCCAGTAATAAAATTTTAAGTCGTAAAAGAACTTCTTTTTCTGCTGCCAAGTCCAATGAGACGGAATATAATCACAGGTTAAGTAATTAATGATATCTCCAAACCAAGGTGAAATTTCCTTAGAAGGAATTCTATTTTTTAATAACTGCATGGTTGAAGGAGTATCTATTCTAAATAGTTGTTCATCAGGAAATGAATCTTTAATTTCATTCCCTATCTCTTCCTCAGTCACCATTCTACTTAGATGATCTGCTACTACATTCTCACTTCCTTTTTTATCTTTAATTTCAATATCAAATTCTTGAAGTAGGAGAATCCATCTAAGAAGACGTGGTTTCGCATCTTTCTTACTTAGTAAATACTTCAGGGCTGAATGGTCTGTGTAGATTATTACCTTAGAACCAACAATATATGATCTAAACTTATCTAAGGCAAAAATTACGACAACGCTTCTTTTTACGTAGTTGCATAATTAAGCTGAGCTGCATTTAATGTGTGAGAAGCATAGTAGATAGCTTTGAGAATTTTGTTATACCTTTGACCTAGAACAGCTCCTACAGCTAAATCACTCGCATCACACATAATCTCAAAAGGCAAATCCCAGTCTGGTGCTTCCAATACTGGTGCGGTAATCAACTTTGCTTTTAAGGTCTGAAAAGCTTCCATACATTTACTATCAAAGTTAAAAGATACTTCCTTTTCAAGTAAATGACTTAGAGGCTTTGCTATCTTCGAAAAATCTGCAATAAATCTCCTATAAAATCCTGCATGTCCAAGAAATCCTCTTAGAGTCCTTAGATTAACTGGTGGTGGTAATTTTTCAATCACTTCGACTTTAGCTTTATCAACTTCAATTCCTATTTCAGAGATTCTGTGACCTAGAACAATTCCTTCTGATACCATTAAATGACATTTTTCCCAGTTTAGTACTAAATTGGTATCCTCACAGCGTTGTAACACTCGTTCTAAGTGTAACACACAAACTTCAAATGAATCTCCGTAGACACTAAAGTCGTCCATAAAAATTTCTAAGAATTTCTCAACCATATCAGAAAATATAGACATCATACATCTTTGAAACGTAGCAGGAGCATTACATAAACCAAACGGCATTCTTTTATACGCAAAAGTTCCATAAGGACAAGTGAAAGTAGTCTTTTCCCTATCTCCTGCTGCAATGAAAATCTGTAAATATCCTGAATAACCATCTAAGAAACAATAATAGTTATGACCACTTAAACGTTCCAACATTTGAACTACGAATGGAAGTGGATGATGATCTTTCTTAGTATGATCATTTAGCTTTCTAAAATCAATGCACATTCGATATCCTGTAATTTCCCTTGTTGGAATCCATTCATTCTTATCATTCTTTTTCACTGTGAAACCTCCTTTCTTTGGTACAACTTGAGTTGGACTTACCCATTCACTATCTGATATAGGAAAGATTATTCCCATTTCTAATAACTTAATCACCTCTTTCTTAACAATTAACTCTAAATTCGGGTTAAGGCGGCGTTGCGGTTGAATACAAGGTTTAGCATCTTCTTTCAGAATTATCTTATGAACACAAATCTCAGGGCTAATACCTCGAATATCGGCAACTGTCCATCCAAAAGATTTCTTATGCTTTCTTAACATTCTAAGTAATTGATCTTCTTGTTGCTCGCTTAAAGTTGATGAAATAATAATCGGTAATAGATTATCGGTTTCAAGAAAAGCATATTTCGATTTAAAGGTAACGGTTTCAATTCCGGATTCTTCGGCGGATCTTCTATTGACGATTTAAGAACCGGTCCTTCTAGTTCTAACTCCAAATACTTATGCCATGGTGGCTTAAAAGTAAAGCTTCCTTTATCTAGAGAAAGGATTATCTCTTTCATTTCAATGTCTTCCTCATCTTCTTTATAGATAGACAAAGTTAAGCATTCTTCTAATCTGTCTTCAAAAGTTGGTAACTGATTATCATAGACAGAATGAATATCTTCTATAAAAGAACATGATTCTGGTGATGTATATGGATGATTCATAGCTTTGAAAATATTGAAAGCAACTTCATCTTCATTGACTCTCAAAATTAATTCTCCTTTCTGAACATCGATTAAAGTTCTTCCTGTAGCTAGAAATGGACGACCTAAGATAAGTGGCGCTGAATATCCTTCTTCCATTTCCATAACTACAAAATCTACTGGAAAATAGAATTTGTCTACTTTAACCAATACGTCTTCAATAATTCCTTTAGGGTACTTAATCGATCTATCTCGCCATTTGCGAGTCATTTCGATCTTAGTAAGCTTTCCTATGCCTAGCTTTTTATAATCCTCATAAGACATGAGATTTATACTAGCTCTAGATCACATAAGACCTTCTTAAACGAAATCCTCCAATTTCACATGGAATCGTAAAACTTCCGGGATCTTTCGGTTTAGGTGGTAACTTATCTTTGCGAATTGCGAACATTCTTCATTTAGGCATATATTCTCATATTCCTCTAATTTTTTCTTATTTGATAGAATATCTTTCGAAACTTTCCATAAGCCAGGCATACTAATCAGAGCTTCGATAACAGGGATATTAACATGAATATGACGAAAGGTATCAAGGAAACGAGCATACTTCTTATCAATTTTTGCCTTTTTGAGCTGATCTTTAGGTGGGTAAGGTAAAGATTCTAAATCTATAACCTTTGGCTCCTTAGTCAATTTCTCTTTTCCTTTTTCCTTAAACCTTTGAGTATTACTTAGTCGCCAAGTATCATGATTTTGAGTTTTTTCTTTTAAAACATTCCCCGAATCAATCTCTACTCCAGATTCCTTCAGTGCTTCCTGTTTTTCATCCTTGTTTTCATTATCCTCTACTCTAACATGTTCCTTGAATAAATTCCTTAAATCTTTATCCATGGGATCTTTCAAAATCCTAGGGATTTTTACCCATTTCTCACCTTCATTCTCAGGTTCCAAACTTCTATTACCTTTTAAGAAATTTTCTATAATTTCTTCTTCCTAATCAGTAAATTCAATTTCATCTTTAGTTTCATCATTTTTTTCATCTAAATCATTTTCTACTTCATTATTCCCGAAGTTTTCAACTCCATTGCTTCCACTGAGCTTCCTACTTCTCGTAACTACAACATTTACCTCTCTTGGGTTTCTTTCAGTGTTACTTGGTAATCCTCCTGGGGGTCTGCTGTTATTACGTTCACCTTCCCTACTCAAATGATCTTCCATATTCCTTAATGAGGCTTCTATAGTTCTCATTCTGGTATCATGGCCACTCATAGATGTTTTCATTGTACTCATATCTTTAGTGACTGTACCAATAGAAGTCATCATTGTTTCCATATTCTTAGCTTGAGTAGATACTACACCCATCATATTTTCCATTAGTTTTTCCCATTTTTCAACTCCTTCGCAGTTGAGTTGAACTTTGAGTTACTGGTATACTTTGAGTAGTATGTTGAGGATAGGATCTAGGTAATGACTGTAAATTCTGATTAGACGTATCTCCTTGATAAAATTGATTATTATTCATATTCCTATACTGAACTGGATATGGCGGTTGTCCTGGCTTACTAGGGTTTTCAGACCATCGATAAGTAGGATGATCTCTTCTAATAGCATTAAACGAGTTTGAATATGCATTGTTCAAATTCCTATGCTGCTGAAGAAAACTCACCTCCTCCCTTGAATATCCTGTTGGTTCTTCTATCCCTAATGACACATTATCATGACTTGAGTATTCAGTTGGTGTACTATTTTCTGAACTTAGGTTCTTATTCTGTTGTAAACCATCAAATTTCCTACTCAAATTCTCCAAATGTGCTAGAACTTCCGTATTAGACGTACATTCTCCTGCAAAGGCCACCTTTCTGGTGCTAGAACCGGTTTCCCACATTCTATTATTTTTGGAAATCATTTCTATAGCATCGTAAACTACTTGAGCTTCACTCATCATTAACGAACCACCACATGCATGATCTACATCCGCACGTGAATCTTTTCTTAATTTACGACAGAAAAGCTGAATTTGCATATCTAAGGAATAACCATGATCGGGACACGCTCTTAACAATTTTTTAAATCTTTCCCAGGCATTCCCAAGTGTTTCTTCAGATCCTTGTCTAAAGTTAGCAACCTCGACTTTTAATTCCAAATTTCGTCCAAGAGTGAAATATTGTTTTAGAAATTCAGTTTGAATCTCCTCCCAACTAGTAAGTGAATGATGTGGAAGAGACATAAACCAATCTCGGGCTCTTCCTTTTAAAGAAAAAGGAAACATAGTCATCCTCGTTAATTCGTTATGAGCACCTTGACTTTTGGCTGTATTGCATAGTTCTTCAAAAAGATAGAGATGGTGATGTGGATCTTCATCATCCTCTCCTAGAAATTGGGCTCTTGCGTCAATTAAACCAAAAAGATGAGATTTAATCTCGAAATTATTCGCTCCTTCATTAGGTAAAAGTATGGGATTATTAGTCTGGTTTCTTCTTACGGTTTGATCACAGATAGGCCTCGGGTTTGGTGGGTTATTACGATTATTCTGGTTCCGATTCTGATTATTTCTATTATTATTATTATTATTATTATTATTAGGGTTAACAGGGTTTTGTCCATGCCCTGGAGCATGATCTAGCCTCTGTTCATTTGTTTCATCACTAGTTTCAGCCATTCTCGTATTTCTGTTTGAAGATGATTCTTGGTCAGGATTTCCCTGACTAGTATGACCACGTTTACTCTCTACTCTTAACTTCCTTTCGTAAGTGTTTATGTCAGGCTTATAAGGAGTGAGCGGGGCCTTACCACTTTTGGTCATCAACTAACGAAAATAGAAAATAACTTGAAATTGATAGTAGTAAAAATTGGTAATTTACCTATAAGGTAACAACCAACGAAAAATAAAATAGAAATGAGATAAGAAAAGTGTTGACTTATTCTCGAGAATTTTGAGCAAATACAAGTAGTAACCATAGACACATAAAAAGAAATTAGCGACGTTCCCCGGCAACGGCGCCAGAAATCTGACAGACTTTTTCTAGGTGTTACGATCCTTACCGGCAGTGTACCGGGTCAAACTGTAGTGCTAGTATGGTGAGTCAGAGTGTCGAATCCTCAGGGAACTTGGTAATTCTTTTACGTGTGGTTAAACACCAAAGAGTCATTATTAACTCGATCTAAACCGCAATTTTATAACACGATCACTACTATTCTAGTCAACATAAAATAAATGCGTAATTTAAAAGTTATTCTAATATAATATATATAGATATATAAATATATATATAGATGTACATAAATTGCAAAGTATATATATAGATACCAATATATTTTATAGAACTAGCCAAAGTTTATATAATTGAATTATACAATCTTTTCAGTAGACGGAATGTGCTCGATCTTTCCTTTTATATTAAGTCCAATTGAGTAAATGAAACGGTGCACTCCTGAGGTTAACAATTCCTCCTCACACGAGCGTATGAAATTGTCATATGTCATTGTCATCAGTTCAATCTCCACAACTGCCCCATGCTAATCTTAGTTAGTCTAAACAGGTACCGAGTACAAATCTACCCCGGATAAAAGAGGTTATTCCGTTTGTCAGACGGCCGATGTTATTCAAAAGGCTCCGGTTGTCAGGCGGATCGATTTAACTTTCCGGTGTTAGTTTTAATTAAATTGTTGATTTTAACATTATTACGATCTTGAGCACAATTTTAATAAGATTAATCTTTCCCAAGACAAATCTGCCCCCGGGTAGGAAATAGGATTCCGTAGTCACGCTTTCGCACGGCCAATTTTACCCTCCGGTTTTTCTATCTTTTATCTCATATCCTAACTTCTCTGGTCAGTTCATCGTTAGGTTATATGGTGCGATTCATTTTGGTTAATTACGTCAATCCGAATATTATCAATACGTTACAGAATAGAAAAAGATTCAATTAACTCAATTTTAGTCAATTTTACTTAGACAACATTCCTTTACCGAAAAGATTGAAATAAAACAATTACATAACTTTGGCTAGTTATTAGAGTTAGCCTAAAAACATTATAACAACGAAAAAGATAAAAACAAACATAATTACTTAAGAAAAGTTACCCGGTTACAAATGCTGAATCAGAGTTGTATTTTTCCGGACATTACAACGACTTCAACAACACCGAACTTCCGATAATTTCTCGAGCATTACAACGATACTACGAGATTATTATTTTTGGCTTAAGGCCTATTTACAACTACAAAAGAAAACAAAGAGGAGAGGAGAATATATATATATGATATTGTGTATATATATTGGTACACCCTCCGTCTGTTGAAATGAGCTCCTTTATATAGAAGTGAAGTCCTTGGCCGGACCGGGCCGGTAGTAGGCCGGATCGGTCCGGTATAATGATGATGTTCCCATGCTGATTACACTCAGCATGTGCTCCGTATGATAATTATAATTATAATTATATATAACTTATAAAATTCATATCTCGAGTTCTGGACCTCCAAAAATTGCAAACGAAATGCCAAAATTAAGGTCTCGAGAAACTCTACAACTTTCATGAAGAACTCTTCTTCAGATAACGCCTTCTTGATTACCTCGTGTTCCTCCGAAGCTATTTCGGGATTTTTATTAACCCAAATCGATTAGCCACTTGATCACTTTTTTAAGTTGTAGACCTCCAATCTTCATAATTTAAATTGCATTGGAAAGCTTATATGAAGATCTTCAACTTTCATTAAGAACACTTTTTCGAAAATGTCGTTTTGATGAGCCATTCGTTTGTCGTAGACATTTCTCGATTACCACTTAACCGATTGATTGGCCACTTGACCACTTAAGCTATTCAATTGACCATTTAAGCTCGTGGCACTCTCTAAATTATTCCAGAGATATGATTAAACTTCAATATGTCGATTCTCGGGGTCTCGGTTTATAAATCTGCAATAAAATACCACAAATACCCACGTAAATCTGACACGACACTCCGATTTACTAAAATCGGTACAAAATTACAACTTTTTATTATTATTACTACTAACTACTCTAAATTTTAAAGATTAACATTTCATACTATTTATATCATAATTTCATATATTTTATATAGAATTCGTCGATAAAACATAATAAAATCACGTATTTTTAATCATATAAAAATAGTATATCAATAGGATACGCAATTTCCCGACGAACAACATGAATCCTACGAACGCTTCAGTATCACACCCAATCACTACCGCATGATCGCCCTATGACTAGGGGAAACCTCAATGGTGTCAAAGTATGACAATTCACACCGTGATGCCATGAAGACTCCGGTCTTAGGATAATTACACAACCACATAGTACGACACTTGATAAAGTAAGTGGGTCAGTCTAACGTACACATTCTCTAATACACGTCCACGTACAGTCCAAGTGTCCATACACTTTGATAGACAAGATATATCCTATCTTTATAAGATAGAAGACATCCAATACGTGCTAGTCGAATTGTACTATTAATGTCCCATTTAATAACACATTGACTAGAGACATTTAAGTGTCAAACCTTTTAATGTGAGTCGAGATCTCATTAATCATAATCTCTATTACTCTTTCACATTTTGACACTATGGACATTATCATATATACAATATCATAATTAATTCGTTAAACCAACAAATATATAATAACAGAAAATTCATTTATCATATGTATGAACATAAAGAAATATTATAAATGATCCGACCTGGTCAGATCCTGTCCAACCCGATTGGGTTTAGGACACTATTTCAACAATATATCCTTAAAATGTTTTTATTAAGATTCAAAGACTTTTGAACAACATTTGGGAAAAAAATTAAGATTTTATATTGCTTGATGCATTCGACTTTCTTAAAGTTGATTGTTTTACAATGAGCTCCCGGAAAAGGGATTTAAGTGTGTTTGAATCAACCAAATAAAGTCGAATGTCCTACATTCAACCGTTCAAAAGTCGGTTGCATCAAATCGACCGTCGTAAAGTCGATTGAACCTGTCCAATATTAAATTGTGAGATTTTTCAGAAACTGAAGAATAAAAGTTGAAAATAGAAAGGAAAAAAAAAACCATTTAAAATGAATTGAAGTGAAAGAAGAAATAGATGAAATAATTGCAAAAGAAAACTTATTATAATAAATAAGGGTGGGGAGGGGAATTGTAATGACCCGTTTCCGGATACTGAGTTCTTATCCCGAAAATAACGTTCGGCACGCATAACTTTAAATTAATTGAATATTATACGTAAGCTTCTACGTTATCGTATCGAGTTAAGCAAACGGAAGCTAAAAGACTCGGGTGAAAACCGTAAAAGTTGCTAGAATTACAACGCCAAGAAAAGAAACTTACAACAACAAATATGACGTCTTACAACCGAAAGCAAAAACTATCTTACAACAACATCTTACATTACAACAAGCCTTAAGATATAATACAACATGTCTTGATATTTAAAAGGTACAACATGGTTATGAAAGCAAAAGAGAAACTAGTTAAGCTGGCGTAGCATCAAGGGTCATACATCATCAATCTCAAATTCATCATATACAAACATACAAACATGCAAAGAGGTAAGTACAAAAGTACTTAGTAAATTAAAAGGTAGAAGCTATTATAGAATTAGGTTTTATAATGAAAGGTACAACAAATTATTTTTAATTAACAGTTTTCTTTCATGAACACGTCTCAAACTCTAGGGTTCACTTCACGCTTATCAACATGTCATGAGATCATACTTGTTTCTAGCTTATCTTATTTTTGTTACATCAACATTCAAAGGCACTACGCATGGTGCTACTCACCATGAATCAACTGGTTGCAACCTATTAGTGGATCACACTAATGGCCACGGGCTAGCCCCAATAGCATGTGTGTTCGGTGAAGTCCCTCCGTACTTGGGGTCTTAGTAACCTACGGAGTTATTCACTTTATACTGACCACACCACACATCGTGATATACACTTGTGCCTTACTAAGAATAACAGGATGTTATGGCTTTTATCTGCACAAGTATTTATGTTATTAATTGTTAACTAGTCACCTAAGTATTTTCAAGGAAAATGCTCACTTAAATCTTCTACTCCCTCACTTAGACAACTTGACAGTAACAATGCCTAACACATTCCACAGACATTGATGGATACTAATCCATCAAAGCACCAGGCCAATCATACTATTCCGACGGTCACAAATTTCAACTCTTAGGATGAATCCATTCAGTGCCGGAACTAAACGCATTAGAAGCTTAATCATGGCTTGTTCAAGATTATTTAAGGTTATCGTATCAAGAATTATCAACCAAAACACAATTCAGGGTCTGAGAAACCCAAAACTGCAGAACAATATCTTTGGCTCGCGCTGAACGTCATTGACGCATGCTGAAGTATTCCAGAAACAATGAAGATTATTCTGCTCAAGTTTGGCGTGTGCTGAGCCACTTCGGCACGCGCTAAAACAGTCTGAACAATCTTCCTGCTTTCTGCTTCACTGTAATGCACTCTAAAACCCCTTAAGCGTGCGCTAAAATCCTTAAAACCATCATGTTAACATTTGGCACACCCTTGCGCACGCCAAAAGAGCCGATACTGTCCTCACATGCAATTTTCTACACTTTTTAGTTCCAACCACTATTCCAACAATTTTTACAGCAAATAAACAACAAAAATAGCCACAAAACGGATCCTTAACATACCATATCATAACATACTTCAACTACAACACTAAAACATGAATTCCTAACATCAAGCCACCCAGAAAACTCAACCTTAACATTATAAAACTATAATCATTCTATAGGAAGACCCTCTTACCTTGAAAATCCAAATCCAAAGCAAACCAAGCAATTTCAAGCCAAACTTCAAAGCAACTGCAACTAATCTTGATCCTCACCCGAAAACCTATTTGATCTTCAATTAACTCTAAATTAACGGTGATCAAAGGTTTCAAAATGATCAGAACTACAAAAAGCACAACCTGAAACAACAAAACTTGATCAAAATCTAAAGGATTCCAAATCTAAGGCTAAAACGAATACCTTTTAGAACTTGAAGAACTTGGTATCAAAATGATGCTCTCTTCACCACCATTCCGATTATCTAATTGAATCTAAAATCCACTAAGCATCTAATGAGAACATTGAAGAACTCTCTTGTCTTTTCTTTTTTTCTCGCAAACTTTCACACTTTGAACTTTGCCTGCTATTTTCTTTCTAACAAAACTCCTTAGTTAATGGGGAGTTTTATTTCTCAAAAAACAACTTCTCATTAACTAATTCTTTAATTTTTATAAAACCAAACTCAAATACATCAATTAAATAAAGTAAAAACTGATTTTTCATTAAATGACCCTTTTGCCCTTTACCGAAAATTTGGGATGTTACATTCTTCCCCCCTTAAGGAAGTTTCTTCCTCGAAACTTCCCAGAACCTACTCCTCATTCATCTTAGACATTAGTTTTGCTTAACATCTATATTCACGTTCATTAACATAAGCCTTCAAGTGATTTAAACATTTGTATTTTCAACATCAAGACCTCCTTGCGTACAACACGATTGTTTCGTAATCCATACCTAAGTACCACTCTAAATATTTGCACATGTCATCCATCTTATAACTAACCCTTCAGTTCTAACATCTTTGCCTATATAACATTCTTGACTTGGCTCCACCAACCTTCGAATTTTTACCAAGGTATCATCCACACAAAGGTCGCCTAATCATTTTGTCCCAAATCAACGTATCCCACACCACAAATTTACAAGTCGGTTACATTTTTGGTTCTTCATCCATATTGTTCGTGATTACAAAATTTCCATGCTTAGATGAAGGTCAGTTACGCATCTACCTTACCACCGAGGGACTAGCTATTAACTTAAAGAACTTCAACAAAATCCTTTCTTCAATCCAACACTAATTCTCTTTAACCCTCTTATACCATATACATACTTCAAATTTTGATAAACTTCAAAGGGAAACCATATAGACACCTCCTACCAATCTTATAAGGCTTTCCTATGGACAAGAAACAACTTTTGGCAGCAAGTTTATAGGCAACCATACAAATTTCGCTGTCCAACAGAAGACTGGAGTTGTTGAAGAATTTATTTTAAGTTAAACATATTCAAGAAAACAATATGGTTATAAATACCCTTATCTTAAATTCATAAGAGGATGAGAAATGGTGACAAAAGTCTCTTGAGAACTGAAACCACCAAAGAAAATAACAATTGAAAACCTTGAGATTATTTAACACAACTGGAAGGTGGTTGGGACTTGGTTCTCATGGATATAGTACAAAATTTGTTTAAGTAAAACATGATGGATGGTATAAAAAGGTTTACCAAAAAGAGGCTATTTGTGACAAAACCATTAGAATAAAAGTTCTCCGGCTGAAACATTTGTTGCAACCAAAAGATCTTTCTATACGAACCCATATTGAAATCTTTTTCCTTTCACTTGAAAGAAGATGTATGATAGAATTCTTTTGATAAACTTTTCTCCTCCGCAAAAGTAGAATTCAAATGTAAGAGATCTAAGAGTAGAAGGAGTTTCGAATCTTATCCCAAATAAATTACTAATACCCTTTTTTGAAAACGGGGAACATCTTCTCAAAAGATTTCTTGATAAAATCCTAGTAAATTGAAGGAGTGTTTCGTGAAGAAATCATAAATGGCAACTAAGGAGTGAAGACAAAAGAGTTTCAAATAATGCATGTTATTGTGTCGTTCAAAGACTAAAACAAGTTTTCAATCAAGGACTATTGTGAAATCGTTACAAGATTTGTATCGAGGGTGCAAATGTTCTAAAGGACAGGGACAACTCTTTGTTTAAAGAAAAGGATTCAAAAAGCTATCTTTTCCTATTTGAAGAAGTGAGATTTAAAACAAGACAAAACGACTTAACCCTGGTAGTAAAAACATTATAAAAGATACTGTCAGTCAAGTGACTTGATCTCTAAACTGAGTTATAAACTGGTGGAACTAATCTGTGAAACTGAGCAGAGAATGATGGTCAGCTTAGTAAGAGTATTCAGTTCTGTGAAAGTCAGTTGTGGTGAAGTGCAAGCTGAGTTTCTTCTGAAGTCATCTTTCAATTTTGTCAGATGAGTTTCTCTTGAGTACATCTGAGCAGTTGGTTACAAGTCTGGAAAAGTCAGTTTTGAGCTGAGTTTCATCTTGTGAATAACAGCTGGAGCTGAGGTCCACATCTGAGGTATTTATGAAGTTCCGACAAAGATCTTATTGCGGTTATGGTTAGGGAATTGTGCATATAAATACCAATGTTGTATCCAATGCAATGTGTGTCAAAATCCTTGTAACTTTGTGCATAATAAAATATCTCCTTTCATGTCCGTGGAGTAGTCGGCACAACGCCAGAAACCACGTAAATCACTATGTTCTCTTTGTTTTTGTGTTTTATCAATTTCGGCCATATTTTATGTTTCCGTTGCCTCTATTTTAATCTTTTTTAAACAGCAAGTTTCTCGTCTGTATGTTAACAAACTGGTATCAAAGCGAGGTTGGTTCGTGGATCCAGAGGAATTTGCATGTTGAACGGAGTTGATCTTCACCAAGACCGGTGACTGGTGCTAGGATTCTGTGATCAAATGTCTGTTCTTTAACTAGAAGGATGTCAGCAGTGAACGTAAAGATTGATAAATTTACAGGGAGGAATAGTTTTAGCTTGTGGCAAATCAAGATGAGGGCCTTGCTAAAGCAACAAGGATTGTGGACTCCTTTAACTGATAAATGGGATGTCAGTGCAACAAATATGATAGTCTGGAGGAGAAAACACATTCAACCATCATGTTGTGCTTGTCTAATGATGTTATCATAGGGGTTGCTGAGGAAGACACCTCTGCCAAGTTATGGTCAAAGCTTGAAAGCCTGTATATGACTAAGTTATTGACCAACAAGTTGATGTTGAAACAGAGGCTATTCAGTCTGAGGATGCATGAGGGGACTCAGCTGAGAGATCACCTTGATCAGCTTAACACAATATTACTTGATCTTAGGAATATTGATGTTAAAATTGAGGATGAAGATGTTGCATTGATTTTGCTGGTTTCACTACCAGCTTCCTATGAGAACATTGTGCAGTCCTTCATAGTTGGGAAGGATACAGTGGCTTTGGAGGATGTAAGGTCATCTTTGTATGTCAGGGAGCTGAGACATAAGGCAACTGGAGTAAACAGTAAGGCTGCTGGACTAGTAGTCAGTAGCAACAATGGAAAAGAGCATGTGCAGTCTTGGTATAAGAATTCCAAGAAAGCAACGTCCCAAGGCCCTAAATCAACAGATGCTTGCAATTACTATAAGGAGCAAAGGCTTTGGAAGTCCAATTGTCCAAAGAGGAAGAAACAGCTGGTGAACAGTTCTAGCATAGCTGTCGTTGTAGCTAAGCATGACTCGGATGAGGATATGGCTCTAGTCGCAGGATGTTGGATCGATAATGGCGCAGACACACTCTTGAGGGGGGGTGAATAGAGTGTGTGGAACTTTTACACTATTTTCGAAAATAACACAAGTACTAGAAATTAAGTGTGGAATATCACTTAATAAACCATTCGCTTGAGTTATAAACCTTTGTTATCAAAGAGATGTGATTGATGTTTGATCAAAACAAGTGTCAGCAAGTTTAAATGATCAAATCAAAAGATGTGTGATGATGCCCGACCCGAACTATACCACGTGTCATCATTGTGGGACATGTAATAAATGATCATCCCTCTAAGTATAGGGCATTAAGGACCAGGAGCCCAGAAACATACCTAAGGGAAGGTCCCTTACCCCAGGTGGGAGATCGGCACAAACTCCTCCTCCAACCACCGCAGGTCGGCTAAGGCTTGGCGAAGAGGAGGTGCCCAGATCGGCTAAAGTGGTCTTGGGGGCTGTGTGCAGGACGCTCAGTACAACCCGGTTGTTATTCCACGTGTGGGGTAACTGAACATAAACAAGGAAAGAATCCTAGGTCATAATGACTATAATCTTGACATTAGATATGTCCATAATTATCCCTAAATTATAGGGATTTATGCGTGTTAATCCTTAGGGGAGATAATAAATAATAATAATAATAATAATAATACAAATCCTTGCAGGACAAGGCTTTGGACGAGACGTCCTCTATATAAACAACCCCTAAGAAACTACGGAGATTGATTCCTGAACAATAACAGGATACCTAGGCAACTTGAGAGAAATAACTCAAGCTCAGTCTAAAAATCACCAAAAAAATCCCTCGTTCGATTACCTCTAGTTTAAACGGCCTGGATTTATTCATAGACGAAGTCCAGCATTGTCAATTGGCGCTAGAAGGAGGGTTTCTATCGGTAATGGATCGAGGTTGTTCGTAATCAAGTTAATGGCAAAAACATGCCAAAAACGCAGTCAGATCGGTGGTAGATTTACAGAAATTGAACCGTTGAAACAAGAATTCCACCATTCAGATTGAAGTAGAAAGAGGTACGAGCAATCCCTCCAAATTTCGTGCCGATCGGAGTATGTTTCCATACCCGATCGTTGCCGGAAAGATGCTGCTGTATCACCAAAAACGCAGCACCCTACAAACGTAGTCAGATCGACGGATTATTTCCGGAAATTGAACCGTTGAAACAAGAATTCCACCGTTTAGATTGAAGTAGAAAGAGGGTCGCGAAAACCCTCCAAATTTCGTGCCGATCGGAGTCCGTTTCCATACCCGATCATTGCCGGAAAGATGCTACTGTATCACCAAAAACGCAGCACCCTAAAAACGCAGTCAGATCGACGGATGATTTCCGGATATTGAACCGTTGGAACAATATTTCCAGCGTTCATATTCAAGTATAAGGAGGGTTGAACAAGACCCCTAAATTTCATGCCGATCGGAGTTATTTTGTATGCCTGATCGTTGCGAATCAATTGCTGCTGTATCGTAAAGACATAGCAGAACCCTAATTGTTAGCAGACAAGTCGGCAGCCTTTTGCCGCCAATTGAGCCGTCGGAACAACAATTCCACCGGTCAGATTCAATAATTATGAGGACCGAACAAGCCCTCAAAATTTTAGGCCAATCGGAGTTCGTTTGATTTCCCGATCGTGGCAAAGAAGTTACTGCTGGGCACCAAAAACACAGCAGGATTCTGGACAGAAGCTGCCAGATCGGCGGCTTATTCCCGGAGTTTGAACCGTCGAAAGAAATATTTCACCGTTCACATCAAAGAATAGTGAGGGAGGAACGATCCCTCCAAATTCCGTGCCGATCGGAGTCCGTTTCGAGGTCTGATTATCACCGGAAAGACACTGCTGTGGTGCCCAAGAAAGCTGTGAATTGTCTACCGTATCTAGCTATCCACGAAGCGAGTTCTCGAACTCCAAGGATCGAGCCGAGCTCTTTAGCTCTCCAGGTTCTTACAATCGTTATTTGAAATTCTTATACACTTTGTAAGCCTTTATTATATATGGAATGTTTTTTTTTATCACAATCACATTGCACCACAAAGACTCGAGATATCGAGCACCGGCATTCGAGCTCTACGGAATCCTCTTGCCCTAAGGCTGACATCGACTCTGTTAGGTGTAGTGCCCGAAAGACAATTATATAATTGTTTTAGGACAGAATTAATAATTCATCTTATTATATGCATTTATGTTTATAATTAAGACACTACTGAAAACCCTAAGTACCTCGTTTATGTAATCACATAACTCAGTGTATGGCTATACACAAGAGGATTGAGTTAGTGAGATGTACTTAAAATTAACTTAGTCCGGACTGTTAATCTGAGTATGGGTCTCATGATTAATATGCTAATAATGCGCTCAGAACACTTTAGGTGTGACAGTCTTATCCGGACTGTCGGTAATAGGGTACCTAGTGGGGCATTTATATATGATGATAATCATATAGGGCTTGACCGATTTGATTTGAGTTCTCGATATAATTCCGTAATCGAAAAGTCTTATCGAATCACAAGATGATCATATATGGATTAATCTCAATCCTGAGGTGATCACAGACAACTGCTTAGACTAGGGTAGAGTTTGATGTGTTAGTAAGGATCACTTCGTAGTATGTGGTCCAACACTTCTCGTTGGCTCTATTCTGAATGAGTGAGTAGTCTGTGCTCTCACAGATATGGAATCCATTCCTTCCCTCGGAAAGTAGACAGACAGTTCCCTTATTTGTTAGCCCTAAGAAAATGATCGATCCCGGGAGTTCATGTTAGATTAATTAGCTACTAGTCCGGTATGTGAACTAATTGATCACTAGGGAGTTAATGGTAAATAAAGATAATATGTTTCGAGAGGGTTCATGGAGATATCCCGAATCGAAACGAACAGTCTATGGAGGATTTATCCGTATGTAATGATTATATCAGTGGACGCTTTCGACTCATGGTTGAGTGTAAGTTATCTATATTCGGCAGAATTCAGTTTCGGGTTTATGGTGGTGTAATCCCGGAATTAATAGATTGAATATTATTGTTCGGTCTGACGGATAATATTATTTAATTTATTCTAGCTACTGAATATGGGTCCATGGTCCCCGACGTGGCTCCTAACATAGCATATGTTTTCTCGTCGTTTCACCTCAATTATAATTAAATAGTTGGTTTAGACTATTTAATTGATATGTGGATTAATTGTTTAGTTGGACTAGATAATTAAATACATGGAAAATAAATTTTTCTTGGACTCGGCCCAATGTGTGTAAAATGCGTGTGGCCCTTATTTCTAGGGTATGGGGCGCATTTTTTTATTATTATTTAATTAGAGAGAAATTAGTTTTCTTGGATAATTATTTAATGTATGATTTAATCATTTATTTGTTAAGCGATAAATCATGGAATATTAGATAATATATTTATTTATCCTAATTTGTTTGGGATATATATTATATTTATCTTTTATTTAAAATAAGGATTAATCTAATAATTATCTTATTAATTAATTAATCCTTGGAGGACAATGATTACTCTCCTATATAAAGAGAGTTCTCTCAAGCCTTTTAATCACATCACAAAAGTCGAAATATTGGGAGTATTGGAGCTTAGAATTTTCGGCTCCTATACTTGGGTTTGGGTTTTTTTAGAAAACTTCGGGTTTTCTAAGGTAGCATATCGAGGAGGTCCGGCGGCTTGAACCACCATCCATTTGGTGTTGCTTGGAGATACACGTCGGAAGACGGTGGCTTCTCAATTCTTGGATCTTGGATCTCGGATTGTTCTAGACGTTTATTCACAATAAACAGGTAAGCAATCTGAACCCCATCGTAGGTTTAGATCTATTTATTTATGTATTTTGATGTTAGATCTAGATCTTGTATTTTCCGATGCGTAATCGGGTGGATCTTGATCCATCCGACGATATTACATCCTACAAATGGTATCAGAGCCTTTGATCTATCAATTAAAGTATGTGAATTTTAGATCTAAGGAGTGGAATAGCATGTGTAGATTGCTTTATTTTTCTTTTTTTTATGAATCGAAAATATCATGATATGCCTTTGTGATTGTTGTGGTTGAAGAGATGGATTGGGGTTGATACCGTTTACCCGTAGATCTATTTTGTAGCTCTTTTGATTAGTATCAATTGAGCATAGGATGTGTAATTTATTTTTTTTATTATGCGAAAAATTATAAAAGGTAGTACCTTTTGTATTTATTTTTGGTTCCGGGTTCGAGACGATGAAGATTATGGTGTTAAAGATCATCAAGAAGGTAATAACGGGAGGAAGCCGAAATTGTTGCTTTTTAATTAGGTCTCGGCAATGGTGATTTGTTGCAGCAGCCTGTTTTGTTTTTGAACATTAGGTCAATAAAAACAAAAAAAAAAAAAAAAAAAGCAGGACACGTTTTTTTTTTAAGAGTTTGCGGCAGCAATTATTTTTTTTAACCTAATGTTTTTTGTTGGCCGCAAGTGAAAGATTTAATACACTGAAGAGAAAAGGTTTTTGTTTTTATTCAATGATTCAATGTAATGTTTCAGTACATGCTTTTATAAAGAAAAATAGGATAAATAGGAAATAATTTAAACTATAATTGAATTAAAAAATAGAAAACAAAGAAAAGATAAAATAGAAAAGAAAGGGTTGTAAATTCAAATACGCCGTGCTGCCTTCTGCTATCTGTTGACCTTCCTCTTCTTCTTTATCCAAAATTGCTGATGTGTTGTTTGAACTTAAATCAAAGGTTATCTTAACAGCGCCTCGCAAGCTGACGGACAGTGTTCGAACGGGAAGCTTGTCTGAAAGAAACCGAAAACGAGCTTTGGATAACCTATATTATCAATTGTAAATGTTGATGGGCACGGTTGAGAACCATCCACGAAACCCATCAAATCATAGCTCTTAAGAACTGGAACCATATTAAAATAAAATAAAATAATAATAATAATAATAATAATAATAATAATAATAATAATAATAATAATAATAATAATAATAATAATAATAATAATAATAATAATAATAATAATATAGAACAATCCATCAGATAATGGCTCTTAAGAACGGGAACCATGTTAAAATAAAATAATAATAATAATATAGAACAAGCACAACATTTTTTTTTTTTACGCTGATGCAAATAACAAAACACGATTACAGACGGTAATTTTGGAGCGGGGGAGAGAGAGAAGAATAGAGAAGAATTCGGAGCAGGAGGCCGGAATTGGATGAGCTTGGTGGTGGTGCTATGGAGAGAAGGAGGCAGCGGCTGCTGCTTTTTTTTTTTTTTTTTTTTTTTTTTGAGACCTGTTTCCGGCGATTGGCGGCGCTGTGATGGGCTGCGGTGGCCATGGAGCAAGGGGCGGCGCTGGAGCCATTGATGCCGGCGATCTGGATATCAGCTAAAAGTAAAAAAAAAAAATAAAAATAAAAACAAATTTCAACGTGATGAAAAATTTGGGAGGGGTGAGGGCTTGATCATATTGATATCACAAACCCTCACCCAAACATTCTTTTTCGTAGATCTTGCTCAGGATCAAAAGACGTTAGTCTAGAGCTCTGATACCATGAAAGATTTAATACACTGAAGAGAAAATGTTTTTGTTTATATTCAATGATTCAATGTAAGGTTTCAGTACATGCTTTTATAAAGAAAAATAGGATAAATAGGAAATAATTTAAACTATAATTGAATTACAAAATAGAAAACAAAGAAAAGATAAAATAAAAAAGATAGGGTTGTAAATTCAAATACGCCGTGCTGCTTCTGCTATCCGTTGACCTTCCTCTTCTTCTTTATCCAAAATTGCTGCTGTGTCGTTTGAACTTAAATCAAAGGTTATCTTAACAGCAAGGCCTACTGTTAATATAAAAAAATAATAATAATAAAAAAAGTTTTTTTTTGGAACTAAAGCCGAGGGCTTTAATTAAAAAAAAACAATTTAATGTAGATATATATATTTTTTAAATATATTGGTATATTACGGCCTCATCTCCTCGTCGTTCGTGGTTCGTGTCAAGATCGAAGATTCACGATCCGGAAGTTTCAAGATCAAGATTCGAAGATCGAGATTTGAAGACTTAGAATTAAATTTTTACTTTTCCTTAGAAAATAGGTTAGTCGGGGGTACCAACGATCCATCTTGGTGTTTAATTTTTCCGTTATTTTTTCGTGTATGATCGAAAATTGTATGATATAACCGGAAATTGCCATGACATGCATCATATCATTATTCCACTCCAATGCATACATGTAGCTAGTTTATTTCGAATAAATTAGGCATGTATAACTCGTATAATTAGTTTAAAGGCTTATTTAATTAATATGTGGTAGTTAATAAATAAGTAACTAATTATAAAAACCGAGGAACCGGGTTTTGTCAATCGTTACGATTTTAGTGATGGATTCTCGGTGAATCCCACTTAGATAAATCGTTGAGTTTTCGGTGAACCCACTGTTAGGTGTGATGCCCGAAAGACAATTTTGTAATTGTTTTATTTGATAAATGAAATGATATTATTATTCATATTTATTATTCTCATAATCACCGATGTGACAATAGTATTTACACTACAGAAAACCCTAAGTATATCGTTTATGTAATCACTTAACTCAGTGTATGGTATATACACGGGAGGATTGAGTTAGTGAAGATGTACTTAAAATACAATTAGCCCGTAGTGAAGTTAATCGAGAGTATCGGGTCTCTCCTTTAACGTGCTATTAATGCGCCCAGAACACAATAGGTGTGATTGTCTTATCCGGACTTTCGGTTAAGAGAACCTAATGGGGCATTTATATATGATAGATATATCATATAGGGCTGGACCGATTTGATTAGAATTCACGATATAATTCCGTAATCGAGAAGTCTTATCGAATCAATGGATGATCATATTTATGGATATATCTTAATCCTGAGGTGATCACAGTCAACTGCTTGAATCAGTATGAAGTTTGACTTGACGGTTAAGGATTACACCGAGTCCGTGGTCCGAATTACCCCATCTTGGCATTGTACTTGGATTGAGTGAGTAGTCCGTGTTATCACGGATACGGAATCCATTCCTTCCATTTCGGAAGTAGATAGACAGCTTCCCTTATTTGTTAATCCTAAAACTGATCGATCCATGGAGTTCATATTACACGATTAGCTACCGGTGAGTTGTATGAATTAATTGATCACTAGGGGGTTAATGGTAAATAAGGATAAGAGGTTCGAAAAGGGTTAACGGTAACTTCCCGATTTAGAATGAACAATCTATGGAGGATTAATCCATATGTAATGATTATATCAATGGACGCTTATTATTATTCTCGTGAGAGATAAATATAATCTCATAATCGGAGGAGTGCGGTCACGGGATTATGGTGGCATATTCCCGTGATTGATTTATCGAATATAATTATTCTGTTCGTAAGATAATTATTTATTTGATTTATCGGAGCCGCTGATTATTAGTCCATGGTCCCCGACGTGCCTCCTAATATAGCATAGCTATTCTCGGACGTCGAATCCTAATAATATTAATTTAGTTCTTGTTGGACTTTATTAAAACGATATGTGAATTAATTGTTTAGTTGGACTAAATAATTAAATACACGGAAAAGACATTTTTCGTGGACTTGGCCCGAATAAGTGTGTTGACCTTTTGACTTCATTGGTCAAATATATGAAATGTGCGTGGACCTTATTTGATTAAGGTTGGTGGCGCATGTTTTGTTATATTATTTAATTATTAGGAAATTAGTTTTCTTGGATAATTATTTAATGTGTGATTTATCTTTTATTTGTTAAATGATAATTCATGGAATATTAGATAATAATATGATTTATCTTAATTTGTTTGGGATAATCATTTTATTTATCTTTTATTTGGAAAAAGGATTAATGTAATAATTATCTCTTAATTATTTAATCCTTGGAGGCTAAGTTTTACTCTCCTATATAAAGAGAGTTCTCCCAAGCCTTACAACACACAATACATAATTCGACTTCACCTCTTAGAGAGGAGAAGAAATAAATTTCGGCCAAGGGGATTTTGGGGAAAATCTTGGAGATTTTTCCGGGTAGCATATCGGAAGGATTCGAGACGAGGATTTCCTTCCACCGGGAGTTGCTTGGATCACACGTACGGAAGATCGTGGTGCTCTTCACACCTTCTTTCCTTTGCGGTTCTTCAACTTGGATTTTGAGATCCAAGAGGTATGATCTACAACCCCCTTGTAGATGTAGATCTAGTTATTTTATTACGTGTATTTTATAGATCTAGATCCTTAAATCGCTTCCGTTGCGGATGGTATTACTAACAGTGGTATCAGTCGCCAAGGTGATCTATATTTATACGTATAAAATATTAGATCTAGGAGTGGAAAACATGTAGATTTTTTGTCCCAAAATTTTCATAGGGGCCGAAATTTGTTTTATTTTTTTTTATGTTATGAATGTCTTGGTTGAAGAGATGGATTGGGGTTGGTACTGTTTACCCGTAGATCTATTTTGTAGCTCTTTTGATTGGTATCACTTGAGAATAGGATTTGTAATTTATTTTATGTCATACGAAAAATTGTAAAAGGTAGTACCTTTTGTATTTTTTTTTATCTGGGTTCGAGAAGATGAAGATCATGGTGTTGAAGATCATCAAGAAGGTAAAAACGGGAGGAGGCCGAAATTGTTTTTTTTTAATATACGGCTCGGCTGAATTTTTATTTACAAAGATGCGGCAATTTTTTTTTTTGGTTGCATTGCATGTTGCTAGGGTTTCTTTTAGATCATGCGGCAATAACATTTTTTTTTAACTTTGATCTAATTTGACCATTAGGTCAACAACAAAAAAAAAAAAAAAAAAAAAAGGGCAGCTTAATTTTTTTATAAGGCGGCAGCTTAAATTTTTTATATAACCTAATTGGTTTGCCGACATTACTTAAAAAAAAAAAAAAGTTTCCTTTTCTTTTGAACTTGGCCGAGAGCCTTTAATAAAAAAAAATTTAATAAGTTTTTTATAAAACAATTTGATAATATAGATATATTTTAAATATATTGGTATATTACGGCCTCCTCTCTCGTCGTTCGTAGTTCGTGTCGAGATCGAAGCTTTGAAGATCCGGAAGTTTCAAGATCAAGATCGAAGATCGAGATTTGAAGACTTAGAATTAGTTTTACCTTTTCTTAGAAAATAGGTTAGTCGGGGGTACCAACGATCCATCTCGGTGTTTAAATTTTCCGCAATTTATTTTTTATGTGTTCGATCATAAAATAGATATAAAATCGGAATTGCCATGACATGCATCATATCATAAATCCACTCCATGCATACATGTAGAATTTTAATTTTGGTAATTAAAATAGGCATGTATACAAACTCGTGTAATTAGTTGAAATTTAATTAATACGTGGTAATTAATAAATTTAGTAACTAATTAAAGATCCGAGGACGGGTTATGAAATCGTTAAGCCTTTCGGTGTGTGTTCTCGGTGAACCGCCTTAAAGCACAAACGAGATCACGTTTTCAATTCGTAGTGTCTACGAGATTGAATGATGGTAAAAGAACAATAAATCTTGGATAAAAACGGTTCGCTTATAGGTTGGGTGGTCAACTGAGCTAGGCTCGACCGACTTACCCTCCTAGTGTGATGTATGCACGGGGGTCCGGCAAGACTAAGTCCACAACGGAGAGCAGAGGGGTGATTCCTTCTTATCTCAATGAGGCTGTCTTGACCCGATTTCGTCCGACTGTCACATATGTTCCAACGAATAGGACGGGTAGGCTTGCCTACGTTACCGACACCATTCGGAATCCTTGATTTGTTGAGCTTTTATGATAACATCAAAAAGACGTGGTTAGTTAACCCACAACCACTTCCAAAATATTGAGTGGGAGCGGGGGAGGCGACAACCAACCCCACGGCCTCTACTATAGATACAAGTAAGTGAGAGAAGGGTGACGCCTCGAGGCGCTTTGATTTTGTCCCCCTAAGGATGGTGTTCACCCCTATCAACATTCATGGCTTGGTCTCCGAAAGGATAGGATTTCCAGGTACTCGTCGGGTCACTGACCTATCCTAAGACGGCATACTCGGGGCGTACCTAAGAGATCCGATATAGTAGGTCACACTCATAAAGGATATTTTTGGTAATATCTAGGCTAAAAAAGGAAGGTAGTCAATGAATAAAGGGATGTTCGATTCTCGTGGGATGTTTGATTCTCACAAGTTATTCATTGATGAGATTGTCTCGATTTAACCGTCATCTCTTTGACCTACCCTAAGGCGGCATCGAGATGCGAGGTTAAAACCTTGGAATGGTAGAGTAGACTTAATTATTAGTTTACAATTCCTAAAATTTATATAGTAGTGTTAACTTGAATTAATATATGTCATTTTATTTACAAGATTATATCCCTTACTAAATTGCTTAAAATTTATAATTGACTAGTATTGACTTTGTTAAAAAGTGGAAAGTAACTAGGACGTTGAACTAGTTAATCGATAATGCAATTATTTTTTCGAAAGAGATATTTTCTCTTAAGCCTTTTAAAAACCAGAGTGACATACAGGTATGTCACTAATGTCATTCGTAACGGAAGACAAACTTAGTTTGATCAAAGGTGATTTCGGACTTTGAAATTCTTCTAGCGAATTTTGAGTGTGTAGTAATTACACAAGTAATTTTCTAATTGAAAAATCGGAAAATCATGAAGTGTTACTAGTTGGACGATATTTGGAATCGATGAACTAGTGGGAGCTTTATGATTTGTTGTTTTTCTAGAACATTAGAAAAATGTAACTGACTACACACGTAACCGTTCTAATTGAAAAACCGGAAAGTCATGAAATGTCGCTAGTTGGACGATATTTGGAATCGATGAACTAGTGGGAGTTCTATGATTTGTTGTTTTTCTGGAAACATTGGAACTATAGATTTTTCTAATCGAAAAAATCGGAAAATCATAAAAATAAAGCATTGCTCGTTAGACGGTATTTGGAACCGATAAACTAGTGGGAGCTTTAATGTTATGATTTGTTGTTTTTTCTGGTATATTAGACAATCCGAGAAGTCCAGACGAGTAACACTCGAAATAGACATCCCACGGTTCAAGAGTAGTGTCTACTCAAACGAACCGCTGGTTCAAGACTATTTCCATTCACGGAAAGTCAAGAATGGGAGAATATGTCTAAAAGTGCTAGTCATCTAAAATGAGAAAATTTTAAGGCTGAACCGAAAATTAATTAAACTGAAAATCATAGGATAAGGACAATGATTTTGGATCACCAACCTATGAATCCTTGGAGATTTTCTCGAGCTAAGTTCTTTGGAAGAACAAGGTAGCAGTGCATTTAACGATTAAAGGAGTAAACAACGGGTAGTTAATTTTAGCTAGAATAGTGGGAGTGATATAAGGAAATGAATCTCGGATTCAATCCTTGGATATCGCAGAAAAATTATTTTCTGTTTAAGATTCGTTGGAACGAATGGATTTACCTTATATTCGATAATTTGTTTGTCGTATAGAAAGTGAATATACCATTTGTAGTACGAATCCATGACTCGGACTTTTGTTTGATAAAGTCAAAACCACTTAGAACTGCTGAAATATGTATATAAAACACATCTTAAGAACTGTTAAAAGCAATTGGTTTCTATATTTAGATAAACGCTTCTTCATATTCCATAGTTAGTGCATAGTCCCTAAAAGACAAGACCTGAAGACTGGCTCAGGGTGATTCCTTTCTCCCAGTCTGGTTATATTGTCTCAAAGGTTCAATGACTAAGTTTCCTTTCAATCGGGAAAGGATAATGGATATAAAGAAGTAACATAGCTTGTTCATGACGACCTTCGGGGTCTAATGAAAGATACAAGCTAGTAGGAGCTTCCGAGTAGTGACTTCTTGTCTGATAACTATTCAAACACTCCGGTAAGTTTATCCAAAATATTTTGAGGTTTCTCTCGTTTTCAACGGAGATAGAGTATTCTATACTCGTAAATGGGCCATCACATAGTCCTAGGGACGATGCTCGGCCTCGCCTCATAGTGAAATGTTTTCACTAAGTGAGAAACCGTTAAATTGCCTTATATAGTTTTTTAGATGTGCTACAATACACTAACGCTTAACTCAATAAAGATATTAGAAGCGAAATATCGGTTTACATTGAAATGTAAGACCGAGAAGTCTACCTAGAATATGCTTTGGAATTTACGGATAAGGTGTGGATTCGGTTCACCCCACTTCCATAAATATAAGCATTTAGCACACGGTGCTTGAAGGTAGGTCTGGGAATTTTGCGAACACGTTCGGTCAGTGACCAATCGTTATATATCTTTTAGCATTGAGAAAAAGGTGTGTTATAAGACTCTTGAAATCGGGAAGGGACAGTTATACTGTTGCGTCCTTTCTGATAGAATCTATGAACTGTAAAACCTTAAACCTTGCGTACGTTTACTCAAGGTAGTTACTAACGATTAAAATCGGACCACGTCCAACATCGGTTGTTGGTGATAATACTAAATACTACTAAACTATATCGAATTTCGATCCACCCGAATGTAGTGGGAGTATGGTTTATCCATTACCCATTACGGGTTCTCGGACTTTGTAGTCCGAGGATCGATTGATGACCTATGGCTCTTTTGTGAGCATGTATAGGATTCGATAATGGAGGTTGGTTTACAAGCCATAACCCCGTGAATGGAGTTTGGTACTCCGTAGCCGTTGGTACTCTTGTAGAACCACCGAGTGTCTCAGCCCAAATGGGAGTAATTGGATCTACACGGAAAAGAGTAGAATGATTAGGAAAGTTTATCTTTCGAGAGCAAAGCTTGAGTGGTCTAGGGGTAATTCCCTAAGAAGTAGAGAGTTAATCGACCTTGAACTCTCTTACCACTTAGTATTGCTTGATTTCGTTCAAAAGCGAGAAAATAGGGGTGATTCCCCGAGACTTTCTTGCCAAACAAACGGAGTCCGGATTCATTCGAAACGAAGGGTATTGCCTTATGAACTTATGACGGGATGACTGTCAAGGCTTATGTCCTTTGTGGATAAAAAGCAAACCTCTCGGTCACTGGAAGTCATATATTTCTACAATATGTGGATTTGACCAGAATATTGATAAGTCTTTTGTAGACTGGATATCAATTTTAGTACAGTAGTGAATATATACATACATATATTAGTGTTTGGGAAGGATAACACTGCACCAGTTGGAATCAACATGGGTGTGTTATCTGAAGTCAGAATCTGACAATACCACAACTCTCTCGCAACGTAGATTTCGACAACCTTCGAAGAGTTTGACTCGGTCGAATTCATTAGAATCGCCATCGGTTTCCCATCCATCTTATTGGTTAAGATGATGCATCCGTGTATGCAACATTCAACGAGGAAGTTCTACCCTATGCCTCAGAATGACTCTCTAAATCTTCGGATCAAGAGAAATGGGATAGATTCTCTTTCTAGTAAGAGATGGTCGGGTTATTGAACGTCAACTTTGATCGAATCTTAGATTCGGCGGTTAACAAAGCAAGTTTAGTATGTCCTTTAGTATCTTGAGAGAACGAGGAATAATATGCGGACATATTCATGTATGAACTTGGATATGTGTGATACACTCGATTTTGACTTTAAGTCGGATTGAGGATGATCGTTAAGTCGATCTCGGGCTCGGTGTTTACTCGCACCACATGATTAGATGGACCGGTAACGTTTCGATTCTACGGATCGTCTCAAGCCGACAACCTGACTAATCATTAAGACCCATGACATTTAGATGTAGGTACTCCCCGAGTCACTGACCTATCCTACGACGGCATACTCGGAGTGTACTTTGGAATCTGAAATGGTTATGATATGCTTAGTGGGTACTAGCATACGGGATGAGTCTCCATTGCTTTAGAGCAAGTGGGAGATGTAGTTTGTTGTATTTTAAATAATAGGGTGTGCTCTAAAACAATTAATCACATGCTTTCGTGCAAGTGGGAGATTGTTAGGTGTGATGCCCGAAAGACAATTTTGTAATTGTTTTATTTGATAAATGAAATGATATTATTATTCATATTTATTATTCTCATAATCACCGATGTGACAATAGTATTTACACTACGAAAAACCCTAAGTATATCGTTTATGTAATCACTTAACTCGTTGTATGGTATATACACGGGAGGATTGAGTTAGTGAAGATGTACTTAAAATACAATTAGCCCGTAGTGAAGTTAATCGAGAGTATCGGGTCTCTCCTTTAACGTGCTATTAATGCGCCCGTAACACAATAGGTGTGATTGTCTTATCCGGACTTTCGGTTAAGAGAACCTAATGGGGCATTTATATATGATAGATATATCATATAGGGCGGACCGATTTGATTAGAATTCACGATATAATTCCGTAATCGAGAAGTCTTATCGAATCAATGGATGATCATATTTATGGATATATCTTAATCCCGAGGTGATCACAATCAACCGCTTGAATCGGTATGAAGTTTGACTTGACGGTTAAGGATTACACCGAGTCCGTGGTCCGAATTACCCCATCTTGGCATTGTACCGGATTGAGTGAGTAGTCCGTGTTATCACGATACGGAATCCATTCCTTCCATTTCGGAAGTAGATAGACAGCTTCCTTATTTGTTAATCCTAGAAACCGATCGATCCATGGAGTTCATATTACACCGATTAGCTACCAAAGTGAGTTGTATGAATTAATTGATCACTAGGGGGTTAATGGTAAATAAGGATAAGAGGTTCGAAAAGGGTTAACGGTAACTTCCCGATTTAGAATGAACAAGCCTATGGAGGATTAATCCATATGTAATGATTATATCAATGGACGCTTATTATTATTCTCGTGAGGAGATAAATATAATCTCATAATCGGAGGAGTGCGGTCACGGGATTATGGTGGCATATTCCCGTGATTGATTTATCGAATATAATTATTCTCGTTCGTAAGATAATTATTTATTTGATTTATCGGAGCCGCTGATTATTAGTCCATGGTCCCCGACGTGCCTCCTAATATAGCATAGCTATTCTCGGACGTCGAATCCTAATAATATTAATTTAGTTCTTGTTGGACTTTATTAAAACGATATGTGAATTAATTGTTTAGTTGGACTAAATAATTAAATACACGGAAAAGACATTTTTCGTGACTTGGCCCGAATAAGTGTGTTGACCTTTTGACTTCATTGGTCAAATATATGAAATGTGCGTGGACCTTATTTGATTAAGGTTGGTGGCGCATGTTTTGTTATATTATTTAATTATTAGGAAATTAGTTTTCTTGGATAATTATTTAATGTGTGATTTATCTTTTATTTGTTAAATGATAATTCATGGAATATTAGATAATAATATGATTTATCTTAATTTGTTTGGGATAATCATTTTATTTATCTTTTATTTGGAAAAAGGATTAATGTAATAATTATCTCTTAATTATTTAATCCTTGGAGGCTAAGTTTTACTCTCCTATATAAAGAGAGTTCTCCCAAGCCTTACAACACACAATACATAATTCGACTTCACCTCTGTAGAGAGAAGAAATAAATTTCGGCCAAGGGGATTTTGGGGAAAATCTTGGAGATTTTTCCGGGTAGCATATCGGAAGGATTCGAGACGAGGATTTCCTTCCACCGGGAGTTGCTTGGATCACACGTACGGAAGATCGTGGTGCTCTTCACACCTTCTTTCCTTTGCGGTTCTTCAACTTGGATTTTGAGATCCAAGAGGTATGATCTACAACCCCCTTGTAGATGTAGATCTAGTTATTTTATTACGTGTATTTTATAGATCTAGATCCTTAAATCGCTTCCGTTGCGGATGGTATTACTAACACCCACCTTAAACAGAAACGAGATTGCGCTTTGGTTGACAATTTAGAAATTCGAAAATCATAGTACATGTGGGTTCAGAAATGGTCTAACCATGGTTGGGCGAGTTCAACCGAGTTTCGGCTCAATCGACTCCCCTCCGCGTGCGATGTACGTTACAGTGGTTTGACAAGACTTAGCATAGCCGATAAGCCTTCGGGCTAAACGGGGCTTCTCTTGCCGTATCAGTCTGAACTGTCATATATGTTCCAACGAATAAGACGGCGTAGGCTTGCCTACATAACCGACCCTGTTCGGAGTACTTTGATTTATTGTTTCTTATTGTCAAGACCAAAACCGTAATTAGTAAACTCACCACTTTTTAAAAATATTGAGTGGGAGCGGGGAAGCCGACAGCCGACCCCACGGCCTCTACTATAGGTGCAAGCACGTGAGAGAAGGGTGATGCCTCGTGCCGCTTTGATTCCGGCCCCCTAAGGATGGTGTTCACCCCTACCAAAATTCAAGGCTTGGTCTCCGAAAGGATAGGATTTCGGGTACTCGTTGGGTCACTGTCCGACCCTAAAGGCAGCATACCCTAGGCATACTTTGAGATCTGATATAGTAGGTCACAGTCTTTGTGGATATTTTTGAAATATCTAAGCTAGAAAAAGGAAGGTAATCAATGATTAAAGACCGGGATGTCTGATTCCCGTGGGATGTTCGATTCTCGAAGCTTAAACATTGAGAGAGATTGTCTCAGTTTAACCGTCATCGTACTGATACCGACCCTAAAGGCGGTGGTACGATGCGAGGTTAAATCCTTGGAATTGTAGGATAGACTTTAAACAAGTTTATTATTACTAAAATAAAATCTAGTAGTGAAATTTTAATTTTTGAATTTAACTTTCTGTCATGTTTATTTTAAACTATATCTCTAGGCTACTAAACTGATAGTAATAGGACTTCTTTAAAAATGTGGAAGTAACAAGTACGTTGTAATTATCAAACAATGCATTTAATATTTCGGAAGAGATATTTCTTTTGAGCCTTTAAAAACTTAAGTGACATAGTATAGGTATGTCACGGATGTCACTCGTGTTGCACAAGAGACAACCATACTTTGTTTACAAAATATGATATAGGACTATCAGATAAATTCATTTAGTGAATTTTAAAGTGTAATTACACAACAAATTTCTAAATTGAAAAATTGGAAAATCATATACATAAGGCGTTGCTAGTTAGACGGTATTTGGAACCGATAAACTAGTGGGAGCCTTAGTCTTATGATTTGTTGTTTTTATGAATCATTAGAAATGTGTAATGGACTGCACGAGAGTTTTTCTATTCATTGTAAAAACAAGAATAAAGCGTTACTAGTTAGACGGTATTTGGAACTGATAAACTAGTGGGAGCTTAGTTCTGGAGATTTTATAATCTTTGAAACATCATGAACACAACGTTACTAGTTAGACAGTATTTGGAACTGATAAACTAGTGGGAGCTTAGTTCTGGATGATGTTCTAATCTTTGAAAAATCATAAATACAAAGTATTGCTAGTTAGACGGTATTTGGAACCGATAAACTAGTGGGAGCTTTGCTCTTATGATTTGTCGATTAGAAAATCGAATAGTCCAAGCTAGTAACACTATCATTAGGCATCCCACAGTTCAAGAGTAGTGTCTACTCAAACGAATTGCTAGTTCAAGACTGTTTCCATTTAAGGAAAGTCGAGAATGGGAAAGAATGTTTATACGTGTTAGTCATCTAAACTGAGTAGGTTTTAAGGCTAAATCTGAAAATTAATTGGAAATTAGAGGATAAGGAAAGTGATTTCGGATCACTGACCAATGCATCCTTGGCAATTTTCTTGAAAGCTAAAGTTCTTTGGAAGAACTAGGTAGCTTCGCATTAAACGATAAATAAAATACACAACGGGCAGTTATTTCAGATAGACTAGTGGGAGTGATATAAGGAAATGAATCTCGGATTCAATTCTTGAGTATCACAGAAAATTCATTTTCTGCTTTAGGATTCGTTGGAGCGAACGTATTCATTTTCAATAGGATAATTTGTTTGTCTTATTGACGATAAATATAACATTCGTAGCATGAATCCATGACTCAGACTTTTGTTTGATAAAGTCAGAACCACTAGGAATTGCTGAAAAGGTATTAGTAACACATCTTAAACTATATAAACGCAAATGGTTTCCGTATTTCGATAAACACTTCTTTCTATTCTATTAATTAGTGCATGTTCTATAAAGACAAGATCTGAAGACTGCCTCAGGGTGATTCCTATCTCCCAGTCAAAGGAACCCTGTCTCAAAGGAACAATGCCTAAGTTTCCTTTCAATTGGGAAAGGGTAATGGATTCAAAGAAGTTACATAGCTTGTTCATATCGACCTTCGGAGTCATATGAAAGGTACAAGCTAGTGGGAGCTTTAGAAGTGGTGACATATTGTCTGATAACTACTCGAAACTCCGGTAAGTTTATCCAAAATATTTGGAGGAAATCTCTGATTTCACGAGAGATAAGAGTACTTCATACTCAGAAATAAGTTATTGCATAGTCTTCGGGACTGATGCTCGGCCTTCCTCCTAGTGGAATGTTTTCACTAAGGGATACACCATAAATTTGCCTTACATAGTTATTGATGTGCTACGATACGCTGCTGAACTCATTTAAGATATTGGTTGCAAAATAACGGTTGTAATGAAAAACCGAGAAGTCTACCTAAAAGATGCTTACGCATTTGTGGATAATGAGTGAATTCGGTTCACCCTACTTCCGTAAATATAGACATTTAGCATTTAGTGCTTGAAAGTAGGACTGGAAATTTTGCGTACACGTTCAGGTCGTGAAATATCTTAATGCATTGAGTAAAGGTTAGTTATAAAACTCGTAAAATCAGAGAATGACGGTGATACTGTCAAACTAGGTCTGATAGAGTCTATAAATAACAACCTTAGATCTTGAACTATTTGTACTCAAGATGTTACTAACTGATTTGTTCAGTCCACATCCAACACCGGCATTTGGTGATAACTCTAATAAAAACTACTAAATTAGATCAGTATATCACTCCACCCCGAACGCAGTGGGAGTATGGTTTGTCCATTACCCATTGCGGGACCTTATGGTCTATAGGGTAGATTGATAACCTATTGTCCTTCGTGGGCTGTATAGGATCCTGATCATAGAGGTTGGTTTAGAAGCCATAACCCTGTGAATGGAGTTTGATACTCCAGTTCTGTTGAAACTCTTGTAGAACCACCTGAGTATCTCAGGCCCAGTGGGAGTAGTTTGAACTACATGGAAAAGAGTCGAATGAATAGGAAAGTTTAACTTTCAACGCAAAGCTGAGTAATTTAGGGGTGATTCCCTTAAAGGTAAAGAGTTAACCAGACCGTGATCTCTCTTACCACTCAGTCTTGCTTGATTTCGTCAGAAAGCGGGAAATAGGGGTGATTCCCTAAGACTTCCTTCCTTGCCGAACAACGGAATCTGAATTCATTCAGAACATTAGGGTTTTAGCTAAGAAAAAATGGCGGATTCGTTACAAAGCAGAAAATAGGGGTGATTCCCTCAGACTTTTTTTGTGAGACTAACGGTATCTTAATTTATTCAGAAAGAACCTTTGGCAGGATGCCTGCCATAGCTTATATCCTTTGGGGATTAAAGCAAACATCTAGGTCATTCCAAAGTCATATATTTTAATATGTGGACTTGACCAAAATGTTGATAAGTCTTTTGTAGACTTGGCATCAATATTAGTAAAGTAGTATGTAGATTAGTGTTTGTGAATGGTAACACTGAAACAGTTGAAACAACATGGGTGTGTTATCTGAAGTCAGGGTCGACATGCCATTGGGATTCATTCTAAAGGATTTGATTCTCCCAAATTCTCGAGAATCGATCATTGGCAATCCCATCCATTCACCTGGTTAAGATATCCTTGCATTTATGCAACATTCAACGATGTAGTCTACCCTACCTCTCACGAATGGTTATCTAAACCTGCAGATGAATACTAAATGGGAAGTTTAGTGAATCCTCAAGTCTCTTTGGGAGAATGAGGAATAATATACTGGTATATTCAGGTGCAAACTAGAATATAAGTGATAACACTGATTCTGGCTTTAGGTCGGATTAAGGATGATCGTTAAGTCGATCTTGTCCTCAGTGTTGACTCAAAGGTATATTGAAAGTGTACCACCGTATTAGATGGAAAGGCAACGTTTTGATCCCAAAGATTGACTCAAGCCGCCAACCTACCTGATCAGTGTACCAAGTCACACGGTATTCGGATTCTAAGTACGCGCCGGGTCACTGACCTACCATGCGGCGGCACACTCCGGTCGTGCTTGGAAGGATGAATTACTAAGATGCGCTTGGAGGGTACGGATTTGAGGGATACGTCTCACTTGTTTTGAGCAAGTGGGAGAATGTTGTAGATATAGATATAGAGGGTGTGCTCTAAAACAATTAATCCACTTGCCTTTCATGCAAGTGGGAGATTGTTAGGTGTAGTGCCCGAAAGACAATTATATAATTGTTTTAGGACAAAATTAATAATTCATCTTATTATATGCATTTATGTTTATAATTAAGACACTACTAAAAACCCAAGTACCTCGTTTATGTAATCATATAACTCAGTGTATGGTTATACACAAGAGGATTGAGTTAGTGAGATGTACTTAAAATTAACTTAGTCCGTAGCGTTGATTAATCTGAGTATGGGTCTCATGATTAATATGCTAATAATGCGCCCAGAACACTTTAGGTGTGACAGTCTTATCCGGACTGTCGGTAATAGGGTACCTAGTGGGGCATTTATATATGATGATAATCATATAGGGCTGGACCGATTTGATTTGAGTTCTCGATATAAGTCCGTAATCGAGAAGTCTTATCGAATCACAAGATGATCATACATGGATTAATCTCAATCCTGAGGTGATCACAGACAACTGCTTAGACTAGGGTAGAGTTTGATGTGTTAGTAAGGATCACTTCGTAGTATGTGGTCCAACACTTCTCGTTGGCTCTATTCTGAATGAGTCAGTAGTCTGTGCTATCACGGATATGGAATCCATTCCTTCCCTCGGGAAGTAGACAGACAGTTCTCTTATTTGTTAGCCCTAAGAAAATGACCGATCCCGGGAGTTCATGTTAGACTAATTAGCTACTAGTCCGGTATGTAAACTAATTGATCACTAGGGGTTAATGGTAAATAAGGATAATATGTTTCGAGAGGGTTCAAGGAGATATCCCGAATTGAAACGAACAGTCTATGGAGGATTTATTCGTATGTAATGATTATATCAGTGGACGCTTTCGACTCATGGTTGAGTGTAAGTTATCTATATTCGGCAGAGTTCAGTTTCGGGTTTATGGTAGTGTAATCTCGAAATTAATAGATTGAATATTATTGTTCTGTCTGACGAATAATATTATTTAATTTTTTGTAGGTACTGAATATGGGTCCATGGTCCCCGACGTGGCTCCTAACATAGCATATGTTTTCTCGTCGTTTCACCTCAATTATAATTAAATAGTTGGTTTGGACTATTTAATTGATATGTGGTTTAATTGTTTAGTTGGACTAGATAATTAAATAAATGGAAAAGAAATTTTTCGTGGACTCGGCCCAATGTGTGTAAAATGCTTGTGGCCCTTTTTTCTAGGGTATGGGGCACATTTTTTGATTATTATTTAATTAGAGAGAAATTAGTTTTCTTGGATAATTATTTAATGTATGATTTAATCATTTATTTGTTAAGTGATAAATCATGGAATATTAGATAATATATTTATTTATCCTAATTTGTTTGGGATATATATTATATTTATCTTTTATTTCAAATAAGGATTAATCTAATAATTATCCTATTAATTAATTAATCCTTGGAGGACAAGGATTACTCTCCTATATAAATAGAGTTCTCCCAAGCCTTTTAATCACATCACAAAAGTCGAAATAGTGGGAGTATCGGAGCTTAGAATTTTCGGCTCCTATACTTGGGTTTGAGTTTTTTAGATAACTTTGGGTTTTCTAGGTAGCATATCGAGGAGGTCCGGCGGGCTTGAAACACCATCCACTTGGTGTTGCTTGGAGATACACGTCGGAAGACGGTGGCTTCTCACAATTCTTGGATCTTAGATCTCGGATTGTTCTAGACGTTTATTCACAATAAACATGTAAGCAATCTAAACCCCATCGTAGGTTTAGATCTATTTATTTATGTATTTTTCTTGTTGGATCTAGATCTTGTATTTTCCGCTGCGTAATCGGGTGGATCTTGATCCATCCGACGATATTACATCCTACAGACTCGGAATCATATTTGTACCTCACCTTGAGCGTATCTTCTATAAGACCAAACATGGCGGGTCGAGGTATCTTATTTTGGAACTCACCTTACGAACCGGCGGGCCGAGCTATCTTATTTTGGAACTCACCCTACCGAACCGGCGGGTCGAGCTATCTTATTTTCGAACTCACCCTACCGAACCGGCGGGTCGAGCTATCTTATTTTGGAACTCACCCTACCGAAATGACGGGTCGAGCTATCTTATTTTGGAACTCACCCTACCAAACTGGCGGGTCGAACTATCTTATTTTGGAACTCACCCTACCCAGCTCGCTCAAATAAAGTCCGAGAAGTCAGACAAAACCGGCCCTGCTCGGCAAAAAAAATTTATAAGTCTGCAGGACAGACCCAACGAACTGATCCGCAGGTCGGACTCGAGAAGAACTGAACCACAGGTCGGTCTCAGAAAAAGTTTGCGAAGGAAAAACTATAAGTCTGCAGGATAGACCCAACGAACTGATCCGCAGGTTGGACTCAAAGAAGAACTGAACCGCAGGTCGGTCTCAGAAAAGTTTGCAAATGACAAACTATAAGTCTGCAGGACAGACCCAACGAACCGATCCGCGGTCGGACTCGAGAAGAACCGAACCGCGGTCGGTCTCGAAAAAAAGTTTGCAAAGGACAAACTATAAGTCTGCAGGACAGACCCCACGAACTGATCCGCAGGTCGGACTCAGAAAATGAACTGAACCGCAGTCGGTCTCAGCCAAAGTTTGCAAAGGACAAACTTAAATTAACTGATCCACAGGTCGTACTCAGAAAATGAACTGAACCGCAGGTCGGTCTCCACCAAAGTTTGCAATGGACAAACTATAAGTCTGCAGGATAGACCCCAAGAACTTATCCGTAGGTCGGACTCAGAAAATGAACTGAACCGCATGTCGGCCTCAACCAAAGTTTGCAATAGACAAACTTAAATGAACTGATCCGCAGGTCGGACTCAGAAAATGAACTGAACCTCGGGTCGGTCTCCGCCAAAGTTTGCAAAGGACAAACTTAATGAACTGATCCGTAGGTCAGACTCAGAAAAAGTTTACAGGACAGACCATAATAATTGGACCACAGGTCTGCCTTAGAAGAAACTTTGCAAAGGACAAACTCAACGAACTGATCCGCAGGTCGGATTCTGAAAACTTTGAAATCCAAGCATATCAAGCTCAGCCGATCAGCAAGTCTGCAGAACAGAACATCAACACTTTCTATAAATACTTAGAAAGTTGAAGTAATCAAACTTCCTAAGTCTGCAGGATAGACGATCAGGTCTGCAGGACAGACGATCATTGCTTTCTATAAATACATAGAAAGTTGAAGTAATCAAACTTCCTAAGTCTGCAGAACAGACGATCAGCGCTTTCTATAAATACCTCTAAGTCTTCAGAACAGACGATCAGCGCTTTCTATAATACTTGGAAAGTTGAAGTAATCAAACTTCCTAAGTCTGCAGAACAGACGATCAGCGCTTTCTATAAATACTTAGAAAGTTGAAGTAATCAAACTTCCTAAGTCTGCAGAACAGAGGTCAGCACTTTCTATATTGCTTAGAAAGTTGAAATAATCAAACTTCCTAAGTCTGCAGGACATACGATCAGCTTTTTCTATAATACTTAGAAAGTTGAAATAATCAAACTTCCTAAGTCTGCAGGATAGACGATCAGCGCTTTCTATAATACTTAGAAAGTTGAAGTAATCAAACTTCCCAAGTCTGCAGGATAGACGATCAGCGCATACACTGAAGTACATCATTCGAAAAGCAGAGCTTTGTAAAGGACTTACTTCAGGGGGGGTAAAGGACCCTAAGTGATACGAATCGAGAATGGGATTTGCCCTAGGATTTTCTAAAGGAATCAATAACGAGCTCGAAACAACGAACTTAGATAATCCAACCTAAGAACGTTGGCAAGAACGCCACAACGCTTGCTCAAGGCGCTGATAAGTTCTTTAAGGGGTGGAACTCTACAAGGAAGAGATCCTCACTCGCAAGTGATAAACAAGTCAATAGACTCAATAATAATTTCACTCAAAATTGAACTGTTTGTAAAAGAACAACCTAGGTGCCTTATATAGGCTACAATATTCATGAAACTAATGTAGCTAACCAATGTGGGATAAATTACATTGTAATTTTCGCCACTTTATTTTGTAACAAATCTAACTCAACCCTAATAAGCCCAAAAGGCTATTATTTGCTAAAAATAAACACCGGCCCAATATACTAACATATGGGCAACTTTTGACATGGGCCTAAGGCCGTTTTATTCATTAAAACACCGAAAACTAAAATAAACAAAACAAATAAAATGTCTCGGGACGGATCACATCATTCCCTCCCGGTTGGAAATGATTCATCCTCGAATCAACAGGACGTCATAGAAGTCAGCATCAGAAACCAAGTTTGAACAAACCGCAAAAAACATCAATGATATACCAGGATCAAAGATAATTTGGATATACAGCTCCAAAGCAATAGCATGTCTAGATGTCGATCCATGCTTCCGCAATAGAACATAAGAAAAGTCACTTGGTTGGATATCGACGGTGATGAAACTCGGAGTGACAGCAACATAATCATAGAAATGCAATGTAGGATCTTCATAAACACGCAAGGCAAAAGGATCAATAAAAATGTGCGCCGGTTTGCCACCATTAACAACCGGGGATAGTTCATCCAAAGGCAATATAGGGGCGGCATTGAATGTATCCAACAACACGGTTTCCTCCTCATGTGGATGATCCTCCTGTACCTGCACAGAAGACAAAATACAGCTGGAACAAGAATTCAGTAGCATAGTTTCTTCTTGTGCCTCATCCACAATCAACTCTTTGCGTACTTCCTCCACAATAGACACCTCTGACATTTCTATTTTCTCTTCCCCAATTTCAGGTTCATCCACCTCCACTGTCACATCAACAACTATAGAACTATTTTCTTCCTCCCTTTCCAAATCCTCCTCACGAATGTTAACAACCTCGTCATTTTCCGCTTTAGTCCACCCATTTTCTTTTTGAATGTCAGCCCACCGTTTGGCCTCCTCCGCCTGTAGTAGTTCAACTTCATTTTCCAATCTATCCTGTAACTCTGGCGTCTTAACTTGCATAATAGCCTTAATTTCTTGTTTCAGCTTCGCACCGAGTGCACGATTATTCTCCTCAAGGATCCTTGCTATCACTGCTAACATGCTCTCATTTCGATCCGCTAACTCAGTTTGACGCCTCTGTTCCTTTCTACGATCCCGTCTCTCATAATGATCAAAATAAGGCATATTCCCACAATTATCTCATGTATACTCAGCCTGATGCTCAATCGTAATGATTTTTTTTTTTGACAGCAGAATTACACAGGTGTGAAAATTTTCACACCCTGATGTGAAATCCACGTATTTAAGCACCGAACGACAACAAATTTGGGAAAACTCAAAAGACAAAAGTTGTAGAACTGAGAGTTTTCTAAAGGATGTCAAATTTTCAGATTTTTTGGAGATACGTAAGTCGCTCTAACAATCGTTTTTCAGAAACTGATGCAATCTGTCAAAAATTTCCAGATTGATAGCTGTGACTTAAGGTGCCGAATCCGTTAAAACTACAGCGAATTTGGAAAATATCAAAAGACAAAAGTTGTAGATCTGCAAATTTCCTATAATTTCACCAATTTTCAGGTAATTGTAATTCGTTTAACCCACTGAAAACGAATTCAAACAATGATATACTGCTGCAGTTTTCTGGACAGATTGTTTGGAGTAATCGTTGGTTTTCGGCAAGATTTATGTTGAATCTGGATTGGGTGTAAAGAGAGAAATTGTAGCACGAGATGTATTATATATGTGGTAAAAATTTCAGAATTTTTTGAGTTGTTTTGGTTAGGTAACGAACTGATACAAAAAACGGGATCTGTAAAATAATTAGGGTTCTTGGGATGAAAGTTTGAAGAATCTTCAAGTTTTCCGGGTAGGATGGATGAAGATTTGAAGATTTTGGATGTTCTTAGGAGAGGATGGACGAAATTAATGAACAAAAAACAATGAACTAAACACAGGAATTTTTTTTTTTGAATTAAGAAACGAAATCAAAACAGAAAAACGGAAAGGGATATTTGATTACCTTTAGTCAACCGAAGGCTCTGATACCAAATGATACGAATCGAGAACGGGATTTGCCCTAGGATTTTCTAAAGGAATCAATAACGAGCTCGAAACAACGAACTTAGATAATCCAACCTAAGAACGTTGGCAAGAACGCCACAACGCTTGTTCAAGGCGCTGATAAGTTCTTTAAGGGGTGGAACTCTACAACGAAGAGATCCTCACTCGCAAGTGATAAGTCAATAGACTCAATAATAATTTCACTCAAAATTGAACTGTTTGTAAAAGAACAACCTAGGTGCCTTATATAGGCTACAATATTCATGAAACTAATGTAGCTAACCAATGTGGGATAAATTACATTGTAATTTTCGCCACTTTATTTTGTAACAAATCTAACTCAACCCTAATAAGCCCAAAAGGCTATTATTTGCTAAAAATAAACACCTGGCCCAATATACTAACATATGGGCAACTTTTGACATGGGCCTAAGGCCGTTTTATTCATTAAAACACCGAAAACTAAAATAAACAAAACAAATAAAATGTCTCGGGACGGATCACATCACTAAGCTAGGCTTAAAACAAAAGCAAAGGCAAAACCAAAAGGCAAAGTAATGGCAAAGTAGGGTTGAATGCCAAAGAAGAAAATATTACAGATCAAGTGCCAAAAAGGCACAAATTATCAAGAACAAAAAATAACAAAAGTTGGAAAATATTCCAAAGTCTTTCAAGAAAATAATATAGGCCTGATCTTAAGAATTGGCAGAAGAATCCTATTGCTGATGCTGATCTGAGGGCGTATCGAAGTGCTGAGTTGAAGACGCACTTGCTTGCTGGGCAGCAAGTCTGCGACCATACTTCACAGTCAGATCTTCACCGACTGGAAACTCCTTAAGCCTAGCCTTATAGATTTGACTACATCCTGGCTCGTAAAGCCTCCCATGTTGAAGATTCTCAATGATCGGCTGAGGGCATTGATCTTTAGCTTGATTCATGCTAAGGGTATACCCTTAGCTTAAGATGGAGCCAAGTAAAACCTTCAAGGCCCCAGTGAAGTGAACAGAGCTCTTGTATTCATGAATAGCTTGGGCGATCTGAGCAGGCATCTCGGCCTCAAGTCCATCATGATCAGCATGGAGATTGGCCCGGGCCTCCTCCCGTCTAGCGCTAGTAGTGCGCAGCTCCTTAAACTTAGCTTGCTGAGCTTGCATTATCTTCTCCAGATCAGCAATCTGGGCATCCTTGGACAGAAGCACGTCCTTGTATTTTTTACGACCGGCAAAAATGTCAGCGATCCGTCGTGCCAAGGAAACCTTTTGAGTGGAAAAACTGTCCAGCCAGTTCAGAAGCTCCTTCCCAGCTCTGATGACCTGAAAAAGGCATACATGGGTTAGTACGATAAAGACAACAAAAAAGAAAGCAAGTACGAACTAAACCGCAGGTCGGTCTCAGAAAAAGTCTGCAGGACAGACTCAATGGACTGAGCCGCAGGACGGTCTCAAAGAAGTTTGCAAAATCAAACTCAAATTGTCTGCAAGACAGACCTAAAGAATGCGTTGCAATACAACCCGAAAACCAAAAAAGCCAGATTGATATACGACTCAGACGATCAGCTCTGAAATACTTAGACAGTTTGGAATATTCAAACTCTCTAAGTCTGCAGTTAGACGATCAGAACTGATAGACTCGGAAAGTTTGAAATATTCAAACCTTCTAAGTCTGCAGGACAGACGATCAGAACTAACACCAAAGCACAACACTTACAAAGCAAGCCTTGTAAGTGATGTCCTTCAGGGGGCAAAGGACCATAAGTTATGAAGATGATAAAAAATCATACATTGAAAAGCAAAGGAATAAAAGGCTGAACGCCAACAAGTGCCTAAAGGGCACAAATTGTGAAGATAAAGACAATAAAAAAGTATGAGCTCTCTAGCTCAGCCTCCGTAAAATGTTGTAGACCATAATTCATTAGTTCGTAGATGAACTCAAAACCGAGCTCCACAGATCAGACTCGCCATAAAATCAGTCTGCGGGACGGACTCGAGTAATAATCCGCAGGTCGGATCCAAATTTCAGAGCTTCGTAGGCCAGGCTCGGTAAGGTTGCGGGACAAGGTTAGTTCGTAGAGGAACTCAAATCGAGCTCCACAGATCGGACTCGTCATAAAATCAGTCCGCAGGACAGACTCGAGTAATAATCCGCAGGTCTGATCCAAATTTCAAAGCTTTGCAGGCCAGGCTCAGTAAGTTTGCGGGACAAAGTAAGTTCTCAGATGAACTCAAACCGAGCTCCGCAGGTCGGACTCATCAGAAAGCAAGTCTGCAGGATGGATAGAAATTCAGAGCACTGGATGTCAGGCTCAATGCGTTTGCAGAGCTGAGCTACGCAGGTCGGGCTCGTAAAAATACAACGAAGCATAAACGAAATGCAAGTTCAAAAACTTAAGAAGCATTAATGGCTAAGTTTTGCCCAGACTCTGCAGGAGTAAGATTCTCCACAGAAGCATTGACCTGGGGCAGCTCGGCAGGAGCCGTTGAAGCAGCAGCCACAGAAGGCACTAAATAAGGAGCTGCAACAGCGTTCTCAAATTGTCTGCAAGACAGACCTAAAGAACTGCGTTGCAATACAACCCAGAAAACCTAAAAAGCCAGATTGATATACGACTCAGACGATCAGCTCTGAAATACTTAGACAGTTTGGAATATTCAAACTCTCTAAGTCTGCAGTTAGACGATCGAATCGATAGACTCGGAAAGTTTGAAATATTCAAACCTTCTAAGTCTGCAGGAGGACGACGATCGAACTAACACCAAAGCACAACACTTACAAAGCAAGCCTTGTAAGTGATGTCCTTCGAGGGCAAAGGACCATAAGTTATGAAGATGATAAAAAATCATACATTGAAAAGCAAAGGAATAAAAGGTGAACGCCAACAAGTGCACAAAGGGCACAAATTGTGAAGATAAAGACAATAAAAAAGTATGAGCTCTCTAGCTCACCTCGGTAAAATGTTGTAGACCATAATTCATTAGTTCGTAGATGAACTCAAAACCGAGATCCACAGATCGGACTCGCCATAAAATCGGTACGGGACGGACTCGAGTAATAATCCGCAGGTCGGATCCAAATTTCAGAGCTTCGTAGGCCAGGCTCAGTAAGGTTGCGGGACAAGGTTAGTTCGTAGAGGAACTCAAATCGAGCTCCATAGATCGGACTCGTCATAAAATCAGTCCGCAGGACAGACTCGAGTAATAATCCGCAGGTCTGATCCAAATTTCAAAGCTTTGCAGGCCAGGCTCAGTAAGTTTGTGGGACAAAGTAAGTTCTCAGATGAACTCAAACCGAGCTCCGCAGGTCGGACTCATCAGAAAGCAAGTATGCAGGATGGATAGAAATTCAGAGCACTGGATGTCAGGCTCAATGCGTTTGCAGAGCTGAGCTACGCAGGTCGGGCTCGTAAAAATACAACGAAGCATAAACGAAATGCAAGTTCAAAAACTTAAGAAGCATTAAGGGCTAAGTTTTGCCCAGACTCTGCAGGAGTAAGATTCTCCACAGAAGCATTGACCTGGGGCAGCTCGGCAAGAGCTGTTGAAGCGACGACCACGAAGGCACTAAATAAGGAGGCCGCAACGGCGTTCTCAAATTGTCTCGCAAGACAGACCTAAACAATCGCGTTGCAATACAACCCAAAAAACCTAAAAAGCCAGATTGATATACGACTCAGACGATCAGCTCTGAAATACTTAGACAGTTTGGAATATTCAAACTCTCTAAGTCTCGCGAGTTAGACGATCGGGCGATAGACTCGTAAAGTTTGAAATATTCAAACCTTCTAAGTCTGCAGACGACGATCGTAACTAACACCAAAGCACAACACTTACAAAGCAAGCCTTGTAAGTGATGTCCTTCGAGGGCAAAGGACCATAAGTTATGAAGATGATAAAAAATCATACATTGAAAAGCAAAGGAATAAAAGGCTGAACGCCAACAAGTGCCTAAAGGGCACAAATTGTGAAGATAAAGACAATAAAAAAGTATGAGCTCTCTAGCTCAGCCTCCGTAAAATGTTGTAGACCATAATTCATTAGTTCGTAGATGAACTCAAAACCGAGCTCCACAGATCAGACTCGCCATAAAATCAGTCTGCGGGACGGACTCGAGTAATAATCCGCAGGTCGGATCCAAATTTCAGAGCTTCGTAGGCCAGGCTCGGTAAGGTTGCGGGACAAGGTTAGTTCGTAGAGGAACTCAAATCGAGCTCCACGGATCGGACTCGTCATAAAATCGGTCCGCGGGGCGTACTCGAGTAATAATCCGCGAGTCCGATCCAAATTTCAAAGCTTTGCGAGCCGGCTCGGTAAGTTTGCGGGACAAAGTAAGTTCTCGGATGAACTCAAACCGAGCTCCGCAGTCGGACTCATCAGAAAGCAAGTCTGCAGGATGGATAGAAATTCAGAGCACTGGATGTCAGGCTCAATGCGTTTGCAGAGCTGAGCTACGCAGGTCGGGCTCGTAAAAATACAACGAAGCATAAACGAAATGCAAGTTCAAAAACTTAAGAAGCATTAAGGGCTAAGTTTTGCCCAGACTCTGCAGGAGTAAGATTCTCCACAGAAGCATTGACCTGGGGCAGCTCGGCAGGAGCCGTTGAAGCAGCAGCCACAGAAGGCACTAATTAAGGAGCTGCAACAGCGTTCTTAAAAACCGGTCCACTTCAGAAGACGTGGGCACGAATGATAGCGTCATAACAATAACTATGCCACATGGCAGAGAAGGCCATTGTAAAATCATACAAGCCTAGATGACAGGGGCCGACCAACATCTCTAACAGATCCGTCCTCACAACGAGTGGTTCATCCAGATCTTGGGGGCTTATGATGATGCCCGACCCGAACTATGCCACGTGTCATCCTTGTGGGAGATGTAATAAATGATCATCCTTCTAAGTATAGGGTATTAAGGACCAGGAGCCCAGAAACATACCTAAGGGCAGGTCCCTTACCCCAGGTGGGAGATCGGCACAAACTCCTCCTCCAACCACCGCAGGTCGGCTAAGGCTTGGCGAAGAGGAGGTGCCCAAATCGGCCATAGTGGTCTTGGGGGTTGTGCGCAGGATGCTCAGTACAACCCGGTTGTTATTCGACGTGTGGGGTAACTGAACATAAACAAGGAAAGAATCCTAGGTCATAATGACTATAATCTTAACATAATTATCCCTAAATTATAGGGATTTATGCGTGTTAATCCTTAGGGGAGATAATAAATAATATTAATAATAATAATACAAATCCTTGCAGGACAAGGCTTTGGACGAGACGTCCTCTATATAAACAACCCCTAAAGAACTACGGAGACTTGATTCCTAAACAATAACAGGATGCGTAGGCAACTTGACAGAAATAACTCAAGCCCAGTCTAAAAATCACCAAAAACATCCCCATTCGATTACCTCTAGATTAAGCGGCCCGGATTTATTCATAAACGAAGTCCAGCATCGTCAATATGATTAAACCAATGAACCACGATGCAAGTTGAAGAGAGTTTGAGAATGTGATAAACACAAGAGTAAACTTCAACTTAGTTTATTCATTGATATGAGAGGTGTATAAATAGATACAATTGAGAGAGACTAGCAAGCTAGCTTGGGCGGCCACTTGAGTATGTAGATGTGGGTGGCAAGCATGCAAAAGTAAAAGTAAAAGCTATGTCTATGACATAAAGTAAACTAGAGTTTGACATATTAATTGTTTATATGTACCACAATTAATATGTCTATGACATAAAGTAAACTAGAGTTTGACATATTAATTGTTTATATGTATCACAATTAATATGTCTTTTATAATTAAATAAAGTGTACAAAATATCCCGTACGAACTCCCCGAGGCCGCCGGGCACCTCGTCGAACTTCAAGAGCTACCGAAGTAATGCGTAAATGCCGTAATATTTCCACACCCCCTCAAACCGGGCCGTATATGTTGATGCAAACAAGTTTGCTACTAAGTCTCCGAACATAAGAGGTGGAATAGCCTTGGTAAGAATATCGCATTCGATCCGCCGAGGGAACATACCGGAGTTGAATAATCTTGGCATCAATCTTTTCCTTCGTAAAGTGTCCGTCAATGTCCACATGCTTGGTTTTATCATGATGGACAGGGATCTTCGCCATGCATAAGGTCAATTATTATCACAACGAGTGTGATAGGTTGTCGAGGAGGTTGCCGAAGTTCGCCGCACTTTTAAGCCATGAGCTTCACAAATGCCAAGTACAAGTGCCCCGAGTTCGGCTTTCAAGATCGCTTCTTGACACAAGAGGTTGTTTCTTGCTTCTCCAAGTAACCAGGTTCCCCCATACATATGAGCAATAGCCCGTGGTAGATCGTCCGTCAATGTGACATCCACCCAATCGCATCGATGTAGACCTTGATTGATCTATCGGTAGACTTGGTGAAGTGCGAGTGCCTTGGCCAGAGTGGACTTTAAATATCTCGCATCCTATTCACAAGCATCCCAATGTTGCTCGGTGAGGGCGGTGCAGAACCGACCGACCGTACTAACCCCATATGCAATATCGGGCCTTGTGTTAGAAAGGTAGATGAGTTTACCTACAAGCCTTTGATATTGTTCTTTTCTCGACAATGTCACCATGCGCAGGGTGTTACTCGGGGTCTACTCTGGGATACAACGAGGTTTGCATCCCAAAGATGCCGCTTCCTTCGCAGGTCCAGACATACTTCCTTTGGGAGACCGAAATGCCATTGGTGTTTCTAGCTACTTCCATACCAAGAAAGTACTTGAGGTAGCCCGATCTTTAACTTGGAACACCTTTGCCGCAGAGTCTTCAAGTTCGGATCTCGCAGTAGAGTCATCTCCGTAAGGATGATATCATCCACATATACAATTAGAATGGACCTCCTCTGGTTGGTTGTCTTGACAAACATGGTGTGATCGAGTTGCATTGATGATATCCAAAGCAGCCTTTAACCACGGTAGTGAGTTTTCAAACCATGCCCTTGGTGATTGCTTCAGCCATATAGAGATTTCCTCGGTTGCAAACCTTGCCTTGAGTATGAGGATTGATAAAACCAGGGGGTACAACATATAAACCTCCTCGGTGAGGTCCCCATTTAGAAAGGCATTTTTGATGTCCAATTGGTGAAGAGGCTACCAAGTTGGACAACTAGGGAAATCGCACTCGACAAAGTGTTGAGCTTTGCTACCGGTGCAAAAGTTTCCTTATAGTCAATGCCATAAGTTTGAGTGAATCCCCTTGCTACCAATCCGGCTTTATACTTGTCAATTTTACCATCAGCATTGTATTTGATAGTGAATAACCATCTGCAGCTAACTGTTTTCTTGCCTTTGGGAAGAGTTGTGAGGTCCCAAGTATGATTATCCAGGAGAGCAGTCATCTCTGTTTTAACAGTAGCCTTCCACTTATCATTTTGAAGGGCCTCCTGAATATTTCTAGGGATAGAATGAGAGTCCAGGTCCTGTGTAAACATGGCAAAGACAGGAGACAACTGATCATAATCGGTTTCCATCGTTGATCGGCTCGATGGGTTTGTCGTAATATGGAGTCCTTTCAAAGAATTTCACATCCATAGAATTGTAAAATTTCTTTTCGCAGGAGAGTAACACTTGTAACCTTTCTCGTCCCGTGCATATCCAAGGAAAATGCACTTATGAGCTTTAGGATCAAGTTTACTTCGTGTTGAGCATGGATATAAACAAACACAAGACAACCAAAGATCTTTGGAGGCAATTGGGTAATAAGATGAGAGCGAGGAGTGTGTGGTCGCAGGGGTTTGGAGAGGAGTTTTGAAACCTAACACTCTGTGGGAAGTCTCGTTGATTAAATATGTTGCGCCAATATAGCTTCACCCCACATGTATTTAGGAACATGTGTAGTGAACATGATTGATCCGGCCATTTCCACAGATGCATGTTCTTTCTTTCAAAGAACCCCATTCTCGTTGAGGTGTTTCCACACAACTACCGATATGAACAATTCCTCTGTTAGTCAAGAAGTTACCGAGGTTAGACTCATAGTATTCCGAGCATTATCGCCTTTAAGATCTTGATCTTAGTATCAAATTGGGTGGAGACCATGTGATAAAATTCTTGGAAGATAGGTCCAACTTCGCATTTGTCTTTCATTAAGAACGACCAAGTGTTTCGGTATGATCATCAATGAAGGTTACAAACCACCTTTTTCCCGTTATACTTTTCACTCTTGAGGGTCCCCATACATCACCGTGAATTAGGGTGAAAGGGGAAGAGGGCAAGTGAGGTAACTTAGCATACACAGATTTGGTGAGTTTAGCAAATTGACAAATATCACATTGAAGATCATTAAGATTACATCCTTTAAACAATTCAAAGGGATTAAAGACTTTAAATAACCAAAACTTGGATGTCCTAGTCTATAATGCCATAACATGATATTGTCTAGGTTTTGAGTGCAGAGCCGCCGAGGCGGTCGTCTTCGCCTTCGTCTTCGGCGGGGTTGATCACAAACAGTCCTGAGCAGGGTTTAGCTTGCCCAATCACTTCCTGAGAAGAAAGATCCCGGAATGTGCACCGATTTTATTAAAAACAACAAATTCAATTCGATCTTTAGTGAGTTTACCGACGTATATAAGGTTACGCCTAACTTTGGAACAAACAGACATTCTGTAGATATATCCGATTAGTAAGTTTAACCTTCCCAACACCTTTTGCATAAGAAACGAGAACCATCGCTAGCCTTAATTCTCGTGAATTTGGTTGCATGGCATATATTGGGTAATAAGGTTTTTATTACCAAATCATATGGGAAGAAGCCCCGTAATCAACAATCCAAGTCTCATTACTAAGAGGTGAGTAAAATATACCCGTTTTAGCATGAGTGGCCATTTCGAGGGGAGCTACCTTCCGATGCCGAGCAATAAAGGCTTTAAAGGCGAAAGAACCGAGCATTCGCCCATCGTCATTCTCCTCTTCACCGACAAGTTTGCCTTGACTTTCCCCGGTTGGTTTTGAGGTTTTAGAGGGGTTAGGTTTGCCATGTAGCTTCCAACAATTGTCCTTGGTGTGATTTGTGCGTTTGCGGTGATCACGAACGCCTTTCCAGCTTTCTCGGTAGGCTTCCCGTAAGTCTCATTAACCTTCGGCAGGCGTACCTTCGCAGGGGTTGTCGGCGGGGGAGTTCAAGCGGCATCACTTTCCTCCTCGCTTTCCTCATGTTTGACCTCGGCAAACATGGATTTGAGATTTGGAAGAGATTTAGTAGCAAGAATTCTACCTCGACATCATCAAGAGTAGGATTCAAATCCGAAGGAATTTGAATACTCTCTTTTTCTCGATAATGTCTTTAAAGAGTGCGAAGATCTTTAACATCATTCCAGGGGGTGAGTTTCCAACATATCTAGGTGTTGCCATGCCTTAGATAGTTGATTAAAGTATTGAGTTACGTACATATCCCCTTGCCTCGCAATTTTGAATCCGAGCTTCGAGTTCATAGACTTCGGATGTATTGTCTTTTTTTGAGTAAAGGTCTCCGGCATTGTCCCGCATTTCCTTAGCGTGTCATACATCAAGAAGTTCTCACCGATCTCTTTTGTCATAGACCTCGTGAGGATGGTCATGACTTGGTTATTTTCTCGTGTCCCATGCTTCAAACTTGGGGTCGGTTTCAAGCGGGGCGAGTTTGGAACCGGACAGATATCCCATCTTGCCCCGGCCGGAGATATACATTTTCATAGACCTTGACCATAGCAAGTAATTGTTACCATCAAGTTTATGATTTGTAAAAGAAGAGTGTTCGCTTATCCCGGTCTGTGAGGCACATGTGAGTCTACCGAAGAAGATGAAACTTCGGATAATGTTGACATTTTTCGAAAAGAACCGAGTTTTGCAAATGGATTTTAGAACTCGGTAAGGCTCGCTACCATGAAGAGAGTTTGAGAATGTGATAAACACAAGAAAGTAAACTTCAACTTAGTTTATTCATTGATATGAGAGGTGTATAAATAGATACAATTGAGAGAGACTAGCAAGCTAGCTTGGGCGGCCACTTGAGTATGTAGATGTGGGCGGCAAGCATGCAAAAGTAAAAGTAAAAGCTATGTCTACGACATAAAGTAACTAGAGTTTGACATATTAATTGTTTATATGTACCACAATTAATATGTCTATGACATAAAGTAAACTAGAGTTTGACATATTAATTGTTTATATGTATCACAATTAATATGTCTTTTATAATTAAATAAAGTGTACAAAATATCCTGTACGAACTCCTGAGAATGCTGGGCACCCTGCCGAACTTCAGCAGTCTGCTAAAGTAATGCTGTAAATGCTGTAATATTTCCACACAAGTGTTTTCAATTAACAAAGTAGGAACAACAACCAAATACAGGGCCGGCCCTATGCTAAGGCCGGCGAGACCCGGGTCTTAGGCCCAATTCTGTGGGGGGCCCAACGGTACATGTTTCGCTAAAAGAAAAAAAAATCGTGTAGATTTAATCCGATTCAACCTAATATAATATGTTAATTTTCTTTTTTGATAAATGGCCAATTTTTTTTTTACTACTAATTGATAAAGCGCCCAATAAAAAAATTTTACTTGACCAAAAAAATAGATATATACAAACAAGTTTTATTATTTTGTTGCATTTACGGATTGTAAAAACGCGATAAGTGTTGGAAAAAATGTAGTACTTAGGATTTGACGAGAGATTAGAAACTCCAAGGCACGTTAATAACGTTGTCTTTTAAGAGATGTTTTGTCCCACACGATTTATCACTAAGGATCAAATGAAAATCTTTTCGGGATACATATGGGGTGTTCGATTCAAACAGTGACTTTTTGAATCAAACCCGAGACCACTCAAAGTTTTTCTAATGATGTTGTCAAATTTATGGATTTTCGTCTTCATACTTATGCGCTTTTATAGGTTGCAAGTACTCCCATAAACGAATGGATGTACTCCTTGCACCGGATGAAAATATGCAACCCTTACACAAAAGGGTAAGTACATATCAGTTTGAAAATGCGTGTATCTGAAAATGCATATCCCTTCATGAACTGATACATGCAGTGGTTTAGGTTTCGGGGCGTTGCCCCCGGACCCCCACGAGTTGGCGCTGCCCCCTCGACCCCTGCGAAGGGACGCTACCCCCTCGACCCACCGCGACCTGACCGGGCAGGTCGAACCCGTTTCGTTGCGATAACATTAATTCGTACGGCAACTCGTATGCAAACGATAACCAAAATATTTATTTATAAAAAAATATCTAACAATAAGTATGTTTAAAAAAAAAATAATAATAATTTCAACTAAAAGGCCCAATTCGAGGGGTTGGTCTTAGGCCCAATACAAGCGAGGGCCAGCCCTGACCAAATATAATCAAACAGATTAATTAAGACTTGTAGTGACGGTTTGGAAAACGTCACTAAAACTGGTTACAAAGATACTGCAGGCTTAATACTTCAAAAACAGGTTCTAATAAAAACCAAAAGATGCTAGCTTTAACACGTGAGCTTTTGGTGGTGTTTTAGCAAGCATTACAAAAGAGCTGATGCAATGAGTACAGCACAAAACCAGCAATTTTAACAATCTGATTTAATGGAGAGCAAACTAATAATTAAACTAATGGGGGACAAAAAGGATATTCAGCATGCAATGTCCAAGTTCAGGTTACTAATATGACAATACAACAAGGATCTACAAAAATTCAAGTAAAGCTACACAAGGCAGTACAAGATCAGCAATAATTAATGCAATTCAGATTACAACTCAAATACAGATCAGCAATGTTTATATAGCAGTTGAGTACAAAGCAATTAGTCCAGAAAACAGAATGTTTACAAAGTTGAAAAGCTGAATATTACGACATTTCAAGTCCCGAAATGCTACTTCAGTTGACAAGGCTAATTACAAGTATAATCAAGATTCAGTCCAAGTACAGAGCTGATCAAGGCTAGGCTGAACTATCAGATGCTTCAATAGTAAAAAAAAAATACTCGGCTAAAGTTTATGGCACAACTGAACTATCAGCTGACAATCAGAAATGATAATCAAATCCAATGGATAAGATTGTTAAGGTTGATAATCAGATTTGAATGCACGTGTTCAGACCACTGGCCTATTTCAGATTACAGCAAGTGGCAAAGCAACAGGCTAATTACTTCAGCAAATTCAGCTACCAAAGTGCAGCAGGTGCAACAAAAGGGATACAAAGATTTCAGCAAATTTGGAAGCACAGCAGCAGATTTATGGCACAGATCTTTGTCTACAAACACAACATATAATGCTGATTGTGTGCACTACTAAATCAGCAAATAACAGAAGCAACACAGTAAAGGGGCAGAAACTCAGAAACCGTTCATAAGGATATGATTCTGAGATTCCCAACAGGTTTATAAGGGGATAATCAAAACAGGGGATAGATTTGAACCAGAGAGAAAGTCCTTGCAAGGTTGTCAAAATTTAATCTGTCAAGCCTTTCCACAAGGCAGTGTGAAGGTGTTTAAACCAACCACACAGAAGGATAGATCCTGAAATCTGAGATTATGCAAGCTTGATTTCTGTACCAAAGATACCACAACAAGACCTTGTTCTTCAGTAATCCAAAGTGCAGTCAAGTAAGTGAAAGACAGAACCCTTAGCCTTGTGCTCAAGGTGATGGACTTGGTGATACCACCAATCCACCAGATTCTGATTTCACAAGTTTCTGCAAATTGTAACTGAATCAAGGACAGACCAAAACCAAACTTCAATCTGAGTGTCAGATTGACACAAGATCAAATCATAGTGAAATATGAGTCAAATGGCCAGAATCCTCTCAGGGCCAATACATGACTCAAGCTTTCAGTTGTGAGTCTTGATCTTAACACTGTACCACTCAGATTAAGTTACCAACATGACTTTCACAGACACTATATCAACACTAAGCACACTGGAGTTCACACACAAAACACAGAATTTTAAACAAAGTGCACAACCTTACAGAAATTCTGCATATAGACACTTACTGAATCAAGACCAGAGATTCTGAACAACAGTTCCTGAAGATCAGAATCCTCCTCAGTTCCTTGAACAGTCCAATGCCTACCCAAGAAATTCAGAAAGCTGATACCGCCAAGTCTGAACTTGCAATATCAGTCTTTTGCTGAATTTTCGAACTCCCAACTCAAACAGGACAGACAAGCTTTTGATTGTGTAAGAATGTGGGATTGCTAGTGAATTGAAAGGTGCAATCCAAGTTAGTGTGAGTGGCTATTTATAGAGAGTAGAGGTGAAGACTCTAAAGCCTAATCGTGTGAAACCATAATTCAATTCTGAAAAACCGAGGCATGTGTGATATATCCCGAAAAGGCAAGTTATGTAGGCTAGGAGTGTATTAACATGTAATTCCTGTCTTGGTGCCATCAGGCTAATAATCTACGGGAAATAAACATGTGATTGACTTTGAGATTTTAAACAATGCCTCTCATATCACTTAAACCGAATTTGAACTGATTTAACACATAACCACAGTACAGGACCCAAACAAACCGAACTGATCAAGCAAAAGCTTAGCAGGCATCACATAGGGTTTGGTCAGTGGTTTAAAAAGGACTTATGTTCAGACTCGACCATGAACACGAGCTCAAGTCTGAAACCGAAAGGGACATGGTTTAATCAACATATCATAAAGGAGATACCTCTCAGTCTAAGAATTCAGTATATAAAATCGTGATTAAACCAATGCGTCATGGGGTGTAAAACCTCAGCTTTAAGACCAGTGATATAACATAATTAAGCCAACAAACCGACATCACTGGTTCAACCAACCTAGGGACAGGATTCAGCTACAACCTCTTTACCATTTCAAACTCACCGGTTCAATTTCACGGTCTGAACAGCCAAGTCGTTCAGCACATGAGCAATCTTGAAGCATTAAATGTAGGATTTTGGCCATGTCTTTGAAGGTAAGGACTGACAAAACGAAATTCCAAAGTAATTAGCACAGTAAATGCCCAAATCAGAATTAATATCCAGATATTAACAAATTTGAAAACGTGGACATATATTAACATATCAGGGCAGATAATCCGTTCGAATCAGCCCAATAAATGATAAATCGACATTACACAAGAAGGATATTACCCGTTTAAGAAATCTGCTTCGAATCAGGCCTTCATGAAACGATGTGTAAATCAAATCGGTGTAATGATTTCATCTTTACATACACGAACCTTCCAAATGCGTTTTGCAAAACGTGGTTGTTCGAATCGCAGAGAACCAACAGCAAAGATGGTAGCTTTACACCTCACGCCTTCCTTAAACGAATTAAACACGAGGTTGCTGAGATATGAAAGCAAACTCTTCATACCATTTTTTTAAGCGCGAGAAAGATAGGGAAACCAGAAAGGCTAGAAATCTGCAATGGTTAACTGCAGAACCAGGAATAGAAGTGCAATAACTTGCAGTAAATTACGGAGGAGTTAATGCGAGAAATGCGTTTCGTTGACAGTGCAAAAGTGGGGAGAAAAGGAGGCAAAAAATCTGATTCTTGCAACTGAATTAGGGTAGAGGAAACGAGTAGGATTTTAGGGTAATAGAATATTGGGTTATTGGAGATAAAAGGGCCGGACAAAAGAAATAGGGATAATTGGGCTGATTGAATAGCATACTAGATCATCTATTAATTCAGTCCTTCTAGACTACAATTCTTTAATTTAAACTTACTATTTAATTTATTAAAATAAATATAAAATTAATTTAATTAATTTTATAAAATACTTTAATAATTCAATTTAAATTAAATCCATAATATCCTGCAAATTAAAAACATAAGATATGTCATATGATGTAAGTCTTATAACTTTATGGCTTGGTCGGTGTGACGTATAACATGATATAAACAATTGAACACATCCACAAATATTATTATTATGTAAAAGCTTTAAACAAGGGAGACGTTACTTTCGAAGATTAATCAACATAACTTAAACTATCACAAAATACTTAACAATCTCCCTCTTTGATTCATTTTCAAAATAATTACTTTAAAGCTTTTATTAAGGGTTGTTTGAAAACGTGGAGAGTTACACCCCCTACATATAATCTTCCCCTTAATTAGAGTTTTTCAAAATAGAATAAATTCTCGTTTAAAATCTTTGTACCACTCTCTCCCCTTTAGTTTGAAAATGAATCAAATAAGTACTTAAAGACTCAGGGTTAAGAGATATACCACAAAATACTCATATAAAATTTAATTTGACACAAAATACTAATATACAATAAAAGGTAATGAGAGAAAAGTGTACTTCCCGATCAATGATACAAAGGATTATCATTGAGCATTGAGCTTTTATCAAGAAATATATATTTTTAAGCTCAAGGACCTACAATCATAAGACAAAGACAATGATAACCTTTATATTTTGGGTCCTTGGGGGTTAGGTTGAACTTTCTTAGGAACAAAAACTTTCCTAACATTGGGTTTATGTGCAGTCTTTCTAACCCATACGGGTCTAGTTGAGGTGACCATAAAATCCGTAGTCGGGATAGTATGAGTAGGACTAATCAAATGCATATGGATCATGATATGAATGATGAAAGGCATGATCATGATATGATTGCCAAAAGTGTGGTTTGGCAAATCGTGGTGTGTGAATAGTTTTCCTATAAGTGTAATTAGGTAATTCTAGGATCATGATATCTATATGAATTGTCATTATGGGCATGATATCTATATGAATTATCATTATTTCTATATGATTGTGTATGCACATTCCTATAGGCTTGATTTCTAGGTGATTCATAATCAGATTGATAAGAGTAGTTCTTTGAAGTGTAATTCTCTAGAACATCTCCTATCATATTGATATGCGTGGTTCTTCTTATTAACATTATTTCTAGTGTTTGAAGTATGATGTGAAGTGTGTGTTTTTGAAGATGAAGCATACTTATTTGTGTGTTTATGTGCACCATTTTGTGCCGGTGATGCATGATCAAGTGCTATGGATCGAGGCACAAAAATTTCCTTTCGAGACTCGGGTTTAGTGACTACAGACTCATTCAAGGATCCTTCCGTAGAAGTATCAAGGATGTGTTCAATGTGACCCGAGGATTCTTTAGGATATGAGAGAGGAGATTCTAATCTATTATGATTGTTGTTGGAAATAATATCTGTGTTTTGATGATGATTTGTCACGCATCTAGTAAGATCGTTTACAACCCATGATGATGAAGTCATAACTAACTGTTATAGTGCGTAATGAAAGAAGAAGCAAGAAATGTTCTAGAGAAAATGTATAAGTTCTATCTAGAGTCTAAACTTTGTATAGGTTGTTTCAGACAATCATTGTAATAGATAGGTACTAGGCAAACAGCTGAGTCACAGCAAGCAAACTGAGTATACATATGAAGAGCTGAGGGATACAGACTCAGTTATTGAAGACTGAAGAACTGAGGTGGCAAATTCAGTTAGAAGCTGATTAAGTCGTGACTATAAGTCAGGATTCGAGCAAGTCTGTGGTGACCTGAAACTGAACTATAGATCATGTAAAGCTGAATAATCTTAAGGACATAGATTATCAGTTACCTGAAAAAGAAGAAACTGAATGGTGTACTCTGACTTAGTCAATTGAAGTCAGATGTCAAATATACGAGGCACTCAGTTTTGAAGAAGAGTAGAAAACTGAGTTAAGGCCTTGTTGAATTTGAAATAACAAAACGACAAAAGGTCGTACATATAAACGTTCGGCTAAACAACAAATGTAACGGCTATAAAATAATCTGACCGTTACATCATCCCTATAAATACACAGAGACAAGAACTTGAGAAGGAAGATCTGAAAAATATTTACAAAGCATATATCTAAAGATCCAGATCCAGGAAATCAGATCTCATATCTAGAAATAGGGAAGCCAACGGAATTGTCTTGAAGATTACAAAGAAAGATTCAATAACCCATTAAGGGGGAAGAAGGCATCTTGGAGCTGCAACGCCATATCCAGAAGAAGCAAACAGCTCACTGAATTAATCACTTGATTAATTCTAAACCTAACATTTGTGAAAAAGGGTTGGCTGTGCATAGTCTGAGGAGAGAACTCCACCTTTCCTCATACGGTTGCAACTTGGTTGCCACTGCTGTTGGTGCAGTCTGCGGACTGTGTTCGTGTTAGTGGTGAGCTGGTGAAGGAGTCATTCAACCTCCGAAAGCAATCTTACCTTTCTTCATTATGTGTAGACAGTGAAACCAGGGTGTCGTGAAGGACTGTCATTGGGCTAGGATTTTGTAACAGTTATTTCAAGATTCTAGTGATACCTCCTACACCACAGGAGAAGGGGAGACGTACGGGATTACACCACCCGGAACTTCCATAAACAAACACTGTGTTGATTTACTTTACGCATTTATATTTATGCTGTGATTATTTTTATTGCTTCATCACTTTATCATTTCACTCAGCAAACATTAGACACTGAGTCAGCACAGAACTGATACATAGGAGACATAGATCCTTATTGACACATCTATTGCACGAAGGCTTGATCTTATCCGCTGCAAGTTAATTCAGTTCTAGCATTAGCAAAACTAAATTAGCTAACTCCCTTGCAAGATAAAAGGAAAGGAACAAAACTGAACTGAGCATCAGTTTGTTAGTTCAGCCTTGAGTTTGATAAAAACTCAGTTCCTGGGGTACTTTCAGTTTCAGGAAAGTTTTTGGTGACAAGTTTATTCACCCCCCTCTAAACTTGTGTTAGCCTTTCCAAGGGACCAACAATTGTTTTCAAGCTGTTGAATAGCTTCTTGTAATTTATCTCTCTCACGTCTTAAAGACTCCAATTCAGCCTCATATTTAGACACCTTTGGTTTCAAATCAACTTCGAGAGATTTAACTTTTAACTCGAGTTGATTTGTGGTGCTCGTTAAAAAATATATGAGATTGTAGTTCTCAACTATGTCATTTTTAAGACCCTTATTATTTTTAGATAGAAACTCACATATATTTTTGAAGCCTTCACAAATTTCAATGATATCAAGATGTTCCTCAGATTCTGAGTGGTAGCTTGATTCTGAATTTGATTCAGAATATTGTGATTGGTTGTCAGAATGCTCAGAATTTGATTTTGATATTTATTGCTCGAATGTTTATCAACTTTAGCTCCAAGAGCTAGCTCATGCATAGGCATATTAGAAGATGATTTATATCGAGCCACACGATTTCTGCGACCCATTTTGCGGTTCAGATGACAAACTTAATAATTTCTGCAAAAAGCCAATCTCAAAAGAGCAAGCGTATTACATCAGAAATATTTATTTATATCAAACAAATAAATGTGACAAATAAGGACAGTTAATTATAGTCAAAAATAATTTCAATGCACACTAGGAAAAAAAAAGAAGAAATAATTGTATGTGAAGCACACATGTAACATAAAAACACAAGATAGGTAAAAAAGAGCAGTTAAACACTTATCACAAAGGATTGATCACAAAAATTAATACCGATGTTCGATCACTAGGTGACCAGGCTCCGATACCAATTGTTGGATCGATAATGACGCAGACACACTCTAGAGGGGTGAAAAAGATTTCAAACTTGACAAGCAGGGAATTTAAAAATTAAGATAATAAATATCGTAAAGGGGGGGGGGGGGGGGTGATTAGAGTGTGTGGAACTTTTACACTCTTTTCGAAAACAACACAAATACAAGAAAATTAAGTGCGGAAGCTCACTTAATAAACTAATGGGGGGCAAAAACTTAGAAACCGATCATAAGGGGGGCAAAAAGGATATTCAGCATGCAATGTCCAAGTTCAGGTTACTAATATGTTAATACAGCAAGGATCTACAAAAATTCAAGTAAAGCTACACAAGGCAGTACAAGATCAGCAATAATTAATGCAATTCAGATTACAACTAAAATACAGATCAGCAATGTTTATATAGCAGTTGAGTACAAAGCAATTAGTCTAGAAAACAGAATGTTTACTAAGTTGCAAAGCTGAATATTACAACACTTGAAGTCTCGTAATGCAACTTCAGTTGACAAGGCTAATTGCAAGTATAATCAAGATTCAGTCCAAGCACAGAGCTGATCATGGGCTAGGCTGAACTATCAGATGCTTCAATAGTTTAAAAAAAAATACTCGGCTAAAGTTTTTGGCACAACTGAACTATCAGCTGACAATCAGAAATGATAATCAAATCCAATGGATAAGATTATCAAGGCTGATATTAGATTTGAATACACGTGTTCAGACCACTGGCCTATTTCAGATAACAGCAAGAGGCAAAGCAACATGCTTATTACTTCAGCAAATTCAGCTACCAAAGTGCAGCAGGTGCAACAAAAGGGATACAAAGATTTCAGCAATTTTGGAAGCACAGCAGCAGATTTATGGCACAGATCTTTAAGTCTACAAACACAACATATAATGCTGATTGTGTGCACTATTAAATCAGCAAATAACAGAAGCAACACAGTAAAGGGGCAAAAACTCAGAAACCGATCATAAGGATATGATTTTGAGATTCCCAATAGGTTTATAAGGGGATAATCAAAACAGGGGATAGATTTGAACCAGAGAGCAAGTCCTTGCAAGGTTGTCAAAATTTCAGTCTGTCAAGCCTTTTCCGCAAGGCAGTGTGAAGGTGTTTAAACCAACCACACAGAAGGACAGATCCTGAAATCTGAGATTATGCAAGCTTGATTTCTGTACCGAAGATACCACAACAAGACCTTGTTCTTCAGTAATCCAACCTAGGGACAGGACTTCATACTGAACTCTCAGTCTAACAAGTAAGGGGATCGGGTTAGGATTCGGCTACAGCCTCTTTCCCATTTCAAACTCACCGGTTCAATTTCACAGTCTGAACAACCAAGTCATTCAGCACGAGAGCAATCATGAAGCCTTAAATATAGGATTTTGGCCACGCCTTTGAAGGTAAGGACTGCCAAAATGAAATACGAAAGTAATCAGCATAGTAAATGCCCAAATCAGAATTAATATCCAGATATTAACAAATTTGAAAACGTGGACAGAGACTTCCCTGTATAGGATTTTCACTCTTTGAACACGAGGGTAAATAGATTCAATCTTTAACACTGACTTCACGTTGAAAATGTGTTTCAGTGATGCAATTCTTGTAAGAGACGTTGACTGTAAATCCTTCAAATCGAACCATTAAAGCTCGAATCAAGAATCCTATCAGATGAAAGGTCAGGACTTTCGTATTCAAACCTTCAACAGACACAATCGCACAGAGCCAGGGAAGATAATCCGTTCGAATCAGCCCAATAAATGATAAATTGACATTAACACAAGAAGGATATTACCCGTTTAAGAAATCTGCTTCGAATCAGGCCTTCATGAAACGATGTGAAAATCAAATCGGTGTAAAGATTGCATCTTTACATACACGAACCTTCCAAATGCGTTTTGCAAAACGTGGTTGTTCGAATCGCAGAGAATCGGCAGCAAAGATGGTAGCTTTACACCTCACGCCTTCCTTAAACGAATTAAACACGATGTTGCTTGGATATGAAAGCAAACTCTTCATACCATTTTTTTAGCGCGAGAAAGATAGGGAAACCAGAAAGGCAAGAAATGCAATAACTTGCAGTAAATTATGGAGGAGTTAATGCGAGAAATGCGTTTTGTTCACAGAGCAAAAGTGGGGAGAAAAGGAGGCAAAAAATCTGATTCTTGCAACTGAATTAGGGTAGAGGAAACAAGTAGGATTTTAGGGTAATAGAATATTGGGTTATTGGAGATAAAAGGGCCAGACAAAAGAAATAGGGATAATTGGGCTGATTGAATAAACGGAGTAGATCATCTATTAATTCAGACCTTCTAGACTACAATTCTTTAATTAAAACTTACTATTTAATTTATTAAAATAAATATAAAATTAATTTAATTAATTTTATGAAATACTTAAAATCAAAATTTTCTTTTATAAAATACTTTGATAATTAAATAATTCAATTTCAATTAAATCCATAATATCTTGCAAATTAAAAACATAAGAAATGTCATATGATGTAAGTCTTATAACTTCATGGCTAGTTCAGTGTGACATATAGCATGATATAAACAATTGAACACAGTAATAAATATTATTATTATGTAAAAGCTTTAAACAAGGGAGACGTTACTTTTGAAAATTAATCAACATAACTTATACTACCACAAAATACTCAACACATGAGAGTCAAGACATCATACTGATGTGTGGATTCTGGACTTTGGGCATCCTTTCATATTTTCCCTCATAGAGAGTGGTTCTCAAGTTATTAGAAGATAGATGGTGGTCATATATCTATGGCAAAAACAAGGTCTGTAAGGTAACTGGGATTGGCTCAATTCAGTTGAGGAGAGAGGATGGAAGATTCTATAAACTGAGTGAAGTTAAACATGTTCCATAGATGACCACGAACTTGGTATCTCTCAGTTCTTTAAACATCAGAGGATTCAGTTTCAAGGGTGAAGGTGGAGTGTCGAGTGTCTATAAAAACTCAGTTTTGGTTCTCAAGGGAGTCAAGAAAGGGACCTTGTATATACTACAAGGGTCAGTTGTTGTTTTTGCTGCTGTGGCATCTGCTGAGATTCATCAGTCACAGCTTACAAAACTATGGCATATAAGACTGGGTCACATGGGTGAATATGGGATGCAGGTTCTTTCTCAGAAAGATCTTCTTGGGAATTTAAGGTCAAGCATATGGAGTTTTGTGAGCATTGTGTGTTTGGGAAGCTTCATATGGGTAAGTTCTCAAAAGGGGTACACAACACAAAGTCATCATTACATTCATTCTGATTGAAGGGGGCCATCAAAGGTGGAGTCATTGGTGGTCGAGATATTTTGTGTCATTCATAGATGAATATTCAAGGATGACTTGGGTGGTGATGATGAAACACAAAAGTGAGGCATTCAAGAGCTTCAGGGAATGAAGGCTCCAATTGAAAATCAGTTGAGGAAAAAGATCAAGAGGCTTCACACAGATAATGGTCTGGAATTCTACTGGATTGAGTTTGATGATTTTTCCAGAAATGAGGGTATTGCCAGACATCATACAATCAGGAATACTCCTCAGCAAAATGGGGTAGCTGAGAGGCTGAATCAAATTCTCCTGGAGAGAGCAAGATGTATGCTCTCTAATGCTCGTCTGTCAAGGAGATTCTAGGAGGAGGCTATAAGTACAGCTTGCTACTTTATCAACAGAAGTCCTCACACAAGGATCAGTCTCAAAACACCAGTTGAGGTGTGGCCAGGCAAGCATGCTGACTATTCAGTTCTAAGGGTTTTTGGAAGCACAGTTTACTATCATGTGAGTGAACGGAAGCTGAAACCAAGAGCAATGAAATGAGTGTTTGTGGGGTATGATGATGGAGTTAAGGGTTATAAAATTTGGTTATCAGCAGAAAATAGAGTTATTCTCAGCAGAGATGTAGTTTTTGATGAGAATTCTATGCTCAGTTCATCAGTGAGAGGGACTACGAATCTGTAACCAGTGCTGAAACTGAGAAAACTGACGGTAAGGTGGAGTCAGCTAAGATGCAACACTCAGCTGATCTATGTCAGTTTTCATCTGATCTGGTTGCTAAAAAGAACCGAGTCCAAGCCAGTCAGCTGAGCAAATGTCAGTTGAGCGCAAAACTGAGATCATAGGTCAGCAGAGTTTTGTTGTTAGCAGAGCTAGATGTCCAATGTTGGGGTACCTCTCAAGTGGTATGGTTTTGATGATTTGGTTGGATACGCACTTCAAGTTGCAGAAGAAGTTGATGGTTGTGAACCTTCTACTGGCAAGGAAGCAGTGACAAGTTATGAAGCATCTCAATGGCTTGCTTCCATGGGAGATGAAATAGAGTCATTACTGAAGAATCAGACCTGGGATCTAGTTAAACTTCCAGCTGATAAGAGAGTTGTTACTTGCAAATGGATCTTCAAGAAGAAGGAAGGGATAACTGAGGTATAAGGAGTTAAGTATAAGGCAAATTTAGTTGCAAGAGGGTTCATTCTGAAATAAGAGGTGGACTTTGATGAGATATTCTCTCCAGTAGCTAGACATACTTCGATTAGAGTGTTACTAGCAATGGTGGCACAACAGGACTTAAAACTTGAGCAGTAGATGTGAAGATAGCTTTCTACAAGGTGAGGTAGACAAAGAGATATACATGAATCATTTAGAGGGTTTCCAATTTCCTGGTAACAAAGAGTTGTGGGCATGTTGAAGAAGTCCTTGTATGGACTAAAGCAAGCTCCTAGACAGTGGTATAAAAGGTTTGACAGTTACATGATCTTGCTAGGTTATAATGGAAGTCCTTATGATTTCTGTGTTTACAACAGTCAGTTGGAAGATAGATCATACATCTATCTTGTAGTATATGAGGATGACATGTTGATAGCTGCAAGAAAGAAGTCCTATGTTTAGTATCTAAAATACATTCTCAAAGCGGAGTTTGAAATGTAGGATTTGGGTGCAGCCAAGAAAATCTTGGGGATGGAGATCTGGAGAGATAAAAGTAAGAAGAAACTGTTTTTATCTCAGCAGGGCTCTGTACAGAATATTTTGTCAAAGTTTGGCATGTCAGTTGCTAAGACAATAGATACTCTTATGGCATCAAATATTCATTTGTCAATTTTTGCTTCACAATCAGTAGATGAGAAGGAGTATATGTCAATAGTTCCCTATGCTAGTACAGTTGGCAGTTTGATGTATGTCATGGTGTGCACTAGGCCTGGTCTGGCTTAGGCAGTCAGTGTTGTCAGCTGGTTTATGGCTCAATCTGGAAAGGAACACTTGAAAGCTGTGATAAGGATATTCAGGTACCTTAGAGGTACAACTGATTTAGGACTCATTTATGGAAGTATACTCAAGAATTGATCATAGGGTACTGTGTTGCTGATTATGCAGGTGATGTGGATAGCAAAAAATCAATGACTGGTTATGTTTTCACATTAGGGAATTTAGTTGTCATCTAGAAAGCAACTCTTCAGGCCATAGTGGCTTTATCAACTATTGAGCTGAATATATGGCTCTTACTAAAGCAGCTAAGGAGGGTATCTGGTTTAAGAGGCTAGTCAACGATTTAGGGCTACATCAAGATCAAGCTGAGATTTATTGTGACGGTTTGAGTGCAATTTGTCTAGGTAAGGATTAGGTTCATCATGAGAGAACCAAGAATATTGATGTGAGGTATCATTTTTTGAGAAATGAGAAGAGGGTTGTAGTGAAGAAAATCAGCACAAAGGATAATCCTACTGACACGTTCACTAAACCAGTTCAGCAGAGCAAGTTTCAGTTGTGTCTGGACTTGCTGAATATTCAAAGCTTATAAACTTAAAACTGGATACTCAGCTGAGGGCAGATCATCTGAGTGGATTTTGTGGAGAAGTCTGGAATATGTACATCGTGGCATTGACAAATGCATATGGTACAAGTACAGATGATTATGCAAACTGATTGACTGTGAATGAAAGTTCAAGTCAAGTTGGAGATTTGTCATTCAAATGACTTGATATGTAAAATAAGTTATAAACTTGTGGAACTAATCTATGAAACTGAGCTGAGATTGATGGTCATCTTTGTAAGAGTATTCAGTTCTGTGAAGTTAGTTGTGGTGAAGTGCAAACTAAGTTTCTTCTATAGTCAGCTTTCAGTTTTGTCAGCTGAGTTTTGCATTGTACATATGAGTTCAACATCTAAGCAGTTCGTTACAAGTCTAGGAAAGTCAGCTTTGAGCTGAGTTTCATCTGGTGGAGAACAATTGGCGCTTGGGTCCACATATAGGGTATTTATGACAGTTCCGACAAAGATCTTATGACGTTTAAGGTTAGGGAGTTGTGCCTATAAATACCAATGTTGTAATGCAATGTGTGTGAAAATCCTTGTAACTTTGTGCATATTAAAATATCTCATTTTATGTCCGTGGAGTAGTCGGCACAACGACGGAAACCACGTTAAATCACTGTGTTCTCTTTGTTTATGTGTTTTTTCAATTCCGGCCGTACTTTATGTTTGCATTTCTTCTATTTTAATCTTTCTTAAACTTCAAGTTTCTCGTCTGTGTTATAATAGAAACACTAGGGGTGGATTTAAAGAAATAAAAATCATTTCGAAATGTAATGGTTAAACATGATACAAACTGAGGATTATGCAAGCCCCTAATTCTTAAGACTAGAAAGATGTGGAACTTTTCCTTATGAAACCAAACATCTTAAATGGTGAAAATTTTTATAAGAGAGCACATCAAAGACTGTACTCTCTTGGAAAACTAAGTTCCACAATAAGAGAAGTTTTTGTTAGGAACATTTTATTATGTTTTGATGATGGCTACTAGCTGTTATAGCAAGCCTGAAATAAGTTAGAAATCTCTGTATAATTCTTTACTTAGAGTCTAACATGTTGTATAAGTTGAGTCAGACAAGTATTGTACTAGTTGGTAGGATGGCTGAGAAAAATAAAAATCCGGCAGAGTAAAGGCATGAAGACATTATGGATTGACTTATAACCGAGGAAGTCTGTGATGATCTCAGATAAGTCTAAGTTGCATTACAAATGATGAAACTCATTGTTTAAATATGGTGTACACTGATCTCACACAAATTAAGATCAGTGAAGTACAAGAAATGCTTGAAATATCAAAAGAAATCAAGAAAGCAGTGAACCGGCAAAGTAAACAACTAATCAACTAAGACAGCAGGAAAAGTGAAGGAACAACTAATCAACTAAGACAGCAGGAACACTTAATCGTTCAATTAACACGCAAATAAAGGAACAGCTAAGAAATTCAAGTTTATTCAGAACGTGAAAATTAAGGAAGATTCAAAGGATCAAGCAGTAAATGCAGAATCAATCAAAGATGGATTTTATGATTAATGTTTGAAGAAAATCCGGATCACTGAAATCAAGGAGAATATAATTAAGGGGGAATCAAGAATTAAATCAAGGATTATGCTCCACATTAAATAGCCAACGGACAGAAATTCAAATCAAGAATTATCAAGGCTATAAGTAGAAGGCGTTGACAGAAGGACATATATAAGTGAGCAATAACGATTGAAATATAAAAGAACAAGCAGAAACTCAGCATTCAGATCCTCAAAGATATATCAAGAAATGAGATTGATCAACAAAATCTATGAATCCAATTCACACCAGTCAAGCAACTGAATCAGAGTCATCTGAGAAGGAGTTGTGTTTATGATAGCTGCTGAAGGATTTGTTCCCAAAAAATAGTGTGTTAAAGACTGAGTCACTGATGCTTTTGAAGCCAATGAGTGGTAGTCTTTTAGATTGTGAAGCTTGTGTAGCCAAGGACAATCTTACTATTGTATTGGTGAACAACAATAGTGAATTCCTCCAATCATCACAAAAGAAGAGTGGATTAAGGGATTACACCACCCTGAACCACTATAAACCTTTGTGTCTATTTACTTTTAGCACTTTACTTTACAGTACTTTATTTTATTGCATATTATATCTGTGTTTGCATATCCTACTTTGAAACAGCATTAAAAGTAGGGACTTATCCGCTGTCTACAGCTTTATTTTGAGAAAAGTTTTTGAAACTCCACTATAGGCATTCACCCCCTCTAACTATTGTTTTACGCTTCTCTGGGACCAACAATTGGTATCGGAGCAGAGTTCCTAGTATCAGAACCTGTTCAGATCTAATTTCTTGTAACAAGGAGATCACATATTTTCAAAGTAGTTTTTAAATCTGTGCTTTCAATATCAATATATATTTTCTTTTATCTGTGACTATGGATTCTTCAAATTTTATGCCTAAAGTACCTGTGTTCAATGTTAATAATTTTGGTGAATATAAAATAAGAATGTTATCTCATCTTGCAGCCACTCATAAGGAAATGCTTGATGTTATCAATGATGGACCAATTCAAATAGAAAGACTCAAAAACGATTGGACCAAGGATGTGTTAGATGTAGTGCCCGAAAGACAATTTATGTAATTGTTTTTGATTTAATAATGACAGATTTTATTATTCATCTTATTATTTTCTATGTGCTTATAAAGTATATACTACTGCAAACCCTAAGTATATCAGTATGTAACCACTTAACTCAGTGTGGCTTGCACATGAGGATTGAGTTAGTGGTGATATACTTGAACTGTTAGTCCGTGGTGAACTTAATCAGAGTTTAGGGTCTCATGATTAAAACACCAATAATGCACCCAGAACACCTTAGGGTGTGATAGTTTTATCTGGACTATTGGTAGAAGGTACCTAAGTGGGGCATTTATATATGATGGCATTCATATAGGACTGTACCGATTTAATCTGTATTTCTTGATATAATTCCGTAATCAAGAAATCTTATTAAATCATTAGATGATCATATATGGATTGACCTTAATCTTGAAGGGATCACAGGGTTATGCTTTGTCTCGGGGTAGTGTTTGATGTGTTAGTTACGGATCACTTTGATATGTGATCCAAGTCACTTCTCGTTGGCACTATTCCCTGATTATTGAGTAGTTCTGGTTTTCACAGACATGGAATCCATTTCTTACTGCGGGAAGTAAAGAGACAGTCCCCTTATTTGTTAGCCCTAAGAAAATGATCGATCGGCCGAGTTCACATTTAGACTAATTAGCTACTAGTCAGATATGTGAAATAATTGATCACTAGGGGGATAATGGTAAATAAGGATAAGATATTCTGAGTCGGGTTCACAGACTTTCCACTCAGAATGGACAGTCTATGGAGGGTTAGTCCGTATGTAGTGATTATATCAATGCACGCTTGTTTACTCGATGGGTTGAGTGTAAGTATATATCTATAATTGGTAGAGTTCAGTTTCGGGTTTATGGTGGCGTAATCCGGGAATTAATAATTTAAGTAAGAATATTCTGTTCGATGAATATTTTACTTAATTATTGGAGCTACTGGTTATAGGTCCATGGTCACCAACGTGGCTCCTATAATACGAGTGTTTTCTTGTTATTGGGCCTCAGTGATGATTAATTGGCTGGGCTCATTAATTGATATGCGAAATATTATTTAGTTGGGCTAAATAATATAATACACATAAAAGACATTTTCTGTGGGCCTGGGGTGGTGTGTGTGGCGCCATATGAGGGTTTCCTCCTTGGAATAGGTTTTCTCGGATGATGTCATACTGCGCAGTAATTAATTATTTATCCGTTATTTAATTAATTACAAATATATTAGATTGGTCATTAATTGATTCTAGATTGGTTCTAGAATATCCTAGGATTTTCTAATATGATTAGGAAAATATGATTGTAATTATCTAATTAAATTATATTTTTCCTTGTAGGCCAAGGATTTTTCTTCTATAAAAGGAGATCTCTCCCGAGCCTCACATAACACACAGTCCACGAAATTATACATAAAAAAAGGCTAAGGAGTTCGATCCTTAGCATTCCCCGGTTGAAGAAAAACTTTGGTTTTTTTCTTGGTTGCATATCAAGGAGGTTCTGATTCCAAGGATCGGTGTCCACCAACCACCGTTTGGAGACACACGTTGGAAGATCAAGGCTACTCATCCAACTATTGGTAAGTAGATCTAAACCCCCTTGTAAGAAGTTTAGATCCTTTGTTTATGATATGTAGTTCATAGATCGTGATCCATCCGCTGCGAAAAGATCTTTAGATCTGAGCTCTTACATCCTTCATGTGGTATCGGAGCCAGGTTCCACGATCTATGAATTATATTCATAGATAAACGATTTAAAAGGAGTGGAATTGCATGTAGATATTTTTTTTAAATATGCATATGTGATTGGTTGTTGTGGTTGAAGAGTTGGATTGGGGTTGGCACTGTTTACCCGTTAGATCTATTGTAAACTCATATTAATTCGTTATATGAGTATAGGAAATTTTGTAATTAGTTTGATGATGTAATTTTAAATTTCCTAGAAATAGATCTGTTTTGTTGCTGTTCGCCTTTTCTCTTTTTCCCGTTGACTGAGCCGTTGAAACGACAATCCCTCCATCTAGAATAAAGATCTTATGTTGGTTAAAAAGCCCCCAAAATTTGGTGTCGATCGGAGTCCGTCTCGATATCAAATCTTTGCAATAAAGTTGCTGCTGTGACAGAAAACCACAGCAGCCATAAAAACCCTAGCTGTGAGTTCGTCGAATTTCTGGAAGAGTTTGGAATGTTGAGACAAAGATCCAACTGTTCAGATTGACTAACATGGAGTTATGAACAAGCCCTATAATTTTCAGATCGATCGGGTTTTGTCTCGATGTCCGATCGGCTCCGGGAAGACACTACTGCGCCGCAGTTACAAACAGATGCATCAGTTGGATCGGCGGATTGATGGAGAAAATTGGGCCATCGAAACTCGGATCCAACCGTCCATATTGAATCAGGAGGAGTGAAGAACAGGCCCACAAAGTTTCGTGACAATCAGAGTTCGTTTGGATGCCCGATCATCGATGAAACGGATCAGCAGCAAATAGTATTAGAAACTAGTAAACCCTAGTTAGGGTTTTTTTTATTTATTTTCTAATAGGTTAGATACGGGGGTGCCAACAGTCCATCTTGATGTTTATTTTCCGCACTAGCATGTATGCTTAGGATGCATGCGTAGAGCCGAAAAATTGCCCTGACATGCATCATATCATGAATTCCACTCCATATGCATATACATGTAGAAATTAATTCTAAGAATTAGTTAGGCATGTATACAACACGCGATTAGTTTTAATTAATTGTATGATATTAATTAGAAACTAATTAGGGAAACCAAGGATTCCGGATTTTGTCAATCGTCATGGTTAGGTGATGGATCTCGGTGAATCCCACCTTGCGAAAGCATAGGGAGTAAAATCCCGAAACCTTGACGAGATTGCGTTTTTTTCCGTAGTGTCTACGTGAATGTTTGATGTTAAGGGATTGAACAATTATGGGTGAATATGGTTCGAAAGTGGTCAAACCATGGATGGATGGTCAACTGAGCCACGGCTGGATCGAGTTAACCCTCCACATGTTGCGTTTGCACGGGGTCCGGCAAGGCTGAGCTATCCGACGAACGACTACGGCTCAACGGAGCCCCCTAGCCCTGATCCGTCCGACGGCCACATATGTTCCAACGAATAGGTCGGGTGGGCTAGCCCACATAACCGACACCATTCGGGCCCATGTTTTATTGTTCCTTAAAGATACATCAAGTCCAGAAACGAAATCAGTAAACCCACCACTTTTTCAAAAATATTGAGTGGGAGCGGGGAAGGTGACATTCGACCCCACAGCCTCTACTGTTGACACAAGCAACGTGAGAGAATGATGACACCTCGTGCCGTCCTGGGACCGGCCTCCCTAAGGAAGGCCTTCACCACTATCAAAATTCAAGGCTTGGTCTCCGAGAGGATAGGATTTGGGGTACTCGTCGGGTCACTGACCGACCCTAAGGCGACATACTCGAAGTCTACCTAAAAATCTGAAATAGTAGGTCACACTCATTATAGGTATTTTTGGTAATACCTTGGCTGAAAAAGAAAGGTGATCGGGGATTAAAAATTGGATGTTCGATTCCATTTTAATCATCGAGAGAGAAAGATCTCAATTTAGTCGTCACCTCTTTGACCTACCCTAAGGCGGCACTGAGGTGTGAGACTAGATCCTTGGAACGGTAGGATAGACTATACATTTAGTTTATAGTTCCTAAAATTTATTAGTAGTATATAATTTGAATTTAATTTCTGTCATTTATTGACAACATCATGTCGTCGCAAATTTCTTTACTATTGAATGATAAGTTGACCGGAACCAATATTGCGAAGTGGAAAAGTAACTTAAACGTTGTGCTCGTCTTCAAAAATGTTCAACATGTTCTGACCTCGAACATTCCAGCACTTACCTCCCAGCCCTCAAAAACCGACAAAGAAACTCGGCAGAAGTTGACTGAGTCTGATAACAAGATGCGGGGCATCATGCTAGCCTCAATGTCGGAAATCATTAGGACCAAATGTGAAGGTCTTGCAACTGCTAGAGAAATCATACAGAGCCTTACCTCCATGTTTGGCGCACCTTCTGATCAAGCCCACCACAAAGCTGTCAGGATGGCTGTTAACGCAAAAATGAGGAAGGGTCAGTCGGTGACGGTTCATGTGATGAACATGATCAATTACTTTACTGATGCCGAGACTCACGGTTCTAAGTTTGACGAAGTGACTCAAGTGAGCATGATTATCGAATCACTCTCGCCTGATTTCCTCCAGTTCAAGACCAATTATGTCATGAACAAGCTTAAGTTTGACTTGACATGATTGATGAACGAGCTGCAAGTGTTCGAGGGTGTATACTCTAATAGTAGAACCCGAGAAGGGGAATAGAAGGCCGAAGCCAATGTGGCTGAAGCCAAATCGTCAACCTCTGGAACAAAGGGAAAGTCGAAGGTCAAGCCTGTAAAAGAACAGAAATCGAAGCCCAAGAAGAAGAAAGGGAAAAAGGCAACTCCTTCCAAACCTAAGGGTAAGTGCTTTCATTGTGGAGAAATAGGGTATTGGCGCAAGCATTGCCCGAAACATCTCAAAGAGGTGAAGGAAGGAAAGGGCCAGGAAAACAAGGGGAAGGATAAGACAGGTAATTTACTTGTCTTGGAATCTTACAGTATAGCTAAAGATGTATCAACTTGGATAATGGATTCTAGAGCTACTAACCATGTTTGTTCTTCTTTGTAGATCCTTAGTTTGTATGAGGAGCTAGAGGACGGGGCTCATGAGATGAGAGTTGGCAACGGGGTAGTAGTTTCAGTGAAAGCAGTGGGAGTAGTTCATTTAATGTTTGGAAATAAAGTCCTTAAATTGGACCATGTCTTTTTATATTCCGCATTTTAAAAGAAATTTAATTTCTATGTCTGTTTTGCAAGAACAATTGTATTCTTTATCTATTGAGTATAAAAATATTGTTATTTCCTAAAATGGACGTAACTTGTGTTTTGCAATGTTAGAAAACGGACTGTATGTCATTAAACCAACCGATACTCCACTGCTTAATACTGAAATGTTTAAAGTAGCACATCAAAGTTCTGCTAAAAGGCAAAAATTTTCTCAAGAAGATAAAACGTATCTTTGACACCTTAGGCTAGGTCATATTTCCTTGGGAAGAATCAAAAGACTGGCCAAAGACGGTCCCTTAAGTGAGTATCTGTTGACTCACTGCCAGTCTGTGAATCTTGCCTGGAGGGAAAAATGACTAAGAGTCCCTTCACATCAAAGGGTAATAGGGCCAAAGAACCTCTAGAATTGGTACATTCAGATCTGTGTGGTCCGATGAATGTACAGGCTAGAGGCAGATTCAAGTATTTTATGACTTTTATTGACGACTACTCGAGATTCGGATATGTTTATCTGCTACACAGGAAATCCGAAACTTTTGGTATGTTTAAGAAATTCCAGGCAGAAGTTGAAAGGTGGCTAGGCAAGTCTTTTAAATGCCTTCGCTCTGATCGCGGAGGTGAGTACTTAGATACTGAATTCACTGACTATCTTTTGGAACAAGGGATCTGTTCCCAACATTCCGCGCCTAGAACGCCTCAGCAAAACGTAGTTGCTGAGCGGAGAAATAGGACATTGATAGACGTGGTCAGATCAATGATGAGCTATGCATCATTTCCGGTTTCCTTTTGGGGACATGCCCAAGAAACAGCGGTCCGCATTCTAAATATGGTGCCGTCAAAATCTGTCGGGAAAACGCCCATTCAGTTATGGAGTGGGAGTAAACCTAGTTTGCGTCACTACCGTATTTGTGGGTGTCCTGCACATGTGCTGAAGGACAAGACTAGCAAATTGCAAGAACGTATGAAAGTATGTCTGTTTGTAGGGTATGCAAAAGGGATGTCAGTATAATGACTTAAACTCTACATTTGGTGGAACCAATCTAAAGACTCAGCTGTGTGATGGACAGCTGAGAAGTGTATTCAAATCTGTGCGTCAGTAGGGTGGAGTCTACTGAGGCTTCTATCAGCAGGTTGAAGGCTGCTGAGTACTGAATACAGCAGGGTCCCACATCTATTATTTCTATTATGTGATAGCCATACAGTGTCTTTAAAAGGAGGACACGTGTAGGGGTATTTATGGTGTTTCAGACAAAGATTCCTGACGGCTAGGGTTTAGGGATTTGTACCTATAAATACAGTTGTTGTCGCATTGTCTGTGTGTGTGAAATCTGTAACTCAGTGCATAATAATAAAGATCTCTTTTCTGCCCATGGTTTTTTATCTCTCTCACTTTGAGAGGGGTTTTTCATGTTAAATCTGTGTTCTTCTTGTTTTCTGTTATCTCCTTTGATTATTTACGTTTGATTGCATCTGTTTCTATTTTCTTGCATCTGAAGTTATCTCCATCCGTCATAACAAGTGGTATCAGAGACAGGTTCTGGAGAAAACAATCTGTACGATCAACTTCATCGTCACCAAGACCTTCAGTAAGGTGCTAGGATCTGTGATAAAGTTGTGATCTTTAGGAAGAAAAGATGTCAGCAGTAAACGTGAAAATCGATAAATTTACAGGAAGGAACAGCTTTGGTCTGTGGCAAATCAAGATGCGTGCACTGTTGAAATAGCAGGGTTTGTGGAGTCCTTTATTTGACAAACCAAATACAGGTGCAGCTGATTATGCCAGTCTGGACGAGAAAGCACATTCAACCATCATGTTGTGCTTATCTGATGATGTTATCACTGAGGTTGCTGAGGAAGACACCGCAGCCAAGTTGTGGAAGAAGCTTGAAAGCCTGTATATGACCAAGTCACTGACCAACAAGTTGTTGTTGAAACAGAGGTTGTTCAGTCTGAAGATGCATGAAGGGAGTCCACTCAGGGAACATCTTGACCAGCTGAACACAATATTACTGGATTTAAGGAATATTGATGTTAAAATTGAAGATGAAGCCCTAATCCTGTTGGTGTCATTACCGGCATCATATGAAAACTTTGTCTAGTCTTTCATAGTTGGAAAGGATACAGTAGCTTTGGAGGATGTGAGGTCTGCCTTACAGGCCAGGGAGCTTAGACACAAGGCCGCCGGGACGATACGGTCGAGTCAAGCTTGGGCTAGTAGCTAGCAGCAATAGTGGAAAATGATATGGACATAAGAAGAAAAAGAAGTCAGGGTCCAAAGGTCCTAAGCCTACTGATGTCTGTAATTACTGTAAGGAGCAGGGACATTGGAAGTCCAATTGTCCAAGGAAGAAGAAATAGCAAGAAGGAAATTCTGGCACAGTAGCTTTGGCTAGAGCAATCTGATGAGGATCTGGTTCTAGTTGCAGGGGATTGTACACACCACAATGATTTATGGATACTTGATTCTGGAGCATCCTGCCATATTTGTCCAAATAGGGAGTGGTTTTCCACTTATGAGCAGATGGATGGTGGTCAGATCTATATGGCCAACATCAAGGTTTGCAAAGTTGTGGGAATTGGCTCAGTAAAGTTAAGGACAGAGGATGGTAAATTCTGTACATTGAAAGATGTAAGACATGTTCCACAGATGACCAAGAATTTGATATCTCTCAGTCTACTGGACAACAAGGGGTTCAATTTCAAGGGTGAATGTGGACAGCTGAATGTCTTCAAAGATTCAGTTGTAGTCCTCAAAGGCATCAAGAGGGGAACCTTGTATATATTACAAGGATCTACGTATACGGCACCGCTGCCATTTGCATCCTCGGCGCTTCACCGGTCTCGACGGACTCGGCGGTGGCACATGAGACTAGGTCACATGGGTGAAAGGGGTATGCAGATTCTTTCTTCAGCAGGTTTTCTTGAGGGATATAGGGTCAAGAATCTGGACTTTTATGAACATTGTGTGTTTGGGAAATTGCATAGAAGTAAGTTCTCAGCAGGGTTGCACAACACAAAGGCATCACCGGATTATATCCATTCAGACTGCTGGGGTCCATCAAAAGTTGAGTCATTGGGTGGTCACATATATTTTGTGTCATTCATAGATTACTATTCAAGGATGACTTGGGTGGTGATGAGAAGAACAAAAGTGATGCATTCAGTAACTTCAAGCAGTGGAAGGCCCCAGTGGAGAATCAGTTAGGCAAGAAAATCAAGAAGCTTCGTACAGATAATGGTCTGGAATTCTGCTGGACGGATTTTGATTCATTTTGTGCGGTGAGGGTATTTCCGGACATCATACTTGTAAGGAATACACCTCGGCGAAATGGTGTAGCGAAAGGATGAATCAAACTCTATTGGAGAGGGCAAGATGTATGCTTTCTCAAGCTGGTTTATCAAGGAGATTTTGGGCAGAGGATGTAAAAACAGCTTGCTACTTAATCAATAGGAGCCCTCACACAGGAATCAATCTCAAGACACCATTTGAGATGTGGTCAGGCAAGCCCGCCGACTACTCGGTTCTAAGGGTTTTTGGGAGTACAAACTTACTATCATGTTAGTGAAGGAAGTTGGAGCCAAGAGCCAAGAAGGGAGTGTTTGTGTGGTATGGTGATGGAGTGAAGGGATATAGAATTTGGTCATCGGCGAGTCCGGAGTAATCCTCAGCAGGGATGTTGTGTTTGATGAAAATTCTATGTTAAACTCATCAGTAGGGAGGTCTGCTGAATCTGAAACCAGTGCTGAATCTGACAGTGTTGAGAAACAGGTGGAGCTTTAGGTGGAGTCTATTGATATGCAACAATCAGTGGATCCAAATCAACACTATACTAATCTGGATAATGAACCATAATCTGATCCAAGTCAGCCTACTGAGACCTCAGTAGGGCGTCATACAAACATTAATCAGCAGAGTCTAGCTGCCAGCAGGCCTAGAAGATCTAATGTTGGGATACCTTCAAGGAGATATGGGTATGATGATTTGGCTGGATATGCATTCCAAGTTGCAGAAGAGGTAGAGGCTGCTGAACCTACTACTTACAGGGAAGCAGTGACATGTATAGAAGCATCTCAGTGGCATGCTGCCATAGTAGATGAAATGGAGTCATTGTTGAAGAATTAGACTTGGGAAATGGTCAAACAGCCTACTGACAAGGGAGTTGTGACTTGTAAATGGATTTTCAAGAAAAAGGAAGGAATAACTAGCCAAAAGTGGTCAGGTATAAGGCATGTTTGGTTGCAAGAGGATTCAGTCAAAAGGAAGTGGTTGACTTTGATGAAATATTTTCACCAGTGGCCAGACACACTTCAATCAGAGTGTTACTAGCAATGGTGGCACAACAGTGTTGAGCAATTAGATGTGAAGACAATGGTGAGGTGGATAAGGAGATATATATGACACGGCTTTGAGGGTTTTCCGAAGGAAAATTATGTTTGCAAGTTGAAGAAATCATTGTATGGTTTGAAGCAAGCTCCAAGGCGGTATAAAAGGTTTGGCGTCTTACAACAAGTCCTTATGACATCGTTGTGTATACCACGAGGAAAGATGGATATATCTATCTTGTTGTAATGACATGGATTGCTTCCGCAAGCTAGTCGATATTCAAAATCGAGCCTTCTCGATCTTGGGAAGGATTGCAAGAAAATCTTAGGGATGGAGATCGGAGAGATAGATATATTATGTGCGACGACCAAGTTTGGGATGTCTGTCGCAAAACCAATAGATACTCCTATGCAATATGTTTGGCTTTTATAGTCAATATATGTCAAGAGTCGTGCGGTTGGTTCATCCATGAGAGATTTGGCTCGGGCCAAGCTCATATTGATTTCGGATACCGTGATGTTGACATTTTCATTGAAATGCGAAAGCTACTGACAATAGCCTTATCAACTACGAGGGGCTTGTAGTGAAGAAGATCGGCATCGGGATCGGTGAGATATATTGTGACGATAAATATGTTTGGCCAAGGATCCATCATGAGAGAACCAAGCTTATTGATGTCGGTACCATTTTCGAGGAATGAGAAGAGGGTTGTAGTGAAGAAGATCTAATCCCGATGATATGTTCACTAAACCGAGTTCAACAGCGAGTAAGTTTCGGTTGCTGGACTTACGAATATTCGAGCTTATAATCTGTTTCGGAAACTCTACGAGGGCGGATCGGTGGAGTGGATGCTTTGTTGAGATAGTCTGGTACAAGTACATCTGGCATTGACGAATGCATCTTGTACAAGTACATCTGGTTATGCAATCTGTCTGACTCTGGTGAGAGTTGAAGTCAAGGTGGAGATTTTTCAGTATAATGACTTAAACTCTACATTTGGTGGAACCAATCTGAAGACTCAGCTATGTGATGGACAGCTGAGAAATGTATTCAAATCTGTGCGTCAGTAGGGTGGAGTCTACTGAGGCTTCGTCGACGAGGTTGAAGGCCGCCGAGTACCGAATACGACGGGTCCCACATCTGTTATTTCTGTTATGTGACAGCTATACAATGTCATTAAAAGGAGGAAACATGTAGGAATATTTATGGTGTTTCAGACAAAGATTCCTGACGGCTAGGGTTTAGGGATTTGTACCTATAAATATAGTTGTTGTCGCATTGTCTGTGTGTGTGAAATTTGTAACTCAGTGCATAATAATAAAGATCTCTTTTCTGTCCGTGGTTTTTTATCTCTCTCACTTTGAGAGGGGTTTTCCACGTTAAATCTGTGTTCTTCTTGTTTTCTGTTATCTCCTTTGATTATTTACGTTTGATTGCATCTGTTTCTATTTTTTTGCATCTAAAGTTATCTCCATCCGTCATAACAAGGGACACGAGGAGGTTTCTTCTATGATCCGGAAGATCAGAAGGTAATAGTTTCGACTAATGCCACTTTTCTTGAGGATCAGTACATGAAGGACTTCAAGCCTCGAGTAAAGTTGTAGTTACTTTATGACGAGGTCAGACCACGGGTGACACCTAGTGTCACGGATAACAACACTACTGATACATGTGACGACCCTGACAGTCCTAGACCTCTCAGACATACTGCCAGAGTGTCTCGGGCACCAGTGCGGTATGGTATGCAACCAAAGGCAAATGTCCCCGTCTCTTATGGAGTGGAGGATGATCCAGTGTCCTATTGTAGGGCTACGGATGATTCTGATAAGGATATGTGGGTTGATGCGATGAATCAGGAGATGGAGTCTATGTACTCTAACTCAGTCTGGAAACTTGTATATTGCCTTGAGGGTGTCAAACCCATAGGCAGTAAATGGATCTACAAGAGAAAACGAGGAGTGGATGGAAAGGTCGAAACCTTCAAAGCTCGGCTAGTGGCCAAAGGCTACACACAGAGAGAGGGAATCGACTACGAAGAGACCTTCTCCCCTGTGGAAATGCTGAAGTCCATTCGGATCCTCTTTTCGATTGCTGCATGTCTGGATTATGAGATCTGCCAGATGGATGTTAAGACATCTTTCCTTAATGGCTATCTTGACGAGCAAATTATATGCAGCAACCAGAAGGATTCATCGAGAAAGGCCAAGAGCACAAAGTGTGCAAGTTGCTCAAGTCCATTTATGGGTTGAAGCAAGCTTCTCGGTCTTGGAATCTTAGATTTGATGAAACCATCAAGTTGTATGGTTTCGAACAAAACTTTGATGAGCCTTGTGTATACAAGAAGGTCGTCAAAGATCAGGTGGCGTTCTTAGTGTTGTATGTTGACGACATTCTGCTAAATGGACCCAATAAGGGGATGTTGTCAGATGTGAAGAATTGGTTAGCCACGCAATTCCAAATGAAAGATTTGAGAGAGGCGAGTTATGTTTTATGGATCCAAGTTATACGGGATCGAAAGAACAAGATGTTGGCTCTATCCCAGGCATCTTACATAGATAAAATGTTGTTGCGTTATAGCATGATGAATGCAAAAAGGGTTTCCTACCAACCCGTCACGGCATTCAACTCTCTAAGAAACAGTGTCCTCAAACACCTGAGAAAATAGAGAGTATGGGACGAGTACCATATACTTCGGCTGTTGGTAGTCTGATGTACGCTATGTTGTGAACTAGACCAGACATCTGCTACGGCGTGGGCTTGGTCAGCCATTTTCAGTCAAATCCAGGCTTGGAACACTGGACAGAAGTGAAGAATCTCCTCAAGTATCTTAAAAGAACGAGGAATTATGTGCTTGTATATTCGGGTGTGAACCTAGATATAGCATGGTACACTGATTCTGACTTCCAGTCAGATAAGGATGATCGTAAATCGACATCAGGCTCAGTGTTTACTCTGAGAGGCGGAGCAGTAGTCTAGAGGAGCGTCAAGCGGTCCCGGCCAAGACCCGACTCGAATTTGGAAGCCAAATACATAGCGGCCTCTGAGGTAGCTAAGGAAGCGGTATGGCTCAAGATGTTCCTGGGAGATTTAGGAGTAATCCCATATCTAGAACATCCGATACGTCTCTACTGTGACAACAATGTTAGTAATACCATCCGCAGCGGAAACGATTTATGGATCTAGATCTATAAACTACACGTAATAAAATAACTAGATCTATTCTACAAGGGGGTTGTAGAACATACCTCTTGGATCTCAAAATCCAAGTTGAAGAACCGCAATAGGATGAACGAAGGAAAGCGTGAAGAGCACCACGATCTTCCGTACGTGTGATCCAAGCAACTCCCGGTGGAAGGAAATTCTCGACTCGCACCCTTCCGATATGCTACCCGGAAAAATCTCCAAGATTTTCCCCTTGACTCCTTGGCCGAAATTTTCCTTCACCTCTCTAAGAGGTAGAAGTCGAAAATTGTAGTGTAATTTGGCTTGCGTAACTCTCTTTATATAGGAGAGTAAAACTTAAGCCCCAAGGATTTTATAATTAATACAAAATCAATTATGATAATCCTATTAAATAAAAGATAATCCCATAATATTCTAGAACAAATCTAGGATAATATTTATCTTTATTATTTACCATAAATATTTATCCAATAAATATTTTATGCACATGTCTTATTAATCACAAGAAAACTAATTTCTTGTTCCAAAAATAAGAGGGGGCGCCACTTTTAATTCATGACCTAGTCATAATTAATTTTTGGGCTATAACACAATTGGGCCAAGATTATGGAAAATGTCTTTTCCACATATTTAATTATTTAGCCCAACTAATTTAATAGTCCACTAAACAATTAATTCGCATATCGTTTTAATAAAGTCCAATAAGAACTAAATTAATATTATTAGGATTCGACGTCCGAGAATAGCTATGCTATATTAGGAGGCACGTCGGGGACCATGGACTAATAATCAGCGGCTCCGATAAATCAAATAAATAATTATAGAATAATTATATTCGATAAATCAATCACAGGAATATGCCACCATAATCCCGTGACTGCACTCCTCCGATTATGAGATTATATTTATCTCCTCACGAGAATAATAATAAGCGTCCATTGATATAATCATTACATATGGATTAATCCTCCATAGACTGTTCATTCTAAATCGGGAAGTTACCGTTAACCCTTTTTAGAACCTCTTATCCTTATTTACCATTAACCCCCTAGTGATCAATTAATTCATACAACTCACTGGTGATCAATCAGTGTGATATGAACTCGCGCGATCGATCAGTTTCTAGGATTAACAAATAAGGGAACTGTCTATCTACTTCCATAAATGGAAGGAATGGATTCCGTATCTGTGATAACACAGACTACTCACTCAATCCAGTACAATGCCAAGATGGGGTAATTCAGACCACAGACTCAGTGTAATCCTTAACCGTCAAGTCAAACCTCATACGATTCAAGCGGTTGATCGTGATCACCTCGGGATTAAGATATATCCATAAATATGATCATCCATTGATTCGATAAGACTTCTCGATTACGGAATTATATCGTGAACTCTAATCAAATCGGTCCACCCCTATACGATATATCTATCATATATAAATGCCCCATTAGGTTCTCTTAACCGAAAGTCCGGATAGGACTATCACACCTATTGTGTTACGGGCGCATTAATAGCACGTTAAAGGAGAGACCCGATACTCTCGATTAACTTCACTACGGGCTAATTGTATTTTAAGTACATCTTCACTAACTCAATCCTCCCGTGTATATACCATACACCGAGTTAAGTGATTACATAAACGATATACTCGGGGTTTTACGTAGTGTAAATACTATTGTCACATCGGTGATTATGAGAATAATAAATATGAATAATAACGTCAATTCATTTATTAAATAAAACAATTACAAAAATTGTCTTTCGGGCATCACACCTAACAATCTCCCACTTGCACGAAAGCATGTGATTAATTGTTTTAGAGCACACCCTATTATTTAAAATACAACAAACTACATCTCCCACTTGCTCTAAAGCAATGGAGACTCATCCCGTATTCTAGTACCCATTAAGCATATCATAACCATTTCGTATTCCAAAGTACACTCCGAGTATGCCGTCGTAGGATAGGTCGGTGACTCGGTGAGTACCTACATCTAAATGTCATGGGTCTTAATGATTAGTCGGGTTGTCGGCTCGAGACGATCCGTAGAATCGAAACGTTACCGGTCCATCAAATCATGTGGTGCGAGTAAACACTCGAGCCCGAGATCGACTTAACGATCATCCTAATCTGACTTAAAGTCAAAATCAGTGTATCACACATATCCAAGTTCACACATGAATATGTCCGCATATTGTTCCTCGTTCTCTTCAAGATACTAAAGGACATACTAAACTTGCTTTGTTAACCGCCGAATCTAAGATTCGATCAAATTCGACGTTCAATAACCTGACCATCTCTTACTAGAAAGAGAATCTATCCCATTTCTCTTGATCCGAAGATTTAGAGAGTCATTCCTGAGGCATAGGGTAGAACTTCCTCGTTGAATGTTGCATACACGGATGCATCATCTTAACCAATAAGATGGATGGGAAACCAGTGACTGATTCTAATGAATTCGACCGAGTCAAACTCTTAAGAATGTTGTCCAAATCTCTATTGTAGAGAATTGTGGCATTGTCAGATTCTGACTTCATATAACACACCCATGTTGATTCCAACTGGTGCAGTGTTATCCTTCACAAACACTAATATATGTATATATTCACTACTATACTAAAATTGATATCCAGTCTACAAAAAAAAGACTTATCAATATACTGGTCAAATCCACATATTGTAGAAATATATGACTTCCAATGACCGAGAGGTTTGCTTTTTATCCACAAAGGACATAAGCCTTGACAGTCATCCTGTCATAAGTTCATAAGTCAATACCCTTCGTTTCGAATGAATCCGGACTCCGTTTGTTTGGCAAGAAAGTCTCGGGGAATCACCCCTATTTTCTCGCTTTTGAACGAAATCATGCAATACCGAACTCATTCTACTCTTTTCCGTGTAGATCCAATTACTCCCACCGGGCCCGAGACACTCGGGTGGTTCTACAAGAGTATGAACGGGGTTGGAGTACCGAACTCCATTCACGGGGTTATGGCTATTAAACCAACCTCTATTATCAGAATCCTATACTGCTCACAAAAGAGCCATAGGTCATCAATCGATCCTCAGACTACAAAGTCCGCAGAACCCGTAATGGGTAATGGATAAACCATACTCCCACTACATTCTGGGTGGATCGAAATTCTGATCTAGTTTAGTAGTATTTAGTGTTATCACCAACAACCGATGTTGGATATGGTCTGATTTTAATCAGTTAGTAACTACCTTGAGTAAACGTACTGCAAGGTTTAAGGTTTTACTGTTCATGGACTCTATCAGAAAGGATGCAACAGTATAACTGTCCCTTCCCGATTTCATGAATCTTATAACAAACCTTTTTCTCAATGCTACAAGATATAGAACGATTGGTCACTGACCGAACGTGTTCGCGAAATTTCCAGACCTACCTTCAAGCACCGTGTGCTAAATGCTTATATTTATGGAAGTGGGGTGAACCGAATCCACACCTTATCCGTAAATTCCAAAGCATATTCTAGGTAGACTTCTCGGTCTTACATTTCAATGTAAACCGATATTTCGCTTCTAATATCTTTATTGAGTTATGCAGTGTATTGTAGCACATCTAAAAACATATATAAGGCAATTTTACGGTTTCTCACTTAGTGAGAACATGTCACAATGAGGCGGTGAGCATCGATCTCGAGGACTATGAATGGCCTATTCCGAGTATAGAATACTCTATCTCTGTTGAAAACAGAGAAACCTCAAAAATATTTTGGATAAACTGACCGGAGTGTTCGAATAGTTATCAGACAAAAAGTCACTACTCGGAAGCTCCTACTAGCTTGTATCTTTCATCAGACCCCGAAGGTCGTCATAAACAAGCTATGTTACTTCTTTATAACCATTATCCTTTTCCGATTGAAAGGAAACTTAGTCATTGAACCTTTGAGACAATATAACCGGACCGGGAGAAAGGAATCACCCGAGCCGGTCTTCGGTCTTGTCTTTTAGGGACTATGCACTAACTATGGAATATGAAGAAGCGTTTATCTAAATATAGAAACCAATTGCTTTTAACGAGTTCTTAAGATGTGTTTTATATACATATTTCAAATAGTTCTAAGTGGTTTTGACTTTATCAAACAAAAGTCCGAGTCTTGGATTCGTACTACAAATGGTATATTCACTTTCTATACGACAAACAAATTATCGAAAAGAAGGTAAATCCATTCGTTCCAATGAATCTTAAACGAGAAAAATAAATCTTCTCGCGATATCCAAGGATTGAATCCGAGATTCATTTCCTCACATCACTCCCACTATTCTAGCTAAAATTAACGCCGTTGTTTACTCTTTTAATCGTTAAATGCACTTTACCTTGTTCGCAAAGAACTTAGCACGAGAAAATCATCAAGGATTCATAGGTTGGTGATCCAAAATCACTGTCCTTATCCTATGTTTTTCAGTTAATTAATTTTCGGTTCAGCCTTAAAGTTTTCTCAGTTTAGGTGACTAACACTTTTAGACATATTCTCCCATTCTTGACTTTCCGTGAATGGAAACAGTCTTGAACCAGCGGTTCGTTTGAGTAGACACTACTCTTGAACCGTGGGATGTCTATTTCGAGTGTTACTCGTCGGGACTTCTCGGATTTTTTTAATATACCAGAAAAAAACAACAAGTCATAACATTAAAGCTCCCACTAGTTTTTCGGTTCCAAATACCGTCTAACGAGCAATGCTTTATGATTTTCCGATTTTTTTCGATTAGAAAATCTTTCGTACATAGTTCTATTGTTTCCAGAAAAACAACAAATCATAGAAACTCCCACTAGTTCATCGATTCCAAATATCGTCTAACTAGCAACAGTTCATGATTTTCCGGTTTTTCAATTAGAACGGTTACGTGTGTAGTCAGTTACACTTTTCTAATGTTCTAGAAAAACAACAAATCATAAAGCTCCCACTAGTTCATCGATTCCAAATATCGTCCAACTAGTAACACTTCATGATTTTCCAATTTCTCAATTAGAAAATTACTCGTGTAATTACTACATACTCAAAATTCATAGAAGAATTTCAAAGTCCGAAATCACCTTTGATCAAACTAAGTTTGTCTTCCGTTTGACACGAATGACACTAGTGACATACCTATATGTTACTCTGGTTTTTAAAAGGCTTAAGAGAAAATATCTCTTTCGAAAAATAATTGCATTATCGATTAACTAGTTCAACGTCCTAGTTACTTTCCACTTTTTAATAAAGTCATTACTAGTCAATTAAATTTTAAGCAATTTAGTAAGGGATATAATGCTGTAAATAAAATGACATGTATTAATTCAAGTTTAACACTACTATATTTTATTTTAGGAATTGTAAACTAAAATTAAGTCTACTCTACCATTCCAAGGTTTTAACCTCGCATCTCAGTGCCGCCTTAGGGTAGGTCAAAGAGATGACGGTTAAATCGAGACAATCTCATCAATGAATAACTTGTGAGAATCGGACATCCCACGAGAATCGAACATCCCTTTATTCATTGACTACCTTCCTTTTTCAGCCTAGATATTTCCAAAAATACCCATGATGAGTGTGACCTACTATATCGGATCTCTTAGGTACGCCCCGAGTATGCCGTCTTAGGATAGGTCAGTGACCCGACGAGTACCCGTAAATCCTATCCTTTCGGAGACCAAGCCATGAATGTTGATAGGGGTGAACACCATCCTTAGGGGACGAAATCAAAGCGCCTCGAGGCGTCACCCTTCTCTCACTTACTTGTATCTATGGTAGAGGCCGTGGGGTTGGTCATGTCGCCTCCCCCGCTCCCACTCAATATTCTGGAAGTGGTGGTGGGTTAACTAACCACGTCTTTTTGATGTTAACATAAAAGTACATCAAATCAAGGATTCCGAATGGTGTCGGTAACGTAGGGAAGCCTACCCGTCCTATTCGTTGGAACATATGTGACGATCGGACGAAATCGGGTCAAGAGAGCCCTATTGAGATTAGAAGGAATCACCCTCCGCTCTCGGTTTGGCTTAGTCTTGCCGGACCCCCGTGCATACATCACACTAGGAGGGTTAAGTCGTTTGAGCGAAGCTCGCCTGACCACCCAACCTATAGGCGAACCGTTTTTATCCAAGATTTACTTGTTCTTTTACCATCATTCGATCTCGTAGACTCTACGAATCGAAAACGTGATCTCGTTTGGGCTTTAAGGCGGTTCACCGAGAACACACACCGAAAGGCTTAACGATTTCATAACCCGTCCTCGGATCTTTAATTAGTTACTAAATTAATTAATTACCACGTATTAATTAAATTTCAACTAATTACGCGAGTTTGTATACATGCCTATTTTAATTACCAAAATTAAAATTCTACATGTATGCAAGGAGTGGATTTATGATATGATGCATGTCATGGCAATTCCGATTTTATATCTATTTTATGATCAAACACATAAAAAATAAAGTGCGGAAAATTTAAACACCGAGATGGATCGTTGGTACCCCCGTATCTAACCTATTAGAAAATAAATAACCAAACCCTAACTAGGGTTTACTACTTTCTAACAAAATCTGCAGCTGTTCGAACTCTTCGACGATCGGCATACGAAACGGACTCGGATCGGGACGAAACTTTCCAGATCTTTTCTTCACTCCTTGAACTTCAATATGGACGGTTGGATCGGATTTTTGACTTACCAATTTTCTCCAGTAAACTGCCAAACTTGCTGCTGAATCTGACTTTAACTGCACTGCATCAAGGACTTCCTGAGGCAGATCGGGAATCGAGATGAATCCCGATCGACCTGAAATTTTTATGGTACGTCCAAAACTCATATTTGATAAATCTGAACGGTCGGATTTGCTTTTCAACGGTCCAAACTCTCCCAGAAAATCGAGGAAGTCACAGATAGTGTTTCTGTGAATCCTGTGTTTTTCTGTTACAGCAGCCTTTTCGCAGCATCAAACGGATATCGAACCCGACTCTGATCGACGCCAAAATTTGTGGAGTTGATCATCATCTTCTAATCTTGATTCTGACCGGAGGGATCTACGTTTCAACGGTTCGATCAACGGGAAAAACAAAAATACTAAACAGCTACTAACTAGATCTATTTGCTGAAAATTAAACTTGCAATAAAGATAAATTACATAATTTCCTATACTCATATGAACGAATTTTCATCATTCATATGAGTGTACAATAGATCTAACGGGTAAACAATGCCAACCCCAATCCATCTCTTCAACCACAACAATCGCAACAACATAAAAATATATATAAACATGCATTGACCAAAAATTGGACAATAAAAACTACATGTTTTCCACTCCTAGATCTAATATTTTATACGTATAAATATAGATCACCCTGGCGACTGATACCACTGTTAGTAATACCATCCGCAGCGGAAACGATTTATGGATCTAGATCTATAAACTACACGTAATAAAATAACTAGATCTATTCTACAAGGGGGTTGTAGAACATACCTCTTGGATCTCAAAATCCAAGTTGAAGAACCGCAATAGGATGAACGAAGGAAAGCGTGAAGAGCACCACGATCTTCCGTACGTGTGATCCAAGCAACTCCCGGTGGAAGGAAATTCTCGACTCGAACCCTTCCGATATGCTACCCGGAAAAATCTCCAAGATTTTCCCCTTGACTCCCCTTGGCCGAAATTTTCCTTCACCTCTCTAAGAGGTAGAAGTCGAAAATTGTAGTGTAATTTGGCTTGGCAGAACTCTCTTTATATAGGAGAGTAAAACTTAAGCCCCAAGGATTTTATAATTAATACAAAATCAATTATGATAATCCTATTAAATAAAAGATAATCCCATAATATTCTAGAACAAATCTAGGATAATATTTATCTTTATTATTTACCATAAATATTTATCCAATAAATATTTTATGCACATGTCTTATTAATCACAAGAAAACTAATTTCTTGTTCCAAAAATAAGAGGGGGGGCGCCACTTTTAATTCATGACCTAGTCATAATTAATTTTTGGGCTATAACACAATTGGGCCAAGATTATGGAAAATGTCTTTTCCACATATTTAATTATTTAGCCCAACTAATTTAATAGTCCACTAAACAATTAATTCGCATATCGTTTTAATAAAGTCCAATAAGAACTAAATTAATATTATTAGGATTCGACGTCCGAGAATAGCTATGCTATATTAGGAGGCACGTCGGGGACAATGGACTAATAATCAGCGGCTCCGATAAATCAAATAAATAATTATAGAATAATTATATTCGATACATCAATCACAGGAATATGCCACCATAATCCCGTGACTGCACTCCTCCGATTATGAGATTATATTTATCTCCTCACGAGAATAATAATAAGCGTCCATTGATATAATCATTACATATGGATTAATCCTCCATAGATTGTTCATTCTAAATCGGGAAGTTACCGTTAACCCTTTTTAGAACCTCTTATCCTTATTTACCATTAACCCCCTAGTGATCAATTAATTCATACAACTCACCGGTGATCAATCGGTGTGATATGAACTCGCGCGATCGATCGGTTTCTAGGATTAACAAATAAGGGAACTGTCTATCTACTTCCATAAATGGAAGGAATGGATTCCGTATCCGTGATAACACGGACTACTACTCACTCAATCCAAGTACAATGCCAAGATGGGGTAATTCGGACCACGGACTCGGTGTAATCCTTAACCGTCAAGTCAAACCTCATACGATTCAAGCGGTTGACTGTGATCACCTCAGATTAAGATATATCCATAAATATGATCATCCATTGATTCGATAAGACTTCTCGATTACGGAATTATATCGTGAACTCTAATCAAATCGGTCCAAATTTCCTATACGATATATCTATCATATATAAATGCCCCATTAGGTTCTCTTAACCGAAAGTCCGGATAGGACTATCACACCTATTGTGTTCGGGCGCATTAATAGCACGTTAAAGGAGAGACCCGATACTCTCGATTAACTTCACTACGGGCTAATTGTATTTTAAGTACATCTTCACTAACTCAATCCTCCCGTGTATATACCATACACCGAGTTAAGTGATTACATAAACGATATACTCGGGGTTTTACGTAGTGTAAATACTATTGTCACATCGGTGATTATGAGAATAATAAATATGAATAATAACGTCAATTCATTTATTAAATAAAACAATTACAAAAATTGTCTTTCGGGCATCACACCTAACAAACAATTGGGCCTTGTCGAATTCCAAAGAACCTCGGAGTCACCAGAAGTCAAAGCATATAGAGAGGAAATACCATCTGATCAGAGAGATTGCTCAACGAGGAGACATTTCCGTCACGAAAATCCCCTCAGCCGACAACCTTGCTGATCCATTCACAAAGTTGCTTTCCATAGAAGTCTTTTCGAGGCACTTAGAAAACGTGGGTATTAGGGACATGAGTCATTTGCTTTAGAGCAAGTGGGAGATGTAGTTATTGCTGTACAATGAAGATCGGGTGTGCTCTAAAATATTATTATTACTCATTCGTGCAAGTGGGAGATTGTTAGATGTAGTGCCCGAAAGACAATTTATGTAATTATTTTTGATTTAATAATGACATATTTTACTATTCATCTTATTTTTTGCTATGTGCTTATAAAATATATACTACTGCAAACCCTAAGTATATCAGTATGTAACTACTTAACTCAGTGTATGGCTTGCACATGAGGATTGAGTTAGTGGTGATATACTTGAACTGTTAGTCCGTGGTGAACTTAATCAAAGTTTAGGGTCTCATGATTAAAACACCAATAATGCGCCCAGAACACCTTAGGGTGTGCTAGTCTTATCCGGACTGACGGTAGAAGGTACCTAAGTGGGTCATTTATATATGATGGCATTCATATAGGGCTGGACCGATTTAATCTAGATTTCTTGATATAATTCCATAATCATGAAATATTATTAAATCATTAGATGATCATATATGGATTGACCTTAATCCTGAATTGATCACAGGGTTCTGCTTGTCTCGGGGTAGTGTTTGATGTGTTAGTTACGAATCACTTTGATATGTGATCCAAGTCACTTCTCGTTGGCACTATTCCCTGATGAGTGAGTAGTTCTGGTTTTCATAGACATGGAATCCATTCCTTCCTATGGGAAGTAGAGAGAAAGTCCCCTTATTTGTCAGCCCTAAGAAAATGATCGAACGGCCGAGTTCACATTTAGACTAATTAGCTACTAGTCAGATATGTGAACTAATTGATCACTAGGGGTTAATGGTAAATAAGGATAAGATATTCTGAGTCGGGTTCATGGATACTTCCCACTCAGAATGGACAGTCTATGGAGGGTTAGTCCGTATGTAGTGATTATATCAATTGACGCTTGTTTACTCGATGGGTTGAGTGTACGTATATATCTATAATTGGTAGAGTTCAGTTTCGGGTTTATGGTGGCGTAATCCCGGAATTAATAATTTAAGTAAGAATATTTTGTTCGATGAATATTTTACTTAATTATTGGAGCTACTGGTTATCGGTCCATGGTCCCCAACGTGGCTCCTATAATACGAGTGTTTTCTTGTTATTGGGCCTCAGTGATGATTAATTGGCTGGGCTAATGATGTATAACATTTATATGATAAAAATTACGAGGTTTTATATACGTTATCGACTCTTTTTATATAAAATATAAGAAATTATAACGATAATCATATAAAATATTAATAGTTATGAATAAATCTAAATACTATAAAAATCTAGTAAAAGTAATAAAAAGTTATAAATTTTGTACCGGGATAATAACCGGAGTGTCGTGTCAGATTTACGGGGGTATTTTTGGTATTTTATTTGCGGATCTTAGGTAAACCAAGACCCCGAGTGACGACACTTTTTGAAGTAAAATCGTATCTTTTGAAGGAAGTAAGGAAGTGCCACGAGATTTAAAGTTCAAGTGGATCAATGGTTCGTGACACCATTATCGAATTATATTTTCGACGAACAAATGGCCCATCAAAAAGGCATTTTCTGAAGAAGAGTCCTTCATGGAAGTTATAGATCTTTTCAAGAGAGCTTTCTGGCGCCGTTGCCGGGGAACGTCGCTAATTTCTTTCTTTTGTGTCTATGGTTACTACTTGTATTAGCTCTAAATTCTCGAGAATAAGTCAATACTTTTCTTATCCCATTTCTATTTTAATTTTCGTTGGTACTTACCTTATAGGTAAGTTACCAATTTTTACTACTATAAATTTCGTATTATTTTCTATTTTCGTTAGTTGATGACCAGAAGTGGTAAGGCCCCACTCACTCCTTATAAGCCTGACATAAACACTCACGAAAGGCAGTTAAGAGTAGAGAGTAAACGAGGTCATACTAGTCAGGGAAATCCTGACGAATCATCTTCAAACAAAAATACGAGAATGGCCGAAATCAGTGATGAAACACCTGAACAAGGGCTAGAACATGCTCTAGGGCATGGACAGAACCCTGTTAACCCTAATAATCAAAATAATAATAATAGAAATAATCAGAATCGGAACCAGAATAATCGTAACAATCTGCCAAACCCGAGACCTATCTGTGATCAAACTATAAGAAGAAACCAGACTAATAATCCCATTCTTTTACCCAATGAAGGAGCGAATAATTTCGAAATTAAATCTCATCTTTTTGGTTTAATTGACGCAAGAGCCCAATTCCTAGGAGAGGATGATGAAGATCCACATCATCATCTCTATCTTTTGAAGAACTCGTGCAATACGGCCAAAAGTCAAGGTGCTCATAAGGAATTAACGAGGATGACTATGTTTCCTTTTTCTTTAAAAGGACGAGCCCGAGATTGGTTTATGTCTCTTCCACATCATTCACTTACAAGTTGGGAGGAGATTCAAACTAAATTTCTGAAACAATATTTCACTCCTGGACGAAATTTGGAATTAAAAGTCGAGGTTGCTAACTTTAGACAAGGATCTGAAGAAACGCTCAGGAATGCCTGGGAAAGATTTAAAAAACTGTTAAGAGCTTGTCCCGATCATGGTTATTCCTTAGATATGCAAATTCAACTTTTCTGTCGTAAATTAAGGAAAGACTCACGTGCTGATGTAGATCATGCATTTGGTGGTTCTTTAATGATGAGTGAAGCTCAAACAGTTTACGATGCTATAGAAAAGATTTCCAAAAATAACAGAATGTGGGAAACCGGTTCTAGCACCAGAAAAGTGGCTTTTGCAGGAGAATGTACATCTAATACGGAAGTTCTAGCACATTTAGAAAATTTGAGTAGGAAATTTGATGGCCTACAATCAAACAAAAACCAAAGTTCAGAAAATAGTACACCAACTGAATACTCAAATCAGGATAACATGCCATTAGGGATTGAAGAACCAACGGGATATTCAAGAGAGGAGGTGAGTTTTCTTCGACGATAGAATTTGAACAATGCATACTCAAACTCGTTTAATGCTATTAGAAGAGATCACCCTACTTATCGATGGTCCGAAAACCCTAGTAAGCAAGGACAACCGCCATATCCAGCTCATATAGGAATATGAATAATAATCAAGTTTATCAAGAAAACACATCTAATCAGAATTTACAATCATTACCTAGATCCTATCTCAACATACCACTCAAAGTATACCAGTAACTCAAAGTTCAACTCAACCTGCAGAAGGAGTTGAAAACATTAATGGAAAATATGATGGGTGTAGTATCTACTCAAGCTAAGAATATGGAAACAATGATGACTTCTATTGGTACAGTCACTAAAGATTTGAATACAATGAAAACATCTATGAGTGGACATGATACCAGAATGAGAACAATAGAAGCCTCATTAAGGAATATGGAAGATCATTTGAGTAGGGAAGGTGAACGTAACAACAGTAGACCTCCTGGAGGATTACCAAGTAATACTGAAAGAAACCCAAGAGAGGTAAATGTTGTAGTTATGAGAAGTAGAAAACTCTGCGGTAGTAATGGAGTAGAAAACTTCGGGAATAATGAAGTAGAAAATGATTTAGATGGAAAGAATGATGGAACTAAAGATGAACTTGAATTCACTGATGAGGAAGAAGAAATTATAGAAAATTTCTTGAAAAGGAATAGAAGTTTGGAACCTGAGAATGAAGGTGAAAAATGGGTAAAAATCCCAAGGATTTTGAGAGATCCCATGGATAAAGATTTAAGGAATTTATTCAAAGAACATGTTAGAATAGAGGATAATGAAAAAAAGGATGAAAAACAGGAAGAACAGAAAGAGTCTGAAGTAGAGATTGATTCAGGGAACAATTTAAAGTAAAAAATTCAAGAACCTGAAACATGGCGACTAAGTAATACTCAAAGGTTTAAGGAAAAAGGAAAAGAGAAATTGACTAAGGAGCCAAAGGTTATAGATTTAGAATCTTTACCTTACCCACCTAAAGATCAAATTAAAAAGATTAAAACTGATCAGAAGTATGCTCGTTTCCTTGATACTTTTCGTCATATTCATGTTAATATCCCTGTTATTGAAGCTCTAATAAGTATGCTGCTTATGGAAAGTTTCGAAAGATATTCGTCAAACAAGAAAAAATTAGAGGAATATGAGAATATATGCCTAAATGAAGAATGTTCTCAGCTTTGCAACATAAGTTACCACCTAAACCGAAAGATCCTGGAAGTTTTACCATTCCATGTGAAATTGGAGGATTTACGTTTAAGAATGTCTTATGTGATCTTGGAGCTAGTATAAATCTCATGTCTTATGAGGATTATAAGAAGCTAGGCATAGGAAATCTTACGAAGACTGAAATGACTCTGCAGATGGCAGATAGATCGATTAAATACCCTAAAGGAATTATTGAGGACGTATTGGTTAAAGTAGACAAGTTCTATTTTCCAGTAGATTTTGTAGTTATGGAAATGGAAGAAGGATATTCACCGCCACTCATCTTAGGTCGACCGTTTCTAGCTACAGGAAGAACTTTAATAGATGTTCAGAAAGGAGAGTTAATTCTGAGAGCCAATGAAGATGAAGTTACTTTCAATATTTTCGAAGCTATGAACCATCCATACAAATCACCAGAATCATGTTTTTTTATAGAAGATATTCATTCTGTCTATGATAATCAGTTGCCAACTTTTGAAGACAGATTAGAAGAATGCTTAACTCTATCTATCTATAAGGAAGATGAGGAAGACACCGAAATGAAAGAGATAATTCTTTCTCTAGATAAAGGAAGTTTTACTTTTAAACCATCATGGCATAAGTATTTGGAATTAGAACTAGAAGGACCAGTTCTTAAACCTTCACTGGAAGATCCACCTAAGAATCTGGAATTGAAACCGCTACCTTTAAATCAAGTATGCTTTTCTTGAAACGATAATCTATTACCGGTTATTATTTCATCATCTTTAACCGAGCAACAAGAAGATCAATTACTTAGAATGTTGAAAAAGCATAAGAAAGCTTTTGGATGGACAATTGCCGATATTCGAGGTATTAGCCCCGAGATTTGCGTTCATAAGATAATTCGAAGGAAGATGCTAAACCTTGTATTCAACCGCAACGCCGCCTCAACCCAAATTTGCGCTTAATTGTTAAGAAAGAGGTCATTAAACTATTAGAAATGGGGATAATATTTCCCATATCAGATAGTGAATGGGTTAGTCCAACTCAAGTGGTACCAAAGAAAGGAGGTTTCACAAAGAAAGAGAATGAAAGGAATGAATGGATTCCGACAAGAGAGATTACAAAGTTATCGAATGTGCATTGATTTTAGAAAACTAAATGATCATACTAAGAAAGATCATCATCCACTTCCATTCATAGTTCGGATGTTGGAACGTTTAAGTGGACATAAGTATTACTCGTTTCTTAGATGGTTATTCGGGATATTTACGTATATTCATTGCGGCGGAGATAGAGAAAAAACTACTTTCACTTGTCCTTATGGAACTTTTGCTTATAAAAGAATGCCGTTTGGTTTATGTAATGCACCAGCTACGTTTCAAAGATGTATGATGGCTATATTTGCTGATATGGTTGAGAAATTCTTAGAAATTTTTATGGATGACTTTAGTGTTTATGGAGATTCATTTGATGTTTGTGTGTTACACTTAGAACGAGTGTTACAACGCTGTGAAGATACCAATTTAGTACTAAACTGGGAAAAATGTCATCTAATGGTATCAGAAGGAATTGTTTTAGGTCACTGAATCTCTGAAGAAGGTATCGAAGTTGATAAAGCTAAAGTCGAAGTAATTGAAAAATTACCTCCACCAGTTAATTTAAGAACCCTAAGAGGATTTCTCGGACATGCAGGTTTTTATAGAAGGTTCATTGCCGATTTCTCGAAAATAGCAAAGCCTCTAAGTCATTTACTTGAAAAGGAAGTACCTTTTAACTTTGATAGTAAATGTATGGAAGCCTTTCAGACCTTAAAAACGAGGTTGACTACCGCACCGGTGTTAGTAGCACCGCATTGGAGTTTGCCGTTTGAAATTATGTGTGATGCGAGTGATTTAGTCATAGGAGCGTTTTAGGTCAAAGATATAACAAAATTCTCAAAGCTATCTACTATGCTTCTCACACATTAAACGCAGCTCAGCTAAATTATGCAATTACAGAAAAAGAACTGTTGGCTGTAATTTTTGCCTTAGATAAGTTTAGATCGTATATTGTTGGATCTAAGGTAATAATTTATACAGACCATTCAGCACTGAAGTATTTACTCAGTAAGAAAGATGCTAAACCTCGACTTCTTAGATGGATTCTCTTACTTCAAGAATTTGATATTGAAATTAAGGATAAAAAAGGAAGTGAAAATGTAGTAGCAGATCATCTAAGTAGAATGGAGACTGAGGAAGAGATAGGGAATGAAATTAAAGATTCATTTCCTGATGAACAACTATTTAGAATCGATATGCCTCCAACTATGCAGTTATTAAAGAATAGAATTCCTTCTAAGGAAATGTCACCCTGGTTTGGAGATATCATTAATTACTTAACCTGTGATTATATTCCGTCTCATTGGACTTGGCAACAGAAAAAGAAATTCTTTCATGACTTGAAATTTTATTACTGGGAGGAACCAGACCTTTTCCGTAAATGTTCGGATGGGATAATCAGAAAATGTGTGCCTGATAATGAAATTTTAAGTGTTTTTATCATTTTGTCATGATCGTGAGGCAGGAGGTCATCATGGAGGTTGGAAAACTGCTTTTAAAGTTTTACAATGTGGTTTTTATTGGCCTACACTATATAAAGATGCGTATAAGTATGTTAAATCTTGTGAGTCTTGTCAAAAGTGGGGAAATGTATCTAAAAAACATGAAATGCCTATGCAACCTATTTTAGAATGTGAGTTATTTGATGTTTGGGGTATAGATTTCATGGGACCATTCCCTATATCTTTTGGAAAAAGATTTATTCTAGTAATGGTAGATTATGTTTCAAAATGGGTAGAAGCTGAAGCTCTTCCTTCTAATGATACCAAAGTTGTCATACGATTCCTTAAAAAGAATATATTTACCCGATATGGCATTCCAAGGGCAATCATTAGTGATAGAGGTTCACACTTTTGTAATAGACCATTTACCAAGATAGTTGAAAAATATGGTGTAACACATAAACTAGGAACGCCCTATCATCCGCAAACCAAGGGACGGTGTAGAGGTGTCAAATAGAGAAATCAAAAGAATTGTAGAAAAAACAGTTGATTCAAATCGTAAAAACTCAAGGCGCTTAAATTAGACGATGCATTATGGGCGTACGTAACGCCTTTTAAGACACCAATTGGTTGTTCTCCCTATAAACTAGTCTTTGGTAAGTCTTGTCATCTCCCAGGTTGAGTCGAACACCGAGCCTTCGGGCTATTAAATTTCGAATTTCGATCCTAAGGCCGTCGGTGATCATAGATTGCTTCAATTAACGTAACTAGAATAATTTCGTCTCGATTCTTATGAAAATGCTCGAATCTACAAGGAACGCACGAAATCTTTTCACGATAAGAGAATCTATAGTCGTGAGTTCCATGTAGGTGATCGAGTGCTCTGTACAATTCACGTTTAAAGTTATTTCCGGGAAAGCTTAAATCAAGATGGACAGGTCCATTTAAAGTAACAAGGGTTTACAAATGCTGAGTCGTTGAACTAACCGATGGAAATACGACTTTTATAGCCAATGGCCACAGAGTGAAGTTATTTGTGGAGGGAGAAGGAATCACACTGAAGGGAGAAGTAATGCTACTGACTGATCCCCTGAAAAAATTGAAAAAGCAGAAAAATCAAACAAATTGAGAAGCAGAGGAACTGAAATCAGCCGAATATCAGGTGCTATCTATCTTCTACTTTTCTGTGTTTTATATGTTTGAACTAGTTTCGTCTTTTACCGGATAGACGTAAAAGAACTGGATGTATTTTTTAGATAGAATTGGAGTTTTTATTTTGCTTTTGAAATTAGGCCTTGGTAAAGATGTCGCGTTTGCTATAGAAGCTTTAGTTTTTGAGAAAAACAAGCAATTGTTGAGAGAGATCAGATTGAAAGAAGTATGTAATGGAGAATCGAGAAGTTCGATAAAGAGAAGGGCAAAGTTTCTGATGAGGTGCAGAATCTGTGGAAAAAGAGCATGATGGGAAATGTAGGGAAAGCACAACCAAATCCCAGGATGAGTGTTTGAATGTTGTTAAGAAGGGAACGATTAGGTGGTTATCCGAAAATCCCGATGGAGATCAAAGAGAAAATTCGAACGCCTCATTTCTTAAGGTTAGGTTGATAGAACGTTATGTTAGAACCCTGGAAGATTTAGAAGTAATGGAATTAGGACCCTTATGAGTTTTGTAATATTTATAAAATTTTTATATAACTTTTGAAAATTTTATATAAAGGATCTTTATGAAATTATTAAAGGTTTTATAAATTTTTTATAAAAGGTTTTAATTTAAAAAAAAAAAAAAACTTTTGGTCGGATCGATCCGGAACCTGAAAAACCTAAAAAAAAGGGACGGGGTCCCTCCTTCTTCTTCTTCTTTCATTTTTCTTAAACAGCCGCCCCTCCCCTCTCCCCCCATTCGAATTTTTTTCTTCAAATCATCACACAACATTACTAATAAACTACCCCAATTCTTAAACTCTTCTCATTTTCCTCTCCTCTCTTCAATTTTTTGTTTAAATTGAAGAATTTTTCAAGGGTAGCTCCAATTTTCATTCCGGCGAATTTTCATCTTTTCCGGCCAAATTTCAACCTTTTAAGCTTTGGAAGGTAACATTGTAGTCCCTTATTTTGTTAATTTCGTTTTTTAAGCAACTTTTTATTTTATTTTTGTAACTCATTTGTGTTGTTTTGTTGTTGTTTTGTTATTTTGTCACTATCATAGAATGGCCGAATCATCAAAAGCAACGAAAAAACGTAAACCTTATATCCCTACCCAAATCCCAGTTATAGAGACTAGGCCTTTAACGGAAGCAGAGTTGAATGTTAGTTTTGATAGAACCGTGTCTGCTGCAGCTAAGAAAGCGTTGAAAAATAAATTTGGAAAGTGTTTAGTTGCAATAGAGAGGGGCTTAGATTTCAAAGATTTGGGAAGGAGGTAAAAGAAATTTTTGAAAGACGACAGTGGTTGGAGTTAGCTAGTTTAAGGTCGGGGGAAATTAACACAACCTTAGTAGCTGAATTTTATTCTCTCGATAGCAACTCATAATGCTACGAGAAGGCGGTGAGTTAACTTCTCGTCAACCTAAGAACTAGGACAAGTACCGTTTAATCCTCGGGTTATAAATACTATTTATGGTATCCCCGATATACCGCAGAGTGAGGATTATTATACCGTATGGAATTTAGATGAGCTCAGACTTTGATTATATTGTCTCACTAGCCCGTAATGAGTTAGATCCCACTTTGCCGTCCGGCATGAAAACAGGTTTTCCTATGGAAATTGTATACGGGATATGAGAGCTATTAAACGTTTTATTAGCCACACTCTTTACCCTACTCGTCATTTTACATCTTTTGGTAAAGAGGATCCGTGTATTGCTTGGGCTATGGTCAATGATGTACCCGTGGATGTAGGCGGGGTAATGTATAGAAGGGCCAAGGAATTTGTCTCGATCGCCAAACCAGCGGTCACATGCCTTTTCCTTGTTTTATTTCTTCCGTATGTCGCCAGATAGGTGTCCCCGAGCTTCCAAATGATAATTTGATGGTGGTTGATGACACGCTTATAGGTCCTAGTTTACCACTTAGGCCGGCATGAAGAATAGATTTTATGGACCCTAACCGCCACCGACCTCAGCCTACTCCACATGTTTCTCAATCCACTACTGTCCCTCCTTCATCCAGTCAAACTCAAAGTCAACTTCCAAATACCATCACATACGACATGTTTCAATCCATGGCCTATGATGTTCATCGTGCTAATGCCAATATGGCTGTTTTTGCGGAAAGGAATAGGTTATGGTCTGAAGATTTACGTCAAGGCATGCGAGGTATATATCAAATGAATATACTGCAAAACCCTACCTATGCCGAGATGGATATTCCGCATTGCCAATCCCAGCCATATACCTTGCCCGACTTTATTCCGCCGATGCCACCTCGCTCAGACTTCCAACAAATGCCACATTCTTTTGGATTCCAAACTAGTGGTGTAGGGGATTTTTCGACAGGTACTACGGCAGCTGCGACATCTGGTTGGCCAGGATTTGGATCATTTGACCATACCACGACGGGATGGGGAAGCACTTTTTCTGATGTCACGAGAGATATGAGCTCGATGGGACTAGATAGCTCGGTTCGGATGTCAACATATTTTCAAGATCCATTCCAAGAATCGACTTATGATCCGGCCCGTTCTCAAGCCATGCCAAGTTCGAGCCACGTCGAGATGAGTGATGAAGATGAGTGATTTTAAACATTTTATGATTATTGACATTGAAAACAATTTATTTTTCGTACAATTTCATTTTCGTAAAATTTTAGGTTATTTTGGTTTTATTTTGGTAGGATTTTATTTTAATACGATCTTCGTAGAATTTTATTTTACTTTCGTTTGATTTTATGGTGTTACGCACCGTGTAGTAAAATTCATCGTTATCACATAATAAAAATGAACCAAAGATAGGGAGAAAACATATCACCTAGAAAAATCTAGGCATTTTACAAGCAAAAACAACTCTGTCCGTGAATAGTAATTTTCCGGATCGATCCGGCCTTTTCCCGGATCGATCTGGCGTGAGTATGCCGACCTGACATGATTGCTAGTTGAGAGGCCGGATCGATCCGGCCCTTTCTTGGATCGATCCGGGAAGTACAAAAACGCCAAAAAGTAGATTTTCTTCTACTTTTGCATGATTACTACCTTTCTATAAAAGGAAAGAGCTGATGCCTTCATCCTTGCTCATTCCTTCTTTGAACTCTTTCTGTCTTTGTTTATTTTCTGTATCTGATAAAAATGTCGAACCACTCCTCTCCCTCGGTCAATAGTTACGAACCACATACACCTGAAGGTGTGGTTCCCGAAAGCCATGCCTCGTGTTTTCATAATGACGTCCCGAGATGTCTAAATTTCGTCCATTCTCCTATTCTGATGGAGAAAGGTTTAAATACAGAAAAAATTGATCAATGGGGACAAAATCTAATCCAAGGTTGCGGGTGGAAGAAGCTGATTAGGACTCCCAGAGGTAGAATTAACATTTCAATTGTCAGAGATTTTTATGCATCCCTTACTGATATAACGACAGCAACCTCGTCTCATCTCATTACTGTTAGGGGCGTCGTTATATCATTTTCTCCAGTTATCATAAATCAAATCTTTCAAATCCCACCATCTACTTTTGATCAAAACCCACACTACGAGTTTCTTTGGGAACTCGGAAGTTCTTATAATGTTGTTAATCGTACTGCAGAAGCCTTTCAATATGTGTTTCCACTGTTTGATCATAACTATGATTCTTCGACTTTAGCTTTACCCCCTCATCTGAGGGCGTGGAAACGCTTCATTAACTCTCGGATCTATCCAACTAGAGATTTTTTAGGGGTTACGGATGATGAAATGCTACTGTTGTATGCACTGACCGTGGGGGCATACATTGATTGGGGGATTTTGATGTTTAAAACTGCAATTAATTTTGCAGTAGAGAGGCGTAATAGGGGAAGACCGCTACCGTTTGCCTGGGTTATCTCTCAACTGTGTGTGCAACTGAATCACGTGCCTGAGTTTACTACTGACGAGATCTTTCCATCTCGTGATTCTCAGTTGGGATTACTTCCGGTAGATACTCCCGGATGTTCATCTACGGTTTGATGAGTTGTCGAAAATCAGTTAGAAGTTGATGTTGTTAAGTTGGTAGTCGTTTAAGTTAGTCTTTTCATCGCTTTTTAATTAAGTTTTCTTTAAAGTTGTAATGGTATCCTTAATGTTTAATATATATGTCATTTTCTTTAATCAAAATAATATATGTTGAGAAAAATAATAAAAATCAAAATCGTTTTTTCTTTCGAACCTACTTTATATTACTCACTGAACATCGGGACGATGCCATTTCGTAAGTGGGGAGTAGAGGTAAGTTAGTAACTAAAAAATTAAAATTTTCTTATATAAATTTATACTTAAGTGCTTAATACTTAGCTAATTTTTCTTGAATCAAAATAACTAGATAATATATAATTAATATGAATAAAAATAATATAAGTTGGTAAGAATAGATTTTAATTAAGTAAAGTAAATTATATATATTTTAATTATATTATATATATCAATTTTAGATTTTTATAAGATTTTAAGTATATGTAACTATACATAAATATTATCAAGTAATGTTCATATGAAATTCAGCGAACATACTTATATCTATAATAAAATGTTAGAATAATTTTCTTTTCAAAACGAAATATGAATATGGAATCGGATTAGGAATGATGAGATTTTTGACACCACAAAAATATAAACTATAGCCAAATAGCCTACCTAAATAAATTTCTAATTTTTGTCCCTACCTCAGCCTTGATTAGAGTGATCAAGACCTCACTCGAAAATAGCCATTTTTGATGATAACCGACCCTTAGCTTATTTTTGTCTACATTTCCTAAAAATCCCACGAGTTTGTACGTACTTATGAAAGGAGATGATGACACAAAAGCTAAGAATGGTGTATCTTTGAGATTGGAAAAAATTAGATAAGTATTAGTATATTCGATCTTACCTCATGACGCTTGCAAGATAGTCGATTTTGGTAATAAGTTCGGATATGTTAATATTCTATAAAAGAATTAAGAACGAAGCACCATATTTACACAGAATTAATCAAATACCAGGTATCTTCCTTATCTTTGATCAACAACTAAAAATCGGTTGTAGCTACCAATGATTTGAGTGCAGTAGGGTGTTATCTCGAAATGTCCTATATCACTATGAGGTTTAAAAGCTCCCGATAAAAAGTCGAATCATAAGATCTCAAGAATGATTACAAGTTTAAGGAAACCGGACTTGTAATTTTCGATCGAAAGAGTAGTACTCCGATCAATCTTGATGAAGCAATGCCTGTAAGTTTGATTTTCTACACACACTCACGCTTTTAGTTCTTAATCTAAAAAAAAGAAAAAGAAAGAAAATCTGAAAGAAAGATGCTATTAATCGAGATTACGTTTTTTTTCAAGAATATGAAGATGTAGGTACGTACGACTTGCCTCTTTCTCTTTTTGATTTCCTTTTTTCCGATTAATCAACACCCTGAACCTAAAACGTATAAGCCATTTTGTCAACTATTTGACTTAGTCTTTGATTCCAATTATTTCATATAAGTTGAGATAGGAGAATGATTCTAGAATTTTAATTATATTTATTGAGTAAATTATGTGAAATTTTATTTGAATAATAGTTGATAAATAATTTATCTAAGTTATCTACACTTTTTATCTTGTTAATTTCTAAGAAAGATATAACTAATATATTTATAATATTGAAATGATATTTTACTAATTTGAAATTTAATCTACCAAGTATATCATTTTTATTGTAATTTTTATATATTACCGCTTATTTTGCTCGAAGACGATCAAAGAGCTAAGTGGGGAGTAGTTGATGTATAACATTTATATGATAAAAATTACGAGGTTTTATATACGTTATCGACTCTTTTTATATAAAATATAAGAAATTATAATGATAATCTTATAAAATATTAATAGTTATGAATAAATCTAAATACTATAAAAATCTAGTAAAAGTAATAAAAAGTTATAAATTTTGTACCGGGATAATAACCGGAGTGTCGTGTCAGATTTACGGGGGTATTTTTGGTATTTTATTTGCAGATCATAGGTAAACCAAGACCCCGAGTGACGACACTTTTTGAAGTAAAATCGTATCTTTTGAAGGAAGTAAGGAAGTGCCACGAGATTTAAAGTTCAAGTGGATCAATGGTTCGTGACACCATTATCGAATTATATTTTCGACGAACAAATGGCCTATCAAAAAGGCATTTTCTGAAGAAGAGTCCTTCATGGAAGTTATAGATCTTTTCAAGAGCTTTCCAACGCTTCTTGAATTGTGTCATTTGGAGATCCAGAGCTCAAGTTATGATTTTATCAAGTTTCAGATCAAGATGTGAAAATTAACTACCCGGATCAATCCGGATTTACCTCTGATCGATCCGAGGAAACATAATGATTATCCAAAGCATGTGGTCCCGCAGAGAATAATCCTGGGATAAGATTTTTATTCCCGGATCGATCCGGCCCTTTCTCGGATCGATCCGGCTTGGAAAATTTTGCCTATAAATAGAGCAGCTTTGCAGGCATAAAGGAGAGACCAATATATATTTTCTTAACCACTTTGTAGTAGTAGTATGTATGTATATAGGCCTTATGCCATAAATAAAGTAGTATCGTTATAATGCTCGAGAAGTTATCAGAAGATCAGTGTTGTTGAAGTCGTTGTAATATCCGGAAGAATACAGCTTCTGATTCAACAGTTGTAATCGGGTAAAACTTCTTAAGTATTTATGTTTGTTATGTTTTTCGTTGTTATGATGTTTTTAGGCTAAATCTAATAACTAGCCAAAGTTATGTAATCGTTTTATTTCGATCTTTTCGGTAAAGGAATGCTGTCTAAGTAAAAATTGACTAAAATTGAGTTAATTGAATCTTTTTCTATTCTGTAACGTATTGATAATATTCGGATTGACGTAATTAACCAAGATGAATCGCAAAGATATAACCTAACGATGAACTGATCGTAGAAGTTAGGATATGAGATAAAAGATAGAAAAACCGGAGGGTAAAATTGGCCGTGCGAAAGCGTGACTACGGAATCCTATTTCCTACCCGGGGGTAGATTTGTCTTGGGAAAGATGGATCTTATTAAAATTGTGCTCGAGATCGTAATAATGTTAAAATCAACAGCTTAATTGAAACTAAAACCGGAAAGTTAAATCGATCCGCCCGACAACCGGAGCCTTTTGAATAACATCGGCCATCTGACTAATGGAATAACCTCTTTTATCCGGGGTAGATTTGTACTCGGTACTGCTTCGTACTAACGAGATTAGCATGGGGCATTGTGGAGATTGAACCGATGACAATGACATATGACAATTTCATACACTCGTGTGAGGAGGAATTGTTAACCTCAGGAGTGCACCGTTTCATTTACTCAATTGGACCTAAAATAAAAGGAAAGATCGAGCACATTTCGTTTACTGGAAAAGATCGTATAATTCAATTATATACACGTTGGCTAGTTCTATAAACTTATCTGTCTAGTTCTATATATTGGTATCTATATATTTATATCTATATATATATTTTACAATCTATGTACATCTATATATATTTATATATCTATATATATTATATTAGAATAACTTTTAAATTACGCATTTATTTTATGTTGAGTAGAATAGTAGTGATATGTGTTATAAAATTGCGGTTTAGATCGAGTTAATAATGCTCTTTTGGTGTTTAACCACACTTAGAAGAATTACCAAGTTCCCCGAGGATTCGACACTCGACTCACCATACTAGCACTACAGTTTGACCCGATACACTGTCGGTTAAGGACTGATATTAGCACTAGAAAAGGCCACGTCAGCTAATTAATTGATATGCGAAATATTATTTAGTTGGGCTAAATAATATAATACACATAAAAGACATTTTATGTGGGCCTGGGGTGGTGTGTGTGGCGCCATATGAGGGTTTCCTCCTTGGAATAGGTTTTCTCGGATAATGTCATTCTGTGCAGTAATTAATTATTTATCCGTTATTTAATTAATTACAAATATATTAGATTGGCCATTAATTGATTCTAGATTGGTTCTAGAATATCCTAGGATTTTCAAATATGATTAGGAAAATATGATTGTAATTATCTAATTAAATTATATTTTTCCTTGGAGGCCAAGGATTTTTCTTCTATAAAAGGAGATCTCTCTCGAGCCTCACATAACACACAGTCCATGAAATTATACATAAAAAAAGGCTAAGGAGTTCGATCCTTAGCATTGCCCGGTTGAAGAAAAACTTTGGTTTTTTTCTTGGTTGCATATCAAGGAGGTTCTGTTTCCAAGGATCGGTGTCCACCAACCGACGTTTGGAGACACACGTTGGAAGATCAAGGCTACTCATCCAAGTATTGGTAAGTAGATCTAAACCCCCTTGTAGGATGTTTATATCCTTTGTTTATGATATGTAGTTCATAGATCGTGATCCATCCGCTGCGAAAAGATCTAATTTATTTAGATCTGAGCTCTTACATCCTTCAAGATGATAGAAAGAGAGCTCTTGACTTTGTTGCAAAAGATATCAACTTGAAGACTCTGGACAGTAACATGTTCATGAGAATCAAAGATTGCAAAACAGTAAAGGAAATATGGGAAAAATTGGCAGTTATCAATGAAGGATCTGAAGCAATCAAGGAGAACACATTATCTGTTGCAAAACAGAAGTTGGAGAACTTCAAAATGAAGAATGGTGAATCCATTGATCTTGAGAAGTCTACTTCATCAAGATGAGGCCAGAAATAGCCACAAAAGGAAGTTTGTTTGATGATCTTGAGAATCATCACCTCAGTGCTCAAAGGAACAATAGATCTTGCAAAGACGGACACTTTGACGTTGATGTCTCAGTTAAAAGCTCATAAATTTGAACTGAATAATGAAGAAAGTGCACCAGCAGAGGCACATAAGACCAGTGCATTGGTGGCACCCCAGCAAAGCAAATCGGCTTACGCAAGCAGCAAAGAGACACATGAACTGAAAGAACAAATTGCTTTACTAATTGAACGTTTTGACATGTTTAGCAAGAAGAAACAATTCAAGGGAAGTTCATCATCAAACAAGAAGTCAAGCTCAAGCAAAGACATAAAGAAAAAAGATGATGAATACAGATGTTTCAATTGCGAAAAGAAAGGACACTTCAAGGCAAATTATCCTGAAGTAAAAGACAAAGATGAGGAAAAGAAGAAGTACAAAACAACTGATAAAAGAAAAAGCAAGAAGGCACTTAAAGTTGAAACCAGTAGTGAAAATGATGAAGAATCATTTAAAGATGATTCAGATGATGGTGAATCCAACAGCTCAGACAATGACAAGGCATATCTATGTCTTATGGCTACGGAAATTGATGAAACAGAGGTAATATCTAGTTCATACTCATGAAGTGCATCCACATCTGACACTGTACAATCTTTTATTTTCCCATTAGATTCTGCAAACCTAATTCAAAATCTCATGACTAAATTTGAAGAAATTCAGATGAATCATGAAATTCTAGAACAAGAATGTGAGAATCTGAGAGAGGAAAATAAAAGACTAAAGAAAGAACTGGATGAACTAGAAGTTGAATCAACTAGTAAGGAAGTACAATCAACTGATCAACAAGCAACATATGATCACTCATCTGCCGTTGATAGACCAGCTGAGAAAACTTCCCTACCAGTTAAGTGCACCACTGCACCACTTAATGCACCAGCTTATAAACCCCTCAAAAGGTTTGGATCTCATATCAGGTCTTGGCTACAATAGTCAAAATGAAGGTAGAAACAATGGACAATCCAAATCTGAACTAAGGACCAAAATTGGACCTAAATTCAGAAAAGGAAATGCCATGGTATACACTACTCATCCTGCACTAGTGAAGTCAAAGACCAGTGTAGTGAAACAACATAGTAAATCTTCAAACCAGCCCATTAAAGGCTTACTGAAAGGTAAGGGCAGACTTTACCTTTCAGAGGATGATTGGAATATTACACCCCCAAAATACAAGAAGAAACCATTTCATGCCATGCAACACGTGTTTAGGAAGAGCCAACCAAGGCACATTCCTGAACACAAGAAGCAACATGGAAATAGACTTCTTCTTGTACATTGAAGAGTGAAAAAGGATGCAAATGCACCAAAGAGTAGATACAAGTATCAGAATACCTTTAGTAGAAATATTAGATGTTATTCTGCCATGCCTTATACTTATGAAGTTGATGATTTCAACTATCCAAGAAGAAGATCCTTTGGATTTGTACTTGGAGTAGGAGGCATGACTGCTAACAGGTATGGACCCAAACAGTGTTAGGTACCTAAACTCTCTTAACTTGTTTTGTAGGATGTCTGGTACATAGACAGTGGATGTTCCAGAAATACGACAGGCAACAATAGATGGTTGACTGACTTAAAACTTTTGATGGACCCAAAGTTACTTGTGGAGGCAAAGAAAACCCTGGCAAAATTAAGGGGGAAAGCAAAATGTTCAAGAACAAGTTGAAGATTCAAAATGTGGCTTATGTCAAGGGATTGAGCTTCAATCTTCTAAGCATTAGTCAATTCTATGACAAAGGCTACAATGTCCGTTTCAACAAAGAAGGATGCAAAGTAATTCACAATCAAACCAACATAGTTGTACTTGCAAGAAAAAGAGAAGACAACATGTATGTTGTCGATTGGAAGACAACAAAATCAGAGACTTGTCTACTTGTCAAGAACAAGCAATCAATAAGTTGGATCTGGCACACAAGACTGAATCATCTCAACTTCAAGACTATCAACAAGTTATCAAAGAACAACCTAGTTGAAGGCCTTCCAGACATCACGTTCAAAAAGGAAAGTCTTAGTGATGCATGTCAAAAAAGGAAACAGATTAAAAGCTCTTTCAAGTCAAAACCACAGCAATCAACAACCAGAATCTTACATCTTCTACACATGGATCTTTTTGGACCAGTCACACCAGTGAGTGTAAGTGGAAAGAAGTACACTCTAGTGGGTGGTGGATGACTTTTCCAAGTTCACATGGACTATTTTCATGAACAAGAAAAGAGAGACACTCAAGAAGACACCAAATTTACTGAGGAGAATTCAAAATGAAAAAGAGCCGAAGATAATCAAGATAAGATCATATAGAGGAACATAATTCCTAAATGATGTAATCAGATCTTTTTGTGAAGAGAATGGTGTACTACATCAACTATCAGCAGCAGGGACTCCACAACAAAATGGTGTAGCAGAAAGGAGAAATAGGACACTCAAAGAAGCTGTGAGAACCATGATTGCAGAAGCAAGCTTACAAAATACAGCATGCTATACTCAAAACATATCGATCATCAACAAACATCATGGAAAAACACCTTATGAAATTTGGAATGGAAGAAAACCTAACATTTCATATTTGCATTTGTTTGGTTCTAAATGTTTTGTCTTGAACATGAATCAGCTACATACTTTTAATGAAAAAGTTGATGAAGCAATCTTCATGGGATACTCAGATACAAGCAAAGCATTCAGAGTACTCAACAAAAGAACCTTGGTGATTGAAGATTCAATTCATGTAGTCTTTGATGAACCAAACACAAATGGTGAGAGCCTACACAATCTTGAAGAAGAAGCTGCACAAGGACAAGTCTATATGAATGCAATAGTACCAACAACAAATTCGGACCACACCTTTGGCAATAAAGATGATGTACCAGCCAATACAAAGAAGAAGGTGCACAAGGACAAGTCTATATGAATACAACAGTACAAACTACAATTTTGGACCGCACCTTTGGCAATCAAGATGATGTACCAGCCAATACAACACAAGAGGCACCAACACAAGATCATGAAGCTGATGCACAAGCAGGGGTTGTGGAAGAAGCAAATCAAGAACAACTTCAACCTGACTTAAACAGGCTGAGAGATCATCTTGAATAACAAATCATTGGAGATATTCATACATGAGTGAGAACCAGAAGACAACTGGAAAGTGTGCTTACTTGTTTTCTATCATAGGTGGAACCCAAGACAATAGATGATGCTATTCAAGATGCTGATTGGATTACAGCCATGCACGAAGAGCTCAATGAATTTGAGAGAACTGAGGTCTGGGAACTAGTTGACATACCAGATATGTCAAACATCATTGGAACAAAATGGGTATTCAGAAACAAGATGGATGAACAAGGAACTCGTTGTCACAAACAAAGCAAGATTGGTTGCAAAGGTTACTCTCAAGCTGAAGGCATAGACTATGATGAAACCTTTGCACCAGTAGCAAGATTGGAAGCAATCAGACTCTTCTTAGCTTTTGCAGCACACAAGGATTTCAAAGTATATCAAATGGATGTCAATAGTGCATTTTGGAATGGACTTCTAGAAGAAGAAGTATATGTAGAACAACCCCCTGGTTCCAACTCAAAGGGAAAGAAGATAAAGTGTACAAGCTCAAAAAGGCACTATATGGACTCAAACAGGCACTTAGAGCCTGGTATGAGACATTGTCACAATTCTTAATCAACAATGGATTAAACAAAGGGACCATAGACAAGACTCTCTTCAAGCTAGAAGAAGTTACAAGCACTTTGTTAGTTCAGATCTATGTTGATGACATTATCTTTGGATCAGAAGATGAAAAGTTATGTGAGAAATTTGCAAATCTATGAAAAGCAAATTCCAAATGAGTATGATGGGAGAACTCAACTATTTTCTTGGATTACAAGTGAAACAAATGGAAGATGACATCTTTATAAATCAAGCCAAGTATACAAAGGACTTGATACACAAATATGGTATGGATACTAGTGGCACATTAGATACACCAATGTGTGCAAGAGTTATTCTTGGGAAGGATGAAAATGGAAAAGATGTTGATCAAAAGTTATATAGAGGGATTATTGGATCCCTACTCTACTTAACTACAAGCAGACTTGATAGAGCATTTGCAGTAGGAGTTTGTGCAAGATTCCAAGCTCAACCAAAGGAATCTCACTTACTAGCAGCTAAGAGAATGATCAAATATCCTAAGAACACAATCAATGTGGGAATTTGGTATCCAAAAGATGGATGATTCAAATTAATATCATATTCAGACTCAGACTATGCTGGATGCAAGATTGACACAAAAGGCACCTCAGGAACTTGTCAGATGCTAGGCACCCGACAAGTATCATGGTTTAGCAAAAAACAAAATTCAATATCCACTTCAACAACTGAAACAGAATATATAGCAGCAGGTAGTTGCTGTGCACAAGTGCTATGGATTAGACAACAGCTAAGAGACTATGGAATAGAAGAAAAGACAATTCCAGTAATGTGTGATAACACAAGTGCAATTTCAATCACAAAAAATCCAGTACTTCACTCAAGAACAGAGCATATTGATGTATAACATCACTTTATCAGAGATCAAGTGGAAAAAGGAGATGTTATCTTGAGATATATATCTACAGAAGATCAATTGGCTGATATATTCACAAAACTACTCAGTCCATGAATGATTTTGTAAGTTAAGAACTGAGTTAGGGATGATTGAAATTGATTAAAGTATAAAGAGCAGCTAACTGTAGTAATCAGCAGAGTGACTCCACCAGCTGACTGAACCTTTGCCATTTTGGGTGCGCTCACTTGGCATGTAAAACACTGGTAATCAGCGGTGTTCACCTCTCTAATTGTTAGGAACAATTTATAAAGCAGCTCAGTAAATAAGTCACTACACCGGATTAGTGACCAGCCAAGTCACTTCACCGTCACTTACTTGAAGCGAGCAACGAAGTAAAGTGTGAACCAAATCAGTTTTATACATGTGACAAATCAAAGAAGTTATGAAGGATTATTTTGTGGAAGATTGCACACGTGGATACTGGATCAGCTGCTGCCACTCCAGTGAAGACAACTCCCGGCAAAGAGCAAGGGGGAACAGGAGAAAGTGTTGCACCAGAAATTACATCAACTCAATTACTTGAAGAAGTAGAAGCAGGTGTTGATGTCACTCAACCGACGGTACACAATCAAGAATCAACATTGGTTCCTCCCACTTTGCCACAACAAGATAAAGAGCAACAAATAGAACCAGAACCAGCTCAGAATGAGCCAGCTGACATCAAGAAAAGTTTTGCTGGACTTCCAACCGACATATCCAATGAGACCTTTCAAAAGGCAGCAAATCTTTTGGTTGATGAGATGGAACAACAAGCACTGTATCTTAGATCCATGATTACAACTTTCAATGATAATCAATAGAAAGAAGATTCCAGGCAGTTGTTGAGTATATTGATGCCCAAAACATTGTTGTGCGAAGCCAAAGTGATTTGATAAGACAAATGAATATCAACCTCACAAACGGTATGACATGTCTAAGGCAACATGTATCAATGGAGAATGAAGCTATGGCTTCGGCTTTTGGCACAAGATTTGGAAGTATGACCAAGAAGCTATCAGATCATGACAAAAGATTCTCATCCATTGAGTCTAAGTTGGACACTCAGATTGGTACAACTGAAGCTACAAACAACATTTTATTACAACACAGGGATGATGCTGCCAAAAGGGGGAAAGAAATGATAAGCCTGAAGGATCAACAGTTAGACCCTCAAATTTTACTAAAGAACAGCTAAGAGCAAGGGACAAAGAGATGAAAATAAGAGCAGAGGCTGAAGAACAACAAAGAAAAACCTTGGAGGAGAAGGAAAGGATTGCAAATGAACCTTGTATCGGACTCCCTCATCCTATTCAAAGAAGAGATGACGATAGAGATAGATCAAGAAGGCAACAAAGGCATGGATCTAGTCAGCAAAGAGGCTCTTCAAGTCAACTTCGATCTAGCACAAGAAGAGTCAGTATCAGTAGACAAATACTATCAACTGGAAGATTTTATGGTCAGAAAAGGACCTTCACCACCTACAGAAATAGGGATGTGAAGGAAGTAGCAGTGTCGGATAACGTGAAGGAGTTCTTTAAAAATCAAGACAGTCTGTACCCAAATTAGTCACAAGATGAAGCTTGGGCAGATTGCCTTAGTTATCAAGTTGATGATATAAGGGTAGCTATGGAAAGATCTACAATGATGTAAAGAGAGAATATGCCTATCTCAGGAAATGATTCAAAAAAGGAGCATCTGGCTGAACCAGCAGACCAAATCCGGCAATACCCCCTAATGCAAAAAAACCAAAGGACTTATCTAGTGAGAGCAGGAAGAATTCAATAACATGGTGAAATTTCTTAGTCCAATGAGCAGACTGAACCCCTCAGACCAGTGGATGATGTATCAGAATTTGATGTTTGCTGACTCTCATATTACTGAAGCAAAGGAAATGATGGAAAAGCACCTTGGAAAATTAGAGGCATATGAGACAATATCTGACTACCACAAACTCATCAACAAAAGGGTATTATTAGGCATATCTGAAAGAGTTTCCCTGGAATATTCGAAGTGGAAGTTCCCAGAGATTGACTGGAAAGAGATGGAAGGGACACACACTACAAAGTTCAAGAAATACAAGGAGTATCTAAGTAAGTGGTAGCTGTGATGTGTCATTATCTTTCAATATCTTTTTGCCCTGAAATGGATGAATAAATTTTTTGAGTTTTATTCTATTATTACTGTGAAAATTTGCATACTTATGTTCAGGCTTATGAGGGTTTTGGCATCATCAAAAAGGGGGAAATTGTTAGGAACATTTTATTATGTTTTGATGATGGCCACACTAGTTGTTATAGCAAGCCTGAAATAAGTTAGAACTCTGTGTATATGTCTTTACTTAGAGTCTGATATCTTGTATAAGTTGAGTCAAACAAGAATTGTACTAGTTGGTAGGATGGCTGAGTAAAAGAGAAATCCGGCAGTGTAAAGGCAGCCATGTAGCAATAGAGAAGCATGAAGACATTATGGATTGACTTATAACCGAGGAAGTCTGTGATGACCTCGGATAAGTCTTAGTTGCATTACAAATGATGAAACTCATTGTTTAAATATGGTGTATAATGATCTCACACAAATCAAGATCAATGAAGTACAAGAAATGCCTGAAATATCAAAAGAAATCAAGAAAGCAATGAACCGGCAAAGTAAACTGTCTACCGGCTAAGTGAAGGAAAAGCAGTGAAGGAACAACTAATCGGTAAGACAGCAGGAACACTTAACCGTTCAAGTAACAAGAAGATACAGGAACAACTAAGCAATTCAAGTTTTTTCAGAATGTGAAAAATAAGGAAGATTTAGAGGATTAATCAATAAATGCAGAATCAATCAAGGATGGATTTTGTGATTAACGTAGGAAGAAAATCCGGATCACTGAAATCAAGGTGAATATAATTATGGGGGAATCAAGAATTAAATCAAGGATTATTCTCCACATTAAATAGCCAACGGATAAAAATTCAAATCAAGAATTATCAAGGCTCTAAGTAGAAGGCATTGACAGAAGGACACATATAGATGAGCAATAACGATTGAGATATACAAGAACAAGCAGAAACTCTATCAATTTGAAAAGCCTTCTCTCTGAACTTAAAAGACACATCTAGAGATCAACTCAGCATTCAGATCCTCAATGATATATCAAGAAATGAGATTGATCAACAGAATCTGTGAATCCAATTCACACCAGTCAAATTGAATCAGAGCCATCTGAGAATGAGTTGTGTTTGTTATAGCTGCTGAAGGATTTGTTCCCAAGGAGCAATGTGTTAAAGACTGAGTCACTAAAGATTTTGAAGCTAAGGAGTGGTAGTCTTGTTGATTGTGTGGCTTGTGTAGCCAAGGACAATCTTACTATTGTATTGGTGAACAACAATAGTGAATTCCTCAATCATCACAGGAGAAGAGTGGATTAAGGGATTACACCACCCTGAACCACTATAAACCTTTGTGTCTATTTAATTTTAGCACTTTACTTTACAACACATTATTTTATTGCATATTATATCTGTGTTTGCATATCCAACTTTGAAACAGCATTAAAAGAAGGGACCTATCCGCTGCCCAAAAGCTTTTATATTGAGAAATTTGTTTGAAACTCCACTATAGTCATTCACCCTCTCTCTGACTATAGCTTTACCCTTCTCTGGGACCAACAATTTTACTGAGTCTTAAAAGTTCCAAGGGCGGGGTTAGCTAAAACACAGGTTAAAAATAGTATTGATCGTATGTTTTTGTAGCCGTAGATCAAGAGTTTATTGTATGGATGTCTACACGCCCTTTAATTTATTATATAACCTTTTCATTTGTCACTTAAGGTATCATGAGCCTTTGCATTATGTCTTTTGCTTGCCCGTTTATGAAACTTGTCTGCTTGACCTGTCTTCTGCTTTACTGGTCTGCCTAGGCTTCACTCGTCTGTTCTGTTTGTAGTCTGTTGATGAGTTGTCTTCTTCAGATGAATTTTGAGGCTGGTCTTCAAGTCTTCTGATCTTATGACTTAGATTAACCTATTTTATTCTATATTACCAAAAGACTAAGTCTGACTAAACCTATACATTTCGCATGTCAAACTACTCAGCAAACTTATACTTGGCTACTAAAGCAACTATTTTGGTATCACCAAAACTTCTAACTAATGAGGACCTAAAAATAATAATTTTTATTTAACTTTTCCACAAGACACATATAACAGAGATCATGTTCACTATACTTAACTAATAACTTGCAATCAATTCTCTGGCATATTTTCTAATCTATAATGCCATAGAAGAACATCATCTAGCCTATCAGAGAAAGTATTATTTTGTATAACATTAACAATAGAAATCATGACAGGCTGCTCCAGCACACACAATCATTTATGCACCTAAGATGAACCAATCACTTTCTTGTTCTTGTTCTACATGACAAACTTGTTAGCAGATAAATAGCCGCACATTTGGAAAGATTAATCACAGAAGGCAGAGATAACATATTATACTTAAACCTAGGAGTACAACACACATCATGTAAGACTAATTGAGAATTCAATCCCATTTTCATGCCAGATGGAGGCTTGTGACTACTTAATATTTCTAAAGAGCCTACAATGTGATTTATGGTACCAGAGTCCAAGTCCACTATATATCTTTTCAAACATAAGTCACATGTTCCTGTAGTTGGTGAGAAATGGTTGTTGACTACATTAGATTTCCCAACAACAAACCCTGCATGTCTAGGAGGATCAGTTCTTGTGTAGTAAGGTTAGGGAACCTTGATCTAAAAGACCTTCTTTAGGCCTGATCTTCTTCTACTGTCTGTTCTTCCTCTACCAAGTTAGCCTTCTTTGACTTGAATCCAGGTGGATATCCATGATTCTTGTAGCAAGTTTATTTAGTATGTCGATTGAAACCACTGAAACTGCACTAAACTTTCTTGGAGTTCTTAGGCCCAGAGCTATTTGCAGGCACCGATCCTGGTCTACTGACTATCTGATTTTGGCACTGTCCATTCTTTTGAGATTAAAAAAATCATGGAATTTTGATTATTGGCTTTATTAGCCAAATATAACTTCCATCTTTCAAAATTGATGGTCATTGCAAAAGCATCATGAATCTCTGGGAATGGCACCATCAACATTGCCTGGGAAACCAAAGGTTCAAACTCATCTCTCAAACCTTTTAGGAATTTCATGACAAGCACTTCTTCCATATGATCCACCAAAGTGTTGATTGCATTGCTGTGGCACTGTGGATCACAGGAAGAGACTGGCATTGGCCTAATTGTCTTGATTTCCCCCCAAAAAACTATCAACTTAGTGAAATACTGATTGACACTATCCGCACCCTGCTTTAATAGATGCATTTCTCAAGAATATCAGAATGTCTTAGTGCATCCACATTAGAAAATATAGCAGCAAGATTTTTCCAGACTATATGGGCACTCTTGAAGTACATTAAGCTTTGTGAAATGTTGTTTTCTACAAAACTTAAAATCAAAGATCTCACCATAGTATGACACTCCCTCTATGCATGAAAATCAGTTGAATCTACTTCACCTTTCAAGATTGTGCCGTCTACGAAACCAATCTTGTTCTTGGTAATCAACACCATCTCCATAGACATCTTCCATGAATTGTAATTGTTGTCATTCATCAATAGATGTACGAGCACCAAAGACGGATTATCATTTGGATGGACATAGAATTGACTGAAAGGGCTCAGCTCTTGCTTCTTGGCTGCTATGGCTATAAATAACTTGAGAATTACACCAGTTTATACCAAAAGATGATCAGAAAATGATCAAGAACACAAAATAATCACGGTTTCTCTTCAAGACACTGTGAAAAACACAAAAAGATGAAGAAGCTCCCCAAGTTTCTCCAGAAACCAGAGTAAATAACACATAAAGCAATTGAAACTCGCACAAGGTGCATTAGTCTAGTGGTGAGCTAGACGAAAACCAGGCATGGAGACCAGAGTTCGAACCCCGTTAGGGGAAAAGAAATTGAAACTCTCAAGTTTCATGCTTTGATACCATGTTGAAGTCGTAAATACAACGAAAACAAAAGAAAGAATGCAGAAGTATTATTATTCAAAGAGTTAAGTTACAATCATGTTGATCATGGGGTATTTATAACATCGTACACCTCACTAATAAGTTAATGGAAGTTGCATAGTTTGTTACAACAGAATAACCGCTCTAAACAGAACATACACTGTTTCATTCATCTTATCTTTCAACATCGTGCTGAGTCGATATTCTATCAGCTAAACATGCTCAACTGATTGCTTAATGAGTTAAGTAGCTTGCACTCAACCGACTGACCTGAACATATATATCGTAATAGTGGGCAACCTAATCGGGTTGGACCCGATCCGATCAGGTCATATCATTTCCACTACGTATTTATGTTTATACATATAATAAATGACTTTTCTGTTATTATATATTTGTTTGTTTAACGAATCAATTATGATATTGTATATATGATAACGTCCCTAAAGTCAAATTTTGATGGAGGAATCATAATGAGATATCGATTCACGTTAAATGGTTTGATACTTAAATGTCTCTAGTCGTATGTGCTATTAAATGGGATATGACTGTATACATATAATAACAGCGATATGCTTCTATTTACATGGTAACCGTGTCACATGAAAGGTTGTAGTCATAGCACTTGACTCTTACCGATGATTGGGGGTCGTGACATGTTGCTAGATGGTAATGACGATCGTTAAGTGTGAATGGTATTTTGGTAAATACACTTTATACTTACGGCCAACATATTTTGAAACCTATCGGGTCACATACAAATGAATAACTAGCAGAAGTTAATTTGATGTTATACATAACCGAATACAAATTTTTTATGTCTATTATAAAGTGTTATAGTGGAAATTAATATTCTAGCATTTATTTATTATGAATAAATAATATTGATATTAACTATAGTATTATACTATTATGTATTAATATATATGTTGAATAGTGTTCTAAACCCAATCGGGTTTGACCGGATCCGACCGGGTCGGGTCATTTACAGTCTATTTAAGTTCATGTAATAACTTTATTTTGATTAATAAAATCACTTTTGTTATTATATTGTAACGCCCCGTACCCGGATACCGAGTCCTTACCCGGAAATAGAACGTTCGGCACGTATAATATAAAATTTATTTTATATTATACATGCCAAACGTTCTATTTCCGGGTAAGGACTCGGTATCCGGGTTCGGGGCGTTACAGTTGGTATCAGAGAGATGCATCCTTTAGACTTCCTTTCTTGAGATAAGTTTCTTTAGATCTCTTAGTAACATTCTGATCTTCTTGATCTTTCAGAATGGTGACAACAAGGAGATGTGTTCATGGAGCTGGGAGTTCAGGGGTTAGACCAGGGGCAGATAACGCTACACCTGTTGTGGGAAGAGGCTTTGTGAGGCAGAATCCCTCACCCCACCCGAGCCTTTCACCACCCCCTCATACTGCGACCCCCACACCACGGTCTCATCAGGAGCAACCTCCACAATGGCATGTGGGGAGTTCAGTTCAGTTTACTATGGTAAGTGACATACCAGTAGGCTTTATACCACCAAAGGATCGAGGTTTATCCACCAGTAAGTTACCCGCCAACCACAGCTTACCCTCCTTACCAGCAAACCTTCTACCCTCCACCCACAAGTTTCCAACCTCAACCTTCTATCCCTCCATCACCACGGTTTGATCATCATCACGGTTTTGGATACCCACCTTATGGACTACATCAGCCGTACCACACTCCACAACATCATCCAGGATACCATCCTTATCAACAAGCACCGCCCGTGATGCAACCACAACAACCTCGGCCTTATCCACCATCTTATCCACCTCGGGTACCTCATGCACCCTTTGGTTATCCACCCGTTTACCCTCCGCTTATCCACCGGTTTATCCACCCGTTTACCCACCAAAGGAGACCGGCGGTTGAGCAGCACCACCAAGTGGATTGGTATACAAGATTGAGAAGGAATCGGGTTCAGGATTTTTTTGGAAATGTGGAACATTCGAAAGCTGAGGAATGGTGGAGAGGTTTTGAGAAGTCTTGCAGGAACATACATGTTCCTGAAACCGAGATGGCACAAATGGTGGCGCTTAGTTTCCTTCTCGGTGCAAATTTCGAAGCGTGGATAGATGCTATACGAAAGCGAGAATGGGAAGGTAACGGATCGGGAAGCTTTCAAAGCTATGTTTTACAATGAGTACTTCCCGGCTACGGTGCAGGCTGACAAGGCAAGTCAATTTCTGAGATTTAAGCAAGGTATTCATCAGACGGTGTCCCAGTACACCAATAAGTTTAACGAATTGGGACGGTTCTACCCCGAGTTGATGAGAGTGGAAGAAAGAAAGATGGCTCTCTATAAGGATGGTTTGGCCTATGAGATTCAGTCTGGTTGTTGAATAAAGCTTTGGAGATCGAAACTTTCAGGAAGAAGACTACAGTGGTTGTGGGAAATAAGAGGAGTTTTGGGACTAGTCAGGGCAGTTACCGAGGAGCACCACAGCAGAACGTCAAGAAGACAACAGCTCCCACGGCAACTAAGGCCCCATGCAGTGCACCACTTTGCCCCAAGTGCAACAGAAACCATTCAGAGAGTGCGGGCGAACGAAGAATGATTGCTATATTTGTGGTGAGCCAGGGCACTTCTCTAGATCGTGTCCGAACAGAGGAAGCAAAGGTAGTTCGAGCCAAGGAAGCGGGAAGAGCGGTCCAAGCCGGCCAGTTCGCGTGTTTGCCGTTGATGCTAGAGATGCAGAACCAGAGGACGATGTTATATCAGGTACGATAATGTTAGGCAATCTAGTGGTCAAGGCTTTTTTCGATACGGGAGCGTCTAACACTTTTGTGTCAACCAAGGTCGCTAAGAAATTGAACTTACCCTCGGAACCTTTAAGAAATACGTTGGAAGTAACTACACCATTAGGAAGAGTTACTAAAGTGACAAAGTCGATACCTCGGGTAGACATGTGTGTAGGATCTTACCGTTGCAAGAGTGACCTAACAGTGTTAGACTTTACGGACTTTGATGTTATCTTGGGAATTGATTGGTTGTCCGAGAACTATGTACACTTGGACTGTAGAGAAAAGAGAGTAGCCTTTAAGGTGCCCGGAAAATATTCTAAGACCTTTCAAGGTAACGTGTACAAGCCAAGTAAGAAGCGTCGTCCGATAATCTCAGCAGTTAAGGCTATAAGAGCATGTCAGAAAGGGTGTGAAGGTTACTTGTTGGATGCTATGGATGTAGAACAAGTTAAGCCTAAGTTAGAAGAAACACCTATAGCAAGAGAATATCCCGAGGTCTTTCCGGATGAGTTACCGGGGAATATGCCGGATAGGGAGATTGAGTTTGAGATCAAGTTAGTACCGGGGGCGACCGGTGGCTAAAGCACCATATAGGATGGCACCGGCTGAACTAAAAGAATTGAAAGCTCGGTTAAAAGATATGTTGGAAAGAAACATAATTCAGCCAAGTACCTCACCGTGGGGAGCCCCTGTGTTGTTTGTAAAGAAGAAGGACGGTAGTATGAGAATGTGTATAGATTATAGAGCTTTGAACAACCTCACTATCAAGAACAAGTATCCACTACCAAGGATTGACGACTTGTTTAACCAGTTGTAAGGAAATAGAGTGTTTTCTAAGATTGATCTTAGGTCAGGTTATCATCAGCTGAAGATTAAGGTAGCGACATACCTAAGACGGCTTTTAGTACGAGGTATGGACATTATGAGTTCTTGGTTATGCCTTTTGGACTCACTAATGCTCCTTCGCATTCATGGATTTGATGCAACGCGTTTTCATGCCTTATTTGGATAAGTTTGTGATTGTATTCATAGATGATATCCTTATCTACTCAAAGGATGAAAAAGAACACGGGGAACACTTAAGAATAGTGTTGAAGACTTTGAAAGAGAAACAGTTGTTTGCTAAGTTTTCGAAATGTGAGTTTTGGTTGAAGCAAGTCAGTTTTCTGGGACATGTGATATCTGGGGATGGTATACAAGTAGACCATGCAAAGATAGAAGCAGTTGAGAATTGGCCAAGACCTACTACAGTTTCAGAAGTAAGAAGTTTTCGGGGGTTAGCCGGATACTACAGGAAGTTTGTTCAAGACTTTTCGAAGATAGCTACTCCACTCACTAAACTGAAACAGAAGAACGTGAAGTTTGTATGGACTAGAGAGTGTGAAATAGCTTTTCAGACGCTGAAAGATAGATTGACTACAGCACCAGTTTTGGCAGTTCCGGAAATCTTTGACAATTATGATGAGTACACCGACGCTTCAGGACAAGGTTTGGGTTGCGTGTTGATGCAAGGAGGAAAGGTAATAGCCTATGCATCTAGACAATTAAAGGTACATGAGAAGAGTTACCCGACTCATGACTTAGAATTGGCAGCAGTAGTGTTTGCCTTAAAGACTTGGAGGCACTACTTGTACGGAGTCAAGGCAAGAATCTTCACGGACCATAAGAGTTTAAAGTATTTCTTCACTCAAGAGAATTTAAACATGAGGCTGCGAAGATGGTTAGAGTTCGTGAAGGATTATGACTTGGATATACAGTACCATCCGGGTAAAGCGAATGTGGTAGCGGATGCGTTGAGTAGGAAGCCAGTGTTTGCGGTTTCAAGGGTTGAAGAGGTGGCGAACGGTTAGATGGGCTGGAAATCCGGAGTTTTGCTCGGTGTGGGAATCGACACTTGTGGCACCGTTGTTGGCTAGGTCGAGTTGATGGATGACATCCGGGGTAAACAAGATGAAGATCCACTTTGGTAGATTTGAAGCGAGTTGGTAGAGAAAAGCCTACAGTCGGTTATGTGTTAGATAAGAGTGGGAATCTTTGGTACCAAGATCGTCTATGTGTGCCTAATGTTGGAGACTTGAGACGGAGAGTCATGGATGAAGCGCATAGGATAGCCTTTGCAGTCCACCCAGGAGCTACCAAGATGTATAGAGATTTGAAGGAACGTTTTTGGTGGCCTTCAATGAAATTGGAAATGGCTAAGTTTGTGGCTGAATGTGTTACGTGCCAGAAGGTCAAAGCTGAGCATAGGAAACCAGGAGGTATGCTTAAACAATTGGACATCCCTGAGTGGAAATGGGATAAGATTACTATGGATTTTATCACCGGTTTGCCTAGGACTAAGAGCGGACATGATATGAATTGGGTCATTGTGGATAGACTGACAAAGTCGGCTCATTTCTTACCAACCAAGGTTGATATGTCGTTAAAGAAGATGACTACACTTTATTTGGACAATATTGTGAAGTTGCATGGAGTGCCTATCTCAATCGTATCAGATCGTGACAGCCGGTTTATTAGTCGGTTTTGGAAGAGCTGGCAGAAATCCTTAGGCACAACGTTGGATTTGAGTACGGCATTCCATCCTCAAACAGATGGACAATCGGAAAGAACAATCCAAACACTAGAAGATATGTTAAGAGCATGTGTTTTGGAAATAGGTGGATCATGGGATGATTACCTACCTGTGGCTGAGTTCGCTTACAATAACAGTTATCATGCAAGTTTGGGAATGCCACCGCTTGAAGCCCCGTATGGTAGAAGATGTCGAACGCCGCCGTTTTGGGATGAAGTGGGAGAGAAGCGACTTCGGGCCGAATTGGTAGAACAAGCTAAGGAAAGAGTTTTGTTGGTTAGGAAGAACTTGAAGGCAGCACAAGATCGCCAGAAAAGTTGGGCCGATGTCCGTAGAAGACCTTTAGAGTTCGACGTTGGTGATAGAGTTTACTTGAAAGCTTCTCCGATGAATGGAGTTAAGCTTTTTGGGCAAAAAGGAAAGCTAAGTCCAAGGTATGTCGGACCGTTTGAGATCCTCGAGAGAGTTGGACCGTTAGCTTATAAGCTTAAGTTACCAGATTCAATGTCAAGAGTTCATAATGTGTTCCATGTCTCGATGTTGAAGAAGTGTTTAACGAAGTTGGATGTTGAAGCCACGGTTGATCCGGAAATCCTTCAAGATAACCTCGCCTACGATGAAAAGTCTGGTTAAGGTTTTGGATAGGAAAGAAAAGATGATCAAAAGGAGAATGGTTCCTTTGGTTTTGGTACAGTGGAGCAACCACACAGAAAACGAAGCAACATGGGAAGTGGAAGATGATATGATCACGGAGTTTCCAGACTTTTTGAACTTACCAGGTATATTCAAGTTTCGAGGACGAAACTCCTCTTAAGGGGGGAGGAATGTAATATTCCGATTCTCGGGAAAGGGCAGACGTGTCAATTTGCGAGAACGAAATATTATATTTATCTTTTATGGATTAAAGTATGTAATTTTATATATATATATATATATATATATATATATATATATATATATATATATATATATATATATATATATATATATATATATACTCGAATATGTATATATATGTTATTTGGGGCTGAATTGTAAATTATGTGTTTTAGGGGTGTTAATTGCAAGTTAATTAGTGAGGAGGCTATATTTGGGGAGTAACCTCCCCACTAATCATAAGGGAAATGAATCAGAAGCTTGAGCGTTAAAATTCTGGGGTTGAGAGCAAGGAAGAAAGAGGAGAGGTTTTCTCAATTTCACGGTCCGTTTCTACTCCGATTTCAGATCCGTTTGAAGCAGGAGCATCGTGAGAAGGCAAGGATCGTGTTGATACCAAGTTTTTCAGGTTTTGTAAAGGTAATAAATTAACCCTAATCTTGGTTTCTTCGTGTTTTGATCACGTTTGGGTTGAAGGGGTTGCCTACTTCGTAGCTTTGAGTATTAGAGACCTTAAAACTAAACGTGATCAAACGTGATGAAACCAAGATTAGGGTTAATTTCTTACCTTGACAAAACCTGGAAAACTTGGTATCAACACGATCCTTGCCTTCTCACGATGCTCCTGCTTCAAACGAATCTGAAATCGGAGTAGAAACGGACCGTGAAATTGAGAAAACCTCTCCTCCTTCTTCCTTGCTCTCAACCCCAGAATTTTAACGCTCAAGCTTCTGATTAATTTCCCATATGATTAGTGGGGAGGTTACTTCCCCAAATATAGCCTCCTCACTAATTAACTTGCAATTAACACCCCTAAAACCCATAATTTACAATTCAGCCCCCAAATAACATATATATACATATTCGAGTTATATATATATATATATATATATATATATATATATATATATATATATATATATATATATATATATATATATATATATAATATAAAATTACATACTTTAATCCATAAAAGATAAATATAATATTTCGTTCTCGCAAATTGACACGTCCGCTTTTTCGAGAATCGGAATATTACATATATACTTTGTTTATTTATTAGACCAATTAAGATATTGTATATATGATAACGCCCTTAGTATTAAACCATGATAGAGATTATGGTTGATAAGATCTCTACTCGCTTTAATAAGTTTGACACTTAAATGTCTCTAGGCTGATGTACTGTTGGATAGGGCTTTGACAGTACGAACAGACTAGCACGTATTAGATGTCTTCTGTCTTTAAGGGTAGGGATAGATCTCGTCTAACAAAGTGTAGTGACACTTGGACTGTACGTGGACGTGTAATAGAGAATGCGTACGTTAGACTGACCCTTTTACACTGTTAAGTGTCACACTATGTGACGGTTGTGTAATTATCCTTAGGACCGGAGTCTGCATGGAATCTGTTAGTAATATCATCCGCAACGGAAGCGATTTAAGGATCTAGATCTATAATTTACACATAATAAAATAACTAGATCTACTCTACAAGATGGTTGTAGAACATACCTCCTGGATCTCAAAATCCAAGTAGAAGAACCGCAATTGGAAGAACAAAAGATGGTGTGAAGAGCACCACGATCTTCCGCACGTGTGATCCAAGCAACTCCCGGTGGAAGGAAATTCTCGTCTCGAATCCTTCCGATATGCTACCCGGAAAACCTCCAAGATTTTCCCTTGCTCCCCTTGGCCGAAAATTTTCTTCTCCTCTCTAAGAGGTGAAGTCGAAAATTGTGTAGTGTTTATGAGTTGGGAGAACTCTCCTTATATAGGAGAGTAATCCTTGTCATCCAAGGATTTTATTTTGCAAATAAATAAATCCAATAAATAAAAGATAATCCCAAAATATTCTAGAACAAATCTAGAAATAATCTTTATCTTTATTTCTTACCATAAATATTTATCCAATAAATATTTTGTGCACATGTCTTATTAAAACACAAGAAAACTAATTTCTTGTTCCATAAAACAATGCCATGGCCGAAAATTTCCTTGTGACCTAGTCACTACAATTTTTGACTATGATACACTTTTGGGCCAAGATTACGGAAAAAATGCCTTTTTCACATATTTAATTATTTAGTCCAACTAATTTAATAGTCCACTAAACAATTAATTCACATATCGTTTTAATTAAATTCTAACAAGAACTAAATTAATATTATTCGGATTCGACGTCCGAGAATAGCTATGCTATATTGGAGGCATGTCGGGGACCATGGACTAATAATCAGCGGCTCCGATAAATCAAATAAACAATTATCTTACGAACATAATAATTATATTCGATAAATCAATCACAGGAATATGCCACCATAATCCCGTGACTGCACTCCTCCGATTATGAGATTATATTTATCTCCTCATGAGAATGATAATAAGCGTCCATTGATATAATCATTACATATGGATTAATCCTCCATAGACTGTTCATTCTAAATCGGGAAGTTACCGTTAACCCTTTTTAGAACCTCTTATCCTTATTTACCATTAACCCCGTAGTGATCAATTAATTAATACAACTCACCGGTAGCTAATCGGTGTAATATGAACTCGTACGATCGATCGCCTTTCTAGGATTAACAAATAAGAGAATCTGTCTATCTACTTCCATAAATGGAAGGAATGGATTCCGTATCCGTGATAACACGTACTACTCACTCAATCCAAGTACAATGCCAAGATGGGGTAATTCGGATCACGGACTCAGTGTAATCCTTATCCATCAAGTCAAACCTCATACTGATTCAAGCAGTTGACTGTGATCACATCAGGATTAAGATATATCCATAAATATGATCATCGATTGATTCGATAAGACTGCTCGATTACGGAATTATATCATGAACTCTAATCAAATCGGTCCAGCCCTATATGATATATCTATCATATATAAATGCCCCATTAGGTTCTCTTAACCGAAAGTCCGGATAAGACAATCACACCTATTGTGTTCTGGACGCATTAATAGCACGTTAAAGGAGAGACCCGATACTCTCGATTAACTTCACTACGGGCTAATTGTATTTTAAGTACATCTTCACTAACTCAATCCTCCCGTGTATATCCCATACATTGAGTTAAGTGATTACATAAACGATATACTTTAGGGTTTTCTGTAGTGTAAATACTATTGTCACATCGGTGAATATGAGAATAATAAATATGAATAATAATATCATTTCATTTATTAAATAAAACAATTACAAAATTGTCTTTCGGGCATTACACCTAACAATTTCCCACATGCACGAAAGCATGTGATTAATTGTTTTAGAGCACACCCTATTATTTAAAATACAACAAACTATCACTCCCACTTGCTCTAAAGCAAATGAGACATGTCTCTAATACATATAGTCTCCAAGTGTCGACTAAAAGCTTCAACCGACAGTGTCTTGGTGAATGGATCAGCAGGATTATCGGCGGAGGCGATTTTTCTGACGGAAATGTCCCCTCTATCGACAAAATCGTTGATCACCCAGTATTTCCTCTCTATATGCTTCGACTTACTATGCTTTCGAGGTTCCCTAGAGTTGGCTATGGCCCCATTGTTATCACAATAGAGAGTAATAGGATCTTCAGAATTCGGGACAACGCCTACTCCGCTGATGAACTTTCTTAACCAAACTGCTTCCTTAGCTGCCTCGGAGGCCACTATGAACTCAGCGTCCATTGTTGAATCGGCTGTGCTGGATTACTTTTGGCTTCTCCATTCTATTGCACCGCCACCAAGCGTAAATAGTGAACCAGAGGTTGATTTAGAACCATCTCTGTCTGACTGAAAGTCAGAATCGGTGTACCCCGCTAACTCCAAACTCCCACTCGAATAGACGAGCATATAATTTCTGGTTCTTTTCAAATATTTGATGAGATTCTTTACTGCTGTCCAGTGCGGTTGCCCTGGATTTGACTGAAAATGGCTGACTAATCCAACGCCGTAACAAATGTCAGGTCTCGTACACCTCATAGCATACATAAGACTACCAACAGCCGAGGCATATGGAACTGTTCCCATAGCTTCAGTCTCTTCAGGAGTTTGAGGCCCCTGAGTCTTAGAGAGGTAAACGCCGTGACAGGTTGGTAGAAAACCCTTCTTTGTGTTCTCCATACTGAAGCGTGCCAGCACCTTATCTATATAAGTTGCTTGGGACAGAGCTAACATCATGTTCTTGCGATGCCTTATAATTTGGATCCCTAGAACATAACTTGCTTCTCCCAAATCCTTCATTTGGAATTGCGTGGTTAACCAACTTTTCACGTCGGACATCATCCCCTTATCGTTGCCAATTAGGAGTATGTCATCAACGTACAACACTAGAAATACAACACTATCTTTGATAACCTTCTTGTACACACAAGATTCAAGAAAGTGTTGTTCGAAATCATAAGACTTGATCGTGTGATCGAATCTATGATACCAGGAACGAGATGATTGCTTCAACCCATAAATGTATCTGAGCAACTTGCACACCAAGTGCTCTCGACCTTCTTCAATGAATCCCTCTGGTTGCTGTATATATATTTCCTCATTGAGAAAGCTGTTTAGAAACGCTGTCTTAACATCCATTTGCCAGATTTCATAATCTAGACATGCAACAATCGAAAGGAGGATGTGGATGGTTTTCATCATGGCCACAGGTGAGAAGGTTTCCTCGTAGTCTATACCCTCTCGCTGTGTGTAACCTTTGGCTACCAGCCGTGCTTTGAAGGTTTCGACCTTCCCATCTACTCCTCTCTTTCGCTTGTAGAGCCATTTACATCCAATGGGCTTTTCACCCCGAGGAAGTTCTACAAGTTTCCGACCGAGTTAGAGTACATAGACTCCATCTCTTGATTTATTGCGTCAATCCATTTATCCTTATCGTGATCCAATATGGCCTTCTTATAGGTCGGAGGATCATCTTCCACCCCATCGAGGCGACTACGTTCGTCTCTAAATCCATGCCGTACCGAGCCGGTGGCCGAACCACTCTCGCAAAGACGTCCGGGTGGAACAGAATGTCGGAAGTGACCGTTGTATTAGTAGTGTTGTTTACGAAACATCAACAGCCACAATAGGCCCGACGTCATCGGAGAGTAATTCCTCTAGTACAATTTTATTTCGAGGTCTGTGGTCTTTCATATAACTTTCCTCCAAAAACGTAGCGTTAGTCGAAACTAGCACTTTGTTATCTTCCGGATCGTAAAATAGACCACCACGTGTACCTTTTGGATAGCCTACAAACAAACATACTTTTGTACGCGATTGTAGCTTGGTAGTCTTGTCCATCGGCACATATGCGGGACAACCCCATATGTGGAAGTGACGCATGCTTTCGCGACGTCCGGACCACATCTCTACGGGTGTCTTTTCGACAGACTTTGATGGTACTGCATTCAAAATGTAGACCGCCGCTTCTAATGCATAACCCCAAAAGGATATAGGTAGTGAGGCGTAGCTCATCATTGATCTAACCATGTTAATCAATGTCCTCGTTTCTCCTCTCGGCAACTCCGTTTTGCCGAGGTGTCCTAGGCGCCGAACGTTGGAAACAAATTCCTTTTTCAGCCAAGTAGTCAATGAACTCAGTATCTAAATACTCACCTCCACGATCCGAGCGAAGGCATTTCAATGACCTGCCTATTTGCCTTTCGGCTTCTGCTTGGAACTCCTTGAACTTACCAAAAGGCTCGGACTTCCTATGCGGACAGATAAACATAACCGAATCTCGAGTAGTCATCAATGAAAGTCACAAAGTACTCGTATCCGCCTCTAGCTTGTACGTTCATCGGACCACAAAGGTCTGAATGCACTAAGTCTAGAGTTCCCGTGGCTCTATTACCCTTTGACGAGAAGGGACGCTTGGTCATTTTTCCTCCAGGCAACACTCGTAGACAGGCAGTGTGTCAACAGATGACTCACCTAAGGCATGAACCTTTTCTAGTCTTTTGAGTCTTTCCAAGGAAATATGGCTGAGCCTCAGATGCCACAAGTATGTTTTATCTTCTTTTACTTGAGAAACTTTCTGCCTTTTAGCAGATTTTTGATGAGCAATTTTAAACATTTCAGTATTAAGTAGGGGAGCTTTATGTGGTCTTACAAAATATAAACCGTAGTTGAACACAATTCAAAGCCATTCTTCGAAATAACAAATTCACCATTCAAATTTGAAACAGAAAATGATTGTTCAACTAAGGCAGAATGAGAAATTAAATTTCTCCTGAAATTCGGAATAAAATAAAAATTCTCTAATTGTAAAATTCTATTTTTAAAGTGTAAGTCCACAGATCCCACTGCTTTAGCCAAAATGAGCACCCCAGTTCCTACTCGCATTTCTTGAGAACCCTCTTCCAGCTCCTCGTACGAACTAAGAATCTGCAATGAAGAACATACATGGTTAGTAGCTTCAGTATCAAGTATACAAGTGGACACATCTTTAGCTACATTAAAAGATTCCAAAAATAGTAATTCTGAATTACCTTTCTTATCTTTCCCAGTGATAGCCTTGACTTTGCCATCATTTACATCACGAAGATATTCCGGACAATGGCGTTTCCAATGTCCTACCTCCTTACAAGAAAAGCACATGCCCGTGGGCTTGGCCTCGTCAACTTTCTTGGCTTTCTTTTTCTTCATTTGCTTGGGCACAGGTGCAACACTACCCTTCTTCTTTGGTTTGGCCTTAGGCTTGTTTGATGGCTTAGCTTCGGCCATATTGGCTTCAAATTTTCTTATACCCTACTTGGACCTTATCTTTCGATAGTAGGCCCTCGTAGATAGTCGGTTCATTAAGCATCTGTGTCATGGTCAACTCATGTTTGCCCATCAGATACTGAGTTTTGCACGGAATAAACTCAGGAATCAACGATTCCAAAATCATCGACACTTGAGTTGCTTCATCGAACATCGATCCATGAATACCGGCGTCATTGAAGTAACTGATCATATTTAGAACATGACCATTCACTGCTTGACCTTTCTTCAATTTCGTGTTGACAGACATCCTGATGGCATCGTGTCTAGCTTGGTTGCTAGGTGATTCAAACATCGAAGAAAGTTTCTGCATGATTTCTCGTGCAGTCTCAAACTCTTCAATCTGGGTCCTAATAACCTCCAACGTACACTGCCGCCAGGATGATCCCACGAGCCTGGTTATCTGACTCGATCCAGCGATTACGCTGCTCGATCTCAGCTTTTCCAGGTTTTTGGATCGCCACCGTAGGGTATTCAGAAGTGAGTACATATTGCACATTCTCGTATGTGAGTACCACGTTTAGATTACTCTTCCATTTCTTAATGTTGTTTCCCGATAATTTTTCAGACGGTAAAGCAGAAATTTGAGCAGGCATTTTTGCTGAAAATAAAATGACATATATTAATTCAAGTTTAACACTACTATATAAGTTTTTTTAGGAATTGTAAACTAAAATTAAGTCTACTCTACCATTCCAAGGTTTTAACCTCGCATCTCAGTGCCGCCGTAGGGTAGGTCAAAGAGATGATGGTTAAATCGAGACAATCTCATTAATGAATAACTTGTAAGAATCGAACATCCCACGAGAATCAGACATCCCTTTATTCATTGACTACCTTCCTTTTTTAGCCTAGATATTATCAAGAATACCCTTGATGAGTGTGACCTACTATATCGGATCTCTTAGGTACGCCCCGAGTGTGCCGTCGTAGGATAGGTCAGTGACCCGATGAGTACCCGGAAATCCTATCCTTTCGGAGACCAAGCCATGAATGTTGATAGGGGTGAACACCATCCGTAGGGTGACGAAATCAAATCGCCGCGAGGCGTCACCCTTCTCTCACTTACTTGTATCTATAGTAGAGGGCCGTGGGGTTGGCCGTCGCCTCCCCGCTCCCACTCAATATTTTGGAAGTGGTGGTGGGTTAACTAACCACGTCTTTTTGATGTTAACATAAAAGCACATCAAATCAAGGATTCCGAATGGTGTCGGTAAGGTAGGCAAGCGTACCCGTCCTATTCGTTGGAACATATGTGACAGTCGGACGAAATCGAGTCAAGAGAGCCCCATTGAGATAAGAAGGAATCACCCCTCCGCTCGCTGGTGTAGCTTAGTCTTGCCGGACCCCCGTGCATACATCACACTAGGAGGGTTAAGTCGGTCGAGCGAAGCTCAGTTGACCACCCAACCTATAGGCGAACCGTTTTTATCCAAGATGTATTGTTCTTTTACCATCATTCAATCTCGTAGACTCTACGAATCGAAAACGTGATCTCGTTTGGGCTTTTAAGGCGGTTCACCGAGAACACACACCGAAAGGCTTAACGATTTCATAACCCGTCCTCGGATCTTTAATTAGTTACTAAATTAATTAATTACCACGTGTTAATTAAATTTCAACTAATTACGCGAGTTTGTATACATGCCTATTTTAATTACCAAAATTAAAATTCTACATGTATGCATGGAGTGGATTTATGATATGATGCATGTCATGGCAATTCCGATTTTATATCTATTTTATGATCAAACACATAAAAAATAAATTGCGGAAAATTTAAACACCGAGATGGATCGTTGGTAACCCCGTATCTAATCTATCCTAGGAAAGCAGTAAATTACAACTTGTTGTCTTCGTGTCTTCGAAATTTGAGCCTTGAACCACGAACCGCGAACCCGAAAGGAGAAGGAGCATTTATTTTATAAAATAAATTTTTTTTTGGAAATATTTTTTTTAAAATCCTTCTGTATTTTTATTCCAGAAAAATAAAATAAATTTTTTTTTCAAACAGCCGATTATATATAAAAAAAAATTGATTTTTAATAAAATCCAAAACCTAACCGAGTTAGGAAAAAAACATGAACAAAAATTTTTCAGCCCCGACTCCTATTCATACCTCGAGTTCCGTCTTCATCTCGTGTTCATCATCGTTCTTCGTCGTTTTTCCGGAATTACAAAAAAAAAAAATAGCCGAAAAAATAAATAAAAACAACAACTTTTACATCAATCCTATGCTCAAACGATCTAAATCGAGTGAGCTTACAATAGATCTAACGAGTAAACAGTACCAACCCCAATCCATCTCTTCAAACCACAACAATCGCAACATAAAAAAATAAACAAATTTTCGGCCCCCATAAAAAAATAGGGACAAAAACTACATGTTTTCCACTCCTAGATCTAATATTTTATACGTATAAATATAGATCACCAGGCGACTGATACCACTGTTAGTAATACCATCCGCAACGGAAGCAATTTAAGGATCTAGATCTATAATTTACACATAATAAAATAACTAGATCTACTCTACAAGGGGGTTGTAGAACATACCTCTTGGATCTCAAAATCCAAGTAGAAGAACCGCAATAGGAAGAACAAAAGATGGTGTGAAGAGCACCACGATCTTCTGCACGTGTGATCCAAGAAACTCCCGGTGGAAGGAAATTCTCGTCTCGAATCCTTCCGATATGCTACCCGGAAAACCTCCAAGATTTTCCCTTGCTCCCCTTGGCCGAAAATTTTCTTCTCCTCTCTAAGAGGTGAAGTCAAAATTTGTGTAGTGTTTATGAGTTGGGAGAACTCTCTTTATATAGGAGAGTAATCATTGTCCTCCAAGGATTTTATTTTGCAAATAAATAAATCCAATAAGTAAAAGATAATCCCAAAATATTCTAGAACAAATCTAGAAATAATCTTTATCTTTATTTCTTACCATAAATATTTATCCAATAAATATTTTGTGCACATGTCTTATTAATACACAAGAAAACTAATTTCTTGTTCCATAAAACAATGCCATGGCCGAAAATTCCCGTGTGACCTAGTCACTACAATTTTCGACTATGATACACTTTTGGGCCAAGATTATGAAAAAAATGTCTTTTTCACATATTTAATTATTTAGCCAACTAATTTAATAGTCCACTAAACAATTAATTCACATATCGTTTTAATTAAATTCTAACAAGAACTAAATTAATATTATTAGGATTCGACGTCCGAGAATAGCTAGCTATATTGGAGGCATGTCGGGGACCATAGACTAATAATCAGTGGCTCCAATAAATCAAATAAATAATTATCTTACGTACAGAATAATTATATTCGATAAATCAATCATAGGAATATGCCACCATAATCCCGTGACTGCACTCCTCCGATTATGAGATTATATTTATCTCCTCACGAGAATGATAATAAGCGTCCATTGATATAATCATTACATATGGATTAATCCTCCATAGATCGTTCATTCTAAATCGGGAAGTTACCGTTAACCCTTTTTAGAACCTCTTATCCTTATTTACCATTAACCCCCTAGTGATCAATTAATTCATACAACTCACTTCGGTAGCTAATCGATAATATGAACTCGTACGATCGATCGGTTTCTAGGATTAACAAATAAGGGAACTGTCTATCTACTTCCATAAATGGAAGGAATGGATTCCGTATCCGTGATAACACGGACTACTCACTCAATCCAAGAGTACAATGCCAAGATGGGGTAATTTAGATCACGGACTCGTGTAATCCTTAACCGTCAAGTCAAACCTCATACCGATTCAATCGCCTGACTCGTGATCACCTCGGGATTAAGATATATCCATAAATATGATCATCGATTGATTCGATAAGACTTCTCGATTACGGAATTATATCATGAACTCTAATCAAATCGGTCCAGCCCTATATGATATATCTATCATATATAAATGCCCCATTAGGTTCTCTTAACCGAAAGTCCAGATAAGACAATCACACCTATTGTGTTCTGGGCGTATTAATAGCACGTTAAAGGAGAGACCCAATACTCTCGATTAACTTCACTACGGGCTAATTGTATTTTAAGTACATCTTCACTAACTCAATCCTCCCGTGTATATCCCATACACTGAGTTAAGTGATTACATAAACGATATACTTTAGGGTTTTCTGTAGTGTTAATACTATTGTCACATCGGTGAATATGAGAATAATAAATATGAATAATAATATCATTTCATTTATTAAATAAAACAATTATAAAATTGTCTTTCGGGCATTACACCTAACAGAATCATGGTGTGGATTGTCATGCTTTGACACTATTGAGGTTTCCCTTAGCCATGGGGTGATCATGCGGTAGTGATCAGGTATGATAGTGAAGCATGCGGAGTATACATGTTATATCGTCTGGGAATCGTGCAACCTATGAGTAGGAGTGAATATCCGAAAGGGCCTTCCCATTAGGAATGTCTAGTTCTCATGATTCTTTGAAAAGTGGGAGTAAATGAGTTATTCCGAGAGAGCTTGATATCCAGATTATGGGATACGATCACGATGCGATCGTATGGATATTACTATTGCGATAGGATTCTATTTACACGCTAACCGAGAACGTGAAAGATAGTAGTCATTGCGTATGACTCTTCCGATGATTGGGTGTCATGGATGTGTTGCTAGATGCTATCCATTATCGTTAGAGGTGAAGGGCATTTTCATAATTGCACCTTATGTCTACGGCCAACATATTCGGAAGCCTATCGGGTCACACACATATGAATATCGAGTCGGATTAAAATACGGTTATAGTTGATGACCAAATAAGGAAAGTTTTATCTCAAGACTATAAAGGTTTTAGTGGTAAATTGATATGATGGTATTTATTTATTATGAAAAAATTAAATACAAGATATTAATTATATTAATTAAAGAATATTCCGGAAGCCAATTAATTGGCAAAACGGGCATAGGTGACTAGGTGATTGGATACACTTGGATTGTGCAATTTAATTAATAAGATTACCATAATATTAATATTGGATATTAATTGATTTTTGTAAAATAGAATTATGGTAATAAGATAAAGATATTCAATTTAGGATATTGGCAATATCTAGATTTATTTAATATTAGATATTAAAATAAAAGAGATAAATCAATTATAGTGATTTTCCTTATTTTATTAGGAAAAGCTTTTTCTCTCTCATCTATCTACTATGAAGCTTCTCCCTATCAGTTTGGGAAGACATTGAGGCGCCACTCTCCCTATATAAGAAAGGGGTCGGCTAGCTCTTTTGTACATCAGAATTCCAAGAGCTAATAGTTCTTGAGAAAAATAGAGAGCTTCTTAGAGAGAGTATTGTGAGGGAGAAAAATGTCGACCTAGCAAGTCGAATTTTTCTAATAGCAATCTGGGAGGATTCCGGCAAGGTGTTTGTTTGGATAACTGATAGAGGCCGGACGCTTGGACGGCTTGCGCACATCTCCTTCTACCGGACGGTCAAAGCTTCGATCTTTAAAATCAAGAAATGTATAATCTTTGTCATCCTTGTTATATGTTTATTGTTTAAATGAAGTCGATCCTTGGATCGGAAATCAAAATTTTATTTTCTCGCTGCGCTACTCGTTTAATTTCCTAACAGTGGTATTAGAGAAACTTCGAGCTTAAGCAATAAGAATAATTGATTCGCGTAGTAAATAGATCCAATTGATTAAATCATGTTCGATATTGATTAATTAAGGATGCACAAAAAGAAAAAAAAGGAAGAAGGAGGCGGCGGCGGTGTTGGGCCGATTAGCGGCGGCGGCGCCACCACAAATACTCGCCGGCGGCGTCGGCAGCCCTGTGCTGTCGGCGGCTGCCGGCCGACGCCAACCCTTTTCTTGTTTTTGTTTTGTGTATTTAATTTCAATATAGTACATGGTTATTAAATTATTGAATTATTAATTGATTAAAAGTTAATTAATTAATTGATTGGATGCTATAAAGACGGAAATAGTTTAAAATTAATCTTTTTCATAAGACAAGATTGTATGAAATAGATAGTTGATATAATTCGATTATATGGACCCCGATTGATCATGGACTCAACCAATAGGATAGATGTGAATGCTTCATTTTTCTGTTGGATTCTTATTGTTGTCCTAGGCCGTTATGAAGAACATGACATAGTTTTGTTTATGCATTTTCCCATTCCCGTTAGCTTCCCCCCGTGTGAGGCGGGTGTAAAATTTAATAGTTGGATTTTATGTAATAATGTATTGAAGACAAAGACGAAGCCCCAAAGAAAGAAAAATAAAGATCCATGGAGATGGTGCATGTCAAAAATCCATTGGCGTTGGGGCTACCCTTAGCTTATGAACCGCGGTTTCGTCAGTTTGTATTCGAAACCGCACTTGGGAAAAGTCCATGATCATACCGGTTACTTTGTGCGCGGAATGTTGTGTAAGTTTTACTTTATTTGATATTGTAGTAATATGCACGCTTAGATGAGACCGTAAATAAATTAAAAAATATTTGAGAAAAATTATTCCCACGAAAAAAAAATCGAGCCATAAATATGTCTCATAATATTATAATGACGGTGAAGAGCCCTTGTTCGGATCCAACTGATCGGCCCATGTCGGGAGTTGACCTACCTCGGGTATATCGTTATTATCGAGATATGATCGTTATGAGATCTCATGAATATTTGAGTTACGACTCGACTAAGAATCTCGCGGTGATTGGCCCACGTTAGGACCGCTTGATTTTAAAGACATGAGGTTGGCTATCACATAAACGATGTGAATTTTCAAAGATTTGACTAGTCAAACAACTGAAAGTCACGTTGGACGCGATTGGTAAGTTGTACCTACCCGTCGAAATTGACCTGGTCGATCGGCCCACGTCGGGGATCGAGTCAACTAGATGGGATTCTAGCCACTAAAGAATTAATTGAATTCTTGAAAGCCAATAGGGAATAGTTGGCTAGTGGGAGCAAGACCTTATAAGGTATAAAGTGCAATTTTTAGGTTTTGTATACATGAACTTTACTTATTCTATCTTTATTTATTTGTTGTAGAATGTTGAACAAATTGAACCTTCATTTTATCATCGATAACGAACTAGACGAAAACAACTTTCTCGAATGGGAATGAACCTCAAAATCATTTTGAGGCATGAAAAGATTGGCTATGTCTTGGACGAACCCATACCACAAAAGCCCGTAGAGGGTGCGGCTGCAGATGCTGTCGAGAAGTACAACAAGCACTGTTCTGACAGTTCTGATGCTACATATATCATGCTTGCTTCTATGACACCTAAACTGCAGAAACAACATGAGTCTATGGATGCCTACACGATCATTGGTCACCTAAAGGAACTCTACGCTTCTCAGTCTTGCACTGAGAGGTTTGAGGTCTCGAAGGCACTTTTTGGTTGTAAGATGGCAACCGGGACTTCTGTGGGGTTGCACGTACTTAAGATGGTCGGGTACATTGAGAGGCTTGAGAAGCTTGGCCATAAGTTGGAACGCGAGTTAAGTATTGACTTAATCTTGCAATCTCTACCTGATTCATACTCATAGTTTGTGATGAATTATCACATGAACAAGATAGATAGCTCCCTTGCGGAGTTATTGAACATGTTGAAAACTGCTGAGGGCACTGTGCAGAAGGGCAAGCAAGTGTTGCTCATCACTTCTTCAAAGGTAAAGCAAAAGGTCCAGAAGAAGACCAAGAAGGCAAAGGCTCCCCCTAAGCCAGTGCCTAAAATAGCCAAGGACAAGTCCGGGGATGCTTGCTTCTTTTGCGGTGAGACTGGTCATTGGAGGCGAAACTTCAAGGCTTTCTTAAGCACGAAGAAGAGGCATACAGATGCTTCAACTATAGGTATGTTTATGATTGAGATCAATATTGCTTCTTCAAAGTCTAACCATTGGGTATTAGATACTGGTTGTGGTTCTCATATTTGTACGAATATGCAGGCACTAAGAAAGACTAGAGACTTGAAGAAAGGAGAGATGGACTTACGCGTAAGGAATGAAGTAAGTGTTACTGCATTAGCCATAGGATTTTATTTTCTTTCATTGCCCACTGGCTAGTACTAGAGCTTAATAACTGTTATTTTGTTCCCGCTCTTACGAAGATCATTATTTTCATTTCTGAATTAGATGTTGAAGGATTTTCTTTTACGTTTGAGAATAAATGTTGTTTTTTTTCACGTGATGGAATATTTTATGGTACTGGCATGATTACCAATGGTCTCTACATATTAGATGTGAATGTTGACGTACTAAATATAAATAGTAAGAAAGCTAAAACAAGTGACTTGAACGGTTCCTACTTATGGCATTGTAGACTTGGCCATATAAATAAGAATCACATTTCCAAACTCCATAAAGATGGATTATTGGATCATTTTGATTATGAATCGTTTGATACATGCGAAGCTTGTTTACCTGGTAAGATGATAAAGTCACCATTTAGTGGCAAAAGGATAAGATCCAATGAATTGCTTGAGCTCATACATACTGATGTGTGCGGCCCGATTCAATTCAAGCCAAATGAGGATACTCTTACTTTATCAACTTCACTGATGACCATTCTCGTTATGGTTATATATACTTAATGAAGTACAAGTCTGAGGCCTTTGAAAAGTTCAAGGAATTCAGAAGTGAAGTTGAGAAACAACTAGGTAAAGAAATTAAAACACTTCGATCCGATCGAGGTGGTGAATACCTAGATGGAGAGTTTCAAGATTACTTAAAAAAATGAGATTCTGCCTGAATGGACCCTCCCGGGATGCCACAGATGAATGGCATATCTGAGAGGAGGAACCACACTTTGTTAGACATGGTGCGATCCATGGTGAGCTATGCAGTTCTTTCAAAATCGTTTTTGGGGTATGCTCTCGAAACAGATCCTACGTACTTAACCGTGCTCCATCAAAGACGGTTGATTCTATGCCATACGAGGTATGGACCAAGAGGAAATCAAATTTGGCATATCTTAAGCCTTGGGGTTGTCCGACTTATGTGAAGCGGATGATGACTGACAAACAAGAAGCCAGATCTGATAAATGTTTATTTGTGGGCTATCCTAAATAAACTAGAGGATATCAGTTTTACCACCCTGGGTAACAAAAGGTGTTTGTTGCCGACTGGCCATTTCCTGGAGAAAGAGTTCAATGGGGAGAGGGCCAGTGGGAGTAAAATTGATCTTGAAGAAATTCAAGAACCACTTACGGACAACAATCAGTTGATGGAGGTAGAGCAGGCACCACCTAATGAGGTGGCGCAAGTCCCTGCTCCAAACAAAGTAGCACCTCGAAGATCCACCAGGGAACGCCATGAACTCGAAAGGTACACGGGCATATATGTTGAAATAGTGTCCTAAACCCAATCGGGTTGGACCGGATCCGATCAGGTCGGATCGTTTCTACTATTTCTTTATGTTTATACATATATTAAATGGCTTTTCTGCTGTCATCTATTTGTTCTTTTAAGGATCCAATTATGAATTGTTATATGATAACGTTCTTAGTATTAAACTGTGATAGACAAACAATGATATGCGATTATGGTTGATGAGATCTCTAATTAATTTAATAAGTTTGATACTTAATGTCTCTATGCCGATGTACTATTAAACAGGGCATTGATTGTATGAACGGGCTAGCACGTATTAGATGTCTTCTGTCTTTAAAGGCAGGGATATATCTCATCTATCATAGTGTAGAGACACTTGGACTGTGAGTGGACGTGTATTAGAGAATGCGTACGTTAGACTGACCCACTAACATTGTTAAGTGTCATATTATGTGACGGTTGTGTAATTATCCTTAGGACCGGAGTCTACATGGCATCACGGTGTGGATGGTCATGCTTTGACACTATTGAGGTTTCCATGGAGAGATCATGCGGTAGTGATTGGGTGTGATACTGAAGCATGCGGAGTATACATGTATGGTCGTCTAGGAATCGCGTACCCTAATAGCTGGGTGAATATCCGGAAGGGCCTTTTTATATGGAATGTCTTACTCTCGTGAATCTTTACAAAGTGAGAGTAAATGAGTTCCTTCGAGAGAGCATGACATCCAGAATATAAGATACGGTCGTTGATGTTTGACACTCGATGAACGACCGTATGGATATTATTACAGCGGTAGGATTGTAATTTACACGGTAACTGTTTCACAGGAAATGTAGCAGTCATTGCATTTGACTCTTCCGATGATTGGGGGTCACGGTGTGTTGCTAGACGCTATCCCGTGATCGTTAGGCATGAAGGGCATTTTTGTAATTTGCACTTTGTGTCTACGGCCAACATATTCGGAAGCCTATCGGGTCACACACATATGAACATCTAGCCGGATTAAAATGTGATTATAGTTGATAACCAAATAAGGAAAGAATTTATCTCATACTATAAATGTTATAGTGGTAAATTAATATGGTGGTATTTATTTATTATGAATAAATATAATACAAGATATTTATTATGTTGATTAATTAAATATACACAATATGTATGTGTATGTCGAAAATATATGTATATGATACACATGTATTTTGCAAATTAATTAATCATAACATTACATTAATTAAAGAATATTCCGGATGCCAAAATTTTGTATATGGGGCGCCAGTTTAAAATTTATAGGATACATTTGAATTGTGCAATTTAATTAAAAAGATTACCATAATATTGATATTAGATATTAATTGATATTTGGAAAATAGATTTATGAAAATAAGATAAATATAGTCAATATAAGATATTGATAAAATATCGGAAATATTTAATATAAGATATTGAATGTTAATGAGATAATCAATCAAAGGTATTTTCCTTATTTTGTTAGGAAACAGTTTTCTCACTCATCAATCTACTAAAAGCTAATCATAATCAGATTAGGAGCTATATGGGGCGCCTCAATGCTTTATATATTGGAGGCTAGCTCTTTTGTACAACACAATTCCAAGAGACTAATAGTTTCTTGTGCAAAATAGAGAGCTTCTTAGGAGAGATTTTGAGATAGAGAAAATGCCGGTCTAGCAACCGGGTTTTTGTAGTAGCAATCCACGATGGGATTTCGGCGGGCTGTTCGTGTGGATTTCCGGTAGAGGCCGAAAACTTAGAACTCCTCTCTTTAGACGGTCAAAGCGTCGATCTTTTAGATCAAGCAAAGTAACCACCGTCTACTAGATTATTTGTTTATTTCTTAAACGAAGTCGATCCTGGTCAAAGGAAATAATTTTTTTTGAATTCTGCTGCGTTCCCGCGTAGATTTCCTAGTAGTGGTATCGGAGAGAGCTTCGAGTTTAAGCAATAAGCATGTTAATTGCGTAGTTAATTTTATCGTTTAAATCACGTAATTAAAAGATGAAAGATTTTTTATTCGCAAAATGATACACGAAAAGACAAAAAAAGGGGAGATCGGGTGGTGCTCGGTCGATTGGCGTCAGCTGGAGGATGCTCGGTGAGTCCCTTCCTTTTGTTTTGTGTATTTTGTGATTCAATATGGTTCATAGTTATGGTTGATATCTTTTGTTTAGTTGATGTCATGTGGCTAATTAATGGTTCAAATAGTTTGGACCATTGGGATGCCAGATGGCATTATTTGGTGAATATGATTTGCCTTTAAATAATCTAGGTCATTCCAAATTTTGTTTGGAATAGGCCTAGACCCTTTTCAAAAATATCTGATTTTGGAAAAAGCTTAGGCCTAGGCCCTTTTCAAAATTTTGAATTTGGAAAGGGCCAAGGTAGATGACTTTTGGTTTAGGAAACCAAAGGCATCATTTTTTATTAGGAATAAAAAGGAAGGAAACAAAAGAGACTTAATTTTAATTTTGATTTATTTTTGGAATACTTCTAATTGATTAAAATTAAAATTGAAATCGATTAAAATTAACCGTTAATTTTATTTCGTTTAAAATCAATTAATTAATTAAATGTTAATTGGTTAATTGATTGGTTAAAATTATTTAATTGATGAAACATTAATCGATTAATAAAGACGCGAGTACTTAAATTTTGATTTATCTTTTTCATAAGATATTATTGTATGAATTAGATAGTAGATATAATATGATTATATAGACTCCGATTGATCATGGACTCGACCGATATGATAGATGTGAATGATTTAATTTTTCTTTGGATTCAAAAATTGCCCTAGGCCGTTATGAAGAACGTGACCTAGTTTTTTTTTCTACATTATCCCATTCCCGTTAACTCCCCCGTGTGCGGCGGGTGTATTTATTTTATTAGATAAAATTTATGTAACAATAATGGAGCGGAAGATGAAGGCCAAAGAAAGATGTTGGTCTCAGGGAAGGGTGAAACTATAGTCAGAGGGGGGGTGAATTACTATAGTGGAGTTTCAAAAACTTTTATCAGTTTAAAAGCTTTTGGGCAGCGGATAAGTCCCTTCCTTAATACCGATTCAAAGTAGATTATTCAATCACAGATATACCATGTAATAAGATAAAGTGCAGGAAAGTAAAATGCTGAAAGTTAATTGACACAAAGGCTTATAGTGGTTCAGGGTGGTGTAATCCTTTAATCCACTCTTCTTCGTGATGATTGGAGGAATTCACTATTGTTATCCCTGATACAATAGATAGATTGTCCTTGGCTACACAAGCTTCACAATCTTCAAGACTATCACTCCCTGACTTCAACAGCTTCAATGACTCAGTCTCTAGCACTGCTCTTTGGGAACAAATCCTTCAGCAGCTATCACAAACAACTCCTTCTTAGATGGATCTGTTTTAGTTGCTTGATTGGTGTGAATTAGATTCACAGATGTGTTGATCAATCTCAGTGCTTGATGTGGAATTGAAGTTCTGATTGCTGAGTTGATCTTTAGATTTTTCTTTTAAGTCTAGATAGAAGGATTTTCAAACTGACAAAGTTTCTTCTTGTAAATCAATCGTTGTTGTTCCTGTCTATCAATGCCTTCTATTTATAGCCTCGCATATCCTTGATTTGAATTTCAGTCCTTTGACTATTTAATGTGGGGAATAATCCTTGATTTAATTCTTGACTCCCTCTTAATTGTATTCTCCTTGATTTTAAGTGATCAGATTTTTCTTCAAAGGTTCTTCTCAAAATCCGTCCATGATTGATCCTCAATTGATTGTGCATTTAATGCTTGATCTTTTCTTGATTTACACGTTAAATAAGTGTAGATGCTATACTTAATCGGCTGATCATTTACTTGACCGTTGCTGGAGCAATTGAGTATCTTTTCTAACATAGCCGTTTGGTTCTTCCTTCACTTCTTAGTCTTTAATCAGCCGACATGCAGTTCACTCTTTCGGTTGACTGCATTCTTGTTTTCTTTGATCTTTCAGGTACTTCTTGTACTTCATTGATCCTTGATTGGGGTGAGATCAGTGTACACCATATTTAATAATGAATTCATCACTTGAATTATAACTTAGACTTATCCAAGGTCATCACATACTCCCCGGTTATAAGTCAGACTATATGTCTTCATGCCTCTTGATGACGGTCAAATTATACCCGTAAAAGTCATCAACGTTGACCTTAAATCGAGATTAATAATATGTATTTTATATTAAATCACATGTTTATATGGATTATTTAATGTTTTGTGATTTATAAAATATAATTTGGTATTTATCCATTTTTTATGGTATTTATCTGTTTTTATTTATAAATCGGTATTTATCCGTTTTTATTATATTTATCCGTTTTATTTAAATATGATTTATTTTGGGATAAATATCTATTTTGCAGATTTGGATAATTATGGAGGATAAATACAAATGGAAGAATTAAATCTCAAGATAAATCAAAGGAAATTCAAGATAAATATCGGATTAGCACGAAAAGATCGGATAAGCATGACAAAAGCCGGCAAACCACTCAAAGATGGCGCCAATGGAGGATACATTCTAGGGGGCGCATTTTATCTTTTAATTGGAGATCGGCCGAGAGTTATCTCTTATTTGTTTTGACATTTTAAAGTATATCTCTTAATTAGCTTGAACCCCTATAAATAAAGGCATGTTATACACGCCATATACACCACACTCGACCATATACACTTTTCAGTTCATAATAAAATCTTCAGTTTTTATTAGAGCAGTTTTTATGCAAGATCTGCAGTAATGTAAGTTCTTGTATTTATTTGTTCTTAGTTCTTTGTAATTAAGCCCCAATTATTGTTTATCGTTTGAGGTTGTTCGTTCTTCACCGAACGATGTAGATCTAAGGATACGATATGAGGCGATGGGGATTCCTTGTCTATAAGGATCCACACGCCCGGATCCGTTATCCGGTGACCTATAGATGACTTTGGTATGATCGACAACCGTGTTTTTAGTAGATCTATATAATTGCTTTATGAATCTCTATTTTATCCGTTACGTATGTAGAAACGCTAAGATTTAGGTTTTCGCCGCGTCAATCTAGCCACGTCTCTATGGTGTGATTGTCCACCTAGAATTTCTTATCTTAGTAGGTATTGCTACGGCTACGTTGCTCGTCTGTTTTAATTAGCGTATGATTAGGAAATACCAATATAGGGCTCCTAGGTCGGCTCATGAATTGATCTTCCGGGACTTTCAGCGAGATCTAGATTTGTTCTGTATTAGGGAATTGAGCTCACCTAGTTATACGTAAATCTTAGATTAACATGATACCTAAAAGTTAGTGTTAATGGGACGGAGACTGATGCGATCGTCTAGGAAGTACGCTTGAAAAAAGGAATGTTGCCTAGGTGAGGAATACGGTTAATATCGGCATCCCTAGTTTTGTAAGCGTGCGAGTCATATGAGATGGAGGCCGAAAAAGCGAAGTCACGTGATGTAGCATAGTGATCTAGATGGCCTAACCGGAGCTAGATCTAGTTTAGGGGATGACTCCCGTAGCCAATATAAAAGAAATACGGATCGGATTAATAGTTGTCGAGTCTAGCTTAATTATATGGAATCTCTAGATCCAAACGATAACATGATAATTGGGGAGGTTAATTACGTTGTTTATGTGTTGTGTCGAGTCGTGTCCTTTATCTTTCTTGTCCTTTGTTTGTCGTAGACCGCCTTTGTGTCCTTGACATGAATGATTGATTGTTTATATATAAATGATCCACAATTGGTTCCCTGTGGGATCGACCTTGATTCGCTATAGCTATACTACTACGATGGACCTAGTCCTCTTGCTAGTATTGGTTTATGGTGGTCAAGTATTTTAATTTCACTTGATCTACGTCATCAAGTTTTTGGCGCCGTTGCCGGGGAACCAACGGTCAATTTTATATATAAATAAATTTTTATTCATGTTAAGTTTTCTGTCTTAGAGTCTGTTTTTACGTTTTTGAGTCCCTCTGGTTGTCTGCTCTGTGTAAAAATTCCAGAATCTGGAAAAACTGGTTTTGCTCCCGGCGAGACTGCTTCTCGCCGCCAGCGAGACTGCTTCTCGCCGCCAGCGAGCCTGATTCAGTTTTCTGGAATTTCGCGTGTCTGTTTACCTCCGTATGTTTAATCCGTAGGTCTGATAGCAGCATGGGAAACCATGTTAAAATCAGTCTACGGTCCGTTTTGTTTTTCTTCTGTCTGCAGAAACCAGGGAAGCAATAATCTGAGTCAGTAATTTTTCGCGGGCACTGAGAAAATAACCCATCAACATGTGGAGCTACGAATCTATGATGGGAAAAGTGATGGAAGCAACACCTTTAAAGCACCAAGATGGCTCCGAGAAAATAAATATTAAAAGGTTCGAATTATTCGTGGTATAATGTTGAAGGCAAGGTACTACCTTTTTTTTGCTTATGTTTTACTATCTTTTGGTTTTTTGAACATAAGTTAGTCTTTACATGAACCCGGGTATGAATCTTAGCCCGGAGTTGGTTTGTAAGATTAATTTTATTAGTGTGGAAGGTTCTCCCCCAAATCGTCCCATCTGTAGAGGTGTAGGGAAACATGTAGTCGTTGAAAGGAAGCGAGTGAATAAAGAGTTCCTCGTAGTTCTATCAAAATCTCATTGTCCTATGCATGAGATTGCTTCTAGTGGCCATGGGAGCAATAATTTGTGTAGTTAAGCATTCACAATCTAAAGAAGACGTTGAGTTTTGAAAGAGCATAATGAAGCAGCATTATAGAGGATGTGATTAAATGGGTCCCTTGGACTAAACCTCCTTAGAATTCACTAGTTCCTAAAACGAGAGCCGAGGTAAGAGCTTCGTATAAATGGCATGGATAGATGTCGTTTCCTAGGTCTCACAACCAAGGGAAGGGTATTAATCCGCAAAAGCAACGAGCCCACCTCATATAGTGCTCAAGGGGTCAATATCTGGCGATCCAAGAAGGATGACTGACAAGGATGCTTTTTGGAAAGTCGAGCTGAGGACTTTAAACTCAGAACTACTTCTTTAAAACCCTTAGGATTTCTTTTTAGGATTTTAGGTTTTGTTTTCGTTGAGTCAAATAAGAGTAACGTGACATATGTTGAGTTTTTTTATTTTGCCGTGTTCCGATGGCCATAAGGCTAAGGATGTGCAAAACTTTTTTACTCAATATAGGCCACGTGAATTAGAGTTTCTTAGGAGAGTCGAGAAATTGCTAAAGAAAAGGAAATTTAGCAATCAACCTTAAGATGGAAGCATTAAGAGAGCTTGAGAATTACTGAAAATGTAATAGAGAATGATTGGTGCGAACAAGAACAATTTTGGTCAACTTCCAAAACTTTTTAGAATGGCGATCCGAGTGAAAATCCAAAGTTGTGTGCAATGCGTTCTGCAACTATCCTTATCCTTTCCTTTGTACCTTTTCACCTTTCAACCTTTCTATTCTCTCACCATTCTGCCTCACAGTTCACATTTCTAACCATTCTTTCATCCCCTCTCTTTCTTTCCATCTATTTCACTCTCCCACCCTCACCCTCACAGTTTCTTACCCACCCTTTGTCTTTTCTCACCATCCTTATGTATATCTTTCTCTATACCCGACACACTCTAAACCTCCATTTTGGTTCCAAAATACCTTTGTGTTGCGGAATTAGAAATATTGCTAAGTTTTAATGATTATCTTTAATCATTTTGGTTTTCATGATCATAGCTGGGGTACGTGTAGCCCTAACCCTAGCTATATTTTATAAGTTTTTGGTTTGATCAAAATACAACTTCTCTTTCTACCGGAAGATTTTAAATTTCACACTTTTTCTGAACCTTCCGTCATATATATGATGAGTTTTGTTCTAAGCACTCACACCGATCCAACCTTGTTGATGACGGTTATGACTTTTACGTGATACATTGAGTTATTAGTAATTTCGAGGAGAAGCTACATCTCCCTAAGTTGATGATATCCAATCCAAACGTGAAGCGTCTGCGCCGAGTTTCTGATCCTATCTTTTACCAATAGGTCACATTGAATCTGTTAAACCTTACCGAGTGTCTCTTTTCCGCTGGATTAAAAACCTTATCAATCCGGTAGACCTCGTGTTTTCGCACATGGGGTAATGCTTTTTGATCTTTGTCTTCTCCACCCAGTTTTAAGAATATTTTTGTGATGGAGGATTTCGATGAAGACTATAATCTTTTGTTGATTGTTTATATTTCTTTCTATTTAGTGTTTTTCTTTTTGCGTCTGAACGAGTAGTTTTAACTCTTTGGTTTTCCTTGTCATTGGTTGTATGGAATAAAGTGGCTTAATTTTTTTTTGGATATTTTATATCTAATTACTGCCACATTATTTTATACGTTCCATTGACATGTTATTAACAGTTTCGTGGAGTTTCTATTTGGTTTGCTTAAGCAGGTTTGCTCTTGCAACTCCACGACGTGCTTGGATAAATCCTATGTTCTGCATCTACTTGAGAGCCGTTTCCAGAGCTAAGTCTTTTTCTTAAATTCTCATTTTTATTTGTCATTGGGGACAATGCCAAGTTTAAGTGGGGGGTAGGAGACTTAGCCATGATGCTATAATTGAAAATTGAAGAAACGGTGAAAAAATTGAATAAATACCATATTATTTATCTCGTACCCTTAGAATTGTGAGTTCCTAGCTAAGAATTGATAGGAAAGGAACCAAGTTGCATGAGTACGTGATCATTTTATACTTATGTGAATGTAAATTTAAGGATATTCATGCCGATTGTTGCAAGTAGTTATTTATTATTCGATTACTCAATCTTTGAATCGAGTTTATCGCACGAATTATAATAACTGAAGAATTATGTGTACATTGCGTAGATGATTGGTTATGCAGACCTAGAGTCGATATTTATCTGCTGATGTATTCTTATCTTCTAGCCATCAAAGCGGAGTAATAAGCTTGAGAATTATCTGTGTTTTGACAATAAGTTAAACACTGGGCTTGTAGTAACATTACCAAAGTAGCCTCGCGCTTGTGGTAATATTCAATGCTATTGACTCATCTGTGAGAGGGGGATTCTTGCAATGCATAATTTACTTTTAAAGCAAGTTTCTTTCTTGAGATTTGTTAATGCTTGAAACTATGAAAATGTGAAAAAATTCAACTTTTTAAGAGGCTTCGAGTATTTTTTCTCGGTCTCCAAGTCCAAAAAACCTTCTGGATGACGCTCTTGCTTATTGCACCATGTCTTTACCCATTGCGAGGCTTAAGAAGTGGGAATGCTGATGTTGGTAGGTTGAGACTGCGAAGTTAGCATAAACATTAATCTTGCCATGAATAGATAAAATCAAATGCACATGCACACATCACTTCGATTCATAGAGAGTAATGAATAATGGATATCTTATGAGCATGACTGGTATGAGTTGACTCGAGTTTCTCGCGTAAGTATGATTTGACCATGTCAATTGTTTTCTTGGGGAATAACTTATTGATGCTTTGTTCGGGACGATCAAAGTCTAAGTGGGGGTAGTTGATGACGGTCAAATTATACCCGTAAAAGTCATCAACGTTGACCTTAAATCGAGATTAATAATATGTATTTTATATTAAATCACATGTTTATATGGATTATTTACTTTTTGTGATTTATAAAATATAATTTGGTATTTATCCATTTTTATGGTATTTATCTCGTTTTTATTTATAAATCGGTATTTATCCGTTTTTATTATATTTATCCGTTTTATTTAAATATGATTTATTTTGGGATAAATATCTATTTTGCGATTTGGATAATTATGGAGGATAAATACAAATGGAAGAATTAAATCTCAAGATAAATCAAAGGAAATTCAAGATAAATATCGGATTAGCACGAAAAGATCGGATAAGCATGACAAAAGCCGGCAAACCACTCAAAGATGGCGCCAATGGAGGATACATTCTAGGGGGGCGCATTTTATCTTTTAATTGGAGATCGGCCGAGAGTTATCTCTTATTTGTTTTGACATTTTAAAGTATATCTCTTAATTAGCTTGAACCCCTATAAATAAAGGCATGTTATACACGCCATATACACCACACTCGACCATATACACTTTTCGCTCATAATAAAATCTTCGCTTTTATTAGACCGCTTTTATGCAAGATCTCGCATAGTAATGTAAGTTCTTGTATTTATTTGTTCTTAGTTCTTTGTAATTAAGCCCCAATTATTGTTTATCGTTTGAGGTTGTTCGTTCTTCACCGAACGATGTAGATCTAAGGATACGATATGAGGCGAGTGGGGATTCCTTGTCTATAAGGATCCACACGCCCGATCCGTTATCCGGTGACCTATAGATGACTTTGGTATGATCGACAACCGTGTTTTTAGTAGATCTATATAATTGCTTTATGAATCTCTATTTTATCCGTTACGTATGTAGAAACGCTAAGATTTAGGTTTTCGCCGCGTCAATCTAGCCATGTCTCTATGGTGTGATTGTCCACCTAGAATTTCTTATCTTAGTAGGTATGGCTACGGCTACGTTGCTCGTCTGTTTTAATTAGCGTATGATTAGGAAATACCAATATAGGGCTCCTAGGTCGGCTCATGAATTGATCTTCCGGGACTTTCGGCGAGATCTAGATCCGTTCGTATTGGTATTAGAATTGAGCTCACCTAGTTATACGTAAATCGTAGATTAACATGATACCTAAAAGTTAGTGTTAATGGGACGGAGACTGATGCGATCGTCTAGGAAGTACGCCTGAAAAAAGGAATGTTGCCTAGGTGAGGAATACGGTTAATATCGGCATCCCTAGTTTTGTAAGCGTGCGAGTCATATGAGATGGAGGCCGAAAAAGTGAAGTCACGTGATGTAGCATAGTGATCTAGATGGCCTAACCGGAGCTAGATCTAGTTTAGGGGATGACTCCCGTAGCCAATATAAAAGAAATACGGATCGGATTAATAGTTGTCGAGTCTAGCTTAATTATATGGAATCTCTAGATCCAAACGATAACATGATAATTGGGGAGGTTAATTACGTTGTTTATGTGTTGTGTCGAGTCGTGTCCTTTATCTTTCTTGTCCTTTGTTGGTCGTAGACCGCCTTTGTGTCCTTGACATGAATGATTGATTGTTTATATATATATGATCCACCATTGGTTCCCTGTGGGATCGACCTTGATTCGCTATAGCTATACTACGATGGACCTAGTCCTCTTGCTAGTATTGGTTTATGGTGGTCAAGTATTTTAATTTCACTTGATCTACGTCATCACCTCTCTGCTGGCACTTGGCTGTCTTTACTCTGCCGGATCACTGGTTTACTCAGCCGTCCTACCATCTAGTACAATACTTGTCTGACTCAAATTATACAACATGTTAGACTCTGAGTAAAGACTTATACAGAGATTTCTAACTTATTTCAGGCTTGCTATAACTACTAGTATGGCCATCATGAAAACATAATAAAATGTTCCTAACAATTTCCCCCTTTTTGATGATTCCAAAACCCTCATAAGCCTAAATATAAGTATGCAAATTTTCAACACAATGACAGAATAAAACTCAAAAATTTTATTCATCCATTCAAGGGCAATAAGGTATTGCATTTTTTGTTCAATAATATTTCAAAGGCATAAAATAAATCCAACTAGGTTAATTAAAGGCTACTTCTTCTTTTCTTCAAACCTGATCCCCTTGCCTTTGATGCCCTTGCCCTTGTCTGTTAGGCTGTCCTTCCTGCCCTTGTCTGTTGGGCTGTCCTCCCTATGAGCTTTCAGGCTTGCTGCTTCCTTCCCCCTTTTTGGCAACACCAAGCATTTTCTCCAAATTTTTGTTGTCTGCATCAGATATTTGGATTGGACCAAAATTTTCCTCTAGGATTTTGTTGGTGGCCCCTATCACATTGAGTAGTGTGTTGAGTTGCTCTCCTGAGTACTCTTTGATTTCATCCAAGTGTCGGATTTGCTCAGTATGCACATTCAATGTGTCCACCAGAGGTTTAAAGCTTTCCTCAACTTTGTCAGCCAGATGGTCCAGGTTTGTTTGGACATGATGGGGAATGAGAAACTATAGGTTGCAGAGTAGATTTCCTTGTCTCCATTACCTCATCTTGAAATTTTAAGTGACTGATGAGGGCCTCAATTTTGTGGTTCATGGAGGTCTCATAACTTCTTAGGGTAATTTTGATATTTTGCCTGCTCATGTACTTCCTCTCCATGTCCATAATGAGTGGGTTGATATCTAGATTGAAAGTTCTGTCTGGATCCTCGTCTTCTTGTGCTGATGCATCAACCTCCTCTTCTTCAGTTTCTGTATGAGCATATGCATCACCCTGCTCTTCCTCCTCCTTTTCTTTTGCTTATTCTTCTTCTTCTTTTTCTTTCTCTTCTTCATCTTTTTCTTTCTCTTCTTCAACAATCTCATGATCAGAGAGAGATTGTTGAGGGTCACTTGGTTCTCCTAGTCCTTGTGAGGACTGTCCTGCTTCTCCATGTGCTGGAGACTTAACTTCTTCTGTTGTTGTTTCCCCTTGATCAATACTGGGGGTGTTGACAAGTTCAGCAGAGTGAGTTTGATCAGCTGGCTCACTCGACTGCTTGTCAACGTTGCTAATTCTCCTTAGAATCACTTCCTGGAGCGTCAGATCATCATCAAAAAGGTCCATCTGTAGTTGATAATCTTCAAATTGCCCTACTTTCGGCTTTTATGTATCTTCCTCATCTGCTTCATACTCAGTGCTTTCTTCCTCTTCCTCAATCTCTTCTTCCTTAGATGGGGTAAGATAATACCCTTCCTCACCTTCTTACATATAGGTGATTTCCTCTTATTTCTCTTCCTCAGTTGCTGTATCGTCACTAATCACAAGATGGTTATTCTTGTTGATGGGTAGAATCTCTTGTTTTTTTTGTGCCTTTTCGGATCTGGTTCTCCTCCCAACTCTAGATCTACTGCTTTCAGGTGCTTTTCTCTTGCTTCCAACTGATGGTTGTGGTTTCGGGAGGCCTTCACATAGGTAAACATTACCTTGGCCTTGTGCAGTGGATGCACATAGATGGGTTTCACTTTCATTTGATTGAATAGATGTTGAAGTGGTATCCCATATGATTTTATTTCCCGAAATCACCTTTCTTTTGCAGATTCTTGCTTGGTGCCGTAATTGCTAGATCCATTTCCTTTTGGATTTGAGCCTTTAATCTGTTGAATTTAAACTGTGACTAGTTGAAAGAAATCCCTTGATAGACAATAGCAATCAACTTGACATTGAGCTCAGTCAAGTTCTCCATGGAGCCCTTCTTCCCTTCAATGTTTCTGGTGATTACCGAGGTAAACTCGGAAAAGGGACGTTTGAGTGTTGTTCTAGGGAGATTGTATTTCTTGCTATGCCTGCTAGGGTTCTTGGCGCTTTCGGTCCAAAAGGCATTAATGTCGATCTGCATCGTCTTCACATCCACGGGACCAATGTTGGATAGGTTCTATAATCTGTTGAGGAGTCCAGGGGTGATAACCACTTCTTTGCCGAAAATTGTGCTTACCATGTAGTCTGGGTCACTTTTCTTCGTACTGGGAACAAACTTTGCATTTTTCCAGAATGTGATCAAGGCCTCATAGAAAATACCAGTGATTGAGGGATTCAAGAAGCTCATCAACCCCAGATGGTTGCAGCCATCAACCAATCTTTGGGCTTGCGCATCGCTTCCACAGAAGGATCGATCGATAATGTTCGGCCCGAAAAACGACCCAAAAATGATCAATTTTTCATAAATTTTTGTGTGGTAGATATTGAAGAGGATGAGGCCATTGCTTTAATAAGGTTGAGAATTCGAAAAGCTTGGATTTTGCAGAGAGTTAGGGTTTATCAATTTCAAATAGCATATAGAAACTTTCTGAAAATCACTAAGTGTGACTTATATATGATACTATGGGTAGTGTGAACGTGATTGAATATGGAAGGATTTGATGGTGTAATAGCGTGATTTTGTGTATATACATCACGGTATTTGAGTGTAGTGGGGGAGTGGATTGAGGTATGTAATGATAAATCCCTGGAATCGAGGCATTTTCATCATACCTTGATGCAAAAATAACTTCCACGATTTGCATTATAATATCCACGTGTGTAATTCTCCATAAAATTATTCTCCATTAATCAACTGATTTTGAACATGCATAAAGTTGATTGTGTTCACACTTCACTCTGTTGTTTTCCTCAAGATGTTTGTCGGTGGAGTGACATGGCTGATCACTATATCGGTATAGTGACACCTTTACTGAGCTGCTGTATAAAAATGTTCCTAACATAGCAGTGAAGTTAACTTCGCTGGGTACCAGTGCCTTACCTGCCAAATGAGCTCACCCAAAGTGGCAAAGGTTCAGTCAGCTGGTGAAGCTACTTAGCCGATTACTCCAGTTAGCTGCTTCTTATAACATAATCAATTTCTATCATTCCCAACTCAGTTCTCAACATTGGTAAATCTTTCATGACTGAGTGGTTTCATGAAAATATCAGCCAATTGATCTTCAGTTGGTATGTATCTTAGAATGACATCTCTTTTTTCCACACGATCTCTAATAAAATGATGTCTTACATCAATATGCTTCGCTCTTGAATGTAATACTGGATTCTCTATTGTCTTTTCCCCATTCCATAGTACCTTAGCTGCTCTTTTATATATAATACTTGTGCACAGCAGCTGCCCGCGCTACTCTATATTCTGCTTCAGCTATTGATGTGGATATAGAGTTTTGCTTTTTTCTAAACCATGATACTAGTCTGCTGCCTAGCATTTGACAAGTTCCACATGTGATTTTTCTATCTATCTTGCATCCAACATAGTCTGAGTCTGAATATGATATCAGTTTGAATCCTCTATCTTTTGGATACCAAATTCCCACATTGATGGTGCTCTTCAGGTATTTGATGATTCTCTTAGCTGCTAGTAGGTGAGATTTCTTTGGTTGAGCTTGGAATCTTGCACAGACTCCTACTGCAAATGCTATATCAGGTCTGCTTGCAGTTAGATAGAGTAGAGATCCAATGATCCTTCTATATAGCTTTTGATCAACATCTTTTCAAGTTTCATCTTTTCCAAGACTGACTCTTGCACACATTGGTGTATCTGATGTGCCACTTGTATCCATACCATACTTGTGTATCAAGTCTTTTGTATACTTGGCTTGATTGATAAAGATGCCATCCTTCATTTGTTTCACTTGTAGACCAAGGAAGTAATTAAGCTATCCCATCATACTCATTTGAAATTTCTTTTCATCAAATTTGCAAAATTTTCACATAGCTTTTCATCTTCTGATCCAAAGATGATATCATCAACATAGATCTGAACTAACAAAGTGCTTGTTCCATCTTCTAACTTGAAAAGAGTCTTGTCAATAGTTCCTTTGTTGAAGCCTTTGTTGATTAGGAATTGTGATAATGTCTCATACCAGGCTCTAGGTGCCTGTTTGAGTCCATAGAGTGCCTTTTTGAGTTTGTACACTTTATCTTCCTTTCCTTTAAGTTGGAAACCAGGGGGTTGTTCCACATAGACTTCTTCTTCTAGGAGTCCATTTAGAAATGCACTCTTGACATCCATTTGATATACTTTGAAGTCTTTGTGTGCTGCAAAAGCTAGAAAGAGTCTGATTGCTTCCAATCTTGCTACTAGTGCAAATGTTTCATCATAGTCTATTTCTTCTGCTTGAGAATAGCCTTTTGCAACTAGCCTTGCTTTATTTCTGGCAACTGTTCCTTGTTCATCCATCTTGTTTCTGAATACCCATTTTGTTCCAATGATGTTGGCTATGTCTGGTCTATCAACAAGGTCCCAGACTTTATTTCTCTCAAATTCATTGAGCTCTTCTTGCATAGCTGTGATCCAATCAGCATCTTGAATTTCATCATCTATAGTTTTGGGTTCCACCCGTGATTGGAAACAAGTTAGCATACTTTCCAGTTGTCTTCTGGTTCTAACTCCTGTATGAATGTCTCCAATGACTTGTTCTTCAGGATGATCTCTCAGCCAATTCAGGTCAGGTTGAAGTTGCCCCTGATTTGGTTCTTCTACAACTTCAGTTTGTCCATCAACTTCATGCTCATGTGTTGGTGCTTGTTGTGTTGTATTGAATGGAGTGTCATCTTGATTGCCAAAGGTGTGGTCCAGAATGGTAGCTGGCACTATTGTGTTCATGTAGACTTGTTTTTGAACAATTTCTCCTTCATGATCTTGTTGGCTTTCACCATTTGTGTTAGGTTCATAAAAAACCACATGGATTGATTCTTCAATCACCAAAGTTCTTTTGTTGAGTACTCTGAAGGCTTTTCTTGTGTCTGAGTATCCCATAAAGATTGCTTCATCAATTTTTTTGTCAAAAGTATGCAATTGATTCCTGTTCAAAACAAAACGTTTTGATCAAAACATATGCAAATGTGAAATGTTAGGCTTTCTTCCATTCCAAATTTCATATGGTGTTTTTCCATGATGTCTGTTGATGATTGATCTGTTTTGAGTATAGCATGCTGTATTTTCTGCTTCAGCCCAAAATCTCTTTGTTAAGCATGCTTCTGCAATCATTGTTCTAACTGCTTCCTTGAGTGTCATGTTTCTTCTTTCTACTACACCATTCTGTTGTGGAGTCCTAGCTACAGATAGTTGATGTAGAACTCCATTCTCTTCACAGTAGGTTCTTGTTACTTCATTTAAGAATTATGTGCCTCTGTCTGATCTTATCTTGATAATCTTTAGTTCCTTTACATTTTGTATCCTTCTTAGCAGGTCTGGTAGCTTTTTGAGTGTCTCTCTTTTCTTGTTCATGAATATGGTCCATGTGAATTTCAAAAAGTCATCCACCACCCTAGAGTATTCTTCTTTCCACTTACACTTACTGGTGTGACTGGTCCAAAAAGATCCATATGCAAAAGATGTAAGATTCTTGTAGTAGATTGATAGGGCTTTGACATGAAAAAGCTTTTGATCTACTTCCCTTTTTGACATGCATCACAAAGACTTTCCTTTCTGAATGTGATATCTGGAAGGCCTTCAACTAGCTTGTTCTTTGATAGTAAATTGATAGTTTTCAAGTTGAGATGATTCAATCTTCTATGCCAAATCTAGCTGGTTGATTGTTTATTTTTGACAAACAAACATGTTTCTGCTTTTGCTGTTTTCCAATCTACCATGTACATGTTGTCTTCTCTTCTTACTGCAAGTACAACTTTATTGGTTTGGCTGTGGATCACTTTGCATCCTTCTTTATTGAAGTGCACGTTGTAGCCTTTGTCACAGAATTGACTGATACTCAGAATGTTGAAATTTAGTCCTTTAACATAAGCCACATTTTGAATCTTCAAGTTGTTTTTGATCATTATGCCTTCCCCTTAATTTTGCCTCGGTTTTCTTTGCCTCCAAATGTTACTTTGGGACCTTCAAAAGCTTTAAAGTCAGTCAGCCAATCTTTGTTCCCTATCGTGTGTCTAGAACATCCACTATCTATGTACCGACCACCTACAAAACAAATTAAGTATGTTTAGGTACCCAACACTTTTTGGGTCCATACCTGTTAGCAGTCATGCCTTATACTCCAAGTGTATATCCAAAGGATTTTCTTCTTGGATAGTTGAAGTCATCAACTACATATGTATAAGGCATGGCATAATAACATTTAGTATTTCTACTAGAGGTATTCTGATAATTTTCTCTACTTTTTGGTGCATTTGCATCTTTTTTCACTCTCCAGTATGCATGAGGAAACTAATTTTCATTTTGCTTCTTGTATCCAGGAATATGCCTTGGTTGGATTTTCCTAAACACATGTTGCATAGCATGAAATGGTTTCTTCTTGTATTTTGCGGTGCAACATTCCAATCATCCTCTGAAGGGTAAAGTCTTCCCTTACTTTCAGTAGATTTTTGCCTTTAATTGGTTGGTTTGATGATTTTATCTGCTATTTCACTACACTAGGTTTTGACTTCACCGGTTCAGGTTGAGTGGTTGAAACTATGGTTTGTCCTTTTCTAAATTTAGATCCAGTCTTAGTCCTTGATTCAGAATTGTCTTGGCCATTGTTTCTATTCTCATCCTGGCAATTGTAGCCAAGACCTGATCTGATCCAAACCTTTTTGGGGGTTTGTAAGCTGGTGCATTTAGTGGTGCAGTGGTGCTCTTAGCTGGGGGAATTTTCTCAGCTGGTCTGTCAGCATTGGATGAATGATTGTCTGCTGCTTGTTGATCGGTTGAGTGTACTTCCTTACCAGTTAATTCAGCTTTCATTTTATCCAGTTCTTCTTTTAATATTTTATTCTCCTTTCTCAGATTCTCACATTCTTGTTCCAGAATCTCATGATTTGTTTGAATCTTTTCAAATTTACTCATAAGATTTTGAATGAGATTTGCAGAATCTAAGGGGAGACTAGAAGATTGTGCAGTGTTAGATGTGGATGCACTTGATCATGAGTATGAGCTAGATGTAACCTCTGTTTCATCAGTTTCCTTAGCCGTGAGACATAAATATGCTTTATCAATGTCTGAGAAGTCAACTCCATCCTTATCTGAATCATTATCAGATGATTCTTCAATCTTTTCACTACTGGTTTCAGATTTGAGTGCCTTATTGCTCTTTCTCTTTTCAGTTGTTTTGTACTTCTTCTTTTCCTCATCTTTGTATTTTTCTTCAGGACAATCTACCTTGAAGTGACCTTTCTTCTTGCAATTGAAGCATCTGTATTCATCATCATTTTTCTTCATGTCTTTTCTTGAGCTTGACTTCTTGTTCGATGATGAACTATCTTTGAATTGCTTCTTCTTGCTAAATCTGTCAAAACATTTGATTAGTAAAGCAATCTGTTCTTTAAGCTCTCGTGTCTCTGTGATTCTTAGATCAGCCATTTTGCTTTGCTGGGGTGCAACAAGTGCACTGGCTTTGTGTGCCTCTGTTGGTGTACTGCCTTCGCCGTTTAACTCAAATTAATGAGCCTTTAATTGAGACATCAGAGTTAAAGTATCAGTATTTACAAGATTTATTGTTCCTCTGAGTACTGATGTGATGATCTTCCATCTCTCAGGTAGACCTCTCAATATTTTGAGGCACACTTCTTTCTGTGGATATGTATGTCCAAGTTGTTGCAGTTCACTGATGATGCTTGGAAATCTATTATCCAATTGATCAATGGATTCACCGGTCTTCATTTTGAAGTTCTCAAATTTTTGTTTTGCAACACATAATTTGTTTTCTTTAACTGCTTCTCATCCTTCATTGATCAGTGCTAATTTGTCCCACATCTCCTTTGTTGTTTTGCAATCTTTGATTCTAATGAACATATTGTTGTCCAAAGTCTTCAAGATCATGTCTTTTGCAACAAAGTCGAGATTTGCTCTTCTCCTGTCATCCTTGGTCCAGACTTTCTTGAGTTTGTCTATTTCATTTGCATGATCTACCCTTGTGGCTATCACAATTGTGATCTTTATTAGACCATCATTGATTACATCAAGCATCTCCTCATGAGTTGTGATAGAAAAATACTTAACCGCTAACTTTTACCGACAAAGTATCGGGTCAACGGGAGTATAGTGGACACAAGGTCGAATCCACAGGGAGTAATGTTTAAGTACCAAAGCTGACGTCAAACTTAGTTCAGGTCAAAATATGGTGGGAGGATATTATACTAATGCAGAAATAAAGATTATACTGACGAGTTTACTTCTAGGTATTAAAAGGTATAGCCGAACTATAATCCCACGAGCTACTTGTACCCTTTAGGAAGGACTTGACAGGGAGCGTGTCTTAACCGACCTACCTATCCAATGTAGTTTAACGACATCCACAGGTGCCAACTCCAAATTCTAGTGATTAGACTGAACAACTCGATCTAACCACCCTATGTGAAGCTAACCGACTCTCCCTTTAGAAAACCGATTATCCTAACATGATTAAGCTTTAGAGCTGCTCGAACAACGATGACAAACCTCTATATTGGAAATAGACCTAACAACTAGGCCGAATCTATGCAACCATCCTAAAACCCCTTATCCCACATCTCACCGCAAAATGCATCTATAAGTTCGATGTGTGTGATAGTGAACCAGGTGATCAATCTAATTCAAAGATGTTAAAATAAGTTTCAGGACGTGGATTAATCGTTTAAACATTCAATTATGCACTACACCAATCCCTGTCTCATCCCCCTTAGGGTTTTCGCTCGCTTTCACATAATTCGACTACACATAGAATTAGCTACTCATGATTATGCTATTAAACGAAATAAGAATTGGAATCAAACTCAAGAGAATAAATAAAAGAGAAGTCATTACCATATAACTTGCGGAAAATCTGACCTAGAAAATATGAAGAAATAATTGCACCAAAAATCGAAGCTTTAGAACGTGAAAGGTAAATCTAAGCTATAAAAAGTGTTTAGAATCAAAGGAGGTTATCTAGGGGATCAAAGGATTGAAGGGTGATCAAATTATACTAAAATCGCACCAAAATCGCCTAAGAAGAGTCTAAAGTCGGCCAAGAATATGTAGGGGCTGAATGAGCTGCATATTTATAGTGTAGGTCAAAAATCGCAAACGATCGCATATTTGCCTTGAGGGACAAACGCCCGTCCGCGTATCCCGGACGCCGGTTTGGACGAATGAGCTTTTTGGTTGGTGTTTGAACCCATCCAAACGCCGGTTTGGGGGTTGACATGTTTTGGGTAGATATAGACCGTTTCGAGAGTAATATCGAGAGTTATACACGAAAGTTGACTAAGACATTCAAAACCACACCAATTCCTCCGATTTTTCTATATGCATTAACAAACAACTCCAACCTTAACATCATACTTTTACTTACTCAAACCATCCTTCCTTGACTTCAAACTTTATTCAACTTTCTCTCATTTTCTTCCAATTTCTTTCTTTTTCATTCTTTTCTTTTCAATTTCAATTTATTCTTTTTTCTTTCATTTTTTTTTCAAAATATCTCGAACCACAAGCCTCACAACAGATTTCTCGAGCTCCTCCCCTTCATTATACTCTCTCGTATTAACCAACTCCTCTCAAGATACGCACCATCTCCCACCCCACACTTGCTTCAGCAAGTGTGTCTAAATCAACGACTAAGTCCACTCGTAGGGTGATCAAAGGAAACGTGACAAAAAATATAGCTCAAGGTTAAGGTAATACAGGCTGAGTAACCGAAATGGCTCATTTCGGACGGTGGTCAAACCGTCCTTTCAAGGCTTAGAGGGGTTACGAGAGTAAAATGTTGGGATCTTGGCTTATTTGGCTCTGGCTAGGTCAAAGAAGCGCCATGACTCTCATCCCGTATCCGGCCTAGGTAAACCTTTCTATTTCGCCTCGAAACTAGTGGTATAAGTGTGTATAGCAACCAAACTAGGTATAACCAAGGTCTACGTGCATTAAAAAGGGTTCGTATCGTGACAAAATAAAATCGCCCTGCACACATTACTCGACTAGTAATACATCTACCAAATCCATCATGAGCAACATGCATATAACGCGGTGTTAAAACCGTGAAAAGTTTTAAAATTTTAAGCCACAAATTGACTCGAATATGGACGCTAACTAAGCATATCACAAGTATCGGCATATTTATCAATTAAAAAAAAATCTAAGTTGTATCCACCCCCCACTTCGAATGAAACACTGTCCTCAGTGTGTGAATGAGATAGAAAAGAAAGACTTAGCTTTTAACCCGGTAGAAGGGTGCTATCGAACCCGTAACGGCCTCGTGTAAGCGCCACCGGGACATGGTCCGCGTGCCAACATATATAATAGGGAATAGGAATAAGGCCCCGTCACGTCAGAAAACTCGATAGGCAGTATGTATCACGTAACAAAGATCGCTATAGATGGAAGAATAACCCAAACGGGGAGAACCACAGAACATCTAAGCATAATATGTGGCCACAGAGGCACAATCATCAAGTTGTCACGTAGTCACACATCATCAAGGCAAGAACAAGTAGCACATACTCATATACTCCTAGATTCCATATCATCCAAAACAGTGTTATTATGGCAGGGTTGCCTCCCCACAAGCGCCTTTGTTTTACGTCGTTGGCTCGACCAAGTGACTCTAAACGGACTCAATCCACAAATGACTCAAAGCAACAATTCAAGCCTTTCAATTAAGCCAAGTAGTATCAAAAATCATCAACCAAAATCCAAACTCAAGAAGACCAATAGCTTATGAAAAAAGAACAATGCGAGACCCATAGAAATCGAATTTTCTAGAAACTTACCCTCTCGTGGCTCTCGATGCTACCTCCTCCCAACCGGAGAATTTCTTTTTGTTTGCCTTTCGCTCCATCTTCTTTTTAAAATCCGCATCAGGTGGATGTGGTCTCTTTCTCACACCTATTTGAGCCATATGCACCGGTGGTGGTAAAACTCGACTTCATAGAACTCATCATCACAAGGTGGATGAGTGAAGTAATCTGGGACGGATGTATTAGGGACCACTAGGCCATCCGGTGGCTTAAATATAGGTGGCTGATCAACTTGATCTTGATTCATAGGTGAGCTTGACGGTAGAATGAGCGATCGCAACTCCTCCTTAGTCTCGATCTCCACATGATCAACGACCATAATCTAATCTACCTCACACTCTTTCAAGTCATAATTTTGTTTATCCTCGGAAAGCGGTGTACTTGGTAAAAGTTGCACCTCTTCCATCTCCAAATCTTGTGGTTCCTCTTCATCCCAAAGTGTTTCAATACCAAAGAATTCTTGCTCACTCATAACGATGGTCGGTACCACCGCACATTCCACCACGGTATCGTCATTTTTCATCTCAAGGGGTGGAAGTGTAGTAGGTAGAAAGTGAAACATGCCATCATTAAAATTCACAATAGGAGGAGATGGTAATATGGGCGATCCTAACTCAATCCCTTGCTCTGACACCTCATCATAGTAGAGTAAATCCTCAACCTCACTTCCCACCTTAACTTATTCAGTGCCAACCTCATCAGCCATAACCAATCCTATTGCACATGCCTGCTCTTTCTACTCGAGCCCCATAATTTCAATCAACTGCCCTGCCCGGTCTTGAAGGTTTCTGATGGCGGAGTCTGTACTTATCTTGAACTCTTGCATGTCCTGCAGTCGCTCCTGCAGGCTCTGGTTCAGTCGCTCTAGTAGCTCCATTTGACTGTCGGTGAGACTCTCTTGTGGCACGGGAGCAAACTGATCTTATTGACTTTGATTCATCGGAGGCGGGTAGCCGGCTTCTTGCCAAGATGGATTCTGATCAAACGGCTGAATCTGTGCAAAGTTGTCAACATGTCCAGCGTGGGAACCAAAATCATGATAAGCACAGGGGTTCTGATAACCCTCATATTGTTGTGGCTCATTACTCGAATAACCATAATTCTGATCCTGGTATGCACTAGGGCATTGATAAGCCCAAGAATCTTGGTTACTCTGTTGTTGATACTGAGGCTGAGGCACATACTGTTGTTGATAATATTGTTCAGCTGCATGTGGTTGGTAGGGGAATTGTTGTTCAGGTGAGTAGTATTGATTGGGAAATCCATCCATTTAGGCTCAAACTACAAGATCTTAGGAAACAATAACAACACACTCACGGTATCTCGTCACCACCGCCAGAACAAATGGTCGTGTGGCTCTTCAGCTGTAAAAGCGGAAACAACAAGAAAACACAGTAAAAACGACCTAAGCCCAAGCTTTCGGTCAACTTACAAGATATTAGATGTTACTCCCCGGCAACGGCGCCAAAATTCTTGATAGCAAAATACTTAACCGCTAACTTTTACCGACAGAGTATCGGGTCAACGGGAGTATAGTGGTCACAAGGTTGAATCCACAGAGAGTAATGTCTAAGTACCAAAGCTGACTTCGAACTTAGTTCAGGTCAAAATATGGTGGGAGGATATTAACTAATGCAGAAATAAAGATTATACTGACGAGTTTACTTCTAGGTATTAAAAGGTATAGCCGAACTATGATCCCATGAGCTACTTTTACCCCTTAGGAAGGACATGACATGGAGCGTGTCTTAACCTACCTACCTATCCAATATAGTTTAACGACATCCACGGGTGCCAACTCCTAATTCTAGTGATTAGACCGAACAACTCGATCTAACCACCATATGTGAAGCTAACCGACTCTCCCTTTTGAAAACCGATTATCCTAACATGATTAAGCTTTAGAGCTGCTCGAACAACGATGACAAACCTCTATAGTGGAAATAGACCTAACAACTAGACCGAATCTATGCAACCATCCTAACCCCTTATCCCACATCTCACCGCAAAATGCATCTATAAGTTCGATGTGTGTGACAGTGAACCAGGTGATCAATCTAATTCAAAGATGTTAAAATAATTTTTAGGACGTGGATTAATCGTTTAAACATTCAATTATGCACTACACCAATCCCTGTCTCATCCCCCTTAGGGTTTTCGCTCGCTTTCACATAATTCGACTACACATAGAATTAGCTACTCATGATTATGCTATTAAACGAAATAAGAATTGGAATCAAACTCAAGAGAATAAATAAAAGATAAGTCATTACCATATAACTTGCAGAAAATCTGATCCAGAAAATATGAAGAAATAATTGAATCAAAAATCGAAGCTTTAGAACGTGAAAGGTAAATATAAGCTATAAAAAGTGTTTAGAATCAAAGGAGGTTATCTAGGGGATCAAAGGATTGAAGGGTGATCAAATTATACTAAAATCGCACCAAAATCGCCTAAGAAGAGTCTAAAGTCGGCCAAGAATATGTAGGGGCTGAATGAGCTGCATATTTATAGTGTAGGTCGAAAATCTGCTTTTGTCGGTCACGAATGAGTGTTTGGATCTTGGCAAGCCTGGGAATCTTGATGATATTAGTGTTTCATCTTCTGTGAACTATCTTTTGCCGTGCCTTGAACGCCAGTTCATGGATCATGCCTTGAGGGACAAACGCCTGTTTGTGTATCCTGGACGCCAGTTTGGACTGAATGAGCTTTTTGATTCGGGCTGAACCAATCCAAACACCAGTCTGGGGGTAATCTGAACGCTAGTTTACCTCAAAACTCAAATTTCAGTATCAATGCTACTTCTGTCAAACGCCAGTTTGGACTGGCCAAATGCTAGTTTGAGGTAGGCTTGAGTCAAACACCAGTTTACGGTATGGCAAACGCCAGTTTGCATTGATTTCACTCCAAACTTTACTTTTCCTCACTTTCATGCTACTTTCGTGCCACGAAACCTTTTCTCATCCCAAAAACATGGCCTTTGGGGTCCTCGAGTCACCTAAGTCCTGCAATAACATATACGAACAAACACCACGTGTAATTCCGTATGACAAAAGTGCTCGGAAAAGAGATAAATATCGTCAAAAAGGTGGAGTTTACTATCGATATGACAGTTTAACTCCCCGTGCATATAACTCTCGATACTACTCTCAAAACGGTCTATATCTACCCAAAACATGTCAATAAAGTGATAAACGGGGTTAAACTGCCCACCAAAGTACAGTAAAGTTGACTCTCATTAAGTTGCTGCAAGATGAGAGAGCATCCTTATTTTATATTCATCAAAGTTATTGACATTGAAAACAGGTACTTTAGACAAAAAAATTGAGGAATCCATAAGTACAAATAAGAGTTATAATTTGAAGACACGGATTTGAAAACTACTTTGAAACTATGTGATCTCCTTGTTACAAGAAATCAGATCTGAACGGGTTCTAATACTAGGAACCGGCTCCGATACCAATTGTTGGTCCCAGAGAAGGGTGAAACTATAGTCACGGGGGTGAATGACTATAGTGGAGTTTCAAAAAAAAATCTGAGTTTAAAAGCTTTTGGGTAGCGGATAAGTCCCTTCCTTAATACTGATTCAAAGTAGATTATTCAATCACAGATATTACATGCAATAAGATAAAGTGCAGTAAAGTAATATGCTGAAAGTAAATTGACACAAAGGCTTATAGTGGTTCAGGGTGGTGTAATCCTGTTGGTCCCTTGGAAAGGCTAACACAAGTTTAGAGGGGGGTGAATAAACTTGTCACCAAAAACTTTTACCAAACTGAAAAAGCCCCAGGAACTGAGTTTCTATCAAACTCAAACTGATACTCAAATCGCTTTGTTCCTATCCCGAAACTTGTGCGGAGTTCGCCTAATCGAACCGAGTATAAGTCAATGCCGACTTAAATTTGGCTTTGTTAACTCGGCAATGATAAAACTAGCCTTTAGTGCAATAGATGTGTCAAAAGAATCTAGACCTTCTATGTATCAGTTTTGGGCTGACTCAGTGTCTGGTGTTTGCTGAGTGATAATGCAACAAATAAAACAAACATAAGTGCATAAAGTAAATCAACACAAGATTTGTTTATGGAAATTCTGGGTGATGTAATCCCGTACGTCTCCCCTTCTCCTGTGGTGTAGGAGGTATCACTAGAATTTGAGAAAACCGTTACAAAATCCTAGCACTATGACAGTCCTTCACGACACCCTAGTTTCACTGTCTACACAAAATGAAGAAAGGTGAGATTGCTCCCTTCACTCTGCACACTGATCTTTCGGAGGTGGAATTTCTCCTTCACTAGCTCACAACTAACACCAACACAGTCCGCAGACTGCACCAACAGCTGTGGCAACCAAGTTGCAACCGTATGGAGAAAGTTGGAATTGCTCTCTTCAAACTATGCACAGCCGACCCTTTTTCATAAAGGTTAGGTTTAGAATTAATCAAGAGATTAATTTAGTGAGCTGTCTGACTCTTCCGGATCTGGCTTTGTAGATCCATGATGCCTTCTTTCCCCCTTAATGGGTTACTGGATCTTTCTTTGAAATCTTCAAGGCAATTCTGTTGGCTTCCCCGTTTCTAGATATATATGATCTGATTTTCTGGATCTGGATCTTTGGATATGTGCTTGTAAAGCTCTTTTTCTGATCCTCTCTCTCTTCAAGTGATTCCTTTGTGTATTTATAAGGGTGATGTAACGGTTGACTAGCTCTTGTAGCCATTACATTTGTCGTTTATCCAACGTTCATATGTACGATCTTTGTCGTTTTGTCGTATAAATTCAGCAAGGCCTTAACTCAGTTTTCTACTCTTCTTCAAAACTGAGTGCCTTGTATGCTTGACATCTGACTTTAATTGACTAAGTCAGAGTACACCATTCGCTTCTTCTTATCCCGGTAACCGATAATCTTTGTCCTTAAGATTATTCAAGCTTTTACATGATCTATAGTTCGGTTCCGTCACCACGACTTGCCCGAATCCCGACTTATAGTCACGACTTAATCGCCTTCTAACCGAGTTTTCTACCTCGCCCTTCGCCTTCGTACCCGAGTCTTTGTGCCTCGCTCTTCGCCTTCCGTATAAGCCAACCGAGTTTGTGACCCTCGCCGAACTTACCTTCTTCGCTCTTGCATTACCGAGTTTGAACCCTCGCTTCTTCATGTGCATACTCGCTTTCTTGTTGTGACTCGGCTTTGTTTGCCTAGTTCCTATTCTATTACAATGCTTTTCTAAAACAACCTATACAAGGTTCGTACTCTAGATAGAACTTATACATTTTATCTTTAGACCATTTCTTGCTTCTTCTTTCAATATGCACTATAACAGTTAGTTATGACTTCATCATCATGGGTTGTAAGTGATTTGTCTAATCATCATCAAAACACAAATAATATTTCCAAAAATTTCCCCCTTTTTGATGATGTATCATAACCCTCCCTAAAAGCAGTAATAAAAGAATAATGCAAGAGATCATAACAAATCAAATTAGGATAACAAACTAGAACAGCTGAGTTCATTATGTCACAATAAACTGAGTTACACAAAAGGATTACAGATTATCTTTTTCCAAATTCATCAGTTTTTCTCCAACAAAGATACTCCTTTTTGTCTCCAGGAGTCTTCTTGCCTTTCCTTCTTCTTCTGTTTCACCATCTCTAGGCTTGATCTCTAAATATTCATTTAGCAATTGATTTGCCTCCTCGTTGTTACCAGCTTTAAACTTTACCAAGATCTCTTTGATTACTTCACTCATCACTTTCTCTTCTTCCTCTGAAATAAGACTATATTCCTTCCCTTTAGTCTTTTCCCCCTCAGTTCTTGTCCATCCATCGTTTGCTGCTTCTAGAGAAGCTTTCAATCTGACACAGATTGCAAGTTTCTTCCTAATACTTAGCACAACTTTAACTGAGGTTTCTTCATCTTCTTCAGTTCTCGTTTCTGTGTAGGTCTCTTCTTTGATCAACTCCTCGATCAGAATGTCAATTGCTTCTTCATTCTTTTGAACGTACGCGTAGATCAATAGTCCGTAGATCGCATCTATTTGTTCATCTTGTTCTTCAATCAGACGTTTGACATAGACCTCTTCAGCTTTCTCATTGTCAGCTTTACCAGCATCTCCTTCAATTTTCTCTTCATTGCCAGCATCACCTTCAATTTTCTCTTCCCCTTAGTTGAAGATATGTGAAAGCTTTCTTCAAATAATTTAAGTAAGGTGAAGATGTTGGAATATTGGTATAGGCCTGAGTAATGTGTTCTTCCAATGAAATCATGTAAGTTAAAGAGCTGCTGCTGTAGAGTTTGCATAACACTTTCAATGTTCTCTTCCCAACCATTCTGTTTGTCTTCAGTTTGTTGATGCTGAGATCCTTCAGTTGCCGATCTGCTTGTAGATGCCTCATGAACTTGAGATGAGGAACTGGCCATAGAATAATAAAAATGAACATCATGACTTGTCAGTTCCTTTTCATACTCAGCTTCGCAAAATTCAGCGTCCTCCATAGCTTCTCTTTTCTCTTCAGTGTACTCTTCAAACATCTTAGTTGGAAATTCACTTTCTTCAGTTTCTTCACGTTCACTTTCTTCAGATTCATCAGACTCGCTTCCTTTGCTTTCTTCAGTTTTACTTTCCTCATTCTGTTCACTTTCTTCAGTTTCATCCTCAATTTCAATTACATTCGTAGTTTCAGTTTTCTTTGCTTGAAGCTTGTTCCACATCCTTTTCTGTCTTCTCAGAGTTCTGTCATCCAATCTTACAGTCTCACTTGAACTAGAATCTGAGATTTCATTTGATTCTTCTACAACAATCTTCCTTTTCTTCACTCATGTGGACACTGGCTTGTGTTCCACTTCAGTTTGTGTGGATTTTGAAATGGAGAAATGATCTATTATCCTTTGAACTAGATAAGTGAACCCCTTTTTCAACAAAAGCTTTTCTTCAGTAGCGTTTCTTTCTTTGGCTCTCTCCTTCTCGTCTGAGATTTGCTTTATCAATTGATTGAGAACAAACTTGTTCCAATCCAATCTCTCCTCAAACCAAATAGCATAGATCAGCTTTAGTTTATCTGATGAAAGAGTGTAGAAATTCCGAGCATGACCAATGACATTTTTGGTCAGAAGGATCGTAAAAAATGCAAATTCTCATTTCTGCTGATAGATCGATCAACTAAGGTTCTTCTCATTCTTGTTGATTGCAGTGATGTCCCAAAGTTTTTTCTTTTCTTTATTTCCAAAGGTGAGGGATGAAGAGCCTCCAGTTATGTCTAGACCAAACACCAGGGAAAGCAATTGTTCATCAACGGTGAAGCTTTTATCTTGAAAAGTTGTCCTGAAGCTTTTTCCCTCATTGGTGATTACTGCATTCTTGTAGAAGTCTCTGATGGTTTCTGGGCATAAAGCATCCACCTTTGTATCAAATAGGTTTTCGAGTCCCCGAATCTTTTTGATTTTGCTAACAATTCGAGTTGATAGAGTGGAGTGTGAAAATCTTTGACAGAAATTATTCAGGCTCGTGGTGATTCCTTTGTCGATGTTGTATCGATCCATGATTTTTGAATTAGGGATTCTTTTTGAAGATCTTGAATGCTTTTAATTTGGATGAGCAGGATTTTGTCAAGATTTTGATTTGCAATCGTTTTCAAATAAGAGTCGTGTCACAATCAATGGGATTTTGTAGGGATGTACATCTACTTTTTCTCCCATTGACACGTGGCTTTGAGTGATTTGTCATGTCGCCCCAAGTGTCGATGGTAGCCGGAAAGTCTTTAGTTTTTGACCGTTTTGTCCTTCATCGCCTTTTGCCTTCTCGCCTTTGTATAGAAGTCGCTTTTTCGAAGATTTTGCAATGTAGGCCGACTTTTCCCGCAAAACAAGCTTTAAGTTTTCTTCGGTACCCATATCTTCTTAGGTCCGTCTGGGTTAGTTACTGAAGTATTACTTTCAGTTTCTTGGTTGAGAGAATTAAGCCTTCTCAACTCCTTTCTAGATAAACCATTACGTTCAATCTTAGTTGATTTCGCAAGGCTTCTTTTAGATTTATCATTCTTAGTTTCCTTGTGTGATCTACTAGATCTTCCAGTAATTTGATATCAAAGATTTTCATTCTTTGAAATCTCAATACTGGGTAGGGGTGGGGGATTATCATTGCTTTTGTCAAATTTACTAGACAATAATCTTTCAAATGAGATTTGACATCTCGCTTTCAAGAAATTCATTCCACTCTTTTGCTTTGTCAAGTTCTCTCGTCTCTTAATTTTAGTTTCAACGTAAGTTTCTCAGTTAACTTGACAAGATCAGAATTTCTCTGACTGAGTTCAACAAATGATAACTGAGTTGAAGAATGTACCTTTTCATGATGGTTTGTTACAGTTTCAAGATCTGAGTGTACATCCTTTTGTTTCTCTAATGAATCTTCTATATCAATGGTAACTTGCAACAACTTCTTTTCTTCTTCTTTTGAGAGATTTATTAGTGATGGAACTTCTCTGGATTTGTTAATATAAACATTAAGATTTGTATCCACATCATCACTGAGTTGAGATTCTGGATTTTTGTTCAAATTTGTCTCATTGAACCTCTCAGATAATTGATCCTGAAAATCAAATATATTTTGCAAACAATAAGTCAGGGGGTGAATAAGCCAACTCTTGATTCTAGATGTAGTCATTGAGATCAAATTAAGTGCTTTTGCAACTGATACAGTGAGGGGTCTTCAACAACTAGTTTGAAAGATATCCGAGATAACTGATGCACAGTTTTGGATCTCTTCGTAACAGAAGCACCGTTCCGATACCAATTGTTGGTCCCTTGGAAAGGCTAACACAAGTTTAGAGGGGGGGGTGAATAAACTTGTCACCAAAAACTTTTACCAAACTGAAAAAGCCCCAGGAACTGAGTTTCTATCAAACTCAAACTGATACTCAGCTCAGTTTTGTTCCTATCCTGAAAATTGTGCGGAGTTCAGCTAACTCAACTGAGTATAAGTCAATGCTGACTTATATTTGGTTTTGTTAACTGGCAGCGGATAAAACTAGCCTTTAGTGCAATAGATGTGTCAAAAGAATCTAGACCTTCTATGTATCAGTTTTGTGCTGACTCAGTGTCTGGTGTTTGCTGAGTGATAATGCAACAAATACAACAAACATAAGTGCATAAAGTAAATCAACATAAGATTTGTTTATGGAAGTTCCGGGTGGTGTAATCCCGTACGTCTCCCCTTCTCCCGTGGTGTAGGGGGGTATCACTAGAATTTGAGATAACCGTTACAAAATCCTAGCACTATGACAGTCCTTCACGACACCCTAGTTTCACTGTCTACACAAAATGAAGAAAGGTGAGATTGCTCCCTTCACTCTGCACACTGATCTTTCGGAGGTGGAATTGCTCCTTCACCAGCTCACCACTAACACCAACACAGTCTGCAGACTGCACCAACAGCTGTGGCAACCAAGTTGCAACCGTATGAAGAAAGGTGGAATTGCTCTCTTCAAACTATGCACAGCCAAACCTTTTTCACAAAGGTTAGGTTTAGAATTAATCAAGAGATTAATTTAGTGAGTCATTCGACTCTTTCCGGATCTGGCTTTGTAGCTCCAAGATGCCTTCTTTCCCCCTTAATGGGTTACCGGTCTTTCTTTGAAATCTTCAAGGCACTTCTGTTGGCTTCCCCTTTTCTAGATATATATGATCTGATTTTCTGGATCTGGATCTTTGGATATGTGCTTGTAAAGCTCTTTTTCTGATCCTCTCTCTCTCTCTCTATTCAAGTGATTCTTTTGTGTATATATAGGGGTGATGTAACGGTCACTAGCTCTTGTAGCCGTTACATTTGTCGTTTAGCCAACGTTTATATGTACGATCTTTGTCGTATTGTCAGTATAAATTCAGCAAGGCCTTAACTCAGTTTTCTACTCTTCTTCAAAACTGAGTGCCTTGTATACTTCACATCTGACTTTAATTGACTAAGTCAGAGTACACCATTCAGTTTCTTCTTATCCTGGTAACTGATAATATTTGTCCTTAAGATTATTCAGCTTTACATGATCTATAGTTCGGTTCCGTGTCACCACGTACTTGCTCGATTCCCGACTTATAGTCACAACTTAATCGCTTCTAACCGAGTTTGCTACCTCGCTTCTTCGGTCTTCTCTCAGTAATCGAGTCCGTGTCGCTCGCTTCTTCGCCTTCTCTAGATAAGCCAACGAGTTTGTGACCCTCGCCGAACTTACCTTCTTCGGTTCTTGCATTACTGATTTTGAACCCTCAGTTCTTCATGTGCATACTCAACTTTTTTGTTGTGATTCAGCTGTTTGCCTAGTTCCTATTCTACAAGTAATTTTATGGTGGTCCAGGTCCAAGTTTTTGGACCACCAAGTCAGCACTTTTAAAGGGATACATTGGTGGAAAGATTTACAGGTAGGATTCTATTGGTGGAAATTGAATTCCTATTGGTTGGGCACACCAAGTAGGATTTGGTCCTGGACCATAATAAAATTTGTGCCTATTCTATTACAATGCTTGTCCGAAACAACCTATACAAGGTTCAGACTCTAGATAGAACTTATACATTTTATCTCTAGACCATTTCTTGCTTCTTCTTTCATTATGCACTATAACAGTTAGTTATGACTTCATCATCATGGGTTGTAAGTGATTTGTCTAATCATCATCAAAACACAAATAATATTTCCAACAAATCCCTTAATCCCATGTTGGTCCTTTGGAAAGGCTAACACAAGTTTAGAGGGGGGGGGTGAATAAACTTGTCACCAAAATTTCTCCCAAAAACTGAATCTTGAACCACATTTAGTTCAACATAAACTTGTGCAGAGTTAAGCTAACTTAACTGAGTATAAGTCAAAACTGACTTATCTTTAGCTGAGTTAACCGGCAGCGGATTAATTAAGCCTTTGTAAAATATGAGTTACCAGTTATTATGCTGACTCAGTTTTTGGTGTTTGCTGAGTATGTGAACTAGATGAATATAATTATAATGCAGTAAATAAATGCGTAATGTAAATAAACAAGAATTATATAGGTTCCAGGTGGTGTAATCCTGTCATTCCTCTCTTCCTCTGTGATGCGGAGGAAAATTCCACTAGAACTCTTTGAGGTGGCCCAGTTACAAAAAGTCCTAAACTGATAGTCCTTGAACAATCCCTAGCTTCACTATCTAAACACTTGTGGAACAGGTGGGATGGCTGCTCTCCAATTGTTTGAAACACTGGTCCTTGGAGGGTTGTCTTGCCTCTTCACCAGCTCATCACAAACACAGCTCTTCCCGATCGCAAACTCAACTGTCATTCACACATTCTTGGTGTTTCACCGTTTAAAACCTTTGGTAAAATCAAAGTTGAGATTTGAATCAATTACTATGATTCAATTTGTGATTTGAGCTTTATCTTCTAGATATATAAATTATGCACAACTCTATTTTCTTCAAATGAATGATCTTTATTTTTCTTGAAGATGTTTCTTGATCTTGCAATTAAGTGTTTAGCAGGAATTCTTTTGATTTACTTTCCCCTTTAGTTTGAGCTTTCTTGACTTGATTAATTCTTAGAATTCCGCACTACTTCTTGTGGTAGAAGCAGTCTATTTATAGGGGTTTCTCTAACGGTTAGTTCATTTGAATTTGAATCCTTATAGCCGTTAGTGGTCCTGCTTTTCTTTTTGTATGTCAGTGTCCTTTCTGACATTTATGTGTGTCCAATAAGATTGCTTATCTTATAACGGTCTGATTTGTCTTCGCTCTTATGTTCGCTTAAAAATCGATTTAAACATGACGAAAGTCGCTTTTCGCTTTTAAGAGCATTAACTGAGTTTTTACTCTTCTCCAAAATCTCAGTACTCTATTCTTCATCAGATTATAATTGGCTAAATCAGAGTACACCATTCTCAATCGATCATCTAAGATATCATTGTCCTTATGATTCTTAGGTCTTCAAACAAGATCCATAAAGTTAGTTCAGGTTATCACAACCTTGCCTGAAGTCTAACTTTATAGTCTCGACTTAGTCTTCATAAACTGAGTTTGAACCCTCAGTTCTTCAGTCTTCAAAAACTGAGTTTGAACCCTCACTTCTTCAGTCTTCAAGATAAGCCAACTGAGTCTGTGTCTTTCAACGAACATACCTTCTTCAGTTTCTGTAGGTGTGCTCTTATGTCAGTTTTCCAGTATCTCTTTAGGATCTCAGTTTCCTCAAGTTATTTACTCAATTTCTCAGTTCAGAACCTAGAACTATTACAGTGCTTGTCTGATTAACTTATACAAATATCAGACTCTATTAAATCCTATACATTGTTTTCTAGACATCTTTTTTCTTTGCACTATAACAGCTAGTTATGACACTTTATCAATGGGGTCTAAAAACAATAACTAAATAAGTGATGAATCATCATCAGAACATAAATTTTATTTCCAACATCCACTCTTCTCCAGTGATGATTGGAGGAATTCACTATTGTTATCACTGATACAATAGATAGATTGTCCTTGGCTACACAAGCTTAACAATCTTCAAGACTCTCACTCCCTGACTTCAAAAGCTTCAGAGACTCAGTCTTTAGCACTGATCCTTGTGAACAAATCCTTCAGCAGCTATCACAAACACAACTCCTTCTCAGATGGCTCTGATTCAGTTGCTTGACTAGTGTGAATTGGATTCACAGATGTGTTGATCAATCTTAGTGCTTGATGTGGAATTGAAGTTCTGATTGCTGAGTTGATGTCTACATTTTTCTTTTAAGTTCATATAAAAGGCTTTTCAAATTGACAATGTTTCTGCTTGTAAATGAATCATTGTTGTTCCGGTCTGTCAATGCCTTCTATTTACAACCTTGAATATCCTTGATTTGAATTTCAGTCCATTGGCTATTTAATGCGGGGAATAATCCTTGATTTAATTCTTGATTCCCCCTTAATTGTATTCTCCTTGATTTCAGTGATCGGATTTTTCTTCAAACGCTCTTCTTAAAATCCGTCCTTGATTGATCCTCAATTGATTGTGCATTTAATGCTTGATCTTTTCTTTATTCACACGTTCTGAATAGGTGTAGATTCTGTACTTAATCAGCCGATTCTTTACTTGACCGTTGCAGGAGCAATTGAGTATCTTTGCTAACATAGCCGTTTGGTTCTTCCTTCACTTCTTAGTCTTTAATCGGCCGATAGGCAGTTCACTCTGCCGGTTGACTGCATTCTTGTTTTCTTTGATCTTTCAGGTACTTCTTGTACTTCACTGATCCTTGATTTGGGTGAGATCAGTGTACACCATATTTAACAATGAATTCATCACTTGAATTATAACTTATATAAAGGTCATCACAGACTTCCCTGGTTATAAGTCAGACCATATGTCTTCATGCTTCTCTGCTGGCACTTGGCTGTCTTTACTCTGCCGGATCTCTAGGTTTACTCAGCCGTCCTACCATCTAGTACAATACATGCCTGGCTCAACTTATACATCATCTCAGACTCTAAGTAAAGACTTATATAGATATTTCTAAATTATTTCAAGCTTGCTTTAACATCTAGTATGGCCATCATCAATACATAATAAAATGTTCCTAACAAAAGATGAAAATAAAAATCCCATTGGGGAATGGCGCATTAAAGATCATATTGGCGGTTGCAGCTACCCTTAGATTGTGACCCGCGGTTTCGAGGTTTCGAGGTTTGTATTCGAAACCGCACCTAGGAAAAGTCCATGATCATACCGGTTACTTTACGCATTTATTTATCTTGTGCTTGTATTTATTTTATATGATACGATAGATGCATAACTAGGCACGATCTACATGCATGTGTAGTTTGTATGTCTATAGAGATAGATATGCTTGATGAGACCGTAATAAATGAATTAAGTGAATTAATTTAAAATTACTCCGACAACAAAAATCAAGTCGAAATATTGTCTCCCAATATTATAGCGACGATGAATAGCCCTTGTTCAGATCCAACTGATCGGCCCTCGTCGGGAGTTGACCTACCTCGGGTATATCATCGTTATTGAGATATGATCGTATGAGATCTCGCGAATATTGGGTTATGAATTGACTAGAGTATTACGGTGATTGGCCCTCGTCATGACCGTCTTATTCTAGAGGCAAGGGGTTGACTACCACATAAAGATGTGCATTGTCAAAGAGTTGACTAGTCAACCACCAAGAGTCACATGAGATGTGATTGGTAAGTGTTACCTACTCTTCTAATTATTCCGGTTGATCGGCCCTCGTCGTGAATCGGGGTAACTAGATGGGATCTTGGCCACTAAAGAATTTTGGAAAATTCTTGAAAGTCAATTGGGAGTAGTTGACTAGTGGGATCAAAATCATAAACCAAAAGACCATTTTGATTTTGCGTGTATAAACAACAACACACTTTTATCTTTATTTTTATGTTGTAGTTTTTAGAAAACCTTTATATTTATGTTTTTTTTATTCTCGATTAGTAATACCAAATTATGACTGTTACCTTTTGAGAAACGTTCTCAAAATGGTTAAGTAATTTTAATCCTTTTAAAAATAAGCAATGACACGATCAACACCATTATAGTAATTGGAGACGAGGAGATTACATATTTGATGTAGTGCTCCAAGACTTTAATAATTAATGAAAAACGGAAGCTCATGATATGATTAAATCACTTGAAATAAGTTTCAACGTATTAATCATATATTGGATACGATCCAATATGATCATTCTTCCATACAATGACAATTAATTCAAACATTGAATAAGAATGACCGCATCGAATTTTGGAAAGGTTGTTTTCAAAACTGTAAGATTTAAGTATTGACTTAATTCTTTAATCATTGCTTAAAGGTTAATTAAATAGTCAATGTTTTGAATACGATTCAAAAGGTTAAATAAACTATTTAATAAACTATATATTTTATTTACGAAAGGAAATTGAAGACATAGCTCTCGTAATTTCTCTTAAGCCTTATAAAGACTAAATTGAGAAATATATACGAGTGCTTAAAGGATTAAATAGGAAATATAGGGCATGTGCTTAAATAAGAGAACTTATCGAAGTCTTTATTCTAGGCAAATGTGTTGAGATAAATCTATCTAAGTTCAAGTCAACTCTTAGATATATGATATCTTACGAGTATGATTAAATTAGAAAGGTTAAATACGGAATGCACTAAGGTCCGAAAAGTGAAGCAAACGTTGCGACATTTTCGGCATTGTATTCTGAATCTAGTAGACCGATAAGAGAACTAAATAAACGTTATTATGTTCCGGTTCTTATGAAGAACATGATTTTTAGTTACTTGTTAGGATTTAGTAGGCATACTCAATTTTAAGGAATAAATGTTATTCCGATAAAGTTGAAAAGCCACTGAATCTAACATACTTGATTCGTATCACTATATTGTTGATATAGGTGATGAAATCTCAACTAAGTATTTGTATGGTTGTTATCCTTAATATTTTGTCGTCGTTCTAGACATAGTCTCTATGGAGGAGAATCGTATGATCAGATGTCATTATGATTACGTGAACCATATAATTATGCATCACGTGGGTAATGCGTATCTTATCCAAAGATGACTTAAATACCCTTTTATGAAAAGGTTATAAAAACTAGAAAGTTGTTTAAAGCCTAAACATACCGATGTTTGTTGGCTTATGACAATTAATGCCACAAATATTTGTTTATTAATCACTATGACTATTTTAGAAATAGTTGAATGTACTTGGTGAAGTACAACAATTCGGAGAGCCCGAAGAGTTCGAGCTAGCACGAACATGAGATTGATGAACTACTTAGGAATTAATCTTCAACTGGATTGAAGTAATTAATACCTGTAGGGTGTTTCAGAAGCTATCTGAAATGGAATTAGATTTCCCCTTGAAGGATACCATTTTGGGATATGCGATCAGATCATGTTTCTAAAATGGAGACAACACTTCGTACGATAAAAGTGTGACGTAAGCCATGCGAAGTATTCCTTACTTGTTTCGGGATAGTGCCTTATACGAAACAATAGTTAACCATGTTCCAAGGATTGAAGGTTGAATGAATTCCATATCAGATATGGAAGATGATGACATCGGATCTATCTTAACCGATGATTTGAAGTTGTCATAGGCAAAGTCAAAAAGTTTTGGAGCATAGTATGACGTGTGAAACATTGTGGAATATCTTAGCAAGTACGCTAGATGTTATTTACTTACCCACGGAGAAAAATGTTTGTCTCCAAACATGATGTCCTCTAAATAAGGTATTTCTTCTAAAAGAGACTGTGGGAGTAAATGAAATCTCAAAAGAGTTTGAGAGCCACAAGGAGAGATTCAACCATAGGAACGTGAGCAGACGGCACATAGTGATGAGGTGTAAACACTGCTCAGTGCACACAAAAGTTATGTAAGTCCGTGGATAACATCAAGCCTGAAAAGGCTGCTGGTATGTTCATCTTGAAGAATGAATATCTCACGACTTATGAAGGAATGTTTGAAAGGCAAGATTGAGAGATATGGCCAGGAGACATAATATCTGAATTAGATTCCATCAGTGACAACCAGGTTGTGAACCTATTCTGTCTTACCGAAAGGGAATGTCCCTGAAAGGCTGATAGGGATAGTAATGATTACCATAAGGCTACAGTGACGGCTGAAGGGTACGGGGTGTAAACCTTGTAATTATCTTTATGCTACCAACTGAGCCCATTTCTATTCAGACTATGCTTGTAATAACTTCGTATCATGACTATATGATAGTGTTGAAGACGATGGGCAAACAGCTCAGCGTTCATAGAAAATAACATGATATGTGAGCCCACAAGATCCATTTATGGACTCAAACAAGTTTCTCTAGACGATTTCTTTGTTTGATAATCAAAGGAGTTTGATTTAGTCAAAAGAAGGAATATGCCCAATGGGCAAGATGGATAGTGGGAGTGTGTTACGGTTTTTGAGTAAGGTATTAGATATCTCTCTCGGGAATTATCACCTCATGTCACAGTCAATTAATATTTGGTAGTTCAAGGTCTTTACGAAAGCACTTGGATTAACATATCTTATTTTAGAAATAAGAATCTATAATGATAGATTTAACCGCTGTTAGTTTATAGTTTACCTATGTAGATATGATCTAAAAGAGTTTAGCATAGATTGAAACAGAGATACTGCTAGCCGGTGTTCTCAAGATCTATCTATGCTAGGACGTTAGTCCTAAAGATAAGGTGAAAGATGATACTTATGGAATGTTCCCTTTGTTGATGTGATAGGGTCCTCTATAAGAGATGTGCTAGATGTTCATACTTCATGAAAGTCACGGGCAAGTGTGAAAGTGATTTTGGCAAATGTCGAGAATATCCTTAAACCAGTAAATGATGGTTTCCTAGTTTATCGAAACTTGGAATCAAATAAACATAGATATACAGATATGCATCCCGAGCCTTATGAAGGCGAGTGAGAGCTGCAGTCACTTTGATTGAGTGATACAGTGGGCTAGAAGTGATGTTAGCTAGAAATCACTGGAGATTCTACAACTTAGCCAAAACACAATAGTGCCTTGGAGGCGCAGCGGGAGCATTACATGGATCTAGAAGGTTCATTCCCGAACCTTATGTGGTTCTTCCACCTTTTCTATATAGCTGAATAGTAAGTGGATTCATTTCTTAGGCAAGGACCAGGGTCTCGTCAGAGATTCACGTGTGTGTTGAGGTAGTTCCTTTGACTTGGTCATTTGGAGCATGATATGAAGATAGTCTGAGTCCTCATGGATAGTGATCAGTCCACGGCTAGGGCTGGTTGCGAGTATTGCATGAGATTCTTGTGTTTCAACTTGTTCTTGTGTATGCGGGTGATTGGTTTTAGGCCAAGTGGGAGATTGTTGAAATAGTGTCCTAAACCCAATCGGGTTGGACCGGATCCGATCGGGTCGATTAATTCTACTATTTCTTTATGTTTATACATATATTAAATGACTTTTTTGTTGTCATATATTTGTTCTTTTAAGGAACCAATTATGAATTGTTATATGATAACGTCCTTAGTATTAAAGTGTGATAGAGAAACCATGATATGCGATTATGGTTGATGAGATCTCTAATCACTTTAATAAGTTTGATACTTAAATGTCTTTAGGCCGATGTACTATTAAACAGGGAATTGATAGTATGAACGGGCTAGCACGTATTAAATGTCTTTTGTCTTTAAGGGAAGGGACAGATCTCGTCTATCGTAGTGTATAGACACTTGGACTGTACGTGGACGTGTATTAGAGAATGCGTATGTTAGACCGACGCACTTACACTGTTAAGTGTCATGGTGTGGATGGTCATGCTTTGACACTATTGAGGTTTCCCCTAGCCATGGGGCGATCATATAGTAGTGATTGGGTGTGATACTGAAGCATACGGAGTATACATGTTTGGTCGTCTGGGAATCGTGTACCCTAATAGCAGGGTGAATATCCGAAAGGGCCTTCTTATAAGGAATTTCTTACTCTCGTGAATCTTTGCAAAATGGGAGTAAATAAGTTACTTCAAGAGAGCATGTCATCTAGATTATAAGATACGGTCGTTGATGTTTGACACTCGACGAACGACCGTATGGATATTATTACAGCGGTAGGATTGTAATTTACACGGTAACTGTTTCACATGAAATGTAGTAGTCATTTCATTTGACTTTTCAAATGATTGGGGGTCACGGTGTGTTTCTAGACACTATCCCACGATTGTTAGGCATGAAGGGCATTTTCGTAATTTGCACTTTTTGTCTACGGCCAACATATTCGGAAGCCTATCGGGTCACACACATATGAACATCTAGCCGGATTAAAATGTGGTTATAGTTGATAACCAAATAAGGAAAGAATTTATGTCATACTATAAAGGTTATAGTGGTAAATTAATATGGTGGTATTTATATATTATGAAAAATATAATACAAGATATTAATTATGCTGATTAATTAAATATACACATAATGTATGTGTAAGTCGAAAATATATATGTATATGATACACATGTATTTTGCAAATTAATTAATCATAACATTACATTAATTAAAGAATATTCCGGATGCCAAATTTTTTGTATATGGGGCGCTAGTTTAAAATGTATATGATACATTTGAATTGTGCAATTTATTTAAAAGATTACCATAATATTGATATTAGATATTAATTGATTTTTGGAAAATAGAATTATGGTAATAAGATAAATATAACCAATATAAGATATTGACAAAATATTGGAAATATTTAATATAATACATTGAATGTTAATGAGATAAATTAATCAAAGGTATTTTCCTTATTTTGTTAGAAAAAGGTTTTCTCTCTCATCAATCTACTAGAAGCTAATCATAATCATATTAGGAGCTACATGGGGCGCCTAAATGCTCTAAATATTGGAGGCTTGGCTAGCTCTTTTGTACAACTTAATTCCAAGAGACTAATAGTTTTTGTGAAAAATAGAGAGCTTCTTAGGAGAGATTTTGAGAGAGAGAAAAGGCCGGTCTAGCAACCAGGTTTTTCTAGTAGCAATCCACGATGTGATTCCGGCGGGCTGTTCGTGTGGATCATCGGTAAAGGCCGAACACTTGGACGTTCAAAGCGTCGATCTTTTGAATCAAGGAAGGTAACCACCGTCTACTAGCTTATTTGTTTATTGCTTAAACGAAGTCGATCCAGGTCCAAGGAAATAAGTTTTTTTGACAGAGAATTAAATTCCAAGGCACGTTAATAACGTTGTCTTTTAAGAGATGCATTCCCGCATAGATTTCCTAATAGTATACCTCATGGAAGTTGAGGACCCTAAAACTTACGAGGAGGTGGTAATGATCCGAAAATGCATATCCCTTCATGAGCTGGTTTAGGTTTCGGGGGCGTTGCCCCCGAGAAATGGCTAGAATCAATGAATTCGAGATGGAGTCCATGAAAGACAACCAAGTTTGGAACTTAGTTGATCCACCTAAATCCATGGAATAGTTCCTATAGGGTGAAAATGGGTCTTTAAGAGAAAGACCGACAAGGATGGTAACGTAGTCACCTACAAGGCTAGGTTAGTTGTAAAAGGTTATAAGCAAAGACAAGGTATTGACTATGACGAAACCTTTTCGCCCGTTGCCATGATAAAGTCCATTAGAATTCTGCTTGCTATTGCAGTATACCATGATTACAAAATCTAGCAGATGGATGTGAAAACAGCTTTCCTTAATAGGGAATCTGTCCGAGAAAGTGTATATGACACAATCTGAGGGTTTCACAACCAATGACGCCAAGATGGTGTGCAAATTGCAAAGGTCCATTTATGGACTGAAACAAGCTTCTCGGAGTTGGAATCTTCACTTTGATGAGACAATCAAACAGTTTGATTTTATCAAACACGAAGAAGTGCCCTGTGTTTACAAGAAGGTTAATGGGAGTGCCGTCTTTTTCCTGGTGCTTTATGTAGACGACATACTGCTAATAGGGAATGATGTGCCCATGTTACAGTCGGTCAAGGTTTGGTTATCCAAGAACTTCTCTATGAAGGACTTAGGGAGAAACAGCTTATATTTTGGGGATTAAGATCTACAGAGATAGGTCTAAGAGGTTGCTTGGTCTGCCACAATCCACCAATATATATAAGATGCTGAAAAGGTTCAGCATGGAGCAATCCAAGAGAGGGTTGTTGCCCATGTTGCATGGGGTCTACCTGTGAAAGGAAACGTGTCCTAAGACATAAGAGGAAATTAAGGGCACGCATGTCCAAGGTCCTGTATGCTTCGGCTATATGGTCTATCATGTATGTCATGTTGTGCACAAGGCCAATGTCTCGTACCCTCTTAGTATGCCATGTATGCCATGTTGGGATTTCATCTTTTATGCCTAAATTGGCTTAACGATGAAGTTATCTTCTCTTATGACCTATTATAGAAAATTTAGATAGACTTGTTAGCCTTACATATTGACCAAGAAAGTTGTGAAACATGGCTTCTACCTTCTACAAGCTTGGTCAAAACTCAAGGATATCTTCCAGGACCTCTAAGTGCACAATCGACTCTTTTATAGATGAGAGTTGTTTGATCTCCACCCTCGAGAAACCTATGGCATACTTCTAGGCTAGTTTAAGATAGATACGTCATGTTTCCTATCTTGGAGTAACCATTTATGGCCAGAAACAGTCTTTATATCATATATGCGTCAATCATGAAGCAATATATTCGTGCTTAACTCCACTATCAGGCACACGGACCCGTGTCCACTAAAATCACCATATGATAGCTATCTTTGTGTCATTATCAACGTGCGATGACTACCTTTTCAGGAAAGGTCAATAAATACCTCAAGATCTCCTTGTTGAATGGTTCGTGCACTCTGCTTCCAAAACTGATTGATTGTTTTCGTTAAGAGTCTACAAGAACTACAAACGACTTGATCCCACTGAAAGAGGTTATGTAGACAACCTAATCTTGACTAAACCATTTCCGGAAAACACTTGCGGATAGTGTTACTTTTCATTTTACAAACTTGCACCGTGACAATACTCTAGAGTATCATCTTGGTGCAAATTATGTTTCGTCCCCTTGTTGAAACGAATCACCAAACAATAGTACAAGTATCAAGTTAATTAATTATGCGGATATAATTTGAAGATACGATAGTTGATAATCATTGAAATGTACACAAGAAAATGGCCAAAGTTCATGCGAATCCCTAATGGGAAAAAACGTTGAAAGGACCAAATCAGCTATTAAGTGATTATTCCAACCAAAAAAAACTAGTAATTTTTTTAGATACTTATGATTTTAAGAATCATCAATCATATAAACATAGACCTGATAGTTGAATATTTCAGCCGATAAACATACAAACAAACGATAAATAAAATAAAATAAAATGGTCGCCGGAAATTTAGTCCCTTAATGGAAATGATGCAACGAAAAGGTTAATTTCACATATCCTGTATGATTTCCAGAATCATTAATTATCAAAAAATAAATTAGAAAAATGTCAAGCTCACCCACATATGACAATAAACATACAAACAAAATACAATGAAATGGACACTATATATTTCACCTCCTTCAAGACATAGAGCAACGGAACTCTTTCTTGGTACCAAGTTACTTATTTTGGTATAATAATTTTAAGAAGCAAGAGTCGTCAAGAAACAAATGGCCAAGCTCAGTCTCTTTTTTCTCGTCACAATGATCATACTCATTGGTTAGTAGCTCATTTCCCAGCATCAATTAATGTTGACTATTTTAGTTTTATTCTATGTTGTGATTTTTTTTTTATACTACAAACTAGGATGCACGGGTACAGATATGTGGATACGGGATACGGGATAGGGAGATACGGGATTTCACGAAAATATCGGATACAGATACGGGATGTAAATAAAAATATAAAGACTAAAATGTAAATAATAAAAATAACTGATTGTATATATATGTATATACACATTGATATATATATATATATATATATATATATATATATATATATATATATATATATATATATATATATATATATATATATATATATATATATATATATATATATATATATATATATATATATATATATATATATATGTGTGTGTACATATATTATGATTCAAACTCATTTTTTAAGTATCACATTCTTTGGATACCTGTATATGTAATCAAGATACGTGTATCTGGTAAAGCATCCAATGTTGAAAATTACATTCGCCCCAGATACGTATGAACGGAGTATCTGATGTATCCATCGAGTATCAGTATCAGATATGTATTGGATATAGATACGTTTGCAGGATGAAGTATTCAGCTATTATAGTCTATAAAAGCTGAATATGTGTCATTTCAAAAAATAAGTACAATCAAAGATATTGGATGAGCTATCAAGGCGTGATGATCAAGATGAGCTCATTGACACACACATCAAACACCTAGAAGAGTGAAGTTAGTTAGAGTGGTTGTGAAGTTAGTTATAACCGTCTCCTACTTCATCAACACCAAAACTGAGTCTATAAATATCTTAGAGTAGCAATAGATTGTTTTTAAGCTTTACATTCTAGAAATCAATGAGTTATGCTTTCGCTTTTATTTTTACAAGAAAACATCAACAAGATGATGAACACCATTGAAATGATAATTTCTTTTCGATTGTTCTTCTTTTCCATGTTTTGATTCATCAATTCTTCATGGTATCGAGAGTTTAAGCTCGTAGTAGCGCTTTGCGCTTTATCTCTCGGTTTCTTGGAGGTTCATTCCCGCTTGTTGGAAGCCTCTCGTTTTCCGGTTTTACTTGGTTTTCTCGTACCGTTCTTGGAGCTATAGCCATGGATGCAAATTTCGAATCGTGTGATTTTGCCGAGCAATCCGTTGTATATTCATCCAAGTGAAAATCCTTCACTTGTCTTGGTTCATCCTCCGTTGAATAACAAGAATTTTCATCATTGGAGTTGGTCGATGAAGAGTCAATTGATTACGAAGAACAAGCTTGGTTTTATTGATGGTACGTTGCCTAAACTCGATCCTACCGATCCAAATCATCGTGTATGGCAACAATGTAATGCTTTTGTCGTTGCTTGGTTAGTTAATGTCGTTATTCCTTCGATTGCACAAAGTATTATGTTCAAATCCACAAACTAGGGACATTTGGTTAGATCTTGAGTCCGCATTTTCCGTAGATTAGACGTTTTTCGTGTTTCGATTTGTTAGAGGAAGTACATACCGTGAAGCAAGGAGAACTTGATGTCACTAGTTATTTTACTAAGGTCAAAACGCTCGTGGGATGAGATTGATCTAACGAGACCTACACCGGTTTGTAAGTGTGAACCTAGGTGTACTTGTGATGTTCTTAAGGTTTTTGCTGGATATGCAGAAACAGAAAAGGTTGTGAGGTTCTTGAAAGGTTTGAATTCTGAGTTTTCCCAAGTTATGACACAGTACGCTTGATGCACTGTGCCGCATCTTCACACTTGTTTTTGCCATGGCTTTAAAACTTGAAGCACGTAAAGATTATGTTTCCGGTCATCCCGTTCGTGCTCGGGTCTTCTATAATAAGTCCTTTGGTCAACTGCAACAGCTCTTTTCAAACTCAGACACAGCAAGCACAAAGGCCTTATACAAGTTCTGGAAATAGCAATTTCAAGAAGGGAAATCCTAGTCAGGATAGGAAGAAACTTCAGTGCACTTTCTGTGGTTTTACTGGGCATACTGTGGACAAATGTTACAAGAAACATGGATTCCCACCTGGTTTTAAACCAAGAGGCAGGGTTAATATGGTGGATTCCACTTCTGGTTCTGGAAATGATAGTATCATTGGTTCTGGTTTGGATGTTAATGCTAATCATGCAGCTTCTGCTTCAGATGATGAGTCATTTACTTTGAATAAGGCTCAGTACAACCAACTTCTCGTGTCGCTAGATACAAGCAAATCAGAGAGATTTGATCATATGGCCAACCAAGCAACTATTTTGAGTGCCAACTTTATGCCTGCATCTGACACAGCAGGTATGCCTAAATCTGCTATATCCTGGATCATAGATTCGTGAGCCACCGATCATATTGTTAATAGATTAGACATTCTTGTCAATGCAAGGCCTATTAATAATATGAAGGTTGGCCTACCTAATGGTTCTAGTGTTGCAAAGTTGTCACATGTAGGTCGTTTTCGCATGCAATGGTTTGATATTGACTAATGTTCTGTGTATACCTGATTTTACATTCAACTTAATATCTTTGGCTAAGCTAACTGCTAATCCAAATCTTTCTATAGTTTTTGTGCTTAATAAATGCTTGATTCAGGACAAGAGACTTGGGAGTCTGATTGGATCAGCTAGCAAGTCAAGAGGATTGTATGTTCTGGATAGCCTTCCCACACAGTCTACACACTTTTCTCACAAAGTTGCTGCTGTTCAAAATAAGATAGATAGTAGTGATCTTTGGCATTATAGACTAGGGCATCTTTCTCATAAAAGATTGTATGATTTACATCTTGTTTCTCATTCTGATTCTGTAAACAATATATGCCACATTTGTCATCTAGCAAAACAGAAAAGAAGTTCTTTCCCTTTAAGTGTTTCCTATGTTCATGGTGTTTTTGATTTGATACACATTGATATCCGGGGTCCTTACAGACACACCGACATCGTTCATGCACAAATTCTATTTCCTTACTATTGTTGATGATTACTCTAGATTCACTTGGGTTTTCTTAATGAAACGCAAGTCGAAGCTGTAGATCTAGTTAAATCTTTCTCGTCAATTTGTTTTTGTGCAGTTTAATACACATGTTAAAGTTATAAGAACAGATAATGGCTATGAGTTTTCCATGCCAGATTTCTATAAAGAAAAGGGCATAATTCACCAAACATCTTGTGTTGATACTCCTCAACAAAATGGAATTGTTGAAAGAAAGCATCAACACATTCTCAATGTTGGGAGAGCCTTAAAATTTCAGTCTAATGTTCCTTTAAAATACTGGGGGTATTGTGTTACTCATGCTGTGACTTTGATCAACATGACACCATCTCCAGTAATAGGAAATAAGACACCATATCAACTGCTCTATGGTAAAGAACCAGTGTACAATGATTTAAAAGTGTTTGGTTGCCTTGTTTTTGCATCTACTCCCACTCATAATAGATCTAAGTTTGATCCTAGGGCTAGAGAATGCATATATCTTGGTGTCCCACAATATACTAAAGGACACATTTTGCTTGATAAGTCCACTAGGGACATATTTGTCTCTAGGGATGTGAAGTTTTATGAAACTGTTTTTCCTTTACAAACTATAGACACAGGTACTTCAAGTGATTCTGTGCCCTTACCAATGCCTTATGCATCAAGCATGGATGATTCCATACCTGCACCTGATGCTGCTGATAGTTTTTCCAATCCTGATGGTGATATGAATGATAATCCTGCACCTGATACTGGTTATTCTACACAACAACCAGTACAGCAACAGCCACCAGTGAGGAGATCTACAAGGGCAAGACATCAACCCTCATATTTAACAGAATTCATCTGTCCAAAGGCAAAGTCCAAACATACAATCAACAATGTCTTAACCTATCAACATTTAACACATGGCTACAAGAAATTTGTCTGTTTAACAGATGCTATCACAGAACCAAAGACTTACAACCAAGCAGTTAAGCATGAGTGCTGGAAGGAAGCAATGCAGAAGGAGTTGGATGCCCTACAAGCAACAAATACATGGAAAGTTGTTACTTTACCTGCTGGAAAAAAGAAGATAGGATGCAAGTGGGTATATAAGGTCAAGTATCATGCAGATGGTTCAGTTGAGAGGTACAAAGCAAGATTGGTTGCTAAAGGCTATACACGTACATATGGAATAGATTATGAAGAGACTTTTTCACCTCGTTGCCAAAGTTACTACAATCGAACACCGCTAGCCCTAGCCGCATCAAAGAACCGGAACATCCATCGATGGATGTAAACAATGCCTTCCTCCATGGTGATCTTGATGAGGAAGTCTACATGGACCTACCACTAGTGGTTCCATTCTAACATACCTAATCCAAGATGTAAACTCACTAAGTCTTTATATGGCCTAAAACAAAGCTAGTAGACAATGGAACACAAAACTCACCTCAGCCCTGACAGATATGGGTTTCAAACAGTCCAAGCATGATCATAGCTTGTTTACTAAAGGTGAAGCAGACACTTTCATAGCACTGCTGGTTTATGTGGATGACATTATAGCTACAAGTGCATCTATGACAGCTATCAATGAGGTCAAGCAGTGCTACACAAGCAGTTCCGCATCAAGGATATTGGAGCATTGAGATATTTCTTAGGGGTTGAGGTAGCAAGAACAGACAAAGGTATTTCCATTAATCAAAGGAAGTATGCATTAAATTTACTAGAAGAATATGGTTTTACGAAGCAAAACCAAGAAATACACCACTCAACTCCAAACAAAAGTTAGTCACAGGAGATTCCCGAATTATTATCCGACAACACAAACTTACGTAACCCTAGTAGGCAAACTCATATACTTATCATTCACCAGTGCCGTACATCACTTTTGCAAGACAAAGAATTAAGTCAATATCCGTCAAAACCTACCGTTAATCATATGCAAGCCGCACACACGGGATGCCGAGATATATTAAAAGAAACCCCGCTCAAGGCTTATTCTTTCCAAAGAAACAACGTACTAGAATTAAAGGGGTACACAGATTCGATTGGGCAGGTGTGAAGACTCCGTAAAATCCATTTCGGATATATTATGTTTCTAGGAACAGCCTCCCGTTTCATGGAAAGCAAAGAAACGCATACAACGAGCAAAAAGCTCCTCGAAGCGAATATAGGGCAATGGCAACAAACACATGTGAATTACAATGGCTAGTTTATATCATGAAAGACCTACAGATTCCAGCTCCATTACCAATCCTATTGTTTTGTGACAATGCAAGTGCAATACACATTGCCAAAAATCCTATGTTCCATGAAAGGACAAAGCATATTGAATTGGATTGCCATATTACAAGAGACAAGGTTCAATGGGGTTCTTAAAACTAATGCCAATGAACAAACTCACAACTAGCGATATTCTTACAAAAGCATTAGATGCACCTTTGTTCCACTACTTTCTCAAAGAAGATAGAACTCATTCTCTCGTTTTTACCAACAAGTGACACCTAATAGTTCATTGGATGAGCTATCAAGGCATGATGATCAAGATGTCCAAGCCTCACACAAACTCGGCTTGAGGGGGGGTATTGGATGAGCTATCAAGGCGTGATGATCAAGATGAGCTCATTGACACACACATCAAACACCTAGAAGAGTGAAGTTAGTTAGAGTGGTTGTGAAGTTAGTTATAACCGTCTCCTACTTCATCAACACCAAAACTGAGTCTATAAATATCTTAGAGTAGCAATAGATTGTTTTTAAGCTTTACATTCTAGAAATCAGTCGAGTTATGCTTTCAGTTTTTATTTTTACAGTAAAACATCAACAAGATGATGAACACCATTGAAATGATAATTTCTTTTCGATTGTTCTTCTTTTCCATGTTTTGATTCATCAATTCTTCAAAAGACGTCGCAAAGAATTATTTGGATTTGTCTCTTCATTGTATACAATTCCATAGTTGCTGACATATATAGGTTAAGCAGTCGAATAACTTGAATTGATCTTCTACTTATATACGTAAATAAATGTGAATTGATCTTCTACTTATATAGGTAAATAAATTTTTATCAATATATTAAAAGAAGAATTAGTGCCGGTATTACGAAGGCTATCGTGGACTCTCCATCATATACATATATATATATATATATATATATATATATATATATATATATATATATATATATATATATTCTTATTTTAGCGACAAAAAAAAAATCAATTGTCCTTGTATGCAGTGAACGTTGCAGCTATTAAAGAGAATGACCCGATGGATATTTCGGGCATGAAATGGCTGAGCAGTAAGCATTTGCTTGATGACATAGAGCAGTGTGCGGATTACGTAATGTGCAATCCGGATGCAATAAAGGAAGAATGTCCTGAAAGTATTTTTAACGGTGAAAATTATGTTCAATGTAAGTGTACGTTTTTCCAGATTTGCCGTGAGAAATGATCAAAGTGAGTATGGAAACATCGCTCTTTTTTTGTGTCTTTCATTTCAACAATAATACTATGTATATATATATATATATATATATATATATATATATATATATATATATATATATATATATATATATATATATTCTTACTTTTTGTCTTGTATTTCCATTCAATAACAAGTGTTTCTATTCGTCATGTATTTCCATTCAGTAACAAGTGTTTCTATTACTCATATACACCATATGATAATGTTGGCAAGGTATTTGATTGCTTTCGCGTCATGTATTTGACCTCTCTAACTCTAAGGAGTATTTCTATTTGCAGATCCTTTTTGGCAAAGGTAGATGATAAAAAATATAATTTCAGCTGTTTTACAATGTTATGCAATTTTGTGTTTGTTTCACGTTTTCATTATGTTGAGAGATTTTAAGATCCAACAGTTGTAGAAATTTTGTACAAAATGATATAAATTTGGGACTTTCATTTTTACTCTTTTTTCACATAATACATTTTTATTATGTGTGAGAGGTTAGAAATAATAGTTTCGGATGTATATCACTTTGTACTACATTTATACAACACAGTTGTATAATAAAATTTGTCATGTACAAATGTTTCAAATGTTGCAAACATATTTTAATGCATGACATCCATATGTATATGAAACACATCCTCTCCATAAAGACAGACAATAGCTTCTTCAGCCTCAATTTAGGGCGTGAAACCCCAGCCGCTCTTGTCATTCGCCCTTATCTCTCTGAAAACCGATCTTACGCGGTGGATTGGAAGCAATAGAACAACTGACGAGATAATTCTTGTCCATTTGCTTCTCCGTGTCACATTGAAAGAAACTTTGACAACAACTGGACTTGTTACAATATATGGATAAAAGAGTGATGGGTGCCAGAGGATATGCACACACCCAGCTCAGCTGCCTTGATAGATTCAGTTGATATATTCAACTCAGCTCAGCTGCCCCCAGAACTCATCTCTGTTGGAGAATTTTGAATAAAAATTAATAATGGAGGGATGGACGACATGTGACAACTGAGTTACATCGGTTCGGTGAAACGTTGCAACCACATAAGGGTTGCACCTGTTCGGTTCACTTTTTGAAAGGACACAACCGGTAGTAAATAACCTCTAATTCTCCTATATATCCTAGCACACAAGTGAAAACGGGGCTGCAATTTTTCATAAGAAATTCATTCCTTTAATAGGCCGGCTTCTTATGTTTTTCATGGCATCCAAAAATAAACCTTGCATATATATTTCGAGTCAAGAAGAGATTTACTGAACATGATTGGTTTGCCGTCTTCTTCTCATTGAAGTGCAACAAACCAAAGAAGGTATGACTGTTGTTTCTTGGGAGACGATTGTCATTACCGTGTGCACACAATTGGGGTAAAAACATCTTAAGAACAGTGTTCTACGCGCCCCAGTCAATAAGTTTTTTGTCCTTTTTTTGTTTTCGTTTTTTCTTGAATTACGTGTTAAACAGAATGCTGATTGTTGGAACTTTATGGTGTTTTAGCTCCGAAATGAGTTTATGTGTAAGTGACGAACAATCAACTTTAGGTCCGGATTTGAATTCGCTACGGAATGAATTTCCAGGAGCTAAAAACAGTTTCGAAAACTAGTAGTTGATTTTAGGCTTTTGAATCACTCGATTTCGATATCGGGTGAATTAGAAATTAATGCCTAAAGGTAGAGTGATTTATGTAAGCCGAAGCAGACATCAGTTTAGATCGAACTTGTTGAAACAATGCATCTGTTCATACCGAAACTCTGCAAAAATCAAAACACATTTTCTGCATACATAAAGTTGAGATAACAAGGCCTAATAAAGTCGCCGTCATTTTCGTATTGAAGTGCTACAACCAGGAAAAGGAAGACTATTGTATCTTGGGAAACTTATGCCATCACCGTGAGCACATAGTCGGGGCATTAAAGTCTTAATGAAAACATTCTATGCGCCTCAGTCAAAACAATAAGTTTTCGTATTTACTTATAGTTTGTGTTGTTCAATTTTCACTACAAAAAAACACTCTTTCGCTACACTAGTTTTTGTCACACACAAAGAAAGTGTGGCTAATAGTACTTGGTTGACTCTTTTGCCAGGCTCATGTGGCTAAAAGTAGGTATATAGCAACACTTTTTTTGTTGTGTGGCAAACAATAGTGTACCAAAAAAGTATTTTTCTTGTAGTGTTTCTGTGCATATTGTTGTGTTGTTGTGTGTATAGATGTGAAATACATGTTCAGAGAATTGTTTCTTAATCTCTGTTGTTCAACATTGATTTTCCTATATGGAAAGTTTCTGTAAACGATAAAAACAGATTACTATAAACGAAATCAGACAATCATTTTTCAAACAATATCAAATGACTTAGAACAGCAGAGCATACTGGTGTAACTTCCATTATGTTATAACTTAATGTAATTGTTTAATGTCTCCATTGTAGTACTCTATAAATACATCATCATCATCACATTGTAACTTAAATTGTTCATTATTATTGATGAATAAGAATTCACCATTTTATTTTTTTTCTCTTGTTGTTTCAATTTCAACATGACATCAGATCATTTTGTGCTCATTTTGTGCTTACTCTGATGTTTAGCAGAAAAATTTAAGTTTTTTTTGAAATACCTGTTGTAATTGTTGGAATATGCCCTTTCTAGTCTTTTTACATATTTTACATTTATTACAAGTATTCTTCATATTGTTGGTAGTTTGTTATGTTTTTAAATAATTAGCAGATCATGTATCTGTTAGGAGGTTATGATATTTGAGTTGTAAAGTTGTTGGTAAGATAGAGTTGTAAAACTATCTAATTCTTTGAAACTGATTCTATCTACGTGTATTTAAAGGGGATTAGCTTCCCGCTAATTTATCAGAATAACAAAAATAATATTTTTCTCCTATCTCTATATTCTAAATGGTATCAAAGCCATGTGCGATCAAAACACCTAAATCATGAATTTCAAAGCTGCGATGATGGGAGATAGAAGCTCTGCATCATCTAGAACCCAATCCGGAGTACCTGCTACGGATGGGTCACAAACAAATGATGAGAACACTAACCAATGCTCATCATCACTCCTTCTCATGTCCCGCAAACTCACATGAAGGAATTACCTGAAGTCGGCACAAACTATTCGGCTAGCTGTTGATGGGTGGGGCAAACTTGGCTATTTATCTGGAAAGGCCAAGGCACTTGATGCAACATACCCAAAGAAAAGACAGTGGAATTCTGAAAACTCTCTGGTAATGGCATGCCTAATTAATTGCATGGAGCATAATGTTGCCAGACCACACATGTTCCTCTCCCCAACGAAGAACATGTAGAATGCAGTCAATAAGATGTACTTAGACACCAAAACTTCATCACAAATTTATAAAGAAAGACTAGAATCTGGTAAATGAAACAAGAAGGAAGATATGTTAGTGACTTCTACAATGAAGTGGTTTCTTTGTTGTAGGAACTGGACCTGTGTTGTGAAGAAACATGGGAATGCCCTGCTGACAACACCAAATTCAAAAAAAGAGAAGAAAGTGAAGTTTCTACCTCTTTTTAGCAGGACTAGATTCTGACCCTAGATAAGGTGAAGGGCAGAATCCTTTAGAGAAAGCCATTACCCTCACTTAGAGGGGTATTTTCTGATGTTAGGAGAGAACAGGCAAGAAGAAAAGTGATGGGAAGACCATAAGCATGAGATAGTGAAGGTTTTTGCCCTGTGTTTACAAGAAGGTTAGTGGGAGTGCCGTCTTTTTCCTGGTGCTTTATGTAGACGACATACTGCTAATAGAGAATGACGTGCCTATGTTACAGTCGGTCAAGGTTTCGTTATCCAAGAACTTCTCTATGAAGGACTTGGGAGAAGCAGATTATATTTTGGGGATTAAGATCTACAGAGATAGGTCTAAGAGGTTGCTTGGTCTGTCACAATCCACCTATATAGACAAGATGCTAAAAAGGTTCAGCATGGAGCAATCCAAGAGAGGGTTGTTGCCCATGTTGCGTGAGGTCTACCTGTCAAAGAAAACGTGTCCTAAGACAGAAGAGGAAAGGGCACGCATGTCCAAGGTCATGTATGCTTCGGCTATATGGTCTATCATGTATGACATGCTGTGCACAAGGCCAGATGTCTTGTACCCTCTTAGAATGACTGGTATGTACCAGGCGAACCCAGGTGATGGTCACTGGGTTACTGTTAAGAATATCCTCAAGTACATAAGACATACTAGGGATATGTTCTTAGTCTTTGGGAATGATTTGGTATTACGAGGTTACACAGATGCCAATTTTTAAACTGACATGGATGACCTAAAGTCACAATCTGGATTTGTTTTCAAACTTAACGGCGGAGCAGTGAGCTAGAATAGTTCCAAGCAGGAGACTACTACAAATTCTACTACAGAAGCCGAGTACATAGCAGCCTCGGAGGCGGCAAAGGAAGCAGTTTGGATGAAGAAGTTCATTACGCAACTTGGTGTGGTTTTCTCCATTGAAGGTCCAGTTCCACTATACTATGACAATAATAGGGCAATTGCTCAGTCAAAGGAACCAAGGTCTCATCAGAAGTCCAAACATGTATTACGGCGTTATCACCTAATTAGAGAGATAGTTGATAGAGAAGATGTAAAGATAGAGAAAGTCCACACGAATGATAACATAGTTGATCCGTTAACCAAGGCATTGTCACAAGCTAAGCATGAGAAACATCTTCACATGCACGGGCTTAGGAATATGGGTGATTAGCTTTAGGCCAAGTAGGAGATTGTTGATTAGGTGTCCTAAATCCAATCGGGTTGGACCGGATCCGACCGGGTCGGGTCATTTATAGTCTATTTAATTTCATGTAATAACTTTATTATGATCAATAAAAGCATTTTGTTATTATATACTTTGTTTATTTATTAGACCAATTAAGATATTGTGTATATGGTAACGCCCTTAGCATTAAACTGTGATAGAGAAACCATGATAGTGATTGTGGTTGATGAGATCTCTAATCGCTTTAATAAGTATGATACTTAAATGTCTCTAGGCTGATGTACTGTCTCTAGCACGTATTAGATGTCTTCTATCTTTAAGGGCAGGGATACATCTCGTCTATCGAAGTGTAGTGACACTTGGACTGTACGTGGACGTGTATTAAAAAATGCGTACGTTAGACTGACTCACTTACACTGTTAAGTGTCACACTATGTGATGGTTGTGTAATTATCTTTAGGACCGGAGTCTGCATGGAATCATGGTGTGGATTTGCATGCTTTGACACTATTGAGGTTTCCCTAAGCCATGGGGCGATCATGCGGTAGGGATCGGGTATGATACTGAAGCATGCAGAGTATACATGTTAGATCGTCTGGGAATCACGTAACCTATGAGTAGGAGTGAATATCCGAAAGGGCCTTCCCATAAGGAATGTCTAGTTCTCGTGAATCTTTGCAAAGTGGGAGTAAATGGCCTTCCTGAGTCGACTAACTAGATGTGAAGAAACTGATCGCCCTGGCGAAGGCTTCCTTCACCCCTATGCCTAGGAAGAAACCTCTTGTATGTACGTGCTTTACTAGGCCGCCAATGTCGATTTTGGATTATGTTTATCGCCCCACGCGCTTTACCGACCACCTAAACACCTCCTATATTTTAGTAAAACAATGGGCCTAAAAGCCACCTGATGGCATTTTGCACTGAGACTGTCGAGCTTAGAGGCGACGGATGACCTATTTATTAGTTTATTCCCTAGGAGCTTAGCTGACACAGCCATCATTTCGAGAGAGCTTGATATCCAGATTATGGGATACGATCAAGATGCGATCTTATGGATAGTACTATAGCGATATGATTCTATTTACACGCTAACCGAGCACATGAAAGTAGTAGTCATTGCGTATTGACTTTTCCGATGATTGGGGGTCATGGACGTGTTGCTAGACGCTATCCAAGATCGTTAGAGGTGAAGGGCATTTTCGTAATTGCACCTTATGCCTACGGCCAACATATTCGGTAGCCAATCGGGTCACACATATATGGATATCGAGTCTGATTAAAATGCGGTTATAGTTGATGACCAAATAAGGAAAGTTTTATCTCAAGACTATAAAGTTTATAGTGGTAAATTGATATGATGGTGTTTATTTATTACGAATAAATTAAATACAAGATATTAATTATATTAATTAAAGAATATTCCGGAAGCCAATTAATTGGAAAAAGGGGCACAAGTGACTAGGTGTATTAGATACACTTGGATTGTGCAATTAAATTAATAAGATTACCATAATATTAATATTGGATATTAATTGATTTTTGGAAAATAGAATTATTTTAATAAGATAAAGATATTCAATATACGATATTGGCAATATCTAGATTTATTTTATATTAGATATTAAAATAAAAGAGATAAATCAATTATAGTGATTTTCCTTATTTTATTAGGAAAATGTTTTTCTCTCTCATCAATCTACTAGGAAGCTTCTCCTAATCTGTTTGGGAAGACAGTGGGGCGCCACTCTCCCGATATAAAAAATGGGTTGGCTAGCTGTTTTGTAAATCACAATTCCAAGAGCTAATAGTTATTGAAAAAAATAGGGAGCTTCTTAGAGAGAGTATTGTAGGGAGAAAAAGGTCGACCTAGCAGTCGAATTTTTCTAATAGCAATCCGGGATGATTCCGGCAAGGTGTTCGTGTGGATAACTGATAGAGGCCGGACGCTTGAACGGCTTGCGCACATCTACTTCTACCGGACAGTCAAAGTTTCGATCTTCAAGATCAAGAAATGTATAATCTTTGTCCTCCTTGTTATATGTTTATTGTTTAAACGAAGTCGATCCTTGGATCGAAATCAAAACATTATTTTCCGCCGCGCTACTCGTTTGATTTCCTAACAATATATATATATATATATATATATATATATATATATATATATATATATATATATATATATATATATATATATATATATGTATATATTTACACACACGTACACACGTGTGATACACACACACACACACACACACACATATCCAACACCATCTACACTATGTTGCACTTGATTATGACCACATCCATCATTGTCCAGTGAATAAATCGCCACCTCCCAGACATTGCACCATCAACGTGCCCCCTTGTTGATCCATTATAATCAACATTCTGTACACCGAAACTTTGACATTCTCGAACCAAAGAGGGAAGTAAACAATTTATCGACTATAATTGTGTTTTTTTGTTTTGAAAAAACGACTATAATTGTTAAAAATTTAAATAAAAAAAAGTATGATCACATAATAAACTAATTAAATACGTGTACAACTCCTCAATAATTAAAATATAATGAAGTTTAGACGTTAGCGAGCCATAACTACGTATGGTTGACCAACTTGTTGGTGGCTAATTAGAAAACCTATATACTAATTAATCATTTTTCATATATGCATAAACATAATCATAACGCAAACGCTCAACCGCATTCATCATTATGAATGCTAGAACCTCGGAATATGTCGCAAAGACTTCTACTTTCGTATCAAGTGGATTGATATGATGCATCTAACTAATCTTTACGGGTTCGGACCCCGTCTAATTTGTCCGTCCAAAGTGGAACGACGTCGTTTTTGTTATTTTATTATTATAATTATTATTTTCTTTTTGGTCCCTTTTCTATTGCCGGACATTTACCCGCCTCCTTCATAGTCGTCTTCTTTGTTATCCTCTCGTTGCTTCCTTGCGATAATCAACTAGATGAAAGGCGCAATCTTCTTTGTTGGTGGTCGAAGGTTGTTTTTTCATCTTCAATTTCGTAGGTTTTTGTCGAGGATATGAAATTGCTACACCATTTTAAGAACCCTAATAAAGCAAAAAGGGTTTATTTTCTTCTCATCTTCCGGTATTACATGGAAATCACTCTCACACTTTCTTTTCAATTTATCTTTTTTTATACTACTTCTTTTTAATTGCGTTTTTTTTGTTTTGGACTTGCAATGAGAGCTTAGTATCCTTGACATTTCAACGAGCAGAGAACATGACATCAGATAGTACGGAAAGCGTACATGTATCTCGCCGGCAACCGCATTTTGAAGAAAGCATTGACACAAAAGTGAAAATGATGACATTGTTAATCAATGTGGCTTGAACAATTTGAACTCCGGTCACGATGTAGACGAATTCATTCATCTATGTCTAATGAGATGATTCCAGCTATAGATATGGAGTTTGAAAATGAGGAAAAGGCTTGGGAATTTTATATGGCATATGCTAAACAAGTAGGATTTGGAGTGAGAAAAAGTAAAAGTCACAAAGATAAGTATGGAAACTTAATTGCCAGGACATTTTGTTGTAGCGCTCAAGGAAAAAGAGGAAAGGACAAACGGGATTTCAAGGTGAAGTCGCACCGTGCAGAGACACGATTTGATTGTCAAGCAAGAATACGACTTCATACTCGAAATTCTTCAAAGTTTCGTGTGATTGAATTTGTGCAAGAGCATAATCATTACCTTTCAAGCCCGAGGAAAACCCATTTGCACAGAAGTCATAGAAAAGTAACTCCTCTTTTGGCGGCTGATATTGAAATGGCAAATAATGTTGGAATTGCTCCAAAAGCAAAGACATGAACTCATGGCAAGGAAAGCCGGTGGAAGAGAGAATATTGGTTTCATCCCGGAAGACTACAAAAATTATTTGAGATCAAAAAGAACAAGAGAAGTGCATATTGGTGATACTGGTGGGGTCTTGGAATATTTACACAAGATGCAATACGAGGACCCGAATTTCTTTTATGCTATACAAGTTGATGAAGATGATATGATAACAAACATTGCTTGGTCTGACGCAAAGATGAGGGCGATTTTGCAAATTTCGGTGATGTTGTTTGTTTTGATACCACTTATCGTAAGAATAATGAAGGCCGGCCTATCGCACTATTTGTTGGTGTGAATCATCATAAGCAAACCGTGATCTTTGGTGCTGCGTTACTTTATGATGAAACTGCCTTAACTTTTGAATGGTTGTTCGACACATTCACTAGAGCTATGTCTCGGGGCAAAGCCTAAAACCATTCTCACCGATCGTGATGCGCAATGGCTAAAGCACTTGTTTCGAGATGGCCCGAAACACAACATCGACTTTGTATATGGCACATCTATCAAAACGCTGCTAATCATTTGAGTAGTGTTTTTCGTGGACACAAAAGTTTTTCTCATGATTTTAGTCGATGCATTTATGACTTTGAGGAGGAGGATGAGTTTGTCGAGCAATAGGATAAGATGCTGGAAAAATATGGTCTCATCAATAACGAGTGGTTGAAGAGAATGTTCCGCATAAGAGATAAATGGGCATTAGTGTATGGCAGACAAGTATTTTGTGCAGACATGACAACAACCCAAAGAAGTGAGAGCATGAATAGTGTCTTAAAAAGGTATTTGAATTACAAGTACAAGTTTTTAGAATTTTTTACTCACTTTGAGAGGTTGATTGAAGATCGACGATATAATGAGTTAAAAGCTGATTTCAAAGCTAATATAAGTTTTCCAGCATTGAAATATCCCTGTGAGCTCCTAAAAACCGCAGCTAGTGTTTATACACCTGAAGTATTTGAATGCTTTGAAAAAGAATGGTGCAAGTCCCTTGATAGTAGTTGTCTTGATTGTGGTGAGGTTGGATCCATTAGAAAGTTTGAGATCACCCCTCCAGGAAAACATTACCATCACACCGTCCTTTTTGATTCTTCTAACAACAAGTTTGATTGCACTTGTAGAAAGTTTGAATTTGGTGGTATTTTATGTTCTCATATTTTGAAAGTGTTTAGCCTCGGGAAATGTTTTGAGTATTCCTAGTGAATACATAATAAAGAGATGGACACGTAGAGCAAAGACTCGGATACAAAGTGATTGAAGACTCTTTTAAAAGTAAAAGCAATTTGGATCCGAAAGTGTTGTTTAGTATGCGGTATAAAGAATTGTGTAGATTATCTTTACGCTTAGTTACAAAAGCCGCCGAGACGTATGAGGCCTATGACATTGCAAAAGATGGTATGTTGAAAATGCTTGAAGCGGTGGATACAATATTACAAGCAAAAGATTCGGTAGATCGATCTCACAAGAAAAGATCATTGAATTGAATGGAAATGAGATGTTGATTGATGAAGCTTGGAGAAAAAGTCAAAGGCATTAAAGCAAAGGTGAAGTCTACTTCGGGGAAAAGGTTAAAAAGTGGTCTAGAAAGAGCCCCGTGAAGAAGAGGTCAATAGATAAAAGTCTAGCAGATTCCACATCTTCAAGATTACCTGTGTCATCATGTGTTGAGGTCTATATATATTATCTTTTAACGTATGTCTTATACTTTATATTGTATACTAGTTTTTTTTTTTATTTGTGTTGCTTTTTTGCAGCAAACTACGGAAGGTAATCTTCGTGCCGCGCCTTCTATACCGATCATTCAGTGGACCAACTATTATCAGGTGAATTTTCAATCTAAATTTGATACTTATATCTTCGCATTGTTTCTAAATATATTTCTTTTTTATTTCTTAAAGCAATTGCAACAATTTGGGCCTGATAAGGATGTCATGAACCTGGTTAATCCTACGTCTTCGCAATTTGACCGTAGTCTACGCAATCGTCACAGTGTAACTTTTTAGTAATGTATTCTGAATATGCATGCTCTACATAGCACTTTGATTACCGTATGCTTATTTTTGTTTTTGTTTTTGGATTCAGATTCAGTTAAATCAACAATCTCAGATCCTCCATCACGGCAACATGATTAACATGAATGATACCAGAGTTAGTGGAGGAACTAACTTTGTTGGTCCTCATACAGTCATAGTTGGTATTAGTGGAGATTGTAGTTGTCCAATCCCTCATGAAGATGGTTGGTGCAAGAGATGGAACAAAAGAATGGATATTTAGAATCGGGATGCGTAGACTTATGTGTTCCTTTTTTTGTAAGCACAATTTGCCAAGAATTGTAACAAAAATGTGCACCATAGCCTTATGTATAAGGTGGATCTATTATCCTACTTTTGAAAAACATCCGGTAGTGCATAGAGCATACTTGTACCAAATTCTCACCGGATTGAAACATGGTTTATTTTTTGCTGCCATGGGACAATGGTGTGTAATTTTTTGAAAAAAAAGTTTTCCTGCTTAGAATAGCAGCAAGGTAGTGGATTATTAGTGTTTTGTACCTGAGACTACTGTAGCTTGTGAATTTGGATAATTTTTTGTTGAAATAGAACATGGTAGCAGGTCAGTAATATTTTGTACATTGACCCTTATACTTTGTTGTTGTGTGAATGATATTTCACCTTTTGATGGAAAGAAAACTAGTAAAGGTCAAATACATGACACATTGTCTTGTAACTCAATAATTGAAAAGTATTTTTTTCTTGTCAATTACTAGTGAAAGAAAAACATAAACAAGTTGTTTTCAAGAACACAAAGGGAAACAAATGAGATAATTATGTGTTTTGTTCAAATTCCGCATTTGGTCATGCCTATTGACAAACACAACCACAAATCGTATAATATCATATTTGTTTATAGACATTCTTCTTTAGAGGTGATAAACCACAATCAAGTCATCAAAATGTTGCATTATAATTAATCTCAGAACTTATGAACCCAGACACATTACAAAATGGAAAATAATTGTTTAGAAATAATTCTATTTTTTTTTCTCTAGAAAAAGATGACAATAAGTGCTTTATAATACAAGATATCATATCATGTACTACAATGCATGCCTAAGTAATCTCATCAACCAAACGACCAGCAAAATCCGAGCACTCCTTCGCAGCTTCTTATGTTGACCAACAAATTGCAGCAGTAGGAGAATGAAAATGCATCATAGGCATCAATCCCTTCATTCGTTGAAACGATAACAGACACAACATGATAACCTTAAGGAGCAAAATCTACCTATACAAAGTACCTTGATAACCGAATTACAATCATTGAATGAACTTGAGTTGACAAGCACACACTTTATGTTAAAGCTCAAAACTTTGATGAGTACAACATTCCATGCAAGAACAGAATTCATGGACCATGGGCAATGATAGCTGAAAGATCTTTTCCAAGATCAAACAAAAAATGAGCTCATATAATCTCACTTATTCAGCTAGATTTCTTTCTACGAAGAGTAACCCATGTATATTGTATTAGGGAAAAAAAAAGGTCTACCTTATGGTTGCAAAAGTAAGATTACGCGAGATCGGCCTTCCTCGTCGGCACCAACAAAACCCTATCAATCAATTCCATGGAAGCACTATTCCAGTCTATCTGTTGTTGTATGCCTTATAGACAAAAAAATAATAATAATCAATCACAAAGAAAAAAAACAACTAAAATAAACAAACCAATTAGGATTAAAAGAATAGCAGCAAAAAAAAGCCAAACCCGACAGCACAATTCAACACATATTACAGAAAGAATCAAAAACAACACATGCAATTAACAACCCTAGTTGAATTGAGGAAGTACGGCATCGTAAATTAGAAAAAAATAGATTGTGCATATAGTAGTTCTGCTCGTTGAAATGTCAAGGATACTAAGCTCTTATTGCAAGTCCAAAACAAAAAAACGCAATTAAAAAGAAGTGGTATAAAAAAAGATAAATTGAAAAGAAAGTGTGAGAGTGATTTCCATGTAATACCTGGAAGATGAGAAGAAAATAAACCCTTTTTGCTTTATTAGGGTTCTTAAAATGGCTGTAGCAATTTCATATCCTCGACAAAAACCTACGAAATTGAAGATGAAAAAACAACCTTCAGCCACCAGCAAAGAAGATTGCGCCTTTCATCTAGTTGATTATCGCAAGGAAGCAACAGAGGATAACGAAGAAGACGACTATGAAGGAGGCGGGTAAATGTCCAGCAATAGAAAAGGGACCAAAAAGAAAATAATAATTATAATAATAAAATAACAAAAACGACGTCGTTCCACTTTGGACAGACAAATTAGACAGGGTTCCTGGACAGATGATCTGAACCCAATCTTTACACACAACAACTATGTGAGAAAGGCAAAATAATTCGTCGCGTCTATCCACCTGATACAGTGGTTGGACCTCAAACATGAAAAAAATATTTATTTCATGATTTAATGCTAAAGTGAAGCATGTGAATTTTTCATCAAATTTCAATGTTCACTCAGAATACCTTACATGATGTCGTAGGCAAGATTCAATACAAAAAGATTATGCTTTCATGGTATAATTCTCGCTTATGAATGGGGGCTGTTCTTTCTAAAATGTATGCTTCCACGAAATTCAAATGGTAAGGAACAATGCAAAAGAAGACTGCATAAATACATTAGCTTGACGGTATTTTTCGAGAATGCGGCGATACTGCCGACGTGCCTCAAGAACTACAACCATTGGATCATGCTGGAGACTACTTCATGAGTTGCCACATCAACTTTCTTCGTTCGGAGGACGTGAAGAATATCTTCATCATCAATATCATCAACAAACTCAGTCTCATGTCTAAATCCCCCATGGTCTGCGCCACCTAAGAACCATGGGCGGCTGCAGGATATTCGTGACACAGATAAGTAATCGTGAGCGACACATCGTATTATAAATTTCTAATGTATTAATTTCAAAAATCCTTGTAGATATGGGGGTGAAGGGTAAATATTTTAAAAATCCAAGTAGATATGGGGTGAAGGGTAAATATTCTAAAAAAAAATAGAAAACAAAAGATGTGCATCAGATCTCTGCATGCCTAAACAGTTGTAGATTTGGATAAACTAAATGCGAGAGTTAAAAATAATATAAAATAAATCACCTTATCTTCAAGACGTACTGTGAGCTTCAAGAAACTTGTACCTAATGCACTTGAAGAATTAAGTCTTATAATAAATAAGTAAAACCAAACCTCATAAAATACAATAAAATGCAACAGTGTGAAACACTTGTGTCACAAGATCATATTTAATTGATAAAAGGGTTAAGATGGTATGGATAGAAAAATATCCAAAAATCTTCCATATCACGTACCTCTATTATAATAAAGGCATCTAGCTTATGCTCCCATTAGATCTACCATCACCTTCCTGAAACTGAGACATGTCATTTAGCTTATTTCAAAAAGCACAACACATCCCGGTATAAAGTAGTCTTAAACTTTATAATCACATCAAACAAAAACCATCAAAGAATAATGCATGTGAAGAGTAAGTACTTCTAAAATGAAACAAAATACATACATACAAAGATGTAGGAATCGTTGCAATGGCCATCAAAGCACACACATCAACTAATCTATGATGAAATCTGTTTTCAAAATAATGAAGAAAAAAATTGAATGAAAACGGCTGTGTTGACTCCGAAATGTAGGATACCCAACTTAGGAATGCCCAATGGTTCATAGAGTTTGGTCAGGGTGATTATATGATCAAATTTGAACTCCTTCAACATAAAAACATGAAAGAACTGTATAAGTTCAAAAACATGTACACATCTTTAATCAATATAATTAGCCGAGGGATATATTATATAAAAGAACTGTATAAGTTCATACAACTAAAGAGAATCCGTTCGATCCACGTCACCACTCTACCGAGGTCCTTCAACATAAAAACTTTTGTTACATCACAATGTAAAGGAATAACATAATATCCGAATGTCGTATACTAATTGCCCACATGCCCAAAACGTATTCAACAACGGAAAGAAGATGCCGGTCAATAAGCAGAAAGAAAATATCATACAAAGAGTATTACCATATGGGTTATAAAACACCAATACATCTTTGAACAACAATTTCAAAGTGTTGCAGATGGTTTAGAGATTCACATCTGCTGCAACTCTTAATCTGTGGTCAACAACATACATACAACAGAACAAATAGAAGAAAAATTTATGAATATGTGATGACATGATTTTGTGACTTAAGCACAACACAAATTATGTAACCAAAATCTTCACGAAAAATTTATAAAACTACAAATCATCAAATTGAAGTAATTAGTTGAATCAAATTGATCAAACTATCAGCCTTACTTTCTGATTGAATAGTATTAGTAGAAGACAATTAACTTAACCTAAGGAAAATAGGTAGCTAACTTTGCCGACGGCGGTGTGAGTTGAAAATGTGATATCAATTTACTTGTGGCACTAAGAGAATGCAGGTAAGTGATTGCCTGCGAATTGCCGCACAGGTCTGTACCATGAAAAATATAACAACCAAGCACCGAAGATCAGATAGTCGGAGCTGAAATTGGGATAGAAAAACTTCTTGGCTGAAGAACGACACCATATGAAAATTGACAATGAAACCAACGATACGATTCAGAATTGATAGCGATATCATCGTTACAGATCATAATCGATTATCATTCGTATACAATCAATACATTATCAAGGGGCATGATAGTTTATTCCAAAACAAAAAACGAAACACACTTACTTTATATAAAATCGATGATAATGTCATTGACGAATGTATCAGGTTCTAATAAATCAACATCCCTCTTACTCATGGTGACAGCATCAGGATCCCCTTCTGGGTAATAAAATCTTCAAAAGAATTGAAACTGCATAGGACAAAAGTGTACCAAGTATTCTTTAGGAACCAATCACAAACTATGATAAGGTTTCACCAATCCCTCTTAATCGTGGTTTGTAAAATCAGCCCGATTTCCGAACTCCATCTTCATCGCCGGTGACGACGTAGATTTTCTCAACGGAAATAATCGACAGCTCTGCAAAATCAGCCCGATTTCCGGACACCGTCATCATCGCCGGTGACGACGTAGATGTTCTCAACGGAAATAATCGACACCCCTGCAGATCTACATCGTAAATATGGTTATCGTGAAATAATATCCCAGCAAAACTGCAAAACCGCAAAACCACAAAACCAAGGTAACTTCAAGTTGCATTGAAACAGAACTTCTTAATCAAATTAAGTTCATCAAAATACTTGCACCATTCTGCTCAGATTCATGTCGTACAGATTTTAACGCATAATATGAATGAATAATGCATAGAAATGATAGACTTCCCTGAATTGAATCGGATATGGAAAAACAGGATTTAATGCTTCGGAATCGGAAAATGACTGCTCGAATTGGCATCAAATCGTCAAAAAGGTGGAACCTTTACATCAGCCAACCTTCAATAGATATTTTAAGCACAAAATCAGGCAACGTCCATATCAAATCAGAATAATATCAACGATAATAACTCAGAAAGAAAAGGACAGACAACTCCCCTGAAAATCAGCATTGAAGCAAAGGCTAAAGTTTGATTTTGAAACGGAAGTACGCCAAGCCGTCAGAATACTAAGGAGCTGTGTATCAGCTTGAAAAATGCATCGAATCAGCACAAAAATGGAAGGTTTACAGCACCGAGCCTTCCATATACAGATTATAGCACGTGGTTGCACAAAATGCTGTATCTGTAAAACCAGAAGCGCCAATCCATCGAAGGAGAAGCTGTGGATCCACAAAGATACTGGCTGAATACTTAGAATCAGCATCGAATCGAGAGAAAGGCTGAAACTTTCATACCCATCCTTCACAAAAACGCATAAGGCACAAAATCAGCAGAGCATCTATGTCAAATCTATCTATATATATGTTTTAGAAGGTGTATAAAATCAATTACCCGACGACCCGCACCAAACCCGCTAATTACCCGACCCAACCCCATACCATGTATTAATTAATGCATGGATTTTTTCCTTAAATATTAATGCACCTTCACCTTTAAAAAAAAAAATTAATGCACGGTATTTAATGCGTGATTCAGACAAATCATTTCTCTAAAATGTAAAATATGGACTTCCAAAAAATTACCACTCACATTTACTCCTATTTATTCTTTTCCAAAAGAAAATAAACAAGAGTAATGATACGAAGAAGACGTCGATCCGCCCGTTGATTATGTTAGATTCACATTTGATCAATTTAAACACATTATTATCATGTACGGATCATCATTGCGTACGCCCGTTGTGCATGTATATATCATTATTCAATAAACAAATCACCAAAAATATTAAAATAAATGCATCCATGAGGTTTTTTTTTTAATGAGTTATTCTTAGACTAATCTATCTATCTATTATAGAATTCGCTTTAAAAAATATATAAGAAAAAACTGCTCTATTTTTTATTTTATTTTTTTGAAAAGAGATTCCGGTCGGTTGAAAAACTTAAAGCAGTCAACGTTCCTAAATTTACGTCATTCGGTATTATTACGGACTCCTAAATTTATGTCATTCAAATTTTCATTACACAAAACGCATGCAATCACAATATATCCCTCAAAATTTAAAACCCCTCAAAGTTGTGCATCTTTAAACCTAAAAATAGCCATGTTCATTTGCCAATTAAAAAAAAAAAAAAAAAAAACCGAAAACATTTATCACAATTTTGTACGTGAATCAAGGCACCGCTCGAAACCCAAAAGAAAACACAATATAAATCAATTCCGATCACTTTTTGTTCTTTGTATTCTTAGATTGAATAAGTACGATCGATCCCTAGATTTGCAGGGAGATGTTTTGAGTTTATTATGGTGTGTTTGGTCAACAAGATTATGGAGTTGTATCTTCGGACAAATCGAACAATTCACTATATGTTTTTTGTGGCGCTTTTTAATTGTGATTCTTGCGTAAGTAGCGACCAATAATACTAGCCAAATGTTAATGTCCCCGATATTTTTGTTGGTTGTATGGTTCTAATTGAATTGCTTCAACAGTTTCTTGATGAGTTATTATGAAATTACGGGTGCATGAGCTTCTATGATGATTAGATAAAACGAGAATGCGAGCGGCTTGATTTGAAGTATTTATATTATGAAAGTAATGATGGGGCTTCAACAACGGTGGGTTCATAGACGTCCGATACCTTTTTTAGATAATATTTCTCGATTCCTTTTCTAAATTGGTTTTACCTCTCTTGATCCCGGCTTATAGAATGCTATTTGGCGATAAAAGAAGATCATGTATCATATGCATAAGGACTTATCAGGAGAACGTATATAAAATCGTTTTTTTTTCTCCTTTTCTTCTCATATGTATATGATTTTTCAATTACATGCATGAGTTTTTTTATGGTGCAGGGAGTTTGTGGCACATGAGGTTGATAATGGGGGCAAAATGGGTTCGTACCTCTCAATATTTCTTAGAATTTATCTTTCATTTTGTTATGTTTTTCCCAAATGTCCCTAATTTTAGCCATGTTTTTGGTTAATCAATATTGCCTGATGTGTTTTCATTTTTATGCTTATTTTTTTTGCAGCTGCATTGGATTCGAATGTTGCTGATAGGAAAGCTTTTTATACATTGGGATTAATTAAGGGTAAAAGGAATGTAAAGTAGGTGGATGTATAATAAATTTGGGTTAAAAGGAAGAAAAATGTAATGGACTTATATTATGGACAAATTAAAAAAAAACTTAACGGACTTACATTTTAAGACAGAGTTAGTATTATACTAACTTGAACCGTCCCGTGCATGATGCACGGGTTTTTAGGCTAGTCAGAAAATAAATGATAAGGAACAATATTAACACGGAAAGATATCACCTTGCGAGTTGAATGCACCGAATCAAGCCTTCATGTTAATCAACATGTTGCAGAAATGAAATCTGCATCAAATCGACATTAAAGGCAAGAGTGGGTTTCAATGGAACCGTTTCAAGTTCAGAGCAGAGAGGGATGGAGGATTTTGTGGAAGGGTGTAAAGGCAGCCGAATACTGTAAATGAATTAGGTGTGTATAAAATAAATTAATTGATTGTAGGAGAACGTGGAGAAGTTACCTGATGATGTAGTTTTTTTTAGGGGAGTGGGGAAAACTGAGGTTCGGGGAAGTTATCGTGGGGGGAGTAAGGACGTGGGGAAGACGCAGGGAAACCGGGTATGGGTCGTGTCAATTGATTTAATTGGGTCAATTGACAGTTAATCGATTGAAAATATAATATAAGATGTATAGTAAATTTATCTATTTCTTTTGACATTTATCATTATTTTTGAATATCTTCTAATAAATTAAAAAAAAACAATTCAGCGACTAGCTGTGTATTTAACGCTGAAATGAAAGTATTAGCTTGATCCTAATTTAACGCCGCCCATTATCTTTCCCAATAACTAAACCACGTCAATGTTGTTCATTCTTTCATCCAAAAGTGAATTTTTTTATTTTTTGCTAAAAGAATATCATGTTATTCTTCTCTCATTACATTTTTATTTATGCACTTTGTATTTAGGTCCCTTGAAGTAAATACCTTAAGAATAATGTACTTGTGCCTCAATTAAAAATAATAATAATAATGTACTTTTTTTTATCAAGACTAGGCTCTGTTTGGTTTGAAGGAAACAAAAGGAAAAAAAAAGAAATGAGATGGAGGGATTTATGTCTAGTGTTTGGTATTCTGTGTTAGAAAAGAAAAGAAAATGAAAAGATAGAAACCAGTGTAAATGATACAATGTAATTAATTAAAAATAATAACGAGACTTTGCTATTTCCTTTCTTTTCCTTTGTTCAATCCAAACACTTCAAAGGGACTTTAAAATCACTCATTTCCCCTCGTTTCTCTTCATTTACAATCCTTTCTTTTCTTTTCCTTTTGTTTTATTCAAACCAAACAGAGCCTATAGTACTTTTTTTTTAATTTCTTGAATTTAATTTTTAATCATATTTATTAAAATGTGTAATACATTTTATATCGTAAGTTATGACTTTGATTTATACATGAAAACAATAAAATAAAAAATTTCCGAAATTTGTACGTGAAAAAGTAAAAAGTTGAGGCATATGTGTATGTATGCATATAAAAACGTATATGGATATAGTTAACGTAAAAAAATGATATCAGATTTATAATGTTAACCGAACAGTCTAATCAATTTCAGCACTTAAATTATTCGGTTACATAATATATTAAGATTTCACACTTCAGATTTCAGACTTCAGATTTAACAAACATCCCCTAAATGTCATCTCACAAGTCCTTCACAATAATTTCTTACAATGTTCTATTGAAATGCAGCATGCAACAAACCAATACCTTATTCTCTGCCTCAACAAATCAAATATAGTGAAAACAAAATGGCAGGTTTGGATATATATAACTCTTATAAACAACAGCTGCAAAACCAAGACCTGATTACTTAACAGAATGCTGATCAGACAAACACAAAACTTGTCGATCCTGGACTTATAACAGCTTGCACCGAGACCAATTCTAAACAGAACATAGCTTCACACAGGGCTGGTAAATTAGGTACAAAACAGACTGTTAAGCTCCCACCCTGAATCTACAACAGATGCATACAAAGCAGACAGGTTCAGAGTTAAAAGCTTAATGATATCAAAGCATGGCTTCAAGTAGATTAAAACAAATCCGGGACATCAGGACTTAAACAGAGTTTCAAGACCTGACAGAGGCACGTCAAGATTCTACCTGATTAGACATTCTAGACTCAGACAGATTCAGGCAGGCGGGCAAGGCTGATTAAGCAAACAGACTCATGCAAGGGATACATATGAAAAAACAGATTATTGCCTCACAACATAACATAACCGAACCCGAACAAAAACCGACAGATCCACTCAAACCTTAACCAAAGAATAAGACCCGAATCATGACCAAGACTTGAACCGATAACATATTAAAGCAGACCCGACTCAAAAGCAATGCAATAGTTCAACAAAACATTGCACATAACTAGACACAAGTTCATTATTAGGACCTAACAGATAGCATAGAAAACAAAGACCAAACTTCATCACTTCATCTAGACAGAATCGTACCTAAGCATATTCAGGATATCAAAACAAGTTCAATACTCATCATTTTTTAAAGTAAATTGTCGACTCAACTCCCACAGGATTGATATAAGAGCTCAAACAGACGATCACACAAGAATGCAAGCCACACAATCTGTTGATCAAATAAGTATGGCCGACATTAAGACACGACACATTGCAACAGATTAGATTAGCAATAACATTATCATTTTCGTGTACGTAACTCATCGCATTTTGTATCATAGAATTCGGACTAACACGAAAATACGAACATACCCACAAAAACAAAAACCACTTTGTGACCTCAAACAATTTTAAACATGAACAACGAAGAAGCAAACGCAACAAATCAATTCCTTGCTCTAAGAAAAGGGGTGGTTTTTTTAAGCGTTAAATAATTATGCAGAAGACTTATCAGGGTTGTAATTATGATACATTGGTAGATAAGCAATGAACAGAGTCAGAACATTGCAGCAGGTTTGGCATTCAGCAAAGCATAACCACTTAATCCTCCTTCTCAGTACGATGCTATCTAGTATTCTTCCCAGCCCTCTTCTTCTTCCTTCCGATTCGGGAATCATCGGATCTACTAGCTTCGAATCGATGGTGACACGACCTCCTACTCCTTCTTCTATGCCGTCTGTCGGTGACGCTTCGGAGGAATAATCGAATCCTCGGATGAATGTCTATGACTTCTCCGCCTCCTCTTTTCCTTCATGCTCTTCCTCTTCCTCCTCCTTCGCTCTTCCTCTTCACCAGATAACTCATCATCCCTTCTTCTCTTCTCGTTCCTCTTTTTCATTCTCTCCCTCTTTTCTTCATCCTCATCCTCGAATCACTATAGTCCCTCTTCTTGCCCCTCCTCCACTCGCTTTTCTTCATTCTCATCCTCGGAATCATACATGTCCCTCTTATTGCTCCTCTTTTTAGACCTCCCCTTTTTCTCGCTCTTATCTTTAAGATAATCCTCCTTCTCCCGCTTCCTCGACGACGCCTTTCCTTTTCCACTAGTTTTTTTGCCATTTTTAGCAGCAATTATCCGCTCAATCTCAGAATCATATTCGGAATCCGAACTCTCACTATCATCTTCCTCCTCATCACTACTCTCCTCACTCTCCACCTTACCTCTCATCTTCACTTTCTCACCTTTCAGCTTCTCTAGCACCACCTCCCTTAAAGCTTCATCATCTCTCCCCTCCCTATCCACATCTTCCTTAACACTTAAAAAGTTCCTACACCGAAAAGTCAAATGACCCACCCTCCCACACTTCTTACAAGCCCCACGAACCTCATCCGAATTTGAAGAATTCGTAACACGGGCCACTCTAGCAAACCCCGGAAACTTGCGTAGGCATTTTCAACCTCGGGTTCCGAAGCATTCGGAGCCTTGCTATGTGAAACTGTAGAATCATCCTTGCTTGTAGGTGCATAAGGATCGTACCCTATTGCGCTTTGCCATATGCCATGAGTCCGCAGGGCGGCGCTACTATGCACCCGGTTGTTCGCCGGCATGCGAACTCTTCCCCGCTTTGTGGCCGGCATCTTGACCTAATTTCAATTTATGTTAGCGAAAAATCAACTAAATTCGGTATTATGCACGATTCTTAAAAATCCAATCGGTGTTTGCGGAGTGAAACAAAACGTATGAAAATTGAAATTGAGATTCTTTTTCTATTCAATTCGAATCCTCAATTCCTCGGTTATCAAAAGGCAAACAGGAGCAAAGATACAATAAAAACAAATCTGCGCGTCCAAACTCCAAACTTTATTATTTATTTTTTAGATATTTGTTCATAAGGACAAAATTATAAAGAAAAAAAATCGGGATAGAAGGAAACTGCAATTTAATCAGGACAAAGTAACAATTATGAATTAATAAATATGAAGTAACAAATATAGAATAGAGTAAATTTGAAGTAACAATTGTGAAATACAAAGTAACATTAACACGTGAAGTAACAATTTTAAAGTAACAATTGTGATTTTTGTCCTTTATAATCATGAAAATATTACACTTATCCTTCCAGACCCATTTATTAAATTTTTTTGTCCTTGTGGCCTCTTCCCCTTATTTTATTTTACTAGGGCGTCCAAACTTTGAACACATAGGCATACCAATTTTTTAAAGGGCCAAAGGGTCCAAAAAGGACACGGATTAGAAAAAGGACACGGATTAATTATGGAAAAAGGACATCAATAACATTTCGTTTATTTTTCTCTCTCTTTTTTTTCTACTGGAAAGGAAAATAAAAAAAAAATGTTATTTCTATCTCTTATTTAATATTTAAAACGGTTATATATTTTGATAAAAAAAAAAAACCTGATCATTGTAATTCTTTCTCCATAATTATATTTTTTTCGTCCTCTTTTTCGACTTAAGTGCTGAAAATCGAAATTTTCTTGATCGGGATGCATGACTATCCGGATTCATTGACCACCACGACGCAAATGCGGCGACCACCGCGATGCGGTGACCATCGCGATACGCTCACCATCGCGATGCAATGATCACCATGATGCATTGACCAACCGCAATGCATTTACCACCGCGATGCAATGACCACCTCGATAAATTGACCACCGCGATGCGGTGATCACCCGATGCAAAGACAACCTCGATGCGTGCTGACCACCGCGATGCCTTGACCACCCCGATGCAGGTGACCATCGTGATGCATTCACCATCCGCGATGCAATGACCGCCCCGATGTAGTGACCATCGCGATGCAGGTGACCACCGCGATGCATTGACCACCGTGATGCGGTGACCACCCCGACGTAGTGACCATCGGGATGCTGTGACCACCGTGATGCGGTGACATTGATGATGGGACACCGAGATGAAGCGACACCGCGATGACATTTGATATTTTTCCGACTTAATTTTAAAAAATCGATTTTTGTCTTTATAAATTCGACTTCAAACGGCTATATTTTTTTATATGTAGAGCTCCGATCAATATAATAATTTCACCATAATTCATATTTTTTCGTCTTCTTTATTATGATCTCATTTTATGAAGTGACATCTTATGTAGTGACACCTAATGACATCAACATTTTATGAAGTGACACCCTATGCAGTGACACCCTATGACACAAACATTTTACGAAGTGACACCTTATGCAGTGACACCACGATTTTAGTGACATTACAATTATTTTACAAAGCTACTAAATTTATGTACCAAGATGTATATGGAGTGACAACAATGTGAGGAAGAACTAACAAAAATGATAAATGTGAAGATTCAGCGATAAACAACCAATTAAACAATACTTACAAGATTTTTTTTAAAAAAAAACTACAGGATCAAGTAATTCTTTGAGACATGCTTGTACAAAATAGTTTACTCAGTCAATCTTACAATGAATGACTGTTTCACACAAAAGGCATTAACTCACAGGTACAATGCCATGTCAATTCCTCCTATAGCAATCCAGAAGTAGTGAGTCAGCGTAATGCTTTATTTGAGTTATCTAGAACAGCTAAGGATCTTGAAATCTGCATTTTTTATTTCTTACCTTCCTTCTTTTTCCTCAATCTTCTTTGCAATTCTTTTCTTTTATGCAATTTTCACTTCAAATTCTTCTAGACATTTCAGAACAATTGTAATGCATTTTGATGATTCAATACTGTTTCCTATCTTTCTTCATTGATTGAGCTTTTTGAAGTTCGACTCGAAGTTGTGTTCCTAGTTGTTTCCCTTTGTTTTACAATTTCTCGAAGTTAATCTTCAAGAAATCCTACAACCCATCTATAACAGACACCACCTTATGCATAGTTTTATGCGGTGACACCGCGATGTGTAGACACCACCATAAAGTGACACCGTGATGCGCATTTCTCATGATGCATTGACATCTTACCGTAGCGACATCTTACCGTAGCGATTTATGCAAAGTGACATCTTATTGTAGCAATTTATGCAAGGTGACACATTATATAGTGACATTTCGATGAAGTGACAATTGTATATGCATTAAATCAACATTACACCAACAATGACACTACACAAAAATTGGCACAACAACAAAGTGACAATATAATTATTTTACAAAGTTACAAATATATGTATCGTATTGTATGCAAAGTGACATCAATGTCACTTCATTATTTGTTTGATGGATGGAAAAAAAATACAGTTACAAAGATGGTTACAATGAAAATGGCCAACTAAAATCTATGGCTCCAAACTTTTATTCTTCCCAACATGAATTTCAGTAATTATACTCGAAGGAGATGATTGGTGGACTTTTTATGCTATCCAAAAAAGCTTGGAAGACATGCAAAATGGAACAATTCAAGCCGCTACAATGCTCTAGACCTAACCGTAGTAGCCGGCACCACATATTAAGGGCATCCAAATTTTAAATACAACAGATTCATAAATTGAGTGCAGTGACATACAACAACATATGCATTAACACTGAACCTGAAGATGGTTTTAGAAAATATCTCTGCCGTACATGGTGGTTTTAGCCAATATCTCCATAGTACTTAGTGGTTTTAGCCAATATCTCCGTCGTACTTGGTGGTTTCCTCCACTTCAACGGTCCAAATGACATTAAATCCAACCGACCACGGTAGAGAAAGAAAGGCCTTCCACCTTCATTCATTTCATACTTTCACAAGATTCTTGTTGTTTTAATCTTTATTTTTTGCAATTGGCGGCCTTAAACGAAGCCCTCAAGCAAGAAGTGGAAAGACTAAGGATCGCAAGTTCATTAGACACGGATTCCGGTTAACCTTATATAGCAAATCAATATCGTGTGCTTGTTATACAAATACGAGCAATGGTTGTTCAAATTCGTGTGAGTGTAACTCTAGCTCATAAGAATGCATCGATGCCGGCACCCGTGAATGCTATCATAACCCCCGGCTTTCATGACCCCCTCGGGCATGTGAGTGTACCTCTCTACCGACTAAGTTTCACTCACGACTAATATATATATACAATAATCACGCCTAATTTTCAACTCAAGTTGATGCCTTATTTGCTTCGAATCACCCGTTGCTAATTGATCATACTTGGTGCTCGAATTCTTCTCATAATTTTCTCTCAATATAGTCGCTCCTCTCATCAAGTCCACTTTCATCACTATTATGTACTGCTCTTAAAAGCCACATTTTAATTGCTTTCTGCCAATGCTTGAGCCTTCAATTCTCTGTTATTGTATAAGTGCTTGATAACCCCAATATCAACAAAATCAGTGTTTTCTTCTGTTTTAATCTCTAAACTCTGAAATTCCTTGTACCCCACCAAATCCTCCAACAATTCATCAGAAAATATCATATTCTGCTCAGGTAATAAATCCCCAAGCCAATTGTAGTCCTCCATGTCTAACTCCAAATGTGTTTGTGCTGAATCATCATCAAGCTCAACTGGTAGTGGTAGCCCTGTAAATTGATAATCTTCTTGTTTCTCTGCTTTACACTCCACCTTAACATTTGTCTCCAGAGGCAATTACGGTCATCGTCATCATGCCCAGGGAAGTTGAGTATGGCATTAGGTCCATCATGGAGTGCCTTGGCGGCTCTATCATATGATCGAGCAGCTTCAATGGATGTTCTAAATATGCCAAGCCAGAGGCGATTTCTGATTCCGTGCTGTTGGTTTGGTGGGAAGTATGGCTTCCGGCCTAAACGGAAGTTTGGAGAAGCGATGAGCTCCAAGATCCGGAGACGGAATCGTTGCAGCTGGTAGGACCGTTCCGGTCATGAATTAAGCCAGAATCATCCTCAGGATCATCAGGGCAGAAAACGCCGTAATGGTGCCGCCGGAGAAAGACTTAGACGTCCTTATAATCAATCATCTTTTTTAGGTGTCCTAAATGCCTCATTAAGTCTCTAACGACGGCCTTATAAACTAATATCCACTTTTTTTAAACTCAATATATATATGGGTATCACCGCTCAAAAAATAATAATAATATGCGAGTGTCTCTAAAGGCAACACGATTTTTCTAATGAAGACACCACACTTATTTAAAAATATGTGTTTACCTCCTATATAATATTTAAAATGTTAATTGTTTATAAGGACATGTTTTGGGACTTAATTAGGCATTTAGGACATCCAAAAAAGACCATTAGTTATAAGGACGTATTTTATCCAACTTTCCTAAATTACCCCTCCTTGCTAACAGGGAAAATCATTTCTAACTGACCGATGGAAAAAAAAATATGGGAATGGATGCTGGAGCTCTGCAGTCGGAATCGGTGATGACAGAGGCGGCGTCGACGGATGCTCCACCAGGCACCAGCTCAGCAACAGTATCCGGTTGTTGGCATGGAGAATATTGCGGCAGTACTTAGCCACGGTGGCCGGTTCATTCAATATAATATTTTCGAAAACGGGTTTGAGGTCACAGCTAAATATAAATTAAACTTCCTATCATGTCAATTGGTAAAGTAAAGGTGCTTATGGCATCGTCTTGTAAGGAACCATTAACCTTTTTGGATTATCAGATTGCAGGTGTCTGCCTTTTATGTGTTTTTTTTAATACCTGCCAACTATTTTTGCTTTAGCACTGCTATCTGTTTCTTTGTTTTTGGTAGTTGATTTGGATGCTTGTTCTCTTTGAATTTCCACTTATTTGCAGTTTGAGGGTAACAGAGTCATTATTTCAATATTCATCAGCTTCTAGCTCTGTTGTTCATGATAATGAGCTTATCAAAGGTTTGAATTGCTATGACCGGTGGTTTTACATATACAAGGCTTGACTTTTCTTTTTGGCAATCACCTAATTGTTTAGTTATAAGTTATAACTACTGGTTCTTGTTTTTATTGTTTAATTATTGTATTGATTTTTATGATCATATAAATAGAAGGTTGATGTTGCAGTAAGACTTGTGCACATATATGACCAGAGGTTAAAGGGTTGAGACCAATTGTTTATTATCATCTGAATATTTTTGTGCAGGTTCAATGCGACAGATTTTCTGGACAGTGGGTTTGAATTTGATTTGGAAGAAAATTGGTGCAGTGACATGGCTTTGATGGTGGGTTTGAATATGATTTGGAATAAAATGGATGCGGTGACATTGATGTCACTGTATATACATTTGTTTAGGTGTGTTTTTTTTTCACAGCTTTTAAAAGTGAGGACAAGTGTTTCTTGTGAATGCTAAGAGTTTTTCGGCTTTGGATTTTTAATCGGTTTGATCTGCTTAACATGCATTGTTTTTTTTTGTTGTTTAACAATGATGCTACATAGCATAAATTTGAGTTTGATTTGCAACATGAATTGTCTGTGGTAAAATAGTGTTTGCATTCTTTATCTATTCGCAAATTATTTTCAAGTGTATTCTGCTTTAACAACATATATTTTGTCAATGAATTTTTGTTTTATCATATGCACTTTTTTTCTGGATGATATTTTATTTTTTCCATTCTTTTTTTGAGTAATGATCCGAACACAACTATTGTGATGTCACTTTGCGTAAAATGTTGATGTCACTTGCATAAAATGTGATGTCAATTAAATGTTGATGTCACTGCATCTGATTGCCGATGTCACTGCATAAATTCTTTTTTTCTTAACGTTGTTGCTTATTAAGACCTGTCTTATTTTGTGACTTATAGCAGTTTTGATAAAAGTGTGTCGAGTATAAAGAAAGCATATGGTGCAATCAGATTGAATCTTTAGTCATTTTTCTTACAAGGCTTGACCTGGTACTTTGGTTTTAAGTTGCGTTAAGTTCAACTTCGGCTTTCTATACATTACATGAAGGATTGATTGAAGCATAACAGAGGGAGAAACTAGTTTCAAGGGACCTTAGAGAAATTGAAATCTGAATATGGTTGTGCAATGGAAGAAAAAGAAGAAATGGGGAGAAAGATTGATGAGATTTTAAGGGATAAGAACTTGTTAGAGAAGAGTTTGATTCAGTATAATACGGAGATTAACGAAATAAAGAGTGAGATTTAGAGGATTCATATAGAAAAAGACGAGATTAAGAATGTTGTTTGCTGTTTTGCTGCAGTTGGGAAGTGATTCCTCTTTAATTTGCAGCTCTTATCTTGGCTATTTGAGTTTTTGCTGATTTTATCTTTGGATTTGCTGGTTTTTATGGAAGAAGTTTTGCTGGTTTTCTTCTCTTGTTTGTGAAAGAATTCATATCAAAATGATGATGCTTTGGATGCACATCAAGAAGATTGTTGTTATGGAGTCTTCTAAGCTTCTATTCCATTTTTCCGGGTTTGTTTTGTCTTAATGTTACCTCGGATGGTTAGTATTTCCGAGAGTTTGGTTAGTATTATAAATAGATACATAAATGTCATCTCACAAGTCCTTCACAATAATTTCTTACAATGTTCTATTGAAATGCCCAATCGCATGCAACAAACCAATACCTTATTCTCTGCCTCAACAAATCAAATATAGTGAAAACAAAATGGCAGGTTTGGATATATATAACTCTTATAAACAACAGCTGCAAAACCAAGCCCCGATTACTTAACGAATGCGATCGACAAACACAAAACTTGGACAATCCTGGACTTATAACAACTTGCACCGAGACCAATTCTAAACGAACATAGCTTCACACAGGGGCTGGTAAATTAGGTACAAAACAGATCGTTAAGCTCCCACCCCGAATCTACAACGGATGCATACAAAGCGAGACGGGTTCGAGTTAAAAGCTTAATGATATCAAAGCATGGCTTCAAGTAGATTAAAACAAATCCGGGACATCGGGACTTAAACGAGTTTCAAGACTCGACGAGGCACGTCAAGATTCTACCTGATTAGACATTCTAGACTCAGACAGATTCAGGCAGGCGGGCAAGGCTGATTAAGCAAACAGGACTCATGCAAGGGATACATATGAAAAAACAGATTATTGCCTCACAACATAACATAACTGAACCTGAACAAAAACCGACAGATCCACTCAGCTTAACCAAAGAATAAGACCTGAATCATGACCAAGACTTGAACTGATAACATATTAAAGCAGGACCTGACTCAAAAAGCAATGCAATAGTTCAACAGAAACATTGCACATAACTAGACACAAGTTCATTATTAGGACCTAACAGATAGCATAGAAAACAAAGACCAAACTTCATCACTTCATCTAGACAGAATCAGTACCTAAGCATATTCAGGATATCAAAACAAGTTCAATACTCATCATTTTTTAAAGTAAATTGTCAGACTCAACTCCCACAGGATTGATATAAGAGCTCAAACAGACTGATCACACAAGAATGCAAGCCACACAATCTGTTGATCAAATAAGTATGGCTGACATTAAGACACAGCACATTGCAACAGATTAGATTAGCAATAACATTATCATTTTCTGTGTACGTAACTCATCAGCATTTTGTATCATAGAATTCAGACTAACACGAAAATACAGAACATACCCACAAAAACAAAAACCACTGTGACCTCAAACAATTTTAAACATGAACAACGAAGAAGCAAACGCAACAAATCAATTCCTTGCTCTAAGAAAAGGGGTGGTTTTTTTAAGCGTTAAATAATTATGCAGAAGACTTATCAGGGTTGTAATTATGATACATTGGTAGATAAGCAATGAACAGAGTCAGAACATTGCAGCAGGTTTGGCATTCATTATGATACATTGGTAGCATAACCACTTAATCCTCCTTCTCAGTACGATGCTATCTAGTATTCTTCCCAGCCCTCTTCTTCTTCCTTCCGATTCGGGAATCATCAGATCTACTAGCTTCAGAATCAGATGGTGACACAGACCTCCTACTCCTTCTTCTATGCCGTCTGTCAGCTGACGCTTCGGAGGAATAATCAGAATCCTCAGATGAATGTCTATGACTTCTCCGCCTCCTCTTTTCCTTCATGCTCTTCCTCTTCCTCCTCCTTCGCTCTTCCTCTTCACCAGATAACTCATCATCCCTTCTTCTCTTCTCGTTCCTCTTTTTCATTCTCTCCCTCTTTTCTTCATCCTCATCCTCAGAATCACTATAGTCCCTCTTCTTGCCCCTCCTCCACTGCTTTTCTTCATTCTCATCCTCGGAATCATACATGTCCCTCTTATTGCTCCTCTTTTTAGACCTCCCCCTTTTTCTGCTCTTATCTTTAAGATAATCCTCCTTCTCCCGCTTCCTCGACGACGCCTTTCCTTTTCCACTAGTTTTTTTGCCATTTTTAGCAGCAATTATCCGCTCAATCTCAGAATCATATTCGGAATCCGAACTCTCACTATCATCTTCCTCCTCATCACTACTCTCCTCACTCTCCACCTTACCTCTCATCTTCACTTTCTCACCTTTCAGCTTCTCTAGCACCACCTCCCTTAAAGCTTCATCATCTCTCCCCTCCCTATCCACATCTTCCTTAACACTTAAAAAGTTCCTACACTGAAAAGTCAAATGACCCACCCTCCCACACTTCTTACAAGCCCCACGGACCTCATCCGAATTTGAAGAATTCGTAACACGGGCCAGCTCTAGCAAACCCCGGAAACTTGCGTAGGCATTTTCAACCTCGGGTTCCGAAGCATTCGGAGCCTTGCTATGTGAAACTGTAGAATCATCCTTGCTTGTAGGTGCATAAGGATCGTACCCTATTGCGCTTTGCCATATGCCATGAGTCTGCAGGGCGGCGCTACTATGCACCCGGTTGTTCGCCGGCATGCGAACTCTTCCTGCTGTGGCCGGCATCTTGACCTAATTTCAATTTATGTTAGCGAAAAATCAACTAAATTCAGTATTATGCACGATTCTTAAAAATCCAATCGGTGTTTGCGGAGTGAAACAAAACGTATGAAAATTGAAATTGAGATTCTTTTTCTATTCAATTCAGAATCCTCAATTCCTCGGTTATCAAAAGGCAAACAGGAGCAAAGATACAATAAAAACAAATCTGCGCGTCCAAACTCCAAACTTTATTATTTATTTTTTAGATATTTGTTCATAAGGACAAAATTATAAAGAAAAAAATCGGGATAGAAGGAAATTTAATCAGGACAAAGTAACAATTATGAATTAATAAATATGAAGTAACAAATATAGAATAGAGTAAATTTGAAGTAACAATTGTGAAATACAAAGTAACATTAACACGTGAAGTAACAATTTTAAAGTAACAATTGTGATTTTTGTCCTTTATAATCATGAAAATATTACACTTATCCTTCCAGACCCATTTATTAAATTTTTTTGTCCTTGTGGCCTCTTCCCCTTATTTTATTTTACTAGGGCGTCCAAACTTTGAACACATAGGCATACCAATTTTTTAAAGGGCCAAAGGGTCCAAAAAGGACACGGATTAGAAAAAGGACACGGATTAATTATGGAAAAAGGACATCAATAACATTTCGTTTATTTTTCTCTCTCTTTTTTTTCTACTGGAAAGGAAAATAAAAAAAAAATGTTATTTCTATCTCTTATTTAATATTTAAAACGGTTATATATTTTGATAAAAAAAAACCGATCATTGTAATTCTTTCTCCATAATTATATTTTTTTTCGTCCTCTTTTTCGACTTAAGTGCTGAAAATCGAAATTTTCTTGATCGGGATGCATGACTATCCGGATTCATTGACCACCACGATGCAGCGACCACCGCGATGCAGTGACCATCGCGATACAGTCACCACTGCGATGCAATGATCACCATGATGCATTGACCAACCGCAATGCATTTACCACCGCGATGCAATGACCACCTCGATAAATTGACCACCGCGATGCAGTGATCACCCGATGCAGTGACAACCTCGATGCAGTGACCACCGCGATGCCTTGACCACCCCGATGCAGTGACCATCGTGATGCATTCACCATCCGCGATGCAATGACCGCCCCGATGTAGTGACCATCGCGATGCAGTGACCACCGCGATGCATTGACCACCGTGATGCAGTGACCACCCTGATGTAGTGACCATCGGGATGCTGTGACCACCGTGATGCGGTGACATTGATGATGGGACACCGAGATGAAGCGACACCGCGATGACATTTGATATTTTTCCGACTTAATTTTAAAAAATCGATTTTTGTCTTTATAAATTCGACTTCAAACGGCTATATTTTTTGATATAGAGCTCCGATCAATATAATAATTTCACCATAATTCATATTTTTTCGTCTTCTTTATTATGATCTCATTTTATGAAGTGACATCTTATGTAGTGACACCTAATGACATCAACATTTTATGAAGTGACACCTAATGACATCAACATTTTATGAAGTGACACCCTATGTACTGACACCCTATGACACAAACATTTTACGAAGTGACACCTTATGCAGTGACACCACGATTTTAATGACATTACAATTATTTTACAAAGCTATCAAATTTATGTACCAAGATGTATATGGAGTGACAATGTGAGGAAGAACTAACAAAAATGATAAATGTGAAGATTCAGCGATAAACAACCAATTAAACAATACTTACAAGATTTTTTTTAAAAAAAAACTACGGGATCAAGTAATTCTTTGAGACATGCTTGTACAAAATAGTTTACTCGACAATCTTACAATGAATGACCGTTTCACACAAAAGGCATTAACTCACGGGTACAATGCCATGTCAATTCCTCCTATAGCAATCCAGAAGTAGTGAGTCAGCGTAATGCTTTATTTGAGTTATTTAGAACAGCTAAGGATCTTGAAATCTGCATTTTTCATTTCTTACCTTCCTTCTTTTTCCTCAATCTTCTTTGCAATTCTTTTCTTTTATGCAATTTTCACTTCAAATTCTTCCAGACATTTCAGAACAATTGTAATGCATTTTGATGATTCAATAATGTTTCCTATCTTTCTTCATTGATTGAGCTTTTTGAAGTTCGACTCTGAAGTTGTGTTCCTAGTTGTTTCCCCTGTTTTACAATTTCTCGAAGTTAATCTTCAAGAAATCCTACAACCCATCTATAACAGGACACCACCTTATGCATAGTTTTATGCAGTGACACTGCGATGTAGAGACACCACCATAAAGTGACACCGTGATGCAGTTACTCTATGATGCATTGACATCTTACTGTAGCGACATCTTACTGTAGCGATTTATGCAGTGACATCTTATTGTAGCAATTTATGCAGTGACACATTATATAGTGACATTTCGATGAAGTGACAATTGTATATGCATTAAATCAACATTACACCAACAATGACACTACACAAAAATTGGCACAACAACAAAGTGACAATATAATTATTTTACAAAGTTACAAATATATGTATCAGATTGTATGCAGTGACATCAATGTCACTTCATTATTTGTTTGATGGATGGAAAAAAAATACAGTTACAAAGATGGTTACAATGAAAATGGCCAACTAAAATCTATGGCTCCAAACTTTTATTCTTCCCAACATGAATTTCTGTAATTATACTCGAAGGAGATGATTGGCTGGACTTTTTATGCTATCCAAAAAAGCTTGGAAGACATGCAAAATGGAACAATTCAAGCTGCTACAATGCTCTAGGACCTAAATGTAGTAGCTGGCACCACATATTAAGGGCATCCAAATTTTAAATACAACAGATTCATAAATTGAGTGCAGTGACATACAACAACATATGCATTAACACTGAACCTGAAGATGGTTTTAGAAAATATCTCTGCCGTACATGGTGGTTTTAGCCAATATCTCCATAGTACTTAGTGGTTTTAGCCAATATCTCCGTCGTACTTGGTGGTTTCCTCCACTTCAACGGTCCAAATGACATTAAATCCAACCGACCACGGTAGAGAAAGAAAGGCCTTCCACCTTCATTCATTTCATACTTTCACAAGATTCTTGTTGTTTTAATCTTTATTTTTTGCAATTGGCAGCCTTAAACGAAGCCCTCAAGCAAGAAGTGGAAAGACTAAGGATCGCAAGTTCATTAGACACGGATTCCGGTTAACCTTATATAGCAAATCAATATCGTGTGCTTGTTATACAAATACAGAGAGCAATGGTTGTTCAAATTCGTGTGAGTGTAACTCTAGCTCATAAGAATGCATCGATGCCGGCACCCGTGAATGCTATCATAACCCCTGGCTTTCATGACCCCCTCGGGCATGTGAGTGTACCTCTACTGACTAAGTTTCATCTTACGACTAATATATATATACAATAATCACGCCTAATTTTCAACTCAAGTTGATGCCTTATTTGCTTCGAATCACCTGTTGCTAATTGATCATACTTGGTGCTCGAATTCTTCTCATAATTTTCTCTCAATATAGCTGCTCCAAATTACTCATGAACATAGCTTGTTCTTGCTGCATTTTTCTGTCAAATTTTCAGCTTTAATCCATCTCATTTTACAGCTCACGACAAATATATATATATATATATATATATATATATATATATATATATATATATATATATATATATATATATATATATATATGTACTGGTTGTACTAAGTAAAAGAAAGACAATGAAGTTGTCGTAAAAAGACTACCTGGTTATACTAAGTTTCTATCCTCTGCACTTTTCACCCTAATTATTCATTCTAGATTCGAGCACTACCTCTCATCAAGTCCATTTTCATCATTATTATGTACTGCTCTTAAAATCAACATTTGAATTGCATTCTTCCAATACTTGAGCCTGCACCTTCAATTCTCTGTCATTGTATATCTGCTTGATATCCCCAATATAAACAAAATCAGTATTTTCTTCGGTTTTTACCTTTGAACTCTGAAATTTCTTGTACCCCACCAAATCCTCCAACAAGTCATCAGAAAATCTCATATTCTCCTCAGGTAATAAATCCCCAAGCCAATTTTAGTCCTCCATGTCTAACTCCAAATGTGTTTGTGCCGAATCATCATCAAGCTCAACTAGTAGTGGTAGCCCTGTAAATTGATAATCTTCTGGTTTCTCTGCTTTACACTCCACCGTAACATTTGTCTCCAGAGGCAAATTTCGGTCATCATCATCATGCTCAGGGAAGTTGAGTATGGCATTAGGTCTATGGAGTGCCTTGGCAGCTCTATCATATGATCGAGCAGCTTCGATGGGTGTTCTAACTTCTAAAACATGCCAAGCCAGAGGCAATTATGGATTCCGTGTTGTTGGTTTGGTGGGAAGTATGGCTTACAACCTGAATGGAAGTTTGGAGAAGCGGTGAGCTCCAAGCTTCGGAGACTGAATCATTGCAGCTGGTAGGACCGTTAATCCGGTCATGAGCTAAGCCAGAATCTTCCTCATGATCATTAACGCACAAAACACCGAAATGGTGCCACTGGAGAAAGACTAGACGATGAAGAAATTGGGAGACGGCTTAAGGAAATGATAATAGGGTAAATTTTGTCCTTATAATCAATCATCTTTTTTAGGTGTCTTAAATGCCTAATTAAGTCTCAGCACTAGTCCTTATAAACAAATACCATTTTTTTAAACTCAATATATATATGGGTATCACTGCTCAAAAAATAATAATAATATGCGAGTGTCTCTAAAGGCAACACGATTTTTCTAATGAAGACACCACACTTATTTAAAAATATGTGTTTACCTCCTATATAATATTTAAAGTGTTAATTGTTTATAAGGACATGTTTTGGGACTTAATTAGGCATTTAGGACATCCAAAAAAGACCATTAGTTATAAGGACGTATTTTATCCAACTTTCCTAAATTACCCCTCCTTGCTAACAGGGAAAATCATTTCTAACTGACCGATGGAAAAAAAAATATGGGAATGGATGCTGGAGCTCTGCAGTCGGAATCGGTGATGACGAGAGGCGGCGTCGACGGATGCTCCACTGTGCACCGGCTCGAACAAGATCCGGTTGTTGGCATGGAGAATATTGCGGCGATTTAGCCACGGTGGCCGGTTCATTCAATATAATATTTTCGAAAACGGGTTTGAGGTCACAAATAAATATAAATTAAACTTCCTATCATGTCAATTGGTAAAGTAAAGGTGCTTATGGCATCGTCTTGTAAGGAACCATTAACCTTTTTGGATTATCGATTGCGGTGTCTCCGCCTTTTATGTGTTTTTTTTTAATACCCGCCAACTATTTTTGCTTTAGCACTCGCTATCTCGTTTCTTTGTTTTTGGTAGTTGATTTGGATGCTTGTTCTCTTTGAATTTCCACTTATTTGCGCTTGAGGGTAACAGAGTCATTATTTCAATATTCATCGCCTTCTAGCTCGTTGTTCATGATAATGAGCTTATCAAAGGTTTGAATTGCTATGACCGGTGGTTTTACATATACAAGGCTTGACTTTTCTTTTTGGCAATCACCTAATTGTTTAGTTATAAGTTATAACTACTCGGTTCTTGTTTTTATTGTTTAATTATTGTATTGATTTTTATGATCATATAAATAGAAGGTTGATGTTGCAAAGTAAGACTTGTGCACATATATGACCGAGGTTAAAGGGTTGAGACCAATTGTTTATTATCATCCGAATATTTTTGTGCGGTTCAATGCGACGATTTTCCGGACAAAGGGTTTGAATTTGATTTGGAAGAAAATTGGTGCGTTGACATGGCTTTGATGGTGGATTTGAATATGATTTGGAATAAAATGGATGCGGTGACATTGATGTCACCGTATATACATTTGTTTAGGTGTGTTTTTTTTTTCACAAATTTTTAAAAGTGAGGACAAGTGTTTCTTGTGAATGCTAAGAGTTTTTCGGCTTTGGATTTTTAATCGGTTTGATCTGCTTAACATGCATTGTTTTTTGTTGTTGTTTAACAATGATGCTACATAGCATAAATTTGAGTTTGATTTGCAACATGAATTGTCTGTGGTAAAATAGTGTTTGCATTCTTTATCTATTCGCAAATTATTTTCAAGTGTATTCTGCTTTAACAACATATATTTTGTCAATGAATTTTTGTTTTATCATATGCACTTTTTTTCTGGATGATATTTTATTTTTTCCATTTTTTTTTGAGTAATGATCCGAACACAACTATTGTGATGTCACTGCATAAAATGTTGAAGTCACTGCATAAAATGTGATGTCACTGCATTAAATGTTGATGTCACTGCATCTGATTGCCGATGTCACTGCATAAATTCTTTTTTTCTTAACGTTGTTGCTTATTAAGACCTGTCTTATTTTGTGACTTATAGCAGTTTTGATAAAAGTGTGTCGAGTATAAAGAAAGCATATGGTGCAATCGATTGAATCTTTAGTCATTTTTCTTACAAGGCTTGACCTCGGTACTTTGGTTTTAAGTTGCGTTAAGTTCAACTTCGGCTTTCTATACATTACATGAAGGATTGATTGAAGCATAACAGAGGAGAAACTAGTTTCAAGGGACCTTAGAGAAATTGAAATCGAATATGGTTGTGCAATGGAAGAAAAAGAAGAAATGGGGAGAAAGATTGATGAGATTTTAAGGGATAAGAACTTGTTAGAGAAGAGTTTAATTCAAGATAATACGGAGATTAACGAAATAAAGAGTGAGATTTAGAGGATTCATATAGAAAAAGACGAGATTAAGAATGTTGTTTGTCGTTTTGTCATTGCGCTTGGGAAGTGATTCCTCTTTAATTTGCGCATCTTATCTTGGCTATTTGAGTTTTTGCCGATTTTATCTTTGGATTTGCTTTGGTTTTTATGGAAGAAGTTTTGCTGGTTTTCTTCTCTTGTTTGTGAAAGAATTCATATCAAAATGATGATGCTTTGGATGCACATCAAGAAGATTGTTGTTATGGAGTCTTCTAAGCTTCTATTCCATTTTTCTGGGCTGTTTTGCTGCTACTGTTACCTCAGATGCTCCAGGTTTGGTTAGTATTTGAAGAGAGTTTGAGAATGTGATAAACACAAGAGTAAACTTCAACTTATTTTATTCATTGAAATGAGAGGTGTATAAATAGATACAATTGAGAGAGAGACTAGCACTAGCTTGGGCGGCCACTCGAGTATGTAGATGTGGGCGGCAAGCATGCAAAAGTAAAAGTAAAAGCTATGTCTATGACATATTAATTGTGTCTATGACATAAAGTAAACTAGAGTTTGACATATTAATTGTTTATATGTATCACAATTAATATGTCTTTTACAATTAAATAAAGTGTACAAAATATCTTGTACGAATTCCTGAGGCTGCTGGGCACCTGCTGAACTTCAGCAGACTCAGCAGTCTGCTGAAGTAATGCTGTAATATTTCCACACCCCCCCTCAAACTGGGCTGTATATGTTGATGCAGCCAAGTTTGCTACTAAGTCTGCTGAACATAAGAGGTGGAATAGCCTTGGTAAGAATATCGCATTCTGATCTGCTGAGGGAACATATTGGAGTTGAATAATCTTGGCATCAATCTTTTCCTTCAGAAAGTGTCTGTCAATGTCCACATGCTTGGTTTTATCATGATGGACATGATCTTCAGCCATGCATAAGGCCGAATTATTATCACAAGCGAGTGTGATAGGTTGCTTTGAGGAGGTTGCTTTGAAGTTCGCCGCACCACTTTTTAGCCATGAGCTTCACAAATGCCAAGTACAAGTGCCCCGAGTTCAGGCTTCAAGATCGCTTCTTGACACAAGAGGTTGTTTCTTGCTTCTCCAAGTAACCGGTTTCCCCATACATATGAGCAATAGCCTGTGGTAGATCGTCTGTCAATGTGACATCCACCCCAATCGCATCGGTGTAGACCTTGATTGATCTATCGGTAGACTTGGTGAAGTGCGCCTTGGCCGAGAGTGGACTTTAAATATCTCGGTATCCTATTCACGGCATCCCAATGTTGCTCGGTAGGGCGGTGCATGAACCGACCGACCGGACTAACCCCATATGCAATATCGGGCCTCGTGTGAGAAAGGTAGATGAGTTTTCCTACAAGCCTTTGATATTGTTCTTTTCGACAAAGCAATGTCACCATGCGAGGGGTGTTACGGGGTCTACTCGGGGATACGAGGGTTTGCATCCCAAAGCATGCCGCTTTCCTTCGCAGAGGGTCCAATACATACTTCCTTTGGGAGACCGAAATGCCTTTGGTGTTTCTAGCCACTTCCATACCAAGAAAGTACTTGAGGTAGCCAAGATCTTTAACTTGGAACACCTTTGCCGTAGAGTCTTCAAGTTCGGATCTCGGTAGAGTCATCCCCGCAAGGATGATATCATCCACATATACAATTAGAATGGACCTCCTCTGGTTGGGTTGTCTTGACAAACATGGTGTGATCAGAGTTGCATTGATGATATCCAGCAGCTTTAACCACAGTAGTGAGTTTTCCAAACCATGCCCTTGGTGATTGCTTCAGGCCATATAGAGATTTCCTCAGTTTGCACACCTTGCCTTGAGTATGAGGATTGATAAAACCAGGGGGTACAGTCATATAAACCTCCTCGGTGAGGTCCCCATTTAAAAAGGCATTTTTGATGTCCAATTGGTGAAGAGGCCGCTCAAGTTGGACAACTAGTGGGAAATCGCACTCGACGGTGTTGAGCTTTGCTACGGTGCAAAAGTTTCCTTATAGTCAATGCCATATGTTTGAGTGAATCCCCTTGCTACCAATCCGGCTTTATACTTGTCAATTTTACCATCGCATTGTATTTGATAGTGAATAACCATCTGCGCTAATCGTTTTCTTGCCTTTGGGAAGAGTTGTGAGGTCCCAAGTATGATTATCCAGGAGAGCGATCATCTTTGTTTTAACAACGACCTTCCACTTATCATTTTGAAGGGCCTCCCGAATATTTCTAGGGATAGAGTGAGAGTCCGTGTCCCGTGAAAACATGGCAAAGGCGGGGAGATAACTTATCATAAGATAAATAAGAATGAATAGAGTGATCGAGTGCATGATCTCTTTCCCTTCCTAAGAGTATGCCTATCATCAATGTCGGCAGGCCGCCGAGGATCCGTAGATTGCCGAGTGTCGGTAGGCTCGGGATCGCGAGGCTCGGGTCGGTAGATTCTTGTTCGGGAGGTTGCCGAGGAGTAGTAGGCCGTAGAGAGTCGCAGGGTGCCGAAGTTCGGTCTCGCCGAGGATCGGTAGGTTTTGGGTCGCGGGTTGCCGAGAGTCGGCGGACTCAATGTCGCCAGGCCGCCGAGGGTTAGGACTCGCCGAGGGTAAATGGTTTGCCGAGGGAACGGACTTAGTTCAATCTCAATCGGGTTTCCATCGTTGATCGGATCGATAGGTTTGCCGTAATATGGAGTCCTTTCAAAGAATTTCACATCCATAGAATTGTAAAATTTCTTTTCGGTAGGAGAGTAACACTTGTAACCTTTCTCGTCCCGTGCATATCCAAGGAAAATGCACTTATGAGCTTTAGGATCAAGTTTACTTCGTGTTGAGCATGGATATACACAAACACGGTACAACCAAAGATCTTTGGAGGCAACGGGAAACAAGATGATGGCAGGAGTGTGTGGTCAGTAGGGTTTGGAGTGGAGTTTTGAAACCTAACACTCTGCTGGGAAGTCTATTGAGTAAATAAGTTGCAGTCAGTATAGCTTCACCCCACATGTATTTAGGAACATGTGTAGTGAACATGATTGATCTGGCCATTTCCAGCAGATGCCTATTCTTTCTTTCAGCAACCCCATTCTGTTGAGGTGTTTCCACACAACTACTGATATGAACAATTCCTCTGTTTGTCAAGAAGTTACGAGGTTAGACTCATAGTATTCCGAGCATTATCGCCTTTAAGATCTTGATCTTAGTATCAAATTGGGTGGAGACCATATGATAAAAATCTTGGAAGATAGGTCCAACTTCGATTTGTCTTTCATTAGAAATAACCAAGTGTTTCGGTATGATCATCAATGAAGGTGACAAACCACCTTTTCCCCGTTATACTTTTCACTCTTGAGGGCCCCCATACATCACCGTGAATTAGGGTGAAAGGTGAGGAGGGTAAGTGAGGTAATTTAGCATACACGGATTTGGTGAGTTTGGCAAGGCGACATATATCACATTGAAGATCATTAAGATTGCATCCTTTAAATAATTCGGAGTTAAAGTCTTTAAATAACCAAAACTAGGATGTCCTAATCTATAATGCCATAACATAATATTGTCTACGGTTTGAGAGCAGCCGCCGAGGCGGTTCGGTCTTCGGGTTTCGTCTTCGGCGGGGTGAACAATAAACGATCCGAGCAAGTTTTGGCTCTTTCCATTACTTCTTGTGAATAAGTATCTTGGAAAATACACCGATTGTCTTTAAAAGTGATTTGTCCAATTAAGGTCCTTAGTGAGTTTACCGATGACGGATATAAGATTACGGTCTAGCTTTGGCACAAACGGGACATCTTTAAGATAAACCTTATCGGTAAGTTGAACAATTCCAAAACCTTGAGCATATGAAATAGACCCATCGCGAGTTTTAATTTTATGAGTCTGTCGACGGGGTTTGAGGTTATATAACGGTTTTTATTTCCCGTCATATGAGATGAGGCCCCGAATCAACTATCCAGGTGCCATTACGAGTTGGGAATAAGATATACCGTCTTTGTATGAGTGGCAATGCACATGAGAGAGTTATCGGTCCTTACGCCATTTGAGAAACTCTTTGAAGAGAGCTAACGAGAATCCATAATATCACCGGTGATTCCAACTGTGAGAGTGTTTGGACTCGGACAAGTCTTCCATCTTGCTTTGTCCCGAGTTATACTTTTTCATAGATCTTGACAACCCAAGATTATTGTTGTAATCAAGTCCGTGATTTGTATATGGAGTGGAGTCGGTAACCTCGGTCGTGAGATTTACTTGATGGGTAGGATGCTTCAGATGAAGACATTCTTGATAAAAAAAAATACTGAGTTTTGCAGCGGAATATTAGAACTCAGTAGGCTCCGATACCATGAAGAGAGTTTGAGAATGTGATAAACACAAGAGTAAACTTCAACTTATTTTATTCATTGAAATGAGAGGTGTATAAATAGATACAATTGAGAGAGAGACTAGCACTAGCTTGGGCGGCCACTCGAGTATGTAGATGTGGGCGGCAAGCATGCAAAAGTAAAAGTAAAAGCTATGTCTATGACATATTAATTGTGTCTATGACATAAAGTAAACTAGAGTTTGACATATTAATTGTTTATATGTATCACAATTAATATGTCTTTTACAATTAAATAAAGTGTACAAAATATCCCGTACGAATTCCCGAGGCCGCTTTGGGCACCTGTTGAACTTCGACGGACTCGCGGATCTGTTTGAAGTAATCTTGTAATATTTCCACGATATTGCATGTTTGGGCATTGATGCTTTTGCTGAAAATCTTTCTTCGATAATGCAAATATGACTAATGAAACACCCGTCGCTGTTTTTACTTTAGTTGTTTCGGTCCCGAATCTTTGTTTTGGTTGGCTCTGTTTCGGTCTCGGATGATGTTGTTTTTTTGCAAGATATAGTTTCGGTGGATGATTCTCCATTGTTTCTTTAATGAAGTGACATTGATGTCACCGCATACAATTTGAGAAATACGAGAGACCTTGTAATTTTGTCGATAATTTCTCTAATCCTTTTTTGGGAGCCGCCGCTATTTTCTCGTAATTTTTTGTGCTAGTAATTATATATCCGCATTGTTTTTGTTTCTTTCAAGTCAGTCTTGAACTAAATATTTTATCATATTACATTATAAAATAGTGTTTGCATTCTTTATCTATTCGCAAATTATTTTCAAGTGTATTCTGCTTTAACAACATATGTTTTGTCAATGAATTTTTGTTTTATCACATGCACTTTTTTTCTGGATGATATTTTATTTTTTCCGTTCTTTTTTTTGAGTAATGATCCGGACACAACCGTTGTGATGTCGCTGCATAAAATGTTGATGTCACTGCATAAAATATTGATGTCACTGCATAAAATGTGATGTCACTGCATAAAATGTTGATGTCACTGCATATCTGATTGTCGATGTCAATGCATAAATTGTTGATGTCACGCATACATGATTGCCGATGTCACTGCATATATAATTGTCGATGTCAATGCATCGCGGTGGTCAATGCAGCGCGGTTGTTAGTGCATCGCGGTGTGTCTGCATAGAGGAGGTCAATGCATCACGGTGGTCAATGCATAAATTGTTGATGTCACGTATATATGATTGGCGATGTCACTGCATAAAATGTTGATATCACTGCATATATGATTGCCGATGTCACTGCATAAAAATATGAATTAAGATGAAAGATTTATGTTGATCGTAGTTTTACATCAAAAGATATAGCCATTTGAAGTCGATTTGATGAAGAAAAGAAATCGATTTTATGAAATTAAGTCGGAAAAATATCAAATGTCATCACGGTGTTGCTTTATCAAATGTCACTGCATCCCGATGATCACTGCATCTCGATGGTCTCTACATCGCGGTGTCTCTGCATCGGGGCACTTCATCACGGTGTCTCTGCATCGGGGGTGGCCACTCCATCGTGGTGTCACTTCATCGCGATGTCTCTGCATAGATGATTACCGATGTCACTACATAAATTGTTCATGTCATTCATATATAATTGCTGATGTCACTGCATAAAATATTGATGTCACTGCATATCTGATTGCCATGTCACTGCATAAATTGTTGATGTCATGCATATATGATTGTCAATGTCACTGCATAAAATGTTGATATCACTGCATATATGCTTGCCGATGTCACTGCATAAAAATATGTATTAAGGTGAAAGATTTATGTTGAACGTAGTTTTATATCAAAAGATATAGTGATTTGAAGTCGATTTTATGAAGAAAAGAAATCGATTTTATGAAATTAAGTCGGAAAAATATCAAATGTCATCATGGTGTTGGTTCATCAAATGTCATTGCATCCCGGTGATCACTGCATCCCGGTGTATCTGCATCAGGGGTGGCCACTTCATCGCGGTGTCTCTGCATCGGGGGTGGCCACTGCATCGCGGTGTCACTTCATCGCGATGTCTCTGCATAAATGATTGCCGATGTCACTACATAATTGTTGATGTCATTCATATATGATTGATGATGTCACTGCATAAAATGTTGATGTCACTGCATATCTGATTGCCGATGTCACTGCATAAATTGTCAGTGCATCACGGTGGTCACGGCATCGCGGTGGTTGATGCATCACGGTAGTCAATTATCGGGGTGGTCAATGTATCGCGGGTGGTCACTACATCCAGGGTGGTCACGACATCGCGGTGATCAATGCATCGGAGTGCTCACACCATCGCGGTGGTCAATGGTTCGTAAAAATAAAAAAGTTTCAGCGCCTGCTTTCTTTAAAATAAATAAAATAAAAAAAAAAAAAAACTTTCAGCGCCTGCTTTCTAAAAATTTTATAATAAATAAATTAAAAAAAAGACACAGCAACTTGAAGCGCTTGAAGCGCCTGCTTTATTGTTCCCAAATTTGAGCCGCCTGTTTACTATTTATTAATTGAGGGTAGATTAGTCCGTGTATTAATATTATGTCCTTATAACTAAGTGTTTGTTTTGAGTGTCCTTTTTACCTAATTAAGTCCAATATGTGTCCTTTTCAATAATTGTCCCATATTTAAAATGATAATCCTACCACGGGTACCACATCTAGAATTAATATATTTATTATTTCTATCGTTTGACTATTGACAAGTTTATTTTAAATGAAATAAACCATAAAAAGTACTAAATTCGCATTAAAAAAACATTAAAACACACACACACACACACATCATAGTATGTGGCTAAAGGAGTGTTGAGTGTAAGATGATTAGCTCAGCATGAGATAGATAGCTAAGTACACTCAGCTTATCAGCATAGTTCAGCATAGTGATGAGGAATCAACAGAATGTCTTTATAGAAATTTTAATTTGAACGATTATTCTGTTATAACTGTAATGTTACTTCTTATAAGTGATTCATTTGGTTTATGATACTATAAATACCCCATGATCAGCAATATTGTAACTTAACTACGTTATTATCTTTGAACAATAAGATTTCCGCATTCTTTTAGTTGTGTTCTTTTGGTTTCACAACTTCAACATGGTATCAAAGCCTGAAGTTTGAGAGTTTTAGTTGTTTTTTCTGTGTTTTTTACTTTGATTCTTGAGAAATTTGAGAGGTTTTTTTTTTCATCTTTCTTGTGTTTTACATAGTTTCTTGAATGAAATCTGTGATTATTTTGAGTTCTTGATCGCTTTCTGGTCAATTTTATTGGTAAATTATGGTGTGGATTTCATGTTCTTGATAGTCATGACAGCAAAGAAACAAGAGATGAGGCCTTCCAGTCCATTCTATGTTCATTCAAATGAGAATCCATCTATATGGTGTTGGTGCAACCATTGATGAATGACAACAATTATAATCCTTGGAAGATGTTCTTGGAGATGGTTTTAATCACCAAAAGAAATTTGGCTTTGTAGATGGCAAAATAAAGAGGCCAAAAGAAGACTCTATAGACTTCCATGCTTGGAGGCAGTGTGATACTAAGGTAAGGTCTTGGATCTTAAATTCTGTTAAGAATACCATTCCATGAAGTTTAATGTACTTCAAGAGTACTTGTGCCTGCACACAGTTCTAAGGCTAAGAATCCCAAGAAAGTCCAATGCAGTTTATGTGGATTCAACATTCACATTGAAGAGACTTGCTAAAAAAGCATGGATATCCACCTAGATTCAAGCCAAAAAGGGCTGATACAAGAAGATCAAGCCCATAGCATGACAAGTGTTGGGTCAGGGTTTCCAAATCTTACTACACAACAGCTAAACAAGCTGATGGCTCTACTGAGTTCTGATTCCACTGGATATGCAGTTCACCAGATCAATGCAGTGAACAATCATTTCTCACATGTTCAAGGATCAGGTGACCTAAATTTGATAAAACCTATACAACGGATCTTGGACTTTGGTGCCACAGATCACATTGTAGGTTCTTTAGAGTTATTAAGTAATCCCAAACATGTACTTAACATAACCGTGGAATTATCTAATGGCAATACTGCCTCTAAAACATATATAGGACAAGTGAGGATTGATCCTTAGCTGATCTTGCATAATGTGTTATACATTCATGGTTTAAAGTAATTTGATATCTTTACCTACTTTGATTAATCAGTCCGAAATGTGCAGTTGTTTCACTGCTAACAAGTGTGTCTTGCAGGACAACAAGAAGAACATAACTTATTCAGCTGAGTTTCACAAAAGACTATATGTTTTGCTACAACAAACTATCAGGAGACTGTCTGATAGAGTAGATGGTGCTCTTTTATGGCATTACAGGCTAGGGCATTTGCCAGACAAAAAATTGCAAGTCATTAGTTCTAGATCCGCAAATGTAAAGTTTTGCCAACATGATCTATGTTTTGTATGCCCTATGGCCAAATTAAAGAAAATTACTTTTCCCTTAAGCACTACTAATTTGAATGGTGTGTTTGATCTTGTTCATATTGATATTTGGGGCCCTCAAGGCACCATACTGTGAATGGAAAGCAATTTTTTTTACTAATGTAAATGATTTCTCTGGATTTACTTGGGTTTTTTTTATGAGACAGATGTTTGAAGCTTCTGATTTAGTTAAATCTTTTGTTAAATTTAATTCTACCCAATTCAACAAAATCATTAAAGTAATTAGATCTAACAATGGAGCTGAGTTTCAGCTCACAAACTTTTATGAACATCATGGCATTATTCATCAGACTTCATGTGTCATCACACCAGAACAAAATGGTATTACGGAGAGGAAACATCAGCATCTGCTGAATGTTGCCAAGGGTATAAGATTCCTGAGTAACCTACCTATTGAGTATTGGGGTTTCTATCTTTCGCATGCTATGAAATTGATTAATGCAACACATACACTACTACTAAAGGAAAGCACACCTCATGAAGTGTTATATGGCACTAAACCAGAATATTTTGTATTCAATATCTTTGGTTTCTTAGTCTTCTCTTGCAAACTTCAGCAGTACATGAAAAAGTTTTATTCCAGATGTAGGTCGATCATGTGACTATCTTGAAAATTCGAACACATCCAAAGGTGCGATACTATTGGATCTAACAAACAAAGATATCTTTGTTGCTAGAAATATGATGTTCCATGAGACTTAATTTCCTCTGTTCCAACAGGTATTAGGCAAGGCTATGTATAATTCTGACATGCCAGTGCCCTTGAAAGTCATGGACAACTTTGATGATCAGCCGAGTGAGTCAGGTGACCAATTTAGCAAATAATCAGATGCAGTTGAGGATTCAAATAGAGAATCTGCTCTAGTCAGCGAGGCACCTGATGCACCTGTGCACTTGAGAAGATCAACAAGAACTTGAAAGGCACCAAAATTTTATTAGGGAGGTGCTAACACAGTACAATAGCCTCCACATTTGCCGAGTGAAATCATGAGTCTTGAGAGACTATCAGCAAATGTGCAGGATATGTATGTGCAACTGATGCTTTTACAGAACCTAAAACATACAATCAAGAAATCAAGCATGATGAATGGAAAGAGGCTATGCAGAAAGAGATTGAAGCCTTGCATACCACTCACACTTTGGAGGTTGTTGATTTGCCACATGGCAAGAGGCCAATTCTGTGAAAATGGGTATATAAGATCAAATATAATCATGTTGGCTCCATAGAAAGATACAAATCCATACTGGTTGCAAAAGTTTATACTCAGATATATGACATTGATTTTCAAGAGACCTTTTCTCCAGTTGTAAAGATTAAAACAGTACGAACTCTGTTGCCAGCAACAACAGCCAATAACTGGCATCTTCATCAAATGGATCTCAATACAATATTTTTGCATGGGGATCTTCATAAATAAATCTATATGCAACTCTATCCAGGTTTCAAGACAGACAACCCTAACCAGGTTTGCAGATTTACCAAGTCACTATATAGGTTAAAGTAGGCCAACAGACAATGAAATTGTAATGTGACTAAATCTTTGGGGAAACAAGGTTTTGTTTAGTCTAAGAATGATCTCAGCTTATTCCCAAAGGGATCAAGATATTCATTTATTGCTCTACTAGTTTATGTAGATTACATTATAGCAGCCAGTTCTGACCTCCAGTTAATTCAGCAAGTCAAGGACAACTTGCATAAGCAATTTACCATGAAGCATCTTGAAAAATTAATATATTTTTTGGGCATTGAAGCTGCAAGAACCCCTGAGAGTATTTCCATTTCTTAGAGAAAGTACACTTTAAATATTTCAAATGAGTATGGTTTGTTTGGGGCAAACCTGCCAAAACACCCATGGAGTCTAAGCACACTTTACAACATGGAGATTCAGCTTTGTTATATGACAGTACTGCATATAAATCTCTAATTGGAAAGCTCATCTATCTTACTTTTACTTGACTATATATAGCCTTTGCAGTCCAACAGCTGAGTCAATTTTTAGACACACCTACTCAGAATCACATGAAGGCTTCACAGATTACTGAGGTATTTGAAAGACAACACATGACAAGGCATATTATTCCTAAAAGAGAACAACCTTTTTCTGAAAGTAATTACTGATAGTGACCGGGCTGGTTGTCCTGAAAACCATAAAGTTAGTTTTAAGTTACATGATGTTTTTGAGAGATGCTCTCATTTCATAGAAAGCAAAGAAGCAAACAACCATTGCCCGAAGCTCTTCAGAAGATGTAATACATGGCTATGGCTAATGTTGTATGTGAAATTCAATGGCTAGTCTACATTTCATAGGATTTATAGATTCATGTTTCAACTGCCTACTTTGTTGTTCTGTGACAATGCCAGTGCTAATCATATTGCTCACAATCGTGTGTTCCACGAAAGGACCAAGCTCATTGAAATTCACTGTCATGTTGAAAGGGACAAAGTTAAGTCTGGTCTCATTAAGCTGCTTCCTATGAACACCAAGGAGCAGGTTGCTGACAATCTCACAAAGGCTTTGGATGCACCACTCTCTTCTTATATGTTGGACAAGTTGTTAAAAATAAAAAATGAATTTTTGATGATGATTCATCTATATTTATTTAATTGTTTGTTTACACCCAATTGATGAAGTGCTGGAACTAACTATTATAGTGAAAAGCTAAAAGATGTCTAGATTTTAATGTATAGGATTTATTAGAGGCTGATCTTTGTATAGGTTGCATCAGACAAGCATTGTAATAGATAGAGAGTCGTAAAACTAAAAAACTAGAAGTCATACAGAAACTGGATATCATAATGATAAAGAAACTAAAAGTGTTACTCATAACTAAAACTGAAAGAACTCAGAACTAAAGAAGGTAAGTTCACTAAGGGATCAAACTCGGTTGACTTATCTAGAAGCTGAAGGCTGAGGGTTCAAACTCAGTTTATGAAGACCAATAATATCTTAGATGATTTGGATTTATATGGTGTACTCTGGTCAAGTCAATAAAGATCATATGAAGTTAGAGTATTCAGTTTTAGAAGAAGAGTACAAAACTGAGTTAAAGCTCTACATTAGTTTGAAGAATGAAAACTGATCTACTCAGTTTTACCAAGCTTAAAACTGACACATCTCAGAATACTCAGTTTAATATATAAAGCATCCAAGAACCGAAGCAATATCAGAACATTGAAAAGCAAGCATTTTCATTGGATGATGGACTGACATGTCAGAACGGGGACTGACAAATATGACATATAGCCGTTGATAGCAACAAGGATTCAAATTCAAACAAGATGAACATTGGACAATACACTATAAATAGAGGACTTAGAAACAAGGATAAAATACCAAGAATTCAAGATTTATTAAGCCTAAGTTCTGTTCATCTATGCATTCAAGAATTTTGTTATCACGTCGTGCTTACAAAGATATATCAAGAAATCTTCAAGGGTTCAAGCTACAAAGACAAAATCAAGACATCGACACTTTAAAGAACCACAAGCAAGAATCACTTTCTTGATTCGAAGCCCAACTTTGATTTTTAATCAATGGTTGAGACTGTGAAGCAAATCCAGTCTAGTATTTGTCAAGGACAGTTGTTTGTTTAGTAGTCGGGTAGATAGTGGATGAGAGGCAATACTACCCTCTGAGAAGAGGCAATATTACCCTCTGAGGATCAGTGGAAGTAGTTGCAGAGCATCCATACAACCTGTTCTTTAGTTTCTTAGATAGTGAAACTAGGGATTAGTCAATGACTATCAGATTAGGAATTTTTGTAACCGAAATACCTCAAGAAGTTTTAGTGGAATTTTCCTCCTACATCACAGGGGAAAAGAGGACTGACATAATTACACCACCTGGAACCTATATAATTTCTTCACTCATTTACTTGCTTTATTTAACTCATTTACTTTACTATTATTTACTTTTCAGTATTTGTGATTGATATAATTTTGTTTGTCCAAGCATATAGAACATATTGTATTTCACACAGAGCATGAAATTGACAGATCTCAGTTTTGGCATATCAATTTTTTCATATATACAACAAGATTAGTTTAAAAAGGCTAAAACTTAATCCGCTGCTGGTTAACTCAGTTTGAGTATAAGTCAGTTTGACTTAAGCTCAGCTTTGTTAGCTTAACTCCACACAAGTTTAATTGAATCACGCATTAGTTTATAAGAATCCAGTTTTTGGTGACAAGTTTATTCACCCCCCTCTAAACTTGTGACAGCCTTTTCACGGGACCAACACAAGTTGGGGATTTCTAAGATATTTCAACCAAGTTCCAGTGGCGAAATTAGTGCTTGAATGCAAGGTGATTCGTGAATCACTCTCATCTTGAGGGGGTGTTAGAGTATATGTCTAAAGGAGTTCTAAGTGCAAGATGATCGGCTCGGCATGAGATAGATAGCTGAGTACACTCAGCGGAGGACTCAACAGGACTCAGCAAAATGTCTTTATAGTATTTGTAATTAGAACGGTTATTCTGTTATAACTTCCATGTAACTTTTTATAATTGATTCATGTGGTGTATGATACTATAAATACCCCATGTTCAGCAGTATTGTAACTTTACTCAGTTATTATATTTAAGTAATAAGATATTCGCATTATTTTAGTTTTGTTCTCTATGTTTCAAAACTTCAACACACACCACAACAACAACAACTCCCCATTTTCTTGTCTTTAACTTCCACATCTTCCTTCCGTATAAATTTTTTCCCGATTTTCCTTTATTTTCTCAACTTAAAATTTTACATTTGTCCATCATCTTTACTAAAGTATTACCCAAAAGAGAGAAATGAGTGGCTTAGGCCTTAATTTCAAATTTATCTTCAGACAAGATTCTCCTCATCTGTGTATTAGGACAATTCACAATAAGTACGATGTTTGAAATCACATGTAGAAATCGTAATGGAATAGAAAATTGAGAAAAATTGAAGGTAAGAGGAAAGGAATGATAATGTTTTTAATGTTTCAATGATTTTCTCCATGTAGAAGAGCTGGGAATTGTATGTCTTGAATGTGAAACCAACATCGATTTCTATTTCTATTAGGATATGAAGGAAGAAGGAGATGAAAGAAGAAGGAGAAACTTTGGAGATTTATTTTGGTGGTGGAACGAAGAAGATGAATTTTGGAGGGGTTGGTCAATTTAGAGTTATGTGGGAGGAAAATGTATAGTGAATGGGTAAAGAGTTATTTTGTAATTATAAGAAATATAAGTATTGTATTGTAATTATTTTTAATGTGAATGAAATTTGTTTCTGGATGTGGTGCCTTAGGTATTTAGAAATTAATCTATGGTGAAATAAGTATATGTAAAAATCATTGTGGTGCCTTAAGTAAGATATTAGTTGAACCCGTGGTTAATCTTAATTTGGGTGTCCAAGTAGATTACGTGTGGTGCTCTTAAAGGCACCTTAACATGTTCCATAACCAGGCCCACCCCTGTTTTTTTTTTCTTTCCTTTTTTTTTTCATTTTCTTTTTGTTTTGCATTCTCATTATTATATTAAATTTACTTTCCCAAGTACCCAACTCAAAAGGACTTCAACTCAGAAGATCAACTTGTCCCGGTACCCAACAAAGGTGAGGCCAATTCGCACAGGCAAAGCCTTATGGCATCTGTGGATTGGCTTAATACTCTTTGGCTCAATAGAGACAGTCCTCTCAGGAAAAGCCTTGTGGCCTCTCAAGACTGGCCTGAGGTATTCGACATTGAAGAAAGTTCACTTGTAGAAACTCTGGGAGAAGAACCATTCAAGTTGCCCTCAGTATAGTTGTGCTGAAGGGCTTTAACCCCCTCGGCATGTGCATTGTGTAATACCCGCATTTATGCAGCATGCTGGGTAATCCTCTTCACTGCACGATCGTAGGCTCTGTATCCGGCCTCCTCAGCTTCTTCTCTAGCCGACTTAAGATGCGATGAGAGCTTATAGATCCGATCTTGATACTTGTCGACCAAGCCATAAAGCTCCATCTCAGCATTTTCAACAACTCTATCTACTGCCTGCTTGGACTGCTACAAATCAATGAGGCACCTGCGAATAACAACATTCCCTCCCTCCAATTCGGAGACCCTAGCTTGAAGTTGATCCTTTCAAGCAGGAGCTTCGTCTAGGCTTTGACTCATCTCCTCCTATAAGAGGAATTTATGCAAAGAAAAAGACTAAACTGAGAAACATAGAGACAAACTTAAGAAATGTCAATGTAAAGATAAAGGATGAAAGGAAACTCACCGAGGCTATGTCCTAATACGATCGGTCCACCATCCTGCCATTAATCAAGTTGGCATTAAGGCGACTGTCCATGGGATCGAAGTACACTCTTGTGGACTCACAGTTGAGCCACTCCTGGAACATTATTGTGGTTGATAACCCTTAAGTTCCATGGCGAACGAATTAGGAAGGATGATGCACTTGCCTCTTTCGATCTTCACGCTATCGGAGCCGTACTCCTCCAGATTCCTCCCCGTAGGAATGTTTACAAAGGAAGAACTCATAGTGACTTGAAAATTTTAAAGGAAAAAAGAGAACGAATCAACGCAATTGTTTTTACGAGGGTGTTACAACCTTATGGCTTGCTTTTATAGCCCCAAAAAAGGGAGAGAAAGACAAAGAGTCCACCCCATGCATGACTCTTCGAAGTGATAATTGTGAAGAGACTCTTCGGATTGAAACGCATGCTTTCAAGAAGATTTTTCAGGATAAGTACCTGAATTTCAAAATACTATTAGACGGCCGTTAAGAGAATACAGAGAATTTGGGAATGAAGCAGTCATGTTTCCTCTATGAATAAAGGATCGTTAAATAAACAACAAAAAACATTATTCTATAAAGATAGTAAAATATCCGGGACCTTCAGTGATCTAAAGAGACATTCCGAGATATTTGCAAAGTGTATAAAATTTGAAATACAGTCCGTCAAATCATCAATCAAGTCAAAAACGGTTAGACTTCAGCATATCAGTTCAAGCCATGTCACCTCCACAGCATACCTCACCTACGATCTCTGATTAATACCTTTGATCCAGTCGAGGTCAATAGGGATTTTGACAAGAGTATAACCAAAAGATTATTATTTTTATCCGTACTAAGCCTGTAGCGGGTCAAAATTTTATATTGGCCAGATCAACATAAGCCAAGTGGGCCTCCTGTCTGGTACGATCTGAAGAGTTGAGTCTAAGATAGACAGACCATGTTCAGGTCACACCAGGAAAACCAACCGACCTCATCCCATACACTCATCAACGGATGCGGCTATGCAGCTCACTCCTCATTATAACATGTCTTCCTGACCTTCGAGAAGGCTACCGAGCATTAATAGAAAGGATCTTCATGATTGATCATTTCCAACTACCACAACCCACATTTTGTAATGGCCCACTCCCGACCCCTTGGTCCACTGAGGTAATTTTAGTAACAGACTGCAATGTTATCGCAAATACTTCACTAAAATCCAATGTTTTATTGATCTACAAATAAATTTACATTTTTATATTTATTATTTGTAAAGGAAATCGCAACATTTTAGAATACCGTAACTTTAACTATCTAAAAGAAATACATAGTGTGATCTTTGTCATATCATTCCATGAGTATCATCAGCTACACCTTCTTAACCAATCTCTTCGGTCAACTTTCTCTCTTTTCTTTTGATGCACTACCTGGTTTATTTATGAAAGAAAAGGAAAACAAAACAAACAAAAGAAAAGAAAATAAAGGGAGTTGTCAGCAAAATGTTGGTATGAGCCGCGTGTGAGAGTGTTACATTTAAAAAACAACTTTATTGTATATAAGTTTTAACAAGTCTCAAAATCAAGATTGTATTAATCTTTTCACATTTAGAAATATGCATGTCATTTATATATATTTAAGCAAAGGTTTACTTGTTCAAGATCATTTGTGCATTATTTACCAGTCAAACAAGTACCGGAAAGTCCGTCAATTCCTCAAGTTCCTTTACTAAACATCGATACAACCGATACAATAGTCGCTAAGACTCCCATTTCACGCATATTATATCCACAACAAGTAATTTTTATAGTGGAGTCCGTCCTTCCGACACCCAATCTCCTGGGGCTTCCGGAGAGTCCACTTGCCACAACCACTGTCACAGGCCCGACGCGCAACTAACCCGACTTTGAAACCCTCGGCGGGCCCAACAAGCAAGCAAGAACAAGCAATGTTGTTGAAGCGGTAAAAATACAAGTACGATATACTATACCGCGCGAAGCGCGTAGTACTGTACCATGCCACCAAGATGGGACATGCAATGTCATTTACACGAGATTTGTTATCATGTTATTGATAAAATAAACTTTTATGCTAACATATGAAACAATGAATTTGCTGGATGGTTTCTTATTTATTCATCACACTCCTTAAATAGAGTTTTGGAAGTACAGCAGCATGATCAAAACTAACAGAAACGAATTAAATGAAGCTAAAATTGAGGACACCTCAACTACTCCTACAAAATAGGAAAGACTAAACAGAAAATATGACTAAGTCTTTTGAGAGAACTTATCCATACTATCTGATTTATTACAGCAAATAAAAACTGAAATAATAAAAAACGTTCCAACAATCCCTCCCTTAAACTGAGCCTAGCATCAGTTTATTCAAATCAACAACACCAAGTAAATCTCTTAACTTCTGAAATGCTGCCACCTTTACTGGTTTGGTCATGATATCAGCAATTTGATCTTCTGTCCTGCAATGCACCAGCTCCAACGTTCCATCATTAGTTAGATCCCTTAGAAAGTGAAATCTAACATCTATATGTTTACTCCTTCCATGCAAAACTGGATTTTTAGTTAGCTTGATTGTAGAACTATTATCACAGTAAATAGTTGTGGCTCCTCCTTGCAAGACAATCAAATTTCCCAGTAGGTTCCTCAGCCATACAAACTCGACAAAGCACAAAAGAAGCGGCGACTACAAATTCGCCTCGGTAGTTGAAAGAGTGACAATAGGTTGTTTTTTGGAGCTCCATGAAACTCAGCTTGATCCTATCATGAAAACATAACCAGAAGTACTTTTCCTGTCATCTTGATCACCTGCATAATTGCTATCTGTATATCCAACCAGGGCTATCTTTTCCCCACTTTTGAAGAGTAATCCATATTCAACAGTCCCCTTTAAATATCTGAAAATCCTCTTTCTGCAAGTAGATGAATCTCTCGTTGGATTTTCCATATATCTGCTCGATGATACCGACCGCATACATAATATCTGGCCTAGTGGCAGTTAGATACATGAGGCTTCCCACTATTTGTTTAAATAGAGTATTGTCCACCTTCTTCCCCTCCTCATCAATCTTTAGCTTTATTCCAATATCTGTTGGTGTGTTTGTAGCATTGCAATCCTCCATCTGAAACCTCTTGAGTATTTCTTGAGTGTATTTTTTTTGACACATGGTAATTCCATCTGCATTTTGTGTCACTTCAATACCAAGAAAATAACTCATCTTACCAAGATCAGTCATTTCAAACTCATCTATCATGGACTGTTTGAATTTTGTAAACATATCAGAACAGTTTCCTGTAAAAATCAAATCATCCACATAAATGCACACCATAAGTATTTTACCTCCATCATCCATCTTAGTGAAAAGTGTGTGTTCATAGGGACATTTTTCAAATCCCTCTTTGATAAAATGAGCTTCAATCCTGCTATACCAAGCTCTTGGAGCTTGTTTAAGACCATACAAGGCCTTTTTCAGCCTATACACCTTTTCCAAACTTCCTTTCTTTTCATAGCCAGGAGGTTGATCAACATACACTTGCTCCTGAATCTCTCCATGTAAAAAAAGCAGATTTTACATCAAGTCGATAGATAGGCCAAGATTTCGAGCGGCCAAAGCAACTATCGACCTAATTGTATCATGTACGGCCACGGTGCAAACACCTCACCGTAATCAACTCCATATTCCCGTTTTATACCCCTTGGCCACAAGTCTGGCCTTGTGTTTGTCTATTCCTCCTTCTTTGTTTAACTTGGTTTTGAAAATCCATTTGACACCAATGGTATTGTGTCCATCTGGAAGATCACATAGCTCCCAAGTGTTATTTCTTTCAATGGATTTGATCTCTTCATCCATTGCTTTCCTCCATTTTCCTTCTTTTGAGGCATTCTCAAAAGTAGTGGGGTCACAGTCTGTCAATAAAGCAAAATGAGTGAAATTGCTTAAGCCAGTTACCTCATAATCCTCCATCCAACTAGGCCTTTTTCTGATTCTTCCTGTGTTTGAGTTTCAGTATCACTGCCATTGTCATCAGTGTTACCTGCTGTTTGAGTTTCAGTGTTACCAGATGATGATGCTTCTGTGTGTGCAGATTCTTGAACACCAACTGCCTTGCCATTCTCCATTTCTTCAGTAATTACTGACCCTGATTGATCATTCCAGTTCCAGGTTTCCTCCTCTTCAAAAATAACATCCCTGCTAATAACCAATTGTTTTGTCACAGGATTGTATAATTTGTAAGCTTTAAAATTTTCACTTACCCCAAGAAAGATGCATTTTTGAGATTTAGCATCTAACTTAGTTCTCTTTGGATCTGGGATGTGAGCATAGGCAATGCATCCAAATATCCTGAAATAATCAACAGTAGGTTTTCTCCCACTCCAGGCTTCTTCTGGAGTCATATTTTGAACGACGAGAGGTAGGACTCCTATTTAGGATATGAACACTCCAATTCACGGCTTCGGCCGAAGGTTTTTGGCACTCCTCCTCTTGATATCAGTGCTCTCACCATGTCAAGAATGGTCCTGTTTTTCCTTTCTGAGACACCATTTTGTTGTGGTGTATATGCAGCAGTCAATTCCCTTCTGATTCCATGCTCAATGCAAAAATCCTGAAACTCATGAGAACAAAACTCTCCTCCTCTATCAGTTCTAAGAGTTTTTATGCTTTTCCCTGTACTTTTTTCGACAGCAGCTTTAAAATTCTTGAAACAAGTAAAAGTCTCTGATTTTTCTTGCAAAAAATATATCCAGGTTTTTCTAGAAAAATCATCTGTAAAAGTAAGGATATACCTTTTACCTCCATTAGAAATGGGACTAATTGGACCACATATGTCAGAGTGGATTAATTCCAACACCTCTTTTGCCCTCCAAGATTTTCCTTTTGGAAAAGATGCCCTATGCTGTTTTCCAGTTACACATTCTTCACAGATTTGAGATGTGCAGGTGATTTGTGGTAATCCAATTACCATTTCCTTCTGTTGTAGCAATTTTAGCCCCCCAAAATTAAGGTGGCCATATCTGAAATGCCACAGCCAAGTGGGATCTTTCATTTCAAATTTCGACGTGTCGAATGTTTTCCAGCCTCATTGGAAACAACCTGTTAGAGTTTATAGGAACAACAGCAATAATACAACTCTTAATGGGATCTGTTATCTCACATTTCCCTGCTTTAAACAGGACCTCATACCCCTTTTCCAACAGTTGACCAACACTTAGAAGGTTATTTTTCAAAGCGGGGACATACAAAACATTAGAGATGGTTTCCAAGTTTCCATTTTTGGTTTTAATTTGAATGTCTCCTTTTCCTTTTACCATGACTTTTGAAGAATCTCCAAAACTAACAGTAGACTGAAACTTTTCATTGAGAAATGAGAAATGAGACTTACAGCCTGTCATGTGGTTACTGCAACCACAGTCAACATACCAGCTAGAAGGATCTGGTTTGGTTGCATTGTGTACTGCCATTAGCAATGTCTCTAATTCTTCTTCATGCTCCTCTCTTTCCTCAACAAAATGAGCATTGTCTCCCTTTTCTTTGATGGATGCAAAGTCGTGTAGCATTCGATGCATAATGTCCAATTTTATGGCATCTCGAAACACTCCACCTTGGCTTTCTCTCGTGCTCTTATCCCCTCTACCTCTACCTCTGCCTCTACCTCTTCCTCTTGTGCTGGTATTTCTGGGGCCAGTGGTTGCTTTCAAAGCTTGCTCTTCAGAGACAGTATGCATGTGCATTTTTTGCTCATGCACTAATAGTGAACTTTGTAATTCATCTATAGATAATGCATCTATGTCCTTTGATTCCTCAATTGAGCATACAACATAGTTGAATTCCTGTGGCATAGTTCTCAGAATCTTTTCAACTATGCTTGTATCCTGAATTTTATCACCATAGCACCTCATTTTGTTGGCAATTTCCATAGTTCTTCCAAAGTAGCTGGTGACAGATTCACCATCCTTCATTTGTAGGATTTCAAAATCCCTCCTCAATGCCTGCAGTTGTGCTCTTTTTACCCTGGAAGAGCCCTGATATTTCTGCTTCATTGAATCCCATATATCTTTGGAAGTATCTTTGCATAGGATAGTTTCCAAGATTGATCTATCTATAGCTTGGAATAGATAGTTCTTCCCTTTAGGTCCTTGAGTTTTCTAGCCTCAAACTCACTCTTTTGTGCATCAGTGATTGCACCTCCTGTTGGTGGTTGAATCCCTGATTCAATCACTGACCAGAACTCTTTTGATCTCAGAAAATTCTCCATAAGCATGCTCCAATGATCATAGTGACCATCAAAACGTGGAATGGACGCTGGAATAAAATTGTTTTCTGTTGCCATTGTTGTGGAATTTTGCTCCGATACCACTGATAAAATAAACTTTTATGCTAACATATGAAACAATGAATTTGCTGGATGGTTTCTTATTTATTCATCACACTCCTTAAATAGAGTTTTGGAAGTACAGCAGCATGATCAAAACTAACAGAAACGAATTAAATGGAGCTAAAATTGAGGACACCTCAACTACTCCTACAAAATAGGAAAGACTAAACAGAAAATATGACTAAGTCTTTTGAGAGAACTTATCCATACTATCTGATTTATTACAGCAAATAAAAACTGAAATAATAAAAAACGTTCCAACAGTTATTATCTATAAAGCGAGAGAATTCTTGAATCCTCATTAACAAGATACATATTATATAAACATATATCAATGATTTATACAATTAAAATATTTTGATAAAAACTCACTTTGGCTTTTACATAAAATAATAACTCATCTGACACCATCAGAATTGTGTTTTATAACAATGCTCTTGAGACTCTCTAGCACCTTAATCCGAGGCTAACAACATAAATTCACTATTATTGATTTGAATGACAATAAGATCCTGTTGTCGAAGACCGAATTCTATCACACCCACACTACTTCATATCCTTAGATGTTTTATCATAACATTTAGATTTAATAATTACAGTGATTAAATATAGATATTTCTCGTATGATCCATATGTGACAACAATGAAAATACTGCAAAAGGTAGTCTAAGCATATTACATTCTTTTGCTCGAAAATTTCTACAAGATGAAATGATAAAATTCAAAGTCATATTAAACAAATTCTTAATCAGTTAAATATAGTTAATGTGAGTTATTTCTCTCTCCTTGAGAGTCTAGACCTTTTCCTTCTTGTCTGTTCTTCTACCCCAAACTCCTCTTGTGTTCTTCTTCTACTTCACTCCTCTGCATGCCTGTCTAAATCTTTCTAGCTTTCTGCTGTAATGGATGAGGATCTACAACACAAACTTCTGAAATTTAGTTTTTCTGAAGCTGAAAACAGTGGAATAGCTCTTCCAGCTGAAACAACGCGAGAAGCTGAGGAAAGGTGTGCTAAAAGTGTGGTCATCAAGGTTTTCTTTGACAAAGCTGTGAAATTTCCGGGTTTGGAGAACGTGTTAAAGATTATCTGGGACTTTACGGGGGGGTTTAAGATCAATAGCTTGGGGTCAAACAAGTTTCATGTTTTCTTCAACTGCATGGAAGATGTGGATAGAGTCATAGTGGGATGCCCATGGTTTTATGAAAATTTCCTTCTTGTAATTAAGCAATGGAGGAAAGGAATCGAAGATGACAACAACGCTTTTTTGAGGGGGCCAATTTGGATTCAACTTTGGGACCTACCTCCTGACTGTATTACAAAAGCAGCTGCATAGCACATTTGCTAATCTTTTGGAAGGGTAATTTCCTCTAAACCTCCATCTACTGATAGCATGCACAGAACTTTTATTAGATGTTTGGTGGAGGCTCTCTAAGCCGATTATGAGAGGCTCCTTTGTTCTAAAAGATGGGTGCAAAAGCTGGATTAATCTTAAATATGAAAACCTTGGTTACTTCTGCTTTTATTGTGGGATAATTGGACATGCATCCAAATCATGCTACACAAAAGTATTGGATCTTCGAAATGGTATTGATAGGGAGGACCAATTTGGTCTTTGGTTGAAAGCCTCAAACACCAAAGACAAAGCCCCAAAAGAGCGAACTATACGGGAGAATCCTATCCCTGAAAGGTCATCTCCTCCCCGACGTGACGATGCAGATATAGAGCAAAGGCCAAATTTCTTCCACGGGCAAACCTTAAGGTAAAATCAGCATTTGGACAAAGGTTGTGAGATTTCTATTCCAGAAATCCTCTTAAGGCTATTCCAAAGAAGCAATCTGGGATGGAGCTTTTCTCTGGATAGTCTTGTTGTGCCAGCACCTGCGCCGAATACTCCTCAGATTCTTGGGTGGACCAGAGAGCAAATTAACACAAGCAATGTGGCCCGTCTTAGAATTGCTGAAGTCGAAACTCCTATGGAATCAGAAACTCTTTTGGCTAGGCAAAATGATACTCAAAGCTACTTTGGGTGACAGCAAACAAGGAGAAAATGAGGTTGTCTATGATACCCGTGCAGCGGACTTTATTCGGACTGTGGACCTGGAAAATGACATTAATACGACAGAACAGCAGCAAGAGGCCTCATCTCAGATCCTTTTTTTGGCCGATGAAGCTCCTACAAACCCTTACATGAACGTCAGGGTCCCTATGGACAGTGATGAAGCTTCTAGGAACCTTTTATCAAAGAGAAAACTATCTTCATTGAGTTGTTTTAGCTCAGATGCTTCTGTAGAACCCAATTTTAAAAAGTTGTTCTTACACGAGGGGGTGGAGGCAGCCAGCCCTAAGTGGCTCCCACCCCCCAATGAGAGTTGTAGTGTGGAATTGTCAAGGTTTGGGGGGGCCCTTGACAGTTTCCCAGTTGGAGGAGGTTTGCAAACTCCACTCCCCAGAAGTTGTCTTCTTGATGGAAACAAAAATAAGTCAGATTTCGTTAGAAAAGTTTGCAGAAGATTAAAATTCCAATTTTTTTGCTTTGTAGACCCCATTGGGCTTTCAGGAGGTCTTGCACTTCTATGGCAACAAGGTTTTTCTATATCCAATATCTTCACTTCTTATTGTACCATTGAAATTAAATACTTTGATCCTATTGTCAACTCTTTTTTCTGGTTTGTGGGTGTGTACGCTGATTATAATCCCATTGGGAGAAGGGGCTACTTGTCTTTCCTTTATAGCAGAATGACCCATTGGGATTCTCCCTTTGTTTTGGCATGAGACTTCAATGACCTGCTTAATGTAAACGAGAAGCTTGGAGGCTCCCAAAGAACTGAAAGCTCTATAAGGGATTTCAAGAATTTTGTCTCTCATAACTCCCTGTGGGATTTGGGTTATCAAGGTCAGTTTTGGACTTGGAGGAGAACTAGAGAGGGCCAGGTAACCACCCTTGAGAGGTTAGACAGATTCTTGTGCTCTTCCTCCTAGAGAAGCTTATATCCTAGATTTACTTGTAGCCATTTGTTTTCTATAGCATCTGACCATTGCATTATTCATGGTGAGACTAACCCACTTGGACCTCAAAAGCATACAAACTTCATTTTTGACCAGAGATGGGTTGATTTGGAGGGACTAGGACTAGCCGAGGTTGTTAAAGCTGGTTGGTCTTCAACTTTTCATGGCTCTAACATGTTCATCTTCATGAAAAAAAATTAAGGTTGTTCGAGTTCATATTCTCAAATGGAAAGGTTCTAGAAATTTCAATGCTAAAAATAGAATTAAAGAGCTTAAAATGCAGCTAGATAACCCTGTTAACACTAACTTTGGCCTTTGCAATACTACTGCCATTGAGAATGAACTTAGGGAGGCTTATAGTAAAGAGGAACTGTTTTTGTCCTAGAAAGCTAGAGTCAACTGGCTAAAGGGAGGGGATAGAAAAACAAGATTTTTTAATGCCACAGTCTCTTGTAGAAGAAGGAAGAACTTTATTGCTACTCTAATAAAGGAAAATTCTGATGTTTGGTGCAACTCTTTGGAAGAAATATCTGATGAGTCTGTTAATTACTATTCGGCCCTCTTCTCTTCTGCAGGCTCCACCACAGGCCTTGACATGCCTTTTGGGAATTTTGAAAGGAGGGTCACTCAAGGCTTGAATCAGCAGCTGATGAGGCCTATAACTGAAAATGAGATTAAAAAAAAAGCTGTTTTTAGCATGAAAACTCACTCGGCTCCAGGCCCAAAAGGTATGACACCTCTCTTTTATAAAAAATATTATTATTTGATCAAAGATGACCTTTATAATATGATTAGTAGTTTTTTTCACTCTGGTAATATGTTAAGAGAGCTTAACCACACTTGCATTGCACTCATTCCCAGACATCCACATTCTTTTGAAGCATCCCACTTCAGGCCAATCAGCTTATGCAATGTGTCCTACAGAATTATCTCCAAAATTTTGGCGAATAAATTGAAATTTTTTTTGCCTCGTTGCATCAGTCTCAACCAATCTGCTTTCATCTTTGGTAGATATATCACAGACAATTTCATCCTTTCTCATGAAATCATCAATTTGATGGCTCATAATTCTACTCGGAGGGACAAGTACATGGCCTTAAAATTTGATATGGCCAACGCTTTTGACAAAGTGGAGTGGAGTTTTGTTAAATTTGTCAAGCAAAAATTGGGCTTTTGTTCTACCTGGATAGATAGAATTTTTGAATGCATATCTTTCACTTCTTTTTCTTTTATTATAAATGGCACCAGGTTTGGCTGAGCCAAACCTTCTAGAGGTCTTAGACAAGGGGACCCCCTATCCCCTTATATTTTCCTTCTTTGTGCTGAGGGGCTTAGCCTTCATTTGAATAATGCTGAGAATAATGGCCTTATCCAGGGTGTTAAGCTTGCTAGAACTAGTCCCTCTATTTCCCATCTATTTTTTGCTGATGATAGCCTTGTCATTTGCAAAGCTAATGCTGATCAAGCTGCTAATCTGGAAAATATTTTTGCATATCTATCAGTCCTGTTCGGGTCAAACCATTAATATTAATAAGTTTGGGATCTTTTTTAGCAAAAATGTTGATGATCAAGTGAGATATGTTGTTCTCGACTTTTTCCCAGGGATTAATGGTAAATATCTGGGGTCTCCCTCTGCTTATTGGTAGATCAAAGAAAGATGCTTTTGCTTATCTCAACAGAAAGTCTCATCTAGGCTTAGCTCTTGGAAGAATAATCTTTTAAGTCGGGAGGGAAAAGAAGTTCTGCTCAAATCAGTAATTACTATGCTGACATCTTATCCCATGTCTGTGCTTAAATTCCCAATAGGATTATGTTCTGAGCTCTCAAGCCTCCTGGCAATGTTCTAGTGGGGAAATAAGCAGAGGGGAAAGCTGGCATCCACTGGACCAGTTGGAAAAAGCTGTGTATTGTTAAGGGCAAGGGGGCCTTGGGTTTATAGATTTTGAGGCCCTTAACATGGCCTATCTAGTGTCAGTATAGTGACTTAAACTCTACATTTGGTGGAACCAATCTGAAGACTCACCGTGTGATGGGCGGTGAGAAGTGTATTCAATTCTGTGCGTCGGTAGGGTGGAGTCTGCGAGGCTTTTGTCGACGCCAGGTGAAAGGCTGCTGAGTACTAGAATACACCAGGGTCCCACATCCGCTAATTCTGTTATGTGACAGCTATACAGTGTCATTAAAAGGAGGACACGTGTAGGGGTATTTATGGCGTATCAGACAAAGATTCCTTGTGGCTAGGGTTTAGGGTTTTGTTCCTATAAATACAGTTGTTGTCGCATTGTCTGTGTGTGTGAAATCTGAAACTCAGTGCATAATAATAAATGTCTCTTTTCGGCCCGTGGTTTTTTATCTCTCTCACTTTGAGAGGGGTTTTCCACGTTAAACTGTGTTCTTCTTGTTTTCTGTTATCTCCTTTGATTATTTAAGTTTGATTGCATCTGTTTCTATTTCTTGCATCTGAAGTTATCTCCATCAGTTTTATAACAAGTGGTATCGGAGTGAGGTTCTAGAGAAAACAATCTGTACGATCAACTTCATCTTCACCAAGACCTTCGGTAAGGTGCTAGGATCTGTGATAAAGTTGTGATCTTTAGCAAGAAAGGATGTCAGCAGTAAACGTGAAAATTGATAAATTTACAGGAAGGAACAGTTTTGGTATGTGGCAAATCAAGATGCGCGCACTGTTGAAATAGCAGGGTTTGTGGAGTCCTTTATCTGACAAACCAAATACAAAAGTGCAGACATGACGATCTGGAAGAGAAAGCACATTCAAGCATCATGTTGTGCTTATCGATGATGTTATCACCGTGGTTGCTTTGAGGAAGACACCGCGCCAAGTTGTGGAAGAAGCTTGAAAGCTTGTATATGACCAAGTCACCGACCAACAAGTTGTTGCTTTGAAACGAGAGGTTGTTCGGTTTGAAGATGCATGAAGGAAACCCACTGAGGGACCATCTTGACCAGCTGGACACAATATTACTTGATTTAAGGAATATTGATGTTAAAATTGAAGATGAAGATGCAACCCTAATCCTGTTGGTGTTATTGCCGGCATCATATGAAAAATTTGTGCAGTCTTTCATAGTTGGGAAGGATACAGTAGCTTTAGAGGATGTGAGGTCTGCCTTACATGCCGGGGAGCCGAGACACAAGGTTCGCCGGGACGGACGGTCGAGCCGCCGGGCTAGTAGCTAGCGAATAGTGGAAATGGATATGGACGAAGAAGAAAAAAAGAAGCCGGGGTCCAAAGGTCCTAAGTCTACCGATGTCCGTAATTACCGTAGAGGAGCGGGGACATTGGAAGTCCAATTGTCCAAGGAAGAAGAAACGACGGGGAAGGCAATTCGGCATAGTAGCCTTGGCTACCGAGCAATATGATGAGGATCTGGTTCTAGTTGCAGGGGAATATACACACCATAATGATGTGTGGATACTTGACTCTGGAGCATCCTACCATATGTGTCCAAACAGGGAGTGGTTTTCTACTTATGAGCAGATGGATGGTGGTCAGATCTATATGGCCAACATCAAGGTTTGCAAAGTTATGGGAATTGGCTCAGTAAAGTTAAGGAGAGAGGATGGTAAATTCTGTACACTGAAAGATGTAAGACATGTTCCATAAATGACCAAAAATTTGGTATCTAGTAGTCTACTGGACAGCAAGGGGTTCAATTTCAAGGGTGAAGGTGGACAGCTGAATGTCTTCAAAGATTCAGTTGTAGTCCTCAAAAGGATCAAGAGGGGAACCTTGTATTTATTACAAGGATCTACTGTATCCGGAACCGGCGTTGTTGCATCCTCGCGGTTCACCGGGCTCAGCAGAGACTCACCGTGGCACATGAGACTAGGTCACATGGGTGAAAGGGGTATGCGATTCTTTCTTCGACGGGTTTTCTTAGGGGATATAAGGGCAAGAATCGGACTTTTGTGAACACTGTGTGTTTGGGAAATTGCATAGAAGTAAGTTCTTAGCAGGGTTGCACAACACAAAGACATCACTTGATTATATCTATTCGATCTTTGGGGTCCATCAAAAGTTGAGTCATTGGGTGGTCACAGATATTTTGTGTCATTCATAGATGACTATTCAAGGATGACTTGGGTGGTGATGATGAAGAACAAAATTGATGCATTCAGTAACTTCAAGCAGTGGAAGGCCTTAGTGGAGAATCAGTTAGGCAAGAAAATCAAGAAGCTCCGTACAGATAATGGTCTGGAATTCTGCTGGACGGATTTTGATTCATTTTGTGCGGTGAGGGTATTGCCGGACATCATACTGTAAGGAATACACCTCAGCAGAATGGTGTAGCTGAAAGGATGAATCAAACTCTACTGGAGAGGGCAAGATGTATGCTTTCTCAAGCTGGTTTATCAAGGAGATTTTGGGAAGAGGCTGTAAAAATAACTTGCTACTTAATCAACAGGAGCCCTCACACAGGGATCAATCTCAAGACACCATTTGACATGTGGTCAGGCAAGCCTACTGACTACTCAGTTCTAAGGGTTTTTGGAAGTACAACTTACTATCATGTTAGTGAAGGGAAGTTGGAGCCAAGAAGGGAGTGTTTGTGGGGTATGGTGATGGAGTGAAGGGATATAGAATTTGGTCATCAGCAGAGTCCAAAGTAATCCTCAGCAGGGATGTTGTGTTTGATGAAAATTCTATGTTAAACTCATCGGTGGGGAGGTCTACCGAATCGAAACCGATCTTCGAATCGATAGTGTTGAGAAACGGTGGAGCTTCGGTGGAGTCTCTGATATGCAACAATCGGTGGATCCAAACCAACACTATACCGATCCGGATAATGAACCGAATCCGATCCAAGCCGACCCTACCGAGACCTCGGTAGGTCGTCATACAAACATTACTCAGCAGAGTCTAGCTGCCAGCATGCCTAGAAGATCTAATGTTGGGATACCTCCAAGGAGATATGGGTATGATGATTTGGCTGGATATGCACTCCAAGTTGCTGAAGAAGTAGAGGTTGCTGAACCTACTACTTACAGGGAAGCAGTGACATGTACAAATGCATCCCAGTGGCATGCTGCCATGGGAGATGAAATGGAGTCGTTGTTGAAGAATCGGACTTGGGAATTGGTCAAACGACCTACGACAAGGGAGTTGTGACTTGTAAATGGATTTTCAAGAAAAAGGAAGGAATAACTAAGGCAGAAGGGGTCAGGTATAAGGCACGTTTGGTTGCAAGAGGATTCAGTCAAAAAGAAGGGGTTGACTATGATGAAGTATTTTCACCAGTGGTCAGACACACTTCAATCAGAGTGTTACTAGCAATGGTGGCACAGCAGGATCTGAAACTTGAGCAATTAGATGTGAAAACTGCTTTTCTACATGGTGAGGTGGATAAAGAGATATACATGACACAGCTTGAGGGTTTTCAAGTTCCTGGCAAGGAAAATTATGTTTGCAAGTTGAAGAAATTGTTGTATGGTTTGAAGCAAGCTCCAAGGCAGTGGTATAAAAGGTTTGACAGTTTTATGCTTCAACAGGGTTACAACAGAAGTCCTTATGACTGTTGTGTATACCACGATCTGGCGTCGAAAGATGAATCACATATCTATCTTGTTTTGTATATGGATGACATGTTGATTGCTGCTGCAAGGAAGTCTGATATTCAAAATCTGAAGAACCTTCTCAGTGCTGAATTTGAAATGAAGGATTTGGGTGCAGCCAAGGAAATCTTAGGGATGGAGATCTGGAGAGATAGAAGTCAGAAAAAATTGTTCTTGTCTCAGCAGGGTTATGTGCAGAAGATATTGGCCAAGTTTGGGATGTCTGCTGCAAAACCAATAGATACTCATATGGCATCAAATGTTCATTTGTCTGTTTATGCTTCACAGTCAGCTGAAGAGAATGAGTATATGTCAAAATTTCCCTATGCTAGTGCAGTTGGCAGTCTGATGTATGCCATGGTATGCACTAGGCCGATCGCTCAAGCGGTCGGTGTTGTCGGCGAGTTTATGGCTCAACCCGGAAAGGAACACCGGAAAGTCGTTAAAAGGATATTCGGCTACCCGAGAGGTACAAATGATGTTGGTCTCATTTATGCGGGTGATATCGGTCCGGTCACGGAGTTACTTTGTGATGCTGATTATGCAGGTGATGTTGACAGTAGAAAATCAATGACTGGTTATGTGTTTACATTGGAAAATGCAGTGGTCAGCTGGGAAGCTACTCTTCAGGCTACAGTAGCCTTATCAACTACTGAAGCAGAATATATGGTTCTTACTTGAAGTAGCTAAGGAGGGTATCCGGTTGAAGAGGCTAGTCGGTGATCCGGGGTTGCATCGGGATCAGGTGAGATATATCGTGACGATCTAAGTGCAATATGTTTAGCCAAGGATCATGTTCATTATGAGAGAACCAAGCATATTGATGTCAGGTATCATTTTCGAGGAATGAGAAGAGGGTTGTAGTGAAGAAGATCAACACCAAGGATAATGTTGCTGATATGTTCACTAAACCAGTTCAGCAGAGTAAGTTTCAACTTTGCCTGGACTTACTGAATATTTAGAGCTTATAATCTGTTTCTGGAAACTCTACTGAGGGCAGATCAGTGGAGTGGATGCTGTGGAGATAGTCTGGTACAAGTACATCTGGCATTGACGAATGCATCTGGTACAAGTACATCTGGTTATGCAATCTGTTTGACTCTGGTGAGAGTTGAAGTCAAGGTGGAGATTTATCAGTATAGTGACTTAAACTCTACATTTGGTGGAACCAATCTGAAGACTCAGCTATGTGATGGGCAGCTGAGAAGTGTATTCAATTCTGTGCATCAGTAGGGTGGAGTCTACTGAGGCTTCTGTCGATAGGGTGAAAGGTCGTTGAGTACGGAATACGGCGAGTCCCACATCTCGCTAATTCTATTATGTGACAGCTATATAGTGTCATTAAAAGGAGGACACGTGTAGGGGTATTTATCGCGTATCAGACAAAGATTCCTTATGGCTAGGGTTTAGGGTTTTATGCCTATAAATACAGTTGTTGTCGCATTGTCTGTGTGTGTGAAATCTGAAACTCAGTGCATAATAATAAATATCTCTTTTCTGTCCGTGGTTTTTTTATCTCTTTCACTTTGAGAGGGGTTTTCCACGTTAAATCTGTGTTCTTATTGTTTTCTGTTATCTCCTTTGATTATTTACGTTTGATTGCATCTGTTTCTATTTCTTGCATCTGAAGTTATCTCCATCAGTTTTATAACATCTAGCATGACAGATCTGGAGAATTTTGAAAAACCCAAATCTCTTGGTCTCGAAGGTTTTAAAAGCAAAATATTTCCCAAATACTTCTATTCTTGATGCAGGCCCTTCTTTCAATAGCTCCTACTTTTGGAAAAGTCTTCTTGCTGCTTTGCCTCTCTTTACTGAAGGAATTTTCTGGTGTATTGGAAACGGGGAATCTGTGAGAATATGGGAAGATAATTGGATGCGTAACAATCCAAATCTTAAACCTTTTACCCTGCCGATTATTTCTCCGAATCTTTTTTGGGTAAGAGACCTCATCTTTGAAAATGAATGGAATGAAAGCAAGATTAGTGCAGCTTTCTGGCCGGTTGATGCCAATTACATACTCTCTCGCCTCTTAGTCCTTGCAATCGGCGGGATCATCTCTTGTGGTCCCCCTCTTCGAAAGGCAATATTACTCTTAAGTCAGCTTATGTTTTTTTCTTTGAAAAGCTTAATAGAAACCTGCTCAATACTTCCACCGAAAATTTTCCCTCTCCTTCTACTGCAGACCCAAGTAAGTTTTAGAAAACTCTCTGGGCCTTGAGTGTTCCCAATAAGCTGAAACATTTCTTTTGGAAATGCTTGCTAAATATTCTACCTTATATATAATAAAAATATTTCTAAGAGATTGAAATCAATGTAAATTCCCTCTAATTGTAAATTTTGTGGTCACTTTGAGGAATCTGTTGAACATGTTTTGGTGGGATGTTTAAAAGCTAGAGATACTTGGCTCATGTCCCCTTTTGCTTGGCCTGAGTTTCTTTCTAGCTCTTTCAATTTATCAGATTGGTGGACTATGATTTCTGCGGGCAAAATTAGAATTTTAGTCCTCTAAGTTGGCTTTTGGATTTTAGTCCTGCTCATGCTCCGGTGAGGAAAATAGTCCTCTAAGTTGGTTTTTTTTTGGATTTTAGTCCTATCCGCCGGATATTGCTGACTGGGCACCGGAATATTTTAAAATTGATGACTTGGCTGCCACGTCGGATCCTACATGGATTGTGGGTCCCATTTCTCCTCCATTTACTAAACAAAATAAAAAGTTGAGAGAAGAAGGATTCGAACCGGCAACCTTGTGGTAAAATACCAAGCACTTTGCCATCCAAGCTATAGCTTCAAAATGTATATTATGACACAATTAATTACTTATGGACAATAACATTTCTTCCAACATCGTATGTGCCTAATTTAAATAAACTTATTTACAAAATTAATTTAACTGTAAATGATATATATATATAAGAGCTCTTGCATAATTTTTTATTTTTATAGTTAATTTTATAACCTATTATTCTTAATATTATTATTATTATTATTAATGTAAGTCGACCTTACATTACTAGAATAGTAATAATTATAAATTTTTCTTATCTTACTATTAATTTGTATATATTCGGTCAACTTTTTTAATATCATAATTATTACAATTAATGATAATCAAATTGTATATCAAACACCGTAGTTTTTTTTGAGAACCAAACATTATAGTCTAATATATTTAATCACTGTGTTTCCAAAAAAAATTAATCATTGTGTTTCAAAAAAAAATTAATCACTTTATTAATGTATATGATAATTCTAAATCCACTTACATTTAGGGACGTAGATAGTTTTTTTTTAATAAAAAAGAACTACATCAAATTAACAAGGAAAATTAAACCAAAGGAAACCATATTATGCATAAGTAATAAATCTTGTCATAGTATAAACATTAAAGTTGTAGCTAAGATGGCAAAGTACTTGATAGTTTACCACTATGTCGCAGTTTCGAATCCTTCATGCATGAACTTTTTATTTTTAATAAATGGGGTAGAAGTGGGACCCACCGCCACATAGATCCAACATGGCATATGATGTGGCGTCCATATAAGTTATTTTTTATGATTCCGGTGTCCAGTCAGCATAAACCGGCGGATAGGACTAAAATCCCAAAAAAAAACCCAACTTAGAGGACTATTTTCCTCACCGGAGCAGGAACAGGACTAAAATCCAAAATAGGCCAACTTAGAGGACTAAAATCCTAATTTTGCCGATTTCTGCGTATTGTAACTTCTCTTCCCTCAAACCAAGAGTTGAGCAGGTTATTTTTATCTTTTGGTAATTATGGAAATCTAGGAATGAGTGGGTCTTTAACAAAAATTTGGTTGATCCTGCTTCTATTATAGCTTTGGCAATTAAGGAGTACAATGAATTCTCTACGGCTAATTATATTTCTTCTACTGATTTCCCCTCTGTTATCCAGGAAAATATTTTGAATGCTGCAGTTGCTCCTACTTCCTCGATACGCAAAGCAAGATTTCTTTTTGCACACGGATGCGGCTTGGTTGAATCACAATAAGCCTCGCTAGTGGGGGTGTGGCTATTTTTGATAAGAACTACAACTTTGATCAAAATTTGGGGCAAATCCTTTCCTTTGGTTGGCTCGGCTCTTCAAGCCGAGGTGAAGTGATTAGATGGTCCCCGATGGAGGCTAAACGAAGAGGTCCGGGCGCATTTCCATTAAAACTAATTCTCTTGTATTGACTCAAATGATTTTACGGATCCAAGACCCTTCCCCGATGTGTTGATTCTTATCAAGGACATCCAAAGTCTTGTTTTTGGGTTTACCTTTTGCAAGATTGTACATATTAGTAGACGGATCAATATTATTAGTCATCGTATGGCCTCTTTTGCTAAGTCGCTTGTTACTCCGGCCTTTTGGACCGGAGGTTTCCCCTCATGGATCAATGATGCCAAGCATGAGGAGGAAGTAGCTAGGGATAATCCCTGATCTGTTGTATCTGGATGACTGTTGTTCCGTTTTGATGTTTAATGAAAGGTTCTTTCGTTTCGGAAAAAAATAAAATCAGTTAAATATAGTTTCTAGTCACGGTATCATGAATTTTTTTTAATCCATCTAGGAGGACTACGCCGAAAGCATGTATAATTTTTTTTCGAATGGCAAATATGTTGTATCATTATAAAATTATCTAGCAAGATACTAGAAAAATATATTACAAAAAAGCCTATTTTAACGCAACCACTTTGCAAAGGCACCACCCAACAAACTAACTAGTGACTAAAGAAAGAGGCACCAAACGAAAATAAAAAAGAGCACAATACAAGTGATGTAGAAGCACCCAACCACATATTGCTAGAAAATATTAAGAACATGAGTTAATTTTCCAAGCGTTCCAGTTAGTGTTGTTGACCTTGTTTCTGCCATTGATCCACGAAAATATGCAAGCTTGAATCAGAGTAAAGACATCTTCAACTAATAAATTATTTTGTTCAAACATGTTTCTATTTCTAGCAAGCCATATGGACCATAAAACGATCTTCAAAATAGCATCCCATATCAAAAAGCACTTCCCATGACGATTAGTAGTAGACGAAAAAATCAAAGAAACTACCCCAATCTCAAAAATTGATGCGTGTTGATGTGGTCCAGTTACACACTTTATTCCAAACCATGGTAGAAAAGGGACAAGTGAGAAACAAATGCGTCCTATCCTCATCGTCTAAGGTACAAATAGGGCAAAATAAGTCGTTCAGTTGAATACCTCTCTTTGCAATACTCATTCTAGTTGGCAAGCGATTGTGGGCAACTTTCCAACTAAAATATTCACTTTTGATGGCAATAATTTGTTCCAACGCCATGGAAATGGAGCAGAAACACCGTTGAGATTTTAGTTGATAATAAGCTTCTTCAAGTTGGCCATAGAAAACACCCCGTCGGAGCCGAGTTTCCAATAAGGAGAGTCCGAAATCCATACACGTACAAAAAATGCTTCCAACAACATCACAAATATCAGAAAACTCTCCCACTTCTCTCCCTCTCATTTCTCTTTTCCACTCCCACTCCCAATGCCAGACTCCGTCCACAAACTTCCCTCTATTTTTCTATAAGACAATCCTTATTAGTTTCAAGCCGAAATGGTCTCAGAAAAATAACTCTAAAGGGAAATTACCTACCCAAGTGTCTTTCCATATCTAACCACATTACCTTCCCCCACCATCCATTCAAGAGACGAGAAAATAATTGACCCCTTTTCTTCAAGAGTGGCCCCATTCTTCACTATCCTTCCCCACACCTTTCTACCTCCAGCTCTCAAACTTCCCTCCCCAAAGCCCTCATTTTGCCCGTACTTAGTTCTAATGAATTTACTTCAAAACGCTTCCTTCTCTATCATAAATCTCCACCACCATTTTTCTAACAAAGAAAGATTATGCACCTCTAGCCCCCCCCCCCCCACTTCCACCCCCCAAGATTTTTATGTTTTAAGATAGTTTTCAATGGAATCCAAGTAATAAACCTCTCATCCCTAACCCCACCCCACCCCAAAGAAACAAGCTCTCACACGTTCTAAGGTGTGAATGATCAATATCAGCATGAAAACCATGGAGAAATAGTATAAGCCTTCCAGGCTTCCCAATCTCGCCTTGATCAACATCAATCTACCACCAAGACAAAAATTTTGCCTTCCACCCTCATCCAATCGGAAGATTCTATCCATAACAGGCTACCAACAAGAAATTTTGTTTATAATCTTTCCAACCGGAAGATCCAACCACTAACATTTAGCCCAAAAAACCTTGTTTTTACCCAAATTTATATTCAAGCAAGAGACCGCAGCAAATAACTTTAGAATTCTACCAAGGTTCAACAAATTCTCCTTGTCCCAAAGCCCAAATAAAATGGCATCATCGGCAAACTGCAATTGCGTGATTTGAAATCTTTATTTCTCAAACCAACACCTTTAAAGTGATTTTTATTTACAACGTCTAAAACCACAATATTTAGAGCTTTAGCAATAACGAGGAAAAGGAAGGGAGAAATCGGATCTCCTTGCCTAATTCCCCTCTCCATAATAAACTCAGTTGTGGGACTACCGTTAATAAGCACCGACACCCTAGCTGTGGAAAGACACTCCCTAATCCAAGCTCTCCGTTTATTACCGAAATTCATCTGCTCGAGAACAAAATTCTAGTTGACCAAGTCAAATGCCTTTTCTAAGTCTGCTTTAAAAATAAAATCACTTAGTTATTCTTTTTAATGAGAACCACAACTTCATTTGCCATCAAAACTCCGTCCAATATCTATCTCCCAAAGATATAGGCCGTTTGGAATTCACCAACGACATCCTCCAAGGCCTTTTTCATTCTACAAGCAAGCATTTTGAAAATTATTTTATAAATAGAACCGATAAGGCTAATAAGCCGATAGTCTCTGAAATGAGTTGGGCAAGACTTTTTTTGAACAAGAGCAATGAAAGACGAGTTACAGCCCTTTTCCAATTTTCCTCATAGCTCAAAAGACTTGATATAATTCATCACTTCAACTTTTAAAGACTTGATATAATTCATCACTTCAACTTTTACAAGATCCCAATGCCTTTTAAAGAAACTAAGAGAGAAACCGTCCGGACCCAGAGCTTTGTTACTTCCACAACTCCAAATAGTTTTTTGACTTCTAACTCAGAGAAAGGTTGCTCTAGAAGATCTATAGATTTAGCCGGCTAAATTACAATTTTGGTCCTCTAACTAAACAAGTTTTTTGATTTTGGTCCAGATTTTTCTCCGGCGACAATTTTAGTCCTGTAAGTGGTCTTTTTTTTGCAAAAATAGTCCTGAACGCCGGAAAGATCACTTACATGACTAAATTTGGCCTACAATTTTAGTCCTGTAAGTGGTATTTCTGGCGTTTAGGACTATTTTTGCAAAAAAAAACCACTTACAGGACTAAAATTGTCGCCGGAGAAAAACAAGGACCAAAATCGAAAAACGGGCTAGTAAGAGGACCAAAATTGTAATTTAGCCAGATTTAGCCTTTAGTTTCATCAATCTATCCGGCCTCACCATTTTAGTGATCTTTTGAATAAGTTACTAAAGTAATTTGAAACATTGCCTTTTTTTGCCATCTCTAACGCGGCGGTTTCATCACCATTTTCCATTCCGTACAAAGCCAGAAACACTGCCTTTATTTTGCCTTCCTCTAATGTGGCTGTTAAAAAATTTTGAATTATCATCACCATCTTTGATCCACTTTTTTCTTGCCTTTTGATTCAACATACTGTCCAGAAAATTACTTTTCTCAAACAAATTGTTTATCACTCTAACTCTCGCCTCATCCTATGCATCATTTAAATCTTTGTCTTCAGCCAACTTGTCGAAAATTTCTACTTCATGTCTAGCATTAACCACTTCCTCTTCTTCACATGATTTAATTTATCTTTAAAAATCCATCATGGTCTACCAATAGGGTTGCACTCATTCCAAGCTTTATGTACCACCTCATTATAGCTCTCATGGCTCATCAAGAATTTAAATTTTTTGAAAGGTGCTCCAAAATCAAATTCTGCCAAGAGTTGAGAACACCCGGGGAATCCAACATTCTATAATTTTGATTGACACTTGAAATCTGTTGCTCATTGATATTTGGTAATTGAAAAAAAGAGGAATCACATTGTGTGGTTCATTCCCTTGATCATTCATTATATAGTAAAGTACACAATACAAATAAGGAAAGTTAAATACTCCACAACTCTACTACTTATTCTCCAAGGATTTAACCTAGCCGCCTTTGCACTTAGCAGTACGTACTCTTATTATATTATATTTATTTATTATATTTAACACACCCCATCAAGTTGTTGCATGGATATCAAACATGCTCAACTTGTTACATATGAAATGAATACGTGAGCTAGGCAATTCCTTAGTAAATATATCCGCCAATTGATCTTTGTTCGAACAAAGGAGTACAAATTTGTCCATCAACAATTATCTCTCAAATAAAGTGGCAGTCTACATCGATATGCTTCATTCTTTCATGAAAGACTGGATTTGAGGCAATATGAAGAGCTGCTTTATTATCTCCATATAACGGTATATGTAGACTTGTTGGAAATCCTATCTCATCCATAAAAATCGCATCCATGTAAGCTCACTCGTAGCATGTGCCATAGCTCGATACTCTACTTCTGCACTCGACCTAGCCACAACCGGTTGCTTCTTACTCTTCCAAGTGAAAAGATTACCACCCATAAAAGTACAATACCATGTAGTGGACCGCCTATCTGATTTTGAGTTGGCCCAGTCTGCATCCGAAAACCCTTCAACTCGGAGAGGACCGGAGGTTCTGTATATAATGCCTTTCCTTAGAGCTTGCTTTAGGTACTTCAAAATCCTGACCACATCGTTCCAATGAGGAACTCTAGGTGCATCCAAGAAATGGCTAACCACACTTACTGCATATGATATATATGGCATGTTTATAGTCAAGTAGTTCAACTTCCCCACGAGTCTTCGATATCTCGTAGGAGAATTAAAGAGTTCTCCATCATCTTTAAGCAACTTGAGATTAGGATCCATAGGTGTATCAACTGGTGGTCCGCCAAGCTGTCTAGTTTCTTTTAACAAATCAATGGCATACTTCCTATGAGATAAAACAATGCCTTGGCTAGATCTTGCAACATCAATACCTATGAAATACTTTAAGCGCCCCAAAATCTTTCGCTTGAAAACGATTGCTTAAGAACTTCTTGAGCTTGTCAATAGATTGCACATCACTACTTGTAATCACAATATCATCAACATATGTAATAGAAAACAGAATGATCGGTATGACATTGCTTTAAACCAAATGTTTTCATGGAAATATTTCCCGATCCAAGCACGCGGAGATTGTTTTATGCCATATAATGCTTTCCTTAGTCTGCACACTGTGCTCGGAGTCTCCCCGAGCAACAAACCCGGGTGGTTGCTACACATGGACCTATTCCGTAAGATCACCATGAAGAAACACATTTTTTATATCAAGTTGCGATTGTTGCCAACCCCGATTAACAACAAGAGAGATTAGTATAAGGATGAAAGATATTTTAGCAACCGGAGAAAATGTCTCGTCATAATCAACACCATAAGTTTGGGTAAATCCGCGTTCAACTAATCGTGCTTTAAGATGATGAACAGACCCATCCGGATTGGTCTTAATGATGAACACCCACTTACAACTCACCACCTTTTTTCTAGGTGGAAGGGGAACCAATTCCCACGTTTTATTGTGATGTGTGGCTGCAACTTCCTCCTCCATTGCTGCTCTCCAACCCGGATCCTTCAATGCTTCCTGAAGGTCTTTAGAATATATAAGGTAGATAGATTTGATAAAAAAAAGTTGTATATAAAGGTGAGAGATTACGAGTAGATACACAACTACTAATTGGACGACGAGTGACACATGATCTGGTGGGTTTGTGAAGAGCAATCGGGAGTAGATCGGCCTCAGTAAGACCTTTAAGGAAAGAGGCGTAGCTGGTAGGGACAGGTTGTGGCTCGGCCTGGGCTATATCTATAGAGCTTGTCTCGGCTAGAACTACCTCAGTAGGAGGTTGGGGGAGGATATCTCCGGTAGTGGGTGTAGGGATGGGATCTTTTTGGCTATGCGAGTAAACTTGTTAATGGGAAGTATTGGTAGGGCGGAAACTTGTTGTAAAAGAGGTAGAGACTTGACTCGGTTTGGTCAAAGAATGTCATATCCCGGAGAGGAAAACTGAAGTACGGTTCATGATCATTAAAAGAAACATCTACGGGAAATCAACTTAATGCATGATGATTTTCGTACGTCAAATAAAATCCAAACAACCAACCTATTGTTCCATCATACCACCGGAGTACCGAATCCTTGTATGGCTTAGGAAACTGTTGGAGCATCTAATGCATTAAAGACAACCTACTTCCCAAAATAGGGTGTAGCAAAAATGTCGAATCCTAATTGATGAGAAAATCCACAAGCACAAGTTTCCATATGAGAAAACAACATGGAGCAAACAACCCGTCCCTTGTCATAGGATGCCATAAAAGCTTCAAACTTCGGCCCAAGAGCGGATTTGGGTACTGCGCGAGGCATGCTAGAAATTTCTACACAGTTGTTAGGTGACAACCCAACTTTTTATTATGATATATGGAGACACGTACAAGAAGGAGCAAACTAGGAAGTCCTAGAATTCCACTAAGAGAACATCAGCCCAAATTTGGTCAGGGAAAGGTGATTGACGTATCCAGCAGAATAGAGAAAGGAGACGATACTTTAATTCAACTAGGAAGGCGATGAACGGTTCAGAGAAAAGTTGAAAGGAATGTTGACCTCTTAGGGGATGACCTCTACATAGCCACCCATTTCATAGTTGAGAGAAAACTATCAGTGACCCTCAAGGTTCAAACTACCTCAAATGGATCCTTTTGATGGGAAATGAGATCCTAGTGTTCACTTGCACCTTTACGTACAAAATACGAGTATTTATTGCACACATGATGAGATGTGATGCAAATAATTCCCTAGTTTCCTAACTGGAAGAGCTCGTGAATGATTCAACAAGTTACCCCTTGCTCCATAGGGAGTTTCCCTCAACTAGCGACCAAGTTCCATAATGCTTTTCTAGTCTCCAGACTATTCAAGAGAATTGCCATCCATCTCTTCACCATCAAACAAAAGGAGAAAGAAACCACTTTGGTGTACATGATCTAATTCATGGAGGAGTCCCGGATGATCCTAGATGCCGAAGAAAGCACGGTGGTAACTTCCATCATTGGAGGTCTGAGAAAAGAAAAAATCTATGCTAAATTATACAACAAAATGATCTATACCCCGACAGAACTTATGGTAGTAGTAAACAAGCATTGCCTAGGTGAAGAAGAAAATCGTAAAAAATAGAAGTGGAAAAGGGAGAAAAGTCACAAAGGAATGATGATTGATCCCCCGGACAAAATGTAAAGCTGGCTGGGATCGCACAAGCACGCCGATTAGTGATCGGCTTGGAAAAAAAAGAACTTCAAGATTGAGACTTCCTTTCTCTCAATGCTTCACATACTCAAATCTTGGCCGTCATAGATAGAGAATGGTTCACCAAACCCCTATATGAGATGAACTTCAAATAAAAAAGAGACAATAGTGCCTTTCTGCAAAATTGACCAAGATGTCGGCCTTGACACAAAAGTTTGTTGCCATTTAAAGAGAGATTGATAGTCTGTTGGAAGCTAGAAAATTAAGAAAATTCTTGGACAAAGAGAAACCGACCCACCATGCCGAACTCATCACCGCCAATAATAAGGAAATAGAGATGCTCACAATAGGGAGCATAGACGTCAGGACATGACCACTGAACGGGACCCGAAAGGAGGAAACGCTGATTTAGAATGCATGGTCTTAATCATAGCATGAGGGCCGAGCTTACTATTTATCTAGTAAGGCAACTTAGACAATGCTTCTACAACAAGTAATGCTGTCAAAATAACTTAAAAATCTCATATGGTCCAAAAGACCCGATCACGTTGGTGACAAGTAATGAATGGCTCGTTATCGAAGCAATAGTGGGCAACTTCCTTATCATAAGGATTTGCATCAACACCGGTAGCGCTGTAAGCATTTTTTTTATTATTAAAATGTTTTGCAACAACTAAAATTAGAGAAAAGGAACTCATGCCGGTATCTTCCCCACTCTATGGCTTCACTGGAACACCGGTTCAACCTCTGGGCATGATTCTCCTAGAAACAACTCTTCGAAAAGCACTAGGAGTAGGACCATCCTTGTCAATTGTGTGGTTGGCAAAGGCACATCAGATTATAACATTATATTTGGAATACATACGATCTTTGAACTACATGCAATTATCTCATCCGCTCACGTCAGCCTCAAATTCCTTATAGTTGGGGAACGACCGAAGTCAAATGTGACCTAGACATGGCAATAAGTTATGGTGCTTTTATCAACCAAAGACGGCCTAAAACATTCAAAATCAAGCCAATTGAAAACAAATTGAACCAAACATTGTTTTTTAGTTAAATATTTTAATACGACGTACCGAGCATAAGATCTTTTATATGTCTTCGGTAGATGAGGTATTCCTTTAACAGTGATAAGAGACTTCATCTCGGAACTTTTTCAAGACCCATAGTGCCTTTATATTTTGCAAGGTCTTTAGTGCCTTGGAAGTTCTGCAAGGTCTTTTTCAGGTGAGTTACGGTCTGAACCTTTGATTGCCTTGATGGGTACTTCAAGTTCTTTTTTGTCCAAGCTTGTTGGTCTTTGTTTACCTTGAGCATGCACGGACTTTAAGTGTTTTGAGAATCGGCAAGGTTTTTTGCTCGAAATGGCAAATCAGACCATTGAGTATTCATATCGGGAATGGCCCGAACCATATACAGGTCCATATTTGCTTAGAGCTTGACTAAGCTGTTGTCACAATGTTGAACCCCAATTATATTGTGCGGGTGTTGGGAGAGATTGCCCACACTTGAAGGGGTGTTGGGAGAGATTGTCCGCACTCTTAAATGTAAAAGGAAATATAGTAGCATATTTATTAACATCAATTGATTTCAATACAACAGTAAGTGCTTGATGCTAACTAGGGATGTATTTATATTTTTGATGTGTTGCGTATATTTATGTTAGTAAGGGTAGACTTGGTATAATACGAAAAGGGTGAAGCCCTACATGTATCTATATATATTGTACATTTGTGAAAGGTGAACGACAAGTGAAAATATTTTTCCGACATTGTTTATCATGGTATCGGAGGCATACTAATAAATAAAAAATGCAGGTTTTTAATTTTTATGTTTTACAGAACCATTCTGGCAACGATCGGACATTGAAACAGATTCTGATCGGAATGAAATTTTGAGGCCTTGTTCGTTTCACCTGTTAGGTAATCAACTAGTTTTACGCAGCGGAATTTTAAAATTTGATTTCCGATCCCAAGATCGTCTTCGTTTAAAACAATAAACACGTTAAGTAGTTGACGGTGAATAGCTTGTTTGATGTATAAGATCGAAGCTTTGACCGTCTAAGGAGAGTAGTAGTGCGCGCAATACGTCCACGTGTCCGGCCTCTATTAATATTCACACGAGCACCTCACCGGAATCCTACTTGGATAGCTACTAGAAAAACCCAATTTCTAGACTAGAATTTTCTCTCTCTCTCAATACTTCTCTAAGAAGCTCTCAGTTTATTTAGTAAATTAGAACTCTTTTAATTGTGATGTACAAAAGAACTAACCAACCCCTTTCTTATATAGGGTGACATGCACCCCTAGTGTCCCCATTAATTCCCAATGGGAAAACCTTCTTGTGTTGAGTAAGGAGACACAAAACCTTTTACTAGTAAAATAAGGAAAATAGATAGTCTAAATTTATCTTATTTAATTCAATATAATAATAAATTAATCCAAGATATTGTCAATATCTAATATTGAATATTTTTATCATATTACCATAAATCAATTTATACATGTATATATATCACATATATATATTGCACATATAAATCTATAATAACATAATACTATAATTAATTAATTTACAAAATCCATAAGTATCATATACACACATAAACTGCGTACCATATAGCCATTAATTGGTTTCCGAATATTCTTAATTAATTAATATAATTAATAACTTGTATTTATTTATTCACAATAAATAAATACCACCATATTAGTTTATCACTATAACACTTTATAGTCGAACTAAATTTTCCTTAATTGGTTATCACTATAACCGTATTTTAATCTGGCTAGATGTTCTTATGTGTGTGACCCGATAGGATTCCGAATATGTTGGCCGTAGGCATAAAGTGCATTTACGAAAATACCCTTCAAACCTAACAATCACGAAATAGCGTCGAGCAACACATCGTGACCCACAATCATCGGAAGAGTCAAAAGCGATGACTACTACCTTTCATATGAAATAGTTACCGTATAAATAGATTCATATCGCTATTACAATATCCTTACAATCGTATCTCGAGTGTCAATACATTAACGATCGTATCCTATAATTCGGATATCATGCTCTCTCAGAATAACTCAATTTTCCCACTTTGCAAAGATTTATGAGAGCTAGACAATCCTTATAAGAAGGCCATTTTGGATATTTATTCTTACTATTAGGATACGTGATTTCCGGACAAACAAACATGTATCCTACGCATGCTTCAATATCATACCCGAGCACTACCGCATGATCGCCCATGGCTAGGGGAAACCTCAATAGTGTCAAAGCATGACAATCCACAACGTGATGCCATGAAGACTCCGGTCTAGGTATACTTACACAACTGCCAAATACTACGATACTTAATGTAAATGGGTAAGTCTAACGTACACATTCTCTATTACACGTCGACGTACAGTCCAAGTGTCTCTACACTTGGATAGACGAGATTTATCCCTATCTTCAATAAGATAGAAAACATCCAATACGTGCTAGTCTAATCGTACTATCAATGTCCTGTTTGACATCTCATACGACTCGAGACATTTAAGTACCACACTTATTAAAGTGATTAGAGATCTCATCAACCAAAATCACTATGATGGTTTCTCTATCACAGTTTAATACTAAGGACATTACTATATATATATATATATATAACATAATTGGTTCATAAAGATAAACTAAACAATCCATACCTGAATTCATCGTACCTTCCTGTGTCATGTCTGACTGCTTCTTTAGTGCCGAACTAGGCTTCTCCACCTCTTTCTCTATCTCATCAGCTTCTTGCTTCTTCATCGATCACCACCCAATCTTCATCTTCCTTGCTACTCTTCGCATCTTTATGTTCTTTCTAAACCTCGAGTGCCTTAACATCATTTCCCATAGCTTTTCCACTTTTAGTAAAAATGGCATTCACTTGCATGGGGTCACTTGCCCTTTTTGCGTCACCAAGTTCCTTACCACAACTTGTAAGTTCACATGTGCATTCTTCATCTCATTATCTCATTGTTTAACTCCCGGTTACTCTCCTTCAACTCCCGGTTACTTTCCTTCATCTCCCTGCTCATTTGCTCCAACAGAAGGTCCATGGAAATTTTAGGTTGCACGGGTTCAGAAGGTGGTGGTGGTTTGCTGGTTGTCGGGGTATGGCATATTGCAAATGTGCATTGGGGTGCATGTAAACTCTTTGTTGAGGTTGCTTCGGATTACAAAAAGTGTTTTGCGGTTGAGGCCTGTACTAATTTTATTACGGTTGCATAATCTGTTGTTGGATGGTGTGCTTGGGCCCTTGATTTCTTGCCCAAGATAAATTCGGATTGTTCTGAAAACCTCAAGTCAAACATGGATTTGCATTTTGGTAGACAATGGGGCTCATGAATTATGGATTAATATCCATGTAGATCACGTTGCAAGGGTTCTCAATAGTCGGGTCCGTCAAAATCTGATTATTCGCCAACTTTTTCACTTGCCTAGTTTGAGGGCAGTTTGAGGTCAAGTGATCACCACCACATGTAACATAGGCATTGGATTCCTTTTGCCAAGCTCTCATCTTATTCATTTGTTTTTTAAGGCCCGCCACTTCAGCTTGCATCCTCATAATTTTCACACTTGGCCCGACTTGGTCAACTGAGCTAATTGATTTTCTCGAAGCTCTTATCCCCGTTTTCCATTTCCTATTGCAATCTGCAACTCTCTCCATCGTAGCTAAGGCAACATTGAGCTCCACGCTCATAACAACACCACCATATGCCGTATTCAGATTTGATTGATCAATTTCTCTCACCCCCATTGAAGAGATGTACTTGGTTACACGCCTTTATCCTATGATGCATACACTTTCTCAACATCGCTTTAAATCTATCTCAAGCCTCATGCATGCTTTCTATGTCCAACTGTTAAAAATTAGCAATATATGCCTTCATATCTAATGTTTTGGACAACGGGCAATACTTCAATAGAAACTTCGAAGTCACTTGGTCCCAAGTATGTAGGGAATCATATTGAAGTGACTTGAACCATGCTATAGCGGCCTCTTTTAATGCAAACAAGAACAATAGCATCCTAACCTCTTCCTCAAAGACTCCGTTCATCTTCACAGTCCTTCACACTTGCATTAAATGGTTCAGAAATCGGTTAGGGTCCTCAGTTGAATTCCCGTTGAATTGAGCACTGTCATTGATAAGATACCATACATGTTGTTTAATCTTCAAGTTGTTCGCAGGAATAGGTGGTCCACGGATAGGGTTGTGCCGCTCACCAATAGTTGGAGTCGAATAATCTCTTAAAATTCTCCAATGATTTCTCTGATTCTATACCATAGGTGGTGCGTAAAAAATTTGTGCATAAACAGGGGTGGCCGGGGGTGGATTTGCATTATGAACCTGATTCAGCATAATCATTTGCATCATCATATGCATCATTTAATTCTGATCAAACGGAATATTCCCAACTAGATTATCTTGATTGTTGTTGTTCTGATTCTACATGGCTTGCTATTGTTGTCGGACTAGGTTCTGCCGACCTCCCTGATTCTGGACCCCATTCGGTCCATAATTCAATGCCCTCTGATTTTGTGGGGGCTCTATGTTTAAGTCATGTGGTTCTCAATTTTCGAGAATGAGCGTTGGGTCTACCTACAAACCATCTTGTGTCTCATCTCCAACGGTTAAGATCGGTAATTCTCCACTTCCCGAAGACATTTCATATTCTTCTAAGCCGGATTCTACTTCAGTAATGGATGACGATGACTTTTCAGACAATTCTTTGTCATTTCCGCATTCCCGTGTCATGCAAATGCCTCGATTCCAGAGATGCAAAGATATAGTGGCTCCTTAGAACTCCTGGTCATACACTGCAAACACCAAAACAACAAGAAAACAATAAATCCAAAAACGATTTTCTGATATTGACCGATTCCCCGGAAACGGCGTCAGAAAACTTGGTGCCCAAAACAGTGACGTCCAACTTTAACCGGCAGAGTACCGGGTCGGAAGCTCTATAGTAGATTGTAATGTCGTATCCCACGAGGAATAAATCAAGTATCATAATCATGCTCGTATTCAGTTTAGGCTCACAAAGATTAATGAAGGTGATTATAACTAGAAAAGTAAAAATGTTAACTTTAAAATATATGATAAATAGCCAAAATATGTTCAGGAACACTACTCTCAATACCTTTACCGAATCTATGAGGACTAATCTTAACCTACCAACTAACCTACAGTTTCTAATGAATGTGTTGTGGGTGCAATATTCTAATTTGGTCCCTAGGCGCTAATACCACAACCTAGTTACCATATATTCGGTTTAACGGTCATCTCTATGAGATTTAATTGACCTAATATGGTGAATAACTGTGAGACGCTCCGTATCCACCGATTTCACGGCATAACAAGAAGAACCTTACCGAAGAACAGGCTACGAAAAACTCAACTAGTCCGTGAATAGAAATCCTAAAACCCAGCACTCCATCGCAAATTACATTTATAAAGTTCGTGTGCGTGATCAATTAATGGATAGTTACTCCACTAAAAGCATTAGGTTCAAATTTTAGGACACAACAATTCAAAATGTTTAATTTTTAAACGCTACTCATTCCTAGATCATCGTTTAGACATTATTTTAATGATTCCATCACATAATTTAGCTACGCAAAACAATAATAAAATTGCCTAAATTCATGAAGAAATAAATAATAGACATCATAAAAAGATAAATAAAATTATGAATAAAAAGATCGAAGTAATTCACTACTCGAATCGTCACTTCATTGCGTTCCAATCGCAAAATAAAAAAAAGATATAACGTGTTGATGTTCAATGAAAATTTGCAAAGAAATACAATATAGATATATTTCTAAGAGGAAAAGAAAACGTTGATACAGAAAAATAAAAATCTGATGTAAAAATCTGTGTGTTAAAATTTGTCGTAGATGGCTTATTTATAATTTAATAGACTACTACAACTTTCTTTTTCCTATAAATTTCCGTCCGCCCTTTTACGGGAAGTTATTGTGTGATAAGGTAATTTGAGGTGAAGTGACGGGTGAAACGATCAGAACCACACAGTTTAAATACATAATTAAACTGTGTGGTCTGTATGGTTCCTTACGGTTGTCTCTGGTCACCACACAATAACTTCCCCTTTACCGCTTTCCACGCTTTCATTAAATGCCTTGAATGGGCGTGGGCCCTCCTTTGACCAATGCTTGGAGTTTTATTTTATTTTATTTTATTTTTTCTTTTATTTATTTATTTAAATTGAGGAAGGATTGGAGACTTCATCTCCCATTGAACATCACAGTTGGGATCCCAAAATCCTGCATTAACTATTATTATTATTATTATTATTATTATTTTTGAACGTCTAAACTTGATTTTCACGTCATTTCTTTATACGAACTTCGTTTTGGACGATTTTCGTATAGTTGTGATTCTCGTCATGGCCTTTATCACGTCGTGCCTATAACAAACAAAAAATCAGGAAAACCAAGCATGACACAGACCAATAAAACGCACACGGTTCACCCACAACTGTGGAGATTTTGGACGTAAACGATCTATCATCTCGTGATTAAATCCGTGATGAAATATGCCTATAAAAACCACTTAACTACCCCAAAATAACATTGATTTGGCTACAAATAGGGGTAAAATTCACAAGAAATGATATCAAAGTTGACTCTTATCACAATCCCCAATCATTCCCCATTTGTGTTCTTGGCAAGATTGCATTGGAGATGTTTGATGTTTGGATCTTCTTTGGTAATTTATTATATGGGTAACTTTATTTTTTATTTTATATTTGATGTTTATGAGTTTAATTTTAGTTATTTCTTGTTTTACTTGTTATCATTAGTAGCTACTTTAGTTCATAGCCAAATCAAGTGAATGTTGATGAAATCAAACTCTAATTGATGAAATTGGGAATGGTTAGTTCTTAAAGTTGAATATTTTCATGGTTTTGTGTTTGAAAACTTATGCTTAATTCTTGAATTGATTTGATCACTCGATTCATGATCACACACATTATCTTTATATATGTATTTTACGAGATGATGTGGGAAAAAGGTTTTGGAATCGCCATGTAAAACCAACTGCAGTTGTTTAGATTCATTTTCTTGAGTGAGGTTTTCAACGTGAGTTGAAAGTCTCTAGAGCATTATGATGACGGTCAAATTATACCCGTAAAAGTCATCAACGTTGACCTTAAATCGAGATTAATAATATGTATTTTATATTAAATCACGTGTTTATATGTATTATTTAATGTTTTGTGATTTATAAAATATAATTTGGTATTTATCCATTTTTTATGGTATTTATCTGTTTTTATTTATAAATCGGTATTTATCCGTTTTTATTATATTTATCCATTTTATTTAAATATGATTTATTTTGGGATAAATATTTATTTTGTAGATTGAGATAAATGTTGGAGGATAAATACAAATGGAAAAATTAAATCTCAAGATAAATCAAAGGAAATTCAAGATAAATATCGGATTAGCACGAAAAGATCGGATAAGCATGACAAAAGACTCCAAGATGGCGCCAACTTTGATACACGCATGAAGGGGGGGGGGGGGGGGGCGCACCATTATTTTTTGAGATCGGCCGAGAGTTATCTCTTATTTGTTTTGACATTTTGAAGTATATCTCTTAATTAGTTTTGAACCCCTATAAATAAATGCATGTTATACACGCCAAAAACACACTTATTTACACAATACATTTTTTACACTTCTCAGTTTATAATAAAATCTTCAGTTTTTCTTAGAGCAGTTTTTATGCAAGATCTGCAGTAATGTAAGTTCTTGTATTTATTTGTTCTTAGTTCCTTGTAATTAAGCCCCCAATTATTATTTATCGTTTGAGGTTGTTCGTTCTTCACCGGACGATGTAGATCTAAGGATACGATATGAGGCAGTGGGGATTCCTTGTCTATAAGGATCCAAACGCCCGATCTCGTTATCCGGTGACCTATAGATGACTTTGGTATGATCGACAACCGTGTTTTTAGTAGATCTATATAATTGCTTTATGAGTCTCTATTTTATCCGTTACGTATGTAGAAACGCTAAGATTTAGTTGTTCGTCGCGTCAATCTAGCCACGTCTTTATGGTGTGATTGTCCAAGTAGAATTTCTTATCTTAGTAGGTATGGCTACGGCTACATTGCTCGTCTGTTTTAATTAGCGTATGATTAGGAAATACCAATATAGGGCTCCTAGGTCGGCTCATGAATTGATCTTCCGGGACTTTCAGCGAGATCTAGATCTGTTCTGTATTCGGGAATTGCATGCACCTAGTTATACGTAAATCGTAGATTAACATGATACCTAAAAGTTAGTGTTAATGGGACGGAGACTGATGTGATCGCTTAGGAAGTACGCCTGTCAAAGGAATGTTGCCTAGGTGAGGAATACGGTTAATATCGGCATCCCTAGTTTTGTAAGCGTGCAAGTCATATGAGATGGAGGCCGAAAAAGCGAAGTCACGTGATGCAGCATAGTGATCTGGATGGCCTACCCGGAGCTAGATCTAGTCTAGGGGATGACTCCCGTAGCCAATATAAAAGAAATACGGATCGGATTAATAGTGTCGAGTTTAGCTTAATTATATAGAATCTCTAGATCCAAACGATAACATGATAATTGGGGAGGTTAATTACGTTATGTGTTGTGTCGAGTCGTGTCCTTTACCTTTCTTGTCTTTTGTTGGTCATAGACCGCTTTGTGTCCTTGATATGAATAATTAGTTGTTTGTATATAAATGATCCACAATTTGGTTCCCTGTGGGATCGACCTTGATTCGCTATAGCTATACTACGATGGACCTGGTCCTCTTGCTAGTATTGGTTTATGGTGGTCAAGTATTTTATTATCACTTGATCTACGTCATCACATTAATCATGATTTGGTCAGTTAAATCCTTAAAGACGGACCATTGAACCGGGCATATGGTTGTAGGTTGTTGTATTGGCGTCTACACACCAGTATTGGAGATTTCACCCACAAACACATCGTGAGTATGATTGGTTGGTAGGTTGGTTATACTCTTTCCCAGTGAGTCGATTAGAGTGGCGAAACTGATCAATTGGGTCATGATTTTTCTATGTCTTCTTCCTTATTATCTTCAATTTATATTACATTTTAGTGTTAATTATCACATGTTCCCTCTTGGTTGACCTAAACTAAGTATGAAAATGACTTTGGTATTCGATTCATTCCTAGTGGGATCGACCTTGCTCGTTGCTAAAGTACATCCAACTTTATACACTGCCGGTTAAAGTTGCATTGTCACTATTTTGGCCATCAACACACTTGAGGACTACAACGGAATCTTTGAGACACTCAGCACTCCACCTTCACCTCTGTACATGAACCCTTTGATGTCCAATAGGCTAAGAGATATCAAATTCTTGGTCATCTATGATAGATATCTAACATCCCTTTGTGTACATAATCTACTTTCATTAGTCCTCAGCTGAACTGAGCCAATCACAACTATCTTGTAGACCTTGATATTGGCCATAGAAACATGTCCTCTATCCATCTGCTCAATGGTTGAGAACCACTCCCTGCGTGGACTAATATGATAGGATGATCCAGAATAAAAAATCCACACATCATTGGGATTATGTTTACTCCTCAGTCGCTAGAGCCATATCCTTATCTGAGTCATGCTTAGCTGCAATAACAGCTATGCTAGAATTGTTCTCCTTCTGCTTCTTCTTCTTTGGACTATTGGACTTCCAATTCCACTCTTCCTTAAATTAATTATAGATACCTGTGATTTAGGACATTTGGAAAACAATTTTTTGGATTTCTTCTTCACGTGATGTCTATGCCCTTTCTCACCACCCCCGACTATCAAACCAGCAGCCTGATAGTCTGCACTTGTACCAGCTGCCTTATATCTCAGCTCCCCTGCATGGATAGATGATCTCACATCCTTAAGAGACAATGCATCTCTCCTAATAATGAAGGACTACACAAAGTTTTCATATGATGCAGGCAATGACAGCAACATGATCAAAGCTGCATCCTTATCTTCCATCATGACATCAATATTCCTCAAGTATAGCAATATCGTGTCCAGCTAATCAATAAAATCTCTCAGCTGAGTATCTTCAAGCATCCTCAAATGGAACAGACGTTGCTTCAGCAGCAACTTGTTGTATACTAACTTAGTCTTATATAGGCTCTCACGCTTCGACCAAATCCCATCTGCAACTTTGGTGATAACATCATCTGATAGACACAACATGATTGTTGAAAGTGGCATCTCCTCGAGACTAACCATCTCATCGGATGTGGCATCCCTTTTCTTGGTTAAAAGTGTCCACAAACCTTGTTGCTTTAACAAGCCCCACATCTTGATTTGCCAAAAACAGAAATTGTTTCTCCCCATAAACTTGTTGATTTTCACGTTAATTGTAGACATCTTTTCTAGCCGGAGAACAGACCTTGATTCTAGAACCTTGAGCTGGTGAAAGCTTTGGTGACAATCAACTCTGCTCAACTACGGAGATTCCCAGAAAGCTTCGCTTTGATACCGGTTTGTTGTAATGGATTGCAAGGAAAAAACCACAATAATAGACCAAATAACGTAAACAAACACAACAAGAACATAAACAAGAATAACACATCGATTTAACATGTTTCCGACGTTGTGTCGACTATTCCATGGACAGAAAATGAGATATTTTACTACGCGTTGAATTACAAGAAGATACTTTCTTGATTAAATAAATGCTAGATATTTATAGCCTTGGAAACTTAACCCTAGCCTCCATAATAGACCCATGTGATCATTATTTCCATAAATTCCCCATATGTGATCTCAGCTCAGCTGAATCACAAGATGTAACCAACTCAGCTTCAAAGCTAATTAACACAATTCTGCTCAACAAATTCCACTGAGAACGCTCGACTGAACATGGATCTCAGCTAAATACCACATTAGCTGCCCTCCTAGGCTTGAACACTTAAGCTCCGCTGACCATACTCAACTCAGATCCCAGAATTAGCTTTGATAGATCCTGACACGGAGATCATGTTATCTTGACTAACAAAGTGATGTTAATGAATAACCTTATGAATTCATAACTTAAGAATATAAATGAATTGTATTTAGTGGGTGTGATTTTTGGTATACTATGATAAAATGGATATCCATAAATGTATAGTTTCATAACATTTATTTACTACATCATTCCTTATAAATGGGCCAAATAAAACAACCACTTAAAATTACCAAAGCTAGCATACCGATTTTGAAAACTTTGAACCGTCACGCCCTTTAGTATTGAGTCCCATTAATTTTTGTTACAAGTATAGACATTGTTACCTAAATTGAAATCGCATGTTGAGACTTTGTGAAAAGAAGCAACTACAATTTATTACATATCCTTTGTTTACGCACTTGGGGAATAAGTGGTACCTATTAGGTATATTTGGATATAGATCTACTATACAACTTATACATGCACGTAACGGGCGCATGCATTTGGATATCTCAAGTGCAATTGTTAATATTATAGACAAAACAATTTAGTTTAAAAAATCCAACGCTAGATTATTTTTTCATTTTGGGCATGTGGTTAGATTACTTGTATTTGGAAAATCACTTAAAGCTAGTATTTGAGAGAACAAAGGAGAGGAACTCTAACAAATGCAATAGAACAAATTTATGAGAAGTGCAATATATATTATTTCTTTTTTTTAAAATGAACTTTTTATTAAGCCAAGTCCGCGATAGCGGCAGAGATTACATCATGAGTAGAGATTGTTCCCCAAACAGTACGACCAGAGTGATCTAACTCGTGCCTAGCCAATAAGTGTGCCGGAAAGTTACCAGTGCGGTTGACAAAATTAAAAGATGAAGACATAAACGATGACAAGAGCGCAAGACAGTCTCGCGCTAAGCAACTGAAGATAGACAGATCATCCGACGGCCGCATAAGTGCTTGAACACAGGGTAGACAATCAGTCTCAAAGGTGACTGCATGGAGCCCCAACTTGATAGCCTCTTCCATTGCCAGTAGTATCACTTGCATCTCCAGAGTCTCGAGACTTATACCAGGGTCAAGGTGAAATGAAAAAGCAGAAATAATCGAGCCAAGCGCATCCCTACAATATCATTCCCACACCAGAACCCGCGTCCGTGATAAAAGAATCAGAGTTGCATTTCCAACTACCCATATGAGGCGCTCTCCATACGACCGGGTGACCGGTCTCTTCAGAACCCATACGAGAGAGCACATGGCCCGCCGATACTTCACTAAACCCGCTAAGGATGTAGAGACCACACGAGATACATGTATATGCACATCATCAATAACCGCACTGCAACGGGCTTTCCAAAGGTTCAAAAGAAGTAGACACATGGTAGAAACCTCATCTGGAGTGAAATGCGCTACCATCGCACCAAAAAAACTCCTTAAAGTTCGAATCGTGTTGCATCCACTGATTATCAAAAGCGAGGCGTCTCAGATCGCCCTAGCATAGCCATAATCGAACAGAATAGGCCATAATGACTCTATCTCTCTGCCACATGCCATGCAAAGGCCTGAACCCATATTGCGCTTGGCAAGCTCCTTCCCAACCGGCAAACAGTCCCGCAAACGTTTCAATAAGAAATGATGAACATGCGGTGGCACACAGACTTTCCAAACATCCGTCCATACTATGTCCGGCCCTGAAGACGATGACGCATGTGCCAAATCAGGAAATCCACTATATAGGCTAAATAGCCTGACTTGACTGTATATCTACCCCGGTGGTTGTAATGCCAAATTAGTTTATCCGGGTGTGAACTGCTTGCAATTGCAGTTTGAAGGATGACGTCCACCTCCCAAGCCGGGAATTCTTGCATAAGGAAAGACAAATTCCATTGTCCGGTGTCTGGCAAAAGCAGGTCCTGCACCTTGCAATCCATAGGAAAGGAATGAGGTGGATGTGTTAACCGAAAGGACATTGGTCTAGAAACCCAAGCATTATGGAAGACATAAATCGAACTCCCATCTCTTATAGAAATAAATAAAGAATATCTTTTACATGATTTGCATAAGATAATGTCATAAAAATGTAAAAAAAAATGTAGCGGGATGTAGCATTAGAAAACACAGAAAACTGCACTCAAATATAACAAGAAAAATACGGACATAGCAAAACATAACAAGAATAACAAAATATTTTCACACCCTACTACGCACGTAATCATTTGAGATTATTTGCTATATATCTTTTGTGATATTATATGTGCATTTTTATTCTGCCCTAACGGGTCAGGGCCGTCCCTGAGTATTATGAGGCCCTAAGGTTATTATGAGCTCTCGAAGCTCTCAATATAACTGATAGAAGACAAAAATTGAAGAGATATAGAAGAATGTCAAAAAAGAGATAAAATGGTTATAGATAAAGTCTAGTTTAAATAAAAGATTTATAATTTGTTTTTAAATTCATATTAGATTTTGATAGGAGTTTATCTTTATTTTATTATTGTTTGAATAATTACTTTCTCTCCTATATAAAGGAGTACCAATGTAACATTTTGATCAATCAATAAAACATCGAATATTTCGCTTGTTCTGTTTTTTTTCATCACGGAGATAGGGGCGGGGGTTCCAACATTGGTGAACGCGAACCATCGCCCGATCCTTCATCCGTTTTTTAAACATATTCTCCACCCAATCAACCAGCAAATATTCATTTCTTCATCTATTTCAAATAATAAAAAAACATCCACAGAACTCCTCAAATATGCAGCAAACCCAGATCAATCACCGTATTCCTTCGAACATACCCAGAAAAAGGAAAACAAATCCCAGCCAATACCCCACCACCAAATTTTGTCATCCACCGAACTCAACTTTCACCAAAGAAAACTTAGATCAACCACCAAAAAAAAAAAAAAAAACAACCTGCAAGCCGTTGTTTTTTTTGTTCAGTTTGTTTTCATTTTAGCAGTTCATATTTTCATTTTTTTTCTCATTATTCTTTTATCAATCAATAAATAATTTTGCTTATGACATCAATTTTATTTTACATCCATTCTCTGTCTATTTCTTTATTTGATTATAAAACGCAGATCCAATTCATCAATCACAATGAAGACAAATCTCTTCGTCAGATGGTGCAGATGGTAGAGCGCGTTTGCAGTTATCAGAGAAAATTGAACAATTTTTTCGACAACAAAAAAAAAAAGAAAAAAACCACGGGCTATAAGCCAAGAGCTGAGAGCCAATAGAGCCAGAAGCCAAGAGCTAAAAGCCGTGGGTGTCAAAATATCAACTATCTTTGTTAACGGGCAAACGTTGCCCCCGACCCCGACAACGTTTGAGGGAAGGTAATAGAAGATAATCATCATTAGATAAATATTATTGGAGATCAAAGAATTATTGGAGATCAAAGAAAGATAATGTTGTTATCTCAAGATATTAGATATATAATGTTAATTATCTATCTCCCTATCAGCTTAAGCTTTTAGGAGAGCCAGAGGTCATGAGATCGAACCCTGGTTGGAACATTATTAAAAAAAAAAAAAATTTGTGCAAGTGTTAGACAGATTGCTAACACTTGAGGGGGGGTGTTGGGCCAGATTGCCCACACTCTTAAATGATAAGAAATATAGTTGCGCCTTTACTAACACCAATTGGTTTTAGTACAACGGTAAGCGCTTGATCTTGACATGGTATCAGAGCGGAAGGTCCTGGGTTCAAAACCCGCTTCCAGCACACACACAAAAAACCAAAGTATTGGGCCTCTCTCTCTTCTTAAAGGCCCGCACTTCCCAAAAACCAAAAAAACAAATCAAGTGTTAGGCCTCTCTCCCTTCTTATAGGCCAACACTTGAGGGGGCGTATTAGATATATAATGTTAATTATCTATCTCCCTATCAGCTTAAGTTTTTAGGAGAGATGGTAGTTCAACACAAGATAAAATTTGTTTAAATAATTGTGTTTTATTTTATTCAAATAAATTAGTTAGTATTATCTTATTTATTTATCTTAGTATTTGTCTCCTATATAAAGGAGGAACCATTGTATCAATTTCAATCAATTCAATAAACAAAAGTTTGAGTCTTCCGTATTGCGTATTCTGATTTTCTTCAAATAATAACTGAACTGATGTTTTATTGATTGATCAAAATGTTACATTGGTACTCCTTTATATAGGAGAGAAAGTAATTATTCAAACAATAATAAAATAAAGATAAACTCAATCAAAATCTAATATGAATTTAAAAACAAATTATAAATCTTTTATTTAAACTAGACTTTATCTAGAACAATTTTATCTCTTTTTTGACATTCTTCTATATCTCTTCAATTTTTGTCTTCTATCACCCTCCCTCAAATGTTGCCGGGTTGGAGGCAACGTTTGTCTGTCAATGAAGAAGACGATACAACTTTTTGACACCCACGGCTTTTAGCTCCTGGCTCTTGGCTCTTTTGGCTCCTGGCTCTTGGCTTGATCCCGTGGCTCTTTCTTTTTTGTCGAAAAATCTTTTCAATTTCTTCTGATGACCGCAACGTTGATTTATCATTTGCAACGGCCGATGAAGGGATCTGTTTTCATTATTGAACCTAAATAACCTGGTAAAATGGATGCCAAAAGAAAAGCATAATTATTGTATTCAAGATAATTTTATTTATATAACTAGTATGAGCATAAAAAATAAACTCAAACAAATCGATCCGAAATACGTGAATGCATAAAAAAATGATGATATAATGAAGATAATTTATTTATTTATTGAGATCAACCGAGATAAAAAATAATAATAATAATAATAATAATAATAATAATAATAATAAATTAAAAACATGTGGTGAGGGTCCAGACGGACAGGTTTCATATATATATATTTAATCGATCGAAATGCTGATGCTTTAGTAAGGAAAAGAATTGATCATGGTTGACAGAAAAAAAAGGACGACATGATGTGGTAAGTATCTGGGCAATTAAGGATTTATGATGGGGAATATGAACTGAATAGAAATTGTGAATCAATAATTGAAATAATGGTGTTGATTAATAGCGGAAGAGGACCGGGCGAGGGTAGTACCATTGTTAAGGCACTCGAACCCCGTCCTTGACTCTGATACCATGAAGAGAATCAGAATACGCAATACGGAAGACTCAAACTTTTGTTTATTGAATTGATTGAAATTGATACAATGGTTCCTCCTTTATATAGGAGACAAATACTAAGATAAATAAATAAGATAATACTAACTAATTTATTTGAATAAAATAAAACACAAATATTTAAACAAATTTTATCTTGAGATACAACATTATCTTTCTTTGAACTCCAATAATTCTTTGATATAACCATACATTTAGTATGTTGATAATATCTTTAAATATAAAATATCAACTTCTAAGTGTAATACTACTTGTGAGCAAAGAAAAAGACACTTTTTTTTATATAAATTAATAAATTTAATAACTAAGTTATCTGTTGCACTGTTGTTTTTCAGGGTGAAATCTCTAATATTTGTAAAGAGGAGCACGGCGTGCACTGTTGTATTTGTAAAGAGGTTACAATTTGTTTGGGATGGAGATAATAATGTTTTTTTTTTTTTCTTTTTCTTAAAGCTCCCGGTATCCAGGACTATCTGGCCCGATTAATCTAGAATTCGTAACAGATCGCCCCTGCAAAGTATGATGTTTACTCAGGGATAAAACCTGACCAATGATAGAGATCGATGATAATTAATCAAAAATTACACTGCCAACAATATATTTTTTTTCTTTAAAAAGTGAGCTACTAGCTCATGGAATATTCAAGGGAATGAGAAATGGACGGATAGTCGGCAGGTCCATACAAATTACTTTATTTATTCTAACACTTTGCTGGTGTATCAACTAAATTGTTTGAGCCCAAGATGTCTTCTAGCTCAAAAGTCTATGTAGATTTTATATACTACATGGTGAACCATCCATCGGTGAGCTTAAATACATAAAATTTCGATGAGCCTTAGGCCATGGCCTCTTGGCCTGTGTCCAGGAACGGCTCTGAACGGGATGAAAACTAAAGTGGCTCCCAATAGGTCCAGTAACATCCATACGTCTTTTTACCTATAAATTTTTATTTATGAAAGTAATTCTTACAATATCAACATTTTATTTAAATTTTTTGGGTAACACCACAAACGCTTTAGTAAAATTTCATTTTTTGAGGTATTATTAATTAAATCATTTTTATCAATTTATATAATGTATTAATGATAAACAATGTATACTTATCACCTTAGTAAAGAATTTGTTCCCTTAAATAAACATTTATTTTGAGTACATGCATCTACATTCCTTATTTTTTGGAAATTCTAAGAATAATCATGAATAAGACGTTTATTTATTTATTTCTTTTTATAGACATAAGAGGCCTATATGAAGTGGTTGTGTTGGAGGATCTTCGTAGTAAAACTGAATACTTTGTTTTTGTCTCATGAACTAGACATACATGTTTTGTGCCAGCTGACTTTTGCTGTTGTGCCATACCATCTTTTTGCCTACTGTTCTCGTCTCATGTTCGATGTGCATCGGTTAAGCTAGGCAATCAGAAGAAAAGAAGAAGAAATCAAGCCTAGTGTCACTTGATCTCTTCATTAATTGTCAAAAGAATATTTCAACCAAAAACATGGCGCAACTAATTCCCAACCGTTTACTGGCTCCGTCTGAAAATGGGGCTTGCGTTTTATCTTGCAGATTGAGCCGCCTTATGAATGAGGAAGAACCCTCGTTATGTGGCTACGAGCCTATCAATGGCAGAGGTTATTTCGTTATCCTAATCAAGGTTCGTTATATGATTTCCAAGAAGTCTTGCTGTCCAGATTACATTACTGGACAAGAAGAAACTGTAATAGACTCATTCACCATGAAGCCTATTCACATGTTCCCAAGTCAAATTCTTATGCAGCATTGGTGTTTATTTATAGCTAGTTTTTATCGTAGATTCGGCGTGCCAGATGATGTTGGTGACAGGTTGATTGGCGATGTTTTTGAATATGTCAAAACTAGAGAGGCTGATCCGGACAATGATGGAAAGAAAGTAATTAAAATTTTGGTGGCTATTGATGTTAAGACGATACAACGTATAAATGAGAATTATGTTAGTGTTTATGAAAGGGCAATCATGCACAACACGTACTCTCATGTTCTTCGAGACAAACAAAAGATCGACAAAATGAAGGACTATTTTAACAAGGATGTGTCTAACACCTGGCTAGTGAATAAAGAGGTAGATGATGTACAAGATTGCTCCATTTGTATGGACTCCAAAAATTCTATGTTTAAAGGTATTTGTTTGCCGTGCAACCATGTTTATCACACAACTTGCATATTCAGGTGGATTTTAAAGAACCAGACATGTCCTTTGTGTCGTTCGCCTGTTTTCTCTCCTGCCGCTCTAGATCTCATTCGATACATCAAGCGACTCCATGATTGAAAGGGAGTTTTCAAGAGAAAACGGTAAAAATTGATAGAAGGAAGTCGAAAAAACCAGCTCTGAATCTTGGAAATGTATTTTTTTTTTTTTTTCTTTTTGTTTTTGTTTTGTTGTTTTAAAATTTTAATTGAAGTTCATGGTCAACTTTCATAGTATCGCAAAAGCCAAATATATCTTATCTATTTTTCAAGAAGTCTTGTTGAGGCCGAGGAAGCTTAATCAGGAAATTCAGTTATATCTATGGATTTGTCATAAGCTAAGGGATGGAGAGAGACCTTGAGAGTTGAAGCCTTGTTTTGCATCTTTATAAATAAAAAATATTCAATTTGCTCCATATACTTTTTTGTTTTGAGTAATGCTCCATATACTTATGTTTCTTATTTATTTTGGGAATAGAAGTTAGAGGTTTTATTTGGAAGGAAAAAATCTAGTTAAAGGAAATATACTAAGAAGTTTGTATCTAGAAAGTTGCTAGATACCATTTAGTCAAAGGTACCACATCAAACCCTTCTATAGCCCGAACAAAAGTAAAAAGGAGGAGACGGTACCAAGACAACCCCATATATATATATAGATAAAGATCTACAACCGGAAACCCACGAAATGAAAATGATTGTCCCTAAATTTTGTGAGCTGTAATGAAATGGTTATGGAAATGAGAAAATTGGGCGATTTTATGCAAAGTTAGGTAATGAAAGGAAAAAGGGAAGTTAAAAAAAAAAAGAAAAAAACAAAAAAAGAAAAGAGTTCGGAGTGGTAAATGACTTGAGAATACCTAGGGAGATCATTGGTTCGATTTTTCTCTAAGGCGTCATGTTGAAATAGCTCTTGGACAGGCCTTACCCCTGAGTAGGAGTCAGACTCTACAGGAACGACCCGGACCGAACTCCGGATTAGTCGGACCAGTGGGTTTCGAATACCGGAGGCTTTAAAGAAAAAAAAACGGTATGGGGGTTGTGAAATCCTTCAACCAATAGAACAAAAAAAACTTAATCCCTACAAAAAAAAGTAAAAATTCGAACGGAGGATGAAAAGATTGGTCAGGAAATGAGAATTACACACTAAATGGTCTATCTATCTATCTATCAATCTACACATACATATATATAGATTGTGCTTTGGGTCTTTGGTACTGGCGCAATTAGGAGTACCACCACACGGAGCAGAGACGCACCCCCAAGAATATCTTTATTTCTGAAGCAGTACGGAGGGCTAGAGAACTTAGACTGGCCTGGTCTTAATTTTGCTTTTTGCTTTAGATAGAGCTGATGTACAGTTTGTAGAGTTTTTTCTCTTGTACAGTTTTACGCAATTTTAATAAAATATCCGGTTTCGACCAAAAAAAAATTAAATAAATATATATATATATATATATATATATATATATATATATATATATATATATATATATATATATATATATATATATATATATGTATTAATCACCATTCACAATGTACATATTTATAGTATCGTTCAGGGTTTCCATATCTATCAAAATGACCAAACTAACGTTACTAAGGTAAACACAAAATACACAATAATACATCATAAATATCGTCATATATCGTAATACCCTCCTCAAGATGGAGCGTGAAAATCCCGAACGCCAACTGATGTTTCGTGGGAACATAAGAAGGAAGAATCAGTCTATCCGTAATAGCATCACGCACGAAATGACAATCCGCCTCAATGTGTTTCGTGCGTTAATTAATGAAAGACCGGATTCTGTGCAATACAATGCCGACTGACTGTCACAGAAGGACCAGATACCCGGCGGATGCCGGACCCCAAGAGCCGCAAGAAACTTCTTCAACCATTTCAATTCACACGTGAGAGATGCCATAGAGCGATATTCAGCCTCTGCAGATGACCGAGACACCGTAGTCTATTTCTTGGATTTCCCAGATATCGGCGAAAAACCAAGAAACACAAACCAACCACTCAAAGAACGGAGAAGGGGATAGCTCACCCAATCAGAGTCGCATCAACCTTCGAGACGAAGGTCACTATCAGCCTGCAAGAGAATGCCCTGACTAGGGTGTTTCTTTAAGTAATGAACAAGACGCAAAGCAGCCTCCCAATGATCAACCAGAGGGGCCCGCATAAACTGAGATAGTACATGAAGAGAGTACAGGAAGTCCGAACGCGTCACTCCTAAGTAGATAAGTCTCCCAATCAATCGACGATATGGAGCAGGGTCACTCAATAATGCTTCATCTTGAAGCACTGACCCAAATATTCTTTAAAACTCCGTAGAGCCACCATATCATTTCCGGCAATAATTATGTCATATACGTACACAAGGACACTGAGCTGAATCCCATTCCGAAACAAAGTAAACAGAGAATAATCAGAGTATGATTTCCGAAATCCATACTCTTTTAAGGTGGAAGCGAGCTTCACGAACCAACACCTCGGGGCCTGCTTCAACCCATACAACGACTTATGCATCTTGCACACCAAGTTCAACCCCCTCTTTCCAAACCCGGGAGGTATCCTCATATAAATCTCTTCCTGCAAATCATAATGCAGAAAGGCATTATGCACGTCCATCTGGTGAACGTGCCATCCTTTTACCGTAGCCACACTCAAAAAAGTCCGGACAATAACCATATTAGCTACCGGAGCAAATTTCTCAGTATAATCAATCCCCTCCCGAAAGCGACTAACCGAGCCTTCAATCATTGCAAAACCCTCATATTTTTTCGTATACACCCACTTACTCCCCAATGCCTTTTTCAAGGCAGGAAGTGGTTGTAATACCCATGTCCCTTGATCCTCAAGAGCCCTAACCTCCTCAGCCAAGGCCTTGCGCCACTGTGCATGTTTCATTGCCTCCTTAAAAGATTTAGGAGGATTCCTTACAGTAATAGCTGCAAGGTAATTGCGATGTTTATCAGATAAAGCATCATTATTAACTAAATTCATTAAAGGATACATAGTACCTGAGGATGCCGAGGGAGTGGATAAGTGTGGAAGAGGACTTTTCTGATCAGTCATAGTATGCGTAACAAAATCCTGGAAACATGAATTCGATATTTTTTGCCGTCTGCCTCTACCCAGTGCACCTTCACCTAGTTGTTGTGGTGGTGGTGAAGGTACAAATTCGATCGTATTGTTTTCCCAGTGTGTCCTCCCTTAACCGGTGAGTCTGGCGTCGGGGAAGAGCTGATAGAAGGGAGTGAGGGGCCAAATCCCTCAACCTCAATTACAGCATCATCAATTAATGGCCCCGAGGAAGGGGGGATGTAACCTCGTCAGAAGGAAGGGAAAAAAGGAACACATGCTCATAAAACTTAACAACGCGGTAGACGAATATGTCGTGAGTGTCAAGATGATACAAAGTCCAACATTTCTTTGCAATGGGGTATCCCAAAAAAACACGTTTAAGACTACGATTATCGAATTTATCTGAGTGTCAGTGATCATGCGCATAATAGAGACAACCTAATACCCTAAGCATGGACAAATCCGGTGGGTTACCAAACAGGCATTCATAAGGAGTTTTGTAGTTTAAAACGCTTGAGGGAGTTTGGTTAATAATGTGAGAGGCCGCCACAACGCATTCCCCCCAAAACTTGAGAGGTAAATAACCGTCAAATCGTAATGATCGTGCTACATTCAATATATGTTGGTGCTTATGTTCTACTCTGCCATTTTGTTGAGGGGTGGAAACACACGAGCTTTCAAAGATAATTCCTTGTTTTTGAAAATAAGAAAGTATGGATCGAAATTCAATGCCATTGTCACTACTAACCCGTTTAATAGTTACATCAAACTGACGAGCGATTAATGCCACAAAACTCAAAAAAAGAGTCACAACTCCGGTTTTATTCAATAGCAAATAAATCCACACAGAACGGGAATAATCATCCACAATCATCAAAAATAGGTGGCCCCACACGTAGAAGGAACAGTATAAGGATCCCACAAGTCACAATGAATCAATTCAAAAATACGTCTAGCTCTACTTTCACTAATAGGAAAAGGTTCACGTGGCTGCTTTGCTCGGAAACAAACATCACAGCCATCTTATTTAAATTCATAGACATGGATTTATTAAGAACATGCCATAGGACCTTTCAGATTGATGTCCCAAACTCCGGTGCCATTCAACCGATCCTGTTTTTGATGACGGGGTCAATCAGGTTATAAAATACTTGACCACCATAAACCAATACTAGCAAGAGGACTAGGCCCATCGTAGTATAGCTATAGTGAATCAAGGTCAATCCCACAGGGAACCAATTGTGGATCATCTTATATACAAACAATTAATTAAACATGTCAAAGACATAGAGGCGGTCTACGACCAACATAAGACAAGAAAAGTAAAGACACGACTCGACACAACGTAATTAACCTCCCCAATTATAGTCTTTATCGTTTGGACCTAGATAATTTATAAAACTAACTAAACTCATTAACTGTTAATCCGTTTGTATCTTATTTTAGATTGGCTACGGGAGTCATCCTCTTCAACTTGACTTAGCACCGGTAGGTCACTAGATCACTGTGGTATTGTTACGTGACTTCGCCTTTTGGTGCCTCCATCTCATATAACTCACACGCTTACGACTCTAAGGATGCCGATATTAACCGTACACCTCGTCCAGGCAACATTCCTATGGTTAGGCGTACTTCCTAAACGATCGCTCAAGCCCTCGTCCAACTAACAATTACCTTTTAGGTCTCATGCTAGTTTACGAACTACGTATAACTAGGTGACGTCAATTCCCTAATACAAAACCTACCTAGGTCTCGGCGAAAGTCCCGGAAGATCATTCATGAGCCAACCTAGGAGCCCTATATTGGTATTTCCTAATCGTACGCTAATTAAAACTGACGAGCAACGTAGCCGTGGCCATACCTACGAGATAATAAATCCTACTAAGCTAAACCTACCATAAAGACGTGGCGGACTAACTAACGGACAAATAGGGGCTCGGTCGACCGAGCATAGACACTCGGTCGACCGAATGATTCCATTCGGTCACCCAAATGATTTCATCCCCGTTACATCCTAGAATATATTTCTCGGCGTTTCATCATACGAACGAGATTAAACGATAATTCGTAAAGCAATCATATAAATTAACATAGATACGCATTAATTAAACTAAGCAGATTCATGAATAAATACTAAGTATATGACGTAGGTTATGGGATCCTCATAGACAAGGCATCGCCACATCCCTAACGTCATAGCCTAGATCTACATCATCTAGCTACGATTAACTAATTCAAACGATAAAGCATAATTGGGAGGGATTAATTACTTAAAATAAAAGAAACAGAAAATAAAGGCTTACATAATACAGCCCTTAAATTGCTGGAAACACCCTCAATAAACTACATTGAATAAAGATATGAATAGAATGATTTTATTGAATGATATTCTAAGGTACTCAAGGTGTGTATTACAATTCTCGTAGCTGCTTGCTTATATAGAGGTTTTTGCCGACTTAGGGTGGTTCTAGAAGATAAACACGATTAAAGCCGAAAACCGACCCAAACCTAAGGCTCGGTCAACCGAAGATCTTCACTCGGTCGACCGAAGCATTAGGCTCGGTCGACCGAACCTAGAAATGCCTCTTTTCACGCGTTTTCTTCGTTTTCCTTGCTCCCCACTGCACGCTTGCATGTCGATCCGATTAATCTCTCATTTAATGCTCCGATTTCCTTCCTTCCTTATCTTGAGATAATTGATTGAATGACATTAATCTTCTCGATTTGTTGTGATCTGCAAAATCAATATTAATCGCACAGTAAATCGGATAAAAACGAGTAAATACCAATTTACATAATATAAATCACATAACATTAAATATTAAATATAAACGTGTGATTTAATATAAAATGCGTATTATTAATCTCGATTTAAGGTCAATGTTGATGACTTTTACGGGTATAATTTGACCGTCATCAGTTTTTTAGTACTACTCAAAAGATTGAGGATTCCCTGCCATTGGGCCGAAGTGATATTTCCAAGTCCTGATTGTTCCAAAGTCTTGGGCTGAATTGAGCCAAAAGTGGGCTGAGATGGTAGTGATGGGCCAGCCTGATTCAATCTTGGCTGAGCCAAATTTGGAGCTGTTGAACTGCCCCTCCAATGTCCATTAACACCACCACGTCCACCGCCCCTACTTGCCCCATCCGTTTCCATATTCACCACGAGGCCGATCACCCTACCGGTCGGGGTAGCCATGTAGGCGGAAGCAAGAATCGACATCATGTCCATCCTTATTGCAATGAGAGGACTTCGAGTTTGGGTCTGATGTTTTGGGTCATGTCCGTCCCTCTGACCGAACCTTGAACGCTATCAACTGAGACCGGCTGGCGGTCATTCACAGGCAGCGGATCATAAGCCAACAACTGAGACCGGCTGGCGGAATAGGCTGGATCAAGTGTTAAGGGCTAAATTATAGTGATTTTTACATATATTTTCTGTATCAATTTCCCCTACATTCGTATGATTTTCATAGATTTTGAGCTTTATATTGAAATATTGAGTAAATGGTGTTTTAATAGTTAAATTTGAAAACGTAACGAATTATGTGCTTAAATTATGATTTCATATTATTTTGGAAATATGTTACACTTTGGTATGTTTTGATCCTTGTGTAGATACTCATTGATGATGGAAAAGATGATCCTAAAGAGCTAATTTCGAGATGAGAGAGGATCAATCAAAGATATGGAAGAATAAAAGAGATAAGGAAAGAAATCAATGAAGATAAAGATGGAAATATCAAGATTTCGACAGTGGACTGGCGTACAAATAAGGTGGACGAGCGTCCAGATCAGAACTGGCGTTTGAAAATCTGAACCAGCGTCCAGAATCGTATTTTACATTCAGAGAGTTCAGACGCTGTCCAAACGAGCGTCCAGTCTCCGTTCAAGAAATGAACGAGCGTCCATGATAATGAACGCCCGTCTGCCGCCGACTTTCAGCAAACCGCCTCTTATCTCTATAAATAGAGCCATATCCTCAACCCTAAGGATATACTTTTTTATACTCGAATTTTCGAGGAGCGACGGCCGACTTGGGAGTTTGAAGGCCGGTCACCCGAGCCTTGTGCTCGGGTGAACCGAGGTTAGATTAGGAGTAGTTTAGATGCTTTTCTTTTTCGTTTCCATGGATCAATCCTTGTTCAAAACTATGTGAGTTCTTTTTGATTAATTCAATTCCAGTTTTTCTTCATGATTGTTGATTTATTTTGTATCTTTCTATGTGTTGATGATGCCATGAGAATAGATTGAAAGATTTGTTTTCTATTGATGTTTATAATACGGAAGTTGCATAAACCTTAGATCACCATAGAAAGATAGGGTTTTTAGCCGTTGATTATGTGAAAAATTAATTGGTTAGATTCCTAGGTTGTTAGATTCGATTATACGAGAGTAACTTGAATCTACACCCGTCGTTTTGTTTGGTAAATCAGTCTCAACACTCGAAAGATGAGAGATAGATAATTGAATTCGCTACGAAAGTAGGATTTCATAGCTTGAGAGATAAGTTCACTAAGAGATTAGGGATTTGTGTCTCGTGAAAGGGTGAAACCACAAACTGAATTAAAATCATGAGATAACTAGAATTGAGATCACTAGGCTTGTTCAATGTTTGACCCCATGTCTTTAGGTTAGATTGTTTGTTTTTGTTTCTTTTCTGTTTTTATGTTTTGTTCTTTCGTTTCTTTTGTTTATTCTTTCTTTGAGTAACAATTGGTAGGAATTAGTGAAATTAGATTCAACATCCCAATTCCCTGTGGATCGACCCTGTACTTACCCTACTATGCTATCAACTACCCGATATTTGGTCGGTTAGGAGTTAGTTTGCATGTTAAGTATAGGTTTATAAATTTTCTTTTGTTATTGATGCAAAATCTCCACAACAAAAGTGGCGCCGTTGCCGGGGAATAGGTGTCATGTTGAATCTGGTTAAGTTAGTTCTCGATTTTGTTACGTTTCGTTTTTCGTTTTCAATAAAAGTAGCGTTTAATAGATTGAGAGTTTTTATTTTGCCGTGTTTCGATGACCGTAGGGTTAAGAATGTGCAAAAGTTTTTTTACTCAATCTTTTTTACGTGAATTATGTGTTTAGTTGTTACCTAGTCTAACCCCTGTGCTAAAATTTATCGTAGTACATTGTCCGTGCTCTATCTTTGTGTTGTGCTTATGAGATTTAGGGTTTCGTGTCTCTCCCATTGTACGTGCAAATTCGTTGTATGGACGAGCGTTCGAGTAAGTGAACGCCCGTCCGCTTCATAAGTTGCGGGTGAACGCACGTCCGGGTTTTAGGACGCTCGTCCGTCCCGAAGTTTCGACTCGCTCGATTTCGGGATCCGGACGAGCGTCGTTTTGTTGGACGACCGTCCGAGGGAGAAATCACCAAGTGAACGGCCGTCCGGTATTCTGAACGCCCGTCTGGAGGTTTTCAAGAGCAAACGAGTGTTTGAAAAGATGAACGTTCGTCCAGTTCTGAACGCTAAGTGAACGTTCGTCCGGGGTTCAGTCCAGGTTCTGGTTTTTCTTGATTTTATTTTTAATGCTTTTATTTGATGTGGATTTTTCATTCGAGCTTCTGTGGCTAATTGATGTTTACATAGATGTCCTGAACTTATATGTTTTTACCTTTCCATTTATGAATCCATGTTAGATAATTGATCAATTCTTTATATATGATTCATCTATGCAAGTTATAGTCACTTTATCGGTTCTCGTATGCTATAATGGTCTTATTAATTAGTAGCTAATGTCGGTTTCCGTATGCTACATACCGCCGTGATGAATCTTTTAAGCTTTGAGACTTATGTGCTTCCTTTGTTTTTGTAGTTCATATGGGTAGCTACTGTCGGTTCTCCGTTGCTACCATCGGAAACCATATGAGTTATATCTGTTTAGTATAGCTAACTGTTGGTTTCCATAATGCTATCACTTTTGGCGAGTCTTAAAGCGCGTCTACACTGCATGTAATGGACAGCACTGTCGTTCATCGTAACCTGTCATTATTTGGTAGACGTTTATTTTATACATGTCGTGTTGCAAATGAGTGGGCTAGTTTTCTTTCTTTTATTTTCTTTTATTTTTGCATATCATTCAGATGCATATCATTTAGTTGCATGTCATCTAGTTGCATTGTTTTTTTTATTTTTCTTTTATTCTTCTTGAGTGTAGATAACTGTCGGTTTCCGTAATACTACCTCGTTTTTTTTATGATGGTTACTGTTGGTTTTCCATATGCCATCATTATTTTATTATTGCATATCATGTAGGCTGCATTGCAGTATATTTTCATATAGTTGCACCTAGCCTACGAGTTTGTGATATTTTCTTGTATATGTATTCCATCTTTATGTGTGCATAATTTGAATATCTCTATAAATTCTTTTCCATGTGCTTTATTTGTATAAATCCAATCTTTTCCCCGTAGACTCTTTTTGCACTGATCAAGTCTGCAGGATACTTTCTATAGCGATTGTGCACTTTCACGATGAATTCAGTTTACCTGTGATGCTCCACAGTCTACTGAGCTATGCAAGCAATCCTGGTTCTTGTTGGTTCCTCCAGAATTGCCAGCATCCAATCAACTAAGTTCTCTAATTTATTATTTCTGTACAACTTGAGGATAAGTTGCAATCTAAGTGTGGGAGAAGGGATAGATGATTTATGTGTCTACTTTCGTTTGCTCATATTTTTAGTATTTCTATGAAAAGTGCTTAATTTTCAAATTTTTTGTTATGTCCCGAGTAGACAAAGGCATATCTTTGCTTGAGTTTATATCATTTTTGCTATATTCTGTATATTTAGTAATTTTAGTTGTTTCACCCGACACTCTTTTTCACATGCCATAGTAAATGATGAGCTAAATGTTGAAAGCCTACCCCATTTTAGTTGGAGATTTTTTATGATTATAGCATGTTTCTTTGCTTATGTTCAATTCTTGAAAAGTTTAGTAGTTTGTATTCTAGGATTAAAGTATGACATACTTGTGAATATCTGTAAGTTTGAATGTGATAAGTGAAACGTGATTAAGTCTTTGCAATAGTAATAAATTGTTTACTTGAGGTGTTATGCTCGGTGGTGCATTGCTACTAGGAAATAATCTTTTCCACTTTGCCACCGTAAATCTCTAAGTAAACATAATTGTAATTGTGTGTGTCGGAAGGTGGTTTATGATTTGGGTGAGGTAGGTGTACCACGTATGTCCTATTCCACTATGATGACCAAAAGCTCACGACGGTCGGTTTATAGCGCCTTATGATTGGAGTAAGGTAGGGGATTATCTTGAAATGTCCTATTCTGCTATTAGGGCAAAAGCTTATTCGATGTGTGTTAGAAAAGTGTGAAAAAAGTGAAAATATTGAAATATATTATTATGAATAAGTAAGGACTTAGTTATCGTTAATCTTATACCCGATAAAGGCGAAGGATATGTTGTAGGGATTATCCTCTCGAGTCCGTCGTAAATGTTTTGGATATTCTCTACTATTTCTTTTTGGGATATGTATGTTTTGTAAAGTGCCTGTTATAATTTTTGAATATTTCTAACTTAGATGGGAAACCGGGCTAGTTTTGGTTTGAATAACTTTCAAATTGTGGAACTTAGTGGAAGTTTATTATGGCTATGCACACACTACACGGGTGAACTTCTAAGTTATTGAATATACTTTATATTTGTATAGATGTTTATTTCTCTCGAGCTTGATCTTTGTTTTGTTTTGCTCGAGGACGAGCAAAAAGATAAGTGTGGGGGTGTTGTTAAGGGCTAAATTATAGTGATTTTTACATATATTTTCTGTATCAATTTCCCCTACATTCGTATGATTTTCATAGATTTTGAGCTTTATATTGAAATATTGAGTAAATGGTGTTTTTAATAGTTAAATTTGAAAACGTAACGAATTATGTGCTTAAATTATGATTTCATATTATTTTGGAAATATGTTACACTTTGGTATGTTTTGATCCTTGTGTAGATACTCATTGATGATGGAAAAGATGATCCTAAAGAGCTAATTTCGAGATGAGAGAGGATCAATCAAAGATATGAAAGAATAAAAGAGATAAGGAAAGAAATCAATGAAGATAAAGATGGAAATATCAAGATTTCGACAGTGGACTGGCGTCCAAATAAGGTGGACGAGCGTCCAGATCAGAACTGGCGTTTGAAAATCTGAACCAGCGTCCAGAATCGTATTTTACATTCAGAGAGTTCAGACGCTGTCCAAACGAGCGTCCAGTCTCCGTTCAAGAAATGAACGAGCGTCCATGATAATGAACGCCCGTCTGCCGCCGGCTTTCAGCAAACCGCCTCTTATCTCTATAAATAGAGCCATATCCTCAACCCTAAGGATATACTTTTTTATACTCGAATTTTCTGAGGAGCAGCAGCCGACTTGGGAGTTTGAAGGCCGGTCACCCGATCCTTGTGCTCGGGTGAACCGAGGTTAGATTAGGAGTAGTTTAGATGCTTTTCTTTTTCGTTTCCATGGATCAATCCTTGTTCAAAACTATGTGAGTTCTTTTTGATTAATTCAATTCCAGTTTTTCTTCATGATTGTTGATTTATTTTGTATCTTTCTATGTGTTGATGATGCCATGAGAATAGATTGAAAGATTTGTTTTCTATTGATGTTTATAATACGGAAGTTGCATAAACCTTAGATCACCATAGAAAGATAGGGTTTTTAGCCGTTGATTATGTGAAAAATTAATTGGTTAGATTCCTAGGTTGTTAGATTCGATTATACGAGAGTAACTTGAATCTACACCCGTCGTTTTGTTTGGTAAATCAGTCTCAACACTCGAAAGATGAGAGATAGATAATTGAATTCGCTACGAAAGTAGGATTTCATAGCTTGAGAGATAAGTTCACTAAGAGATTAGGGATTTGTGTCTCGTGAAAGGGTGAAACCACAACTGAATTAAAATCATGAGATAACTAGAATTGAGATCACTAGGCTTGTTCAATGTTTGACCCCATGTCTTTAGGTTAGATTGTTTGTTTTTGTTTCTTTTCTGTTTTTATGTTTTGTTCTTTCGTTTCTTTTGTTTATTCGTTCTTTGAGTAACAATTGGTAGGAATTAGTGAAATTAGATTCAACATCCCAATTCCCTGTGGATCGACCCTGTACTTACCCTACTATGCTATCAACTACCCGATATTTGGTCGGTTAGGAGTTAGTTTGCATGTTAAGTATAGGTTTATAAATTTTCTTTTGTTATTGATGCAAAATCTCCACAACAAAAGTACCGGCCGAATACCGGGTAGTTGCTAGTAAAGTTGGATAAGTACGGGTATCGATCCTCAGGGAAAAGGGATGTTGAATCTAATCCTAGTAATCCTCCCAATTGCTACTCAACAAAAACAAATAAACGAAAAGCAAAAGAATAAAAACAGAAAAAACATAAAAGAACAATCAAAATAAATCTAACCTAAGAAACATGGGAACAACCAAAGTACAAACCTAAGTGATTTCAATTCTAGTTAATCTCATGATTCTAATTCAGTTTATGGTTTCGCCCTTTCACGAGACACAAATCCCTAATCTCTTAGTGAACTTATCTCTCAAGCTATGAAAGCCTACTTTCGTAGTGAATTCAATTATCTATCTCTCATCTTTCGAATGTTGAGTCTGATTTACCAAACAAAACTTGGGTGTAGATTCAGGTTTACTTTCGTATAATTGAATCTAACAACCTAGAAAATTAACCGATTAACTTGTCATCATTAATGATTAAAGATCCTATCTTTCTATGGTGATCTAACGTTTATGCAACTTCCGTATTATAAACATCTATCATGAACTAATTCCTCAATTTATTCACATAGCCATACAAACCGCATAGAGAAGATACAAATAAATTGAAATCATGAAGAAGAACTGGGATTGAATAAATCTAAAAGAACTCACATAGTTGTGTACAAAGGTTGATCCTTGAAAAGAAAAACGAAACGAAAAGACTCCTAATCTAACCTCGGTTCACCCGAGCACAAGGCTCGGGTGACCAGCCTTCAACTCTCCAAGATGCGGCTGTGCTCTCTTTTTGATGTGAAGGAAAATATGGATGCCCTTAGGGTTGGGGCGATGGCTGTTTAAATAGAAGATTAAGTCGGTTTAGGCAAAGGCGGCGGCGGACGCTCGTTTGAATACATGGACGCCCGTCCATTTGCCTTGGACGGAGAGTCAACGCTCGTTCAGCTTGCGTCTGGAGACTCTGAATGTAAAATCTCTTCTAGGACGCTCGTCCACTTCACCAAACGCCCGTCCACTATTGAACGCTCGTACGCCGGATGGACGCTCGTCCATATTGACTTGAAATCGAATTTCTTGATTTTTCCATCTTTATCTTGATTTATTTCTTTCCTTATCTCTTTTATTCTTCCATATCTTTAATTGATCCTCTTCCATCTCGAATTTAGCCTTTTAGGATCATCTTTTCCATCATTAATTGGGTATCTACAAATATAAAAAACATACCAAAACGTAATAATTTCCAAAATAATATAAAAACATCAAATAAACATAAAAATCGATACGTTTTCATATTTAATCATTAAAAACCTCATTTACTCAATATTTGACTATAAGGCCCGATATCTATGAAAATAATCCATAAATGGGGGAAATTGATTCATAAAATATATATGAAAATCACTATAATTTGGCCCTAAACAACACCCCCACACTTATCTTTTTGCTCGTCCCCGAGCAAAACAAAACAAAACCAACTCGAGATAAATAAACATCTATGCAAATATGAAGCATATTTATTAACTTAGAAGTTCACCCAAGTGAGTGTGTGCATAGCCATAATAAACTTCCACTAAGTTCCACAATTTGAAAGTTATTCAAACCAAAACTAGCCCGGTTTCCCATCTAAGTTAGAAATATTCAAAAACTATAACAGGCACTTTACAAAACATACATATCCCAAAAAGAAATAGTAGAGAATATCTAAAACATTTCGACGGACTCGAGAGGATAATCCCTACAACATATCCTTCAGTTTATACTGGGGATAAGATTAACGATAACTAAGTCCTTACTTATTCATAATAATATATTCCAATATTTTCACTTTTTTTCACACTTTTCTAACACACATCAGAATAAGCTTTTGCCCTCATAGCAGAATAGGACATTTCAAGATAATCCCCTACCTTACTCCAATCATAAGGCGGCTATAAACCGATCGTCGTGAGCTTTTGGTCATCATAGTGGAATAGGACATACGTGGTACACCCTACCTCACCCAAATCATAAACCGGCTTCCGACACACACAATTAAAATTATGTTTACTTAGAGATTTCGGTTGGCGATGGAAAAGATTATTTTCTAGTAGCACGGACCACGAGCATAACACCTCAAGTAAACAATTTATTACTATTGCAAAGACTTAATCACGTTTCACTTATCACATTCAAACTTACGAGATATTCACGGTATGTCATACTTTAATCCTAGAATACAAACTACTAAACTTTTCAAGAATTGTACATAAGCAAAGAAACATGCTATAATCATCAAAAATCTCCAACTAAAATGGGGTAGGCTTTCAACATTTAGCTCATCATTTACTATGGCATGTGAAAAAGAGTGTCGGGTGAAACAACTAAAATTACTAAATATACGAAATATAGCAAAAATGATATAAACTCAAGCAAAGATATGCCTTTGTCTACTCGGGACATAACAAAAAATTTGAAAATTAAGCACTTTTCATAGAAATACTAAAAATATGAGCAAACGAAAGTAGACACATAAATCATCTATCCCTTCCCCCACACTTAGATTGCAACTTATCCTCAAGTTGTACGAAATAATAAATTAGAGAACTTAGGCGATTGGATGCGGCAATTCGGAGGAACCAACAAGAACCGGGATTGCTTGCATAGCTCGATGGCAGATGGAGCATCACGGGTAAACCGAATTCATCGTGAAAGTGCACAATCGCTATAGAAAGTATCCTGCGTACTTGATCGGTGCAAAAAGAGTCTACGGGGAAAAGATTGGATTTATACAAATAAAGCACATGGAAAAGAATTTATAGAGATATTCAAATTATGCTCACATAAAGATGGAATACATATACATGAAAATATCACAAACTCGTAGGCTAGGTGCAACTACATGAAAATGCAATCTATATGAAATGAAAATCTAAAAAAACTTTCTGACGAGCTCGAGTGATCGAGTCGGTGCGAAACCCTACAGTGACTACGGCCCGTGCAGAAACAAAATAAAAAAGAGGTAGTATTACGGAAACCGACAGTTAACTACACTCAAGAAAAAAAAAAGAAAAAAAAAACAAAAACAATGCAACTAGATGACATGCAACTACATGATATGCATCTAAATGATATGCAAAAATAAAAGAAAATAAAAGAAAGAAAACTAGCCCACTCATTTGCAGCATGACATGTATATAATAAACGTCTACCAAATAATGATAGGTTACGATAAACGACAGTGCTGTTCATTACATGCAGTGTAGACGCGCTTTAAGACTCGTCAAAGGTGATAGCATTATGGAAACCAACAGTTAGCTATACTAAACAGATATAACTCATATGGTTTCCGATGGTAGCAACGGAGAACCGACAGTAGCTACCCATATGAACTACAAAAACAAAGGAAGCACATAAGTCTCAAAGCTTAAAAGATTCATCACAGTGGTATGTAGCATACGGAAACCGACATTAGCTACTAATTAATAAGACCAGTTATAGCATACGAGAACCGATAGTGACTATAACTTGCATAGATGAATCATATATAAAGAATTGATCAATTATCTAACATGGATTCATAGATGGAAAGGTAAAAACATATAAGTTCAGGACATCTATGTAAACATCAATTAGCCACAGAAGCTCGAATGAAAAATCCACATCAAATAAAAGCATTAAAAATAAAATCAAGAAAAACCAGAACCTGGACTGAACCCCGGACGAACGTTCACTTAGCGTTCAGAACTGGACGAACGTTCATCTATTCAAACGCTCGTTTGCTCTTGAAAACCTCCAGACGGGCGTTCAGAATACCGGACTGCCGTTCACTTGGTGATTTCTCCCTCGGACGGTCGTCCAACAAAACAGACGCTCGTCTGGATCCCGAAATCGAGCGAGTCGAAACTTCGGGACGGACGAGCGTCCTAAAACCCGGACGTGCGTTCACCCGCAACTTATGAATCGGACGGGCGTTCACTTACACGAACGCTCGTCCATACAACGAATTTGCACGGACAATGCAGGAGAGACACAGAAACCCTAAATCTCATAAGCACAACACAGCATAGAGCACAGACAACAGCCACAGATAAATTTTAGCACAGGGGTTAGACTAGGTAACAACTAAACACATAATTCACGTAAAACAGATTGAGTAAAAAAACTTTTGCACATTCTTAACCCTACGGTCATCGAAACACGGCAAAATAAAAACTCTCAATCTATTAAACGCTACTTTTATTGAAAACGAAAAACGAAAGTTTGGATAATGATGCTGTGGTATTGGAAAATCCCGAAAAATACTCGGGATACGACGGGCTAAGCAAAAAGGCGTTTTCTGAAGAAGAGTCCTGAATGAAAGTTGTAGAGCTTTCCGAGAGCTTAATTATGACATTCGGATCATAATTTTTGGAGGTCTACAACTCAAGATATGAATTTTAGAAGTTTTATTCCAATAAATATCTAAACGAAGGATTAGTACGAGAGAGTTCGACGACCATAAACGCACGTTCCGGCCTCGATCCATGCGACGGACGAGCGTCCACGGCCGCAATTCTTCCAGCCGCCTTACTTTTCTTTTGAGATAACCGCATGCAAAATCCTAATTAAAAGAATTATTCCAGCCGCATATTCCATGCTGAGACCGACCTATTTATTCTATAAATAGTAGCGCAGCTTTTACCCTAACCATCATATAATACAATTTACATTATTGGCAGCCGCAAATTAGCAAACAGCAGCGGCAACTTGGCTACAAGGCCGGTCACCCGAGCCTTGTGCTCGGGTAATCCGGGGTTAGATTAGGTGTTTATTTTATGTCGTTTCTTCTCTTCTTTGGTTCGATCATGGTGTTGGCTTGAAGATGATCAAACTGGAGCGACCATGTGAGATTTTTCAGCTTTCTCTTATTTCCTTTCTTTGGATATTTTATGGATGAGTTTAATTTAAAGATTGTATTTTTCCTATGTTTATTTGTGTATTGCATTTATATCGAAAGATGTGCATGTTTGATGTTTACCGTAGGACGAAAGTCGGTGTAAACGCGAGATCACCATAGGAAAGAATAGACGTTTTGATCTATATCAAACGAAAGTTGATAGGTTGAATGTCTAGGTTGTTAGATCTAGAAAATCTTGCACCTTGGTTTATTTTATGATGCGTTAATCTCCGTAAATCGAAAGATAGAGATTGATAGGCGAATTCATCTACGAAAGTAGGAATTCATACGTTTGATAGGTGAAACCACAACTTGAATTAAATCACTATAAGATAATCTAGGGAAGAAATTAAGGGTTGCGGGATGGTGGATTATGGTTCGTTCCATGTTTGATCGCTTCGGTCATTATCATGTTCGTTAGATAGATTTATTGTTGTAGTTTAGATTTATTTTATGTTGATCGCAATTATCCTTCCTGGCTTTGGATTAACAATCCTCTGTCCGGTTTACTTTTCCGTTTTAGTTTAGGTTTAGGTTAATAAAGAAGAATTAATAAGTTAGATTCGACGACCCAATTCCCGAGGATCGATACCCGTACTTATCCAACTTTACTAGCAACTACCCGGTATTCGGCCGGTTAGGAGGTAGTTTTGCATGGTAGTATAGGTTTTATAAATTTTCTTTTGTTTTAATGATGCAAAATCTCCCCAACATCAAGCCCCACGAGAAACCAATAAAGCCTGTCATCAAGTTGAAGCTGCTGAAATTTAGTACCCAAATCGCACTTGCAGCCGTTGCAAGTGCACGCCGGAATAGAGACGAGATTGTTGAGGTCGTCCCAGATTTTGCTCATCCTACAAAAGTAGAAGGTAATGGTTTCCCCTTTACCTTGACGACAATCAGACAATGAGGATTTCAATTGACAAATCCTAGTTCCATTAACGACCAAAAATCGATCTTTTAGAGTTGCGCACAGTTCATGGACATCTTCATGGTACGACAGAGTCGTACAAAAACTTGGGTCGATGGTGTTCATGATCCATGACACCAACATAGAGTGGACGGTATACCAATCATCCAACTTCTCTTCGTCGGTGGGTTTAGTGATCTTGCCCTCAACGAATCCAAATTTCCATTTCGCACACAGGGCCGTGCGTATAGATCGCGACCATTCATCATAATTATCACCTTTAAGCTGTACGCTAGTAATCAATTGTCCGGGGTTGTCCTCCGTGCTCAGGAAATAGGCATCCAATTTTTTTTCAGCAGCTTCGACGACGGCCATGGCAGACCTGTGTTGCAACCTTCGAAGAGAGACCAGGGTTTTTGTTTATTTTGGTTTTTTTTTTCGGTGGAAAACTATGGCTCTGCTACCATGTTAAAATTAAAAGGGATTGAGGGAAAAGTCCATTTTTAATTACAAAAATAATAAATATGACGCACTCCTTTTTTTAGTTGCAGAAAGGACAAAAAAAATTCTGACGGACAAAATTACCCTTATTATCACAGCGCCGTCCGGAAATTGAGTAAAAGCAGCGTGCCACTTCTTTAGGCTGTAGTGTTTTGTTTGTTTGTTTTGTTTTTGTTTTTTTTTAAACAACCGTAACTTTTGATTTGGAATTCCGATCATCGAAATGTTTTCACCAATATTCATATCTTTTTGCTCTTTAATTTGAGCCCAAATACAATACCATTCCGACGTAAATTTTGAAAGCCGAAAAAATATTTGCATTAATCGGAGCATTTTTCTTATAAACGACCGTAACTTTTGATTTAGAACACCGGTCATCAAAACTGTTTCACCAAAGTTCATATTTTTTTTCTCTTCGTTTTGAGACATCATTTAATACCCTTTCGGAGTAGTATTTGAAAGCCGAATATAATCGGAGTGTTTATAGTAACACAGTAACAGTAGCAGTAACAAGTATTATTAACAGACAAAATATCACCATTAACATTACGTAATACAACAATCTATCAAAAAATGCTGGAAATCGTAATGAAACAATCTATCAAAGCATTATGGAGATGCAACTCCCGGGGAATCAAGAGAATAAAAGCCTAATACTATTGAATATAATCAAAAAGCCTATCAGGGGAACTAAAACATTCTTCAAGTTGTTGAAGACCAAAGCAGTATGTTTTACCATCCATAGACATTTATCCTACAAGTCTGCACCACATCAAACTTCATGAACGATGTATGAAACACAAAATGCATTAAATAGCAGCAGCTCGGCCTCATCAATAGAGAATCTAGGCTCCTCAATTTTCTTAAAGACAAAAAAACACCAACATTGACTCACCATTTGAATCAACAACCTTCATTCACCTAGACCAAAACCACACCACAACAAATAGTGGAATGCAAGGAAGTATTAAAACCAAATAAAGACACCATATGCCGGTAATAACACATTTTACGAAGAATACATAGCGATATTAACACTAATACAGTAACACCTTATCATCACAGTAACACAACCAATTATGTTTTCCTCTTCAACTTCTCAAAACACTTTTCAGTACTAATAACCATAGAAAACAAATATACATTGCATTAATTATCCATTAATGACTAAAATATCATCATGAGTATGCTTCCGAATATAAGGGAGGAGGTTTGAAGCACACTACAACCGATTCTGTTTTGAACAAAAAAACATTGCAACAATGCATCTTTCTGTATATTTGAACAAAGTAGAAGAAGGCAACAACATGAAGTGAATAAAAGTCTTTGAAGTTTTTCAATCCTAAAACACTTGGGTTCCTGCTCCAAAATCTTATTTTCAGCCTTATTTTTGGCATATATATGGCTGAAAATCTCACAACACATAGTGATATTAACAGTAACACAGTAACACCCCCCCCAAAACTAGTGTATTAGAAAGCTAAATGATATGAACCAAGTGAACAACACAATCAATCTTCTTTAAAACTGTTGGATATACAGAAACCCAAATCCGGATCCGATCCATAATTGGATCGTCAGATCTGATTCACAGCACCGATCGAGACGCTCGATCATGCACAACAGAAGCTACGAATAAATCCGCATGCGATTTTACCACGATATGATCTACATAAATAATTAATACAACTATGAGAAGGTTGAAAATTTACCTTGTTCAAGTGGACTAATAAATCAACAGATAGAGAAGCCGCAGTCTTCCGGATTGTATGTCCTAGCGACGACTGGTGGACGTCGATCCTCGCCTCAGAACCTTCTCGAATATGCACAAGAAAAACCCTAGGTTTTCTTCTCTTAATGACTAAGGCAAGAAACTAATTTGTCTTCCTTTATTTTGTTACATATGTGGCGCAATTTGTGAATTGTAATTGTGTTAGGAGGAACTCTCTTTATATAGGAAAATAACTAGTCAAGAGAGTTATCCTTTTCACACCACAATTACTTATTCCCATAAGGAAAAGATATTTGCCAAAAGATAAGAGGTAATTCCCAAAAAATCAATCTCTTATTTTTCCATTAATTATCCAACAAATAGATAATTAATTAATTACACATGTGACATAATCTAAAAAGAATTCTTTTCCTAATTTATCACAATGTGTGGCGCCATTTAATCATTGAATTTAATAAAAAATGTCTTTTCTATTTTACATATTATTTACCAAATAAATAATATTGCATATTCATTAAATAGACCAACTATTTAATTTATTATCGAGGTTCCATAAAACGAGAAAACACTCTCGTGTTAGGAGCCAACCCAGGGACCATGGACCTATAACCAGTAGTTATAATAAACTAAATAAAATATTAATCGAACAGAATATTTCTACTCAATTTATTAATTCCGGAATTACGCCACCATAAATCCGAAATTGAACTCTATCGATTATAGATATAACTTTTTCTCAAAACGTCGAGTCGAGTCGATAAGTGTCCATTGATATAATCATTACATATAAACTAACACTGCATAGACTATCCGTAATGAAGCGGGAATATTTCCGTAAACCTTCTTCAATACATCTTATCATTATTTACCATTAACCCACAAGTGATCAATTAGTTCATAACCAATACGAACTCCGCAGATCGATCAGTTTCTAGGATTAACAAATAAGGGGATCGTCTTTCTACTTCCCGCAGGAAGGAATAGATTCCATATCTGTGAGACACACACTTCTCACCCATCCCAGAATAGTGCCAACGTGAAAGTGATTCGGACCGCGCCTCATAGAGATCTTTAACGAACACATCAAACCCTATCCTGAAACCAGTTGGAGTATGCAATCACGTCAGGATTAAGGTTAATCCATATATGATCATCTTGTGATTTAATAAGATTTCTCAATCACGGAATTATATGAGAAATTCAGATTAAATCGGTCCAGTCCTATATGACTCTCATCATATATAAATGCCCCTCTTAGACAATCAATGTCGACGGTCCGGATAAGACAGTCACACCATAAAGTGTTCTGGGCGCATTAATGGTGGTTTAATCAATAGACCCCATACTTTGATTAATTTCACCACAGACTAATAGTTCAAGTGTATCACCATAAACTTAATCCTCATGTGTGTCACATTCTAGGTTATATGGCTACATATGATACGACTTGGGGTTTTCAGCAGTGTATTAAATATAAGCACGAAGCAAATAATAATACGAGAATAAATCTGTCATTTATTAATTATAAAAACAATTACATAAATTGTAGTCTTTCGGGCGTTACTTCCAACAAAAACATCATAGATGCATCCTTAATCCAACCATTAAACTATGGGATCACCAATATTATCAACAACAATAGACTTACCATTATTTGTGTTCTCAACAGAACTATTAGTTTCAGCTCCATGGTTATCAAAAGAGTTGACAATGGTAGCTTCAATATCTACCATGGCAGTTTCAATACCTGCCTTGGGATTCCTCCCAACCCCAGTTGCAAGAGGAACAGTCCAGTCTCAATACACGAATTATCAGACTCAATACGTAGATTTCCAGAATTTTTAGAACTTGAAATGCTAGGAACAGTAGCATTAGCAGAAGTAGATACCTTCGAATTAGTCGAATTTGCAACCATGGCTGCCAAAGTTTGAATAAAAATGAGTGTAATAAATTTTAGACAATTCTGACTTCGTTCAGATCGAGAATTCTCAAGTCTATCTTCAGTTACAATCATTTTACAAGAGTTTCCAGAACTCTTAGCTGCGGGAAACCTAACTTAAATAAAAGCACATTAAATCCAATCCTTAATAAACTTAAAATAAATGGAAAAGAAAATTCTAATTGTATGAACAGGCAAAGAAATTACAGTTATTGGATTTGATCCAAGTGAAAAAGGAAAGCAAACATGTCGCAGAACGGTAAGTTGATGCTGACCAGGACAACACCAAGCTCTTGAATTTGACGGTTCTTCAATGAACCGATCCTTTTGTTGAGGAGATTCTTATTACAGCTGCCATGGAATCCGACGATAGAGAAGAGTGGACGAAGGAGGAATGAGGGGCTGATACGACTTGAGGATGGCAGATATTTTGTATATTAGTCCGAATAAAATTATTTTGTCCTTATTGCAACTAAAAAAATAAGTGTGAATTAAAATTTATATACAAAGGGCAAATTGGACTAAAACCTAATTTTCTGTAAAATTAAGGGGGAAAAATTTTCTTGTCCTTCATCATTCACAATATACATATTTATAGTATCATTCAGGTTCCCATATCTATCAAAATTGATAAAATTAACCTTACTAGGTAAATACAAAATACACAATAATACATCATACATATCGTCATATATGTAATAATAGGGGGAGGGGTCAGAAGGACATCAAGTGTCTTAAATGGGGATCCAACAACATTTTCCATATTGAGTGATTAAAAAAGACAAAATAATAATACATGGTCCGAAATACCCTTAGAAGATAAAATTTGAATCAATATTTATTTTATTGATATTGGATCACGTAATTATCTTTTTTTTTTAAAATTAGATCACGTTTTTTTTTTTTTTTTTTTTTTTTTTTTTTTTTTTGTTTTGTTTTGTTTGAGTGGTTTATCACTTACCTAAAACTAAGCAAATTAGTTGAAGTAATATTAGGGAACTGGATACAACTAAAAATTGGGGGGAAGGGGCGACAAGGACAAAAAAATTAATAATGGATCTGGAAGGACAAAAATAACATTTTCATGATTATAAAAGACAAAAATCACAATTGTTACTTTAAAATTGTTACTTCACGTGTTAATGTTACTTTGTGTTTCACAATTGTTACTTCATATTTACTTTATTCCACATTTGTTACTTCATATTTGTTACTTCATAATTGTTACTTTTGTCCTGATTAAATTACACTGTCCTTCTATCCCTATTTTTTGATAATTTTGTCCTTCTGGACAAAAATCTACTAAAATTTGGTTTCTTCTTTACAAAAAAATAAAACCAAAAAGTAAAAATTTAGCTACACACAAAAAATGTAGTTTTTTTTTGGATAGAAAAAAATGTAGTTAAAGTGACAAATAAAATAGATGTAGTTACAGAAACAGATAATGTAGTAACACTAATAATAAAGATGTAATTAAAAAAATGTAGTAACACAAAAAAAGCAGTAACGACCAGTAAAATAGATGTGGTTGCAACCAAAAAAAATGTAGTAACATTTTAACAAGAAATGGTAACGGAAAATAATATAGAGTTGACAGGGCCGTCCCTGTGTAATCGACCAAAAAACTATGGCCCTCCACCCTGTGAAAATATTAATATATCACAACTATTTTTGAGGTATCTATGTTGATGAGCGTTATAAAAAATGTACTAGAGTTTTATTAGATTTTGTTTAACTGAATTCGGGTATAAATTTGGGTTTTAACAATTTTTTTAGTTTGAGTAAAAAATAAAAATTGACCTAAAATACACTTCTACTACATTAAAACAACCCCCCCCCCCCCTAAAATTGCAACTTTTAGCGGGGACCCTAGGCCGCGGACTTGTTAGCACTGCCCCCAGGGACGGCTCTGAGAGTTGATGAAAGCCGTGTTAACTTTACATCCGATAGGAAATGCATAGTCTGCTCTTGTGTGTTAGTGTTACTTCATATTCATTTTTTGGGATGTTATATCATGGAGTGTTACTTTATAAACATTTACTTATGCCAAAACCCTTCAGTTGAAATAGTGTCCTAAACCCAATCGGGTTGGACCGGATCCGACCGGGCCGGATCATTTCTACTATTTCTTTATGCTTATACATAGATTAAATGGATTTTCTGTTGTCATATATATGTTCTTTTAAAGAACCAATTATGAATTGTTATATGATAACGTCCTTAGTATTAAAATGTGATAGAGAAACCATGATAGGCGATCATGGTTGATGAGATCTCTAATCACTTTAATAAGTTTGATACTTAAATGTCTCTAGGTTGATGTACTATTAAACAGGGCATTGATAGTATAAACAAGCTAGCACGTATTAGATGTCTTCTATTTTTAAGGGTAGGGATAGATCTCGTCTATCGAAGTATAGAGACACTTGGACTGTACGTAGACGTGTATTAGAGAATGTGTATGTTAGACTGACCCACTTACATTAAGTGTCACACTATGTGGCGGTTGTGTAATTAACCTTAAGACTGGAGTCTTCAAGGCATCACGGTGTGGATTGTCATGCTTTAATACTATTGAGGTTTCCCCTAGCCACGGGGCGATCATGTGATAGTGATTGGGTGTGATACTGAAGCATGCGGAGTATACATGATTGGTCGTGCGGGAATCGTGTATCCTATGATTGGGATCGAATATCCGAAGTGACCTTCTTATAAGGAATGTCTAGCTCTCGTGAATCTTTGCAAAGTGGGAGTAAATGAGTTACTTCAAGAGAGCATGATAGCCAGATTATAAGATACGATTGTTAATGTATCGATACTCAAGATACGATCGTATGGATATTATTACAGCGATAGGATTGTAAGTTACACGGTAACTGTTTCACATGAAAGGTAGTAGTCATTGCATTTGACTCTTCCGATGATTGGGGGTCACGGTGTGTTGCTAGACGCTATCCCGTGATCGTTAGACATGAAGAGCATTTTCGTAATTTGCACTTTGTGTCTACGGCCAACATATTCGGAAGCCTATCGGATCACACACATATGAACATCTAGCCAGATTAAAATGTGGTTATAGATGATAACCAAATAAGGAAAGTTTATCTCACGACTATAAAGGTTATAGTAGTAAATTAATATTGTGGTATTTATTTATTATGAATAAATATAATACAAGATATTAATTATGTTGATTAATTAAATATACATATGATGTTTGTATGTCGAAATTATTATGTGTATATGATACACATGTATTTTACAAATTAATTAATCATAGTACTATATTATTAATTAAATATATATGGCCAAAATTTAAGTGTGTATGACATACGTATATTGGCTAATGAATGGCGCAATCTTTAATGTATTGGATACATTTGGTTTGTGCAATTTAATTAATAAGATTACCGTAATATTAATATTAGATATTAATTGATTTTGGAAAAATAGATTTATGGTAATAAGATAAATATAGTCAATATAAGATATCGACAATATCTTAGAAATATTCAATAGAAGATATTAAATTAAATGAGATAAATCAATCTAGGAGATTTTCCTTATTTTATTGGGAAAATATTTTCTTCTCCTCCACTCTACTAAGAGGCGCCACTTCCATTATAAATAGAAGGTGGGTGTCAAACTCTTTTGTACATCACAATTCCAAGAACTAATAGTTCTTGTGTAAAATAGAGAGCATCCTATAGAGAGTTGGAGAGAGGGGAAAAGGGCCGTCTAGCAACCGGAGTTTTCCAATAGCAATCCATGATGGGATTCCGGCGGGGTGTTCGTGTGGACTAGCGGTAGAGGCCGAACACTTGGGTGGCTCTATGCAGAACTACTCTCCTTAGACGGTCAAAGCGTCGATCTTTTAGATCAACCAAGGTAACCACCGTCTACTAGTTTATTTGTTTATTTCTTAAACGAAGTCGATCCTGGTTAAAAGGAAATAAAATTTTAAATTTCGTTGCGTTCCCGCATAGATTTCCTTACACCTTCCGCAATTGTCGGAAAATAAACCCTAAAGCAACACTATCCTAGGTAGCACGATATGGACTAAAAAAGATGTAGTTACGGCAAAAAAGAAAATGTTGTTAAAGACCAAAAAAATATGTAGTTACAGTCAAAAAATCGTAGTAACACTGGAAATGAGGTAGTAACATGCAATAAAATAGATGTTACAAAAAAAAATATAGAAACACTAATAAAAATAGATGTAGTGACAACACAAAAAAAAATGTAGTAACACATAAAAATAAGTACTACAACAATAACAATTGCAGTAAAACTTTAATAAGAACTAGTAACACAAACAAGTGTACATGGAGTAAATGTAGTAAGACACAAGCGTAGAAGGAGTGAGTATTTTTTTTCCATTAGATTTAAAATCATGTAGGGATGATGGATGTCTAGATTATGAAAAATAAATTCCAGTTACATGATTTTTTTTGTTTAACAAATCACTTATTTTCATGATAAATAGAAATTTCTTTTTGTTTAAATAATTACAACTGTCCCACTCAAAAAAAATTACAACTGGCAACAAAAAAAAAAACCGATAACAACTTATATGATTTGTTTTCCACTGAAAAGTCATGATTTGTTTTTCTTATTTAAGGAACCTCCTATTTTCATGGATATTGAAGATTTGTTTTTCACAGTTGAAGATGGGAAGGAGTGGATGAAATACCCACATGGCTCTAAAGTTGGATATGCATAAAGCTTTCAACAGAGTCGAATGGAATTTTTTGAAAAGAGTTATGCATGATATGGGTTTCCCTCAGTCCATTGTGGATATTGTTTTGAGATGCATCGCTACTGTTACGTATCAAGGTACTGATAAATGGACACACTTCTACAGTAGTATACGCCAGCAGGGGTATTCGACAGGGGGATCCATTGTCTCCATTCTTATTTATTATTTGTGCTGAGGGATTCTCAGCCATACTTCACAAATCTGAAAACGAAGGAACATTGCGGGTTGTGAACTTTGGGGAGCATCTGGAGATTCATCACCTTCTCTTTGCAGATGATACCCTTATTTTCTCAGAAGCCACAATTGAGGCCTGCTAATCAATTATGGAGTTGCTGGATACTTATGAACGGCTTTCGGGGCAGAAAATCAACTTAAATAAACGGTTGGAAAGGCAAGTATCTCTCCTCGGCAGGAAAAGAAGTTCTCATAAAGGCGGTAGTTAAGCGCTCCCCCAGTACATAATGCAGTGTTTTATCCTTCCTAAGAAGATCATTTCTGAATTGGAAAGTTTGACAAAAAAGTTCTTCTAGGGCAGTATAGACGGAGACCGGAAAATACATTGGAAGTCTTGGAACAAGTGTTGTAAACCGAAGATGGAGGGTGGCTAGTCTTTAGAGATCTTAAATGTTTCAATGCCGCTCTTTTAGCAAACCAAGCTTGGCGCTCTGTCCGACCAGAAACACTAGCGTCCCGAGTTCTTAAGGTGAAATATTTTGCAACAAAGGACTTTGGAGCTGCTACTATAACAGCCCGTCCATCAGCGATCTGGCAGGGTATTCTTCACGGAAGGGACCTACTTTTTTAGGACTAAGATGGCGGATAGTCAATGGAAACACAGTGAGCATAACAAAAGACCAATGGTTGCCACTCCCTCCTAGCTTTAAAGCCCACCCAAAAGACGATTGAATGTTGCCAGAGAAGGTAAGCAGCTTAATTAATTCTTATACTAGACAGTGGAAACACACTTTGATTAAAGAAATGTTTTGGCCATATATATGAAGCTGATAGAATTCTAGCAATGCCCTTGTCCCCTCGAAACATTGATGATAAATTGATATGGCACTATACGAACAATGGCATTTACTCGGTGAAATTGGGGTATCACATAGCTCTACAATTAAAGACACAAGAGGCTGAACGATCACTCACAACTACCTCTCAGCCATATAAGAAAATTTGGATATCCTTGTGGAAACTAAAAGTAAAGCCAAGAATCATACATTTCTGTTGGAAATTCCTAACCAACGCTTTACCTATTGCGATGGGCCTTAGCTCAAGAGGTATCGGCGATGGTATGTGCTTGGCTTGCAATAGAGAGAAAGAAACAATGAAGCACTGTTTTTTGATTGCAACATGGCAAAATTGGTGTGAAGCGAGCTCCTAAGGAGACATTATTGTACATCCCTCAATTCTGAGTCAATGCAAGACTTCTTCGAGCTGTTGGTTGACAAAGAAAACAGCGAAGCAACGGCAAGAATTATTTGTGTTTTATGGTGGATATGGAAAAGTCGATGCAAATTAGTGTATGAGAAGCAACCAACTCACCCTGATTTGGTGTTGGGCCTGTTGGCCCTCACCGAGTCTGAAGCTAATGCTTATTTAGAAGCCCAAGGTGGCCCTTCTTCCATTCCTTCCCAACAAAATCTTAAGAGGAGTTGGAAACCTCCACAAGACCCAATGGTAAAGTTTAATGTTGACGCTGCAACTAGAGGAGATACGATAGCTATTGGAGGTATTTTGCGTAATCATCATGGTGATATTCTACACAGTTTTTAAATGAAGTTAGATGGAAGGTATGAGGTAGCGATAGGTGAGGCTCTCGCGATTCACCAAGCTATCGTTTTTGCTTTAACTTGGGGGTTATTCAGTGTCGTTTTTGAAGGAGACTCTCTGACAGTATACCACAAGTTAACATCGGATGAGTTGGATTTATCTCACTTGGGAAGTATCATTGATGATTGTAAAGTTATGATCCCTGTTTTTTTTCAAAATGCTTTTTCTCTTTTGTTAAGAGAGAAGGAAATACTCCGGCTCACCTCTTGGCAAAGGAAGGTCTTTCTTTGGTAGGACTTAAACAATGGGGCTCTACGCCGCCTGCGAATGTAATCATGGCTTGGTCTCTCGATTTGGTGAAATAAAAGTCATTTTTCTTCTAAAAAAATAAAATAATGACAACTAGCAAAAAAGATTAATAAATGAGGGTAATTTAGGCAAGAACATTATCATTTGTCGATTAATCATCGGTTTCCTTGAATCCTAATTTGTTCATTAATCTATCCTTCTTGGAAAAAATCACTAATAAATATATATATATCATATATATATATATATATATATATATATATATATATATATATATATATATATATATATATATATATATATATATAGAGAGAGAGAGAGAGAGAGAGAGAGAGAGTGTGTGTGTGTGTGTGTGGCGGAGGCGGGATCGCCGTCCAAGGGGACACGATTAAGTGTCGGGAATAAAAATACATTCAATACATATATATATGTATATATATATGTATATATATATATATATATATATATATATATATATATATATATATATATATATATATATATATATATATATATATATATAAGTAAATGTTGTTGTTACTTTGTTTTTCAAGAGATTTCAAAATACGTAATTATTAAAATGCTCTATAGTTAAAAATATAAAACTATAGGCTTTTAGGGCTTGAACTGAAATATGTTATTTTGAGTTAATGTGATTACAAATGTTTTCAAAATCATTTTTATTGTTAATGGTTTATTAAATTAGTGTATAAGAAGGGATTTCCAAGCTGTGGAGGAGGCAGGATCGCCATCCAGGGGCACGATTAGGTGTATAAATATATATATATATATATATATATATATATATATATATATATATATATATATATATATATATATATATAATAGATTTTTGTCAAGAATGACGGATTAATTAGGACAAAACCTATGTAAACTTACCAAAACACCATTTTTACTAATTTTTAAAAACATTCCATGATAATCAGCCGATTTGCACACTTTAATGAGCTGATTTTAAACCGATTCGATTACGATCCATTAATATCTCTCATTTTTAATGCTATTATTTGAAAGAGAGAGACAATATCAAGGCTACCAGATTTAGTAAACTAAGTCAAACGATTTAAATGTTGATCAAACGATTGTAGGAACGACGGTTTCATCAATCAATTGCGCAAACGCTCTCAGCCACCAGAAGATTTCATGCATTATGGCGACCATTGTCTGTGTTTAAACCACTGTTATCAGGCATTTCATTCATAATTTCTTCAATTTTATTCAAGAGGTACGAAATCATGTTTTTCATCAATCTATCGATTTGTTTTTTGTGGAATCATAAGGAAAGTGAATCTGTACTTTTTTTTCGTCTTCATCTGATAACATTGATCTGCATTTCGTTATGATCATGTGTTATAATTTGATGATGATGAATTTGATTTTATGCACGCAGTATATCTCCTTACTTTTCGAGACGAATCTGCAGGCAACCCGAAAATTTTGTTTGATTGTGTTTGTGCATTAGGTTCATAGTTTGCCTAATTTTGTATCCGAATTGCCTTCCTGTATTTTTATTATTGTCTTTGTGTGGTACGGCTCAGTAGAACTATCTCGTGATTTTCTGTTATTTCATAGTACTCTTGTTAGTATAACTTGATACAGGTGAAGGCGAAAAAAGTACAGATTGTACTCGTTTTAATGACTACATGATTCACCTTTAAAAAAAGTACAATTCTTTCCTTCCATGCCGATAGAGTGATGTTTTCGTTTACTTGTATGTGCTAAACCAATTCGGTAGTGTAGTACTTTTCCATGATTTATTATGTTATCAATTGTTCGGTGTCACTGCAATTATTCCTCACTGCAATATTCTAAATTTACCTCCACTCAAAATGTTGATTCTCATGTGTATATTTAATCATGAAACATGTATTCTTCCGTTCACTTATGAAGCTACACTCAAGTATATCCATGACAAGGTTTCAAATCGTTGGACGGAAGATAAACATTTGTGTATCAAGTTATACTACTCGGTACTTGGTTATCAAAAGTGTTTGATTAGGTGTGACGACGAGGTGGTTTCCATGCTTTCAGTCGCTGATTCATACGACATTAAACGTATTGATGTTGAGGTTATAGGAGATGGTGTTATCGGGTCTACTTCGACTTACACCAATGGTCATGCACTTTTAGATGAACAATTCACTATTGACAATGAGGATTCTATGGTACTATGTTTACCATATTCGAACGCCACATTTTGTTGGTGGCGCTCATGAATTTAGGGACGCGTTGCAAAAATTATCAGTCTACACTGGATTTCAATATGTATACACTAAGAACGACAAGAATAGAGTTACAGTTGAATGTATTATAAAGGATGAAATTAAAGAATATCCGGAGAGGCTTGATGCCTCATACCACATGATCTCAAGTAACACCAATTAAAGCAACTATACGACCACAAGTACCAATAGCACATAAAGTAACAAACCCACCAATCAGAAAATTTCCCAGAAATCAAAACCTTATGAAAGTAACATTAGCACGCCAAGTAAGATCACAGAAAAGTCATGTGCACACAAAGTAACAATATCTATTGGACATAATGTAACAATCCGGATGTTAAGTCATCAACCACTACAAGAAAACTTGTTTACAAGGACGAACTTTAAAGGGACGACATTGTCGTCCCTGGAAAAATCTTTATTGGGACGATATTGTCGTCCCTTTAAATGAATTCAAAAATGGTCAACCTTTTTGGCGGATTTTTTGGAGGGAAACTTTAAAGGGACGACAATGTCGTCCCAATAAATTAAATATTAACCCCACTGTGCCAGCATGGAATTCCACGTGGGCAGGCCTATTTAAAGGGACGACATTGTCGTCCCATTAAACCATTTCCAGAAAATAATATATTATATGAAAAAATATATTAGATTTTTTGTTTTTAGGGACGACATTGTCGTCCCTTTAAAGGAAATAATTTTTTTCCAGAAAAGAATATGTGATGATACGAAACAATAATAAATTTCTTTGGTTTTTAGGGACGACATTTGTCGACCCAATAAAGGAAATTAAATGTTTTTTTAACATAAGACGTTGTGTTAATAAATAAAATTCACTTTTTTTATAAAAGTTCTCATTTGAAAGGACGACTATGTCATCCCTTTAAATAAAAACAATTTTTTTAATAAGCATTGCGTTAAAATATAAAATACATTATTTTTTATAAAAATTCCTTTATCGAACGATAATATACAGGTGATTCTGATAGAACTCTCTACTATAGATTCTCAGTTCCTTATCGAGCGATTGATTTGAATCTCGGGGTTCGTTAACGAGCGATTGAACTCAATCCCGAGATTCGTTATCGATTAAGTGATTTCAAATCGATATCTTTCTATAAAGATCATTCTGATAGTACTCTCTACAATAGATCGTCAGTTCGTTATCGAGCGATTGATTTGAATCTCGGGGTTCGTTAACGAGCGATTGATCTCAATACCGAGATCCAATATCGATTAAGAGATTTCAAACCGATATTTTTCCTTACAGATCATTCTCAAAGTACTATCTACTATAGATCGTGAGTTCGCTATCGAGCGATTGATTTGAATCTCGGGGTTCGTTAACGAGCGATTGATCTCAATCCTGAGATCCAAAATCGATTAAGTGATTTCAACCCAATATCTTTCTTTATAGATCATTCTGATAGTACTATCTACTATATATCGTCAGTTCGCTATGGAACGATTGATTTGAATCTCGGGATTCGTTAACGAGCGATTAATCTCAATCCCAAGATCCAAAATCGATTAAGTGATTTCAAACCGATATCTTTCCTTACTGATCATTCTGAAAGTACTATCTACTATAGATCGTCAGTTCACTATCGAGCGATTGATTTGAATCTCGGAGTTCGTTAACGAGCGATTGATCTCAATCCTGAGATCCGTAATTGATTAAGTAATTTCAACCCGATATCTTTCTTTATAGATCATTCTGATAGTACTATCTACTATAGATCGTCAGTTCTCTATGGAACGATTGATTTGAAACTCGGGGTTCGTTAACGAGCGATTGATCTCAATCCCGAGATCCGAAATCGATTAAGTGATTTCAACCCGATATCTTTCCTTACAGATCATTCTGAAAGTACTATCTACTATAGATCGTCATTTCGCTATCGAGCGATTTATTTGAATCTCGGAGTTCGTTAACGAGCGATTGATCTCAATCCCGAGATCCGTAATCGATTAAGTGATTTCAACCCGATATCTTTCTTTATAGATCATTCTGATAGTACTATCTACTATAGATCGTCAATTCTCTATGAAACGATTGATTTGAATCTCGGGGTTCGTTAACGAGCGATTGATCTCAATCCCGAGATCCGAAATTGATTAAGTGATTTCAACCCGATATCTTTCTTTATAGATCATTCTAATAGTACTATCTACTATAGATCGTCAGTTCACTATGGAACGATTGATTTGAATCTCGGGGTTCATTAACGAGCGATGGATCTCAATCCCGAGATCCGAAATCGATTAAGTGATTTCAAATTTATATCTTTCCTTACAGATCATTCTGAAAGTACTATCTACTATAGATCGTTAGTTTGCTATCGAGTGATTGATTTGAATCTCGGGGTTCGTTAACGAGCGATTGATCTCAATCCCAAGATCCGAAATCGATTAAGTGATTTCAACCCGATATCTTTATTTTTAGATCATTCTGAAAGTACTATCTACTATAGATTGTCAGTTCGATATGGAACGATTGAATTGAATCTCGGGGTTCGTTAACGAGCGATTAATCTCAATCCCAAGATCCGAAATCGATTAAGTGATTTCAAATCGATATCTTTTCTTACAGATCATTCTGATAGTACTATCTACTATAGATCGACAGTTCATTAAAAAGCGATTGATTTGAATCTCGGGGTTCGTTAATGAGAGATTGATCTCAATCCCGAGATCCGTTATCGATTAAGTGATTTCAAACCTTTTTATATAATTTTATTAATTTATATAATATGTAATTTATATAATTATATTGAGTAGTGATTTCAAATCCAGGGCTCATTAATTAGTCGATTAATGATTTCAAACTCGATGATCGTTAGTTATAAAAAAAAATTAATAATACTTTAATGGGACGACAATGTCGTCCCAAAAAAAAGTTGTCGTCCTAATAAAATGTAAAACCTAAACTAAATCGGGTAGCCTCCTTTCTCCTTTTTCATTTCAACATTTCTAAACAGCCTCCGCCGCGCCGGAGAAAGCTTGACTAGCTGGACAGCTTCTCCACCTCCCCTCCGGCCAGGTGACTTTTGCGCCACCGCCACCTCCACTTCAGGTTCCTTTATTCTTCTCTTTCAATTTTCGAGTTCTCCGGTGATTTCAAGCTTAATCCGGTGATTTGAAGCACAAATCCGGTGAATTGAAGCACCATTTTCACTATTTGAAGCACCAAAACGTTTGTAATCCTCTAAGCTTTCCATTTTTATTTTATTTTTTCGTTTTTTGCATTTTTTTGGCGGTTTTTTTTCTTTTCGTATTTTATTTAGTTTTTTCGTTTTTTATTTTCCGTTTTGGCAATGAGGCATATGGTTTGGTATCGTGTAGTGAACTGTTGCAATTTTGTTGGAGTTTTGGGTTGTATTGTATATATGGCTTAGCTTCGTTTTTTGAATTGAGATTGAAATTTGGCTTAGATTTGTTTTTCCATTGAGATTGTATAGATTCGTTTTTGCATTGACATAATCTTGCCCTAATTAATTTTAGTTTAAAAACGAGTAGTGTAGTGATAATTTTTTAGTGTGTGTGTAGTGAATGGTGAATGGTGTGTAGTGAGTGTGTAGTGAGTGTAGTGTAGTTGATAGTGTATGAGTATGGTGTAGGTAAGCATTTTTTCATGTATATGTTCATGTTAAGATTGATTGAGGCTTGATGGTGAGATTGATGCTTATGGTGACATTTATTGGTGTAGAAGGACTTGTAGGGGCGCCCCTGGGGGGGCCAAGGGGGTCACGGCCCGGAGCCCCCCCGAAAATCAATGAATTTAAGGGCCCCACAAAATTTTGACCTAATATTATATATATACTGTATTTATATGATTATGGAATGTATTACCTTAATGGTTAGCACTCTAATATACTAAGAATGAGACTTGGTTTCAAATCCTACAAGCTACAATAATTTTTGTTTTTTTAACTAGGACTAGGAGCCAAATAAGTAGTTTTTTTTCCTTTCAAACCCATGACTATCACACACAGCTTTTTTGTTTTATTTTTTTTTTATATGTTCTGGTTACTGTCATTTTTCGAAAGACGAGGGCCTAAAATTTTTTTTTGCCCCGAGCCTAAATTTGGACAGGGACGCCCACTTGGTTATAAATTTAGTATTGTTCGATTGTAGTAAACTTTGGTATTGTAGTTTTGAGAAGTTGGGAAATTTTTTGTTGGTAGTAATGAAATTGTCCATATTGATGGTTTGATCGTGCATAAGGGTGTTGTTCCTACCCAAAATGGTACTGAAAATGGCTCTGTTTCAGAGACCATTGTTATTGGAAATATTGATCACACTTACACTTAGAGTGAAAGTGTTTTAAGTGTTAAAAGGGAAAAAGAAAGTCTCTTTAACATCTGGTCTTTGTTTCCTTGTTTGAAACATCTTAGTGTATAAAGCGTGTGATTGACTAGTATATGTGTGTGATTGACTTGAAATTTTATTTCGTCAAGTAGTAGTGTATTAAGTAGTGTATGAATCTTGGCCATGTGTATGTGTTGCAAAAGTGTTGAAGAACATGATGATATGTCTAGCATGATGATGAAGAACATAAACTAGTTTTGTCTAACATTGAATAACTATGAGTGGTAAGTGCTAAAGACTTAGTTTTAGGAAATAGTATTAGTTTTTTTAAGAAACTAAGTATACTATATTAGTATGAGAACATCCCTTGAAATGGTATTAACACCTAACACATATGGAACTAGACATGACATTGTGCCTTAAGTGAGATACTAACTTTTTTTTGTGCCTTAATGAAAAAAGTATACTAATGAAACTAAGTATACTATATTAGTATGAGAACATCCCTTGAAATGGTATTAACACCTAACACATATGGTACTAACGTTTTCTTGTGCCCTAAGTGAGATATTAACTTTTTCTTGTGCCTTAATGAAAAAAAGTATACTAATGAAACTAAGTATACTATATTAGTATGAGAACATCCCTTGAAATATACGACTCGATCCCACCAAACTATGCAAGTGATGATGAATGATGCTATAAATCTAATATTCTTTTAGTAAGTTCATTCAAATATACTTGAATTTAAAAATTATATAATACTAGTGCTTTACTTATACTACATCAGCATAAATGTGTTCTTTATATCAATTTTTTATTATATTCAAATACTTGATCATATAGGTGAATGTCTTGCGCGGGATCGGCAGGTTGTTCTCAACCACCACACGAGCATCCATTTAGGCTACCGGGCCAATGCGAGGACGGTAATTAATTAACTTTCATTTTTTTTGTCTAGTATGATTATTCTTATTTTGTTGAATTAACTTAATTGACACCGATACTACAGATCATATAGCAGATAATGAGTATGAGGAATTGATACCATCACCTCCATCCCCGAAAAAGAAGCAGGGTGAACATGGACCTGCAAAAGGTTTCACCGTCCAAGCCCTCAAGAGAAAGTTAGGGGCCTTGATTCCTCTTATATGGGATCCTAGATTTCCCAAAGTTCAAAATGTATTGGGAAGATACGCGAAGGATTTTGAGTCTGAAACAGGGAAAGTCGTGAGATCCCATGTTCCCTGTTACGTCCCGACCTGGCGAAAGGTGGAAGACCGACTTAAACAATTAATTTTGGAAGAACTTCGGGTACTTAGCTAATCAAATTGTTAACACTTTCAAATTGCAATTTTCATTATATTAATTTAGAAACCAATCGTTTCATTTCTTGTGTTTTCAGTCATCGTTCCAACCCCTTGAGCCTATTCACCGCGATGCCGTGCTGAAAAGCGCCGGTACTTCATTCAGAAAATGGAAGGCTAGACTAAGGGAGGATGTAGATGAACACAACAACAAGGGGTTGCCAGGGCCTTGTCCCCGACCCAGGGATGTGTTTTCACAGCAACAATGGGAAGTGTTTCTCCGCCACCTTAGTAGTGCAGCTTTTAAGGTAAAGCTTTTTTTCCATTACATGTTTTACGTAGATTCGATTATTATTACTTGTTACTGCTTATATATAATACAAAAATACTATTTTTTGTAGAAAAGATCTGATCAGAATAAGAAGAATCACACCGGGAGTAAATATGTAGACTGCCATGGACGAACGCCTATGGCCGTAGTTCGATGGGATAGGTTAAGAAGGGTAAGTATTAGGAAATAAATCCCTATCACTTCATTTTTTTGGATTTTCATAACTAATACTTTCATTTTTTTCAAGGGTAATGTGAGTCTGAGTGAAGATCCTACATGGCAAGATCATATCCATGTATGGGCGAGCAAGCATAAGAATGCTGACGGTTCGTTTCTCAACAGTGATGCAGAGACTGCTTACGTAAGTGATATACGTTGTATATATTTCAATTCAATACGTTCATATTTTCCTTTTCCTTATCTTAACTGCCAACGATATATGTTGTGTTTAGAGGAGAGTTTGAGGATTGGCGTACTATGATTGCACCAGGTCGACCGATGACTTTTGAAGATGAGGAGGCAATCTTTCAGGGCGCCTTAGGAACTAGGCGAGATTATTTGATTGGCCTTGGCCTTACGCAATCTTCCTCCATATCCAATTCATCACAATCGGCCCAGTCTTCAGCATCGTCATCTTCTTACCACCAAGGATGCAATATGCAGATTGAAGAACTTAGAAAGTCTCATGATCAGTTGGTGAAGTTAACCAAAAAACAAGAGAAAAGAAACAAAAAACAAGGGGCTCTTCTCAAAATGTTGCGGACTAATCTTAAGGCTAAAGAACTGGATATGAAAATAGAGGATAGCTCATCATTTTCCGATGAAGATGAAAACGATTCTGAAGATGATTCTCAAGTTCATCTTGACGATGATGCGTAGACATTGTAGAGGAAATTATTCTTACTTTTGGAAACATTGCACAACTTTGTATTTTACGTAATATTTTTTGTTTATGCATTTTTTTTTGTTATGAATCCCCGTTTATAAACACATCTATTATTGATTTTGGAAAAAACATGATTGGATTGATTTAATAGCATGGGAGGCCATGCAAAAACAAAAAAAATATTAAAAAAAATATATTTAAAGGGACGACATGTCGTCCCTTTAAATGTATATCTGGAAATTTTATAAAATTATTTTTTACCAAAATATATTTTAAGGGACGACATTTGTCGTCCCTTTAAATGTTTTATATAAAAAAATTGATTTTTCGTATTAAATTTTATTATGAAAATGAAATATATAATCTTTTAAGGGACGACATTGTCGTCCCAAAAAACATTTTTATAAAAATAAATAACTTTTTTTGTATTAAATTTTATTATGAAAATTTAATAAATAATCTTTTAAGGGACGACATTGTCGTCCCAAAACACATTTTTATAAATAAAAAAAATTTCCCTTGATAATAATTTTTTTGGAAATTAAATAAATCATGTTTATCGGGACGACAATGTCATCCCTTCAAATAATGCCATGTCAGCACGTTGAATTTTCTTAGAAAATTTCGTGCCACGTCAGCATTCTTTTAAAGAAACAAATTTGTCGTCCCTTCAAATATGTCAGTTGTTTAAAGAGACAAAGCAGAAGGGACGGCTTTATAGGGACGACGTGTCGTCCCTTTAAACAATTATTGGGACGACAATGACTTTAAAGGGACGACAAAATGTCGTCCCTTCTAACCTGTTTTCTTGTAGTGAACCCCCAACAACAAATTACATAACATTACACAACAATGCGATATCAAGTAACACCAAATGTAAGTAAGTATACGACAATCCTTAATCATTGAACATGGAGTAACAACGCCAACCGTAACAAATGCGATCAGTACTATAACGTAATAGTCATGAAGTCATGCCATCTACACCCAATGACAAATTACATAACATTACTACATTTTCCTATGAAAACTTGACGCACTAAGTAACAACGTGATATCAAGTAACGCCAAACATAAGTAACTATACGCCTAACAATAATTAGGGTGCCTTTAAAGGCACCACACTTATTCTACTTGGGCACCCAAATTAGAGGGCACCACATTTTCATATGTTGTTTTACCTAAGGCACCACATTGATATTTATATATACCCAATACACCACAGAGTAATTACAATATTGTCATTTCTACCTGTTGCACCATATTTATCAAATTTTCCACTCCAATAAAATAATATATACAAATAACCCTTATTTCCTTCTAGCCACCACCCCTACCAGCCTTGCCACCTCCACCAGCCCCGCCACCTCCTAGACCCACCAGCCCCGACACCTCCCAAACCCATCAGCCCCACCACCTTGCACACTCCACCTAGCCCGCCCTAGACCCATCTTCCTCCACCATCACCTAGCCCTACCGCCACCATTACACCCATCCCCACCGCCCTGTATACCATGAAAAAATACCAATAAATACAATCGCTGGATATCAGCTGAAAAATGAATCAAAATTGAATTGAATCAAAAGAACAGTAGCATGGAAAAAAAATGGAGACAAACAAGTTGAATATTAATTTTTTTTTTTGGTTGATTATCGCACTTAATATTTACAACTGCTAGTAAGTCTCAATTTTGACTCACCTCAAATCTCATGTTTTCCTGCAAAGTTGTAGTTGAATTTTTTTAATTTTATTTGTTTTTTTGGATTCAAAACATGAATGGAGATTATCATTGTTTGCTTGGAGATTTGGGGTGGGATGGTAGATTTAATCGATGGATTGAAAGAGAATAGTGGGTTTTTGTTGTGGTAAGAAGTGGTGGAAATGGTGATATGGGTGGTTGAAAGGTGGAGAAGATGGTGGTTAGAGGTTTAAGAAAAAATGTACATTGTTTAAGGTAAAAGGATTTGATTATAATAAAAAAAATATTGGAAATAGTTAAAGTAATTTGGATATAAGATACTTGAATTTTAATATGTGTGGTGTCATTAGTAGATTCATCATTTAAAAAGCCTATATGTGGTGCCTCAGGTAATCACCTATTTTTTATACTGTAGTGCCTCTAGTAGAAAAAATGTGATGCCTTTAAATGCACCCCAATAATTATTGAACATAAAGTAGCAACGCCAACTTCAGCAAACCAATCAGTTTAACATAAAGAAACAATTCCAACAGCTAACCATACGCTTCAAAAACTCATCGGAGTAACAATTCCACATCGAATGAGACACCGTAAAAGTAACTATTCCTCTATAATTAAACATTCCCCATAATGTAACATTTCTACAAGCAACTATTATAAAAACATAGATACATTAACTACCGAATAGCATCCTTACATGCAAACCGCATTTTCTCAAACAACATTCATAAACCTGAAAAGAGGGCAAAATTGCAATTTTAGTCCTGTAACTGGACGAGTTTTCGATTTTGGTCCTATTTTTTCTCTGGTGACGACTTTAGTCGTATAAGCGGTCAATGTTTTACGAAAATCATCCTAAAGGCCGGAAAATGCTGACTGTGCACATTTTCCGGCCAAAATCTATGCCACATCATCATTAATTGCCACATCAGTATTCTTATTAAAAAAATAAAATTCCAACTCAGCATATACCATATTTCTTACATACATAAACATATTATATATTACTATCCTCCGCCCAAATCCATTTCTTCCCCAAATCCATTTCTTCGCACCATTTCTTCCCCTTTCTTCTTCACCATTTCTTCCCCAAATCCATTTCTTCACCATTTCTTTCACCATTTCTTCCCCAAATCCATTTCTTCTTCGCACCAAAATAAATCAAAAGTCCTCCTTCTTCGCACCATTTCTTCCCCAAATCAAAAGTCCTCCTTCTCCGCACCATTTCTTCATCTTCATCCCTGTTCTTATTAAAAAAAATTGCAGCAAAATCCAAATCGTAAGTAGCTTTATGCAAATTCGTAATGAGACAAATTGGCACAATGTCTAACCCATTTATTTCCCAAATTCACACCATTTTACTCCCCTATTTTCGTTAATTAAATAAACAAGCAATCCCAATGCCCCCAACACTTCAGCTGCATTTCTATCAATTTCATCCCCAAATTTTCTCTGTGACCTAATAATCGAGAAATCTGTGATAAGAATAAATAAACATGAAGGATTAACAAGCCATTGGTTTCGAATTACATAAAAATCGTACTTGTAAATCAAGAAAAGATGAAGAATCACAGCAGTAGATTCAACAATTACCTTCGACAAATGCAAGCTCAACAACAGTGTTAATAGCATATCCAACTCCCTTAATTCGAAATTTTAAAGGCTTCGAAAGGGGAATTTTTTAGGTTTTGGCTTCACATTTGGGGAAAGCACTGGAAATAATAAGAAAGGAGAAAAGAACGAAGCTTTTGGTGCGACAATTGCTCCTGCCATGGACAAAGAACGAAGCTTTTGGTGCGAATTTACCTTCTTGAATTGCGATTGAGATGAAGATGAACCGGGCAAGAAGATGAAGATTTTGTGGGGAAGAGAAGAAATGGTTTTGTCGGCAAGAAGGGGGAGGGGATTAAAGAAGAAGGCTTTTGGATTTTTTGGATTTTTTGGAATTTGGATATAGTAATATATAATATATTTATGTATGTAATAAATATGGTATATGCTGAGTTGGAATTTTATTTTTTTAATAAGAATTCTGATGTGGCAATTAATGATGATGTGGCATAGATTTTGGCGGAAAATGTGCGCGATCAAATTAGCATTTTCCGGCCTTTAGGATGATTTTCGTAAAAATAGACCGTTTATAGGGACTAAAGTCACACGGAGAAAAAAAAATAGGACCAAAATCGAAAACTCGTCCAGTTACAGGACTAAAATTGCAATTTTGCCCTGAAAAGAGTCCCCGCCATTCATTTTAACAAATTCCAATAATCAAAACATCATTCTGAATCTCTGGCCATGAAAGTTAACAACCTGAAATCCCTTTCTCAGAGCCGTATCATATTCGGCCTTCCCTTCCTTGTACACAACAACTGATTATTTTTTTTTTCCTTCAACTGATAGTCAGAAACGTAAGAAGTGAGATGTAAGAAGTAATAAAGTAAGGGACTCTTGACTGCCGGCACTTATTCAATTTTTGGTATTTTTTTAAATATTTATGATTTTGAATTTCATTCGTTGAATTATTTTTCTATACGCTTGGAAGAGAAATCAATGCCTTATTTTCCGGACAAATTGCTTTTCAAACGTGGAGTAAATCATGGTGCAGATTCTAAGGAACCGAATTGGTGTTGAAACCGTACCGAAATGTCAACGCATTTAGTGGGGATTGTGGATAAAATAATTAAAAATACAAGGGGAATGGGCCAGAAGGACAAAAAAAATCATAAATATGTTCAGAAAGAGGTTACTACATTTTATGTGATTAAAAAGGACAAATTCATAATAAATGGACAAAAATACCATTTTACACATTAAACACGTAGTAACACTAGATAAAGTGTAGTAACAGCCAAGAAAACAAAACAAATAGTAACAACAAAAAAAAGAAATAGTAACGAATTTGTAAAATGTCGTAACATCTAATGAAAAAAAGTAGTAACGTGACCAATAAACAAATAGTAACAGCCTAAAAACAAGTAGTAACAGCCCGTAAAATGTAGTAACGCCAATAAACAATTAGTAACAGTCCATAAAATAGATAAAGTTAAATCAAAAAATGTAGTAACGTTACAAAATTAATAGTAACAACCCTAAACCCTAAACTTTTAAAAAGAAATAAATAAATAAATACATCGTCCATGATCGGAGCTCTGCTAATTCAATGTACCCCGGTGGCCATGATTGGAGCTCTCTGCTACAACGTCCTTCATAGTCGGAGCCACCACCATTCTCCATCTCAGGTCTAGAATTTTTTGAATGGACGCCGTTAATGGGGCGGCTTATGGGTCGGCTGAACGGCTGCCCAAGAATCTGGCCCAAAGAATCCGGCATGAACGAACAAGCAGTAGTCGGATGGTGGACGGAATAGAGGGGGTTGCTGTGAGGTGAATCTGAGTCGACAACATAATCACAGGAATGTCGGGCAATAATCACGTCTCCTTCTTTTATGCAAATCCGGCATCTCCGCGCAGGCTGGAATCGTCCAGGCAATAATCACATCTCCTTCTCCGGCATCTCTACACATGCGGCCAAAATTTGGGGATTAGAAACGCTTCCGCGGGCAGTGAATTTTGTTTTTGAACGCTGATGGATTTTTGAACGATAATTCATTTTTGAGATGTGGCGTCTGGATGAGGGAAATATTAATTAGGTTAATTAGGTTTAATTAGAAAAAGGGTATTTTGGTAAGATTAATTAGGTTTTGTCCTAATTAATAATCATTTTCCCTGTAGCCTAATAAAAACAATAGTTTGTCCTTCTAGACAAAAACCTAAAAATACAAATCACCATGGGTATTTGGGTCAATCTATTATCTTTTTGTCCTTTCTAATAACTCAAAACGACAGATGTCCTTTGAGACCCATTATTGATATTTTATGTCCTTCTGACCCCATCTCCCTTAACGAGGATGCCGGGGGTTGAACCTATGCACCGAAGGTCAAATACTGGGTGCTAAATCATCATGCCGCAACGATAGTTAAAATTTTAGTACGCAAATAGTATATATATAGATAATTTTCCTGGGATATTACTATTTGTCAAGAGTATTTTGGTCCTTACTAAAATCCGAGGGAAGTCACCTATAGCTCCGCCCCTATATATATATATATATATATATATATATATATATATATATGTGTGTGTGTGTGTGTGTGTGTATACATACTTACTAGGCAAAAACCCGAGCATAATGCACGGGTGTATATAGATATGCTAGACACTAATCTTGATCGTTAAGTGAAATGAGTATTTTCGTAAATACACTTTGCACTTACGGCCAACATAATACGGAATTGTTTATCTCGACTATAAAATGTTTCACTAATAAATTAATATAGTATTATTTATTTATTATGAATAAATAATTTAATATATTAATTATATTATTAATTGATGAATTTACACATGATTGTGAATATATGTGTGTGTGTGTGTATATATATATATATATATATATATATATATATATGAATGTGTATATGTATATTGCAAATCAATTATAGTATTATATTATTTATATGAATTAATATGGGATCCATACATACATACATACACACACACACATATATATTTATTAATATGTGTGTGTGTGTGTGGCGCATAATATATGTGATATATATGTACATATGTGTAATTGAGATATACTGTAATAAAATAAAGATATATTTGATATAATATATTAAATATTAATGAGATAAATCAATTATAAGGATTTACTTCCTTAATTCCTTATACTATTGGAAAAATGTTCACGTAATACCTACTCCAAGCTAGTAGCTAATCCCAAGCTAGTTGGAGACTGGACAATTGTACAGCTTCGTGAACAAGTCACCTTCGTAGACAAAATTCTAATATATTCTAGATTTTACTGGTATGATTCTTGTCTACTTCTCATATGTTTATTGCTTAAACGAAGACGCTCCTGGATAAAAAAAAACAATTCAAAATTTTAAGTTCTGCTGCGTAGTCATGCTGATTTCCTTACAAAATTCTCATATTCTCAGTCTTCTGACACATTGACTCTACTGCGTGTTAATTGCTTGTCAGCTTTTGTCTTGTCATCATGATGTGTATAATTTCCAGAGCAAATCTTTTACATCTGACATTAATCGATCTTAAGGTCTGATCTGAGTATCTTCACGTCGATTCTTTATATCTTCAAGTATGATTTTGCTTTCACTTATCTTGATTTCTCGCATTCACATCGATTCATAATTTCTTTGAGATATATATATATATATATATATATATATATATATATATATATATATATATATATATATATATATATATCGAAATCTCGCTTCTCTATATTTCTCTTAATTTTCAACACATTTGTAAGTATCATAAAGTTATTTCAAGCCATCACAAACTTAATTTAAGATAAATTTATGATCTAGATTTCTGAAAGTTTGCAACTCTGATTCTGTGTCCCCCGGTCTTTAGATCTTCAATCGTTACCCTTAAGTATGACTCATCAGCCTTCATTCATCTACATGTCTCTTTGATCGCGTAAGATGGATATAATTATCTATTACAGTGCATGTCTGATTGAATCTATTAAATAATCAGACTCTAGTATATCTTATGCATATATCGAATCTAACCTATCAGACTTCTATCACAGCTGGTTCTGGCCATCATCATGTCATCAAAAGTAAACTACTTAACAATCATCAAAATTGGACCTAAAAGTTCTTCCAGTTCTAGAAATGATCGACCAATAATGAGAGGAGTCGTATAACCATCCTCCATATCTAAAATCTCAAAGTCGTCTAGAAAAACTAAATTTACCAACTTTCACTAAAACATCCTCGACGAATCCTCTTGGGTATTTTAAAGATCGATCTGCAAGTTTGAGAGTCTTCTTTGTTTCCATTAACTTTCCTAGGCCAAGTTTAACAAAGTCATCGTTAGAAAGGAGGTTTATACTAGCCCCCAAGTCGCACAATACTCGATGCTTGTTGAGTGAGAAGTTGTGGAAAAATAGCATTGGTCGAGGAGTTTCTTAAACCACAGCGTTGCTGGAGAAAGCTTCTTTCTTCTTGCATGAATTCATTGAAATTGGCGTGACTGCATCTTCTTGATTTTGACTATTCCTAATGGTTTACACTCATCACAATGAACACTGTCATGCTCTCCACCACACTCGTTACATGTAAGAGGACTCTTTCCCGATTGAATATCATTAACCTTCATGTTTATTGCCACTATCTCTCTCAAAATCACACATTTATCATCATCACTTTCATCTACAAAAGCAAGCATGTATTCACCAGCACATCTTTTTATTTCTTGCGACTCTCTCAATGGCCTGATAAACATCTTCATCCGTACTCATCATGAGCGATCCATTGCATGTTGAATCTCTTCAGCCAGTCTCGCAAACCTTTGCAAAATATTGGACTTGCATGTCCAATGTAAGATCATGATCCGGACACACCTTAAGTAGCTTTTTGAATCGGTGCCATGCATTACTCAAAGTTTTATAGGCTTTTTGCTTAAAGGTAGCAATCTTCAATTTCAACTCCATGTTCCTGCCACGTGGAAATTATTGCTTTAAGAATTCTCTTTGAGAATCCTCCCTTGTTTTTAAATGATGAGAGAAAGAGACATCAACCATTCTTTAGCTTTCCCGTTCAACAAAAACGGAAATAATGCAAAGAGAGTCAATTATTGGCATGTTCCTTCTTGTACTCTCGTATTGCATTTCTTTGTAAAATTATAATGAAGAATTGGGTCTTCATGTGGTTTCCCGAAATATTGAGCTATGTTCACCACAAAACCGAACAAATGAGATTTAACTACAACATAATTTAGATCTGTTTGAGGTAGCCGGATAAGATTACGAGCTTGTTCCGTCTTCCGCACGGCTTGGTCACAAAAAAGCTCATCTTGTGGAATCGGTGATTGCTCTTCTTGAAGGTGAGGATTAGGATTTTCTGTCTTCAAGATTTTCGAACAATATTTTGGGCATCAAACTATTCTTGCCTTTTTGTGCTTGATTACCAAATGCTTCCATCTTGTCCTTGTGAATGATATATCACTACAAAATTTGAAACAACAAGAAAACAATCAAAGTAATTTCGTAACTTACCTAAGATAGGTAAGTACCAATAAAGAAATAAAAGGAAGACATAAGAAAAGAATGACTTAATCGGCCCAAAAGAAGCTTTAATGAGTACTAACCCATACACATCCTTGGAAACAACGCCAAAAAACTTGATTGTTGCTTCCGAAGTGTCTGAGATTACCTTCAGTGTACCAGGTAAATCGTAGTCTCGGAAAGGCGAGTCAATGTCGAACCCCACAATGACGTGAGATTAGGTACTCAACAATTGTATACTTATGGTCCAAGTCAACATTGAAAAGAAAGTACTTAGGAATTCTACTAGGTGTGCAAACATGAATCAGAGATGAAATTTTTAAAGGCAAAGCTAGCCAATATAATGAGCTCGAGTACTAACTTCAACAGATCAAGGGAGTGACAATAAAACTTCCAACTATCCAATAGTGATTATGTGTTAATTTAATGGTTTGAACCTCAAGTCTAGCGGTTGTCTCCAATACCAGACACACAACATACTTTATGCCTCCTCACCATCCTAGCTGCAACATTAGTCAAATGATATAACATGAGTAAGATCTATGGTTGAATTGACAATCTATAAACCCCACTTAGGAAACCGAGTTCCATTGTCAGTGGTCGATTTTACCTATTCATTTCCTTGCCCATTTTCCCACACATAGAATCTTCGTTCGATATCAACTATAGGTGTGTGTGTGTGTGTGTGTGTGTGTGTGTGTGTGTGTGTGTGTGTGTGTGTTAATGATAGGTTAAGAGCCTAACACAACTAAAACAAGCACAAGCATGAAATATTAACCACACAAGATACTAATAGTCAAACATGCCATTCTCAATCACTAATGATGATAGAGTAGTTTTACTACAACATTATCTTGGCTAGTAAGAACAAGCCACTCGTTGCTATGAAATGCAAAATGTCAATCAAGGATTTCATAGCTAAGAGAAAAACTATCAAGTAAAGGAAAAGAATTTACTGAACTCAAGTGTTAAAACTTAAGAAGAGAATTTGCATAACTATCAAAGGATTTGCTTCAATGGAGTATTACCCAAAAGATTTTCTTCCACAAAGTTAATCTCAATAATCAAAGTAAGAATAAATAAATACCGCCATATTAATTTACCACTATAACCTTTATAGCATTGAGATAAAACTTTTCTTATTTGGTCATCAACTATAACCGCATTTTAATCCGACTCGATATTCTTATGTGTGTAACCTGATAGGCTTCCGAAAATGTTGGCCGTAGACACAAATTGCAAATTACGAAAATGCCCTTCATGCCTAACGATCACGGGATAACGTCTAGCAACACACCGTGACCCCCAATCATCGGAAGAGTCAAAAGCAATGACTACTACCTTTCATGTGAACAGTTACCGTGTAAATAGAATCCTATTGCTGTAATAATATCCATACGATCGTATCTCGAGTGTCAGTACATTAACGATCTTATATTATAATCTGTATATCATGCTCTCTCGGAATAACACATTTACTCCCACTTTGCAAAGATTCTCGAGAGCTAGACATGCCTTATAATAAGGCCATTTTGGATATTCACTCCCAATCATAGGATACGCGATTCCCGGACGAACTAACATGTATACTCCGCATGCTTCAATATCACACCCAATCACTGCCGTATGATCGCCTCATGGCTAGGGGAAACATCAATAGTGTGAAAGCAAGACAATCCACACCGAGATGCCATGTAGACTCCGGTCCTGAGGATAATTACACAACTGCCACATAGTGCGACACTTAATGTAAGTGCGTCAGTCTAACGTATGAATTCTCTAATACACGTCCACGTACAGTCCAAGTGTCTCTACACTTCGATATATGAGATATATCCCTATCTTTAATAAGATAGAAGACATCCATACGTGCTAGTCTAATCATACTATCAAAGTCCCTTTTGACAGTAAATACGACTAGAGACATTTAAGTGTCAAACTCATTAAAGCGATTAGAGATCTCATCAACCATAATCACTATCATGGTTTCTCTATCACAGTTTGACACTAGGGACGTTACTATAAATATACAATCAATAACATGAAGATAAAAAATATATAATAACAAAAGTGCTTTTATTAATCATAATAAAGTTATTACATGAACTAAAACAGACTGTAAATGACCCGACCCGGTCGGATCCGGTCTGACCCGATTGGGTTTAAGACACCTTTTCAACAATTTATAGCTTCATACACCTCATGGATCAGTCAAAAGTAAGTTACAAACGGTTATAACAAACTATAACAGAATAACCGCTTTCTAGTTTACATTATACTAAAAGTGATCAAGCGGTGCCGCCGAGGCTTCCATACGCGGCGGGCTTCTATACTATCGCGGTGCTTCGCTCTCTTCATATTATCAACAAACTTGTGCACTCGCATTCTTTTCACCATATACTTTGTAACACCCCCTTCAAGCTAAGAGTGGTACATGAGCAGCTTGCACTCAACGTTCCTTTTAGCTACTTGAATTTTGGAAGATCATTGAAACTCCCAATTTATCTAGTAGGTAAGAGAAAATAGGTGCATCCAAGGCCTTGGTGAGGATGTTAGCTATTTGTTCTTTTGTATTGACTGGAAGAAGTTTGATGAGCCCTGATTTGACTTTGTCTCTCACAACATGGCAGTCAATTTCAATATATTTGGTTCTTTCATGAAAGATGGGAAGGATTGTGAGCAATGTGCATTGCACTAGCATTGTCACAAAACAGCACAGCAGGGAACTGATTTGGAATTTGTAAATCCTGTAGTATATAGATAAGCCACTGGAATTCACAAACTGCATTTGCCATGGCCCTGTACTCAGCCTCTGATGAGCTTCTAGCAATTGTTGTTTGTTTCTTTGCCTTCCATGAGATCGGAGCATCTCCTAGAAACATCATATAACCTCATACTGATCTTCTTGTTTCAGGACAACCTGTCCAATCACTATTTGTAAAACCCTTAAGTACAAGATCATTGTCTACTGGAAAGAAGATTCCTTGGCCAGGATTGGTCTTTAAATACCTCAGCAGTCTATAAGCTGCCTTCATGTGATTTTCAGTAGGAGTGTCCAGAAATTGACTTAGTTGTTGTACTACAAAGGCAATATCCGGTCTGGTAAAAGTGAGGTAAATCAATTTACCCACTAGGGATCAGTATGCAGTTTTATCTTCCAAAAGTGATGAATCACCATGTTGTAAAGTCTTCTTGGACTGCATAGATGTCTTAGTAGGTTTGGCTCTAAAAAATTCATATTCTTCTAAGAGGTTAAGTGTGTATTCTCTTTGTGAAATGGATATGCCTTTTGGGCATCTAGCAGCCTCAATGCCTTGGAAATATCTCAATTTTCCAAAATCTTTGATGGTGAACTGCTGGTGTAAAGCATCCTTAACTTGCTGAATTAACTCTTCACTGGGCTAGCAACTATGATGTCATCTACATATACCAATAAGTCAATGAATGACCGTCCTGACCCTTTTGTGAATAGACTGTGATCATGTTTGGATTGAATGAATCCTTGAGCCTCCAATGATTCAGTCAACTTGCAATTCCATTGTCGGCTGGCTTGATTGAGGCCATATAATGATTTGGTAAGTCTGCAAACTGTTAGGAAATCTATGCGCGAACGCAGCGGAATTCAAAATTTATTTCCTTTGACCATGATCGACTTTGTTTAAGCAACAAACAAATAAGCTAGTAGACGGTGGTTACCTCGCTTGATCTAAAAGATCGACGCTTTGACCGTCTAAGGAGAGTAGCGATGCACGGAAGCGTTCGGCCTCTACTGGTGATCCACACGAACAGCCCGCCGGAATCCCATCATGGATTGCTACCAGAAAAACTCGGTTGCTAGACCGACCTTTTTTCTCTCTCTCAAAATCTCTCGAGAAGAAGCTCTATATTTTTCACAAGAACTATTAGCTCTTGGAATTGTGATGTATAAAAGAGCTAGCCAAGCCTCCCTTTTATAAGGTGACCTGCGCCCCTATGTAATCCCAATCTAATTGGGAGAAGCTTCCTGGTAGATTGGGGAGAAAGAAAACCTTTTTCCTATTAAAATAAGGAAAACACATTTGATTGATTTATCTCATTTAATATTCATTATATTATATTAAATATATTTCCAAGATATATATTGAAAATATCTTATATTGAATATATCTTTATCTTATTACCATACATCAATTTTTCCAAAATCAATTAATATCTAATATTAATATAAAATAATCTTATTAATTAAATTGCACAATCTAAGTGTATCTTATACATTTCAAAAATGCTCCCCTTATGCCAATATTTTGGCATCCAGAATATACTTAATTAATATAATGCTATGATTAATTAATTTGCAATATATATATATATATATTCGACATACACATACATTGTGTGTGTATTTAATTAATCAACATAATTAATATCTTGTATTATATTTATTCATAATAAATAAATACCACCATATTAATTTATCACTATAACATTTATAGTATGAGATAAATTCTTTCCTTATCTGGTTATCACTATAACAGCATTTTAATTCGGCTAGATGTTCTTGTGTGTGTGACCCGATAGGCTTCCGAATATGTTGGCCGTAGGCACAAAGTGCAAATTATGAAAATGCTTCATACCTAACGATCACGGGATAGCGTCTAGCAACACACCGTGACCGCCAATCATCGGAAGAGTCAAATGCAATGACTACTATTATTCATGTGAAACAGTTACCATCTAAATACAATTCTATCACTGTAATAATATCCATACGGTCGTACGACGAGTGTCAAGCATCAACTCGACCGTATCTTATAATCTGGATATCATGCTCTCTCGCAGTAACTCATTTACTTCCACTTTGTAAAGATTCACGAGAGTAAGACATTCCTTATAAGAAGGACATTTCGGATATTCACCCATACTAATTGGGTACGCGATTTCCAGACGACCAAACATGTATACTCCGCATGCTTCAGTATCATACCCAATTACTACCTCATGATCACCCTATGGCTAGGGGAAACCTCAATAAAGTCAAAGCATGACAATCCACACCGTGATGCCATGTAGACTCTGGTCCTAAGGATAATTACACAACCGTCACATAGTGTGACACTTAACAGTGTAAGTGGGTCAATCTAACGTACACATTCTCCAATACACGTCGACCTACAGTCCAAGTGTCTCTACACTTCGATAGACGAGATCTATCTCTGCCCTTAAAGACAAAGACATCTAATACATGCTAGTCTGTTTGTACTATCAATGCCCTATTTAATAGTACATAAGCCTAGAGACATTTAACTATCAGACTTATTAAAGTGATTAGAGATCTCATCAACCATAATCGCCTATCATGGTTTCTCTATCATAGTTTAACACTAAATACGTTATCATATAACAATTCATAATTGGAACTTTAAAAGAACAAATATATGACAAGAAAAAAGCCATTCAATATATGTAGAAACATAAAGAAATAGTAGAAATGATCCGACCCGGTCGGATCCGGTCCAACCCGATTTGGTTTAGGATACTATTTCAAAAATCTCCCACTTGGCCTAAAACAAATCACTCGCACACACAAGACCAAGTAGAAACACAAGAATCTCATGCAATACTCGCAACCAGCCCTAGCTGTGAACGGATCGCTATTCGTGGGGACTCAGACTATCTTCACTTCATGCTCCAAATGACCAAGTCAAAGGAACCGCCTCAACACACACATGAATCTCCGACGAGACCCTGGTCCTTGCTCTAAGCAATGAAGCCACTTACTATATCAGCTATATAGAAAAGGTGGAAGAACCGTACAAGGTTCAGGAATGAACCTTCTAGATCCATGTATTGCTCCCGTTGCGCCTCCAAGGCACTCCTGTGTTTTAGCCTAGTTTTAGAATCTCCAGTGATTTCTAGCTAAGAACATTTCCAGCCCACTGTATCACTCAATCAAAGTGACTGCAAATCCAGATTGTAGCTCCCACTCGCCTTTATAAGACTCAGGATATATGTCTGCATGTCTATATTTATCTAATTCCATGTTTTGATAAAATAAGAAATCATCCTTAACTTGTTTAAGGATATTCTCGACATTCACCAGATTTACTTTCATACTTGCTCATGACTCTTCATGGACTATGAACATTTGGCATTACTTTTATGATGGTTCCTATCGCAGTAGCAAAGGAAACCTTCCATAAGCATCATCTTTCACCTTATCTTTAGGACAAACGTCCTAACATAGACAGATCTTGAGAACACCAACTAGCATTATCTCATGTCACGATCTATGCTAAAATCTTTTAGTATCACATCTATATAGGTAAACTATAAACTTACAGCAGTTAAATCTATCACTATAGATTCTTATTTCTAAAATAAGAACTGATAACCCAAGTGATTTCATAAAGACCTTGAACTACCAAACATTAATTGACTGTGACATGGGGGGATAATTCCCGAGAGAGATATCTAATACCTTGCTCAAAAATCGTAACACACTCCCATTATCCTTCTTTCACATTGGGCATATCTCTTCTTTTGATTAAGTCAAACTCATTTGATTATCAAACAAAGAAATTGTCTAGAGAAACTTGTTTGAGGCCATAAATGGATCTCGTGGGCTCACATATCATGTTATCTTCTATGAACATCTAGCTATCACCAACACTATCATATATCCATGATACGAAGTTACAACAAGCATAGTCTGAATAGAACTGGGCTCAGCTGGTAGCATAAAGATAATTACAAGGTTTACACCCCCGTACCCTTCAGCCGTCACTATAGCCTTATGGTAATCATATTACTATCCATGTCAGCCTTTCAGGGACATTCCCTCTAGGTGAGACACACTAGGTTCACAACCTGGTTGGCACTGATGGAATCTTATTCAGATATTATGGCACCTGGCAATTTCCCTCAATCTTGCCTTTCAAACATTACTTCATAAGTCGTGAAATATTCATTCTTCAAGATGAACATTCAAGCAGCCTTTCAAGCTTGAGGTTATCCACAGACTTTGTTGTGTGATTTTCAATATAATCACTAAATCCTACCGCAAGCGCACGGCTTATCGAGTAGTACTTAGGATGTCGATCCCACAGGGACTTGTAGTCAATCACCAAACAATTCCCGATTTATATTAGCTAGATAAATCAAATTTTTGGAGGTTTGTATCTAAAAATCCTAAAATTAAAGAAAATAAAGAAAGTACAACTATAGCCAAGAACTTCAAGATTTTAGAAGAATTCAAGATTTAAAGGCGTTTCTAGGATTTCGGATCCACCACGGCGTTGTGTATACAAAATTTCAACAATCTTTCTATCAATATGAATCTTCTATTTATGAAGGCCAATTATCAAATATTACACGTAAACATCCTTTCGAACTATTATCGTGATTGTACCTAGTTTTATCCAACATTCAGTTTCCTACAATGATGAATAAAATTAGGTCCATTGAATTACCATAATTAAAGGGCCACTTTAGGTTTAACCTAATTTTCATTCAAGAAATCTCTAAAGATTCGATCTTGGTTTCTAGGTTATCGATTAAATAATACTTTTTCTGTCATCAATTAATCGAATGGAGTTTCTCATGCAATCCTATAGTCATTCGCTCCTTCGAGATATTATTTCCGGAAAATTACATGAATAAGCATACAAGATCAAATTCATAAACATGACAAAAATCCTATCAATGAAAAGATTGTATCTTTAAAACTATATAATCATCGCCGGGCTTTTCCAAATCCAAGAAACCAATATTTACGCTCATAACATATCAAGATTCCAAGATTCAACCATATAATTCATACTTTGACAAGAAAAATAAATAAATAGAATAAAGGAGAAAGGAGATAGAAAGAAACCGTCAAAGTATTGCATAAATAATCAAACCTCGAAAAAGCCTCATTCTTGAATTTCTTGAACCTAAAAATCCTTGTTCTTGGGGATGGGAGATGATGATGATGAAGAGGGGAAAATAGTCGACTAAAATCTGATGGGAAGGCGTGAATGTTGATTTTTACGTTAGGAGTATAAAAGGGATAATTACATCATAAATATAAGTTTCCATAATTAATTTAATCAAGAAAATCTCTAAAATCAAATATCTATCAATCTTGTACTCTTCTAGTGTGTGGACTCCTCATTTTCAATGAAAAACACGCCAATTTGAAGGAAAACACGTTGGTGAAAGTTTCCACCAATCAGAACATTTTGTTGGCCAGGATCAGATTTCTGGAAACTGTCACACCCTGGGTGTAACAGAGGCTTGTTTTTTAACTCTTCCACTTTAGCTCCGCTTTTTGGGCCTTTTTCTTCTAATCTCGAACAATGCTGCAATAATTCAAACATGCGCGGTAATCTGGCCCAAAAAGGATTTTTAAAAAAACATCACAAAATAACAACATACGACACCAAATTGAGTCCAAAACATCTACAATTATTCAAATTTTTAGGAACTTATCACTCCCCCAAGCTTAAGACTTTGCTTGTCCCCAAGCAAACAAAAAGACTCAAGACTAGACGGACTAAGAAGATCACACATGACATAGCAATAGACAAAAATGTACTACACACGAGCATTAATAAAGTTCACCCCGGCATTCAAAACACAAGATATAGACTAACTAATCCTTTTTATCATATCAGGAGCAAAAGTGAACAAAAATTATCAATGGAAAACAACATAGACCAAGCAAATAGACCCTCACGGGATATATCACTCAACGCTCATTATTTATGAGGTGACTAAACTCTCAAGCTCATTCCATTGAAAATGCCCTACTATATGCTTGTATATCATCTCATATCAATCACTAAGGCATTGTGCAACACATAAATCATAAGGTCTTTGGGAAAAAGGACTGTAAGTGAGAATAGCCCAAGTAGGAAAAAAACGGTGATAGGTGTAGGAAAAGGTATAAGAGATGGCAAAAACCATTAGAACTAGCAAGACACATGACTATTAAACTTCAACATCACACAAGTGCAAGGGGTCAAACACTTTATTTCCAAACAAAAGAAAATACAAAGGATAATTTCTCTACTTTTGGGAGGGTAATGATACAATTCCCTCTTTATTACAAACAAATAGAACAAATAATATTTAGGAGGTTTGTTTGTTTGTTTGTTTTTTTTTTTTTTTTTGATTGCCTCCTTTATTGATTATTTTTTCTCTTTTTTTTCATATATTTTTCTTTTCTTTTCTTTTCTTTTTTGTCATTTTTTTACAAATGGTAACAATATGGATTTCCCCCAAGCTTGATCATTAAATACTAAGTACAAGAAATTTGATAGCCACATGCCCCAGTTAGTCCTAAGGTTGGGTGAAAGGAATTGGGCTACCTCTTTTTCGGGTTGTTCAATGTATGGTGTAGTGAAGTAAGGTAAAGTGGGAAAAGGGTGTAATAAAGATCAAGGTTCGAAAGGTATATAATGTGGTGGAAGGTAGAAATGAATGCCTCAATCATTTCGACGTGTTTGCACATACCAAGGCAACATCTACAAGACTCAACACAAGTTCTAAAGGAACAAGTCCAAGGAAGAGAGAATACGCACAAATTTAGGGTGAGACCGAAGTGGTCGGTCATATGGCCGGAGAAATATCTCACCGGGTTATTTGTCTATTCACTTAGACTCTATTGTTTCCTAAAGAAAATAATGGCACTTGTAAACATGATATTCTAAAAAAGGATTTTTCACCCCATGTCATGCATTTCTCTTGTCAGAACAAACTATATCAATTTTCATGCATTTCAAATCTCATCTAAAGTAGCTATGTGTGATCATCAAAACCATCAAGACAAAACGACACAACTGACTCGACTGACAATTACTAAGACTCTAAACTGCATAAGAGAAAGACTTGCACAAATGTCACTCCCCCACACTTAAAAGTTGCATTGTCCTCAATGGAATTACATTAAACAATGGGAGGGTAAAAAGAAAACTCACAAGATGCAATTGGCAGGCTCCTTGTGTTCATATCATCACGCTCCGAACATCGTAGTCCTGGAGAACCTTCGTCTAACCCTGGGGGAGTTGGATTGTGGAGAATTGAGAGTTACCGGAGCTCTGGAAAAGTCACCGGGATTTTATGGTTGTTCTTTCCATGGTGGCTTTATTTTAGGAGTAATATCTCGAAAATTCTTAGTTTGTCCTATGAGATGGAGGAAGTGGAGGGGACGTATAAAGGTGGATGAAAAAGATGGTAAAAGAAAATATATAAAAATAAAAAAAGAAATATTTTTGTTTTTTTATATAGAAGAAGGTGATTGGGGAAGGGGACGGGAGGGTTGAAGCAGGGAAGGGGGGGGGGGGGGGGGATAGTTGGGTTTGGGTAGAATAGGGGAAAGAAAGAAAGAAAGAAAAAAATGAATGATTATCTAGTTAGGAGAAAATGGGTGCTGGGCCGAAAGTTTGGGGAAAAAAAAGGTTTTTTTTTTTTTTTTTTTTTTGGAAAAACAGCCTCCATCACACCATGGGTGTGACAATGGCTGTTTTTCGTCTTTTTTTTTTTTAGCCACCTATATTGTCTTTAACCACGTCATTGGTGTGACCTCCACTTTTCAAAGCTCGTTTTCTCTGCATGCAATGGCCTTCAAATACCACTCGTGCACATCCTTCTTTCTGCAAAACAGACACAAAAACAAAACAAACCAAGACCAAAGGACTGGGAAGACAACTCTCTTCCTTTATTTATTCATCAAACAAGTAAAAATAAAAAATAAAAAATAAAAAATAAAAAACACATTCTGAATTTATAGTCTTCAGTTGGACTATCTTTAAACATCATTGTCAAGGAGGACTAAACCAAATAAGGGCATCCCTCTGCATTTTTCTCCACATATCAAGGATATTAACAAGGATTTTCAGATATAGCATTGGGAGCCTATAATAATGTCTTCTGAAAAAGTGATTAATCATTTTAGCTCCAATGAATGAAGTGTCTCCTAACAATTTATTAATCTCTTTATCAATGCTCATGACAAATCTTAGAGAGTTATGGACTATTAGAGGTGCAACATCAATAAACTCGATATGCTCAACATCAAGAAATTCAACATCGTTATTTAAGGAAGGATAACTAACATTATCAAATAAATTAGAGTCAAGCACCGTAATGTTACCTCTCTTTACATCCTCTTCTTGGCTCATCAATGTTGAATTCGGAATTATTGCACCATTATCTTGTGAAGATGGTTCGAATTTCCATGTGGCTCCACTCTTGTTAATACAAAGGCCCAAACTCTCCGCAATCTTTGAGAAAGAATCACTGAAAACATTCATCTCAAGACATTGTGGGATTTCATAAGGATCATAGTCTATTTCATCCCCACAACTTTCAAGGACGGCATTATGGTCTTGAATCTCCATCATATGCTTATCCTTTTCAGTCTCTTCAATAACATGGCGATTCCGTGCAATCAATTCTCCAATTGTTAGCTCTCTCTTATTAGTAGAAGAAATGGGGTGTGAATCATTCGATCTTTCTTTGAATTGTTCCCATTCTTGAATGGGACTCTCCGTTATAACCTCAAGCCTAGGGCCGAAGTTCGATTTGAGGGAATGGTTCTTGTCGCCAATTGCGTTGATCTTGACCCCACGGAAAATAAGGATAGTTACTCATCCCGCCATTGTATGTTGGTGCATTGTCATAGGTATTCAATTGGTGGGATAAATAACCTCCATTGCACTGAGCCTCACAATGTTTTCCGCCACAATATGAACATCTCACTTGAAGCTGATTAAACCCATATCCATACGCCCTCTCTTCATTCGATGGCACATAAGCATCAAATCCGGAGAAAAATGAATCCATCAATCTTGGCACTTCAACTTCCTGCACAATAAAAGGAAAAATTAAAAACAAAAAGGTCTCACCGTAGCAAGGTGCAGCTTTCTATGGTGAGAAAAAAAAGTATAGTCTAACAAAATCAAAAACACGTTCGATGTTGACACCGAAGTCACCGGCAACGGCGCCAGAAAACTTGTTGTGTGATTTTCAATATAATCACTAAATCCTACCGCAAGCGCACGGCTTATCGATTAGTACTTAGGATGTCGATCCCACAGGGACTTGTAGTCAATCACCAAACAATTCCCGATTTATATTAGCTAGATAAATCAAAATTTTGGAGGTTTATATCTAAAAATCCTAAAATTAAAGAAAATAAAGAAAGTACAACTATAGCCAAGAACTTCAAGATTTTAGTAGAATTCAAGATTTAAAGGCGTTTCTAGGATTTCGGATCCACCACGGCGTTGTGTATACAAAATTTCAACAATCTTTCTATCAATATGAATCTTCTATTTATGAAGGCCAATTATCAAATATTACACGTAAACATCCTTTCGAACTATTATCGTGATTGTACCTAGTTTTATCCAACATTCAGTTTCCTACAATGATGAATAAAATTAGGTCCATTGAATTACCATAATTAAAGGGCCACTTTAGGTTTAACCTAATTTTCATTCAAGAAATCCCTAAAGATTCGATCTTGGTTTCAAGGTTATTGATTAATTAATACTTTTTCTGTCATCAATTAATCGAATGGAGTTTCTCATGCAATCATATAGTCATTCGCTCCTTCGAGAAATTATTTCCGGAAAATTACATGAATAAGCATACAAGATCAAATTCATAAACATGACAAAAATCCTTTCAATGAAAAGATTGTATCTTTAAAACTATATAATCATCGCCGGGCTTTTCCTAATCCAAGAAACCAATATTTACTCTCGTAACATATCAAGATTCTAAGATTCAACCATATAATTCATACTTTGACAAGAAAAATAAATAAATAGAATAAAGGAGAAAGGGGATAGAAAGAAACCGTCAAAGTATTGCATAAATAATCAAACCTCGAAAAAGCCTCGTTCTTGAATTTCTTGAACCTAAAAATCCTTGTTCTTGGGGATGGGAGATGATGATGATGAAGAGGGGAAAATAGTCGACTAAAATCTGATGGGGAGGCGTGAATGTTGATTTTTACGGTAGGAGTATAAAAGGGATAATTACATCATAAATATAAGTTTCCATAATTAATTTAATCAAGAAAATCTCTAAAATCAAATATCTATCAATCTTGGACTCTTCTAGTGTGTGGACTCCTCATTTTCAATGAAAAACATGCCAATTTGAAGGAAAACACGTAGGTGAAAGTTTCCACCAATCAGAACATTTTGTTGGCCAGGATCAGATTTCTGGAAACTGTCACACCCTGGGTGTGACAGAGGCTGGTTTTTGAACTCTTCCACTTTAGCTCCGCTTTTTGGGCCTTTTTCTTCTAATCTCGAACAATGCTGCAATAATTCAAACATGCGCAGTAATCTAGCCCAAAAAGGATAAAAACATCGCAAAATAACAACATACGACACCAAATTGAGTCCAAAACATCTTCAATTATTCGACTTTTTAGGAACTTATCAGACTTACAGAACATTTGTGTGCACTGAGTAGTGTACTACACCTCATCGCTATGTGGCGCATGTTCGTGTTCCGATGGTTGAATATCTCTTTTTGGTTTCTCAAACTCTTTTGAGATTTTACTCCCACTATCTCTTTTGGAAGGGACACTTACTCTAGAAGACGGCATTTTTTGGGAAAAACACATTTTGCTCCGAGGGAAGTAAATGATATCTAGCATACTTGCTAAGATATTCCACAAAGTTGCATATGTCATAATAGGCTCCAAGCCTTTCAGACAACGCCTGCTTGCTAGAAGCACGACAACCCTAAAGCATCGGTTAAGATGGACTTAATGTTATCGACTTCCATATCTGATATGGAATTTATTCAACCTTTATTCTTTGGAACTTGGTTAAGTATATGAATTGTATAAGAGAACTATCCCGAAACGGGTAAGGGATACTTTACATGGCTTACGTCACACCTTTATAAAGTGTTGTTTCTATTTTAGAAGCACAATCTGATTGCATATCCAAAGATGGTATCCTTCAAGGGGGAATCTTATTCCTTTTCAGACAACTTCTAAAACACCCTTCAGGTATTAATTACTTCAATCCAATTGAAGATTAATTCCTTAGTAGTTCATCATTCTCATATTCATGCTAGCTAGAACTTTTCGGGCTTTCCGAATTATGCACATCACTGAGTACACTTGACTTATTTCTAAAAATAGTCATAGAGATTAATAAACAGTTATTTGTGGCATTAATTGTCATGATCCAGCAAACATCGGTAAGTTTAGGCTTTAAACAAATTTCTAGATTTTATAACCTTTTCATAAAAGGGTATTTTAGTAATCTTTAGATACAATACGTATTACCCACATGATTCATAACCACATGGTTCAGACGTCATCAGAATGTCATCTGATCATACGATTCCCCTCCACAGAGACTATGTATAGAACGACCGCCAAATATTAAGGATAACAACCATACAAATACTTAATTGAGATTTTTCACCTATATCAACTATATAGTGACATCAATCTAGTATGTCAGATTCAGTGACTGTTCAACTTAATTGGAATAACATTTATTCCTTTCAATTGAATATGTCTACCAAATCCTAACAAACAACTGAGCTTGTGTTCTTCATAAGAACCAGAACGCAATAAGATTTATTTAGTTTCTTTATCAGTTTACTAGACTCAAAATTCAAACCGAATATGTCGCAACGTTTGCTTAACCTTTCCGTATCTTTCTGTATTCCGTATTCTATCCTTCTAATTTAATCATACTCTTAAGATATCATATATCTAAGAGTTGACATGAACTTAGATAGTTTTATCTTAACATACTTGCCTAGAATAGAGACTTCGATAATTTCTCTATTTAAGCACATGCCCTAACTTTCTTTTTAATCCTTCAAGAACTTGTGAATATTTCTTAGTGAAGTCTTCATAAGACATAAGAAAGATCACAAGAGCTATGTCTTTAATTTATTTTCATAAAGAAGATCTAAAGTTTATTAATAGTTTATTTAACCTTCTGAATCGTATTCAAAATATTGATTATTTAATTAACCTTTAAGCAATGACTAAAGAATTAAGTCAATACTTAAATCTTACAATTTTGAAAACAACCTTTCCAAAATTGTGTGCGGTCATTCTTATTCAACATTTGAATTAATTGTCATCGTATGACAGAATGATCATATTGGATCGTATCCAATATTTGATGAATTCATTGAAACTCATTTCAAGTGATCCAATCATATCATGAGCTTCTATTTTCATTAATAATTAAAGTCTTGGAGCACTCCATAAAATATGTAGTCTCCTTGTCTCTAACTACTATAACGGGGTTGCTCATGTCATTGCTTATTTTAAAAGGATTAAAATTTACTTAACTATACTTGAGAACGTTTCTCAAAAGGTAACAGTCATTAATTTGGTTTTAAAAATCTAGAACTAAAACATAAATAAAAACTTGCTAAAACTCAACATAAAAGTAAAGTTAAAATAGTGTTGTTGTTTAGACATGCAAAATCAAAAATGGTCTTTGGGTTTATGATTTTGCTCGCAATAGTCAACTACTCCCAATTGACTTTCAAGAATTTTCCAAAATTCTTTAGTGGACAAGATCCCATTAAACTACCGCGATCCCCTGCTTTGGCTGATGGGCCGAAAATAGTCTAATAGGTAGACAACTCTTTGTCAATCGTATCTTATACGACTCTTGTTGTTTGACTAGTCAACTCTTTGACAATTTTCATCTTATGAAATAGTCAAACCCTTGCCTCTAAAATCCAAACGACCCCGCTTTGGCTGGTGGCCAAGAGAATTCTTAGTCAAGTCATAGCCCCAATATTCGTGACATCTCATACGATCAAATCTCGATAATGACGATATACCGAGGTAGGTCAACCCCCTGCTTTGGCCGAAGAGTTGGATCCGAACAAGGGCTCTTCACCGTCATTATAATATGGTGAGGCAATTTCGACTTGATTCTCTTAAGGTGAGAATATTTTAGTAAATTAATTCAATTAATTAATTTTTATTTTGGTCTCATCAAAAATATATCTCTCTATAGACATATATCCTACACATTTATCTAGATCGTGCCTAGTCATGCATCTATCGTATCATATAAAAAAAATACAAGCACAAAATAAATAAATGCGTAAAGTAACTGGTATGATCATTGACTTTTCCTAGGTGCGGTTTCGAATACAAACTGACAAAACCGCGGGTCACAATCTAAGGGTAGCTGCAACCGCCAATAGGATCTTTAATGCGCCATTTTCCAATGGGATTTTTATTTTTCGTCTTTCTTTCGCCTTCATCTTCCGCTCCATTCTTGTTACATAAATTTTATCTAATAAAATAAATACACCCACCGCAGACAGGGGGAGCTAACGGGAATGGGATAAATGCAGAAAGTAAACTAGGTCACGTTCTTCATAACGGCCCTGGACAATTTTAAAACCCACAGAAAAATTAAATCATACACAAATATCCTATCGGTCGAGTACATGATCAATCGTGGTCCATATAATCATATTATATCTCCACATCTACTTCATACAATAATATCTTATGAAAAAGACAAATTAAAATTTAACTACTTGCATCTTAATTAATCGATTAACGTTTAATCTATCAAATAATTTTATCCAATCAATTAACTAATTAACATTTAATTAATTAAATGATTTTAATCGAAATAAAATTAACGGTTAATTTTAAACGATTTCAATTTTAATTTTAATCAATTAGAACTATTCCAAAAATAAATCAAAATTAAAATTAAGTCTCTTTTGTTTCTTTCCTTTTGATTCTCAATCAAAAGGGATGCTTTTGGTTTCCTAAACCAAAAGCCACCAACATTGGCCCTTTCCAAAATCAACATTTTGAAAAAGGCCTAGGCCTTTTCCAAAATCAAATATTTAAAAAGGGTCAATGGCTATTCCAAACAAAATTTGGAATGGCCTAGATTATTTAAAGGCAAATCATATTTACCAAATAATGCCATGTGGCATCCCAATGGTCCAAACTATTTGAACCATTAGTTAGCCACATGTCATCAACTAAACAAAGAGATATTAATCACAACTATGAACCATATTGAATCATAATATACACAAAACAAAATTTTGGAGATCCACCAAAAAGAAGCACCAGCCGACGCCGACTGCCTCCGGGGGGAAGCCGCCGCCGCCGGCGCAATTTCCGGTGGGGTGCTGCCGCCGATCGGCCGAGCACCCCAAAAGCCGACCTTTTTTTTTCTTTTCTTGTATCGTATTGCGAATAAAAAATCTTTCATCTTTTAATTACGTGACGATATAATTAACTACGCAAATTAACATGCTTATTGCTTAGGCTCGAAGCTCGAAGCTCTGCTACCACTGTTAGGAAATTTACGCGGAAACGCAGCGGAAGTTAAAATTTATTTCCTTTGACCAGGATCGACTTCGTTTAAGCAACAAACAAATAAGCTAGTAGACGGTGGTTACCTCGCTTGATCTAAAAGATCGACGCTTTGACCGTCTAAGGAGAGTAGCGATGCACGGAGCCGTCAAAGCGTTCGTCCTCTACCGGTGATCCACACGAACAGCCCACCAGAATCCCATCATGGATTGCTACCAGAAAAACTCGGTTACTAGACCGACCTTTTCTCTCTCTCAAAATCTCTCTAGAATAAGCTCTATATTTTTCACAAGAACTATTAGCTCTTGGAATTGTGATGTACAAAAGAGCTAGCCAAGCCTCCCTTTTATAAGGTGACCTGTGCCCCTATGTAATCCCAATCTGATTGGGAGAAGCTTCCTAGTAGATTGGGGAGAAAGAAAACATTTTCCTAATAAAATAAGGAAAATACCTTTGATTGATTTATCTCATTAAATATTCAATATATCTTATATTAAATATACTTCCAAGATATATATTGACAATATCTTATATTGAATATATATTTATCTTATTACCATAAATCTATTTTTCCAAAATCAATTAAAATCTAATATTAATATACGGTAATCTTATTAATTAAATTGCACAATCCAAGTGTATCTTATACCCTTGCACCCCTTATGCCAATATTTTGGTATCCGGAATATTCTTAATTAATATAATTCGATGATTAATTAATTTGTAAAATACATGTATATCATATGTATATATTTTCGACATACACATGCATTATGTGTATATTTAATTAATCAACATAATTAATATCTTGTATAATATTTATTCATAATAAATAAATACCACCATATTAATTTACCACTATAACCTTTATAGTATGAGATAAATTCTTTCGTTATCTAGTTATCACTATAACAACATTTTAATCCGGCTAGATGTTCTTATGTGTCTGACCTGATAGACTTCCGAATATGTTGGCCGTAGGCACAAAGTGAAAATTACGAAAATGCCCTTTATACCTAACGATCACGAGATGGCATCTAGCAACACAGCATGACCCACAATCATCGGAAGAGTCAAATGCAATGACTACTACCTTTCATGTGAAATAGTTACCATGTAAATACAATCATATCGCTGTAATAATATCCATACGGTCGTACGTCGAGTGTCAAGCATCAACGACCGTATCTTTACTTCCACTTTGCAAAGATTCACGAGAGTAAGACATTCTCCGGACGACCAAACATGTATACTCCGCATGCTTCAGTATCACACCCAATCACTACCGCATGATCGCCCCTTGGCTTGGGGAAACCTCAATAGTGTTAAAGCATGACAATCCACACCGTGATGCCATGTTGACTCCAGTCCTATGGATAATTACACAACCGTCATATAGTTTGACACTTAACAGTGTAAGTGGGTCATTTTAACGTACGCATTCTCTAATACACGTCCACATACAGTCCAAGTGTCTCTACACTTCGATAGACGAGATCTATCCCTGCCCTTAAACACATAAGACATCTAATACGTGCTAGTCTGTTTGTACTATCAATACCCTGTTTAATAGTACATAAGCCTAGAGACATTTAAGTATCAAACTTATTAAAGTGATTAGAGATCTCATCAACCTCGCCTATCATGGTTTCTCTATCATAGTTTAACACTAACGACGTTATCATATACCAATTCATAATTGGTTCTTTAAAAGAACAAATATATGACAACAGAAAATCTATTTAACATATGTAAAAACATAAAGAAATAGTAGAAATGATCCGACCCGGTCGGATCCGGTCGGATCTGGTCCAACCCGATTGGATTTAGGACACTATTTCAACACAAACTTGGCTTGGTTTGGTTTAGTTGACAACAGGGGAAAATGTTTCTTGATAATCAATCACATATGTCTGAGTGTAGCTTTTTGCTACTAGTCTAGCTTTGTATCTCTTTACTGATCAATCAGGATGTGTTTGATTCTGTACACCCATTTGCACCCTATGGGTTTCTTGCCAGGGGCAGATCAACTATCTCCCATGTGTGAGTCTTTTGTAAGGCTTCAATGTCTTTGTTCATTGCCTCCTTCCATTCAGCAAGCTTGATAGCTTGATTGTAGGTCTTAGGCTCTTTAACAGCATCAATAGCATTAATGAGACTGGCATAGTCTGCTGAGAGGTTGTCCAGACTCATTTCTACACTCAGCAGATGTGGAGTCTGCTGAATATTATGAGCACCCCCTTGATAAAAGGTTGGTGATTTACTTGGTTCATGCCCTTCATTGGATGTATCGCCTTTTGTTGATCCATTGCTAGTTGGTCTGCGACTCACTCAAAGAGTCATCAAAACTCTCCATTACTGGCGAAGGAACAGGCATGTCAGCAAGATATCTAGGCTTTCCCTACACCTGCTGAAAAAAAAAGGAAAATAAGTTTCATGGAATTGAGTATTTCTAGCAATAAAGATATCTTTGTTGGTAATATCTAAAAGAATAGCACCCTTGGAGGTGGTTGAATTCCCAAGATAGACACAAGTCCTACATCTTGAGTCAAATTTGGCCCTATACTACTGAAGTGTGCATGAAAAAACTAAGCAACCAAAAACTTTAAACACAGAATAGTCTGGTTTGGTGCCATAAAGAACTTCATGTGGAGTGCTTTCTTTCAGTTGTGGTGTAGGTGTGGCATTAATCAACTTTACATCATTTAAAAGACAAAAACCTCAATACTCAATTGGTAGATTACTCTAGAACTTCAAACCTCTTGCAACATTCAGCAGATGCTGATGTTTTCTTTCAACGATACCATTTTGCTCAGGTGTACTTACATAGGATGTCTGATGTATGATACACTTCTGAGCATAAAAGACAGTAAGTTGGAATTCTGCACCGTTGTTAGATCTAATCACTTTAATAATTTTATGAACTGAGTAGAAACAAATTTAACAAAAGATTTATCAAGGTCAGAGGCTTCAAATTTAGGCCTCATAAGAAAAACCCAAGTAAATCTAGAAAAATCATCTACAACAGTAAGAAAATATTGTTGTCCATTTACAGTATGCTGTCTCAGAGGATCCTAAATATCCATATGAACAAGGTCAAAAGTAGCATTTACAGCAGTGGTACTTAGAGGAAAAGGATTCTTCTTCAGTTTATCCGTAGGACAGACATAACAAAGATCATGATTACAAAATTTGACATCAACAGACTGTGAACTGATGACATGCAGTCTCTTGTTTGGAAAGTGCCCAGGTCTGTAGTGCCATAGAGTGTGATTTTCTACAGCATTGGTAACAGAAAGTCTTATTGGTAGGTCCATGACTTAAAGTCCTCTTAGTAAATCAGCTGAACCAATCATTTTCTTGTTCTTGTCCTGCAAAACACACTTGTTAGAAGAAAAGACAGTTGCACTTTTTGTATGATTAATAAAAGAAGGTAAAGATAAAAGGTTATACTTAAAACCAGGAATGCAAAACACATCATGTAGGACCAGTTGAGTGTTAATCCTCACTTGTCCTATATGTGTGACAGAGACATTATTTCCATCAGGTAATCCCATTTTTATACCAGAAGAAGGTTTGGGATTGCTTAACAGATCTAATGATCTTACAATATGATCTGTGGCACCGAGTCCAAGATCCATTGTATTGATCTTACTAAATTTAGGTCACTTGTTCCTGTAGTAAGTGAGTAGTGTGTAACAACTCAGCAGGTTGGCCAACAACAAACCCTGCATGTCTTGAGGAATCATTCAGTAGATCCATCAACTTGTCAAGTTGTTGAGCAGTAAGATTGTGAAACCCTGGTCCGGCAGACCTGCTTGGTGTCTGATCTTCTTCTGCTGATTGCTCCTATTCTACCATATTTGCCTTTTTGACTTGAAGCCAGGAGGAAAGCCATGCTTCTTGTAACAAGTCTCCTCAGTATGACCATTGAATCCACAAAAACTACATTGCATCTTTTTGGGATTTTTGGGCCTGGGATTTGCAATAGAGTTAGCTCTGCTGACAATCTGATTTTGCCCCTGTCCATTCTTTTGTGACAAGAGAACCATGGAATCTTGATTCTTGGCCTTGTTAGCCATATAGAACTTCTGTCTTTCAAATTTGATTGCCATTGCAAAGGCATCATGAATTTCTGGAAAGGGCACCATCAACATTTCCTGTGAGACCATTAGCTCAAATTCATCCCTTAATCCTTTAAGGAATTTCATGACATGTTTACCCTCCATATGATCCATCAGATTACTGATTGCATTGCAGTGACATTGAGGATCACAAGAACAGACTGTTACAGGCCTGATGGTCTTGGTTCTTCCTAAAGAATCATTAATTTTGTAAAATATTGATTGATAGAATCTGTACTTTGCTTCAGTAGATGCATTTCTTCAAGAAGATCTGAAAGTCTTAATGCATCAACATTTGAAAACCTTGCTGCAAGATTCTTCCAAACTGCATGTGCATTCTTAAAATACATCAAACTTGGTGCAATGGTGTTTTCAACAGAATTTAAGATCCATGACCTCACCATTGTATCACACTGTCTCCATTCGTGAAAGTCTGCTGAATCTGCTTCTGGCCTTTTAATCATGCCTTCTATGAAGCCAACTTTATTCATGGTGATCAACACCATCTCCATGGACATTTTTCATGGATTATAGTTGTTGTCATTCATCAATGGTTGAACAAGAACCAGATAAGGATTCTTATTTGGATGAACATAGAATGGACTTGGAGGGACTTATTTCTTGTTTCTTAGCTGCCATGGCTAGGAATAATCAAAGTAAGAATCTTTAATGCTTACAAGAATAAAATATGATAATCTATGGTAGGATTTGGCTAGAAAAGTCTTGAGGGTGAAGGTGCCTTCAAGCTAAGTGTTGAGTGGTAGAATACTACTTTTTTTCAAAATGGCAGCTCCAAATGTGATTAAAAACAAATCTCTGCAGTGAATGTTGTGAACGACACATGCAACGTTTTGTAAACCCTGAGTTTGACATCGGTTGTTGGGCATGTTCATTTAATTCACAACAGAGTGGCGGCTAGAAAAGGTGGCGATCACCTAAAGATAAGCCATGGCGCACGCCACTTATTCTGAAAATGTGGATAGATGTTTCAGGGGCATTAATTCTTAACAGCAGATGTAGCGTCCACCAGTGAGGTGGCGGCATTTTCCAAGGTGAATGAATTTCAAATGTTGTCTCCATTCTCTAGAGCTGAAATTGGCTGGAAACGTGGACGACACACAAACACGAGCAATGCCTTTGGGTCGGTACTTGTGTTCTACAAAGCAAAACCATAAGGATACCACGCGTAAATCCGATTGACACAATTACGGTCCTAAGGACTGAGATAAAACTATCGGCATAAAAGAAATTGGCTAATATTAATTAACTATACAAGTTGGATGATACAATGTGAATTTGGGTTCGAAGAGGTACAATAACGCTAAAAGTGCATCGGTCTTGGATAAATAGATATAAAATTGTGTCATCGAACAGAACAAGCGATAAAACATCTCGCAGAGTAAAGATAGTCATCAAAATGCAAGATGTAATAGTCAAGTAGATGATGCAAACCACTCAAATCTATAATCGCATGTTAACCGCAATCTAAGTGTTTTACAAAGTGTGTGTGTGTGTGTGTGTGTGTGTGTGTGTGTGTTTGTGTGTGAATAGTTTCTTACAACTGCTACCATGCAACAAAAGTTGAACTCATGCATGCAACGCTTAAGGTGCAAATCCATATGCTTAGGAATAATACCAATCTCCGCTAATCGAGGTGTTACAAGTCAAGAAGGTAGATCGGGTAGGATTTTTTGATTGTAACGTTAGCCTCGGGTGTTGGCTAAGAGAGGGATAAAAAAGAATATCACGAGAACAAATGCAAGATAGAAAGTATCTACACCTTCACTTCCAATGACATTGAATCTTCATCCTCGATTCTTCAGCAAAAATTATCAGTGTGGCCACATCAACAAGGAACAAAAGAGATCAAGAGATACTGGTTCAATCCTCATTTTACTATTTGGAGCTTGAGTTACTTGAACTTGAAAAACTTGTCACTAACAATGATTACCTCGCTAAGTATATTCGGGCAAACACTAAAATATGTAGGAGCACGTAAAGCACATAAGTTCATGTTAAAATCCATATCTAACCTACGTGAGCGTACAAATTTCATAACAACACCGTACTACCATCTATCTCTACTACTCGTAAGAAAACAGAATCCAAAAAAGTAACCAGAATGCATAATAACTTTCTGAGAACGTTGTTTCGTCACAAAACATACCGGAAACTAAGTATAAAACTCAACCCGTGCTGCTTTCCCGGTGAGGGGCCAGGAAAGTGTCTCAAGCTTAGTCTGTAGGGCCACTTTCTTATCTAACAGGTACCCGTCTGCTATTCAAACCAATATACATGTTCGATTTCATGCAGTTTACCATGAAAAACAGTCCTGAAGACCAATAAAAACGTAAACTTTAAATCCAATATGGAACCTTTCGATAAGAATAACTTCTTAACTTGTAAACATAACAAAACTAAGCCAAACGATGAACGAACTATGTTCAACCCTTAAACTCTTGCGAACCCTACCGTGAAAACTATGAATTCCAACTTAACAATTATAACTACGAATTAAACGATGGATTACGATAATTACCTTCACGAGACGAAACATATTCGAAACTGTTGTTGAATCAAAATTGCTTTGTGTACAGCACTATGATCTGCAGAATACCCATAAAATCATCCAGAGTTCTCTAGAAACTAACTCCTAAGGCACTTTCCGGGTGGTTGTGCGTGACAACGACTGGGGAAAAGACAAAAACACGAAATATGTGTTCTGAGGCAATCTGGAAGCCTTTCTATTAGGTTTTTGGAAGCCCTAGGTCGGTTTTTTGCTGACTTGGAGGGAAAGAAAACTTAAAATAAAAGGAAACGGAAAAAGAATTTTGAAATACCAAAACACACTTACAAAGAGCTGAGAGATTTTAAAGATTTTATGTCTTTTACAAGGCAAAATAAGTACTATGATTTTAATCGTAGATTCCTTAATTCAAGCACGAGTATGCATGAATTTATCTTATATACTAAGCCTTTTCTTATCATGACACTCCTAATAAATGGACCAAATAAGGTAACCATTTTAAAATTACGATGACATACCGTTTTTTCCTCGATAAATAACATACTTGTGCAGAGAAGTTTGAACAGTCGCGTCTTTTAGCATAGATTCCTATTAATTTTTTATACAAATGTAGACATTGTTACCTAAATTGAAATCTCATTTGGAGAATCATTTGCACTTGGCGAATAAATGGTAATTATCAAGTATATTTGGATATAGATTTATCATACAACTTATACATGCACGCACCATTTCTTATGTTTCATAAGTAAGTACGTAAGTAAGTAGAAAAAAAAAAAAAAAAAGTTATAATATATATACGTAACATTTGGTTAAATATGTCTATCTTTCTGTAAAATTTATGAGAACAAATGAATAGAATTTTTTTATCACAAGTAAAAGAGAAATTATTTCATAAATAAAATATATCTTTTACACAACCTTCAAAATTAAACAAAAATTCTGGTATGACACGATTTGCATAACAAAATGTCAAACAATGTAACTAAATATAGTGGGATGTGTTAGAGCATATATGTAGTAAAACATATAGCAAACTGCAATATATATATATATATATATATATATATATATATATATATATATATATATAATATATAACACAGGCATAGCAAGACATAACAAGCATAAAAATATATGTATATTTTCACACCCTGCTATAAAAAATTATTGTGATCGGTTGAGATGATTTGTTAGACATGTATATTTTATAATATTATGTTGTGTAATTTTATTGTGTCTAACATGGGTGAAAACAAAAAGAGCCTCAATTATATGGTCTATGTCCGGTATATGAATAGATCTTATTACTTCATTTTATTTAATTTTGAATTTAAGTTCTTACAATATCAATGCAACATTTTTTTAAAATTTCCATTTTGGAGGTAATGTTAATTAACTCATTTTCTATTTGGCGAGAGGACAAACATGGCATTTATTGTCTAAACAAGAATGAATGGCATGTACCGACTTGTGCAGAGTCTATAATCTCTGTTGAGATGGATGGCCAAGTCTGTAATGGCATAACAAAGATGCGGGTATGGTAGTAGAATTGCAAATAACTGGTGCATCATGAATACAACTACCAGGATCGCTTTCAAGATGTATAAGCCTTGTATGAGATTAGTTGAACCAATCATCTTGTTCAATACATTTTCCTGCACAGTACACGTATTAGCTCCAAAAAATAAAGAACATCAATTACCCATAGTCTTTTAACAGACATCAAGTTATAAGTGAAATGAGGTACACATAGGACATGATCTAACACTAAATCCTTATTGATCCTGACATGCCCAATGTGTGTTACTGTGGTATGTGTTCCATCAGGAAATTAAAGTGACGGTTAAACCAACAACAGGTTTGACAAAAAAAAATGATAATGAATAAATTACATGATAAGTGGCACCAGAATCAACTATCCAATCATAGATATTACCTGACATAGAAGATGATGTATGTGCATGAGTAGTAAGGGCTACAGGTTGATTTGTGGAAGAATCTAAAATCTAACATTCTTCAACATATCCATAATATGTTCATACTGTGATATGGTCATAGTGTTGGAATTGGACCATACAGCTTCAGATCTTTGAGTGTCAAGAGGAACTTGAGAATTGTCTTCCAAGTTTTTTATACTGGGAATAAAGCCTTGATCCAGACTAACATGATTAGCCATACTTTGACCTCTACCTTTGCCTTTATTCCCATTTGGATAGCCATACTTTTTATAACACTTGTCAATTGTATGACTTTCTCTACCACAATATGTGCACCGTGGTTTCTTTGAATTTCTAGTAGAACCTCTGCCAGAACCAGTCTTCTTCCACCTTTACCATAAGAAGTACAGATTTGATTTGTATAAGAAACATAATCTTGGCCACCTTGACTAGAACCATATGACTACACATTCAAAACAGTCTTTACAACACCAATTTCTGAGTAATTAATTTGACTTTCATGTTGCAAAGCCATATGAAAGATTGTGGAAGATCTGGGATAGGAAAAACTTTTTGTAACATCCCGACTTTTCGTAAAAAGGTAAAATAGTCATTGGGCGTATTTACTACGACCCAATTATTATTTGTCCTATTTATGTAATTAAAAAGGATTTAATTAAAAAGGATTTGGTTATTTAATTAATGAATTTGATTAAATGGCTATATAAAGGAATAATACCCAAATTTCTCCTCTAAATTCACACGCATATTTCTGGGAAAAAAAGAGGATGCAACGGCGGCAACAGAGAAACAACGGGGAAGAAAAGACGAAATAAAAGGAAGAACCGTGTGATCAATCCGTTCATCTGATCAAGGTGCCGCAAGAGGGAAAAGTGATCAACAAGACGAGACGCAACTTTGGAAAATAACATCTCTCAATTTCGTAAGTTTTCAGTTTAGCCCTAGTTTTCGGTATTCGTAGAGTTCGATTCTTGAAAAATTCGTATCTTTTAATCCGTAGCTCTGTTTCGCAGCCATGAGTTGTCGAAACGATCGTCTTGAAGCGTAGAATAATCTAAAAATAGTTTCACGGCAGTAAGCCCAGGTAATCTTCTGTTTTTCAGGCTCTTTCGTTTCGGTTTTCGGCAAGAAATAGGATTTTAGGGTTTCTTGTTGATCACATAGGTTTTGGGGTTGAGGATCAACAATTGTTGTAGTTGCTTTGGTGTTTTGTCTGTCGGTGTTGCGGCAATTAAGGTAAGAGGCTCTTCCTATGATTCCAATTATCGTTTATAAGGTTTAGATCAAGTTTTAAGGTGTTTAAGATGTTTTAATGCTAGAAGATGTGTTTTTCGTTGATCAAGGATCATAGGTGTTCTTGGAATGGTTAGATATGTTTATTTACGTTTTACTATGTTTAAATTGCTGTTATTTTGGGTTAGAACGATTTGGATCGAACTTGAGGATTTTAGGGTTCAAGCCGAAACCCAGGTCGGACGGGCGTCTGCTTCCTGTGGACGGGCGTCTGCCTTGGCTACATTTCAAACGGGCGTCTGGTTCTCTGGACGGGCGTCCGAGGTGTTATTTTACATTCGGTTGTAGTCGTCTTAGGGTGGACGAGCGTCGGGGAAAGTGGACGGGCGTCCGGTTTTGGACAGGCGTCCGCATGGGTTCCGTACGGGCGTCCATGTCTTTAAACGGGCGTTTGGTTGTTGTTCAGCCTTATAAGTATGTTTTATCATTTCTAAACCTTTAAACGTGATATGTTAACACTGTATAAACTTGAACAAGCCTGAATTGAGCTTCTGATTCGTTCAGTTAAAACACCGAATGTACTCTTAAAGGGAGTTGAAGTTCGGATCCGTCGGAAGAGCATGATAGGCTTGTGCTTTGATGAGTTAGCATTCATCAATGTCTGTGTAATTGCTAGGACTTGTCCGTGTCTAGTGGTCTAGGAAGAGAGTAGTTTGTGTGAGGGAGATTATTTGAAAACACTTAGGTGGCTAGTTAATCATCCTAATAATCAACGTACTTGACTAGTAAAAGATTAAACAACATGTCTCTCTTGGCTAGGCACCAGGATAAATCGCGATGCATGTGCTACCTCTGAAGGTGGAGGAACTCTGCAGGTCAAAAGACCCTAAGTACAGAGGGACTCTGCTGAGACGCGCGTGCTATCGGAGTCTACCTTTTCTAGACTTCGTGGATATTGGTGTGATCCACTAATATGTTGCAAAAGAGTGTCCCTGAGGTGGAAGAACTCCGTAGGTCATAATGACCCTAAGTACGGAGGGACTCTGCTAAGGTGGATGCGCGTAGTGCCCTTGAGTGCGGTTGTAACACATATAAGCTAAGTAGTAACGTTTAGTCAATTCATGTTGATGGACATGAAATGAACCCTAGATTGAGTCGGTCACACAAAGATAACTAACTAAACGATTAAATATCTTTTCTTTATAAATCTTAATTGTTGTCGTAGCTTCTCACTTTTACTAAGTACTTTGTACTTACCTCCTTTGCATTTTCTGTTGTATGCATTGTGGGGTGAGAAGACGAACATGTTGATCAAGTGTAGACGACGGCTTTTTGAAGACTTAAAGTCTTGACGAAGCTTCTAGATTACTTTCTTTGTAAAGGTTGTATCAGACTGGTTGTATCTCTTCTCCTGGATTTGTTGTACCTCTACTTTTAAGGCATCGTATTGTATAAGTCTTTGGGTTTTTCATCGTTGTAATCTTAACTATCTATCTTTAGTATGGTTAATTTCTATTCATAGTAGCTTTTATGTTTTTACCCGAGTCTTTTTAGCTTCCGTTTGCTTTTATTTGATACGACGACGTAGGCTTGCGTATAATATTAGACTTATTTAATGCTATACGCGCCGAACGTTTCTCTTCCGGATAAGGGCTCGGTATCCGGGAGCGGGGCGTTACAGTTGGTATCAGAGAGAAGCGTCTTTTCTGTTCTTGGCTTCGCTTCCTCTAAGATAAGGATTCCTTTAGACCTTTTAGAACTTGAGCTTGGTGGTAATCCTCGTAAGACTAAGAAACCGTAAACCGTGGTACAGTTATCAGGACCTAGTGAGGAGTCTTCTAAGACGAAGGTTAGGTTGAGTTCTCAGTTCACATCTTTCATGTGATCACCTCAGGTTTTGTCCCTTCTAGTATCCTTAGTAGAAACTCTTTCTTCTTTTGAAGTTCCAAACCGTAGCTTGTCACATAGGGTTAAGTAAAACCCCTTAAGTAAAGCTTTGGGATCGGAGTCTTATGCCTACACCTTAAAGTCGAGGTCCTCTTGGTTGATTTCTTTTTCCCTTACTTTCCCTATTGAAATCTCTTCACCTTCTCTACACATGAATATCTAAGTTTACTTTTATCTTGGCCTAACTTTGTAGAGAATGATATTTGATTCAGCTCTACAAGTCCCCCACTTTCTCTTTTCACTATCACTTGGTTGAGTTCATCAACATTCTTTGACCTTTGCTTTGCTTGAGATGGTTCTACACGAACTCCATGTGTAACCCTATTATTCCCAAGTACTCCTCAGTCGTTTCAACTCATAGTGATAAAGGTCTCTTACTTTGGCACATACTTTTCATTGTCCTCGTGTTTGGACTTACCCAACATGAGTGAATGCTTTTGTTTCCGTGTTTCTTCCTTTAACATAAGACTGTCTTTCCCCACTCTAAAAAATTCTGAAAATTTTCAGCAAAGTAGATTACTGTCTTATCTACAATTTCTCCTTTTACACCAACTCGATAATCATTATGGATTGTTCAGAAAATTCATGTTTATACCGGATACTCTATCCAGAAAATCTGCAGCAGCACCTTCACTTCTTCTTCTGTTTTGAACAGGTTAAACATCTTCAAATGACCTGAATTTTTGATATGTTGCAGACAACAATTTTATCTACAGCTTCTATTTTGGAATTAAGTTCAGATTCTTTTTCGTTTGATCTCGATTTGCAATTCAACACAATGTTTATTAATCTGGAAATTCTGGCAGCTTGTGCAATCGTCAGAAATAACTGTTTTTGACCAACTTATCTTCATTCAAAAATTCTAATATTTTTACATCACCTGGAAAACTCCGGTATCTAGATCTTTTCTCTTTGGATCGTGCTCAATTTCTTCTTCGTTTGTTCTGTACAAATTGATAATATCAGATCCAGAGTAAAAATCTTACACAGCAACCTAAAAGGAATATTCACCTCCTTGACTTAGAGTTTGGGCTAAGAGGGTAGTAAGTACGACTGTTCTGTTTAGGAGTCCCCTGAAGTTTGATCTCTTCTTGAGTTAAACCTCTTAGTAAGATGCTTATAAAGCTAACGTTGTAGTTTCTTTTGCAGTGTTAAACGAGAACCAAGGTGCTATCCTCTAGCATGCTATGTTTGATTTTCAGACCCTTTTCGTGCCCTTTTGTAGATATACCTTTTCTGGTAATTTGTTTCTCATGTAATCCCTCACTTGAGATCTTTAAACTCAACAAATCCTCTCGGCTTGTTGTCATGAATTATCTCCGAAACATATCTCCATAAGCTCTTCTTTTGACCAAGTTCATTCTTTCTTACTTTTAAATCAAGAAACAAATTCTCTTCAAAGTTCTAAATTGTTGCACTCCCATCATTCATGCAAATTCAAGGTTTGCTGAACCTTTCTAATTTCAGAACATTCTTTTTACTTGTGTTTATTCTCAGCTCCCCTCCTAAGGGTAGTGTCGATATTGTAACTATTTCACCTGATGCTGCCTGTTCCTTTAAGGTATGCATATCTTCTTTTGCTGGTCAAATCTTTAAACCTATCATGGCATTCCTTTTCAGTTACTTACCTTTAATCTTCTAGCAATTTATGCTACACCAGTTTCAAGCAGAAGGTAGTCTTTGCAAAGGTGCCTTCTGAACCTATCTAGCCAACCAACTTTTGTGTTCCTAAACTTTTGATCTCCATTTCGATTATTGTACCTTGTACCCTTCGCTTTAACTCTCTTTCGGCCATTTAGAGCCATGAACCGCCATGTACACCTTTTGAGTTCCCATCGTCTGTATTGGCGTTCCTACTACAATTTTGTCATACTGGTTGAAAGTCCATTTTATTCTAACCTTTGCATTCCCACACGAGAATAACCTTGAGCATTTATTCCTTGGCAGTGTACTATTCCTCTCGAGTAGTGCAACCTTGAACCGTTGATTTGAATCGTCAAATATCGTTTATACTTCCTTTGGAAGTTTGAATTAATTCCTTGAAATCAAACCTTACCCGACAATTCTTAAGTGTCGTTTCCTCTTCATTCAAAATCTTGCTTGCCGCTTACTTATTCAAACTCTGGATATTCCCTTAAAATTTCTTGGGGAAAATTTCTACTTCCTTTAAATCTCATAATAACCTCTCTTTGACTATTGCAAACTTGGACACTTCCTGACAAGTGTTTAATTTCATTCTGAGACCTACTTCATGTTGAGATTCTTGCTCTCTTTTGATTTCTATCTTTCTAGTCCTTCTGGTGCTCGACCTTGTACCTTTACTTTGCTTTTCTGTGTGTGATGTCTCCCTTAAGAAACTCATGTGAACTGAAGATTTTTCTAGTTCGCCAACATCCATCTTTGTTAATCAAATGATTAACAATCAAGGTCACTTTCTTAATGTTCTCAAGCTCGGTGTTCTCCTTGCATACATTGAGAATATCTTCAAGTCCATCTCGGTGATGTTCTAACGTCTCCACTTTCTAAAGGCTTATATGAAAGCCTATTACCATTCTTCCAAGTTGCCTCTGAAGTCCTTGTAGACCACCGTATCTTGCAGAATTCCACTCTCTCAAAAGAATTTCATCTGCAAGGTGTTCTTTTGTTTTCCTTCTGGTGACTATCTTTTGTACTATGATACAGTGCCTCATCATTTATTTTAGAACCAACTTCAATTTTCATCAACACGGAATCATTTTGTTCGCTTGTAACCCAAGCAACCTTCCTTATTTCAAGTGCATTGTACCCTTCCTTGGCTTACCTAGTTGACATACCACCCTGGTACTCAACTTGTCACCTTTCAATTTCTTTTACTTTCCAAGATAACCCTAATTGGCATAAGGATTGAATCAGACCGTCAGAGAGAAAGTATGGTAAATGCATCCCCAAGAAGTCTTAGAAGTCTTTCGGCCGGGATCCTTGCAGTTCTTCAGCAAGCTTGTGGTGCCATGATGGAAGTTGAGATCGAAGGAAGTCAAGTATGCCAGGAAGCTGTGAGTCAGTTGGGAAGCTCAAGCACTCAGGACACAGGTCTGCAGTAGCAAGAAAAGAGTGGTAAACCGGTGATTGCAAGATTCGAGGCGGTTGATGAGTTCGTGAAGAAGCAAGATAAAGATCCAGTTGTTTCCGGTTACAAGTGAGTGGCTAGAGCCCAACCAGCCCATGGTCACGAGTTGAAGATGGCAACAGTTGGCATTGGAATCAGCTTTGGGTTCTGAATGCGGAAGATCGGGAAGGACAATGAAGAATGATAACCTCGAGATGACAATTGCAGTTCCTCCCGGAGACCAAGAACTACAAGAATTGGAACAGTCCTGTTGGCGATCTTTCATGAAGATAAAGATAGAAGAACACGAGTTTCTGGGATGAAGTGGAGCGACAACAGAATACGAGACCAGAGTTGCTACAGCAAGCCAACAGAAAGATTGAAGTAGATCGTCGCTACCTCGAGATAGCTCAAGACAAGTGGAAGAGTTGGGAAGATGGAAGAAGAAGAAGACTGTACGAGTTAGGAGACGAAACGCTTCGCAAAGTTCAGAGTTCAAGTACCTCTCGGTTACATTCGAGTTTCGAGGACGAAACTCCTCTTAAGGGGGAAGGAATATAACATCCCGACTTTTCGTAAAAGGGTAAAATAGTCATTGGGCGTATTTACTACGACCCAATTATTATTTGTCCTATTTATGTAATTAAAAAGGATTTAATTAAAAAGGATTTGGTTATTTAATTAATGAATTTGATTAAATGGCTATATAAAGGAATAATACCCAAATTTCTCCTCTAAATTCACACGCATATTTTTGGGAAAAAAAGAGGATGCAACGGCGGCAACAGAGAAACAACGGGGAAGAAAAGACGAAATAAAAGGAAGAACCGTGTGATCAATCCGTTCATCTGATCAAGGTGCCGCAAGAGAGAAAAGTGATCAGCACGACGAGACGCAACTTTGGAAAATAACATCTCTCAATTTCTTATGTTTTCAGTTTAGCCCTAGTTTTCGGTATTCGTAGAGTTCGATTCTTGAAAAATTCGTATCTTTTAATCCGTAGCTCTGTTTCGCAGCCATGAGTAGTCGAAACGATCGTCTTGAAGCGTAGAATAATCTAAAAATAATTTCACTGCAGTAAGCCCAGGTAATCTTCTGTTTTTCAGGCTCTTTCAGTTTCGGTTTTCAGCAAGAAATAGGATTTTAGGGTTTCTTGTTGATCACTGATCGGGGTCAATCAGTTATAATATACTCGACCACCATAAACCAAGTACTAGCAAGAGGACTAGGCCCATCGTAGTATAGCTATAGTGAATCAAGGTCGATCCCACAGGGAACCAATTGTGGATCATCTTATATACAAACAATTAATTACACATGTCAAGGACATAAAGGTGGTCTACGACCAACATAAGACAAGAAAAGTAAAGACACGACTCGACACAACGTAATTAACCTCCCCAATTATAGTCTTATCGTTTGGACCTAGATAATTTATATAATAAACTGAACTTATTAACTGTCAATCTGTTTGTATCTATCTTAGATTGGCTACGGGAGTCATCCTCTTTAACTTGACTTAGCACCGGTTAGGTTGCTAGATCACTGTGCTACATTACGTGACTTCACCTTTTGGGTATCCATCTCATATAACTTGCACGCTTACGATATTAACCGTACACCTCGTCCAGGCAACATTCCTATGGTTAGGCGTACTTATACTTCCTAAACGATTACTCAAGCTCTCGTCCAACTAGCAATTACCAAGTTATAGTCTCATGTTAATCTACGATGTACGTATAAGCAGGTGCATGCAATTCCCGAATATAAACCTACCTAGATAACGCTGAACGTCCGTGAAGAGCAATTCATAAGCCTACCTAAGAGTTTTATATTGGTATTTCCTTTTTACACGTTTTAATTAAACTAAGCGAGTAACGTAGCCATAGCCATACCCACCGAGATAATAAATTCTATTAAGTTAACCTAACCATAAAGACGTGGCTATTTAACGGATAAAACAGGGCTCGGTCGACCGAATAGGTGGGCTCGGTCGACCGAGTGAACTCATTCGGTCACCCGAATCAATTTCGTCCCCGCATTACATCCCCGAACGTATCTCTCGGCGTTTCATCATACGTACGGATTAAACAAGAATTCGTAAAGCATTCATATAAACTAACTTAGATACACATTAATTAAACAATGCGTTTCATGGACGAAAACTAAGTGTATGACGTAGGTTATGGGATCCTCATAGACAAGGCTTCGCCACATCCATAACGACATAACCTAGATCTACATCATCTAGCTATGAATTAACTAACTCAAACAATAAAGCATAATTGGGGGGATTAATTACTTAAAAGAAAGAAACAGACAATAAGAGCTTACATATTTGCAGCCCTTAAATTGCTGGAAACCCTCAAATTATTCTACATTGAATCAAGATATGAATAGAGTGATTTTATTGAATGATATTCTAAGGTATTCAAGGTGTGTTTTTACAATTTCGTAGCTGCTTGCTTATATAGAGGTTTTTGCCGACTTAGGGTGGTTCTAGAAGATAAGCACGATATAAGCCGGAAACCGCCCCGAAGCTGACACTCGGTCAACCGAGAGCTGACACTCGGTCGACCGAAGCTATAGGCTCGGTCGACCGAACCTAACATTTGCACACGTTAATCGTTTTTCTCGTCTATCTTGCTCCCCACTCCACGCTTGCGTGTTGATCTGATTTCTCTAATTTATCTCTTGATTAATGCTCCGATTTTCTTCCTTATTATCTTGAGATCCATTGATTGAATGACATTTATCCTCTCGATTTGTCGTGATCTACAAAATCGCATTTATCGCACAATAAATCGGCTTTTAATAATGAAAACGGCTAAATACCAAATATCATATTAATAATCACTTAACATTAAATAATAAATATAAACATGTGATTTAATATGAAATATATATTATTAATCTCGATTTAAGGTCAACGTTGATGACTTTTACGGGTATAATTTGACCGTCATCAACTACCCCCACTTAGACTTTGATCGTCCCGAACAAAGCATCAATAAGTCATTTCCCAAGACAACATTTCTCATGGTCGTGTCATACTTACGCAAGAAGCTCAAGTCAACTCATACTAGTCATGCTCATAAGATATCCATTATTCACTACTCACTATGAATCGAAGTGATGTGTGCATGTGCATTTAGTTTTATATATTCGTGGCAAGATCGAGTTTATGCCAACTTCGTAATCTCAACCTACCAACCTCGCATTCATACTTCTCAAGCCTTTAAATTTTTGAAGCACTATAGCAATAAGCAAGAGCGTATCTATAGGGATTTTGGACTTGGAGACCGAGTACTACTCAAAGCCTCTTAAAGAGTTGAATATTTTTTCATATCTTCATATTTTTCAAATACTATTAATCTCAAGGAAGAAAACTTTTTAGAGTATCCCCCTATCTTAGATCATGTATAGCATCGAATATTATCACAAGCGTGGGGCTACTTTGGTAATGTTACTACAAGCCCAGTGTTTTAACGCATTGTCAAACACAGTACGTCTCAAGCTTATTACTCCGCTTTAATGGCTAAAATATAAGAATGCATCAGCGGATAGATATTGACACTAAGTTTACATAACCAATCATCTATGCAATGTACACATAATTTCTTCGCTTATTATGATTTGCGCGGTATACTCGATTCACGATTGAGTAATTGAATAATAAATAACTACTTGCAAAAACGAGCATGAATATCCTTAAATTTACTTAACATAAGTATAAAATGATCATGTTCTCATGAAACTTGGGTTATTTCCTATCAATTCTTGGCTAGGAACTCACAATTCTAAGGGTACGAGATAAATAATGTGGCATTTATTCAATTTTTTTCAATCATGTGCCGTTTCATTCAATTTTCAATTATAACATAACATGGCTAAGTCTCCTACCCCCCACTTAAACATGGCATTGTCCTCAATGACAAAAATAAATGAGAATTTAAGAAAAAGACTTAGCTCGGAAACGGCTCTTAAGTAAAAGCCAGAACATCGGAGTAAATTTCAGCACGTCGTGGAGAAGCAAGTGAAAACCTGTATAAGCAGACAAACTCCACGAAACCGTAAAATACCATGTCTATGGAAGTTATAAAATAATGTGGCAGTAATAAGGTATAAATACCTTAAAATATTTTAAGCCACTTTATTTTATACAACCAAAGACAAGAAAAATACTAAATAGAAAGAAAAATAAACAAGCAACTAAAGATGGTGGTCTTCATCTACAACCTCCACCGCCTAAATATCCTTAAAACTGGGTGGAGAAGACAAAGATCAAAAAGCATTACCCCATGTGGGAAAACACGAGGCGGGCTGGCTCACTATGTATTCAGTCCAGTATAAGAGAAACTTGGTAAGATATAACAGATTCAATGCGACCTATTGTCTAAAGATAAAATCAAATACTTAGCGCAGAAACTTCTCGCTTGCATTGGATATCAACAACTTAGGGAGATGTAGCTACTCCTCGAAATTACTAATAACCCAATGTATCACGTAAAAGTCATAACCGTCATCAACAAGGTCTGATCGGTGTGATAGTGTAGAACAAAACGGATCATCTAGAAATACCGGAATAGACGGAAAAAAATGTGAAATTTAAAACTTCCAGTAGAAAGATAGGTTGTATTTTGATTGAACAAAAAACTCTTAAAATCTAGCTAGGGTCAGAGCTACACTTACCCCAACTAGTATCATGAAAATCAAAATGATAAAAGATAATCATTAAAGCTTAGCAATATTTCAAATTCCGCAACACATAGGTATTGTGTAAACAAAATGGAGGTTGAGACTATGATGGGTTTAGAAAAAGATACACATAAGGATGGGAAGAAAAGATAAAGGGTGGGAAAGAAATTGTGTTTTTGGGATTGAGAATTGTTTAAAGGAATGGGATTGGGTGGGAGAGTGAAACGGATGGAAAGAAATAGAGGCGATGAAAGAATGGTTAGAAATGTGAACTTTCGGGGCAGATTGGTGAGAGGATCGAAAAGTTTGAAGGTGAAAAAGTGTAAAAGGAAAGGTAAGGATAATTGCAGAATGAATTGCACATCACTTTGGATTTTCACTTGGATCACCATTCTAAAAGGTTTTGGAAGTTGACCAAAATTGTTCTTGTTCGCACCAATCATTCTCTATTACATTTTCAATAATTCTCAAGCTCTCTTAATGCTTCCATCTTAAGGTTGTTTGCTAAATTTCCTTTTCTTTAGCAATTTGTCGACTCTCCTACGGAACTCTAATTCACGTGGCCTATATTGAGTAAAAAAGTTTTGCACATCCTTAGCCCAATGGCCATCGAACACGGCAAAATAAAAAACCTCAACATATGTCACGTTACTCTTATTTGACTCAAAGAAAACAAAACCTAAAATCCTAAAAAGAAATCCTAAGGGTTTTAAAGAAGTAGTTCGAGTTTAAAGTCCTCGACTCGACTTTCCAAAGATTATCCTTGTCAGTTATCATTCTTGGATCGCCAGACTTTGACCCTCTGAGCACTATTAGAGGTGGCTTGTCGCTTTTGCGGATTAATACCCTTCCCTTGGTTGTGAGACCTAGGAAACGACATTTATCCATATCATTTATCCAAAGCTCTTACCTCGGCTCTCGTTTTAAGAATTAGTGAATTTGGTTAGAATTACGGTTTTGGCCTTGACAATAAGAAACAATGAATCAAAGTACTCCGAATAAGGCCGGTTATGTAGGCTAGCCTACGCCGTCTTATTCGTTGGTGTTGAAATAGTGTCCTAAACCCAATCGGGTTGGACCGGATCCGACCGGGTCGGATCATTTCTACTATTTCTTTGTGTTTATACATATATCAAATGGCTTTTCTGTTGTCATATATATGTTCTTTTAAAGAACCAATTATGAATTGTTATATGATAACGTCCTTAGTATTAAACTGTGATAGAGAAACCATGATAGGAGATTATGGTTGATGAGATCTCTAATCACTTTAATAAGTTTAATACTTAAATGTCTCTAAAGCCGATGTACTATTAAACGGGGCATTGATAGTATAAACGGACTAGCACGTATTAGATGTCTTCTCGTCTTTAGGGTAGGGATAGATCTCGTCTATCGAAGTGTAGAGACACTTGGACCGTACGTGGACGTGTATTAGAGAATGCGTACGTTAGGCCGACCCACTTACACGGATAAGTGTCACACTATGTGGCGGTTGTGTAATTATCCTTAAGACCGGAGTCTTCATGGCATCACGGTGTGGATTGTCATGCTTTGACACTATTGAGGTTTCCCCTAGCCATGGGGCGATCATGCGGTAGTGATTGGGTGTGATATTGAAGCATGCGGAGTATACATGATTGGTCGTCCGGGAATCGCGTACCCTATCAGTAGGGGTAAATATCCGAAAGGGCCTTCTTATAAGGAATGTCTCGTTCTCGTGAATCTTTGCAAAGTGGGAGTAAACGTGTTACTTCGAGAGAGCCTGATATCCAGACTATAAGACACGGTCGTCAATGTTTGACACTCGACGTACGACCGTTGGGATATTATTATAGCGATAGGATTGTAAGTTACACGGTAACTGTTTCACATGAAAGGTAGTAGTCATTGCATTTGACTCTTCCGATGATTGGGAGTCACGGTGTGTTGCTAGACGCTATCCCGTGATCGTTAGGCATGAAGGGCAATTTCGTAATTTGCACTTTGTGTCTACGGCCAACATATTCGGAAGCCTATCGGGTCACACACATATGAACATCCAAATTGGATTAAAATGTGGTTATAGATGATAACCAAATAAGGAAAATTTATCTCGAGACTATAAGGGTTATAGTGGTAAATTAATATGGTGGTATTTATTTATTATGAATAAATATAATACAAGATATTAATTATGATGATTAATTAAATATGTATATTGATACATATGATTTTCGAAAATATGTATATATGATATACATGTATTTTTGCAAATTAATTAATCATAGCATTATATTAATTAAAGAAGTTTCCATAAGTCAATTAATGAAGATATGGGGCGCATTCTTGTTGTGTGTATGACACACTTGGATTGTGCAATTTAATTAATGAGATTACCATAATATTAATATGTGATATTAATTGATTTTGAGAAAAATAGATTTATGGTAATAACATAATTTGCATTCAATATAAGATATTGGAGAATTATAAATTATGGATTCATTTAATATAAGATATTAAATTAAAAGAGATAAATCAATCACATTAATTATGTTTCCTTATTTTATTGGAAAGAAATTTTTCTTCTCCTCCTCTCCAAGCAATAGGGGCGCCTCTCTCTAGTATAAATAAGAGGGCTTGCCAAGCTCTTCACACACCATTCTTCCAAGAGCAATTGTTCTTGTGAAAAATTGCAAGAACTCATAGTTCTTGTGTAAGAAAGAGGGGGACTTCCTATAGTGAGTTTGTGAGGGAAGAAAAGGTCCGGTCTAGCAATCGGAACTTTTCAGTAGCAATCCATGGTGGGATTCCGGCGGGCTGTTCGTGTGGACTGGCGGTAGAGGCCGAACACTTGGGCGGCTCCATGCTGAACTACTCTCCTTAGACGGTCAAAGCGTCGATCTTTTAGATCAACCAAGGTAACCGTCGTCTTTAGTTTATTCGTTTATTGCTTAAACGAAGTCGATCTTAGGAAAAAGGAAATCAAATTTTTGAATTCCGCTGCGTTCCCGCGTTGATTTCCTAACAGTGGTATCAGAGCGAGCTTCGAGCTTAAGCAATAAGCGTGTTTTTTTTGCGTAGTTAATTTTATCGTTTAAATCACGTAATTAAAAGATGATATATTTTGATTCGTAAAACGATACACGAAAAGAAATTATTTTGTTTTGTGTATTTTATGTTTCAATATAGTTCATAGATGTGATTAGTCGATATATGCAAGATTCAAATCACGATACGTTAAGTCAAGGTTGAGTGATGGATTCTCGGTGAACCCACTCTTCGTTAATTCATAGTTCATAGTTGTGATTAGTCGATAGATGCAAGATTCAAATCACGATACGTTAAGTCAAGGTTGAGTGATGGATTCTCGGTGAACCTACTCTTCATTAATTCGATGTGCTCGACTTTTTCGTCCCGTGATATTTATTGTGCATAGATATCTCGTTGTTTAGTCGTGTCATGGTTTAGGAAACCAACGACATCCCTTTTGATTATGAATCAAAAGGAAAGAAACAAAAGAGAGATTTAATTTTAATTTAATTTTAGAATAGTTCTAATTAATTAAAATTAAAATTACAATCATTTAAAATTAATCGTTAATTTTATTTCGATTAAAATCATTTAATTAATTAAATGTTAATTAGTTAATTGATTGGATAAAATTATTTATAGATTAAATGTTAATTGATTAGTTAAGACGCAAGTAATTAAATTTTAATTTTATCTTTTTCATAAGATTTAATTGTATGGATTAGATAGTGTAGATATAATATGATTATATGGACCCCGATTGATCATGGACTCGACCGATAGGATAGATGTGAATGATTTAATTTTCTGTTGGTTTAAAAGTTGTCCTAGGCCGTTATGAAAAACGTGACCTAGTTTATTTTCTGCATTTATCCCATTCCCGTTGGCTCCCCCCGTGTGCGGCGGGTATATTAGATAGAATTGAATGTAACAAGAATGGAGCAGAAGATGGAGACCAAAGAAAGACGAAAATAAAGATCCCATTGCAGAATGGAGCATTAAAGATCCTATTAGCGGTTGCAGCTACCCTTAGATTGTGACCCGCGGTTTCGTCAGTTTGTATTCGAAACCGCACCTAAGAAAAGTCCATGATCATACCGGTTACTTTACGCATTTATTTATTTTGTGCTGCTATTTATTTTATATGATACGATAGATGCATGACTAGGCACAATCTAGATAAATGTGTAGGATGTATGTTTATAGAGATAGACATATTTATGATGAGACCATAATTAAAATTAATTAAGTGTATTAATTTACATAAATACTTCCACCTCAAAAGAATCAAGTTGAAATTGCCTCCCCATATTATAATGACGGTGAAGAGCCCTTGTTCGGATCCAACTCATCAGCCAAAGCAGGAGGTTGACCTACCTCGGGTATATCGTTATTATCGAGATATGATCGTATGAGATCTCACGAATATTGGGGGTTATGACTTGACTAAGAATTCTCTCGGCCACCAGCCAAAGCGGGGTCGTTTGGATTTTAGAGGCAAGGGTTTGACTACTTCATGAGATGAAAATTGTCAAAGAGTTGACTAGTCAAACAACAAGAGTCGTATAAGATACGATTGACAAAGGGTTGTTGTCTACCTATTAGACTATTTTCGGCCCACCACCCAAAGCGGGGTCGCGGTAGTTTAGTGGGATCTTGTCCAATAAAGAAATTAATAATTCTTGAAAGTCAATTGGAAGTAGTTGACTAGTGGGAGCAAAATCATAAACCAAAAGACCATTTTTGATTTTGCGTGTATAAACAACAACACTCATTTATTTTCATTTTTATGTTGTAGTTTTAGCAAACTTTTATATTTATGTTTAATTCTCGATTAGTAAAACCAAATTATGACTGTTACCTTTTGAGAAACGTTCTCAAATATGGTTAAGTAATTTTAATCCTTTTAAAATAAGCAATGACATGAGCAATCCCGTTATAGTAGTTAGAGACAAGGAGACTACATATTTGATGGAGTATTCCAAGGCTTTGATTATTAATGAAAGCGGAAGCTCATGATATGATTAAATCATTCGAAATAAGTTTCAACGAATTAGTCATATATTGGATACGATCCAAGATGATCATTCAAATCATACGATGACGAGTTAATTCAAACGTTGGATAAGAATGACCACATCTAATTTTGGAAAGGTTGTTTTCAAAATTATAAGATTTAAGTATCGACTTAATTCTTTAATCATTGCTTAAAGGTTAATTAAATAGTCAATGTTTTGAATACGATTCAAAAGGTTAAATAAACTATTTAATAAACTTTAGATTTTCTTTATGAAAGGAAATCAAAGACATGGCTCTCGTGATCTTTCTTAAGTCTTATGAAGACTACACTAAGAAAAATTTACAAGTGCTTGAAGGATTAAAAAGGAAAGTTAGGGCATGTGCTTAAATAGAGAACTTATTGAAGTTTCTATTCTAGGCAAGTGAGTTGAGATAAATCTATCTAAATTCAAAGTCAACTCTAAGATATATGATACCTTACGAGCGTGATTAAATTAGAAAGATTGAATACAGATATGGAAGGTGAAGCAAACGTTGTAATACTTACCACATTCTGGATCTAGTAAACTGATAAGGGAACTAAATAAATGTTATTATGTTCCGGTTCTTATGAAGGACACAAGTTCAGTTATTTGTTAGGATTTAGTAGACACATTCAATTGTAAAGAATAAATGTTATTCCGATAAAGTTGGAAGGTCACTGAACCTAACATACTAGACTGTTGTCACTATATAGTTGATATATGTGATAAGATCTTAACTAAATATTTGTATGGCTGTTATCCTTGATTTGTGGTTACTCTAGGCACAGTCTCTATGGAATGGAGGCGTGTAATCAAACGTCATTCTGATGATGTTGAACCTTATGATTATGAATCATGTGGGTTATACGTATCTTATCCAAAGAGGACTAAAATAGCATTTTAAGAAAAGGTTATGAAATCTAGAAGATTGACCAAAGCCCAAACATATTGATGTTTGTTGGCTTGTGACAATTTATACCATAAACGATTGTTTGTCTCTCTCTTGGACTATTTTTAGAAATAGTTGAATGTACTTATTAAAGTACAACAATTCGGAACGCCCGATAGGTTCGAGCTAGTACGAGTATGAGATTGACGAGCTACTTAGGAATTAATATTCAATCGGATTGAAGTAATTAATACCTGAAGGGTGTTTTCATAGGTCGTCCGAAAAGGAATAAGATTCTCCTTCAAGGATACCATCTTTGGGATACGCAATTGGATTGTGTTCCCAAAATGGAAACAACACTTTATATGATAAAGGTGTGACGCATGCCATGCGAAGTATCCCTTACCCGTTTCGGGATAGTGCCCTTATACTTAACCGAGTTCCAAAGAATAAAGGTTGAATAAATTCCATATTAGATATGGAAGATGATAATGTCGAATCTATCTTAACCGATGATTTGAAGTTGTCATAGGCAAAGTCAGAAAGGCTTGGAGCCTAGTACGACGTATGCAACTTTGTGGAATATCTTAGCAATTATGCTAGATATTATTTACTTGTCCGTGGAGCAAAATGTTTGTCTCCAAACATGCTATCTTCTAAAGGAAGTGTTTCTTCCAAAAGAAACAAGGGAGTGAATCGGATCTCAAAAGAGTTTGAGAACTACAAAGATATATTCAACCATAGGAACGTGAGCGTACGCCACATAACGATGAGGTGTAGAACATTGCTCGGTGCACACAAAAGTTACGTAAGTCCGTGGATAACCTCAAGCCCAAAAGGGCTACCGGTATTTTCATCTTGAAGAATGAATATCTCACGACTTATGAAAGAATGTTTGAAAGGCAAGATTGAGAGATATGGCCGGAGCCATAATATCTCGAATTAGATTCCATTAGTGACGACGGATTGTGAACCTAGTCTGTCTTACCTAAGGGGAATGTCCCCGAAAGGTCGACATGGATTGTAATATGATTACCATCGGCTATAGTGACGGTGAGGGGTACGGGGTGTAAACCTTGTAATTACCTTTATGCTTTGCCACCGAGCCCGATTCTATTCGATGATGCTTGTTATAACTTGATATCATGGCTATATGATAGTGTTGAAGACGTTGGGCAGACAGCTCGATGTTCATAGACGATAACATGATATGTAAGCTCACGAAATCCATTTATGGACTCAAACAAGTTTCTCTAGACAATTTCTTTGTTTGATAATCAAAGGAGTTTAATTTAGTCAAAAGAAGGATATGCCCAATGTGCAAGAAGGATAGTGGGAGTGTGTTATGATTTTTGAGCAAGGTATTATATATCTCTCTCGGAATTATCACCCCATGTCACAAATCAATTAATGTTTGGTAGTTCAAGGTCTTTACGAAAGCACTTGGATTAGCGCTTCTTATTTTAGAAATAGGAATCTATAGTGATAGATTTAACTGCTGTTAGATTATAGTTTACCTATATAGATGTGATGCTAAAAGGATTTTAGCATAGATCGCGACAGGGATACTGCTGGCCGGTGTTCTCAAGATCTATCTATGTTAGGACGTTAGTCCTAAAGATAAGGTAAAAGATGATGCTTATGGAAGGTTTCCTTCGCTACCACGATAGAAACCATCATAAAGGTAATGCCAGATGTTCATAGTCCATGAATAGTCATGAGCAAGTATGAAAGTAAATCGGTGAATGTCGAGAATATCCTTAAACAAGTTAAGGAAAGTTTCCTAGTTTATCGAAACTTGGAATTAAATAAACGTAGATGTACGTACGTATATCCCGAGTCTTATGAAGGCGAGTGGGAGCTACCGTCCGGGTTTGCGATCACTTTGATTAAGTGATACGTTGAGCTGGAAATGTTCTTAGCTATGGGTCACCGTAAATTCTACAACGAGGCCAAAACACGAGTGCCTTGGAGGCGCGAATGGGAGCAAGACATGGATCTGAAGGTTCATTCCCGAACCTTGTACGGTTCTTCCACCTTTTATATATAGCTGATATAGTAAGTGGATTCATTGCTTGAAGCAAGGACCAGGGTCTCGTCAGAGATTCGTGTGTGTGTTGAGGCGGTTCCTTTGACTTGGTCATTTGGAAGATGATATGAAGATAGTCTGAGTCCCCACGGATAGCGATCCGTTTATGGCTAGGGCTAGTTGCGAGTATTGCATGAGATTCTTGTGTATCAACTTGGTCTTGTGTGTGCGAGTGATTGGCTTTAGGCCAAGTGGGAGATTGTTGAAATAGTGTCCTAAACCCAATCGGGTTGGACCGGATCCGACTGGGTCGGATCATTTCTACTATTTCTTTGTGTTTATACATATATCAAATGGCTTTTCTATTGTCATATATCTGTTCTTTTAAAGAACCAATTATGAATTGTTATATGATAACGTCCTTAGTATTAAACTGTGATAGAGAAACCATGATAGGAGATTATGGTTGATGAGATCTCTAATCACTTTAATAAGTTTAATACTTAAATGTCTCTAGGCTGATGTACTATTAAACAGGGCATTGATAGTATAAACAGACTAGCACGTATTAGATGTCTTCTGTCTTTAGGGCAGGGATAGATCTCGTCTATCGAAGTGTAGAGACACTTGGACTGTACGTGGACGTGTATTAGAGAATGCGTACGTTAGACTGACCCACTTACACGGATAAGTGTCACACTATGTGGCGGTTGTGTAATTATCCTTAAGACCGGAGTCTTCATGGCATCACGGTGTGGATTGTCATGCTTTGACACTATTGAGGTTTCCCCTAGCCATGGGGCGATCATGCGGTAGTGATTGGGTGTGATACTGAAGCATGCGGAGTATACATGATTGGTCGTCCGGGAATCGCGTACCCTATCAGTAGGGGTAAATATCCGAAAGGGCCTTCTTATAAGGAATGTCTCGTTCTCGTGAATCTTTGCAAAGTGGGAGTAAACGTGTTACTTCGAGAGTGCACGATATCCGTACTATAAGACACGGTCGTCAATGTTTGACACTCGACGTACGACCGTTGGGATATTATTATAGCGATAGGATTGTAAGTTACACGGTAACTGTTTCACATGAAAGGTAGTAGTCATTGCATTCGACTCTTCCGATGATTGGGGGTCACGGTGTGTTGCTAGACGCTATCCCGTGATCGTTAGGCATGAAGGGCAATTTCGTAATTTGCACTTTGTGTCTACGGCCAACATATTCGGAAGCCTATCGGGTCACACACATATGAACATCCAAATTCGGATTAAAATGTGGTTATAGATGATAACCAAATAAGGAAAGTTTATCTCGAGACTATAAGGGTTATAGTGGTAAATTAATATGGTGGTATTTATTTATTATGAATAAATATAATACAAGATATTAATTATGATGATTAATTAAATATGTATATTGATACATATGATTTTCGAAAATATGTATATATGATATACATGTATTTTTGCAAATTAATTAATTATAGCATTATATTAATTAAAGAAGTTTCCATGAGTCAATTAATGAAGATATGGGGCGCATTCTTGTTGTGTGTATGACACACTTGGATTGTGCAATTTAATTAATGAGATTACCATAATATTAATATGTGATATTAATTGATTTTGAGAAAAATAGATTTATGGTAATAACATAATTTGCATTCAATATAAGATATTGGAGAATTATAAATTATGGATTCATTTAATATAAGATATTAAATTAAAAGAGATAAATCAATCACATTAATTATGTTTCCTTATTTTATTGGAAAGAGATTTTTCTTCTCCTCCTCTCCAAGCAATAGGGGCGCCTCTCTCTAGTATAAATAAGAGGGCTTGCCAAGCTCTTCACACACCATTCTTCCAAGAGCAATTGTTCTTGTGAAAAATTGCAAGAACTCATAGTTCTTGTGTAAGAAAGAGGGGGGCTTCCTATAGTGAGTTTGTGAGGGAAGAAAAGGTCCGGTCTAGCAATCGGAACTTTTCAGTAGCAATCCATGGTGGGATTCCGGCGGGCTGTTCGTGTGGACTGGCGGTAGAGGCCGAACACTTGGGCGGCTCCATGCTGAACTACTCTCCTTAGACGGTCAAAGCGTCGATCTTTTAGATCAACCAAAGTAACCGCCGTCTTTAGTTTATTCGTTTATTGCTTAAACGAAGTCGATCTTGGGAAAAAGGAAATCAAATTTTTGAATTCCGATGCGTTCCCGCGTTGATTTCCTAACAGTTGGAACATATGTGACAGTTCAGGCCAATCCGTCAAGATAAGCCCCGTTTAGCCCGAAGGCTTATCGGCTATGCTAAGTCTTGTTGAACTGTTGTAACGTACATCACACGTGGAGGGGAGTCGATTGAGCCGAGGCTCGGTTAAACTCGCCCAGCCATGGTTAGACCATTTCCGAACCAATGTACTAAGAGTCTCCGATCTATAAATTGTCACCCAAAGCATAATCTCGTTTCTGTTTAAGGTGGGTTCACCGAGAAGCCATCACCATAAAACTCAACGAAAGCAGAAGATGGTGTTCTCTCAAAATTCAACGTCTTTTTTAGTTTGTGAATGCTTAAACTACACAATTTGTTGCTCCCCTGGCCAGTAGAAGCAATCTCATGCATATGACAATGAGATTTTAACAGAACTACGAGGAACTCTTTATTCACTGCTTCCTTCAACTACTACATGTTTCCCTACACCCTCTAGATGAGATAGATTTGGGGCAAAACCTTCGAAACTAAATTAATCTTACAAACCAACTCCGGGCTAAGATTCATACTAAGGTTCATGTATAGGCTAACTTATGCTCAAAAAACCAAAAGGTAGTAAAACATAAGCAAAAAAAAGGTAGTACCTTGCCTTCAACATTGTACCACGAAGAATTTAAGCCTTAAAATATATATTTTTTCCGGAGCCATCTTGGTGCTTTAATGGTATTGCTTCCATCGCTTTTCCCATCGTAGAGTAGTAATTCCACATGTTGCTGGGTTATTTTCTCAGCGCCCTTGAAAAATTACTGACTCAGATTATTGCTTCCCTGGTTTCTGCAAACAGAAGATAAACAAAAACAAACAGACCGTAGACTGATTTTAACATGGTTTCCCATGCTGCTATCAGACCTACGGATTAAACATACGGGGATAAACAGACACGCGAAATTCCAGACTCGAAAAACACAAATCAGAAACCGTGTAAACAGAACAGAACAAGAACAAAATAAAACAAAACAAAACAAAAGTTCTAAATTCTCGGTCGACCGAATGAGGTCTCTCGGTCGACCGAATAAAAAAAATTTATATTTTTTTATTATTTATTTATTTTTATTTTAAGAATCTGGAATTTTCAGACAGAGCAGACAACCAGAGGGACTCAAAAACGTAAAAACAGACTCTAAACCGAAAACTTGACATGAATAAGAAAATTATTTATATATAAAATTGACCGTTGGTTCCCCGGCAACGGCGCCAAAAACTTGATCGGGGTCAATCAGGTTATAATATACTCGACCACCATAAACCAAGTACTAGCAAGAGGACTAGGCCCATCGTAGTATAGCTATAGTGAATCAAGGTCGATCCCACAGGGAACCAATTGTGGATCATCTTATATACAAACAATTAATTACACATGTCAAGGACATAAAGGCGGTCTACGACCAACATAAGACAAGAAAAGTAAAGACACGACTCGACACAACGTAATTAACCTCCCCAATTATAGTCTTTATCGTTTGGACCTAGATAATTTATATAATAAACTGAACTTATTAACTGTCAATCCGTTTGTATCTATCTTAGATTGGCTACGGGAGTCATCCTCTTTAACTTGACTTAGCACCGGTTAGGTTGCTAGATCACTGTGCTACATTACGTGACTTCACCTTTTGGGTATCCATCTCATATAACTTGCATGCTTACGACACTAAGGATGCCGATATTAACCGTACACCTCGTCCAGGCAACATTCCTATGGTTAGGCGTACTTATACTTCCTAAACGATTACTCAAGCTCTCGTCCAACTAGCAATTACCAAGTTATAGTCTCATGCTAATCTACGACGTACGTATAAGCGAGTGCATGCAATTCCCGAATATAAACCTACCTAGATAACGCCGAACGTCCGTGAAGAGCAATTCATAAGCCTACCTAAGAGTTTTATATTGGTATTTCCTTTTTACACGTTTTAATTAAACTAAGCGAGTAACGTAGCCATAGCCATACCTACGAGATAATAAATTCTATTAAGTTAACCTAACCATAAAGACGTGGCTATTTAACGGATAAAACAGGGCTCGGTCGACCGAATAGGTGGGCTCGGTCGACCGAGTGAACTCATTCGGTCACCCGAATCAATTTCGTCCCCGTATTACATCCCCGAACGTATCTCTCGGCGTTTCATCATACGTAACGTATTAAACGAATTCGTAAAGCATTCATATAAACTAACTTAGATACACATTAATTAAACAATGCAGATTCATGGACAGAAACTAAGTGTATGACGTAGGTTATGGGATCCTCATAGACAAGGCTTCGCCACATCCATAACGACATAACCTAGATCTACATCATCTAGCTATGAATTAACTAACTCAAACAATAAAGCATAATTGGGGGGGATTAATTACTTAAAAGAAAGAAACAGACAATAAGAGCTTACATATTTGCAGCCCTTAAATTGCTGGAAACCCTCAAATTATTCTACATTGAATCAAGATATGAATAGAGTGATTTTATTGAATGATATTCTAAGGTATTCAAGGTGTGTTTTTACAATTTCGTAGCTGCTTGCTTATAATATAGAGGTTTTTGCCGACTTAGGGTGGTTCTAGAAGATAAGAACGATATAAGCCGGAAACCGCCCCGAAGCTGACACTCGGTCAACCGAGAGCTGACACTCGGTCGACCGAAGCTATAGGCTCGGTCGACCGAACCTAACATTTGCACACGTTAATCGTTTTTCTCGTCTATCTTGCTCCCCACTCCACGCTTGCGTGTTGATCCGATTTCTCTAATTTATCTCTTGATTAATGCTCCGATTTTCTTCCTTATTATCTTGAGATCCATTGATTGAATGACATTTATCCTCTCGATTTGTTGTGATCTACAAAATCGCATTTATCGCACAATAAATCGGCTTTTAATAATGAAAACGGCTAAATACCAAATATCATATTAATAATCACTTAACATTAAATAATAAATATAAACATGTGATTTAATATGAAATATATATTATTAATCTCGATTTAAGGCCAACGTTGATCACTTTTACGGGTATAATTTGACCGTCATCAATCACATAGGTTTTGGGGTTGAGGATCAACAATTGTTGCGATTCTTTGGGTGTTTTGTCGGTGTTGCAGGCAATTAAGGTAAGAGGCTCTTCCTATGATTCCAATTATCGTTTATAAGGTTTAGATCAAGTTTTAAGGTGTTTAAGATGTTTTAATGCTAGGAAGATGTGTTTTTCATTGATCAAGGATCATAGGTGTTCTTGGAATGGTTAGATATGTTTATTTACGTTTTACTATGTTTAAATTGCTTGTTATTTTGGGTTAGAAACTGATTTGGATCGAACTTGAGGATTTTAGGGTTCTAGCCGAAACCCGGTCGGACGGGCGTCTCGCCGTGTGGACGGGCGTCCGCCTTGGCTACATTTCAGACGGGCGTCTGGTTCTCTGGACGGCGTCTGAGGTGTTATTTTACATTCAGGTTGTAGATGTCTTAGGGTGGACGAGCGTCTGGGGAAAGTGGACGGGCGTCCAGTTTTGGACGGGCGTCCAGTAGGTTCCAGACGGGCGTCCATGTCTTTAAACGGGCGTTTGGTTGTTGTTCAGCCTTATAAGTATGTTTTATCATTTCTAAACCTTTAAACGTGATATGTTAACACCGTATAAACTTGGACAAGCCTGAATTGAGCTTCTGATTCGTTCAGTTAAAACACCGAATGTACTCTTAAAGGGAGTTGAAGTTCGGATCCGTCGGAAGAACATGATAGGCTTGTGCTTTGATGAATTAGTATTCATCAATGTCTGTGTAATTGCTAGGACTTGTCCGTGTCTAGTGGTCTAGGAAGAGAGTAGTGTGTGTGAGGGAGATTATTTGAAAACACTAGGGTGGCTAGTTAATCATCCTAATAATCAACGTACTTGACTAGTAAAAGATTAAACAACATGTCTCTCTTGGCTAGGCACTGGCTAAATCGCGATGCATGTGCTACCTCGAAGGTGGAGGAACTCGTAGGTCAAAAGACCCTAAGTACAGAGGGACTCCGCTGAGACGCGCAAGCTATCGGAGTCTACCTTTTCTAGACTTCGTGGATATTGGTGTGATCCACTAATATGTTGCAATAGAGTGTCCCTGAGGTGGAAGAATTCCGTAGGTCATAATGACCCTAAGTACGGAGGGACTCTGCTAAGGTGGATGCGCGTAGTGCCCTTGAGTGCGGTTGTAACACAGATAAGCTAAGTAGTAACGTTTAGTCAATTCACGTTGATGGACATGAAATGAACCCTAGATTGAGTCGGTCACACAAAGATAACTAACTAAACGATTAAATATCTTTTCTTTATAAATCTTAATTGTTGTCATAGCTTCTCACTTTTACTAAGTACTTTGTACTTACCTCCTTTGCATTTTCTTTTGTATGCATTGTGGGGTGAGAAGACGAACAGGTTGATCAAGTGTAGACGACGGCTTTTGAAGACTTAAAGTCTTGACGAAGCTTCTAGATTACTTTCTTTGTAAAGGTTGTATCAGACTGGTTGTATCTCTTCTCCTGGATTTGTTGTACCTCTACTTTTAAGGCATCGTATTGTATAAGTCTTTGGGTTTTTCATCGTTGTAATCTTAACTATCTATCTTTAGTATGGTTAATTTCTATTCATAGTAGCTTTTATGTTTTTACCCGAGTCTTTTTAGCTTCCGTTTGCTTTTATTTGATACGACGACGTAGAGGCTTGCGTATAATATTAGACTTATTTAATGCTATACGCGCCGAACGTTTCTCTTCCGGATAAGGGCTCGGTATCCGGGAGCGGGGCGTTACACTTTTGATCTGACATTAATAAAGACATCATTCGAACCCTTTAAAAACATGATTATATGATCAGTACATTCTTTCTCTCTATAAACAGGCAAAGCTGCACAAGTGTAGGGTGGGGGGGCCTTAAAATGAGTAATTGATCCTTGAGACTCTTCATCTTTGTAAAATACTGTGTGACTGACATTGTACATTGTTCTGTACCGTAGATTTCTTCCTGTAAATTGGAAAACCTGTAGGCAATTCCAGTGCCAAATCTATGATTAAGATCAACCAAATTTCCCTTGTTGTAGTTAACCAAAAAATACTCCGTTGAATGGAAGTGTCTACAGAATTAACCAACCAATTGGATACCATATCATTACATTGGCACCAAATTTCAAAATTCTTGTCATTCTTTGTAGGTTTTGGCAAAGTCCTATCAACGAACTTCAACTTTACTATCATTGATAGAACCATGGAGATAGCTCTCTTCCAACTATGGTAATTCTTAACTCCTTTGAGAAAAGGCTGTACAATAACGGCTGAAGGATTCTCCCCGGGATGAATCAAATAGGGATTGAGTATCCCATTTCAAACTTCTTGTGCCATTTCCAAGAATCTCATAGAGAAATAGTAAGGAGATTTCAAGAAAAACGTAGCTGCACACTACCAGAAACAAATATTTGCAACTCCACACCACAAATGCTGTCAAGAACTAATCCAATGAGCAGCAAGCGTGCAATGATACCATGATGAAAAACTAGAAAAGAAATAAAACATAGTATAGAAACGAAGAAGAAGAAAGTTGCAGAAATTTAAAAATTGGGGGAAAGGCGGGAAAAATTTAAAACTTCAATTCATTGATCTGATTAACATTCATGTTACAATTACTGATTACATTCTCGAATGGAAGCTTATATAAGCTCCTAGAGCAGTTAATTCAACTTCCAAGCTGTTGTAACTGCCATAACTACTGTCAACAAACTCCCAACCGCTTTCCATGTGTTATTGTTCGACCAAATGTCTAACCGAACATATCACCATCTGGTACACCTAAGTATAAGCAATAGCAGCTGAACTGAGGGTGTAGAATGTGCCTTGTGTGCATATCTTGTGTGTATCTGCAACATTTTCTTGTGTCTAACAGGGGTGAAAACAAAAGGAGCCACAATTATACCATCTATGTCCTGTACATGAATAGATCTTTTAGTTAATTTTATTTAATTTTGAATATAAGTTCATACAATATCAATCGAACATTTTTTTTTTAAAAAAATCATTTTTGAGGTATTGTTAATTAACTCATTTTTATCAATCTATATATTATATTATTATTGATACTATTTTTTTTGGTAAATAATTTCTATTGAATAATTTTTTTTGGTACGTGCATGTACTGTATTTACTTTCCTTACTTTTTTTTGAAATTAAAGTAACTTTCCTTATTATTTTTTGAAATCCTAAAAAAATGAGTAATAACACATTTATTTATTTATTTCTTTATTTCTTAGTATAGACATAAGAGACCTATATTAAGTTGCAATTTGGAGGATCTTCATAGTGCAACTACATACTTTGTTCTTGTCTCATGAGCTAGACAACTCTTTGCATACTGTCACTTAATCTCCTTCATTATTTGTCAAAGGAATATATCTGCCAAACATGGCGGCGGCACAACTAATTCCCAGCCGTTTATTGGCTCCGTCTGAAAGGGGGGCTTACGTTTTATCTTACAGTTTGAGCCACCTGATGAATGAAGAAGAACCTTTGTCACGTGGCTACGAGCATATCGATGGCAAAGGTTATATCGTTATCCAAATCAAGGTTCGTTATATGATTTCCAAGAAGTCTTGCTCTCCAGATTCCATTACTGGACAAGAAGAAAGTGTAATAGACTCATTCACCATGAAGCCTCTTTACTTCTTACAAAGTGAAATTATTATGCAGCATTGGATTTTATTTATAGCTAGTTTTTATCGTAGATATGGCGTGCCAGATGACATTGGTGACGGGTTGATTAGTGATGTTCTTGAATTTGTCAAAACCGAGGTGGCTGGTCCGGACAATGATGGAAAGAAAGTAATTAAAATTTTGGTGGCTATTGATGTTAAGACGATACAACTTATAAATGAGAGTTCTGTTAGTGTTTATGAAAGGGCAATCAGGCACAACACGTACTCTCATGTTTATCGAGACAAACATAAGATTGACAAAATGAAGGACTATTTTAACAAGGATGTGTCTGACACCTGGCTAGTGAATAAAGAGGTCGATGATGTACAAGATTGCTCCATTTGTATGGACTCCAAGAATTCTATGTTTAAAGGTATTTGTTTGCCGTGCAACCATGTTTATCACACAACTTGCATATTCAGGTGGATTTTAAAGAACCAGACTTGTCCTTTGTGTCGCTTGCCTGTTTTCTCTCCTGCCGCCCTAGACCTCATTCGATACCTTAAGCGACACTGTGATTGAAAGGTAATATATTTTCAAGAGAAAAATGAAAATTTGACAAAAGGAAAGTTTAAAAAACAAGCTCTGAATCTTGGAAATGTATTTTTTTTTGTTTTGTTTTTGTTTTGTTGTTTTGTTATTTCCAATGAAGATCATGGATTTCAATTTTCATAGTATCACAAAAGCCAAATATATCTTATCAAAAATTCAAGGTGCCTCTTGATAAGGCTGATATGTGTATCAATTTGTCTTAACCTAAGGGATTGAGAGAAAAATTGATAGTTGAAGCCCAGGCTTAAAATGTACTCTTTTCAAGCTCCCGTTTTATACTTATGTTTTGCGTCTTTATATATTAAAAAAAAATTACTTTTCTCCACTTACTTAGTTTTTTGTTCTTTTTTTGTAAAAAGAAGTTAGAAATAATTGGAAAAGAAAAAAACTAGTTAAAAAATACTCCCTCCGTCTCGTAATATAAATTTTTTTGCTTTTTAATGGTATTCCAAAATATGAGTCTTTTTCATAAAATAATATAATATTAAATGCATTGTTTTTAGTTTCACACTAAACAATGTAATATTATTAGTCAATCCCAGAAAATAATACTCCCTCCGTTTTTATTTATATGTCGCAGAGAGAAGAATCACACAGATTAAGAAAGTAATTAATATGTGTATTGGAAATGTTTTTTTATTGGAAATGTAAATATTTTGTTGGTAAAGGTGTTTTTAATATTGGAATTGTGTTTTTTTTATTGGAGATGTAAATATTTGGTTGGTAAAGGAGGAAAAAAATAATAAATGATGCATTGGAAATGTAAAATGACAGAATAAAAAAAATGACAAATTGTGAAATGTGACGGATAAAAAAAAACAGAGGGAGTATAATATTTTGCATTGAAATATTAAAAAACAACTCATTTATTATGTTTTCTTAAACCGTATGAAATGACCAAAATGTTTTATATTATATAAGACGGATGGAGTAATAATTTTGTATATAGCAAGTTGCGAGATACTCCGTACCGTATAATCAGTGGAATAAGATCTCATCAAACCCTTCGAACACAAAAGGGAGATTTTATGCAGAGTTGGATAGAAAGAAAGAAAAAAAAAAAACCGTCCAGGGGTTGTGAAATCCTTCCACCAAAAGGAAAAAGAAAAAGAAAAAAAAATTCCCTTCTCTTAAAAAAAATCAATAAAAATTCGAACAAAGAATGAAAGGATTGGTCAGGAAATGAAAATTTTCACAGGAGATGAGAATTACACACTATAAAGTAACAAATTAAAACATTTCAAAAAAAAATAAAAAATAACCAATTAAAATTACCACAGCACACCGATTTCGAAAAATTGAAACAGTCGCCCCGTTTAACACAAAGTCCCCTTAATTTTTTTGATACAATTATAGACGTTGTTACCTAAATTAAAATTTCATGTTGAGACTATGTGAAAAGATACAACTACGATTTAGGGGCCGTTTGTTAAAACTGAAGTCGAAATCGATGTACGAAGTCGATGTTCGAAATCGAACACAATAAGTTACTGAATTTTATAAGATCTGAAACGTTTGTATGTCTGTCTGAATCTGAATTCTTAATATAATTAGATTGTTCGTTAACATCCAACTCTGAATATGCGAATTTAACAATTTTTCGTGTATGACGCATATCAAACCGTGCTTATTTTCCATAATATATAATTAAAAAAAATTAAAAATACACACATATATGTATATACATATATATATATATATATATATATATATATATATATATATATATATATATATATATAAATAAAATTGTAATATGATTCATAGATAAAACATATAACAAACATTAAACAACTATATAACATAATAATATTCTTATAATAAAAAGCATAAAAAAAGTTATTCATCCTATACTAAACAGATAAACGTGGGCAACCTTTTCTATTTCCCACCCACAATGTGATGACAATTAGGAAGAAACTGACGGTGCCTTTTCAGACATTAGCAATTTCAGTGATAAGCGAGGTGTCTACCGCTTAAAATTTTTAAGGGAAATTAAAAGCAGCTTAATGTATTAAGTGGTGGTATAAAATATTATCAAACACTTCTAAATTTAACCACCACTTAACCTATTAAGAATAAGTGCTTAATTAGGTAAACAAACGGGCCCTTATTTTATATCCTTTATATACGCACTTTCCATATAAATGGTAATGATTATGTAGATTTGGATATAGATCTACTATACAACTTATACATGTAACATAGGGGGGAATGTACACACCATATTAAGTGCATAGACCCCACCCAAGTAAATAAATTAAATAATGTTAAGTTTTACTTATGGAAATAATTATATATCCTGTTGGAAGAAAAATATTCTTCAATTTTTATTGGACCCATGAAAATTTTGCCTGGATATGCCAGTTGACAGAACATTTGGTTGTGTGTGTACAATTCATTGCTAAGGGCTCACGGCCAGCAATTCTTGGATTTGAGTCCTAGTTGAAACAAAAAGCGTTTGTTCGTTATCAGAGCCGGCGTTGTGAATCGGGGCCCAAGGTCATTTTGCCGGATAAGGCTCTTTTTAGATTTGAAGAACAATTTTTTTTTTCGGTAGAGAAAAATAAATAAAAATTGTAAAAAAAAAAAACATTTTATTTCAAATTCATAGGTAAGTCGACACGACTTAAATGCAAAATACTACTTCAACACCGTTCTTCTATCATATTTAGAAGCAAAATCATTTATCAATGTAGAATAATCAACTTCATCAACCATATTCTTCTCGATCGATATCATTGCTAGCTCATTCAAACGATCTTGTGATATTGTACTTCGAAGATAGTTAATTATTAAATTTAACTTCGAAAAACTTCTTTCTCCTGATGCAACGGGGAATAGTCAACAAGATTCGGTAAGCGATCTCTGTGTTTGGAAAACAACCATTTTGACGTTTTAAATAATTCAAGACTTGGATGGGTTCTCCAAATTCAAATAGAAGAATATGTTTAAGAAGTTCAACTCTCTATAGAAATCTTCCCTGTCAATATCAGTTTCACCATTGTGTGTCAAAATATTTGAAAGATTGTCACAAGAACTCTTCTAATTTTTATCATCGAAGCACGTCTTCAAATCAAACAGGTAGCCAAAATTTTGTTCATGAAACTGAAATTGCTTGAATCTTTCATCAAGTGAGGCAAGAGTTTTGTTAACTATATACATGAAGTATTGCACTCTGAAACTCTCTTCAGCAGAAAACACGGCTTCTTCACTTAAAACCTCATCAAAATGGCTTTTTTCACGAAAAAATGGTTCAATTTCTATTTGTTGAGCAAGTTCTCGGGCTGCTTTAAGGGCGTCATTGAATCCATGCTCTCTATAGCCACGAAAAAAATCAATAAGCCCTTCAATCGATTTACCGCGACAACAATTTGCATGCCCTCATTTTATTCAACGAAATTTTTTTTTGAAAGGTTCAACGATTTAAAATGTGCTTAAACTTTTTGAAACATATCCCTATTTTACAACATCACAATTCAAAACACTCCACAACAGCATCCCTATCCTTATCCCTATAACATTTCAAATTCTATAAAATAATATATATTCTACTTCACAACTCTATTCATACCCCTTAAATATTTATTATTTCACTCCAGCAACATCCCTATCGTTGTCCCTATAATTTTTTATAATTAAATATGTTTGGGGACGTGAATAGTGCATTCTCAAATCTAGGGATGCACTGTTCATATCTCTAAAAATAAATAGGGATAGAGTCTCTGCTGTGGGGGCTATTTGTGGTAATTCTATTTTTTATCTTCATTTTAAGGATAAGTCACCATATAGGGCTTCTGCTACGAATGCCCTAAAACATGTAAAACTGCACTAAAATATAGCAAACAACATGGACAAAGCAAAACATAACAAAATATTTTTACCCCCTACTACGCTAATGTAATCCTTTGCCTCTTTATACATTAAAATTCTGCCTTCTTCAAAAAAAAGAATTTAATTATCTTGTGCAGTTTTATTGTGTCCCTAACAGGGTTGAAAACAAAGGGAGGCTCAATTATATGGTATATATATGTCCAGTAATATGCATTGGTCTTTTTATCTCTATTTGTTTTTAATTATGGATCTTAACAGAAACCGTTGAACGTTTATTTATAAATTTATTTTTAAGGTATTATTAATTAACTCGTTTTTATCAATTTATATAATGTATTAAACATTGTACATATATCAGCTTAGTATAGACTTTGTCCCGTAAAATATTTTTGTTGGGTACATGTCTCTACTTTCCTTTTTTTTTTTAAATTTCTAAAAATAATGATAAATAAGACCTTTATTTATTTATTTATTTATTTATTTAGACATAAGAGACCTATATATTAAGTTGTTGTCTTAGAGGCAGGGCCGGCACTACATATATAAGGCCCTAGGCCAAATCGTCGTATGGAGCCTTTATTTTTTTATATATTATTTTTACTAGTGTTATATCTTATAATATGTAGTTTATCTTTTACATAATACAGTATAAACTTACCAGATTTTAAGAAATGATCAAATTTTAATACCAACAATTTAATCAAAATATATTAACCAATCCCAAAGACTTGCTACTTGCAAATTTAACTACATCAACAATTCCAAAGACTTGCCACAGTGCCACTTGCAATTATGAAACTTAGCTTGGATCTATATTTTTTGTTCTCGAAGCTGCGGGCTAAAATAATGTGTCGACGCACTACAAAAAAAACACTCTATTGCTACACTAGTTTTTGCCACACACATAAAAAAAAGTGTGGCTAATAGCATTTGGTTAGACTCTTTTGCCACGCTCATGTGGCTAAAAATAAGTATATAGCAACACTTTTTTTGTTGTGTGACAAACAATAGTGTAGCAAAAAACTGTCCTTCTTGTAGTGACGTTTTGGATCTGGAAGGTCTTGGGAGAAGTGTATTGAGTTAAACAGGTACCGGATTTTAATTAGTTCTTACTCTACAAATCATATATATGATCATACTTGGATTGGGCTAACTAGATGGCTAGGAGACCGGCATTTTAATTAGTACAAAAGAGTTCACGAGAAAAAGGACCCCTAGATTTTGGTTTTTTTTGGGGCTCTGACCTAGGTCACTTGGATCTATGCCTATGGACGGCCCCTTAGAGGATCTTCATAGTACAACCGCATACTTTGTTCTTGTATAATGAGCTAGACATTATAAGTTTTGTGTCGTTTGACTTTTTACTGTTGTGTCATATAATCTTTTTGGCAACTGTTCTCGTCTATGTTGAGTTATGAGCTCTAGTTGCTGTTAGGATCTATGCGCAGGGTGATCTAGAGGCGGGGGAGGGGGGTGAATGGATCACAGTTACTTTTTAAACTTACTTCGATTTATGCAAGATCGGAGTTTGTTTCTACCAATTTAATCCTAATTAATTAAGTCCCGGAAGCACAGACTTAATTATTACACTGAACAGCTATTACCTAATGTGATCAAAACAGATAGCATCATTCAACCAATTATTATATATAGTAGTGATCTGATGTGAACACGAAGCATACGAAGTTATAAGAGCACTACTATTATGCTAAGTTTATACCATCATCATCTGAGCTTAATTTGTTCAAAACCTGAAAACCTGCAAGTGCCTAAGTGTTCTATGATCAACCTAGTATTTGAACACTTGAAGATTCTGAAGATGAATCATTTACTTGATTCAATCCCACTTTGATCTAATCAAAGGTTCAAGACTGTGAAGCATCTGGTGAAGGTGTCAAAGACTGTTGTTGCAGTCAGGAAGACTATGTGTGGTAAAGCTGATGAAGAGGAAATTCAACCCTTCAAGGACCAAGTGGAGCATTTGGAGAAGCGAGAAATTCTACATGTTATCCAAGTGTTTAGATTGTCAAACTAGGGATCGATCAAGAACAATCATACTAGGACTTTTTGTAACTGTACCTCAAAGAGAACTAGTGAATTTCCTCCAACATCATAGGAGAAGAGTGGACTGACAGGATTACACCACCTAGAACCACTATACACTTGCGTTTTATTTATGCATTTACTTTACGCATTACTTGCTGAAATTTACTTTACAGTATTTGTTTCATGCATCAAACTGACTTTACAAACTAATTGAATCACATCAAGCACTCAGCTGAGTTCACCAAACTCAACACAACATATTTTCAACTGAACAACAAGATCTTAAAAAGGCTTAATAATTAATCCACTGCATCTAACTCAATTGTAGAAACAGTCAGCAGACTAAGTCTCAGAAGGGTTATCTTAACTCCAAGAAAAAGTTTCAAGTGACATGTTTATTCATCCCCTCTAAACTAGTCCAAATCCTTTCCAAGGGACCAACAATCACAGAGGCTATCAATCACAAACCCCACAAATCATTGATCTTTACATTAAACCCCCATCCTCAGGAGAGATGCCTATAAAAAGGATTATCATCCTCACAATTAAGAATTATGTTTATTGCCTTGATCTCATACAAAGTGGGTACGTAGGCTGTCTCAACGACGCAGGCATAAATTATCACAATCACCATCACTTTGCTATTTTGATTTCTCCCAAAATGATCAAATTATCCGATTAAGTTATCCTGCGATATTCCGGTATCGTTAGTACTCGATATTCTGTTGTTGCCTTACGATCATATAATCTAGAATTTTGTCTTTACCTGGCCGGGAAAAAAAATTAGCCAACTGCAACATTAATTAATGGAGTAAAGGGTTATAAGGACATAATGCATCATCTAATTTAACCAATTGGTGTTTTAAAAGCTGTTCTGTACGCCCATAATGCATCATCTAATTTAACTGCCCAGTTTTTACGATTTGAATCAACTGTTTTTTCCACGATTCTTTTGATTTCTCTATTCGACACCTCTACTCGTCCACTAGTTTGCGGGTGATAGGGCGTTCCTAACTTATGCGTTACACCATATTTTTCAATTATCTTAGTAAATGGTCTATTACAAAAGTGTGAACCTCTATCACTAATGATTGCCCTCGGAATGCCATATCTGGTAAATATATTCTTTTTAAGGAATCGTATGACAACCTTGGTATCATTAGTTGGAAGAGCTTCAGCTTCTACCCATTTCGAGACATAATCTACCATTACAAGAATAAATCTTTTTCCAAAAGATATAGGGAAAGGTCCCATGAAATCTATACCCCAAACATCAAATAACTCACATTCTAAAATAGGTTGCATAGGCATTTCATGTTTTTTAGATACATTTCCCCATTGTTGACACGATTCACAAGATTTAACATACTTATAAGCATCTCTATATAGTGTAGGCCAATAAAAACCACATTGTAAAACTTTAAAAGCAGTTTTCTAACCTCCATGATGACCTCCTGCCTCACGATCATGACAAAATGATAAAACACTTAAAATTTCATTATCAGGCACACATTTTCTGATTATCCCATCCGAACATTTACGGAAAAGGTCTGGTTCCTCCTAGTAATAAAATTTTAAGTCATAAAAGAACTTCTTTTTCTGTTGCCAAGTCCAATGAGACGGAATATAATCACAGGTTAAGTAATTAGTGATATCTCCAAACCAGGGTGAAACTTCCTTAGAAGGAATTCTATTTTTTAATAACTGCATGGTTGAAGGAGTATCTATTCTAAACAATTGTTCATCAGGAAATGAATCTTTAATTTCAATTCCTATTTCTTCATCATTTTCCATTCTACTTATATGATCTGCTACTACATTCTCACTTCCTTTTTTATCTTTAATTTCAATATCGAATTCTTGAAGTAAGAGAATCCATCTAAGAAGACGTGGTTTAGCATCTTTCTTACTGAGTAAATACTTCAGGGCTGAATGGTCTGTATAAATTATTACCTTAGATCCAACAATATACGATCTAAACTTATCTAAGGCAAAAATTACAACCAACAGTTCTTTTTCTGTAGTTGCATAATTAAGTTGAGCTGCGTTTAATGTGTGAGATGCATAGTAAATAGCTTTGAGAATTTTGTTATATCTTTGACCTAAGACAGCTCCTACAGCTAAATCACTGGCATCACACATAATCTCAAACGGCAAACTCCAATCTGGTGCTACTAACACTGGTGCAGTAGTCAACCTCGCTTTTAGGGTCTGAAAGGCTTCCATACATAAACTATCAAAGTTAAAAGGTACTTCCTTTTCAAGTAAATGACTTAGAGGTTTTGCTATTTTCGAGAAATCAGCAATGAACCTTCTATAAAAACCTGCATGTCCGAGAAATCCTCTTAGGGTTCTTAAATTAACTGGTAATGGTAATTTTTCAATTACCTCAACTTTAGCTTTATCAACTTCGATACCTTCTTCAGAGATTCTGTGACCTAAAACAATTCCTTCTGATACCATTAGATGACATTTTTCCCAGTTTAGTACTAACTTGGTATCTTCACAGCGTTGTAACACTCGTTCTAAGTGTAACACACAAACATCAAATGAATCTCCATAAACACTAAAGTCATCCATAAAAATTTCTAAGAATTTCTCAACCATATCGCAAATATAGCCATCATACATCTTTGAAACGTAGCCGGTGCATTACATAAACCAAACGGCATTCTTTTATAAGCAAAAGTTCCATAAGGACAAGTGAAAGTAGTTTTTTCTCTATCTCCCCGCCGCAATGAATATCGTAAATATCCCGAATAACCATCTAAGAAACAAGAATACTTATGTCCACTTAAACGTTCCAACATCCGAACTATGAATGGAAGTGGATGATGATCTTTCTTAGTATGATCATTTAGTTTTCTAAAATCAATGCACATTCGATAACCTGTAATCTCTCTAGTCGGAATCCATTCATTCCTTTCATTCTCTTTCACTGTGAAACCTCCTTTCTTTGGTACAACTTGAGTTGGACTAACCCATTCACTATCTGATATGGGAAATATTATCCCCATTTCTAATAGCTTAATGACCTCTTTCTTAACAATTAACTGCAAATTTGGGTTGAGGCGGCGTTGCGGTTGAATACAAGGTTTAGCATCTTCCTTCAGAATTATCTTATGAACGCAAATCTCAGGGCTAATACCTCGAATATCGGCAACTGTCCATCCAAAAGCTTTCTTATGCTTTTTCAACATTCTAAGTAATTGATCTTCTTGTTGCTCAGTTAAAGATGATGAAATAATAACCGGTAATAGATTATTAGTTTCAAGAAAAGCATACTTCAGATTTAAAGGTAACGGTTTCAATTCCAGATTCTTAGGTGGATCTTTCAGTGATGGTTTAAGAACTGGTCCTTCTAGTTCTAATTCCAAATACTTATGCCAAGATGGTTTAAAAGTAAAACTTCCTTTATCTAGGGAAAGAATTATCTCTTTCATTTCGGTGTCTTTCTCATTTTCCTTATAGATAGACATAGTTAAGCATTCTTCTAATCTGTCTTCAAAAGTTGTTAACTGATTATCATAGACAGAATGAATATCTTCTATAAAAGAACATGATTCGGGGATTTGTATGGATGGTTCATAGCTTTGAAAATATTGAAAGTAACTTCATCTTCATTGACTCTCAGAATTAACTCTCCTTTCTGAACATCTATTAAAGTTCTTCCTGTAGCTAGAAATGGTCGACCTAAAATAAGTGGCGCTGAATATCCTTCTTCCATTTCCATAACTACAAAATCTACTGGAAAGTAGAACTTGTCTACTTTAACCAATACGTCTTCAATAATTCCTTTAGGGTATTTAATCAATCTATCTGCCATTTGCAGAGTCATTTCAGTCTTCGTAAGATTTCCTATGCCTAGCTTCTTATAATCCTCATAAGACATGAGGTTTATACTAGCTCCAAGATCATATAAGACCTTCTTAAATAGAAATCCTCCAATTTCACATGGAATGGTAAAACTTCCAGATCTTTCGCCTTTAGGTGGTAACTTATGCTTTTATAAAAACTGCAGAACATTCTTCATTTAGGCATATATTCTCATATTCCTCTAATTTTTTCTTGTTTGACGAATATCTTTAAGAAACTTTCCATAAGCAGACATACTAATTAGAGCTTCGATAACAGGGATATTAACATGAATATGACGAAAAGTATCAAGGAAACGAGCATACTTCTGATCAGTTTTAATCTTTTTAATTTGATCTTTAGGTGGGTAAGGTAAAGATTCTAAATCTATAACCCTTGATCCCAAAGTCGTTTTCTCTTTTCCTTTATCCTTAAACCTTTGAGTATTACTTGATCGCCAAATATCATGATCTTGGGTTTTTTCTTTTAAGACATTCCCTGAATCAATCTCCACTTCAGATTCCTTTAGTTCTTCTTGTTTTTCATCCTTGTTTTCCTTATCCTCTAGTCTAACATGTTCTTTGAATAAATTCCTTAAATCTTTATCCATGGGATCTTTCAAAATCCTGGGGATTTTTACCCATTTTTCACCTTCATTTTCAGGTTCCAAACTTCTATTCCTTTTCAAGAAATTCTCTATAATTTCTTCTTCCTCATCAGAATTCAATTTCATCTTTAGTTTTATCATTTTTTCCATCTAAATCATTTTCTACTTCATTATTCCCGAAGTTTTCTACTCCATTACTACCACAGTGTTTTCTACTTCTCGTAACTACAACATTTACCTCTCTTGGGTTTCTTTCAGTATTGCTTGGTAATCTTCCAGGTGGTCTACTGTTGTTACGTTCACCTTCCCTACTCAAATGATCTTCCATATTTCTCAATGAGGCTTCTATAGTTCTCATTCTGGTATCATGTCCACTCATAGATGTTTTCATTGTACTCATATCTTTAGTGACTGTACCAATAGAAGTCATCATTGTTTCCATATTCTTAGCTTGAGTAGATACTACACCCATCATATTTTCCATTAGTTTTTCCCATTTTTCAACTCCTTCTGCAGGTTGAGTTGAACTTTGAGTTACTGGTATACTTTGAGTGGTATGTTGAGGATAGGATCTAGGTAACGATTGTAAATTTTGATTAGATGTATTTTCTTGATAAACTTGATTCCTATATGGGACTGGATATGGCGGTTGTCCTTGCTTACTAGGGTTTTCAGACCATCGATAAGTAGGGTGATCTCTTCTAATAGCATTGAACGAGTTTGAGTATGCATTGTTCAAATTCCTATGCTGCTGAAGAAAACTCACCTCCTCTCTTGAATATCCTGTTGGTTCTTCAATCCCTAATGGCATATTATCCTGATTTGAGTATTCAGTTGGTGTACTATTTTCTGAGCTTTGGTTTTTGTTAGATTGTAGGCCATCAAATTTCCTACTCAAATTTTCTAAATGTGCTAGAACTTCCGTATTAGATGTACATTCTCCCGCAAAAGCTACTTTCCCGGTGCTAGAACCGGTTTCCCACATTCTCGTTATTTTTGGAAATCTTTTCTATAGCATCGTAAACTATTTGAGCTTCACTCATCATTAAAGAACCACCACATGCATGATCTACATCCGCACGTGAATCTTTTCTTAATTTACGACGAAAAAGTTGAATTTGCATATCTAAGGAATAACCATGGTCGGGACAAGCTCTTAACAATTTTTTAAATCTTTCCCAGGCATTCCCAAGCGTTTCTTCAGATCCTTGTCTAAAGTTAGCAACCTCGACTTTTAATTCCAAATTTCATCCAGGAGTGAAATATTGTTTCAGAAATTCAGTTTGAATCTCTTCCCAACTTGTAAGTGAATGATGTGGAAGAGACATAAACCAATCTCGGGCTCGTCCTTTTAGAGAAAAAGGAAACATAGTCATCCTCGTTAATTCCTTATGAGCACCTTGACTTTTGGCCGTATTGCACGAGTTCTTCAAAAATAGATAGAGATGATGATGTGGATCTTCATCATCCTCTCCTAGGAATTGGGCTCTTGCGTCAATTAAACCAAAAAGATGAGATTTAATTTCGAAATTATTTGCTCCTTCATTTGGTAAAAGTATGGGATTATTAGTCCGGTTTCTTCTTATGGTTTGATCACGATAGGTCTCGGGTTTGGTGGGTTATTACGATTATTCTGTTCCGATTCGATTATTTCTATTATTATTATTATTATTAGGGTTAACGGGGTTTTGTCCATGCCCCGGAGCATGATCTAGCCTCTCGTTCATTTGTTTCATCACTAGTTTCGGTCATTCTTGTATTTCGTTTGAAGATGATTCTTGGTCAGGATTTCCCTGACTAGTATGACCACGTTTACTCTCTACTCTTAACTGCCTTTCGTAAGTGTTTATGTCAGGCTTATAAGGAGTGAGTGGGGCCTTACCACTTCTGGTCATCAACTAATGAAAATAGAAAATAACACGAAATTGATAGTAGTAAAAAAAAAATTGGTAACTTACCTATAAGGTAGGTACCAACGAAAATTAAAATAGAAATGAGATAAGAAAAGTGTTGATTTATTCTCGAGAATTTTGAGCTAATACAAGTAGTAACCATAGACACAAAAAAAAGAAACTAGCGACGATCCCCGGCAACGGCGCCAGAAAGCTGACGTGGCCTTTTCTAGTGCTAATACCAGTCCTTAACCGACAGTGTATCGGGTCAAACTGTAGTGCTAGTATGGTGAGTCAGAGTGTCGAATCCTCGGGGAACTTGGTAATTCTTCTAAGTGTGGTTAAACACCAAAGAGTGTTATTAACTCGATCTAAACCGCAATTTTATAACACGATCACTACTATTCTAGTCAACATAAAATAAATGCGTAATTTAAAAGTTATTCTAATATAATATATATAGATATATAAATATATATAGATGTACATAGATTGCAAAAAATATATATAATTATAAATATATAGATACCAATATATTTTATAGAAATAGACAGATAAGTTTATAGAACTAGCCAAAGTTTATATAATTGATTTATACGATCTTTTCAGTAGACGAAATGTGCTCGATCTTTCCTTTTATTTTAGGTCCAATTGAGTAAATGAAACGGTGCACTCCTGAGGTTAACAATTCCTCCTCACACGAGCGTATGAAATTGTCATATGTCATTGTCATCAGTTCAATCTCCACAACTGCCCCATTCTAATCTCAGTTAGTCTGAATAGGTACCGAGTACAAATCTACCCCGGATAAAAGAGGTTATTCCGTTTGTCAGACGGCCGATGTGATTCAAAAGGCTCCGGTTGTCAGGCGGATCGATTTAACTTTCCAGTGTTAGCTTTAATTAAACTGTTGATTTTAACATTATTACGATCTCGAGCACAATTTTAATAAGATTAATCTTTCCCAAGACAAATCTGCCCCCAGGTAGGAAATAGGATTCCGTTGTCACGCTTTCGCACGGCCAATTTTACCCTCCGGTTTTTCTATCTTTTATCTCATATCCTAACTTCTCTGGTCAGTTCATCGTTAGGTTATATGGTGCGATTCATCTTGGTTAATTACGTCAATCCGAATATTATCAATACGTTACGGAATAGAAAAAGATTCAATTAACTCAATTTTAATCAATTTCACTTAGACAGCATTCCTTTACCGAAAAGATCGAAATAAAACGATTACATAACTTTGGCTAGTTATTAGAGTTAGCCTAAAAACATTATAATAACGAAAAAGATAAAAACAAACATAAATACTTGAGAAAAGTTACCCGATTACAAATGCTGAATCAGAGTTGTATTCTTCCGGACATTACAACGACTTCAACAACACTGAACTTCTGATAATTTCCCGAGCATTACAACGATACTACGAGATTATTATTTTTGCCTTAAGGCCTATTTACAAACTACTAAATAAAAAGAAAATAAAGAGGAGAAGATATATATATATATGATATAGTGTATATATATTGGTACATCCGTTTCTGTTTGCAAATGAGCTCCTTTTATAGACAAAGGTTCTTGGGCCGGACCGGTCCGAGATCAAGCCGGATCGGTCCGGACTAATGATTACTTCCACCTCCTGATTGCAATCGCATGTGCGGTGATATATAATTATATATACAATTATTAAACTTCTAAAATTCATATCTCGAGTTCTGACCTCCAAAAATCATGATTCAAGCGGCATCGGAAAGCTCTCGGAAAAATCTACAACTTTCGTGAAGAACTCTTCTTCAGATAACATCGTTTTGATGAGCCATTCGTTTGTCGAAGATATTTCTCGATTACCACTTAACCAAATTGATTGGCCACTTGACCACTTAAGCTATTCAATTGACCATTTAAGCTCGTGGCACTCTCTAAATCATTCCGTAGATATGATTAAACTTCAATATGTCGATTCTCGGGGTCTCGGTTTATGAATCGCAATAAAATACCACAAATACCCACGTAAATCGACACGACACTCCGATTTACTAAAATCGGTACAAAATTACAACTTTTTACTATTATTACTACTAACTACTCTAAATTATAAAGATTAACATTTCATACTATTTATACCATAATTTCATATATTTTATATAGAATTCGTTGATAAAACATAATAATATAACGTATATTTAATCATATAAAAGTAGTTTATCAAACAACAAGAAAACAATAAAAGCAAAAACGAGCTAATCATAAACACTTGAATGATTTTCTGATATTGACCGATTCCCCAGCAACGGCGCTAGAAAACTTGGTGGCCAAAATAGTGACGTCCAACTTTAACCGGCAGAGTACTGGGTCAGAAGCTTTATAGTGGAGTGCAATGTCGTATCCCACGAGGAATAAATCAAGTATCACAATCACGCTCGTATTCAGTTTAGGCTCACAAAGATTAATGAAGGTGATTATAACTAGGAAAGTAAAAATGTTAACTTTAAAATATATGATAAACGAAATAGCCAAAATATGATCAGGAACACTACTCTCAATACCTTTAACGAATCTATGGGATCTAGTCTTAACCTACCAACCAACCAACAGTTTCTAATGAATGTGTTGTGGGTGCAATCTTCTAAACTGGTCCCTAGGAACTAATACCACAACATAGTTACCATATATTCGGTTTAACAGTCATCTCTATGAGATTTAATTGACCTAATATGGTGAATAACTGTAAGACGCTCCGTATCCACAGATTTCCGGCATAACAAGAAGAACCTAACCAAAGAACAGGCTATGAAAAACTCAACTAGTTCATGCATGGAAATCCTAAAACTCAGATTCACACACTCCCTCGCAAAATACATTTATAAAGTTCGTGTGTGTGATCAATTAATGGTTAGCTACTCCACTAAAAGCATTAGGTTCAAATTTTAGGACACAACAATTCAAAATGTTTAGATATTAATTTAATGATTCCATCACATAATTTAGCTATTACAAATTTAGCTACGCAAAACAATAATAAAATTGCCTAAATTCATGAAGAAATAAATAATAGACATCATAAAAAGATAAATAAAATTATGAATAAAAAGATCGAATCAATTCACTACTCGAATCATCACTTCATTGTGATCCAATCACAAAATAAAAGAAAGATAACGTGTTGATGTTTAATGAAAATTTGCTGAGAAATACAGTCTAGATATATTTCTAAGAGGAATAGAAAATGTTGATACAGAAAAATAAAAGTGTGATGTAAAAAATCTGTGTGTTAAAATTTAACTTAGATGGCTTATTTATAATTAAATAGACTACTACAACTTTCTTTTTCCCATAAATTTCTTTCCGCCCCCTTTACAGCTTTGGGAAATTGGGAAATCAGGCCACTGTAACATCTGATATTTTTTTTCAAGTTCCCCGTCAAAATTTGGACGATTTCGTCCAAATACAGTCAAAACCGTCCAAATTTGGATTTCTTTTTGTACCAATCCATTCACTGATCAAAATGGACGGATCCGTCCAAAATTGGACGGTGGCCAAAAAAAAATTGGACGGTTTCATCAACAGCAATGCTACTGCCACATCCGTGTGCCACAACGGTGTGCCACAACGGTGATCTTCACCGTTGATCCGTGCGGGATCTAGATGATCATCTAGATCCTCGCACGCATCAACGGTGAAGATCACCGTTGTGGCACACCGTTGTGGCACACGGATGTGCCCGTAGCACCGCTCTTTCATCAATCACTTTTCTTCAAAAAATCTGCATCTTGCTTTTCTTTCACTTCTTCTCTGGGAGACACAAAGCTTGGTAATTTGGTTGGAATTTCCCTATCATATCTGTTAAGAAAAAAACCCATCAGAATATATAGGGTAGAACATTATTGGCAAGAAGAAAGCTTTTCCTTTACTAAAAAACATGGAGAATTATAAGCATTAATTACCCGATGATATCCATATTAGTACTACTAACAAGACGATTCGTTGCTATAGGATGATGATGATGATGTTGCTTCATTTATTCGGAAATTGGATTTGGATTAACACCATAGGGAGGAGGATATTTGAGATGAAAATCCAGGCCGGCGGAGTTTCAATGGAAAAGGGATAAGGCCTTTTCATGCCAATCATCTCGGATGAAGAAGACAAAGTGGTATTTGGGGGGGGGGGTTTCCAAATTTGGACGGAATTCGTCACAATTTGGACGTTGCGTCCGAATTTTGGACGCATCCGTCCAAATTTGGCCAATGAATGGATTGGGACGAAAAGGAATCCAAATTTGGAAGAGTTGACTGTATTTGGACGAAATCGTCCAAATTTGGATGGGGAACCTGAAAAAAAATATCAGAAAATATTTGACTTGAAAAAAATGTCAGATGTTACGGTGGCCTGATTTCCCAAATTCCCTACAGCTTTCCACGGTTTCATTAAATGCCTTGAATGGGCGTGGGCCCTCCTTTGACCAATGCTTGGAGTTTTTTTATTTTATTTTATTTTTATTTATTTAAATTGAGGAAGGAGTGGAGACTTTATCTCCCGTTGAACAGCACAGTTGGGATCCTAAAATCCTCCATTAACTATTATTATTATTATTATTATTTTGAACGTCTAAACTTGATTGTCGCGTTATTTCTTTATACGAATTTCGTTTTGGACGATTTTCGTATAGTTGTGATTCTCATTATGACATTTATCATGCCGTGCCTATAACAAACAAAAACAGGAAAACCAAGCATGACACATACCAATAAAACGCACACGATTCACCCACAACTGTGGAGATTTTGGACGTAAACGACCTATCATCTCGTGATTAAACCCGTGATGAAATGTGCCTATAAAAACTACTTAACTACCCCAAAATAACATTGATTTGGCTACAAATATGAGGTAAAATTCACAAGAAATGATATCAAAGTTGACTCTCATCACAATCCCCAATCATTGCCCATTTGTGTTCTTGGCAAGATTGCATTGGAGATGGTTGATGTTTGGATCTTCTTTGGTAATTTCTTCTACGGGTAACTTTATTTTGTTTTTATATTTGATGTTTATGAGTTTAATTTTAGTTATTTCTTGTTTTACTTGTTATCATGAGTATCTACTTTAGTTCATAGCCAAATCATGTAAATTTTGATGAAATTAAACCTCTAATTGATGAAATTGGGAATGGTTAGTTCTTAAAGTTGAATATTTTCATGGTTTTGTGTTCTAAAACTTATGCTTAATTCTTGAATTGATTTGATCACTCGGTTCATGATTACACACATTGTCTTTATATATGTATTTTACGAGATGATGTGAGAAAAGAGGTTTTGGTATCGCCATGTAAAACCGACTGAGTTGTTTAGATTCGTTTCTTGAGTGAGGTTTTCAACGTGAGTTGAGCGTCTCTAGAGCGTTCGTGCTTTGGTCAGTTAAATCCTTAAAGATGGACCGTTGAACCGGTCATATTGTTGTAGGTTGTTGTATTGGCGTCTACACACCAGTATTGGAGATTGCACCCACAAACACATCGAGAGTATGATTGGTTGGTAGGTTGGTTATACTCTTTCCCGGTGAGTCAATTGGGTCATGATTTTTCTATGTCTTCTTCTTCTTTATTATCTTCAGTTTATATTACATTTTTGTGTTAATTATCACATGTTTTGCTCTTGGTTGACCTAAACTAAATATGAAAACGACTTTGGTATTCGATTCATTCCTAGTGGGATCGATCTTGCTCGCTGCTAAAGTGCATCCAACTTTGTACACTGACTGTTAAAGATGGATTGTCACTATTTGGCCATCAACGCCCTTGAGGACTACAACAGAATCTTTGAGACACTCAGCACTCCACCTTCACCTCTGAAGTCTGAACATGAACCCTTTGATGTTCAATAGGCTAAGAGATATCAAATTCTAGGTCATCTATGGTAGATATCTAACATCTCTTTGTGTACAGAATCTACCTTCATTAGTCCTCAGCTGAATTGAGCCAATCACAACTATCTTGTAGACCTTGATATTGGCCATAGAAATATGTCCTCTATCCATCTGCTCAATGGTTGAGAACCACTCCCTACGTGGACTAATATGATAGGATGATCCAGAATAAAAAAATCCACACATCATTGGGATTATGCTTACTCCTTAGTCACTAGAGCCATGTCCTTATCTGAGTCATTCTTAGCTATAATAACACTTGTGCTAGAATTGTTCTCATTCTGCTTCTTCTTCTTTGGACTATTGAACTTCCAATGTCACTCCTCCTTAAATTAATTACAGACATCTGTGGATTTAGGACATTTGGAAAACAATTTTTTGGATCTCTTCTTCACATGATGTCTATGCCCTTTCTCACTGCCCCCGACTATCAAACCAAGCAGACGACGATACCGCACTGTACCACTTTGCCTTATATCTCAGCTCCCTTGCATGGATAGATGATCTCACATCCTTAAAAGACAATGTATCTCTCCCAACAATGAAGGACTACACAAAGTTCTCATATGATGCAGGCAATGACACCAGCATGATCAACGCTGCATTCTTATCTTCTATCATGACATCAATATTCCTCAAGTATAGCAATATCGTGTCCAGCTAATCAAGATGATCTCTCAGCTGAGTATCTTCAAGCATCCTCAAATGGAACAGACGTTGCTTCAGCAGCAACTTGTTGTATAGTGACTTAGTCTTATATAGGCTCTCACGCTTCGACCAAATCCCATCTGCAATTCCTCTGCAACTTTTGTGATAACATCATTTGATAGACACAACATGATGGTTGAATGTGGCTTCTCCTCGAGGCTGACCATCTCATCGGAAGTGGCATCCGCTTTCTTGGTTAAAAGTGTCCACAAACCTTGTAGCTTTAACAAGCCCCACATCTTGATTTGCCAAAAACAGAAATTGTTTCTCCCCGTAAACTTGTCGATTTTCATGTTAATTGTAGACATCTTTCCTAGCCGGAGAACAGACCTTGATTCTAGGACCTAGAGCCGGTGAAAGCTTTGGTGCGATCAACTCTGCTCGAACTGCGGAGATTCCCAGAAAGCTTCGCTTTGATATTGGTTTGTTGTAATGGATTGCAAGGAAAGAACCACAATAATAGACCAAATAACATAAACAAACACAACAAGAACATAAACAAGAATAACACATCGATTTAACATGGTTCCTGACGTTGTGTCGACTATTCCATGGACAAAAAATGAGATATTTTACTACGCGCTGAATTACAAGAAGATACTTTCTTGATTAAATAAATGCTAGATATTTATAGCCTTGGAAACTTAACCCTAGCCTCAATAATAGACCCCCGTGATCATTATTTCCATAAATTCCCCATATGTGATCTCGGCTCGGTTTGAATCACAAGATGTAACCAACTCGGCTTCAAAGCTAATTAACACAATGACGTAGGAGGGCAGCTAATTAATTAACATGGATCTCAGCTAAATACCACATTAGCTGCCCTCCTAGGCTTGAACACTTCAGCTCCGCTGACCTCACTCAACTCTGATCCCAAAATTAGCTTTGACAGATTCTGACACGGAGATCAAGTCATCTTGACTAACAAAGTGGTGTTAAATAAATAACCTTATGAATTCATAACTTAAGAATATATTTAGTGGGTGTGATTTTTGGTATACTATGATAAAATGGATATCCATAAATGTATAGTTTCATAACATTTATTTATTACGTCATTCCTTATAAATGGGCCAAATAAAACATTCACTTAAAATTACCAAAGCTAGCATACCGATTTTGAAAACTTTGAACCGTCACGCCCTTAAATATTGAGTCCCATTAATTTTTGTTACAAGTATAGACATTGTTACCTAAATTGAAATCGCATGTTGAGACTTTGTGAAAAGAAGCAACTACAATTTATTACATATCCTTTGTTTACGCACTTGGGTAAATAAGTGGTAATTATTAGGTATATTTGGATATAGATCTACTATACAACTTATACATGCACGTAACGGGCGCATTTGGATATCTCAAGTGCAATTGTTAATATTATGGACAAAACAATTTAGTTTAAAAAATCCAACGCTACATTATTTTTATATTTTGGGTATGTGGTTAGATTACTTGTATTTGGAAAATCACTTAAAGCTAGTATTTGAGAGAAAAATTAGCGGAACTCTAACAAATGCAATAGAACAAATTCATGAGAAGTGAAATATATATTATTATTATTTTTTTAAATGGACTTTTTATTAAGCCAAATCCGTAATAGCTGCAGAGATTACATCATGAGTAGGGATTGTTCCCCAAACAGTACGACCAGATTGGTCTAGCTCATGCCTAGTCAATAAGTGCGCCGGAAAGTTACCAGTGCGCTTGACAAAATTAAAAGATGAAGACACAAAGGATGACAAGAGTGCAAGACAATCTCGCGCTACGCAACTGAAGATAGACAGATCATCCGACGGCCGCGTAAATGCCTGAACACAGGGCAGAAAATCAGTCTCAAAGGTGACTGCATGGAGCCCCAACTTGATAGCCTCTTCCATTGCCAATAGTATCACTTGCATCTCCAGAGTCTCGAGACTCCTTGGTCAAGGTGAAATGAAAAAGCAGAAATAATCGAGCCAAGCGCATCCCTAAATATCATTCCCACACCAGAACCCGCATCCGTGATAGAAGCATCAGAGTTACATTTCCAACTACCCACATGAGGCGCACTCCATACGACCGGGTGACCTGTCTCTTCAGAACCCATACGAGAAGAGCACATGGCCCGCCGATACTCCACTGCCCCCGCTAAGGATGTAGAGACCACACGAGATACATGTATATGCACATCATCAATAACTGCACTGCAACGGGCTTTCCAAGAAGCAGACACATGGTAGAAACCTCATCTGGAGTTAAATGCGCTACCATCGCACCAAAAAGAACTCCTTAAAGTTCGAATCGTGTTGCATCTGCTGATTATCAAAAGGCGAGGCGTCTCAGATCGCCCTAGCATAGCCACAATCGAACAGAACATGCCATAATGACTCTATATCTCTGCCATATGCCAAGCAAAGGCCTGAACCCATATTGCGCTTGGCAAGCTCCTCCCTAACCGGCAAACAGTCCCGCAAACATTGCCATAAGAAATGATGAACACGCGGCAGTACACAGACTTTCCAAACATCCTTCCATACTCTGTCCGGCCCTGAAGACGATGACGCATGTGCCAAATCAAGAAATCCACCATATAGGCTAAATAGCCTGCACTACAAAAAACTGGACTTTTTGCGACGGAAGGTTACCGTCGCAAACTAGGATTATTCCGTCGCAAACCCTAATTTTCGACGGTTTTTATTTGTCGCATTTTTTAGTCGCAAAACTGAGTTTGTGCGACGGTTTATCCGTCGCAAATGATTTGCGACGAATGTTGAGACGGATAATAACGTATTTTATTTTTTTAAAAAATATAATTTCCGTCGCAACAAAATATATAATCCGTCGCAAACAATTGTATAATCCGTCGCAAAAATATATAATCCGTCGCAAAATAATTTTATAATCCGTCGCACAAATTGTATAACCCGTCGCAAAAATTGTATAATCCGTCACAAAATTATATAATCCGTCGCAAATATTTTTTATTAAATAATTTATTTATTTTTAGATCCTTACATATCCGTCGCAAATACACTTTTTCCGTCGCAAATACAACTTTGCGACGGAATATTTCCGTCGCAAAAATTAAAATTAATCGAGAAAATTATGGTACATTTTGCGCGCGCCCGGCCAAACCACCGCCGCAAAACGGCCATAATTTTCCCCGGTAGCATTACAATTGCTACCGGCTATCAACAACAACAATATAAAAGGGGATACGATACCAAAATAAATAAAACGATATGTCAAAGGTGATATGTCAAAGAGGATATGTCAAAGGGGATATGTCAAAGAGGATATGTCAAAGGGGATAAAACGATATGTCAAAAGGGATACGATAAGCCAAAATAAATAAAAATGTATAAAGCAATATGTCACCCAGTCAGACCCGGTGTACTACCTAAACCCATGTCACCTCCTCCGGTCCGTGATCAGATCGGTCATCTCTGTGCTGCCTCGTACCCGGGTTGCATCCCTCCGGAGGGATGCTGCCTAACCGCTGGGTAATCCACTCCTCCATCTGCGCTAGTCTGTCTTCCTGACGCTTTCTGTCTCTCTCTAGCTCCTCCAACCTCGCCTGTGTTTCTGCATTAATCTGTCTTTCTCTCGCCATCTCCTGGGTGAGACGGGTGAGTATGCCCGGAGAGTATGTCTCAGCGGATGAGTGTCGAGCGATAAGCGGGCTGTCGTAGTACATGGAGGCGGTGACCCCATGCCAAAAACTCTCCCCTTCTTGTCGTAACCACCGGCGGCTTCGTAATAAAGACGCGACTCGTCGACTCTCCTGGGCTTTCGCCTTCTTCGAGGTGAAGACGTCCTGCAAAGTATGATATAAATTTGTTAGTAACAATAATTACATGATATATATATAATGTATATATAATATTTAGAATACATAACGTACCAAGATTTTCTCAAACTTCCTCGAGACGAAGTTGCCCGACTTCTTCTTCTTCGAACTAGTCACCGGATCTCCGGCCGATAGGGGCACTTCTCTATTGTCCTCCATGGCCCGAGCGAAATCGATAACGCCGCGTCGCCCATAGCATGTGTCCCATGGATCTTCCCTTCCTCACCGGATCCGAAGCTCGGTTTATCTTCTTTTCACGAGATGTTTCCTTGAATGCCTATTCCGACATAAGATAAACAAGTTAGTACATACATATATATATAAAACACAAGTATTATTAATTAAATATTGAATAATTGCTTACGGGACTCCCAATCCACTCCTCGAACCGACGGAGAATATCCGGGGTCATCCAAAACCGAGCACGGGGGTTTGTTTGAGCCCGATACATATAATCACGGACCCCGTTGATAGCATACTTGCTCAAAAGCTTCCCTAACCAGGCGCTCGTGGCGTAACTCGAAGCCGAAATGACTCGCAACTTAGTTATATATATGTTATATGTATAGTTATAATTATAGTTATATTTATATATAGTTATATTTATATGAACGACGTACCCTAAATGCGTGCCACCACCTATCCCGTTTGCTCCCGGGCCGGCATTATGCCACGTGGTGGCAAAAGTGTTGAAGCCGCCGATTATGGCGGTCTTGGCCATTTTCTTGACATAGTTGTCGGTAAACCCGTCATATTGAAAACAATAAGTTGTTAATATATTTGGTTAATCAAAATATAAATAAAAATACAAACAAATTAAAGCAAGATATGTATTAACTTACCATCTCCCCTCGGGATCCAAAACCGGCAATCCAAGGTCACCATTGACAATGACACCCAAATCCTCCTCGGTCATCCGGTGTATCTCATCATCCAAACCGTGAGTTCGTGTGGAGGAAGACGCTTCGGGGGAGGGGGAACAACCCCTACCGCGTCTACCTCTACCTCTACCTCTACCCGACATCTATTTGACACGAAAAATGACGTTTATACTAATCTAAATGCAATTATAATAAAAAGGCGTTTATACTAATTAATAATAAATTACAATGTTTAATACATTATTATTCACTATAATGACAAAATAAAATATTTAATACATTATTATTCACTATCACTACTAGAATGGAAGAGTTCTTCCTCCTCTTCATCAGTATCTAGATCATCAAACGATTCTTCTTCCTCTCCATCTTCTTGTTGAATGAAATCCGCCATCTCATCATCATCCAAGTCATTATCCCCAACATCGGAGTCAACATCGACATCAAGATCTTGGTGGACAATGTTAAGAGGATCAGATAATCGGGAAACATCATTGATAACTTGTTCTTGGAAAACGGTTTCCTTGACGGGAGCATCGATAGTCGATCTTGCCTTTGTTTTGAAAACAACCGACCATTGATCTTTGTCTTTTTTCAAACTTGGATATGGAGCAAAGTAGACTTGCTCGACTTGATAAGCCAGAACAAATGGATCATAAGCGCCATATTTCCTTCCACGATGAACTTCAACTATCTTATAATCTTTATGCACATTCATGCCCCGTTCAAAATTATCAAACCAATCACATTTGAACAATACGGCTTTGTAGACAGTCGAATGTCCATAATACACCAACTCAATGATTTCATTTAAAGTGCCATAATAGTCGGCACCTTCCGTGGAACTGACACAAACTCCGTTGTTGACTAAAGATTTACCAATATCAGTTGCCCGGTTGAATGTCCGAAAGTTGTAGCCGTTAATCGAATAACGTTTCCAAGTTTTGACTTGACGAGAAGGACCACTTGCCAAATCTTTTAGCAAATCATCATTCAACAATGATGCTTGTTGTGCAAACCATTTGGTAAATTCATTTTCATGTTTATTCCAAATATCCGTCGAGGTCAATTGAAATTTTGTTGAACACGAATAAATTGCTCGAACAATCTAAGAATGAATCATTTTGTCGGTTAATGTATATTTGTTCGAAAAAAAAAGCTGTTAAGCATTGTATATATGTAGTAATGAGGTACTTACGGTTCATACGGTTTCATGATTTCGCGGTTAGACAATACGTACTTGTGCACAAAGTCATATTCTTTATTATCCAAGAACCTCGTCTTGCACTTCCCATTGTTGTACCATTATGATCACGGAATAACTCGGGTAAATGCGAAACGATTGCGATGCCGAAGTCTCACCAACGAAGCAAGATTCTTTGCTTTTGTTTCAATATGATCATCGTAATACATAGAACGAAGTTTGAAATCTCTTCCAACAAATACGCATTGCATATTGATCCCTCTACGAAAGCTTTGTTACCAATCTTTTGTTTTAAGTGATTCAAAAACCTTTCAAATGGATACATTCATCGATATTGCACGGGACCACCAACTCTGACCTCATACGGCAAGTGTACCGGTAAATGCTCCATCGAGTTAAAAAACGCTGGAGGCAAAATCTTCTCTAACTTGCAAATAATCTCAGCAATGTTATTCTCTAAACGAATCACGTCTTCTATTTTTAGGGTAGCGAGACACGAGTCTCGAAAGAATTGACTTATCTCAGTCAATGCATTCCACTCATTTTTCGGAATCAATTCTCGAAGGGCAACTGGCAACAAACGTTCCATAAAAACGTGACAATCATGGCTTTTCAAACCACGTAGAATGTATTGATCATGATCTACGCACCTACTCAGGTCTGAAGCATAACCGTCAGGGAATTTCAACTTGGTGACCCATTCACACAACACTTTTCTTTTCTGCTTGTCAAGAACAAGTGTACAATCGGGGCGCTTTCTGCAAAGCTCTTTCAAATCTTTAGCAGATTTTGGACCACAAGCGCTTTTGCCTTTAACGTCCATAACCGTGTCAATCGAGTTTTTCAAAAAAGTTTTTCTCAATATGCATCACATCCAGCAATGTCGAAGCGGCAATGTTTTCCAATACGGAAGATCCCAAAAAATGCTTCTTTTCCACCAACCATTCTTGGAGTTTTTAAGCCGTTTCAAGTTTGAATCTGAGCCATCAATGATGCTTGGTAGGTGTTGTACAAATTCCCATACCTCCTCACCACTCAATCTACTGGGTGGAGTCACGTGTTCATACTTGTTTGGACTTCAAAAAATCTTTATCGGTGCGAAAAATATGGTCTTCGGGGAGAAACGCCGATGACAATCAAACCAAGTGCATTTACCACTATGTTTGAGCCGAACGACTTGTTTCCATCACCACAATAGGGACAAGCTTTCACACCAGCCGTAGTCCACCCGGATAACATGCCATACGCAGAAAATCATTGATAGTCCACATTAGTGCAGCCCTCGTATGAAAATTCGTTTTGTGGATACATCGTAAGTAAACAACCCCGTTTCCCACAAATTTGCTTCAACTCCTTAATCAATGGTTGCAAATAAACATCGAGGTTTCCTTTCGGATTTTTCGGCCCCGGTACAAGCACCGATAAGAATATAAACCGTCTTTTCATGCACAACCAGGGCGGAAGATTGTATGGTGTAACCATGATCGCCGACAAGAGTAGTTCTTCCCAAAATTACCAAAAGGTGCAAAACCGTCGTGCAAAGTCCTAATCGCACATTTCTAGGCTCCTTAGCAAACTCATGGTGCATTTGGTCAAAATGCTTCCAAGCTTCGGCGTCACTTGGGTGGGCCATTATACCGCTTGTCCCGGGGTTTTCCGCGTGCCACCTCATTTCCTTACCTATATGTTTCGTGGCGTACAACCTTTGGAGTCTAGGTCCAATCGGGAAATAAGTCATCACTTTGTTAGGCACACGTTGACCTCTTGCGTTCGTTTTCGGTTTATATCGATCATGGTCACACTTCCGACACTTGTCCGGATTCGCGTCCTCCTCCCAAAATAACATACACCCCGCGGGACGCACGTGTATTTTCTCATGGGGTAGCTCTAATGCCTTTAACAACTTTTTGGTTTGATAGAAGTTCGAGGTCATTAAGTTATTCTTCGGAAGAATATCTCCTATCAAACCGGTAACCCCGTCAACGCATTTGTGAGAGAGGTTGTGATCACATTTCAAAGTGAGCAACCTAGAAGCCGCTTGCGTACGGAGACACTACTTCCATCACATACGGAGTTCCTCTCGCGTTTTTCGGCATTTCAAAAAATGATGCAACTTCGTGGTTTGGTGTCTCATTGTTCTCCTCTTGGTTAAGAAATTCTTCTCTTACGTGATCAATCCTATCACGTAATGCGTCATTAACCATGTCCCGATAAGGGTTCACATTCCGTTCTTGCCGAACGTTGATCGGAATGGGAAACTCTTCACCATGACACACCCAATCATAGTAGTTTGCGTAAAACCCATATTTAGTTAAATGTAATCTCACGTCATGTTCGATCGAAAATTTAGTGTTCTTACACTTACTACATGGACACTTCATCATTCCATTATTTGCCCGAAACGAATCTAATCTGCTTTGCATGTTTTATGAATTCCTCCACACCATTCACAAATACCGGGTTAAATTTCTTGTTAGCATCCAACCTCTCGTACATCCAACTACGTTCTATTCTCTTCATTTTCAATCCTACACATCATATCATACAAAATATGAGACTAACAATAGTCTTTGAAGGTTGTCTCAACACTTTTGCAAACTCGGTTTTACTCAACTTACTATGAAACTAACAACACTTTAACCTAAATTTTCAATTCATGGTCAAAGGTTCGACGTCAAAATAATTCGGAGGCTTTGCCGGATAACAAAGTACCCCCGGTACCATTTTCCAAACGGGTAGGAACAAGACCCTTTGAGGACCTTATGTATGTTATGCTTATCATGTAAGCACATACTTATCATCATTTCAATCCAAATTCAACAAACCAATTCAACCAACATCCGGTTTCTAAACTAATAGACATATCTATCCCAATTTCAATATCAAGCAATATCAAGAATATGTCAACAAACCATATCAACCATTTCAATAATGTAAGCATTTTTCTAACTTATCTAACTAATACACATAAGTAAGCATTTTTCTAACTTATAATTACTACACATATATATCTATAAATATATACTACATATGATACACTATATATATATATATATATATATATATATATATATATATATATATATATATATATATATATATATATATATATATATATATAACAAAAGGAAAAAATAAATTGAAAAAAAATATAAAAAAATTACATACTACAATAAATATATATATATATATATATATATATATATATATATATATATATATATATATATATCTATATATATATATAAAACGAAAAAAAAAAAACATACATACATACATATATATACGCGGCGGGGGGAGGGGGGGGGGGGGGGGGGAATCGGGTCCGGGGAGAGGGGGTGGGAGGGGGAGGGAAGAGGTTACCCGTGGGTGGGCCGGCGGTGGTGGAAGAAGGTGGCGCCGGAAGAACAGCTTCAGCGGGGGGGGGGGGGGGCGGCGGGAGAGAAGAGGGGAGAAGAAGAGAAATGAGGAAGAAAAGGGGATTAGTCGACTGATATCCGCCGTTTTGCGACGGAATTTAATGTCCGTCGCAAACTAACCCTATTCCGTCGCAAAAATCTAATATCAGAATAATAAAATAATTTTATAAAATTTTATTAAATATTCCGTCGCAAAATAATAAAAATTCCGTCGCAAAATGGCCCGCCAAGTGGAAAAATTGGTACCAAACTGTCCCGCCAAATGGCCCGTCGCAAACAATAAAACATCCGTCGCAAACATAGATTTGCGACGGAAATAAAGTCCGTCGCGAAAATTCCGTCGCAAAACTGCTGTTTTTTTGTAGTGCTGACTTGACTGTATATCTACCCCGGCGGTTGTAATACCAAATCAATTTATCCGGGTGCAAGTTGCTTGCAATTGCAGTCTGAAGGATGACGTTTCCTCGCAAGCCGGGAATTCTTGCATAAGGAAAGGCAAATTCCATTGTCCGGTGTCTGGCAAAAGCAGGTCCTGCACCTTGCAAACCATAGGAAAGGAATGAGGTGAACGTGTTAACCGAAAGGACGGTGGTCTTGAAACCCAAGCATTATGGAAGACATAAATCGAACTCCCATCTCTTATAGAAATAAATAAAAAAATATCTTTTACATGATTTGCATAAGATAATGTCAGAAAAATGTAAAAAAAAAATGTAGCGGGATGTAGCATTAAAAAACACAGCAAACTGCACTCAAATATAACAAGAAAAATACGGATATAGCAAAACATATCAAGTATAACAAAATTTTTTCACACCCTACTACGCACGTAATCATTTGAGATTATTTGCTATATATCTTTTGTGATATTATATGTGCATTTTTATTTTGCCCTAACGGGTCAGGGCCGTCCCTGAGTATTATGAGGGCCTAGGCCAATAAGGGTTATTATGAGCTCTCGAGGCTTTCAATATAACCTTAAATTTAGTATGTTGATAATATCTTTAAATATAAAATATCATCTTCTAAGTGTAATACTACTTGTGAGCCAAGAAAAAGACACTTTTTTTATACATATTAATAAATTTAATAACTAAGTTATCTTTTGCATTGTTGTTTTTCATGGTGAAATCTCTAAAATATAGTTTTTAAAACTACCGCAAGTGCTCTAAATCATGTAATAGTTTATACAAAATCACACTTATTATTTGACTTGTGTATTTGTAAAGAGGTTACAATTTGTTTGGGATGGAGATAATAATGTTTTTTTTTTCTTAAAGCTCCCGGTATCCAAGACTATCTGGCCCGACAAATCTAGAATTCGGAACGGATCGTCCCTGCAAAGTCTGACTCTTACTCATGGATAAAACTTGACCAATGATAGAGATGATAATTAAACAAAAATTACACAGCCAGCTATATATATTTTTTCTTTAGGGAGTGAGCTACTAGCTCATGGAATATTCAAGGGAATGAGAAATGGACGGATAGTCGGCAGGTCCATACAAATTGCTTTATTTATTCTAACACTTTGCTGATGTATCAACTAAATTGTTTGAGCCCAAGATGTCTTCTAGCTCAAATTAAAGTCTATGCAGATTTTATATACTACATGGTGAACCACCCATCGGTGAGCCCTTAAATACATAAAATTTCGATGATCCCTAAGCCATGGCCTCTTGGGCTTGTGTCCGGGGACGGCTCTGAACGGGATGAAAACTAAAGTGGCTCCCAATAGGTCCAGTAACATGCATACGTCTTTTTACCTATAAATTTTTATTTATGAACATAATTCTTACAATATCAACATTTTATTTAAATTTTTTGGGTAACACCACAAACGCTTTAGTAAAATTTCATTTTTTGCAATAAAGACCAGGAAACTATACTGCATGCCCTAAGAGACTGCTTACTAGCGAAAAAGCTATGGAAGAATATGTCCTCCCCGGGCACCTTTGGGATGACTTCTTTTCACAGACCACAGTAAACGATTGGATCCAGAAAAAATATTGACGTCCAGGGACGAAATAGAGAGCGGGCGTATCAATTCAGAGAGATGGCCTCTTGCATTTGGATATGGAGAAATAAAATCCACCATGATGTTGTTGACAATCACCCTCCAGTTAGAGTTTTGATCTCAAATGTGGAAACCCGAGTTAGGAATCTCAGGCTAGCTTGGGATTTTGATTAGTTTGCTGCTTTATCTCTTTTTGTAATCTAGGAACTTTTCACTTGTTGATTTGAAATAAAAGATCGTATTTAAAAATATGAAAAAAATTCATTTTTTGAGGTATTATTTTTTTTCTTCTTTTTTCTGCAACGAAAGGAGGGAATGAGGGAAGGGAGATTCGAACCCTAGTCCTCCCACTGAGGTATTATTAATTAACTCATTTTTATCAATTTATATAATGTATTAATGATAATTAATGTATACTTATCACCTTAGTAAATAATTTGTTCCCTTATATAACATTTTTTTTGAGTACATGCATCTACATTCCTTGTTTTTTTGAAATTCTAAAAATATTCATGAATAAGACGTTTATTTATTTATTTCTTTTCAGTAATTTTATGGTGGTCCAGGTCCAAGTTTTTGGACCACCAAGTCAGCACTTTCAAAGGGATACATTGGTGGAAAGATTTACAGGTAGGATTTTATTGGTGGAAGTTGAATTCCTATTGGTTGGACACACCAAATAGGATTTGGTTCTGGACCATAGTAAAATTTGTGATTTCTTTTTATAGACATAAGAGGCCTATATTAAGTGGTTGTCATGGAGGATCTTCATAGTACAACTGTATACTTTGTTTTTGTTTCATGAACTAGACATACAAGTTTTCTGTCACTTGATCTCTTCATTAATAGTCAAAATAATATTTCTACTAATTAAAAACATGGCGCAACTAATTACCAACCGTTTACTGGCTCCGTCTGAAAATGGGGCTTACGTTTTATCTTGCAGATTCAGCCGCCTAATGAAAGAAGAAGAGCCCTCGTTACGTGGCTACGGGCCTATCAATGGCAGAGGTTATTTCGTTATCCTAATCAAGGTTCGTTATATGATTTCCAAGAAGTCTTGCTGTCCAGATTCCATTGGTGGACAGGAAGAAACTGTAATAGACTCATTCACCATGAAGCCTATTCACATGTTCCCAAGTCAAATTCTTATGCAGCATTGGTGTTTATTTATAGCTAGTTTTTATCGTAGATTCGGCGTGCCAGATGACGTTGGTGACAGGTTGATTGGCGATGTTTTTGAATTTGTCAAAACTAGAGAGGCTGATCCGGACAATGATGGAAAGAAAGTAATTAAAATTTTGGTGGCTATTGATGTTAAGACGATACAACTTATAAATGAGAATTATGTTAGTGTTTATGAAAGGGCAATCATGCACAACACGTACTCTCATGTTCTTCGAGACAAACAAAAGATCGACAAAATGAAGGACTATTTTAACAAGGATGTGTCTGACACCTGGCTAGTGAATAAAGAGGTCGATGATGTACACGATTGCTCGATTTGTATGGACTCCAAGAATTCTATGTTTAAAGGTATTTGTTTGCCGTGCAACCATGTTTATCACACAACTTGCATATTCAGGTGGATTTTAAAGAACCAGACTTGTCCTTTGTGTCGCTCGCCTGTTTTCTCTCCTGCCGCTCTAGATCTCATTCGATACATCAAGGGACTCCATGATTGAAAGGGAATTTTCAAGAGAAAAGGGAAAAAATTTATAAAAGGAAGTCAAAAAAACAAGCTCTCAATCTTCGAAATGTATTTTTTTTCCTTTTCTTTTTGTTTTGTTGTTTTTGACATTTTCATTGAAGATCATGGTCAACTTTCATAGTATCGTAATTAAAAGCCAAATATATCTTGTCAATTTTTCAAGAAATCTTGTTGAGGCCGAGGAAGCTTCATGGAGGAAATTCAGTTTTGTCCTCAGTGTAGGGTTTACATGTATGGATTTATGATAAGCTAAGGGATTGAGAGAGATCTTGAGAGTTGAAGCCTAGGTATTAAAAGGTACTACTTTTCCCGTTTTATACTTATGTTTTGCATCTTTATAAATAAAAAATATTCAATTTGCTCCATATACTATTTTGTTTTGAGTAATGCTCCATATACTTATGTTTCTTATTTATTTATTTTATTTATTTTGTGAAAAGAAGTTAGAGGTTTTATTTGGAAGGAAAAAATCTAGTTAAAGGAAATACTAAGAAGTTTGTATCACAAAGGAAAGTAACAAAACAGATAAAAGAGAATCTATTTCATCGATATTGTTGTTTACAAGGACACACTTATATAGTGACTACTACACATAGTAGTTACACACACTAGGACACTTGGTACAATAAGGATAAGACAAGTGTCACAAATTATGATAATATCAAAGCAGTAAATACTAGAAATAGATTATTTCTCAACATTCCCCCTCAAACTGAATGTGGGAACAGCGTGTGTAAAAAAAAAAAAAAAAAAGAGTTCGGAGTGGTAAATGACTTGAGAATACCTAGGGAGATCATCGGTTCGATTTTCCTTTAAGGCGTTATGTTGAAAGAGTTATTGGACAGACCTTACCCCTGAGTAAGAGTCAGACTCTACAGGCACGACCCGGGCTGAACTCCGGATTAGTCGGACCAGTGGATTTCGGATACCGGAGACTTTAAGTAAAAAAAAAAAACGGTACGGGGTTTGTGAAATCCTTCAACCAATAGAACAAAAAAAACTTAATCTCTAAAAAAAAGGGAAAAATTCGAACGGAGGATGAAAAGATTGGTCAGGAAATGAGAATTACACACTAAATGGTCTATCTATCAATCTATACATACATACATAGATACATATATCTATCAAAATTGACCAAACTAACTTGACCAAACTAACCGTAAAACCCTAAACTTTTATTAAGGGTATTTTCGTCATTCCAAGAAACCCTTTTTCATAGTATTTTATTTATTAGCAATTTTCCATTTAAAATAAAAGATAAATAAAAAGGGAAAAGATAATTATTATTTTTTTCCTAAAATCCTTTATTTAAAAGGAAAATAATAAATAAAAGAAAAAAAAACTATATAAAGCCCGGGAAAATATTTGTTTCAACTGGTTCCGTCGATCCGTTTTACAGATACAAACAGTCAAAAGGATCAAAACAACGAAGCCAATAATTTTATCTAAGCAATCTAATATTTTCAGCAAGGTATTTTCCCTAATCTGCTCTCTTCAGTTCAACCCTACCTTTAAATTAAGGTTCGTTATCGTATCATTGTAAAATCGTAGTTTTTAACATAGAATTAATGTTAATTAGATTTAATTGTTTTATAGGAGTGGTTCGTAGATTCAGCTTTGAAGGTTAAGAGGTAAGGAGTTCTTCTTATCAAACAGTTCTGTTAGGAAAAGCGAACCGAGCAATAGCCCTTAACGACGGTAACACAAAATAACAAACGGAAGGAAAAAGACAAAATACCAAATTTACGTGGTTTCCGGCAATATATGCCGACTAGTCCACGGGCGAAAGAGAAATATTACTAAAGAGAAGAAATACAAAATATACAATTCTCCTAAAGCCTAAAACAATAGTCAAAATAGCTAAGACAATTGAGAGTTTATCTTTGATTAGTACACAAATTGACACACAATTGGCACACAGTAAAACAATAGTCTAAGCACTATTATATATTCTTCAAAGGCGGATGCTTCTAATTACTAATCCGATGTGGGAAAACCAATTTCCTATTAGGTATCCAAATTGTGCTTTGGCCCAAAAACCCAACAAATCTCCACCTTGGGACAAAGACCACATTCAGAAATAGTAATACTACTCTTTCTGCACAAACTTCAAAAGTCTTCAGACTGTGTCAAATAAGTCCAAGCACTACTTGAACTTAACAAATGGACGATGCTTCATAATGTCTAACTCTGAACGGGATGACATATGGGTTGCAGAATTGCCAATAAATGTGGATCCTTGCAAAACATACAAACCACCAGACCTGCAAGCTTTCATAACAACAAGAGCACCTTTAATTATCTTCAGAACTCCACCTTTAGCGGTGTACCTAAATCCAAGAGTCACAAATGCACCCAAAGAGATAAGATTTTTCTTCAAATCCGGAACATGTCTGACTTTCTTAAGTGTTCCGAAAACAACATCATGGGTCTTGATTCTAACCGTACCAATACCAAAGAACCTTGCAAACTGCGCCGTTGCCTAACGAAACAACTCCACCTTGAACCGAATTATACGTGGAAAACCAAACCCTATTGGGACACATATGATACGTGCAACCAGAATCCAAGATCCATTCATCAACAGACCTTAATTTATCATCGGCAAAGAAAATATCTACATCACTCTCATCTTCAACGAAACCGGCCTGACCAGACTCTTTACTATGCTCTTTCTTCTTTTCACGTTTTTCTTTGTTATTAAGACGAAAGCAATCAGATTTGATATATATGCCCGATCTTTTTACAATAATTGCACGTCAAATCTTTATGTCTGGGATTCAAAACATAATTCTCACTATCTGCATCCTTCTTATTTGATCTGCCCCGAACTACCAGCACGTCTGCCTGACTACTACTACTTCCCCCAGTTATATCTTTATCAATCTGCTCTTTCGATTTCAAAATCGACTTAATTTTTTTTGTAAGAAATAGTTTCCTTACCATAAAGCATCGTTTCCCTAAAATGCTTAAACGACTGGGGAAGCGAACACAATAACAACAGGGCACGATCCTCATCATCAATCTTAGAATCTATATTACTCAAATCCATCACGGGGAATCAAATTTATCTAAGTGCTATAATATAGATGACCCTTCGTACATACGAAGCATATACAAACTTTGCTTTAAATAAAGCCTATTCTCAACGGTTTTCTTCATATATAAGGATTTTAATTTTTCCCACAAATCCTTAGCAGTAACCTCAGTGGCTACCTCTCTTAAAACCTCATCAGAAACACACAAGATGATACCTGACCTGGCCTTCTTGTCGAGACCATCAAACTCCTCATCTGACATTTTCTCCGGCTTTTTCTCCTTCCCAAGCAGCGCAATATCGAAGCTCTCCTGAATCAGCATGGCCTCCATCTTCAACTGCCACATCCCGAAGTTGACGTTTCTGTCGAACTTCTCAAAATAATACTTAGTTACCGTCAAGGTGGCTAATTTTTTTTCAAAAGCTCGGAAACACCTCGAAAAAAAACCTCAGCTCAAAAAACCTCGGCTCTCGAAAAACACCTCAAAAAATAACCTCGGCTCTGATACCGGTTTGTTATTTTGTGTTACCGTCGTTAAGGGCTATTGCTCGGTTCGTTTTTCCTAACAAGTTCCGTTTTTAATTTAAAAGATCAAGCCTTTAAGTTGTTCTAATATTGTTTATGTTAATCTGCACAAGACTAGTATTTGTTGCTGGGTACTTACCAAACTATGTTTTAAGAAGGTTATTTTGTTTTGTAGTTACTTTTATGTAAAGTGTTTTATGCATTTAAGCTATGAGTAGTGGAGATAGGATGGGAGTTCGGCGTTGTTATGCTTTGGTATGTTTCTCCTAGACTAGATATGGTATTAAACATGATCTTATGTGCTCCGATGTGTTTTACTCGCTAAATATATATATAACCGCAATGTGTTACAAGAGCACTGCGACCGACTCACGGGTCGTATTTGGATGTATGGTTGGTTATTACCCTCTGTCGTTCCCAAGACGATGTATTACAAGAGTACCGTGACCCTACGTGTCACGTGGGGATGTGCCGGCCGTATTACCCAAAGTTGCAACATGAACATGACTCGAATACGTAAGACAAGACAAGACAAGAATATGATTATGCTAAGTTAGTATGAGACATGAACATGATAGACAAGACACGAACATGCTACGGTTAGTAGACAAGTAAAGTATGGGTTAGTAGATAGCTTACGTAAATTTGACCAAATAATTAATGTAAACGAACAAGTACGTGCAAGATAAACTGATTTAGTAACTAGTCATGTTTCCTATGCATTGTTAAGTAACCGTTTTAGAAATGGCTTCCTTTTATGCTTCAAGTTATGTTTAAAAAGTAGTATTCTAAACGTTACAAGTTTATAGTCAATTGTTTCATAACTAGATAAGTAGATTCATGTCGTGTCTCCCGGCATCCGACATATATGAATCTCCCTTTTGATCTTCTTTCTCCTTACTGAGCATTAGGCCTGTGCTCACTCCTTTTTTGGAATAAGAAGGTTGCAGGTACATGACGAGCTTGGAGTGCTAGCTTAGGAGTGGAGCAATGACGTCGGTTATGTTTTATTGTTGGCTTCCCCTTTTCTAGATATGAAATCTGATTTTCTGGATCTGGATCTTTAGATATGTGCTTTTCAAAACTTCTCTGATCCACTCTCTTCAATCCTTTTTCTCTGTGTATTTATAGGGGTGATGTAACAGTCAACTAGCTCTTGTAGCCGCTACATTTGTCCTTTAGCCAACGTTCATATGTACAACCTTTTGTCGTTTGGACAGTTCAAATTCAACAAGGCCTTAACTCAGTTTTCTACTCTTCTTCAAAACTGAGTACCTTGTATTCTTGACATCCGACTTTTATTGACTAAGTTGGAGTACACCATTCAGCTTCCTTCTTCTCCTGATAACTGATAATCTTTGTCCTTAAGATTATTCAGCTTTACATGATCTATAGTTCAGTTTCAGGTCACCACAGATTTACCTGAATCCTGATTTATAGTCACGGCTTAATCAGCTTCTAACTGAGTTTGCCACCTCAGTTCTTCAGTCTTCAACAACTGAGTCTGTGTCCCCGCTTCTTCGCTTTTCTTAGATAGGCCAACCGAGTCCGTGTCCCTCGCCGAGCTTATCTTTTTTAGTTCTTGCATGACCGAGTCTCGCTTCCTCGCTTCTTCATATATAAACTCGCTTTTCTTGTTGCGACTCGGTTTGTTTGCCTAGTTCCTAACTATTACAATGCTTGTCCGAAATAACCTATACAAGATTCAGACTCTAGATAGAACTTATACATTTTTCTTTAGACTGTTTCTTGCTTCTTCTTTCATTATGCACTATAACAGCTAGTTATGACTTCATCATCATGGGTTATAAGTGATCTTATTAATTACGTGACGAATCATCATCAAAACACAAATATTATTTCCAACAATAGCCTTATGGTAATCATATTACTATCCATGTCAGCCTTTCAGGGACATTCCTTCTAGGTGAGACAGACTAGGTTCACAACCTGGTTGGCACTGAAGGAATCTTATTCAGATATTATGGCTCCTGGCCATTTCTCTCAATCTTGCCTTTCAAACATTCCTTCATAAGTCGTGAAATATTCATTCTTTAAGATGAACATACAAGCAGCCTTTCAGGCTTGAGGTTATCCACAGACTTATAGAACTTTTGTGTGCACTGAGCAGTGTACTACACCTCATCGTTATCCGGCGCCTGCTCATGTTCCAATGGTTAAATATCCCTTTGTGGTTTCTCAAACTCTTTTGAGATTTTACTCCCACTGTCTCTTATGGAAGGGACACTTCCTCTAGAAGACAATATGTTTGGGGACAAACACATTTTGCTCCGAGGGCGAGTAAATGATATCTAGCATACTTGCCAAGATATTCCACAAAGTTGCATATGTCATAATAGGCTCCAAGCCTTTCAGACAACGCCTGCTTGCTAGAAGCACGACAACCCTAAATCATCGGTTAAGATGGACTTAATGTTATCGACTTCCATATCTGATATGGAATTTATTCAACCTTTATTCTTTGGAACTTGGTTAAGTATATGAATTGTATAAAGGCACTATCCTGAAATGGGTAAGGGATATTTTGCATGGCTTACGTCACACCTTTATAAAGTGTTGTTTCTATTTTAGAAGCACAATCTGATTGCGTATCCAAAGATGGTATCCTTCAAAGGGGAATCTTATTCCTTTTCAGACAACTTCTGAAACACCCTTCAGGTATTAATTACGTCAATCCAATTGAAGATTAATTCCTTAGTAGTTCATCAATCTCATATTCGTGCTAGCTTGAACTTTTCAGGCTTTCCAAATTATGCACTTCACTGAGTACACTTGACTTATTTCTAAAAATAGTCATAGAGATTAATAAACAGTTATTTGTGGCATTAATTGTCATGATCCAGCAAACATCGGTATGTTTAGGCTTTAGACAACTTTCTAGATTTTATAAACTTTTCATAAAAGGGTACTTAAGTAATCTTTAGATACGATGCGTATTACCCACATGATTCATAACCACATGGTTCAGACGTCATCAGAATGTCATCTGATCATACGATTCCCCTCCATAGATACTATGTCTAGAACGACCACCAAATATTAAGGATAACAGCCATACATATACTTAGTTGAGATTTTTCACCTATATCAACTATATAATGACATCAATCTAGTATGTTAGATTCAGTGACTGTTCAACTTAATTGGAATAACATTTATTCCTTTCAATTGAATATGTCTACCAAATCCTAACAAACAACTGAGCTTGTGTTCTTCATAAGACCCGGAACGCTATAACATTTATTTAGTTTCTTTATCAGTTTACTAGACTCAGAATTCAAACCGAATATGTCGCAACGTTTGCTTCACATTTCCGTATCTTTCTATATTCCGTATTCTATCCTTCTAATATAATCATACTCTTAAGATATCATATATCTAAGAGTTGAAATGAACTTAGATAGATTTATCTCAACATACTTGCATTGAATAGAGACTTCGATGATTTCTCTATTTAAGCACATGCCCTAACTTTCTTTTTAATCCTTCAAGAACTTGTGAATATTTCTTAGTGTAGTCTTCATAAGACTTAAGAAAGGTCACAAGAGCTATGTTCTTTAATTTCCTTTTCATAAAGAAGATCTAAAGTTTATTAAATAGTTTATTTAACCATCTGAATCGTATTCAAAATATTGACTATTTAATTAACCTTTAAGCAATGACTAAAGAATTAAGTCAATACTTAAATCTTACAATTTTGAAAACAACATTTCCAAAATTCTGTGCGGTCATTCTTATTCAACATTTGAATTAATTGTCATCATATGACAGAATGATCATATTGGATCGTATCCAATATTTGATGAATTCGTTGAAACTCATTTCAAGTGATTCAATCATATCATGAGCTTCTGTTTTCATTAATAAAGTCTTGGAGCACTCTATAAAATATGTAGTCTCCTTGTCACTAACCACTATAACGGGGTTGCTCATGTCATTGCTTATTTTAAAAGGATTAAAATTTACTTAACCATACTTGAGAACGTTTCTCAAAAGGTAACAGTCATTAATTTGGTTTTATACATTGAGAACTAAAACATAAATAAAAACTTGCTAAAACTACAACATAAAAGTAAAGATAAAATAGTGTTGTTGTTTAGACGTACAAAATCAAAAATGGTCTTTGGGTTTATGATTTTGCTCCCACTAGTCAATTATTCCCAATTGACTTTCAAGAATTTTCCAAAATTCTTTAGTGGACAAGATCCCATTAAACTACCGTGACCCCCTGCTTTGGCTGATCGGCCAAAAATAGTCTAATAGGTGGACAACTCTTTGTCAATCGTATCTTGTACGACTCTTGTTGTTTGACTAGTCAACTCTTTGACAATTTTCATCTTATGAAATAGTCAAACCCTTGCCTCTAAAATCCAAACGACCCCGCTTTGGCTGATGGCCGAGAGAATTAGTCAAGTCATAACCCCAATACTTGTGAGATATCATACGATCATATCTCGAAAATGACGATATACCAAGGTAGGTCAACCCCCTGCTTTGGCTGATGAGTTGGATCCGAACAAGGGCTTTTCACCATCATTATAATGTGTGGAGGCAATTTCGATTTGATTCTTTTAGAGGTGAGAGTATTTTAGTAAATTAATTCAATTAATTAATTGGTCTCATCAAAAAAATATCTCTCTATAGACAAATATCCTACACTTTTATCTAGATCGTGCCTAGTCATGCATCTATCGTATCATATAAAAAAATACAAGCACAAAATAAATAAATGCGTAAAGTAACTGGTATGATCATGGACTTTTCCTAAGTGCGGTTTCGAATACAAACTGACGAAACCGCGGGTCACAATCTAAGGGTAGCTGCAACAGCCAATAGGATCTTTAATGCGCCATTCTCCAATGGGATTCTTATTTTTCGTCTTTCTTTCTCCTTCATCTTCCGCTCCATTCTTGTTACATAAATTTTATCTGATAAAATAAATACACCCCCCGCAGACAGGGGGAGCTAACGGGAATGGGATAAATGCAGAAAGTAAACTAGGTCACGTTCTTCATACGGTCTAGGACAATTTTAAAACCAACAGAAAAATTAAATCATACACATCTATCATATCGGTCGAGTCCATGATCAATCGTGGTCCATATAATCATATTATATCTACACATCTAATTTATACAATAATATCTTATGAAAAAGACAAATTAAAATTTAACTACTCGCGTCTTAATTAATCGATTAACGTTTAATCAATCAAATAATTTTATCCAATCAATTAACTAATTAACATTTAATTAATTAAATGATTTTAACCGAAATAAAATTAACGGTTAATTTTAAACGATTTCAATTTTAAATTTAATCAATTAGAACTATTCTAAAAATAAATCAAAATTAAAATTAAGTCTATTTTGTTTCTCAATCAAAAGGGATATTTTTGGTTTCCTATACCAAAAGCCACCAACATTGGCCCTTTCCAAAATCAAAATTTTGAAAAGGGCCTAGGCCTAGGATTTTTCCAAAATCAAATATTTTGAAAGGGGACTAGTCCTATTCCAAACAAAATTTGGAATGGACTAGATTATTTAAAGGCAAATCATATTTACCAAATAATGTCATGTGGCATCTCAATGATCCAAACTATTTGAACCATTAGTTAGCCACATGACATTAACTAAACAAAGAGATATTAATCACAACTATGAACCAAATTGAATCACAATATACACAAAACAAAATTTTGGAGATCCACCAAAAAGAAGCACCAGCCCATGCCGACGCTTTTTTTTTTTTCTTTTCTTGTACCGTTTTGCGAATAAAAATTTCATCTTTTAATTACGTGATTTAAACGATAAAATTAACTACGCAAATTAACATGTTTATTGCTTAAGCTCGAATCTCTCACTTTGCTACCACTATTAGGAAATCTATGCGGAAACGCAGCAGAATTCAAAATTTATTTACTTTGACCAGGATCGACTTCGTTTAAGCAACAAACAAATAATCTAGTAGACGGTGGTTACCTCGCTTGATCTAAAAAATCGACGCTTTGACTAAGGAGAGTAACGATGCACGGAGCCCCCCAAAAGTTCGGCCTCTATCGGTGATCCACACGAATAGCCCGCCGGAATCCCATCATGGATTGCTACCAGAAAAACTCGGTTGCTAGACCGACCTTTTCTCTATCTCAAAATCTCTCCAGAAGAAGCTCTATATTTTTCACAAGAACTATAAGCTCTTGGAATTGTGATGTACAAAAGAGCTAGCCAAGCCTCCTTTTTGTAAGGTGACATGTCCCCTATGTAATCCCAATCTGATTGGGAGAAGCTTCCTAGTAGATTGGGGAGAAAGAAAAAAATTCCAAATAAAATAAGGAAAATACCTTTGATTGATTTATCTCATTTAATATTCAATATCTTATATTAAATATATTTCCAAGATATATATTGACAATATCTTATATTGAATATATCTTTATCTTATTACCATAAATCTATTTATCCAAAATCAATTAAAATCTAATATTAATATACGGCAATCTTATTTATTTAATTGCACAATCCAAGTGCATCTTATACACCTCAAAAATGTTCCCCTTATGCCAATATTTTGGCATCCGAATATTCTTAATTAATATAATGCCATGATTAATTAATTTTCAAAATACATGAATATCATATATATATATATATATATATATGTATATATATTCGACATACACATACATTATGTGTATATTTAATTAATCAACATAATTAATATCTTGTATTATATTTATTCATAATAATTAATATCTTGTATATTTAATTAATCAATATATATATATATATATATATATATATATATATATATATATATATATCGACATACACATACATTATGTGTATATTTAATTAATCAACATAATTAATATCTTGTATTATATTTATTCATAATAAATAAATACCACAATATTAAATAACACTATAACCTTTATAGTATGAGATAAATTCTTTCCTTATCTGGTTATCACTATAACAACATTTTATTCCGGCTAGATGTTCTTATGTGTGTGACCCGATAGACTTCCGAATATGTTGGCCGTAGCCACAAAGTGAAAATTACGAAAATGCCCTTTACACCTAACGATCACAGGATGGCGTCTAGCAACACACCATGACCCCCAATCATCGGAAGAGTCAAATGCAATGACTACTACCTTTCATGTGATATAGTTACCATGTAAATACAATCATATCGCTGTAATAATATCCATATGGTCGTACGCCGAGTGTCAAGCATCAACGACTGTATCTTATAATTTGGATATCATGCTCTCTTGAAGTAACTCATTTACTTCCATTTTGCAAAGATTCACGAGAGTAAGACATTCCTTATAAGAAGGCCCTTGCGGATATTCACCCCTACTGATAGGGTACGCAATTTCCAGATGACCAAACATGTATACTCCGCATGCTTCAGTATCACACCCAATCACTACCGCATGATCTCCCTATGGCTAGGTGAAACCTCAATAGTGTCAAAGCATGACAATCCACACCGTGATGCTATGTAGACTCCGGTCCTATGGATAATTACACAACCGTCACATAGTGTGACACTTAACAGTGTAAGTGGGTCATTCTAACGTACGCATTCTCTAATACACGTCCACATACAGTCCAAGTGTCTCTACACTTTGATAGACGAGATCTATCACTGCCCTTAAAGATAGAAGACATCTAATACGTGCTAGTCTATCTGTACTATCAATACCCTGTAATAGTACATAAGCCTAGAGACATTTAAGTATCAAACTTATTAAAGTGATTAGAGATCTCATCAACCTCGCCTATCATGGTTTCTCTATCATAGTTTAACACTAACGACGTTATCATATACCAATTCATAATTGGTTATTTAAAAGAACAAATATATGACAACCGAAAATCCATTTAACATATGTAGAAACATAAAGAAATAGTAGAAATGATCCGACCCGGTCGGATCCGGTCCAACCCGATTGGGTTTAGGACACTATTTCAACACAAACTTGGTTTGTTTTAGTTGCAGCACAACCTGGGGGTAGTTTCATGTACACTTCTTCATGTAGATCTCTATGAAGAAAGGCAGTGTTGACATCCATTTGATGTAGATGCCAATTATTGGTTGTTGCTGCTGCAAGTAAGGTTCTGACAGTAGTGATTTTGACAACAGGGGAAATGTTTCTTTATAATCAATCCCATATGTCTGAGTGTAGCCTTTTGCTACTAGTCAAGCTTTGTATCTCTCTACTGATCCATCAGGATTGTGTTTGATTCTGTACCCCTATTTGCACCCTATGGGTTTCTTGCCCGGGGGCAGATCAACTATCTCCCATGTGTGAGTCTTTTGTAAGGCTTCAATTTCTTTGTTTGTTGCCTCCTTCCATTCATCATACTTGATAGCTTGATTGTAGGTCTTAGGCTCATTAACAGCATCAATAGCATTAATAAGATTGGCATAGTCTGCTGAGAGGTTGTCCAGACTCATTACTGCACTCAGTAGATGTGGCGTATGTTGAACATTATGAGCACCCCTTTGATAAAAGGTTGGTGATTTCCTTATTCTTGTGGACCTTCTTAGTTGTGTGGGTTCAGGTGCCTGATTTACTGGTTCATGCCTTTCATTGGATGTATCGCTTCGGTTGATCCATTGCTAGTTGGTCCGTCGACTCACTCGTAGGTCATCAAAACTGTCCATTACTGGCGAAGGAACAGGCATGTCAGCAAGATATCTAGGCTTTCCCAACACCTGCTAAAAAAAAGGAAAATAAGTTTCAAGGAATTGAGTATTTCTAACAACAAAGATACCTTTGTTGGTAATATCTAAGAGAATATCACCGTTGAATTCCCAAGATAGACAGAAGTCCTGCATCTTGAGTCAAATTTGGTCCTATACCGCTGAAGTGTGCATGAAAAAACTAAGCAACCAAAAACTTTAAACACAGAATAGTCTGGTTTGGTGCCATAAAGAACTTGATGTGGAGTGCTTTCTTTCAGCAGTTGTGTAGGTGTCGCATTAATCAACTTTACAGCATCTAAAAGATAAAAACCCCAATACTCAATTGGTAGATTACTCTGGAACTTCAAACCTCTTGCAACATTCAGCAGATGCTGATGTTTTCTTTCAACAATACCATTTTGCTCAGGTGTACTTACATAGGATGTCTGATGTATGATACATGTTGAGCATAAAAGTCAGTAAGTTGGAATTCTGCACCATTGTCAGATCTAATCACTTTAATAATTTTATGAAACTGAGTAGAAACAAATTTAACAAGGTCAGAGGCTTCAGATTTAAGCCTCATAAGAAAAACCCAAGTAAATCTAGAAAAATCATCTACAACAGTAAGAAAATATTGTTGTCCATTTACGGTACGCTGTCTCAGAGGATCCCAAATATCCATATGAGCAAGGTCAAAAATAGCATTTAAAGCAGTGGTACTTAGAGGAAAAGGAATCTTCTTCAGTTTATTTGTAGGACAGACATAACAAAGATCATGATTACAAAATTTGACATCAACAGACTGTGAACTGATGACTTGCAGTCTCTTGTCTAGAAAGTTCCCAGGTCTGTAGTGCCATAAAAGTGCTTCATCTAATCTATCAGATAGAGTGTGATTTTCTACGGCATTGGTAACAGAAAGTCTTATTGGTAGGTCCATGACATAAAGTCTGCTTTGTAACTCAGCTGAACCAATCATTTTCTTGTTCTTGTCCTACTAAACACTTGTTAGAAGAAAAGACAGTTGCACCTTTTGTATGATTAATAAAAGAAGGTAAAGCTAAAATGTTATACTTAAAACCAGGAATGCAAAACACATCATGTAGGACCAGTTCAGTGTTAATCCTCACTTGCCCTATATGTGTGACAGAGACATTATTTCCATCAGGTAATCCCATTTTTATACCATAAGAAGTTTTGGAGTTCCTTAACAGATCTAATGATCTTACATGTGATCTGTGGCTCCAGAGTCCAAGATCCATTGTATTGATCTTACTAAATTTAGGTCACTTGTTCCTATAGCAGGTGAGTAGTGTGTAACAACTCAGCAGGTTGGCCAACAACAAACCCTTCATGTCTAGAAGAATCATTCAGTAGAGCCATCAACTTGTCAATTTGTTGTGCAGTAAGATTGGGAAACCCTAGTCCGGCCGACCTGCTTGGTGTCTGATCTTCTTCTGCTGATTGCTCTTCTTCTACCATATTTGACCTTTTTGACTTGAAGCCAGGAGGAAATCCATGCTTCTTGTAACAAGTCTCTTCAGTATGACCATTGAATCCACAAAAACTACATTGCATCTTTTTGGGATTTTTAGGCCTGGGATTTGCAGCAGAGTTAGGTCCGCTGACAATCTGATTTTCCCCTGTCCATTCTTTTGTGACAAGAAAACCATGGAATCTTGATTCTTGGCCTTGTTAGCCACATAGAACTTCTGTCTTTCAAATTTGATTGCCATTACAAAGGCATCATGAATTTCTGGAAAGGGCACCATCACATTTCCTATGAGACCATGGGCTCAAATTCATCCCTTAATCTTTTAAGGAATTTCATGACATGTTTAGCCTCCATATGATCCATCAGATTGCTGATTGCATTGCAGTGACTTTGAGGATCACAAGAATAGACTGTTTGTTCAGGGTGATTTTCTATGATTTATATCGCTCTATTTCGTAACAATTTTCCTCTATACTCTGATGTTTTGCATAGAAAGTGAATGTTTATTTTATTTATTAAGCAAGTGATGTTTGGAATGGTTTAATCACAAAGTTGGTTGAGTTATGAGATTTTATTGTTGATTTTCTATCAATTTGAATGATTTTACACTTTGCGGTGTTTTTGATGTCTTGTAGATACACGAATTTGGCTTAAAAGAGGTTTAAAAGATGTTCAAGTGAGGATTTACATGGAAGAAAAAGATAGAGATGAAAAACCGGATTTGAAGTGAACTGAACGCGCGTCTGAAGCTCCGTCCAGCTGGACGGGCGTTTGAGGAACCGAACGGGCGTCCAGGAAGAAACAGTGGATTCAGAGTATTAAGATTTTTGCTGAACGAGCGTCCAATTTTACATAGGACGGGAAACTGACATGACTCAGCCCGACTCGAAGATTTTATGCAGAATGGACGGGCGTTCAAGACTCTGGACGAGCGTCCAGCCGCCGACATAGCAAAAACCGACTTAAATTCTTATAAATAGCCACATTTTTCTAGACAGAAGAGACCCTAATTACTCTAGGCGGCCACAAGAACCCTAAGGGGCGATTTTTCTGTGTTCTCCACCCTTCACATACAATTTTTATGCTTTTGATTTCCTAGATAAATTTCTCCAAATATATGTACTTTCTAGTAGCTATTTCAAGTAATCAAACGATGAATAGAGGCTAGAGCTCATTGGAACAAGCGTTGTGAAGCCATTCTAGCAACACTTTGATTTCTCTTTGGATTATCTTGTGAGTCTTTATTAAAAGTTGTATCTTTTCTATGTTTAATTCATTGTTATTATGCAATTTTATCGATGGATGTTTTGCATGTTTGATGTTTAATAGTTGATGAAAGTTTATTGTTAAACCTAGATCACCATAGTCAAGATTAGATTTTTAACCTAAAAATAACGAGAGTTGTTAGGTTAATTTCTAGGTTGCTAGATTGAGAAATCTTACACCTTTGCTATGAAAGCGTTAATCTTTAGGATCGAAAGATAAGAGATTAATAAACGAATTATCTAAGAGATTAGAAATTCATACCTACGATAGGTGAATCACAACTTTTGTTAAATCATCACTAGATAATCTAGAGGAGGAATTGAATGTTATAGAATTGGTGGATCAATTGCTTGTTCGTTCGTTAAATTATTTGAACTTGAATTGCTTAGCTTAGTACTTTTTATTGCATGTTTAGGTTATAGAATAGAATTAGTTTAGTTAATCTCGTTCGCAATTATATCTCCTAGCTTTAGATTTCTAATCTTCTGTCCAGTTTCCTTATGTTATTTTCGTTTTTACTTTGTTATTTGTTAATCGTTTTTATTTTCTTATAATTCTAGGAATAGTAGTTGTGACATCTTTAGGTTAGTTAGATAAAAACTAGGTAAACAACCCCGACTCCCTGTGGACTCGACTCCGGTATTAACCTCTATACTACGATCCCTGCACTTGGGGTAAACCGGATTATTTTATTACTTGTTTATATTTCGTTTAGCATAAAATCCGAGACACAGTTACAGACCTGACGGTCTTGGTTTCTTCCTAAAGAATCATTAATTTTGTAAAATATTGATTGACGGAATCTGTGCCTTGATTCAGTAGATGCATTTCTTCAAGAAGATCTGAAAGTCTTAATGCATCAACATTTTAAAACCTTGCTGCAAGATTCTTCCAAACTGCATGTGCATTCTTGAAATACATCAAACTTTGTGCAATGGTGTTTTCAATAGAATTTAAGATCCATGATCTCACCATTGTATCACACTGTCTCCATTCATGGAAGTCTGCTGAATCTGCTTCTAGCCTTTTAATCGTGCCGTCTATGAAGCCAATTTTATTCTTGGTGATCAACACTATCTCTTTGGACATTTTCCATGGATTATAGTTGTTGCCATTCATCAATGGCTGAACAAGAACCAGAGAAGGATTCTTATTTGGATGAACATAGAATGGACCGGAGGGACTTATTTCTTGTTTCTTAGTTGCCATGGCTATCAAAAACTCCATAATTGATCACAAAAATTTATGTCGAATTGCTCCGCCTATAGTTCCTCGAACCACATTTTCTAAATGAACCAAAGACAATCCAAATTGATCTTGTAAAACATCCGCTACTGAACAAATACGATCACAAATCAACAATGATAGTGAAAAACTGATCAAGAATTGATCAAAAAACAAAGAAAGAGAAGACATTTTACTCTCAAGAAATTGAAAACTCAGAAAAGATGAAGAAAACTCTCAAGATTCTTCAAAGATTGAAGGAAAAACGCAGGAAAGCATGTAGAAATTCTCAAATTTCTGCTCTGATAACATGATGAAGTTTGTAGAATTACAAACAAACAAAATAAAATGTGGAATTATTATTGATCAAGTAAAAGTTACAAGTTAATTACAATGCAGCTGATCATGGGGTATTTATAGCTTCATACACCTCATGGATCTGTCAGAAGTAAGTTACAAACGGTTATAACAAACTATAACAGAATAACCGCTTTCTAGTTTACATCATACTGAAAGTGATCAGTAGGCTGCTGAGGCTTCCAAACTGGAAGCAGGCTTCTATACTATCAGCAGCCTGCTGGTGTCTTCATATTATCAGCAGCTTATGCACTCAGCATTCTTTTCAGCCATATACTGTGACAAAAATCTTTAATGTTTAAAAGAATAAAATATGTTAATATATGGAAGGATTTGGCTAGAAAAGCCTTGAGGGTGAAGGTGCCTTCAAGCTAAGTCTTGAGTGGTAGAATACTAGTGGTTTTCAAAATGGCAGCTCCAAATGTGATTAAAAGAAAATCTCTGCAGTGAATGTTGTGAACGACACATGAAAGTTTTGCGAACACTGAGTTTGACATCGGATGTTGGGCACGTTCATTTAATTCGTAGTAGAATGGCAGCTAGAAAAGGAGGCGATCACCTGAAGATAAGCCATGGCACACGCCACTTATTCTGAAAATTGTGGATAGATGTTTGATGTAAGTCAACATGATGATATAATTCCCGATGATTCACACCTTTTTCTCATGTAATTAGTGGTATTTTGACATCAATATGAGCAATTTGTTTGATGATTGGAACCAATTTTTGTGTACATAGTATTCCCTGAAAACCATGTTATAGTTGTATTATATTAGTATTAGCCGATTTTGTTATCAGATTTACACGTGGTATCTGTGTGTCTATTTTGCAGCACGGATGTCACGGTTGGGAGCATGGATTCTGACCTTAGGGTGGCCGTTGATTCTTTTATGATGATTTTGGAGCTTTGGCAAGGATTTCTACCCACGAGGATTATCGATACATATTAGAGGTTTCGATCCAAGCCTGGTGGATTAATGAATTATGATTATGTGATTTCAGATACAATTGACTCGAGCTATGTCGCATTGAACTGCGTCAAAGAGTTGATGAGCATTCAATGCAGATGTCATTTAGCCAATCACTACAAATGGGACTTGACCCATGCCAAGCAGCTCTGACCTGCGCCAGTAGCGCAAGTTGGGTTTGACGCGCGCCAGATGGAATTGACCTGAGTCAACATTGCAGAGTTAGCAAAGAATTAATCCTTTTATTCTTCCAAGCACATTATTATCAACACACTTCATCTTCTTCAACGTTTCCATCCTGAAGGCAACCCCTACCCCCGGGCTCTTATAGCCGAATTTTAGTAGAAATTAACCGTTGATTGTGATTGTAAAAGCTAAGGATTTTAGTTTAACTCTTTTAGTTGATTGAATTCAACACACTAGTGTTAGTTCTTTGAAGCTTTTGGGGTTGGATGATGAGTGCCAACTCGAATTTGTACTTTTGATTTGGTAATCCTTGATCTTTATCGTCATTCAATTGTTCTTATGCTTATGAATATTTATCTTGAGATGTTGATATTTGTAGACATGAGTGGCTAGATTTTTCTAGCCAAGATTATATTATAGCTTTAGTTCATCCTCTTGCGTTGATTGGGAATGATTGTTTATGTTGTTTAGTTCCAATTGTTGTGAAAGCTTTTCCTACTTGTGTTGTATTGATTGCTTGCATTAGAGTAATTACCTAGTGTTAGCATTTACATGTTGACTGAGACCGTAAGGAGATGTCAAACGTGAGAATAGGGTAGGAGAACCGGAAGGTAAAATCGACCTCTCGGGGCATTCGATTTCTTATCCGGGGGTAGTTGACACAGTCATTGCATTCACGTGCATAGCATACCGAGTCATTAGGTCTTGTACACCTAGACCAAGGAGGAGGTAGAGAGCAATTCCGTACACTTGTATGAGGGGGAATTGCTTGCTTAGGAATGCACCGCTTCACGCTTTTGGACACCAATGGTAGGTTGGTAGGAGGTCATTTCCATGAGACTACGAGAGGATGGCTAGGTTATACGTTATCTTGGCTAGTTTCTTTTATCGTTTATCATCCTTTTTATCACAGCACTTTATTTATGCATTTAATAATCATCCCGCAAATTTGTGACCTAGATCGAAGTAATATAGACTTTTTGGTGTGTAACGTCATAATTGTGCGTTCCCCGTGGAGACGGCCTTGACTCACCAAACTAGACTATAGTCGACCCAGTACACTGCCGGTTAGGTTGAACCTCTAGTAATTGGCCATCAAACTTTATGGCGCCGTTGCCGGGGAACCTTTTTTGAGTAAATGTTACTACTTGTATCAGTTTTAAAAATTTTGAGAATATGTTAAGTCTGTTTCTAATCTCAATTCTGTTTATTTCTTTGGTATTTACCATTTGGTAAGTTACCAAGTGCGTTTGATCGTTTTCTTGTTGTTTCACTTTTGTAGTTGATGACTCGGTCCCGAACCGGTAAAGCTCCACTTACTCCATATCGTTCGGACATCAACACGTACGAAAGACAGTTGAGAGCTGAGCATAAAGTTGGTCAGTCTAGTGGAGAATCGCTTGGTGAAGAATCATCCCGATACTCATCAACTTGAGAAGAGATGGTGGAGAATCTTGAGAATGCACAAATTGAACCCCCACCGGAAGACCCAATTCCCCAACCAAATCCCAATAACCAAGGCCAAAATAACCAAAATAACCGAAACAACCGGAACCGACAAAACAAAAACCAAAATCAAAACCATGGCCAAAACAATCCACCTTTGAGACCTCTTTGTGATCAACCATTGAGAAGAAATGCACCTAATGATCCCATTAGATTACCCAATGAAGGGGCAATTAATTTTGAAGTGAAAGGGCATCTTTTCGGGTTGATTGATAACAAATGCCAATTCGCGGGAGAATATTTTGAGGATCCACATTATCACCTCTACTTTTTTGAGCAACTGTGCAATACAGCCAAGAGTCATGGAATTCAGAAGGAGTTAACAAGATTGTCTATGTTCCCGTACTCTTTGACGGGAAGGGCCAAGGAATGGTTTGTATCCTTACCCCACCATTCATTAACTACGTGGGATGAGGTGCAAAATGAGTTCTTAAATCAATATTTTACACCTGGAAGGAATTGGAAATTGAAGGTTGCAATAGCAAATTTTGCGCAAGGACCCGATGATACTTTAGGGAGTGCATGGGAAAGATTCAAGAAATTGTTGAAGGCTTGCCCCGATCAGGGTTACCTATTTGATACACAAATACAACTTTTCTGTAGACAGTTGAGGATAGAATCGCGTGCTAATATTGACCACGCATGTGGAGGATGTTTGATGTCATGCAATGCTCAAGAAGTCTATGATGCTATAGAGAGAATTTCAAAGAATCATCGTATGTGGGAAGCCGGATCAAGTACGAGGAAAGTTACTTTTACAGAAGGATGAAAAGACAGTTCAGAATTTATAGAGAAGATAGATATGTTGTCAAAGAAGTTTGATAATTTGCTGTCAAGCAAGAGAGTGGAAGGAAAATTTTTTATCGAAAGCAAGAGAGATAATGTCTATGGCAATGATGATGACATATCCTTGGAGATGGAAGAGCCCGGTGACTTACAAGTGGAGGAAGTAAGTTTATGCAACAACACCGGAATTTGAAGCATGCATATTCTAACTCTTTCAATGCTATTAAGAGAGATCATCCGAATTATCGTTGAAATGAGAGCTCATACAAGCAAGGACAACCGCCCTTTGCTCCACAACCACGAACTTCCTACAATCCCAATACTTCGACTCAATCACCAAACATTCGTTCTTATCCTCAACCCACCACACAAACTATACCGATAACCGAGAGTTCTAATCAAGCACGAGAGGATAGATGGGACAACACTTTGGATAAACTTTTAGGAGTAGTTGCCACTCAAGCCCAGAATATGGAAAGTGAGATGACTTCCCTTAGTACAGTCACCAAGGACATGGGAGTGTTGAGAACATCCATGAGCGGTCATGATGTAAGAATGAAAAAGATAGAAGCATCCGTGCGGAATATGGAAGAACACTTGAGTAGGGAAGCTGAAAGGAATGTTAGTAGGCCACCGGGTGGTTTACCAAGTAATACTGAGAGAAATTCGAGGGGAGTGAATGCCATTATAACCCGAAGCGGAAGAGTTTGTGGAAATCAAGAGTTTCATGAGAACCAAGTGGGAAACGAAGTTGAAAATGATTTGCATGATACCGAAGAGGAGAAGGAGTTGAGTGAGGAAGAGGAGGAAATTGTAGATTAAATTTTGCAGGGTAACGGATATGTGAATATGGAAAAAGAAAGCGAAGATTGGGTGAAAGTCCCGAGGATTTTGAAGAATCCGAGAGCAAGCGATTTGTGGACTCTCTTTAGGGAACATGTCTCATTGACCCCCGCCAAGACAGATCTGACTCAGGCCAATGATCACTGTAGACATACAGAGAGTTTTGGGCAAAAATTGACCTGCACTAATAGTACCATGACGGACGCCAAGGAGACCTCAACATGCGTCAAGGGTGATCCAAGTGAGGGATTGATGCAAGCCACAGAGGGACTGACGCAAGCCAAGACTCAGCATCTAGTTTCTAAGAAAGTCAATGAGAAGGTGGTGAACACCGATAATTAATGGCGACCACCGGCTGCTCAAACATTGAGGAAAGCTTCTGATGATTCATCAAGACGCAAAGGTAAGGAAGGTATGGACTCCGCTCCTAAAAAAATTATTGATATTGAGTCATTACCTTATCCTCCTAGAGAAGAAATCAAGAAGAAAAAGCTAGATAATAAGTACACTCGCTTCCTTGACACATTTCGACACTTGAATGTTAATATTCCCGTCAGAGAAGCACTTACTAGCATGCCTGTGTATGGTATGTTTTTAAAAGACATTCTTACTAACAAGAAGCGGTTAGAGGAATATGAGGACATTTTTCTCAATAAGGAATGTTCCGTCGTGGTGCAACATAAGCTTCCACCTAAGCTTAAAGACCCTGGTAGTTTTACAATTCCATGTGAAATCTGGGGCTTTTTGTTTAAAAGGGTGCTTCGTGACATTGGCGCTAGCATTAACCTCATGTCTTACAAGGACTTTATCAAACTTGGCATAGGAAAGTTAAAGAACATTGAGATGACTCTACAGTTAGCAGATAGGTCTATAAAACATCGTAAGGGCGTCATAGAAAATGTGTTAGTGAAGGTTGATAACTTTTACTTCCCAGTTGACTTTGTGGTTATAGATATGGAGGAAGGGTATTCAACACCCCTTATTCTCGATCGTCCATTCCTAGCCACGGGAAGGACACTAATCGATGTTCAACGTGGAGAGTTGATTTTGAGAGTTAATGAATATGAGGTCACATTTAACATTTTCAAAGCTATGAAGCATCCGTATGATTCAAGAGAGTCTTGTTCATTCGTTGATGCATTATCTTTTGCTTGTATGGAGAATGCTAACTTGCAGGTTTATGAAGACAAGCTTGAGAAATGCTTGGCCTTATCCATCTTTGACAGTGAAAGTGATGATGAGGAAATGAGAGCAGTGATTTCTTATTTGGATGTCGGTCGTACATTCAACAAGCAGCCATGGCACCGATATTTGGAATTAGAACATGATGGTCCTTTATTGAAACCTTCCATAGAGGAGCCACCAAGGAATCTTGAATTGAAAACCCTACCTCCTAACTTGAAATATGCTTTTCTTGAAAGTGATAATCTCCTTCATGTTATTGTTTCTTCGTCACTAACAAATGTGCAGGAAGATTTGCAATTGAGGATGTTGAGGAGGCACAAGAGAGCATTTGGATGGACTGTGGCAGATATTCGGGGAATTAGTCCTGAGATTTGCATTCACAAGATCATGCTCAACGAAGATGCCAAGCCTTGCGCTCAACCACAGCGTCGTTTGAATCCCAATATGCAAGAGATTGTCAAGAAAGAGGTCATCAAGCTGTTGGACATGGGTATTATTTTTCCGATATCAGATAGTGAATGGATGAGTCCCACTAAAGTTGTGCCAAAGAAGGGCAGATTTACCGTGAAAGAAAATGATAAGCATGAATGGATTTCGACAAGGGAAGTCACAAGTTACCGAATGTGTATTGATTTCCGGAAACTCAATGACCATACCAAGAAAGACCATTATCCACTTCCGTATATTGTCCAGATGTTAGAACGGTTGTGTGGGCACAAGTTCTATTGTTTTCTTGATGGTTATTCGGGTTATCAACAGATATTCATTGCGGTAGGAGATAGAGAAAAGACGACTTTCACTTGTCCATACGGAACGTTTGCCTATAAACGAATGCCATTCGGATTATGCAACGCTCCGGCTACATTTCAGAGATGTATGACAGCTATTTTTTCTGACATGTTAGAAAGATTTTTAGAGATATTCATAGAAGACTTTAGCATTATGGGGATTCTTTTGAGGAATGTCTCTCTTATTTGAAGTGTGTTTTACAACGATGCGAAGACACGAATTTAGTGCTCAATTGGGAGAAGTTCCATCTTATGGTGTCAGAAGGTATTGTGCTAGGCCACAGAATTTCAGAAGAAGGTATTGAGGTGGACAAAGAGAAGATTGAAGTAATTAAGAAGTTACCTCCACCGGTAAATTTGAAGACTTTGAGAGGATTCCTCGGACACGCGGGTTTCTATAGAAGATTCATTGCAGATTTTCCCATATTGCCAAACCTCTCAGTCATCTTCTTGAGAAAGAAGTACCATTTGTTTTTGATGAAAAGTGCATAGAGGCTTTTGAAACTTTGAAAAAGAAACTAGTTAGCGCGCCCGTTTTGGTAGCGCCGGATTGGGATCTGCCTTTTGAGTTAATGTGTGATGCTAGTGACATAGCAGTTGGGACCGTGCTTGGCCAACGTCATAAAAAGGTGCTTAAAGCCATTTATTAAACTTCTCATACATTGAACTCCGCTCAAGTCAACTATGCAACAACCGAGAAGGAATTGCTAGCTATAGTGTTTGCCCTCGACAAGTTTAGGTCTTATAAATCTTGTTGGTTCCAAGGTCATCGTCTACATAGATCATGCTGCCTTGAAGTATCTATTGAACAAGAAGGATGCTAAACCGAGATTACTTCGATGGATTCTTTTACTCCAAGAATTCGATATTGAGATCAAAGACAAAAAGGGTAGTGATGGGAGTCAACTTTACGTGACTCCGGTGCATTGTTCATCCCTATTTACCATACTTTCAGCACATTTTTTGGGTGAATTAGACCGTTTTCGGGGTGTTATCGAGAGCTTATGGCACGGGGAGTGAATCCGTTGCTTTGATGGATTATTACCCCTTTTTGTTGATATTAACCCCATTCCCGAGCACTTTTACCCTCCGGAATTATTTGGATGTTTTTGGTTGTTTATGATGTTGAAGGGTATTGGTGTCTCGAGGACCCGGAAGGTGACGATTTGTGGTGAAAAGAATGATTGAGGCAAGAAGAGGGATCAAAAAGGAAGAAAAGTGAAGTTTTAGGGCAACAGGGGTTCAAACGCGCGTTTGAAGGGATGGAACTGGCGAATTAATGGTAAATTTCTTAGGGCTGGAACTGGAAAATTAATGGTAAATTTCTTAACAAGCCATAATCTCGAATTTCTGCAAATTGATGGTAAATTTCTCCTTTCTTTTACTTGTTATGGCTTTCATTTACTGCTTTGTGTATGTTTTGATTAGCATAAAGGTAGCAAAACCCTTTTCATAGTTGAATCATGTGAAAATTGGTGAAATCACCCTTTGGGTGATGGAATTGGGAGTGGGTAGTGCTTTTTATTGTGGTATCTTGCATGTTTCAAGTCTTAGAACTTGTTATAACAGATTTGGGCTAGATTAATCACCTAGGTCAAAATCACACACATCAATCTTGAGAGTTGTTCAGATAGAGAGGTGTGGGAAAAGGGTTCTAGGATCACTCCTTAGAGTGAGGTTACTCGTTTTAACGTTTAAAAGTGGCTCTAGTGCATATCTCGTCTTGTTGATGAATCTTCCTTATGAAGGGGTGGTTAACACGGCATAAGGTGTTAGGAGAGAGTTGTTCAGACCTTAACACCGGGATTAGGAGTTCGCACCCATGAAATTGAATGCAAGAGTTCGTTCGTTTAATGCACACTCCCGGTTTTGTCTATCCTTGGGGTTGAAACTAGCTATTTTGATCATGGTTCGGCTATGTCCCTTAATCTATCTTTAAAACCTAGTAGTTTAATCTTCATTCTTTCTTTTCTATCTTTAGACTCGTTAGTAAGAATCACTTTAGTGTCGTTGTAGTATACAAACACTTTAAAAATATTGTTCACCTAGACTAAGTAATACGTTCGCTTTGGTACTCACAAACACTTTTCCCTTGGGTTCGACCTCGTACTCCTGTAGCTATTCTAGCAATCGACCCGGTACACTGCCGGTTAGAGAGTTAGTTTACCCACGGTTTCGTGTCTTTATAAATTGTTTTTGAAGGGTGAATTTTAGCCTCAATCAGGTAGCGAGAACATTGTGGCGGACCATTTAAGTCAGTTGGATTTCATTGAAGAAGAAAGAAAACGAAGAGAGGTTCACGATTATTTCCCGGATGAGCAACTCATGATGGTGGATGCTCCCCCAACAATGCAACTTATTCATGCCGGTTCAAAACCCAAGGAGAGCTCACCATGGTTTGCAAATATTGTAAATTACCTTTCTTGTGAGTATGTTCCACCTAATTGGGCATGGCAAAAGAAGAAGACATTCTTTCATGATTTGAAGTTTTATTATTAGGAAAAACTGAACCTTTTTAGGAGATGTTCGGATGGCATCACAAGGAAATGCGTTCCCGATAATGAAATCTCAAGTATTCTCTCCTTTTGCCATGGTCAAGACATCGGAGGCCAGCATGGAGGGTGGAAGACGGCGTACAAGTTTTTACAATCTGGATTCTATGGGCCTACACTTTACAAAGATGCATCCAATAGGTTGGAAGACGGCGTACAACCTATTGGATGTTTACCATACAGATTAGTTTTTGGCAAGTCTTGTCATTTGCCCGTTGAATTGGAGCACCGAGCCTATTGGGCTATTAAGTTTCTTAAATTTGACCCTAAGCTCGTTGGTGATCATCGGTTGCTCCAACTCACCGAGCTTGCGAGTTTTGCCTTGATGAATATGAGAACGCCGAAATTTACAAGGAACGAACCAAGTCATTTCATGACAAGAAGATCTTTGATCGAGAGTTCCATGTGAACGATAAAGTGCTCTTGTATAACTCACGATTGAAATTATTTCCAGGGAAGCTTAGATCTAGCTGGACAGGTCCATTCATTGTTACAAAAGTGTATGCGTCCGGTGCTGTCGAACTTACAGATGGAAAAACGACATTCATAGCAAATGGTCATCGCATTAAGCATTTCGTTGAAGGAGAGGGCATACCTCGAGGGGAGGTGTTGTTCCTCGAAGACACCCCATTGGACTAAAGGATTGTATAGTCTAGCTATAGACTATAAATTTAGCATACAACGGGTTCTATCTTTCAATTCACTTTTTAAGCATTATCTTTTGATTGGCTTATGTGCTTAATTGCTATGTGCTTAAATGAGTAATTGTGATAGTATCCCAAATTTATAATCTATATAATTCCATTTTCTCTACATATAATCTCGTCGAGCAAACGACGTTAAACAAAAGCGCTCTCAGGAGGCAGCCCGTTATTTGATAATTGTATTCCTTGTGTCACTATTTTGATAAGTTTGGTGAACTTTAGTGTTTTAGGCATAGATGTTTTTCTGGGAACTTTTTGACTCACGCCAAGATATTTTGACCCACGCCAATGATCACTAATCACATACAGAGAGTTTAGGCATTTTTGTTGGCGTGAGTCAAGTTACCTCTGATGTGAGCCAATGGATAGCATTTTGGGGCTTGACCTGCGTCAAGAGTCTTTGGCATGAGTCAAGGTGGCAGTTTTGATTTGAAACGGTTCTTTTCTTCTCTCTCCCTTCCATAACTCCTATATTAATCGAAACTTCTCCTCTTTTCTCTTCATTTTCTTCAGTTTTTCTACCACCATTCCACAACCTTTCTCATTCATCAAAACTCATCTTTCCCTCTCATATTTCTCCACTCCTTTCCTCTTATGGTGTGTGGAATGAAGAACCTTATCTTGGCTTCAAAGTTTACATTTTACATTTCCGGCCAACTCCATTTCTTCCGGCGACCTCCATTTCTGTCTGCGGTGTTCGTCATTCCAACAAGGTATTTTGGCTTAGCTCTCCTCTTTCAATTTAATCTCTTTTTGTTGTTTTTATGATTTGAGTTCATTGAAACCGGAGGAATGGCTTATTGTTATCTTTTGTTGTTTTGTTGGATTGTCGTACCCGTAGCCATGTCTGAATCATCTGCTCGTAGTAGTGGTCATCAGGGTGACCAGAATAAGAAGAGGAAGGCCCCAGCCCCTAGTGAAACCATATCTGTTGTTCCCTTTCCCCCGACTACCTTTTGGTAGAAAGGCCTAGAGGCTCTTTGTCGCGTATTTCAGTCAGTGCACGTTGCATTTCGAGCGAGGAATAGATTTTAAGTCGGTCAGCCCTAGAATTCAGGAAATCGTTAAGGAACGTAAGTGGGAGACCCTAGCAGCCAACCGTACTTCCACGGTCAATGGCACTGTTGTGGCTGAGTTTTATGCCAATCTAGCCACTGACCCTGTTGAAGCAACCAAAGGTGTAGTACCGGTTCGTGGTATCAATGTTCCATTTTCTTTGAAGGTTATCAATGACTTCTTTGGTATTCCTGAGATTCCGGTTGATACCACCTTTTCTAGCGTTTGGATGTTGAGTGAGGAGGGAAATCTCTATGATAAGGCACAAGAGGCCAAGACTTATCTCTGTTTGTCTGCTACTTGGGTGGACACGCGTTTTAAGTACGGCAAGGCAATTAAGGATGTGAGGGTGATGAAGCACTTCATTAGTCATAATATCATTCCGTCCCACAAGATCAACACCTTCAACTATACCGAGTCGTGCCTAGCCCTTGCCATATTCACTGATTTACCTGAGGATGTCGGGTACTATATGTACCAGGGAGCAGTGGACTTTGCACTGAATCGCCGTGCGAATGGCAACATGCCCCTATCTTGGCTGATTCATGAGCTTTGTCAACGAGCCCAAGTCCCGAGTTTATCCGATGATCACTTGTTTCCTCCCGTTAACCTCATGATCGGTCCTAGTATTCCTGAGAATGTTAAGTAGCCTATATCCTCTTCTGATATTCCTATCTCGGGTGATGTCCCAACTTCTGTTGACATCCCTACTGCCAGCCAGCATGCCCCTTTTCTTCCTCATATTCGTGATTTAGCCGTGAGAGACATGATTGAACTCCTTGAGTCTGAGTTGGCAGCTTTGCGAGGAGCGTTACTGGCATCTGACACCAACTCTAGGCTAGGATTTGAGAGTGTGCTGTGAGGGTTGAATGATCTGAGGATTGGTTCTCGTGCTCATCGTTCTTTTGATGAGATTTGTCATCCCGACTTAACGGATCGAGCCGACGACTTTGATACCTCCAGGGAGAACGACTATCTGATCCCCACTTGGATTCAGCCTTTCCCAGTTCCAGCTAGACCTCCACCCACTTCCATGGCTCCGGGTAGTGCTTCTATGTTTTCTTCTACAGGTACAGCTCTGTTAGTGCTGGTTTTGCTGCGTTTGCAGGGCAATGTTTGTCAGGATCGATGATCACATCCATTGGTGAGGGGCAGGTAGTTCGTCTTTCCAGTCTATGCACTCTTCTGGTTTCCCGGATTATCCTGTTTAGATGCTTTCCAATCCTTATCCGGCTGATTACCATGGTGCTGGCTTACTCCATCATTCGACGTTCCCTCCTTCCAGTTCACTTACTCCGCTGGACACTCAGGTGCTGCTCGATGACGATGATGACAATGCGGAGCTTCCCCTTGTTTCTTCCTCGGTTCCCACATCTTCTACCGATGTGCATAAGTACTTTTGTTCACCAGAATTTGTTTGTTACGTTGTTATTTAGCCGTATGTGGCTTTGATATTTTTATAGTCTGTTGTTGTTTTGTTGAACTATTTTGTCATTTTAAAAAAGGGTAAACCCTACCCCCGAGGGTCCCCACTCCCCCTGTCCCACGGGATGAGTGGAGATGTAAATCAAGACCCCCCAGTAGCTCAGAGTCAATGGGCTTACCTTTAAAAGGAGGGAATAATTCGCCCCTTGTGGGAATCGAACCTCTAACCTCCCGCTAGGCTGCAATTATGCACCCACGCCTCTTGCCAACTGGGTTATGTCCAGGGGACACTATTTTGTCATTTTGATCTTGTTGGATGTTGCAAGTATTGTTTTACTTTTGGGATTGTTGCTTCGTAGTTCATTTGATTCTAGTATAATTCATTTTTTTGTGTGATCGAACTTGCTAGCTCTTGTTTCTATTGGTATTCATGCCCCAGTATTGTATAATTATCTGTGCTTAGCTCCTTGTTTAGCGGTAATTGTTTCTATGTGGAATGAATAATTCAGCGCTGCAGTTCTTCCCCCCTGTGTTTTGACCTGCGTCAATGCCCTTTTGGCGTGAGTCAATAAGTTTAGGCTTGTTGACACATGCCAACCTTTGTTGACGCAAGCCTTTACCATATCGCACATTTTGCACACGAAAGACACTATTGACGTGCGTCAATTCCCTTTTGGCGTGCGTCAAAGCGACTTGACAACCATCAGTCACGCCTCTGTTGCCACAGAACCCTAGATTCAGCCCTTGTCCCCCTTGACGCACGCCAATGTAGGCTTGGCGCGAGTCATTACCACGTTTTCAGCCTTGCCTAACAATCAAAACCCTAATTTAATTCTTATAACTCCACCTCCCCCTCTCAAATTCATTCACCTTCATATTTTCTTCTTTTCCAACCTCACCTCTGCACTTGTTCTTTCTTTCACTTCCACCATGTCTTCTCCTCAAGCTGATCGTCCCGTTCTCTTCTATGATATGGCTAGTGCAGATGCTGTGCACAACTACACCGAGCTCTTCAGCCATCGCCCTATCCTCTTGGAACGGGGAGTCAACACAAAGAAGCTTACCGACTTGTCTGAGTATCGCATCGAGTGGGGCGGTTGGAATCACATGGTCGCACCACCCCGTGGGCGGATCAACGAGACTGTTGTTCATGAGTTCTACGCTATGCTGTCAATTGGACCTAAGGAACGGTCCACTAATTCGATCATGGTTCGTGGGATTGAGGTGTCTTTTCACTGGATGGATATCAATGACGCTTTTCACCTCTCTTTCACCACCGTTGCACCTCATCAGCATTATGAGATCAAGTGGGGCCTTAACAACATTGGCAATTTCATGGCCCATCTCTCCACTTCTACTGCTGCGCTTTTCCCGGGTCGGGAAGGTCCTCGTACCGAATATTCGGTTTCTACTCTTTCTCCTAAGATGCGGGCATGGAAACGTTTTGTCAACAACCGTATTCTCCCTACGGACAATTTCCAGGTGCTGACGGACAACGAGTTGCTTCTGCTCTACGCTATCAGACGTGAAGTGTACATCAATTGAGGTAAGTTGATCCATCAAGCTGCATGGTCCTATGCTAGACCTACTTGCACTTTCCCCTTCATTCCCTTTGCATGGCTGATCTCCCATCTGTGCACTCATGTTGCCCGAGTCCCCGCCTACTCTCAGGATGAGTTCTTCCCCAGGTCCGGTTACGCGTCGTGGTCTTGTTCCAAGGGATATGCTTGGTGCTCCACCGTCTTCTGATGAGTCCGTTGTTGAGGGTGATGTCGAGTCTGACTAGTTTGTTTGTTTGGTAGTTGGTTGGCTCGCTTGGTTTGATGTTTATCTGGTTTTCTATTATGCTGTTTCATTTGAACTCTTGTTGCACTTTCCTTTAACTTCTCTGAACAATGCTTTTGCAATTTCCATTTCGTTTCAATAATGTAAAATATTTGCCTTTGTTGATTTGGTTGATTTTGCTTGCTTAATATTCATGCACCCATACATAGTCGTTCATTTTGCCCCACCCATGCATTAAAAACCCTCAATTTGATGAGTTTTCTGCATTACTGACCTACGCCAGTATGATCTGGCGCGCGCCATTCCTTCTGTTTTCAGGAATGACGTGCGTCATACCAATCTTGGCGTACGCCAGTTTTTCAGGTCAAACTCTCTGTATAGCAATAGTGTTTTTGACATGCACCATTTTGTCCTTGGCGTGCGCCAAATGGTCTTGTCAGGCCCCATTTTTCCCTAATTTTTCTTGTGCTCCTCTCAATCATTTTACACATGCTGATTCCCCGTTGTTTCCCTAACCGTATTCTTATTACTCACTTCGCATTGAGGGCACTGTGAGCTCTTAAGTGGGGAGTGGGAGTACAGTTAGTCTAACAACGGGTAATGTCTCTAATTGCTTGAGAAAACCCATAGCCTTGATCGTCTTTGAGAAATTTTTAGCTGTATAAATTATCTTTTGGCATAAATTATGATCTCGTAATTGAAAGAATGAGCACTTCAATAAAACGAGTAACTTTGGCGAAACATAGGTACATGTTACTAACTAATCTTTGTTACTAGTGTGATCCTTTGTGCACGTATATTCCGATATTTTTGTTAACAAACAACTATTCATGAAATTGTGCATGCACGCTTTGATTTGCAACTTGAACTCAGGAATGTTATTCAATTGAGACGAATAACAGGTATTTGGAATCGGAATAGGGATGACGATTTTTGGCATTACTTTGACTCAACCATAGCCAAATGGCCTACCTGAATTTGAATTTCCTTTTTTGTCCCCGTCTTAGCCTTGTAGAGTGGTGAGACCCCACTCGAGCTAGCCGTTCGTATTCAGCCTCATTATAATCCAACCCTTAGCTAGAATTTTTGGTCTACATTTCCTTGACCTCCCGCGAGCATAGCAAGAGTCTAGAAATTATAAGAGCGGTGGCTGGGAGCTAAGAGTTGGATGAGAGTGTTAGCAGGAAGAGACAACATGCGATGACATCTTGTGAAGTTCGGTTGGGAAACCATTTGAAAAAAAAGTATCTTTTATTTTGTACATATTAAAGTCGAATAAAGGCTTCTAATAAATCAAAAGATCAATCAAAAGGAAGAATACGAGTTGTAAATACTTAACCATTCAATAATGAGTCATTGAAGGCAGTTTTGAAGCAAAGTGTAGGATCTTTTGTGATGTGAAGGTGGGAAGTGAATAATGTGGAAGTATGGTGTCATGAAGGAAAAGGTGTGGATTCTTGCTATCTTGCCTTATTCTCTTGATTTTCCTTTTATTTCCTTTCGGTTAGCCACGACCCTAGCTTGAACGTTACAAACCGATTTGTCAACTACCTGACCTAGTTCCTTGATTCCGAGTACCACATTATTGGAGACTGATTTCATTCCTAAGCTTTTGGTTGCATGTTTTGAGCAAGGCTTGCGTGGTTTGATGATCGTTAGTTGTTAGCAAGCTTGAAGAATATTCACTCACACACTCCACTACTCTCTTAGATCGTGAAGAACATTGTTGGAAATAAAATTTATGCTTTGATGATGATTCATTACTTAGTTTATTAATTGTTCTTAACCCCTATAAATAGATTACCTCTACAACATCAAAGAAGGTGGTGTAGAGCAGGATATTTTATAACTAGCAAGAAATTCATCAAGAAAGATCAAATTGAGGGGGAAAGCCAAATTCAAAAAGAATACCCGCTTGAATACTTAATTGCAAGACCAAGAAAATTTCTTCAAAGTGTTCAAGCATTCTCGACGATTCAAGATCGATATTTGAAGAAATACAGAGCCGTGATTAAATTAATTATCCAGAAGAAAAGCTCAAATCACAGTTGAATCATAGTCATTGATTCAAGTTCTCAACTTTGATTTTATCAAAGGCCTAGACTGTGAAACACCAAGAAGGTGTGAAGGACAGTTGAGTGCAGTCAGGAAGACTGTGTTTGTGATGAGCTGGTGAAGAGGCAATTCTACCCTCCAAGGACCAGTGGTTCAAACAATTGAAGAGCGAAGAATCCTACCTGTTCTACAAGTGTTTAGATAGTGAAGCTAGGGATTAGCCAAGGACTATCGCTTTAGGACTTTTTGTAACTCGGGCCACATCAAAGAAGTTCTAGTGGAATTTTCCTCCGCATCACGGGGAAGAGAGGACGTACATGATTACATCACCTGGAACCTCTATAATTCTTGTCTATTTACCTTATGCATTCATTTATTTCCTTATAATGGTTTTCATATTGAAATTATAGTTACTAGTTGTTAAAGGCTAATTTTTATCCGCTGCCAGTTAACGAGACTAAATATAAGTCAGTAATAACTTATATTCAGTTGAGCTAACTGAACTCCGCACAAGTTAAAGGGACTGAAACAAACTGTAAATCAATTTGAGTTTCAGAGAAACTCAGTTCCTGGGACTTTTCCAGTTCAGGATTAGTTTTTGGTGAAAAGTTTATTCACCCCCCCTCTAAACTTGTGTTAGCCTTTCCAAGGGACCAACAATTGGTATCGGAGCAAATCTTTCATTTGAAAGAAGATCCAAGTATACTTTTTAAACCAACTGTTGAAAACCCTTTCTATACTTCATTTTAATGGATACATCTAGAATTAGAAATTGGCTAAATAACCCCCTGACTGACTACTTGCAGAATGTTGTTTATGATTTCCAAGATCAAGTGTTTGAAAGATTCAGTACTACAAGCTCTCACACAAATCCGGAACCTCATTTCAGTTATGAAGAAGACATTGAGCTTAATGTAAACATTGATGATGAATCCGAGAGGATTTCCATCCTTAAGTGATCTTTCGAAGAAGCGAAAGAGAATTAATACGGGTGGGCGACTCATGGAAGAAAAGCTAACCGAGAGATCCATCAAGTATGAAGGTCATAGATATGGATGAGACCCTACCTACAAGCCATGGAGGAGAAAGTGATGAAGAAATCATATTGCTAGGAGCTACACAGACGAATGCTATCGATAAAGGGAAACAAGTTCTGATCAGCGATGATTCCTCAACATCAGGTTTATCTATCAAATATCATGAGGTAAATGCATCTACATCTAAATCTCACACTGTCCTGAACAATCAAAGAAATGAAGATTTCAATGAAACCTTGGACATACTCATAAAGCAATTAGAAATAATTCAAAAGAATTATGAGAATGTCAAAAAGGAGAAAAAGTTATTGAAAACTGAAATTTCAAGATTGAGTGCCGAAATTAACCTAATCAAGACTAATAATGGAACCAATGGGATTGGACCAACTGATAAATCAACAAACGTTGTAAACATCAGTGAACTATCAGTTGATCCAATCTCCAAAGTTCAATTCAAACCAGGAAAACCATTTGGAGATAGATCTGGTTTAGGATTTGAAAATCAGTATAATTCTAATGTAAGACCAAGACCAGTTGCGATAAACTTTGTAACTTATCAACCGTCAAAAACTCAGAAAACTGATAAAGTTATTAGAACTGACAGACACTCAGCACAGCCAAATGCACAAGTTGCTAAAACGGAAAAATCTGTTAGTAAAATTCACCAAACCAGCAGATTTTACAGAAAAACGCAGAAGGCTGAAAACAGTAAAACTGATCCAATATCAGTAAGAAAAATCTTCAAGTCTTATCCATCTAAGGATAAAGATCATTCAAGGATCAGAGGGAAAGGAAGATTATTTCCCACAGATGAAGATTGGAATATACCATCACATCAATTTCACAAATTTAAAACTGTTATGACAAAACAAGAAAAGTTTGTTAAAACTGACTTCACACAGTCAAAATATCAAGAAAGGTACAAAGTTGTATCATCACGAGCTAATCAGTTAGGACCCAAAAAGATATGGGTACCAAAAATTTCTCACTTTGTTTTGCAGGAGAAACACAACCAGCTGAGAACTGAAAAATGTAATTCACAAAACAAAGTTGTTTTCACAACTAAGTTTTTGAATTCAGCATGAGGACAAAAACTGAAAACATACAGCTGTCACCTCATAGTACCTTCTTTATTTACTTTTATCTAGCTACGGTTATCAAGAAAAAACGTGGTCCTTCTCAATCTAAACCGTTCATAATTTCCACCCATCCACTTTTTCGCGATCTCAACACATTTATGACAGGACGTTTTAAGTCCCACTCAATTCTTAACTACCCCCTCTCCAAATTATAAATATCCAGAATTTTCTTTTATTAAACTCTTTACTCTTGAATTCTGAATCTACTCTCTAAATTTCAAATTTTCAAATCAATAATCAAATCCAGGAAAATGACCTTCACTCATGTTGAACCCGGAATGATCGTCTCTCTTGATCAATATATTGCGAAATATGTTGATCAAACCCTAGTTAATTCTATCATGACAAAAATTCGAAAAATTAAAGGATTGGAAGCAGTCTTCAACATCGATCTAAAGAGTGTTTGTTTAGAAAGCATCGGAGACTTCTATAAATTTGGAAGAACAGATGTGGAAGGAGAAGACACACAGACCTTCATCACCTCTGTCAGTAATAAAGAAATCAAAGTCACTGAAGAAATAATTGCAGAAATCTTTGGGTTTGACAAATCTGGAGGATCAGCAGCCATTAAGTTAACTAAAGAACAAAAAGAGAAGTTATGGAAAGATATAGCAATTGATGGTGAAACTAATGTCTCACAGACAGGGAGCACAAGCCTACTCAAGCCAGAGTTCAATTTTCTCTCGAAGTTGCTGGCAAATTGCATAATCGGGAATGCTGGAAACTTCAGCAATTTATCTGGAGCAAAACTTGATTTGCTTTATATAATCTGGTTTGAAAAGGATTTCAATTGGGCAAGGTATCTATTCGATCAATTGATAGCACAATCAATTGGTGTACCCAAAAAGAAGATCGACGTGAGGACAGGAAGATTTTACCACAAGAAAACTCTAGCATTAGTAGTCCAAAGGATACTCGATCATTTTGGAATTGCTAAGAGGAAAGAAACACCTCATTGCTTGATGGAAAGATTGATATTAAGGAAGAAAAGCCAAGAAAAAGGAAAGCCGAGAAAACGAGACCGAACTCAAAAAGAAAAGAAGCAGAAATCAAAAGCACACCGCAACCTGGAGATGAAGTGTTAGCACAAATTGAAGACTTGAAAAAGAAGAAAGCGGTTGGAAGAAACCGAAAAAGGCGTAATCGAGAAATCAATAGATATGTCATCAACTCAAGAAGCTAGAACCGAAGTTGTCGACAAATCCGCACTCGAAGTGCAAGCCGAGATTAATCTTACCCAATCCATTCCAACCTTGGTAACGAGGTCTTACCAATTCAAGAAGAAGCCGTACAAGAAATGGAAACATTGAAAGAAAGCGAAGTTATCAACGGTGGACGATGCTCGAAACTGTCTTGCGAAAGAAGTCGTAACCCGGGGGAACAAACCCGAGAACTCGATCCCGATAATGAAGAATCGGACAGCGAAGAAAGACTGATTGATGAAACAACATTGAACATGCTTATATTGCTTTCAAAGTCCAAGTCTACTCCTCAAAAATCTGTTCCCAGCTTGGAATAGGAGGAAACTGTTAAAGAACTTACAGCTCCTCAAACTGAAGAAAAGGAGGCTGAAGCAATAACTGAATCAACCAAGTTTATTCAATTGGATAAACAAGTTCATGAAGCTGAACCAACTGAACACACAACGGAAAAAGTTCCAATTGTTGAATTAGAACCTGAGCAAAGCGAAAAACAAGCCGTTGAAAAAGAAGCAAGTGAAAAAGTTTTACAAACTGAGCCGATAATCTCAGCTTTTGAGATTGAAAAAGGGACATCAGTTGTCACAGCTACTGCTGAGGGAGAAACCAGCAGAACAAATCTTATGCAAACTGATGATCCCATGCAAATTGAAGTTTCTACTCAAGGAGAAGATCATGAGATCTCAAGGGATTCCGAAGACACCCTCACACCATTCAAACCTCCATCTGCTCATACAGAACTATTGAAAGCTGATTATGAACGATTGCAAAGATACAGAACCTGGAAGTTCAGTTCCATAAATGATCAGAGAAGTCAGCATGCAGAAATGGAGATCATTGAGAAATAGGTATTCGATCTATACAACATCACAAGCTTAATGGAGATAATCGATACCGAAGAATTCAAATCAAGGGTATGCATTAATCGAAACAGTTATTGGAAGGAAGACATAGCCAGTGGAAACTCTAAGAAAAATGATGATGATCTTGAGGAAGATCCTGATCTACAAAAAGGGATTCTTGCCTCTATACAAGAAAATGAAACTGCAACAGAACGAAATACTGATGAAGACTCAAGCAGTTCTGGTGGAAGCAGTAGAAGCTCAAGTTCGAAAACTTATCCGAAACTCGTCGGACAAGGAAGCACAAGAAGGTTATCGCCTCCCACCGATAAATCCACACTTGAAATAGCAAGATCATTGGCGACATACCTAGAGAAGAATCGATGATGAACTGGAAGTACATTTGTCACCAAAGCAAAAGTTATTGATTCATCAAGACTGGAGGAAACTGAGAAACAGTCGGAAGAAGAAAGACAATCAGCTGAATGTAGAGAGAAATTGAAGGAAATCGTTCTCTCACCTCTAAAGCAAACTAATCTACCAGATGCTGAAACAAGCAAGTCAAAGGAACAACAAGGAAGAAGTTCACAAGATGTTCCCACTCAAATTGATCTCATCAGATATTATCACAATGAGATACTCAGAATTCAAAAGGATGACATGAGCTTATTCGGAAAAGTTTTAAAATCTTTAGAAGCCAATCAAGATGAACGATCCAAACTTGAAAAGAAGATGGATACTGTGAATGACAATTGTCAAACTACTCTGCTTGAGATTCGGAAAACAACCACTGAACATGTCACGAAGAAAAATGAAACTCAAGACAGATGGGAAGGCATTCTCAGTAATCTAGTGGACAAAATGTTCTTAATGGAACAGGGCTTAAAGGACTCAGTTGTGGCTCAAACCATATTGGCATCAACTCAACAAACATTGAATGCTTACATCAAAAGCCTGATTAATAAAGATGATGTCAATAAGGGGGAAAGTCTAGACATCTTAAAAGCCCATGCAGCTGAAATGCCACAAGCTCTCACAAATGTTGATGATAAGTTGAGTGAACTGAAGAAAGCAAGAGGAGATTTTACTGATGATGAGATGAAACTAATTGCTAAATACTCAGAACCAACTGACAAAAGAGTTGGTCTGGATTCTCGTCTCTACAATTTGTTCAAAGACTTACCAGAGGAAGAAGGAGTATCAAAGGAAGAATCTCTTGAAACTTTTCTACACATGCAAAAGATACTTGTGTACTATTGGAATAAACTGAAGAAATGGGAAGCAGATGGTACCTTAGATAAAGTTTCAGAGAAAGTTGAAAACACTGAACCTGAATTTATTCAAACTCTACTCAGAACGGCCACAATGAAAGACTAAGGACATCAGTTTTCACATTTGCCACTCTATTCAAAAGCAAATTCTTCAAGAAAAATAATTTATCTCAGTCATGGAACATTTGGGCAAGCATTCATGGAATTGAACATTCGGCCACGAATGAGGAAATGAGAATTGTTGCAGAGAACTATGATAATCAACCAGGACATTAAAATTAGTTGTTTTACTTATGTTGTATTCTAACCTTGTAACTCAGCTATCAAATAAAGTTTCAGTTTCTCAGTTCATGGTGTTGCTTATTATATTTTATCTTTTATCTTTTTGCATTGCTTTTAAAGAAGGTATTGACATCATCAAAAAGGGGCAAATTGTTGGAAATAAAATTTATGTTTTGATGATGATTCATCACTTAGTTTATTAATTGTTCTTAACCCCATTGATGAAGTGTCATAACTAGCTGTTATAGTGCAAAGCAAAAAGAAATCTAGATACCAATGTATAGGATTTATTAAAGTCTGATATTTGTATAAGTTGAATCAGACAAGCACTGTAATAGTTCTTGAATCGGAACTGAGAAATGAAGAAACTGATACTTTGACTAGCTGAGACTCTACGAGAAACTGACAATAGAGCACACCAACAGAAGATTGAAGAAGGTAAGTTCGCTGAGAGTTACGGACTCGGTTGACTTATCTTGAAGAATGAAGAACTGAGGGACACAGACTCAGTTATTGAAGAATGAAGAACTGAGGGTTCAAACTCAGTTATGAAGATTAAAAGTCGAGACTGTAAAGTTGGACTTCAGGCAAGATTGTGGTGACCTGAACTGACTTTATAGATCTTGTATGAAGACCTAAGAATCATAAGGACAATGAATTCTTAGAAGATAAATATTTCATGGTGTACTCTGATTAAGTCAATTGTAATCAGATAAAAACTGGAGTACTGATATTTGAAGAAGAATAAAATCTCAGTTAATGCTCCATGTCAGTAAGAAAACTGACAAGGAATAAACTCGCGTAAAACGATAAGGAAACTCGCTTTACAAGTCAATCATCCAACAAGCTGAAAGTACAATCGAATGTTATAAAGTAAGAAATCTGATTGGATGAGTCACTGACACAACATGAGCGGTCAGAAAACATAGCCGTTACAAAGCAGGATGAATGTTAATAAACCCCTATAAATAGATTACCTCTACAACATCAAAGAAGGTGGTGTAGAGCAGGATATTTTATAACTAGCAAGAAATTCATCAAGAAAGATCAAATTGAGGGGGAAAGCCAAATTCAAAAAGAATACATGCTGAATACTTAATTGCAAGACCAAGAAAATTTCTTCAAAGTGTTCAAGCATTCTCAGACAGATTCAAGATCTGATATTTGAAGAAATACAGAGCCGTGATTAAATTAATTATCCAGAAGAAAAGCTCAAATCACAGTTGAATCATAGTCATTGATTCAAGTTCTCAACTTTGATTTTATCAAAGGCCTAGACTGTGAAACACCAAGAAGGTGTGAAGGACAGTTGAGTGCAGTCAGGAAGACTGTGTTTGTGATGAGCTGGTGAAGAGGCAATTCTACCCTCCAAGGACCAGTGGTTCAAACAATTGAAGAGCAGCAATCCTACCTGTTCTACAAGTGTTTAGATAGTGAAGCTAGGGATTAGCCAAGGACTATCAGTTTAGGACTTTTTGTAACTGGGCCACATCAAAGAAGTTCTAGTGGAATTTTCCTCCGCATCACAGGGGAAGAGAGGACGTACATGATTACTGTCCACGGATTTATTAACACAAAACAAACAAGTAATAATCCGGTTTACCTCAAGTATAAGGATCGTAGTAATAGTGGTTAATGCCGGGTCGATCTTACGGGGAACTGAACAATTGTGATTCTAGTTTTTGTCTAACCTAAACTATGTTGTTGGGAGGATTTTGCATCATAAAAACAAAAGAAAATTTATAAACCTATACTTAACATGCAAAATAACTCCTAACCGACCAAATATCGGGTAGTTGATAGCATAGTAGGGTAAGTACGGGGTCGATCCACGGGGAATTGGGATGTTGAATCTAATTTCACTAATCCTACCAATTGTTACTCAAAGAACGAATAAACAAAAGAAACGAAAGAACAAAACATAAAAACAAAAAAAGAACAATCAAGATAAATCTAACCTAAGAAACATAAAAACAATCTAAACTAAAGAAACAAAAACAAACAATCTAACCTAAAGACATGGGGTCAAACATTGAACAAGCCTAGTGATCTCAATTCTAGTTATCTCATGATTTTAATTCAGTTTGTGGTTTCACCCTTACACGAGACACAAATCCCTAATCTCTTAGTGAACTTATCTCTCAAGCTATGAACTCTTACTTTCGTAACGAATTCAATTATCTATCTCTCATCTTTCGAGTGTTGAGACTGATTTACCAAACAAAACGACGGGTGTAGATTCAAGTTACTCTCGTATAATCGAATCTAACAACCTAGGAATCTAACCAATTAATTTGTCACATAATCAACGGCTAAAAACCCTATCTTTCTATGATGATCTAAGGTTTATGCAACTTCCGTATTATAAACATCAATAAAAAACAGATCTTTCAATATATTCTCATGGCCTCATAAGCACAAAGAAAGATACAAAATAAATCAACAATCATGAAGAAAAACTGAATTGAATAAATCAAGAAGAACTCACATAGTCTCATACATGAATTGATCCAAGAACGAAAACGAAAAGCATCTAAACAACTCCTAATCTAACCTCGGTTCACCCGAGCACAAGGCTCGGGTGACCGGCCTTCAAACTCTCAACTTGCGGCTGCTGCTCTCAAGAAAAGTGTATGTCGAATAATGTGTGTAATTAGGGTTAGGAACGGCTGTTTAAATAGATGCATAAGTCGGTTTCTAAGTCGGTTCCTCCCGGACGCTCGTCTGGACATGTGGACGCTCGTCCAAACTCTTCAATCGTCCGTCCACTCCAGCGTCCAAACTCTCTGTATCAAAAATCTCATCCTGGACGCCAGTTCACATTTGTGGACGCCCGTTCAATCTTGGACGCTCGTCTGGCTCAGATGAACGCTCGTCCAGCTTTGCTGGACTTCGATTCCTTGATAATTATCTTGATTCTTCCATCTTTATCCATCTTGTATCATCTCTATCTCTTCATCAACACTTCAAATTCGACTTTAGCCTCTTCCAAATCAAAGATATGTATCTACACACAAATAAAAAAACATACCAAAACGTAACACGATTCCAAAACAACATAAAATCATCAAATAAGCATATAAATCGATACGTTTTCATATTTTACTATTAAAAACACCATTTACTCAATATTTCAATATAAAGCTCGATTTCTATGAAAATCATACATATGTGGGAGAAAATTGATATATAAAATATATGTATAAATACTACAATTTAGCCCTTAACAACACCCCCACACTTATCTTTTTGCTCGTCCTCGAGCAAAACAGAACAAAGTCAAGCTCGAGACAAATAAACATCTATACAAATATAAAGTATATTCAATAACTTAGAAGTTCACCCGTGTAATGTGTGCATAACCATAATAAACTTCCACTAAGTTCCACAATTTGAAAGTTATTCAAACCAAAACTAGCCCGGTTTCCCATCTAAGTTAGAAATAATCAAAAATTATAACAGGCACTTTACAAAACATACATATTCCGAAAAAGAAATAGTAGAGAATATCTAAAACATTTCTGACAGACTCAGAGGATAATCCCTACAACATATCCTTCGCTTTATACTCGGGTATAAGATTAACGATAACTAAGTCCTTACTTATTCATAATAATATATTTCAATATTTTCACTTTTTTCACACTTTTCTAACACACATCGAATAAGCTTTTGCCCTCATAGCGAGAATAGGACATTTCAAGATAATCCCCTACCTTACTCCAATCATAAGGCGGCTATAAACCGATCGTCGTGAGCTTTTGGTCATCATAGTGGAATAGGACATACGTGGTACACCCTACCTCACCCAAATCATAAACCGCCTTCCGACACACACAATTACAATTATGTTTACTTAGAGATTTCTCGGCCGGCAAGGAAAAGATTATTTTCTAGTAGCACGGACCACGAGCATAACACCTCAAGTAAACAATTTATTACTATTGCAAAGACTTAATCACGTTTCACTTATCACATTCAAACTTACGTATATTCACGTATGTCATACTTTAATCCTAGAATACAAACTACTAAACTTTTCAAGAATTGTACATAAGCAAAGAAACATGCTATAATCATCAAAAATCTCCAACTAAAATGGGGTAGGCTTTCAACATTTAGCTCATCATTTACTATGGCATGTGAAAAAGAGTGTCGGGTGTGTTGGTCCCTTGAAAAGGCTTTAGTTAAGTTTAGAGGGGGGGTGAATAAACTTAACACTTAAAACTTTGGAGTTAACAAATTCGCAACTTCAAGCGGCTGGCACCGATACTTCGAGTCCGTCGAGACCTCGCAGCTCCGCCGATAAACGTAGTCTACCGATAGTTCATTTTGAATTTGTGCGGCGGAATAATATCAAAATTAAGCCTTGTTACTTGTCGTTAAATATGTTACCAAGTATTAGATACTCGGTAGTGTTTGTGTGTGATTTCGGTTGCTAGATTCAAGAGTTGATATGGATAATGACTAAGTGCGAAAGTAAATGCGTAAGTAAGTAGAGAGATTTTATAGTGGTTCCAGTGTGATGTAATCCTGTCAGTCCACTCTTCTCCTGTGATGTTGGAGGAAATTCACTAGTGATCTTTGAGTTATCTGTTACAAAGAGTCCTAGGTTGCTTGTCCTTCACCAATAACTATGGCTTCACAAACTGAAAACTGGGAACAGGTAGGATTGCTGCTCCTGAGTCTTCCACTGGTCCTTGAAGGGTAGGATTGCCTCTTCACCAGCTTCACCACAAACCAACAGTCTTTCACACCCAACAGATGCTTCACTGTCTTCAGCAGATTCTTTATAAGATAAGAAGTGAATCAAATAAATGATTCAGTTGCAGCAGCTTGATTAGGATGATGTAATCAGCAGCTTGCAGTCTTCAAGTGTGTATGCTTGATGCAAATTGAACACGAAAGCACTTGAAGAAAATAACTAGATCGGCGGCCTTAAGCTCGGTAAGTTCAAGACAGGTGTTATTCAAATCGGTATTATCACTTGAAGTTTATTCCAAAATTCATCATCATCTTCTTGAGTTGAAAGTCCTCTATTTATAGGTAAGAGTGCATGTGAGTTGAATTTTAAAATTCAAATGTGACCGTTCCTTGTATTTGTCCCATCCGCACCGCATTCCGTCACTATTCATAGGGGACACTTCGTCAGATTACTTTTTGACAAGTGCGGTCCGTCCACCCCTTTGACTTGTATCCAATGGATAAAAATATGAATCATCCCAACGTCTTTTTAATCTCGGCCTTTGATTTGCTTGATAAGTCGAGAGGTAGTTGGTCGTTCTTATCCATGTAACTTTCCAATAATCTTGAATTAATCGAGGTATATATCGGCGGGTTCATTAGTCCGTCGTAAAACCAATCGTCTGCCGAACATCATATTTTTGTCCGTAAAATATAATGCGGTGATTTCTTTTATCCAACTTTTATTTGTGAAGTTAGATTACATCATTTTAAATATAACCAAGTTCCAAACATCATCCAACTTGTGGAACTTAGACCTTCTACACAAGGCATATGTAATCGGTTTAGGTCATCACGAGACTTGCCTATAATCCGATTCCATATCCTTGACTTTAATTACTAAGTTTGATCCCTTAGCCTTCATTAACCGAGTTTAAACCCTCGGCCTTCGAGCCTTCGCAGGTTCCGGACCGCCCACCGACCTATCTACCCTATCGACCTAGACCCGGTCTGGCGATAAACAATCGGCGGCCTTTTACGGCTTGTTTGATCAAACCTATTTATGAATCAAACTCTAATAAACCTATACATTTTATCTAGATATCTTTTTGCCTTTGCACTATAACGGCTAGTGTGGCACTCATCATCAAAACTAAGAAATAAGTCTAACAATTTCCCCCTTTTGGTGATGATGCCACTACCCTCACCTAATCAAGAAAGCAAAAAGATAAAAACACAAACGAACAAATTCAAATCAATTCTCATTATAAATATTTGTTCACAGTTATTACAACTAGATACAGCAAAGATAAACAGTGAAAAGTAGCTGATCTATTGTCTCTTCTCTCTTTCTTGTCTAGCCTTCTCAGCTTGCTCTTGATAAGCTCTGATTTCTTCTATCATTTCAATCATCCATTCATTCTCAATTAGTGTAAAATCAATATAGTGATTGACTTGTTTCCACCAATTCCATGCTTCAGGCAGGACAAGATTGATCTGATTTACCCTGAAACCAAACCTCATATACGCTCCTTAAATTCATTCGGTGAATCTTTTGTTTTTGTAATTGGCGCACCTTTTCACCTTTGCTACTTCTTCTTCCTCTTGAATTTGCTCTTAAAGCTCTAATCCTTGCCTCCCAAAACTTCAAACTCAAGAAGGAGTTAAGACCTTCATGAAATCCCATGTCACGATAGGGTCTCCTTCGTTATGGAACTCTTTCTTGTACCGTGATAGGAGATCATCGGTGAGTTGCACTCGCCCAGTGCGGGTTGCCTAAAGGCATTTGTATCATCGATCCATCTCTTCGTGCAAAGAGTCTAGCAGCCTCCTTTGCGCAGCCTGATTGGCCCTCTTCCCCTTAGTGACATCATCAACAAAACGTGAGATGAGGCCATGAATAGCTTCTGTGATACTATCACTCGTGTAATTGACCCGCCATAGTACCGCTTCTAGTATCAAGTGAAGTAATCCTAGATTGCGTAGTCTCTTCCGGTCTGTTGATCCTCTCGGTAAATTTGGGATCGGGTACGGCGAAAGTTGTTGTGCGACGCGAGGCTCGGCGAAATTTTCGGCAAGCTTGTCAAGTTTTTGATGAATGGATGTAAATTGATCTTTCAAAAACTTGTCCTTCGGTGTGTTCCCTTGCTTGATATATCTCACATCATATATCATATCATTTAAAGCATTTTGAGTGGAAGCAAAGTTTGAAGCGACTTTATCGCAGCATTGTCTCGTTTTCATTTATCGAGCCATCGCTTCTTCAAATTTTCTTTCTTGTCTCGTCCGGGCTTGAGTTCTTAACTCGTTGCATATCATTTCTTACGAGTCCTCAACACATTTAGTACTTCAACCGGCACTCCACCGGCCATTCTACTATCGGTAGATCCATCGCGAGCTCCTCAACTCGTATTGTGCCCGTTGACCGCCGATGATCATTGCTCTACTCATATCTCTCCCGGCGGGGGGAGGTCCTTCCTCAACCATTGCATCAAGAACATCTTTAAGGATAGGATCTTGTGCGGGTTCCTCGGCAACTTCTTCTTGTCCGTAAATTTGAAATTCTTCATCACCGTAGTCATAATCCAAGAAACTGTTCTTCTTGATTAACACTAGCCGCCCGCGATTATCCTTCCCTACGGTGGTCTTGGCTCCGAAGGCTCCACTACGGCAGCCTCAATAACAACAAGGGTTTCCTCCAAACCCAAAGTTTGTTCCAACTTTGTGTCCGGTGTCTTTGTTTGAGACTCGGCGACTGTACCTCCCTGTTCCAACCTTTGTCCAGGTGTCTTGTTTGTACCCCAAAGAACTGTACCTCCCGTTCAATTTCCCGTGGATTAAAGATATTAGTATTATCCACTTGAAAACCTTCTCGCATGACCAATCTTGTGCGGGATGATGGCGCTTTTTAGTAAGAGTGCCTTCAATGTCAAATCCATCTTGATATTCAATGGATTCCTCGAACTAGCACTTGGTTCACTAAAGTCACCGACTTTTTCTTGATCCAAATCAACAATCTGTTCATCTTCGGGTTGTCCAAATGACTTTACAACATGAAATGCAAAGCAGATTCATCAACTAGCCTACCATCACTCAATGTAATTCCCTCATTGATCAATGCTTCTAGATCATCCATGGTGAGATCTTGTAGATCCTCATCCATTTCTTCAGTCTGCTGGCCCTCAGCAGACTTACCAAGCACTGGTGGACACATTGTGCGGGTGGATCATTTATCAAAGCGGTCCCACTAGGTTCTCTCCGGTCCCGAGGGGAAATCTCCCCGAGTCGATGATGAGGAAGAATCATCATCACCATCTCTTGGATCTCCGAACTTGATACCCTCCTCCTTCGTTGATCATCAAACGGATCCATCGATCTTGATTGCGGCAAGGTTGTATCAATCGATCCGAGCAAGTTTTCCACTCCTAACTTGTCAAAAGCCCATTCTTCAAAATCTGTCATTGGTTGAGCAAATGGTTTTTTTGTCTTTTGTAGAACCCAAACTTCCACCGGAAGTAATCGGCAATTTGTGAAGTTTGGGATCCACAAACTCTTCGCTTTTCTTGCTCTTTTTCACATGCCTTTCAAATGGCATAAAAGAACTCCCGGGAGCAGCTCCGTAGCCTTGTGACCTCCAAAGGTTCCAACAAGCAAGATTCATGGTATCTTCTACGGATGTTAGAAAGTCGGCGGGTTGCTGTGATTGTACATTTGTACCTACTACTTCCATCTGTATCACACTTGGTTCCCCCTGACTTACATGCTCATCAGCAGGGTTAGCAGCAGACTGCTCTTCCCCCTGAACTATTGCCACATTTGCAGGGTCTTCAACCAAGTCTCCAATCACCTCTTCAACCACCACAGCAGGTTCAGGTTCAGTGGTTTGCTGTGGTTCTTTAGTGGATACTACAGCAGGCTCAGGGTCAGTAGACTGCTGTACATCCTCTACGGATTGCTCAAAAATAACCTGTTCAAAGATCGTAGACTTGATAACTTCTTCATTTGAGGAATCACGATAACAACTCGGTGGAATAACGATTAAGGGCTCGGCCTCAACAAATCTTCTTCTTCTACCGACACCTCTTCTTGGACTTTTTGTTTTTCCAAGATTCTCAATTCTTTACCTTTGCCATACTTCTTCTTTTTGGCAACCTCCTTCATTCTCTTGGATAGGGGTTCATCATCATCATCATCATCGGTAGATTTTCTCTTTCTACTATCTTCTTCTCGTTGTTTTGTCGAATTTCAACAACGAGTTCTTCTTGCGACTACGGCAGGTCGGTAACCTCCACTTGACCTCGCGGACTCGAGCGATCTGTCTTTGTTTCCTTTCTTGTTCTCTTTGATTTCAAGATTTCGGTAATCTTTCTAACATCGCACTTTTTCTCTTTCCAAATAGCTTTTCTTTGATGCGGCGAGTTTGATGGATATCTTCTTAGTTTGCCGAACCCGCTCACCACCAAGCATCACCGTCATCTCCATCATCATTATCACCAAAGATGCTCTCCAAAGAACCTCTTCATCATCATCAAGTCCAGGAATTGCATAATCAATCTCCTTTTGTATCCGGACCGATTTATGGCAACCGGTTCAAGATCGTAACCTCCGGATGATTCAAAGTGGTCCGAATCATCAAACCTAAGGGTAAGGCCTTGGATTTCCTTTTCCCTATTTTCTCCTCCTTGGCAACTTTCTTCATATAATGAATAAAGTAACCAAACCCGATCAAATCTCATGCTCCCTGCAGATGATGATCATTAACTCTATCTTAGGCCCGGATAGAGTATCCATACTCGCCAACCAATCCAAGTATGTTCTTGGCAATAAGTTTGCTCGGCGATCGTATTCATTCCCAATGTGTCCGCAATTGATGCCGTGAACAGATTTGGTGGTTTGATTTGTCTTGATTTGATCTACAAACGCCAACTTGTCCAATCCCATTGCTTCAGGATTCACTGGACCATTTTCCACTTCTTCAAATCCAAACACTTCCCTCAGCAGACTGGGGGAGATAACAAGCTCCTCAGCATTCACAGTTGTATTGAATGCTTCGCTTCCTTCTTCCACCACCATGTTCTTCCGTAAATCAACAACATTGGTGTATGAAATTGTGTCTAATCTCGATATTGAGCTTGTTCTCCAAGCCTCGCAAACCTCCTTATTCTTCGACCTATATTAATGGCCAACTCTGTTTGGTTTGCATCAACTACATAGCCTCTAACACTTTGGCTAGATTCGATTTGAACTTCAACCTTTTCCGCCATTGAAATAAGAAAAAGATGAAGAAAGATTGCTCTCAAATCTGTGTTCACACGTTGTAGATTTTGCGAGAGATAAAGCGAAATTGCAAGTGGAGAAATCACCGTATAACGATCGATTTTATAGACTCGTGAGTAGTTGAAACTGTCATAGCACGTACATTGAGGTAACCACGATTAAATTTGATTAGGTGCTTTGTCTTGACACGTGGCCCATTACTCCACCATAACGTTTGTAACCGTTGGATGGTTTGACGTGGTAATAATGGATAAAATAAATATCCCGCCAATATGCTTTTTGACTTTAATTATTTTGACCGAGTAACGTTCCCTCCGTAAGGGTAATCCTCGGCGGGTGGGCTCAAGCAGCAGTGTGTCGATAAGTAGACTTCAGCACCTGCCGACAAAAGTACTCGTCGAACCTTGTTTTCTTCTTGTTTTGTTCAATTGATAATACAAGATGAGGTTTAATACCAATGACCGATCCGTCAAGTGAGCTCACCCAAAATGACAAAGACCAATCCCCTTGGCAACCTCATTTGCTCAATTGTCCAAACATAAGTACATGGAATTGTTGATACCAATGACTAATCTGCTAAGTGAGCTCACCCAACATAGCAAAGACTAATCCCCTTGGTGAATTCCAAGACACTGCTTGAATATCGTCAATCTTTATGATTCCAAGTTCGGTCCTTAGTTTAGCAAATCTTTCACCGTCAAGAGGTTTAGTGAAAATATCAAGCAAGTTGAACTTCGGTAGGAATGTATAGAACCACTACATCTTTCTTTTCAACATGATCTCTTATAAAATGATGTCTCACATCAATGTGCTTGGTTCTTGAATGCAAAACAGATTTTCTCGTGATTGCAATTGCACTTGTGTTGTCACACATGATTGGAATTTCCTTTCTTCAATTCCATAATCCCTTAATTGTTGTCTTAGCCATAGTACTTGTGCACAAGGCTGACTTCCAAGAAGAATGTATTCGGCTTCGGAAATGTGGAAGTTGAAATAGAATTCGTTTTCTTGCTAAACCAGGAGACCGATCTATTTCCCATTAACCGACGGGTTCCCGAGGTGCTTTTTCTATCAATCTTGCATCCAAGATAATCGTAATCCGAGTAGGATATTACTTTGAAGCTTCCTTCCTTGGAATACCATATCCCTACACTTAAGGTCTCTTTAAGATACTTGAGAATTCTCTTAACCGCACCTAAATGACTTTCTTTAGGTTTAGACCGAAATCTTGCACAAACACCTACAAAGAAAGGATATATCGTCTCGTTGGCGTGAGATACGACGAGACTCCCTATCATCCTTCCGTATAAAGTCCGATCAACATCTTTGCCTTCTTTATCTTCATCTAATCTCATGTTTGTACTCATAGGAGTTGAATTCTTAGTCTTGTTTTCCATACCAAATTTCTTCAAAACTCTTTGGTATATTTGGTTTGATGAATGAAGATTCCATCCTTTATCTCGTTTAACTTGCAATCCCAAGAAGTAATTCATTTCTCCCATCATACTCATTTGGAATTTGCTCTTCATTAGATTTGCAAACTTTTCACAAAGTAACTCATTCTCAGAGCCAAAAATTATGTCATCTACATAAATTTGTACCAGCAGGGTGCTGTCCCCTTCACTGATTCTGAAAAGTGTCTTGTCAATGGTGCCTTTAGTGAAACCATTGTCTACCAAGAATTGAGATAGAGTCTCATACCATGCTCTTGGTGCTTGTTTCAATCCATAAAGTGCTTTGTTGAGTCTGTACACTTTATCTTCTTGATCTTTAACTTCAAATCCAGGAGGTTGCTGAACATACACTTCCTCCTCTAGGATCCCATTCAAAAATGCACTCTTGACATCAATTTGATATACTTTGAAGTTCTTATATGCAGCATGTGCTAGGAATAATCTGATAGCTTCCAATCTTGCAACAGGTGCATAAGTTTCATCAAAATCTATTCCTTCTGCTTGAGAATAGCCTTTTGCAACTAGTCTGGCCTTATTTCTTACAATGGTACCTGATTCATCAAGTTTATTTCTGTATACCCACTTAGTACCAATGATATTTGCATGACTTGGCCTTTCAACTAGTGTCCAAACTTGATTTCTTTCAAATTCATTTAATTCTTCTTGCATAGCAATTATCCAATCTGGATCTGAAATTGCTTCTTCAACAACTTTAGGTTCCATTTGAGATAGAAAACAGTAAACATAGCTTCCGGTTGTCTTCTAGTCCTCACACCTTGCCGTACATTGCCAATTACTTGTTCGGCGGGGTGATTCCTTAACCATTGTGGATTTTGGTTATTTTGATTTTCGGGAATATCATCTTCGGTAGGGTCTGCTTGTAGTTTCTTCTACGGGGGGTCGGCGGATCCTTGAATAGCTTCAGCTTGTTGCATCGGTAATATTGTCATCGTGGTGTTCGGCGGGGGCGATATCGAAATTTTTAAGTCATTGAATCTTTCCAAAACTTCCACACAATAACTGGATCGTTGACTTGTTGATTCTTAGCAGTTCATGAACTTCATCTTCCATTCCAAGAAACTTAGGTTCATCAAACACAACATGGATTGTTTCTTCATGTTTTAGTGACCTCTTGTTCGCACTCGAATGCTCTGCTGACTGAAGAATATCCCAAGAATATGCCTTCATCTGATTTAGGTTGGAATGTTTTCAAATGAACTTTGTGATTTAGAATAAAACATTTGCTTCCAAATGGGTGAAAATAGGATATATTAGGTATCCTTCCATTCCAGATCTCATAAGGTGTCTTCAGCAGCTTCTTGTTTACTGATGTTCTATTTTGTGTATAGCATGCTGTATTTACTGCTTCAGCCCAATATCTTTCAGGTAGCAATGCTTCACAAATCATTGTTCTTCCTGCTTCCTTTAATGTCCTGTTTCTTCTTTCGGAACCCCATTTTGCTTTGAGGTGTACCACAGACGACAAGTTGATGTAGTACACCATTCGTTCACAATATTCTCTTATAACTTTGTTGAGAAATTCGGTACTTCGATCCGATCTTATCTTTATGATCGTTAAACTTTTCTCATTTTGCAATCTCTTCAAAAGATTAGGCATGCTTTGGAGTGTCTCACTTTTCTTGTTCATAAATATCACCCAGGTGTATCTAGAAAAATCATCCACAACTACTAAGGTGTATTTCTTTCTGTTACACTTGTTGGAGTTATTGGTCCAAAAAGATCCATATGCATAAGCTCCAACACTCGTTAGTTGATTGTTTAGTCTTTGACTTGAAACTTGACTTTATCTGTTTACCTTGCCGACAAGCATCACATATAGCATCCTTCTTGAATGTGATCTCGTGTAAACCAATCACTAATTTCTTTTTCACCAACTGATTAATATCATCAAAATTCAAGTGATTTAACTTCTTGTGCCATAGCCAATTGAGTTCGATTTGGTATGCACAATCGTGCGTGTTCGGAACCGGCTAGAGACCAATCCACAACATACATGTTCTCGTTGCCTTCTACCGGCAAGTACAACTTGATCACCTCTCTCACTAATGACAATACAATTGTTTTTGTCAAAAGTGACCTTGTATCCCATATCACGAAATTGTCCGGTGCTCGGCAAGTTGTAGTCCAGGTCCTCCACATATGCCACATTCTTGATTGTAAGTCCATTTCTGATAAGTGTGCCATATCCTCTTGTATATCCAGGTGTATTTTTGTTGCCAAAATTCACCCTTGGACCATCTTTTGCCACAAAGTTTGATATACAGTGCTTATTCTTTGTCATGTGTCTGGAACATCCACTGTCAAAGTACCAGACACCCTACAAAACAAAGTTAATGCATTTTAGGTACCCAAACCCGTTTGGGTCCATAGTGGTCGATGGCAAGCATGACCCTTGGTATGTTTCCATAAGGTCTTCTCCTAAATGTGTCATACTTTGGTTCATACTTTGGTTCATACATGTATTCCACACATCCATAAGTTCTAACAAGAGGTTGTGTAGGAACCACATATGTTTTCCGGCCTTTTGGTACATAATGTCTTGTTTGAAATGATTCTTGTTATTAGAAACATTTGCATAACCATAGGTGTCTTTGTCTATTAGGAACAGCCATTACAGTAATATGGAGTCCGCCGAGGTCTTGTGTAAGTCCTCTGCTCGATTCCATTGCCTAGGTTTTACCCTAGTAGTATGGTTATACTTGATCGTTTCTAGCATTAGATGCGGGAATATTCCAATCATTATCGCGGGGAACGCCTACCTTTCCCCCGAGATAAGTATCCCTTGAATGATCAACATTTTTGGATTTAGGATTCTTATTCTTGGAATATCTCTGTTTCTTTCCCTTCGTGGTCCAACGACTTGGTAGCGAGTGTCCGCTATCGGCGAGCTTAGAAGGCACAAGCGGTCCTATTTTTGGATTTATTCATTTTACTAGGAGCCGTTGACTTCGAAACTCCCGATTTTGCTTCCTTGAGGCATTCTCATTGGGTTTTACTTGCTTCGGCGGCCTTGCGGGAGATGGATCTAGTGCGGGCACAAACTTAGGACCAAATCGGTACTAGGTTCGGTAACCTTACTTGGATCCACTCTTGTTAGATTGCCGAGTTCCAAATCCAAGCCCAGCTCTATCTCCATAAGCCTTTCCCCGATTTGTATGCGTATTGGAACAAGATGGTTCGAGCGATTCGTAGGCTCGCTGGATGTTCAACGCAGCTTATGCTTGGATTCTCGTTCAACTTCTTTTCCTTACCATTGAGAACCCTTAATTCAGCTTTCAATCTTCCAACTTCTAACTCAAGAGCTTCTTTTCAGCCTTCACAACCTCATAACCAGATTGTATTATCCTCGCTTGATTAAGGATGGCATCCAAAGTCTCATTGTTGTCGAATTTCTAGGATTTGAACCACGGGTTGATTCACAATCACTTCCAGCGGAGTGTTTATAGATACGGTGTTGTATACCTCCTCGGTTTCATCCATATTAGCCATCAAAGCATAATCCTCCATATCGGCAACCGGTCTTTGTGTCATCCGATTCATTTCCTTTTTCGATTCCACTTCATATCCCGATTCATCTTCGCAACCATAGCCTTCTTGCCATGTCTTCTTTGTTGACTCTTGGTCTTCGCAGGTCCGGACAATCGTGTCTAAAATGTCCAGGCTTCTTACGGTTGAAGCAAAGATAATCGGGTTCCTTGCCTTGTTTCAACTCGGGACAATCAGTGTCCGAAGTGTCCTGGTTTCTTGCAATGAAAGCATAGATAGTCATTATCTTTCTTTGGTTCTTCTTTCCTTCTTTCGGTAGGCCTCTTTGTGAAATTTCTTGTAGGGGCCTTTCCGCCTTCATCATTCGATTTTCTTGCTCGGTAGGGCAATTTGCTCTTGCATTTCATCTAGCATATCATCCCGTCCTCCCGATGTTTCTTCATGATGTGAAGCGACCCAATGCAGTGGTTTTTGGCTCTTCCTTTTCAGTTTCAGGCACCAGCTTCTTGCTAAATTCATAGGCCTTAAGATCAAAGAACAATTTGAAGGTATCTTCTTCATGCAACTTTCTCATTTCTTCAATTGCAGTCACCTTCATTTTCCAAACATCTCTTGCAGGTAAAGCTTCCAAGATTTTGGTGTTTACTTCCTCTTTTGAATAACTTACACTCAGTAGGGTAAGTTCATCCAGTATAGCATTGAATCTTGATTCCATTTGCTCAATGGTTTCATTAGGTAGCATCTTGAACTTTTGAAACCTTTTTCTGGCCACACTGATTTTGTTCTTCTTTATTGCATCAGTGCCTTCACAGATTAAGTGGATGGACATGTGGACATGGCCACACTGATTTTGCTCGTCTGGACATGTGGACGCTCGTCCAAACTCTTCAATCGTCCGTCCACTCCAGCGTCCAAACTCTCTGTATCAAAAATCTCATCCTGGACGCCAGTTCACATTTGTGGACGCCCGTTCAATCTTGGACGCTCGTCTGGCTCAGATGAACGCTCGTCCAGCTTTGCTGGACTTCGATTCCTTGATAATTATCTTGATTCTTCCATCTTTATCCATCTTGTATCATCTCTATCTCTTCATCAACACTTCAAATTCGACTTTAGCCTCTTCCAAATCAAAGATATGTATCTACACACACGAAAAAAAACATACCAAAACGTAACACGATTCCAAAACAACATAAAATCATCAAATAAGCATATAAATCGATACGTTTTCATATTTTACTATTAAAAACACCATTTACTCAATATTTCAATATAAAGCTCGATTTCTATGAAAATCATACATATGTGGGAGAAAATTGATATATAAAATATATGTATAAATACTACAATTTATCCCTTAACAACACCCCCACACTTATCTTTTTGCTCGTCCTCGAGCAAAACAAACAAAGTCAAGCTCGAGACAAATAAACATCTATACAAATATAAAGTATATTCAATAACTTAGAAGTTCACCCGTGTAATGTGTGCATAACCATAATAAACTTCCACTAAGTTCCACAATTTGAAAGTTATTCAAACCAAAACTAGCCCGGTTTCCCATCTAAGTTAGAAATAATCAAAAATTATAACGAGCACTTTACAAAACATACATATTCCGAAAAAGAAATAGTAGAGAATATCTAAAACATTTCGACGACTCGAGAGGATAATCCCTACAACATATCCTTCGGTTTATACTTGGGTATAAGATTAACGATAACTAAGTCCTTACTTATTCATAATAATATATTTCAATATTTTCACTTTTTTCACACTTTTCTAACACACATCGAATAAGCTTTTGCCCTCATAGCGTAAATAGGACATTTCAAGATAATCCCCTACCTTACTCCAATCATAAGGCAACTATAAACCGACCGTCGTGAGCTTTTGGTCATCATAGTGGAATAGGACATACGTGGTACACCCTACCTCACCCAAATCATAAACCACTTCCGACACACACAATTACAATTATGTTTACTTAGAGATTTCTTGGTTGGCAGTGGAAAAGATTATTTTCTAGTAGCACAGACCACTGAGCATAACACCTCAAGTAAACAATTTATTACTATTGCAAAGACTTAATCACGTTTCACTTATCACATTCAAACTTATAGATATTCACAGTATGTCATACTTTAATCCTAGAATACAAACTACTAAACTTTTCAAGAATTGTACATAAGCAAAGAAACATGCTATAATCATCAAAAATCTCCAACTAAAATGGGGTAGGCTTTCAACATTTAGCTCATCATTTACTATGGCATGTGAAAAAGAGTGTCGGGTGTGTTGGTCCCTTGAAAAGGCTTTAGTTAAGTTTAGAGGGGGGGGGGTGAATAAACTTAACACTTAAAACTTTGGAGTTAACAAATTCGCAACTTCAAAAAGCTCCGTTGATACTTCGCAGTCCGTCGAGACCTCGCAGCTCCGCCGATAAACGTAGTCTACCGATAGTTCGCCTTGCTGAATTTGTGCAAATGGAATAATATCAAAATTAAGCCTTGTTACTTGTTGTTAAATATGTTACCAAGTATTAGATACTCGATAGTGTTTGTGTGTGATTTCGCTTGCTAGATTCACAGCAGTTGATATGGATAATGACTAAGTGCGAAAGTAAATGCGGTAAGTAAGTAGAGAGATTTTATAGTGGTTCCGTGGTGATGTAATCCCGTCGTCCACTCTTCTCCCGTGATGTTGGAGGAAATTCACTAGTGATCTTTGAGTTATCTCGTTACAAAGAGTCCTAGGTTGCTTGTCCTTCACCAATAACTATGGCTTCACAAACCGAAAACTCGGGAACAGTAGGATTGCCGCTCCCGAGTCTTCCACCGGTCCTTGAAGGGTAGGATTGCCTCTTCACCACTTCACCACAAACCAACAAGCTTTCACACCCAACGTATGCTTCACTTGTCTTCGGCGAGATTCTTTATAAGATAAGAAGTGAATCAAATAAATGATTCAATTGCGACGGCTTGATTAGGATGATGTAATCGGCGGCTTGCGCCTTCAAGTGTGTATGCTTGATGCAAATTGAACACGTAAAGCACTTGAAGAAAATAACTAGATCGGCGGCCTTAAGCTCGGTAAGTTCACAGGTGTTATTCACTCGGTATTATCACTTGAAGTTTATTCCAAAATTCATCATCATCTTCTTGAGTTGAAAGTCCTCTATTTATAGGTAAGAGTGCATGTGAGTTGAATTTTAAAATTCAAATGTGACCGTTCCTTGTATTTGTCCCATCTCGCACCGCATTCTCGTCACTATTCATAGGATCGACACCGTCGGATTACTTTTTGACAAGCATGCGATCATGTCCACCCCTTTGACTTGTATCCAATGGATAAAAATATGAATCATCCCAACGTCTTTTTAATCTCGGCCTTTGATTTGCTTGATAAGTCGAGGTAGTTGGCTGTTCTTATCCATGTAACTTTCCAATAATCTTGAATTAATCGAGGTATATATCGAAGGGTTCATTAGTCCGTCGTAAAACCAATCGTCTGCTTGAACATCATATTTTTGTCTCGTAAAATATAATGCACTGATTTCTTTTATCCAACTTTTATTTGTGAAGTTAGATTACATCATTTTAAATATAACCAAGTTCCAAACATCATCCAACTTGTGGAACTTAGACCTTCTACACAAGGCATATGTAATCGCTTTAGGTCATCACGTACTTGCCTATAATCGATTCCATATCCTTGACTTTAATTACTAAGTTTGATCCCTTAGCCTTCATTAACCGAGTTTAAACCCTTAGCCTTCGCCTCTTCGCCTTCGCAGGTTCCGGACCGCCCACCGACCTATCTACCCTACCGACCTAGACCGATCCCGTCGATAAACAATCGCGGCCTTTTACGTGCTTGTTTGATCAAACCTATTTATGAATCAAACTCTAATAAACCTATACATTTTATCTAGATATCTTTTTGCCTTTGCACTATAACAGCTAGTGTGGCACTCATCATCAAAACTAAGACATAAGTCTAACAGGGTGAAACAACTAAAATTACTAAATATACAGAATATAGCAAAAATGATATAAACTCAAGCAAAGATATGCCTTTGTCTACTCGGGAGATAACAAAAAATTTGAAAATTAAGCACTTTTCATAGAAATACTAAAAATATGAGCAAACGAAAGTAGACACATAAATCATCTATCCCTTCCCCCACACTTAGATTGCAACTTGTCCTCAAGTTATACGTAAATAATAAATTAGAGAACTTAGCCGATTGGATGCGGCAATTCTCGGAGGAACCAACAAGAACCAGGATTGCTTGCATAGCTCGCAGACTGTGGAGCATCACAGGACAACTGAATACATCTTTAAAGTGCACAATAGCTATAGAAAGTATCCTGCAGACTTGATTAGTGCAAAAAGAGTCTTCGGGGAAAAAGAAAAGATTACATATATAAAGCACATGGAAAAGGAGATATAGAGATATTTCAAATTTAAGCTCAACTAAAGATTGAATACTATACACGAAATACTACAAAGTCGTAGGCTAGGTGCAACTATATGAAAATATACTACAATGCAGCCTACATGATATGCAATAATAATAATGATGGCATATGGAAAACCAACAATAACCATCATGAAAAAAAAAACGAGGTAGTATTACGGAAACCGACAGTTAACTACACTCAAGAAAAATAAAAGAAAAATAGAAAAACAATGCAACTAGATGATATGCAACTAAATGATATGCATCTAAGTGATATGCAAAAATAAAAGAAAATAAAAGAAGGAAAACTAGCCCACTCATTAGCAACACGACATGTATATAATAAACGTCTACCAAATAATGACAGGTTACGATAAACGACAGTGCTGTTCATTACATGCAGTGTAGACGCGCTTTAAGACTCGTCAAAGGTGATAGCATTATGGAAAACCAACAGTTAGCTATACTAAACAGATATAACTCGTAAGGTTTCCATCGTAGCAACGGAAAACCGACAGTTACTACCCAAATGAGTTACAAAAATAACAAGGAAGCACATAAGTCTCAAAGCTCACAAGATTCATCAGAGCGGTATGTAGCATACGGAAACCGACATTAGCTACTAATTAACACGAAGACCGCTTATAGCATACGAGAACCGACAAGTAACTATAACTTGCATAGATGAATCATGTATAAGGAATAAGATCATTTACGTAGCATGAATTCATAGATGGAAAGGTATAACATTCATATTCAGGACATCTATGTAAAAAATAAATAGGCCACAGATGCTCGAATGTAAGCAATCCATACTAAATAAAAGAATTAGGAATGAGATCAAGAAAAACCTGGACTACTGAACTGGCGTTCAGCACAACAGACGGGCGTTCACCTCAAAATACAGCTTTGGACGAGCGTTCAACAAAACAAACACTCGTTTGACTTGAAAACCAACCGGACGGACGTTCAGAAAGCATAGACGCTCGTCTGGTCCTTTAAACCAAAACAGAGTTGAAAATATTTGAACGGACGAGCGTCCAATACTTTCAAACGCTCGTTTACTGCCGCAGCTAAAGAATCGGACGAGCGTTCACTAACTTGAACGCTCGTCCATACAACGAATACACAGCGAGAGAGAGCGAGAAAACGCGGACAAACCCTAAAAACTTAAAACACATATTAACACGATCACGGCAACCACTTCCAATTAAAGCACAAAGAGGTTAGATCAGAAAACACATAAACACATACTTCACGTTTAAACAAATCGAGTAAAAAACTTTTGCACATTCTTAACCTTATGGTCATCAAAACACGGCAAAATAAAAACTCTCGATTTGGTAAACGCTACTTTTATTAAAACGAAAAATAAACGTAACAAAATCGAAGAATTAACTCAATTAAATTCAACAAAACACCGATTCCCCGGCAACGGCGCCACTTTTGTTGGGAGGATTTTGCATCATAAAAACAAAAGAAAATTTATAAACCTATACTTAACATGCAAACTAACTCCTAACCGACCAAATATCGGATAGTTGATAGCATAGTAGGGTAAGTACATGGTCGATCCACAGGGAATTGGGATGTTGAATCTAATTTCACTAATCCTACCAATTGTTACTCAAAGAACGAATAAACAAAAGAAACGAAAGAACAAAACATAAAAACAGAAAAGAAGAATCAAGATAAATCTAACCTAAGAAACATAAAAACAATCTAAACTAAAGAAACAAAAGCAAACAATCTAACCTAAAGACATGGGGTCAAACATTGAACAAGCCTAGTGATCTCAATTCTAGTTATCTCATGATTTTAATTCAGTTTGTGGTTTCACCCTTACACGAGACACAAATCCCTAATCTCTTAGTGAACTTATCTCTCAAGCTATGAACTCCTACTTTCGTAGCGAATTCAATTATCTATCTCTCATCTTTCGAGTGTTGAGACTGATTTACCAAACAAAACGACGGGTGTAGATTCAAGTTACTCTTGTATAATCGAATCTAACAACCTAGGAATCTAACCAATTAATTTGTCACATAATCAACGGCTAAAAACCCTATCTTTCTATGATGATCTAAGGTTTATGCAACTTCCGTATTATAAACATCAATAGAAAACAGATCTTTCAATCTATTCTCATGGCCTCATAAGCACAAAGAAAGATACAAAATAAATCAACAATCATGAAGAAAAACTGAATTGAATAAATCAAGAAGAACTCACATAGTCTCATACATGAATTGATCCAAGAACGAAAACGAAAAGCATCTAAACTACTCCTAATCTAACCTCGGTTCACCCGAGCACAAGGCTCGGGTGACCGGCCTTCAAACTCTCAACTTGCGGCTGCTGCTCTCAAGAAAAGTGTATGTCGAATAATGTGTGTAATTAGGGTTAGGAACGGCTGTTTAAATAGATGCATAAGTCGGTTTCTAAGTCGGTTCCGCTCGGACGCTCGTCTGGACATGTGGACGCTCGTCCAAACTCTTCAATCGTCCGTCCACTCTAGCGTCCAAACTCTCTGTATCAAAAATCTCATACTGGACGCCAGTTCACATTTGTGGACACCCGTTCAGTCTTGGACGCTCGTCTGGCTCAGATCAACGCTCGTCCAGCTTTGCTGGACTTCGATTCCTTGATAATTATCTTGATTCTTCCATCTTTATCCATCTTGTATCATCTCTATCTCTTCATCAACACTTCAAATTCGACTTTAGCCTCTTCCAAATCAAAGATATGTATCTACACACATCGGAAAACATACCAAAACGTAACACGATTCCAAAACAACATAAAATCATCAAATAAGCATATAAATCGATACGTTTTCATATTTTACTATTAAAAACACCATTTACTCAATATTTCAATATAAAGCTCGATTTCTATGAAAATCATACATATGTGGGAGAAAATTGATATATAAAATATATGTATAAATACTACAATTTAGCCCTTAACATATGTCACGAAACTAATCTAAACAGCGAATAAAACAAAACAAAACAGAAAATAAAACTAGACAGAGGATGTAATCCAAAGCTAGGAAGAATACAGGTTGCGAACCTTTAACTAACTAATCTAAGATGCAAATAAAAGTAGACTAACTAAACAAATTCAAGTTTTAAGGATTTAAATCAAGTGTATAACGAACAAACGAGGATTGATCCACCTATCCAACAAGCACTGATTTCCTATCTCGATTATATTGTGGTTATTATCTAGGTTGTGATTCACCTTATCTAAACATGAACCCTAATTCCTTAGAAAGTTCATCTATTAATCTATTATCTTCCAATGCAAGATTAACGTGTTTTCTAACCGAAGGTGCAAACTTTACGTTTATAATCTAGCAATTAAACCTATTAACTTCTGTTTTGATAGATTCAAGTTACTATTCTTATTCATGGTGATCTAGGGTTTATTAAGATTTCCATCAACAATAAACAATCAACATATGCATATCTTCCGATATAAGAGCAATTAAACAACTTAAACATGAATAAGAAACAACCTTTAATAAAAACTCACAGTATAATCGATGAAAACGAAATCAACATTCGTTGGATGGCTTCACAATACTCGTTTGATGAAGCTTTTAGCTTCTGAACATCCTCAGCAACTCAAATTTGCAGAAATAGTGCATAAAAAGTAACTAGTTTGATCTAAATTTAAAGTGCATAAAACTGGAATAAAAGAGAGAAAAACGCAGCCTAAAGCCGCCCCTAGGTTTAGGGTTTTGAATAATGAGTGTATGGTATGTTTAGGGCTGAGAAACAGCCGCCTATATATAGATTTCTAAGTCGGTTCAGCAAAGTCGGCTACCGGACGCCCGTCTGGAATCTTGAACGCCCGTCCAATCTTCAATAAAACTTCGAATCGGGCCGAGTCATGACCAAACGCTCGTCCATCCAGCGTCCAAACTTCCTGAATCAAAGATGCCGTCCTGGACGCTCGTTCATTTCAGCAGACGCCCGTCCAGCCGGATGGGACTTGGACGCTCGTTCAAGATGATAGAATGTCGATTTCTTGATCTTTATCTTTTCTATCCTTGTCAATTCCTTCATTATCTCTTTTATCATCATATATTTCGACTCTTATCTCTTTGTGATCATCATTTGAGCCTCAAACACGTATCTATAACACATAAAAACATCGCAAAATGTAATATCGCTCAAATAATCATAAAAACATAATTAAAACACATAAATCAACCTATTTTGCGATTAACTCTTTTAAAATATCATTTACTCAATATTTCCATTAAACACTCGTTTCTTATGCAAATTCATACAAATACGGGGGAAATTATCATAAAATATAGCCTTATAAATCATATAAATTCACCCTTAACAACTCCCCCACACTTAAGCTTTTGCTCGTCCCGAGCAAAACAATACGAAAATTAAAGCTCGAAACGAAAACAGACATCTAAGACAATATAGCATAGATCAATAAATCAGAGGTTCACCAAAGGTGTGTGCAAAGCCATAGAAAACTTCCACTAGATCCAAACTTGAGAAACTCAAAGCAAAACTAGCTAATACCCCCTCGTAGACTAGCGATAAATGACACTCATAAGGTGTACCCTACAAACGTAACATATCCCGAAAAGGATGATAGAATATATCTAGGGCCTTTCTGAAATACTCAGAGGATAATTCCTACAGCATATCTATCAGTTTCTACTGGGGATAAGATAGACGATAACTTAGTCTTATATTCATTTCATACTAATTCTTTAGTTGATTCAATTACTTCACTTTAAACACACATCAGAATGAGCTATTGCCCTGTCATAGCAGAATAGGATATTCGAGATATACCCTACCTTACTCCAATCATAAGGCAGCTTCTTCTGACTGTCATGAGCTTTTGGTCATCATAGTGGTACAGGACATACGTGGTATACCCTATCGCACTCAAATCATCGACTAGCTTCCGACACACCCAATAATTCTTCATTATTAACTCAACTTTTTCATTTGACAATACGCTATGTGGTACTTATCACATTCAAACCTTAGATATTCACAGTATAACATACTCCGGATCTAAATACAAACTATCATAAATCTCAAGATATATACGTAGCACTAAGCACATGACTTATAAGAAAATCAGAAATCACTAATCCAAAAGGGGTATAACTTTATAAATTAGCTCATCATTTACTATGGCTCGTGGAAAATAGATCAGGTGAAACAACTAACTTACTAAACATATGGTATATAGCTCGGATGACTATAAAAATAACGAACAAATAATATGCATTTGCTCACTCGGGACAAAACAAAAACAAAAATGTCGGAAAATTTTCAAAATTCTAGCTCATTTTGCATAGAAACACATTGATATAAGCAAATGTGTAGATACACGTCATTCATTCCCCTCCCCCACACTTAAAGATCAACATGTCCTCATGTTGTGCAGAATTAAGGAAAAGATAAAAGACTTAGCTGATTTCAAGCGTTACTCGAACGTTGGTCAGGCCGGAGCCTATATAGTTACACTTAGAACTCATAACAAGACAGTGTAGCTCGACAAAACCGCTAAAAAGATACCTGCACGACTTGACAAACATGGAAACATCTCGGGGAAAACGGGGGATTATACCAGAATGAAGAGAGATAGCAAAATCAAGTATTAACAAGAGATAAAGTATCCAATACAACCAAAATAATACAAAACCACCAAAATAAGAAAAGTATGGGTGCCTTATGGCTTACATGATCCAACGAAAATAAATAGTAGCAGTAGCAAAACTACAACGAATCATATAAGATTAACAATACAAAACCACAAAATCTAGAATCAAACAAATAAGATCAAGGTTGGCTCGGCGCCGCAGAATCATCAGCCGGAGGATCAGAGGAGGGTCCAGAAGGTGGTGCCGTAGTCCTATCTGCCGAGTCAGGCTGCTCCTCGTCTGAAGATGACTCATACTCGTGTAGAACATCCGCAATGGCCTGCTCAATCTCATCAGCAAAGAGATAATCAATGGAGCTCGGATTGAAGGCTCTGTCGTCCCTCGGCTGCCAACCCTCACAGATACATTGAAGAATCGACAAAATGTTGTTCTGCGTATCCCGAATATCTCCCAGCCATTCCCGGAAACTATTTGCCATGCTTAACCACATCCGGACAGCGGGAGATAAAGTAGGAAGGGAGGGGGGTCGAGGCGGTGCTGATGAAGAACCAGGCTCCTGAGGTGCCTCCGGCTCAGAATGTCCCGAAGACTTCCCCTTCTCTCGCTGTAAAGGCCTAGGGTTCTTCGGCTTATGATCGGCTCCAAACTCAGGCACACCGGCATCGAGACACAAACTGTGGATCAGGTGAGGGACGATCAAGCTCCGCGTGTAAACCTTCTGGTTGATAGAGATCTCGTCATATAAAGCTTGTCCCACATCCACATTCAAGCCAAACGTCAATGCATACAACATGCCTAGGTCACCAATATGAAAATGTGTCAAGTTGTTCTTAGGCAACAACCGACTCGAATGAATCGACACCGGACCTTCCAAATCCTCCGTCCAGTCGTGGTAACCAACTCCTTCCGGTCTCCTCCCGGTCTCAACGTCCAAGCTACATCCGGGCAAACTCTCAACCGTAACTCCTCCAAAGGATCCCCGCCCCAAATACTGCGTCTATGAACAATCTCCTCCTTGTAATCCCGACCTTCAAAAGCCGCTAAGTTGTATTTCTGATTGATCACCTCCGGTGTAAATGGAACTTCCACCCCTCTAACCACAACTACCTTCGTCCCCAAGTCGGTTTCTGAACAATTAGCATAAAATTCCTTAACTAGGGAGCCATTTACCGGGGTAGTCGGTATCGTCATCAAGGCTTCCCACTTCCGATCCTTAAGCAACTTAACGAAATCCGGATCGACCTTTGCCTCCAAAGTGGCCCGCTCAATCAACATAGTCCGCGAGAAATAATGTTTAGTATAGGCATCATGAGCTCTAGGGTTCACGAATCTACGAGGCAATGGCATGGGAGCGACGGTTTTAGCTTTCTTTCTTGGTTGGGTAGCCCTAGGTGCAACCGGTTCCTCCTCTCGGGTAGCATGCTCAGTCTCCTCAGCTCTAGACGATCCTCCACCTCTCTGAGCTCTAGGCATCCTTACCAAGGGAATATCATCATCCGTTTCGAGTCCGAGGTTGGTTCATCTCTTAAGGTTGCCCTAGTTTGGGTGGCTCTAGGGGTTGCTCCCGAATACTAACACCCCGGTTCGATCAACTAAGGTAGGATCAATCTCTTTACGCTTTTTCCCCGCCTCCCGGGCCACTTCCTTACCATGCCTCTTCACCACTGCCTTCTTATGAACCATTATTCAAGCCTAGACTAAACCAAACAATCCCAATCGCAACAAGATACCCGTTTAACATCCAAAGCGGATTTCAGAACAACCAAACCACAACCACCACCATAATCATCACCAAACAACCCATTCATCATCCATCACAACACCATATCACCATAACAAGAGCGAGAAAGAAACACAAAACCGAAAAAAAAAACGAATTAAGGTAATATTCAAGCTAACGAGCCGACCCAAAGATCGAACTCACAAAAACGTGAATAAAATCCGAAAAGTTGTTACTAACTTACCAAGTAGGGTGAGTAGATGTTGATCGAGATGAAAACGAGTCCAAACAACACAAATATGGCCTCCAAAATCGGGTTTTTCCTCCAAAAAGTCGGACTGAGGAGGGTGCTGATTCTCCTAAAATATGGCGTGTTGGGGATTTTGGTTATGAAAATCGAAGAGAGGGTGTCAATAGCGGTCTATAGCACTTGGAATCGCTCAAAATGGTTTAGAATTGAAGATTTTAGGGCAAAAGGAAGAAGGAGAACCGTTTTTGCGTTTGAAAAGTCTGAAAAATGAAGGTTCATCGAAGGAGGGGGTATATATACACAGAGGTTGGACGCTCGTCCAACTCGGTGGACGAGCGTCCACCGGGCAATCGATGAACCGTACGGGCGTCCGGCTTTATTAGACGCTCGTCCAAGAGTTTAAAACACATACAGGATTGGAGGGAATAAAACAGACGGGCGTCCAGGCTTAGTGGACGCTCGTCCTACAATTGGTCAAGGCGGACGGGCGTCCAAGCAGGAAAAAGTGCAAAAATTATAAAATTTCCATACAACTCAAATTCAAAAGTGCACTTTCTTATTAAACTTAAATAAAACTTCAAAAATACAAATTCAAATCAACGAAGTACATAAAATTTCTAGAAAACAAATAAACACAAATAGAAAATAGTGGGTTGCCTCCCACCAAGCGCTTTTGTTTTACGTCGTTTGCTCGACGAAACAACCTAACCACGCTAGTCCTCATAAATTTCGACCAATCCACAACTCGGATAAGACGGCGGAGCATGTCAATCGCCGGAGGGAAATCATATTCATCTTGCAAACCCCAATCCTCACCAAATACATCAACACCTCGAAAATGCTCACTTTGCGGACTAGCGCTAAATCTGTCAGCATCGGATCATTCAGGATTATGTATGGACGTCCTAGAGCTGCCTGTAACTCCTCAGTAGTAAAGTCACCACCTCCCGAACAGCGGGGAATGATAAGAACATATGTGACAGTCTTGACGCGGGTACTAATGTCAAAGTCTACGTGCAAAACGATGGTTCCTCCCGGTCCGTCATCTACAGTGATCAGTGGGATCTTCCTAAGGAAAGGTAACTCCTCTGGCTGAACACCAAAATCCATCTCTAGAAAGCACAACTAACTGACAGATAAAAACAAAAAACTTAATAAGGCTAAAACTTAATAAACTAAACTTAAATGCTAAAGCATAAAACAAGAATAACTAAAAGAATGATATCTAGGCTGCCCCCTAGTGGCGCTTTTGGTTAATGTCGTTAGCTCGACACCGTTTAAAGCTCAGCCTGGGTCAGGCCATTTGACTTTTCTGCCAGCCACTACCTCGTGTAAGCTCTGATCAGTAGTGAGGCTGCAGAAACAGCACTTAACACATGGGGTTAAATCCGTGATGGCTTTCCAAATACGTTTAAACTTCCCCATGGTTGACTTCTTCCTCTCCTGATTCTTCTGATGACTTTTCGCCTGACGCTCCTTCCAATTCTCTTCCATATCCCAACTACCACTAGAACTTCTTCGATTGATCATTACCGTCATCCTCTCGAAAATAGGTCGGGTGAAAACACGTCAAATTCATCGACTTGCGTAGCACCACACCCGAGGATATCGAGGCAACGAACAGTCAAAGGCTTTTCTTTAGGTTCACCAATGTAGTGCTTGCACCTCTGACCGTTCACTCGAAACGGTTTACCGCTATAACCGTGAAGTTCTAGAACGCCTCCAGGAATGATTTGGAGAATCTCGAAGGGGCCGGACCAAAGATGTTCTCAACTTTCCAGAAACAAATGTAGCCTAGAATTGTATAGAAGAACTTGTTCGCCGACTTGAAATTCTCTCTTTTTAATCTTAGCATCGTGGAGTAGCTTCATCTTATCTTTACTAATCCTGGCACTTTCATAGGCCTGGAGTCTGAATTCGTCTAACTTATGTAACTGCTGCAGTCGATGTTTTCCACAAGATTAGGAATCAAAGTTCAAAAACTTTGTAGCCCAGTAAGCTCTATGCTCTAACTCGACAGGCAGATGACATGGCTTTCCATAGACCATTTGATATGGAGATGTACCCATAGGGGTTTTATAGGCAGTTCTATATGCCCAAAGTACATCATCCAACTTCAAACTCCAGTCTTTTCTATGACTGTTTACCATCTTCTCCAGGATTTTCTTGATACTTTGGTTGCTCCTTTCAACCTGACCACTAGTCATCGGATGATATGGAGTGCCTGTCTTATGACGAACACCATACTTTTCAAGGACTTTCTCTAGGGGTCGGTTGCAAAAATGCGTCCCTTCATCACTAATCAAGGCGCGTGGACATCCAAACCTCACAAAGATGTTTTTCTTTAGAAATTTCATGACCGTCTTATGATCATTGTGTGGAGTGGCTTGAGCCTCCACCCATTTAGACACGTAGTCTACGCGAGACTAAGATGTATTTGTTACCGCAAGATGATGGGAATGGTCCCATAAAATCGATACCCCATACATCAAAGACCTCGCATTCTAGAATGGGTTTCAAAGGCATGTCAAACCGCCTTGTCAGAGTACCGGTCCTTTGGCACCTATCACAAGCTTTACAGAAAGCTTCTGTATCTTTAAAGATCGTAGGCCAATAGAAGCCGGATTGGAAGATCTTAGCAACGGTTTTCCATGGACCAAAGTGACCTCCGGTGGGTCCACCGTGGCATTGCTCAATAATATCCCGTTGCTCGATTCGGAACACATCTCCTAAGCAAACCATCTTTACGGATCTTAAAAAGATAAGGTTCATCCCAAACGAAAGATTTCAAATCGAGAAGAACTTTTTCTTCTCCCGATAGACAATTCTCGGATCGAGATATCGGGCATGAAGGTAGTTTACAATGGAAGAATACCATGGAACATCGGAGGACATCCGTCTATCAACATGATGTTCTCTAGAGGAAAGTAAAGGTCTATATCATCCGGTTCATCCTTTTCCTCACTAAGCATCCTTGAAACGTGATCAGCCACTACGTTTTCACCGCCCTTTTGTCCTCAATTTGAACGTCAAACTCTTGTAGGGTCAATATCCAACGTAGTAGGCACGGTTTGGCCTCTTTCTTAGTCATCGGATACCGCAAACGGCGTGATCGGTCCACACGATCACTTGAGCTCCTAACAAGTAACTACGGAACTTGTCCATAGCAAAGACTACGGCCAATAGTTCCTTTTCGGTAGTGGTATAGTTAACTTGAGAGGGGTTCAATGTGTGACCGGCGTAATAGATAGGTGGAACTTCCCTTTGATCTTTTGTCCTAGAACAAAGCACCAACAAGATAGTTTGATGCGTCGCACATAAGCTCAAAAGGTAGGTTCCGGTCGGGCGATATAAGAATTGGAGCGGATATTAAACGATCCTTAAGCTCCTCAAACGCTTGCTTGCGCTCTCATCAAAATTGAACTCAACGTCGTCCTTTAGTAAAGTAGACGGGGCTTGGCTATCTTGGAGAAGTCTTGAATGAATCTTCTAGAATCCGACATGTCCAAGAAAGCCTCTCACTTCACGCACATTCTTGGGATAGCCCATCTTTTCGATAGCTTCCACTTTTGCCCCGTCAACTTCTATACCTTTGGCGTATATTTTGTGGCCAAGAACTATTCCCTCATCTACCATGAAATGGCATTTTTCCCAATTAAGTACTAAGTTCTTTTCCACACATCCGGATAACACTTGATCAAGATTGTCAAGGCAATCATCAAAAGACCGACCAAAAACCGAAAAATCATCCATAAAGATCTCCATACACTTTTCTACAAGCCCGTCAAAGATAGCTAGCATACATCGCCGAAATGTAGTCAAGGGCATTGCGAGAGACCAAATGGCATTCGCCCGTAAGCGAATGTACCATATGGGCAGGTGAAGGTGGTCTTTTCTTGGTCAGCTGGATCGATGGGTATCTGGAAGTATCCTGAATATCCATCTAGGAAACAGTAAAATACGTGTCCCGCAAGACGCTCAAGCATCTGATCAATGAATGGAAGGGGAAAGTGATCTTTCATGGTTACCTCATTGAGCTTTCTATAATCGATGCAGACTCTGTAACCAGTGACAAATCTCAATGCTATTTCCCCTCCCTTCTCATTCTTCTCAATCGTAATTCCTCCTTTCTTGGGAACTACTTGAGTCGGGGAAACCCACTCACTATCCGCGATGGCATAAATGATTCCCATGTCCAGAAGTTTGATGATTTCCTTTTTTAAGACTTCTTGCATATGAGGGTTGAGCCTTCTCTGGGGCTGTCTAACACATTTCGCACCCTCATTAGTCTTTATCTTATGCATACAGATGTCAGGAGATATCCCTCTGATATCTCCTACTTTCCAACCAAAGGCTTTTTCATTCTTCTTCAGGACGTTGATTAATTTCATCTCCTCTAAACGAGACAAACTTGCGTATATAATCAATGGAAGCTTGTCACCTTCTCTTAAAAACACATACTTAAGATGTTTAGGCAACGGCTTCAACACCAAATCTACAGGGGGGGTCTTCTAAACTCGACTTGAGATCTCCACTTTTCAACTCAATATCACTGAGTTTACTCTGTGGTCCCACTGCCAAAGCTTCTCCTTCCAACAATTCTTCCTCAAAATCAGCTGCTAATTGATCTAGATTGACCACACCATGGGTATTTAGATTATCAACCAATCGCTCATATTCAGCTTCTACAGCCATGACTTGCTTATCCATATAATCGGTGAAATCATCCATCATATAATCAATGGAAAAGCCGGTTGGAGGGCCGAGGGTACTTGAATGGACTTTAAGACATTGTAACTCACCTCTTGATCACCAACTCGGATAGTCACTTGCCCACCATCGCAATCGATGAGGGCTCTAGCTGGTGATAAGAAAGGTCTTCCAAGAATCAGGGGGACGTTTTCATCTTTCTCCATATCTAAAACATACCAATCAACTGGAAAGGTAAATCTATCAATCTGAACCAAAACGTCTTTCAGGATCCCTGAAGCTTTCTTAGAAGATCTATCAGCGAATTGTAAACTCATAGTAGTGGGTTCTAGAAGGCTTTGTAAACCGAGCTGTTTGCATACAGACATTGGCATAAGACTTATAGAGGCACCTAGATCACACAAAGAATTAGGGAAGACTAGACCTCCCATTAATACTGTAAGTACGAACTTGCCAGGGTCACCTCTTTTAATTGGTAAGTTGTTAAGGCTGAAATTATGTGGTTTATAAGGATATATTTTACGATGTTTTTCCCTCTATATTGTATAATTTGCATAATAATTGGTCTTTATATTAAAATATTGAGCAAACGATATTTTAAAGACTTAATCGCAATATCAATATATTTATGTGATTTCATGGTTAAAATATGATTATTTGAATATTATTACAGTTTGCGATGTTTTCCATGTGTTATAGGTGCAATTATAAGGCTCAAAAGATGATTTAAAGAGATTAAAATTCGAACTAAGTGATTTAAGAAAGAGATAATGATCAAGTGGAGTGAAGAAAAAGAGATAAATATGAAGAAATCACCTTCAAGTCATGTTGAACGAGCGTCCATACTCCGTCCGAGTGAACGGGCGTTTGAGAAAGCGTACGGGCGTCCCGATGAGCGATTTTGATACGAGAGAGTTTGGACGCCGTATGAACGGGCGTCCGGCGATCTAGGGTTATCTGAACGGGCGTTCACGAGAGCGGACGAGCGTCCGTCGGCCGACTTAGTGAAACCGACTTCGAAATCTATAAATAAGCGGCAGTTTCTCAACCCTAGAAACAACAATTCGACATTATTCAAACCCTAAATCCTAGGGGCGGCTAAGGCTGCGATTTTACTTCTTTTCCTTTCACTTTTTCTGCAACTTTAAATTAGATTAGTCTAGAGTAGTTTTTATGTTCTTTTTCTGCAAAACTTTGTTGTTGAGGATGCTCAGGAGCTAAAGCTTCAATCAAACGAGAATTGTGAAGCCATCAACTTGGATTGATTTCTTTATTTCGATTATACTGTGAGTTATTTATTTAAGGTTGTTTCTTATTTATGTTTTATCTCGTTTAATTGCGTTTATATCGGAAGATTTGCATGTATGATTATGTTTATGATTGATGGAAGTCATGATTAACCTTTAGATCACCATAGATAAGAATAGTCCTTAGATTTATAATAACGGAAGTTAATAAGTCTAATCACTAGATTTAAACGTAAAAGTTTACACCTTTGATCTTGAAACGCGTTAATCTAGCATTGGAAGATACTAGGTTAATAGATGAATTACCTAAGGAATTAGGGTTCATGTTTAGGTAAGGTGAATCACAACCTAGATAAATACCACATATAATCGAGATAGGAGATCAATACATGTTGATAGGTGGATCAATCCTCGTTTGCCTTTTATAATTTGATTTTAAATCCTTGCAACTTGAGTCTTGCTTTGCTTAGTTAATTTCCTTTTGCAATTAGTTTAGTTTAGTTAATAAGTTCGTTACCCGTATCTTTCCTAGCATTGGTGTTCACCTTTCTCGTCTAGTTTATTTTCTCGCAATATTTGCTTAGTATAATTCCATGTTTAGTTTTCGTGACGTAGTTAGCTAAAACAAAAGCTAGGATTAACAACAGTCTAGTTCCTCGTAAGATCGACCCGGCATAGCCTCTATACTACGATCCTTATACTTGAGGTTAACCGGATTATTACTTGTTTATTTTGTGTTAATAAAATCCGTGACAAGTTTTTGGCGCTGTTGCCGGGGAACCGGACGGTTGTCTAGTTTTTGTTTTTTTTTTCGTTTTTCTGTTTGTTTTTGTGTTTTTCCTGTTTTTATTTTGTTTTAAATTCCTGTTTTTAGTTTATAATCGTTTAAGTAATTAGTTAATTAGGGTTTTAGTTAGGGTTTAAGATCTTCTTTTATAGTTCTCTTGTGATTAGATTTTCTATTCGTTTTTCTCGCTTCGTTCTCTCGCTTCGAACGGGCGTCTGTAACGCTGGACGCCCGTCCGTTCTAAACTTCGGACTCGAATCATATTTAGCTTGTCGGACGAGCGTCAATCTAATTTGGACGTCCGTCCAGTTCTTCAGCTAGTCAGACGAACGTTTGAACTACCAGACGCCCGTCTAGCTCGACTTCTAGGCAGACGCCCGTCCAGTTTTCTGGACGACCGTCTGCTCCCCTGTCTTAACTATTTCTTTTTCTTTTTCTTTCCTTAGGTTTTAAAATTTTAAGTTTAGATTTCCTTATTCTTAGTTTTAGTTCTTAACCACCTGTTTGTTGTCCGCTTTATGCAAACTCGGAGTCAAAAGGGACCGTTATTATACACCCCCGACCCCGAGCGAACCGTAGTCCGGCCAAACGGGCGGATTTTCCGTTCGCGGTTCGGCGACGAGCCGAGCGAGACCTTGAAGATCAACTAGCAAAGGAAATCACGATTTTGTGATAATGGCCGCTAATAATAGACGTACGTTGGCGGACTACGCCATGCCGGCGAAGTCGAGTCAACCCGGCTATTGTTATTCCGCCCATTACCGCACAAACCTTCGAACTCAAGCCGGACTTATCCAGATGATGCAGCATGCATCAATTTTTCATGGCTACTGTTAAGGGTGAAATTATATGTTTTATAAGGTTATATTATGTGATGTTTTCCCCTTTTATTTGTATAATTTGCATAATAATAAGGTCTTATATGGAAATATATAGTAAACGATATTTTTAACGGCTTAATCGCAATATCGATAGATTTATGTGATTTCATGGTTAAATTATGATTATTTGAATATTATTACAGTTTGCGATGTTTTCCATGTGTTATAGGTGCAATTATAAGGCTCAAATGATGATTTAAAGAGATTAAAATTCGAGCTAAGTGATTGAAGGAAGAGATAATGATCAAATGGAGTGAAGAAAAAGAGATAAATATGAAGAAGTCACTTCAAGTCGTGTTGAACGAGCGTCCATACTCCGTCCGAGTGAACGGGCGTTTGATGAAGCGTACGGGCGTCCCGAGGAGCGATTTTGATACGAGAGAGTTTGAACGCCGTCCGGACGGGCGTCCGGCGCCCTAGGGTTATCTGGACGGGCGTTTGATTAGGCAGACGAGCGTCCGTGGGCCGACTTAGTGAAACCGACTTCAAAATCTATAAATAAGCGGCTGTTTCTCAACCCTAAGGAGAACAATTCGACATCATACAAACCCTAAACCCTAGGGGCGGCTAAGGCTGCGTTTTAACTTCTTTTTCTTTCACTTTTATGCAACTTTAAATTAGATTAGTTTAGAGCGCTTTTATGTTCTTTTCCCCGCAAAACTCGTGTTGCTTTGAGGATGTTCGGAGCTAGAGCTTCAATCAAACGAGAATTGTGAAGCCATCAACTTGGATTGATTTCTGTATTTCAATTATACTGTGAATTATTTATTTAAGGTTGTTTCTTATTTATGTTTTATCTCGTTTAATTGCGTTTATATCGGAAGATTTGCATGTATGATTATGTTTATGATTGATGGAAGTCATGATAAACCTTTAGATCACCATAGATAAGAATAGTCCTTAGATTTATAATAACGGAAGTTAGTAAGTCTAATCACTAGATTTGAACGTAAAAGTTAACACCTTTGATCTTAAAACGCGTTAATCTAGCATTGGAAGATACTAGGTTAATAGATGAATTACCTAAGGAATTAGGGTTCATGTTTAGGTAAGGTGAATCACAACCTAGATAAATACCACATATAATCGAGATAGGAGATCAATACATGTTGATAGGTGGATCAATCCTCGTTTGCCTTTTATAATTTGATTTTAAATCCTTGCAACTTGAGTCTTGCCTTGCTTAGTTAATTTCCTTTTTGCACGTAGTTTAGTTTAGTTAATAAGTTCGTTACCCGTATCCTCCCTAGCATTGGATAATCTCCTCTGTCTAGTTCAGTTTTCTGCATCTTTGTTTAGATTAATTCACTGTTTCGTGTAGTTCGTGACATAGGTAGTTAAAACAACAACTAGGATTTACAATTGTCTAGTTCCCCGTAAGATCGACCCGGCATAGCCTCTTTACTACGATCCTTGCACTTGAGGTTAACCGGTTTTATTACTTGTTTATTTTGTATTAATAAAATCCGTGACAAGTTTTTGGCGCCGTTGCCGGGGAGTTGGTGTTTTTGTTGAATCTAATTAAGTTAATTTTTCTATTTTGTTACGATTTAATTTTTTTTCTTTTCTTTTAATAAAAGTAGCGTTTACCAAATCGAGAGTTTTTATTTTGCCGTGTTTCGATGACCATAAGGTTAAGAATGTGCAAAAGTTTTTTACTCGATTTGTTTAAACGTGAAGTATGTGTTTATGTGTTTTCTGATCTAACCTCTCTGTGCTTTAATTTGATGTGGCTGCTCTGTGATATTTGATGTATGATCTTTTAAGAAATTAGGGTTTGCTGTGTTTCCTGCGTTTTCTATGCAAATTCGACTGTTGGACGAGCGTTCAGGTAAGTGAACGCCCGTCCGATCCCTAACATGCGGGTAAACGAGCGTCCGGTTTGTTGGACGCTCGTCCGTTCCAAAACATATCGCTCGTTCGTTTTCAAGAACCGGACGGACGTCCATATATCTAAACGCCCGTCCGGCTCGCATAAGTTTTAAACGCCCGTTTGAATTAGTGAACGCACGTCCGGGTTCCGTAATTTCTCTTAACTTGATTTTTAATGCTTTATTTGATATGGATACTTTAATTTGAGCTTCGTGGCTAATTGTTTTTACGTAGATGATCTGAACTTGCATATTCATATCTTTCCATCTACGAATCCATGTTAAATAATTGATTAATCTAATATACTTGATTCATCTAGGCATGTTATAGTTAATGTCGGTTCTCGTATGCTATAACTCGGTCTTATTGTTAATTAGTAGCTAATGTCGGTTTCCGTATGCTACTTACCGCTGTGATGAATCTTTTAAGCTTTGAGACTTATGTGCTTTCTTGTTGTTTATGTAACTCATATGGGTAGCTACTGTCGGTTTCCGTATGCTACGTCCTTTTCCATATGAGTTATATCTGTTTAGTATAGCTAACTGTTGGTTTCCATAATGCTATCACCTTTGATGAGTCTTAAGGCGCGTCTACATTGCATGTAATGAACAGAACTGTCGTTTATCGTAACCTGTCATTATTTGGTAGACGTTTATTATATATGTCATGTTGCAAATGAGTGGGCTAGTTTTCTTTCTTTTATTTTCTTTTATTTTTGCATATCATATAGATGCATATCATTTAGTTGCATATCATCTAGTTGCATTGTTTTTCTATTTTTCTTTTATTTTTCTTGAGTGTAGTTAACTGTCGGTTTCCGTAATACTACCTCGTTTTTTTTCTGAGTCTGCACGGGCCGTAGTCACTGTAGAGTTGTCGTCCCAACTTGCTCAACCTGAGCCTGTCAGCATCTTTTTAGTTGCATTTCATGTAGATTGCATTGTAATATATTTTCATATAGTGCACCTAGCCCTACTACTTTGTAATGTTCCATGTATCATTATTTCGTATGCACATGTTGGGCCTTATTTGTATTATAAGCTTCGTGGCTTTATTCTTAGATGTCCTGAGTTTAAGTGTTGATCTTTCCATCTGAGCTATTATTTCTTTTTGTGCTTATATCAAACTTCCGTATTTAGACGCTTAGATGTTCTGTACTTTCCCTGTTTGATTTTTCCATCTGAAGCGATTCTATTTTGTGCTTGTATGTTCTATTCCCCCTTGCCCCCGAGGTATTTCTTTGTTTTTCATGAGTGCAGGGTATTTGCATTAGCTTTTGTGAGTTTTAGACGATATCAGTTTTCTGGTGGATGGTCCACAATCTCCTGATATCCTCGAGCATTCCTGGGTGATGCGCATCATTCCACGGTTGCTCCCTTTCGGAAGACAATCAGCTAAGTTCTTTACTTCTCTTTATTTTCTGCACAACATGAGGACATGTTGTAATTTAAGTGTGGGGGAGGGGATAGTTGGTTATGTGTATCTATCATTTGCTAATTTTTTTTCGAAATTTTCAATTTTTGTTTTGTCCCGAGTAACTTCAATGGCATGCTAGTTATGTAATCTGGCACCTTTAGTTGTTATCAGTAGTCATATCATGTTCTGAGAATAGGTTTAGTAAGTCGATACTCACTTGAATTTCATTTCACGAACCTATTAGATGAAGAGCCAAATATAGAATAGTCTCCGGTTAGTTAAAGGATAGCCGATTCTTGATACGTATAACACTTATTTAGCATTAATGAAAGTTAAGAACTTGTGATATACTCACAGTTAGAATCTCAGTACCTTAGTGTTCTTGAGAACTTTGAGAGTCTTGAATGTGTTAGAAATATATTTGACCGAGAGTTTCCAAAGAGTTTGAAAAATATAAAAATATATATATCTATAAATAATAAATGAATAGAATTTCTTTGCGGGAATTTTGTTTGTAACTATCACCTCGAGTCCATTTGGATACCGCCCCAATTGGGGAGTGTGGTTTACCTTGGACAAGTAAGGGATTGAGTGATCTCGGGGTGATCGCCTCTAATGTAGGGGAGTGTGTTATACTTTTGAGACGCGACGATAGGAAATATAAAATATTCGTTTTTTTGGAATTCTAAGTCAAGTTGATCTAAACCCAGTAGAGACCCGAAAGGTATTTTCTTGGTACTAAGTAAAGGAATTTAGTTATGAGTTAGTTACTATGTTCTTGGTAATTAGTTTTTGTTAGGTAAGTGTTGTAGATAGAATGAAGTTTTCGTTTAGTTGACCGGATAATCGTTAGTGCTTGATGTATTATATCAAGAGAGGATCGGTGGAAGTTTAGTAGGTTCGTACACACATCACCGAGTGAGGTCGATTTGCTGAATACTAGCTTGTCATGATTTTTACTATATCTCGTGTCAGGTTATGTGGATTCTTGATGGTATGTTCTTGTTTTGTTTTGCTCGGGACGAGCAAAAGTTTAAGTGTGGGGGTGTTGTTCGTGGGTCAAATTGTATGATTTTTATAGATATATTTTATATCAATTTCCCCCGTATATGTATTATTTTCATAGAAGTAGGGCTTTATATCGAAATATTTAGTAAATGATGTTTTTAAGAGGTTAATTGCAAAACGTAACGAATTATGTGCTTAAATGATGATTTTATGTTATTTTGGAAATACGTTACGCTTTGGTATGTTTTCCTATTGTTGTAGATACTCATTGATGATGGAAGAGAGGATTTTAGAGAGCCAAATTCGTGCTTGGAAAGGATCAATCAAAGTTATGGAAGATTTAAAGATATAAGGAAAGAAATCAATCAAGATAAATGTCGGAAAATCAGGATTCCGAGTAGTGACGACCTTCCGACGCAGTTCTTGATATGATATAAACTGATTTGACTCTCGACCTCAAGAGAAGAGTTGTAGGGCTTGAAGAGAGGATTCTACAGGAGTTTGAATCACTCCATTCCGACTTACGAGGCCCGAGATATGAGCGTTACAAGTTTGGATGCTGTTGCTGAAAATAGCGGACGGGCGTCCGGATCTTCAAACGGGCGTCCGGCGTTTTTACCGTAGCAACCGACCTGAAAATTCTATAAATACAGCAGCGAATTGAACCCTAAACATAACATTATTTTCAGCCGACTTTTGACAAAGAAAGGGCGGCCACTCGAGCAGTTTTCGGGGCCGATCACCCGAGCCTTGTGCTCGGGTGATCGGGGTTAGATTAGGTTTTATTTTTCGTTTCTTTCATTCCTTTTGTTCGACCATGATGATCTTTTGAAACTTTGAAACATGGAGCAGCCATGGGAGACTGTTTGCGCAGCTTTTATTTTCTTTCTATGGATGTTTTGTAAGTCTTTTTAATTAAAGTTCGTTTCTTTCCATGCGTTTATTTGTTAATGCAATTTATATCGAAAGATGTTGTTATTGATGTTTACCGTAGGACGAAAGTCGGTGTAAACGCGAGATCACCATAGGAAAGAATAGACGTTTTGATCTATATCAAACGAAAGTTGATAGGTTGAATGTCTAGGTTGTTAGATCTAGAAAATCTTGCACCTTGGTTTATTTTATGATGCGTTAATCTCCGTAAATCGAAAGATAGAGATTGATAGGCGAATTCATCTACGAAAGTAGGAATTCATACGTTTGATAGGTGAAACCACAACTTGAATTAAATCACTATAAGATAATCTAGGGAAGAAATTAAGGGTTGCGGGATGGTGGATTATGGTTCATTCCATGTTTGATCGCTTCGACCATTATCATGTTCGTTAGATAGATTTATTGTTGTAGTTTAGATTTATTTTATGTTGATCGCAATTATCCTTCCCGGCTTTGGATTAACAATCCTCTGTCCGCTTTACTTTTCCGTTTTAGTTTAGGTTTAGGTTAATAAAGAAGAATTAATAAGTTAGATTCGACGTACCCAATTCCCCGAGGATCGATACCCGTACTTATCCAACTTTACTAGCAACTACCCGGTATTCGGCCGGTTAGGAGGTAGTTTTGCATGGTAGTATAGGTTTTATAAATTTTGTTTTGTTTTAATGATGCAAAATCTCTCCAACAAAAGTGGCGCCGTTGCCGGGGACCCGGACGGTTTGCCTAGTTTTTGTTTTTTTTAATTTAGTTAGTAATCTTGGTTAGTTTTATTTTGTTATTTTGTTTTAATTTTCTGTTTTTTTCGTTAGTAATTTAGTGTTTAGTCATCTTCTGTCTTCTGCTGATTAATTTCTATCTAAGTCAATAGTTTAGCATAGATTTTGCTTGTAAGTTTAGTCTCTGTTTTTTTTGTTTTCGTGCTCTGTTTCTTTTTCACCCTCTTTTCTGCAACTTTTCTGTTCTTCCCGCATCTCAGACGAGCGTCCAAACTACTGAACGCCCGTCCGCCGAAAAAAATTATAAACCTGTATCAAATTTGCATAGAAGACGAGCGTCCATAGATTCTCGGACGCGCGTCCAAGATTTCGAAGACCGGACGAGCGTTTGGACCTCCAAACGCCCGTCCGATCCCAATTCTAGGTGGACGCCCGTCCAAATATTTGGACGCCCGTCTGACCCCAATTTTTTTTCAAATAATCTTGTTTTTAACTTTCTTTTAGGCTTTTAATTTCTTAGTTTAGGTTTTCGTCCTTAGTTTTAGATTTCTTAAACTTGTTTTTGGTCCGGTTTATGCAAACCCGGAGTCATAAGGGACCGTTGATATACACCCCCGACCCCGAGCAAAGCATAGTTCGGCCAAACAGGCGGATTCTCCGTTCTGCGGTTTCGGAAGACAGAACCGAGCAAGACCTCGAGGAACGGTTAGCTCAGGAAATCACTGATTTTGTAGTAATGGCTGCTAACAATCAACGAACGTTGGCAGATTACGCCATGCCCGGCGCAATCAAAGTCAACCCCGCGATTGTTATCCCCGCCATTGCTTTGCTCGAATTTTGAGCTTAAGCCGGGACTCATCCAAATGATGCGATGCATCGATCTTTCACGGGTACCAATCCGAGAACCCGCATACTCATTTACATACATTTCGGAGATATGCGATACCACTCGCATCCAGGGAGTAAGTGAAGATGCGGTGAAGTTAAAACTATTTCCGTTTTCCTTAAAGGGAGAGGCTAAAGAGTGGTATAGCTCTCTCCCGGTTTGAATCTATCACAACCTCGGCGTAACTCGAACAAGAGTTCTTAAGTCGATACTTCCCACCTTCGAAGACTGCCCAGTGTCTGAATGAGATCTTTACCTTCTACCAGAAGGAGAATGAATCCTTCTTCGAATGTTGGAAGAGGTTCAAATCTCTTTTAAGAAAATGCAAGTCAACACTTTCTTCAGTGGACTGACCGAGCTTACTAAAGGCATGGTCAACAGCTCTTCTGGTGGGGCTTTCCTCAAAAAGACACCTGATGAAGGATGGGCACCGTTCGAAGACATTGCCAAATATAACTATGCCCCATCCTATCGGCCATCCAAGCACCTCCTCCTCCCAAGGTGGAGGAAGTAAACGTCCAAAGTCCGATTGCCATGCCGCAAAAGCGGATGGCAAGTCCTCAAGTTCCAAACCCGATTAATCGGACACCTTCGTTTCCGCGAACCCTCGGTCCCGTATTGCGAAAATTGCTTTGTCGGGCGGGTCACATGTTTGGCCAATGCCAATTTCAGCCCCCTCTGTTCATCAAGTCAATGCGTTCATAACAATGGACAAGATAATCAAATCACATGCCAAGTATGTGATGATCCGGGGCACACTGCTCGCTTCTGTCCCATGATTGGACAGAATGCAGAAGTGAATGCTTTTTCTGGCCAGTCCAATCCAAGGTTCAATAACCAATTCTCTGGCCAGACTAATTCTCAAAACCAGGGCTTCGGCCGTAATCCGAGCTTTAAGTCAAATCCAAATTTCCATCCGAGCTTTAATCAGAATCCAAACTTCAACGAAACCCCGGGTTCAATCGAACCGAACTCAAATTTTTCAAATAATACTCGAGGTTCAACCGGAATTGGCCCGCCAATTCCAACTCTCAATTTCGTAATCGACCACCACCATACTCTCAAAATCCCCAAAACTCTCAAGGCCCCTCCCAGTCCAACAATCTCGAAGCTAAGTTGGAGGAGAAAAGCAAAAGTATTCAACTTCTAATGAATACGAACAAGAGCCTTGAGAGGCAAATAGGGCAACTGGCTGAGCAGTTAGCTAAAAGACCCCCAGGACATCTGCCTAGTTTTACTGAGAAAAACCCAAAGGGCGGTCAAGTTGCTCAGGCCGATATAAGCAACAATCAATGCACTGACCTCGTGCCAACAATGCAATACGGTAAAGAGGAGGCCAGTGCAATGAATTTGAGAAGTGGCACTCAGCTGAGTGGTCCCCCTAGCTTCCAGGGAAACCACTAGCCCCTCCCCGCCATCGATAAGGCGGGGGGAAGTTGAGCAACCACTATCCCCCGTCCCGTAAGAACATACTCGGGTGGCTGATCCCCCGAGAGATGAAAGAGTTGAAACACCTCAGGTGGCTGAACCCCTGAGAAAAGAAGATTCGGTTGAGAGTCAGGTGGCTGATCCCCTGACCAATAAGACGTCTGAAAAAGTTGTGAGGTGGAAAGATCTGGAAGACAAGGCCGTAAGTGCATCCTCAAAGAAAGTATTTTCCGAGAGTGACCTTAAAAAGCTTCCATTTCCACCGAGGAAGAGCAACATCCCTCTGAGTGAAGATAAGAAATATGAAAAGGTGATTAACCTTTTGAAAAATACTCAGGTAAATCTGCCATTATCCGAGGTCTTGGTCGAGATGCCTAAGTATACAAAATTCATCAAGGATGTTGTGTCTTCGAAAAAGAAATTAGCAGGCATGGAAAGGCAAATTGGTGAGGATTGTTCCTTGATAAATCATCAAGACTTACCAACCAAGAGAGGTGACCCAGGCAAATTTGTGCTCACATTGCAGATGGGAGGCCTAGTCTTCCCAAATTCTTTATGTGACTCGGGTGTATCCATCGGCTTGATGCCGTTGTCCGTTTGCAATCGCCTTGGTTTACAAGATCTTCTAGAACCCACCACCATGAACCTTCGCCCGCCGATAGATCTTCCAAGAAAGCTTCGTGGATCCCGAAAGACATATTAGTTCAAATTGATAGGTTTACCTTCCCGCTGATCGGTACGTCTTAGATATGGAGAAAGGTGAAAATGTTCCCCTGATTCTTGGAAGACCTTTCCTATCTACAGCTAGGGCCCTCATCGATTGTGATGGTGGGCAAGTAACTATTCGAGTTGGTGACCAAGAGGTGAGCTATAGTGTCTCTAAATCTATTCACGTACCTTATGGCTCTCCAACCGGCTTTTCCATTGAGGAAACATTTAATGACTTCAATGACTGTATGGAAGAGCAAGTCAAGGTCGTGGAGGCGGAATATGAGCGATTGATCGATAATCTGAATAGTCATGGTGTGGTTAATCTAGATCAATTGATAGCTGACCTTGAAGATGGGTTATTAAGAGAAGAAGCTTTGGCAGTGGAGCCACTAAGTAAGCTCGAGAGATGTTGAGTTGAAAAGTGGAGGGCTTAAATCGAGTTTAGAGGATCCCCCCGCATCTAGTTCGAAGCCGTTGCCTAAACATCTTAAGTATGTGTTCCTACGGGAAGGTGACAAGCTTCCCTTGATCATATCTCGCCAAGCTATCTCGAATAGATGAGCCGAAACCGTTAAACGTCTTGCGAAAAAACGAAAGAGCCTTTGGATGGCGGGTGGGAGATATCCGAGGAATACCTCCCGACATCCGCATGCACAAGATCAAGACTAGTGAGGGAGCCAAATGTGTAAGACAGCCCCAAAGGAGGCTTAACCCTCACATGCAAGAAGTAGTCAAGAAGGAAATCATTAAGCTTCTAGATATGGGTATCATATACGTCATCGCTGACAGTGAATGGGTATCCCCTACTCAAGTAGTCCCCAAAAAAGGAGGGATTACTATTGAGAAGAACGAGAAGGGAGAAGAGATAGCATTGAGGCTCGTTACAGGCTATAGAGTCTGTATTGACTATAGAAAACTCAATGAGGTCACAATGAAAGATCATTTCCCCTTCCCTTCATTGACCAGATGCTTGAGCGTCTGGCGGGGCATGCCTTCTACTGTTTCCTCGATGGATACTCGGGATACTTCCGCATACCCATCGATCCTATTGACCAAAAGAAGACCACTTTCACCGCCCTTATGGTACATTCGCTTACGTGCGGATGCCATTTGGTCTCTCGTAATGCCCCACCACCTTCCAAAGGTGTATGATGGCTATCTTTGATGGGTTAGTTGAAAAGTGTATGGAGATTTTCATGGACGACTTTTCGGTCTTTGGTCAATCCTTCGATGATTGCCTCGATAATCTTGATCGTGTGTTATCTAGGTGTGTGGAAAAGAACTTGGTGCTCAATTGGGAGAAATGCCATTTTATGGTAGATGAGGGGATAGTTCTTGGCCACAAAGTGTCCGCCAAAGGTATTGAGGTAGATAGGGCTAAGGTGGAAGCTATCGAGAAGATGAGTTATCCTAAGAATGTTCGCGAAGTCGAGGCTTTCTCGGTCATGTCGGCTTCTATAGGAGATTCATTCAGACTTTTCAAAGATCGCCAAGCTCCCGTCTACCTTGCTTAAGGAAGACGTTGAGTTCGCCTTTGATGATAGCCGCAGCACGCGTTTGAGGAGCTCAAAAATCGTCCGATCTCTCGCTCCAATACTTATATCGCCCGACCGGAACCTACCCTTTGAGCTTATGTGTGATGCATCCAACTACGCAGCTTGGTGCGCTTTAGGACAAAAGCTTGATGGAAAGTTCCACCTATCTACTATGCCGCCACACACCGAATCCTTCTCAAGTTAACTATACCACTACCGAAAAGGAGCTTTTGGCCGTAGTTTTTGCTATGGACAAGTTCCGTAGTTACTTGTTAGGAGCTCAAGTGATTGTGTGGACTGATCACGCTGCCTTGCGGTATTTAATGACAAAGAAAGAGGCTAAACCGCGCTTATCTTGCGTTGGATACCGACCCTCCAAGAGTTTGACGTTCAAATTAAAGATAAAAAGGGCAAGAAAACGTAGTGGCGGATCATGTGTCTAGGATGTTAAGTGAGGAAAAGGGTGATCCCGATGATATAGATCTCTACTTTCCTCTCGGAAAACATTATGTTGACGTACGGTTGTCCTCCCGATGTTCCATGGTATTCTTCCATTGTGAACTACCTTCATGCCCGTTATCTCGATCCCGAAATGTCTTATCGGGAGAAGAAAAAGTTCTTCTCTCGATTTGAAGTATTTCGTTTGGGATGAACCTTATCTTTTCAAGATCTCGTAAAGATGGGTTGCTTAGGAGATGTGTTCCGTAATCCGAGCAACGAGATATTATTGAGCAAAGGCTACGGTGGACCCATAGGAGGTCACTTTGGTCCGTGGAAAACCGTTGCTAAGATCTTCCAATCCGGTTTTTATTGGCCCACGATCTTTAAGGATACGAAGCTTTCGTAAAGCTTGTGATAGGTGTCAAAGAACCGGTACTCGACAAGGCGTTTCGACATGCCATTGAAACCCATTCTTGAATGCGAAGTCTTTGATGTATGGGGGATTGACTTTATGGGTCCATTCCCATCCTCCCGTGGGAATAAATACATCTTAGTCTCGCGTGGATTATGTATCTAAATGGGTGGAGGCTCAAGCCACTCCTCACAATGATCATAAGACGGTCATGAAATTTCTTAAGAAAAATATCTTTGTGAGGTTTGGATGTCCACGAGCCTTGATCGGTGATGAAGGGACGCATTTCGCAACCGACCCCTAGAGAAAGTCCTTGAAAAGTATGGTGTTCGTCATAAACCGGCACACCATATCATCCGATGACTAGTGGTCGTGTTGAAAGGAGCAATCGAGCATTAAGAAAATCCTGGAGAAAACGGTAAACAACATAGAAAGGATCGGAGTTTGAAATTGGATGATGTACTTTGGGCTTACAGAATCGCCTATAAAACTCCTATGGGTACATCCCCATATCAAATGGTCTACGGGAAGCCATGTCATCCGCCCGTCGAGTTAGAGCATCGAGCTTATTGGGCTACAAAGTTTCGAACTTTGATTCCCAATCTTGTGGAAAACATCGACTACAAAGCGGCTTACATGAGCTAGACGAGTTCGTACTCCAGGCTTACGAGAGTGCCGGATTAGTAAAGATAAGATGAAGCTACTCCACGATGCTAAGATTAAGAAGAGAGAATTTCTAGTCGGCGAACAAGTTCTTCTATACAATTCTAGGTTACATCTCGTTTCCCCGGAAAGTTAAGGACACGTTGGTCCGGCCCTTTCGAGATTCTCCGAATCATTCCTGGAGGCGTACTAGAACTTCGTGGTTATAGTGGCGACCCGTTTCGAGTGAATGGCCAAAGGTGCAAGCACTATATCGGTGAACCTAAGGATAAGCCTTTGATTGTTAAATTCCTCGATATTCTCGGGTGTGGTGCTACGGAAGTCGAAGAATTCGACGAATCTTCACTCCACCTGTTTTCAGAAGATGGCTGTAGTGGTCCTTCTGAAGAAGTTCTAGCTGGTAGTTGGGATATGGAAGAATTGGAGAGGGAGCGTCAATTGAGGCGTCATCGAGGGCTCGTAGAATGAAGAGATCACCCACGTGGGAAGTTCAAGCGTATATGGAAAGCCATTACGCATTTGACCCCATGTGTTAAGTGTCGTTTCGCGGCCACAATCCCGATCGAACTTAAACGAGGTAATGGTGGCGTAAAAGTCAAATGGCATGATCCAGTGAGCTTCAACCGTGTCGAGCTAACGACATAAACCAACAAAGACTACTAGGAGGCATCCTAGATATCCGTATTATATTAGTTACCCTCTATGTGTGTTTATTTTTGTTTTAGTTGTTAATGCTTTAAGCTAAGTCTAATTAAGTTTTGTCCGTCTCTATCGCTTAGCATTCGCTTAGATATGGAGTACGGTATTTTGCCGTAGGGAGTTCCCTCTCATTAGTAGGATTTCCCTTCTCACCGTTTCGGATGGACCTCGGGGGCACGATAGTTCTGATATAGATATAGATATTCTTACCCGCGTCGGACCGTCACTTATGTTCTCATTGTTCCCCGATGCTCGGGGGGTGGAGATTTTACCATTGAGGAGTTGCAGGCAGCTTTAGGAAGACCATACCGGATCCTTAACGATCCGATGCTGACTGATTTAGCCCTAGTACCGGGATGAGCATTTTCGTGGTGTGTAGGCAAATTTCGATGACGATTGGGGTGTTCGTGATGACTATGACTTTCCTCCGGCCGTTGATTTACTCCGTCGTTTTATCGGGGTTATAGATCGGCGCAGCTTTATGATGACTAGCTATTGTTACTTAGGTTTTGTTACGTCGAGCCCCGACGTTAAACGAAAGCGCTTGGTGGGAGGCAACCCACTGTTTTATTCGTGCTTATTTTATTTTCGAGTTCTTTTATGTTCGTAGCATTTCCGTTGTACTTTTGAATTTTAAATTATCATTAATATAAATAATAATAAAAATTAAAAAAATTAAAAAAAAATTTTGCATTTAGTTGGTTTGTATGAAAATTTTATCAAATTTGGCAATTTTTTTTTTATCTTGGACGACCGTCTAATGCTTCTGGACGCCCGTCCGACCCTCTGTTTCCATGGACGCCCGTCCACGTATTTGGACGCCCGTCTGGAGACAAGGTTTTCAATCCTGTATTAATCTTTTTAACCATACGTTCGTCCAATATAGTGGACGCCCGTCCGAGAAACTCCCTCCAATCCTCGTTTCAAAAATTGCCCGAAGGACGAGCGTCCGGTGTATGGGACGCCCGTCCGGTCCCTGCAGCTTCCGGTGAACGCCCGTCCATCGGATGGACGAGCGTCCATTCGCCGTCTATATATAGCCCTTCAATGCATGAACCCTCATTTCTCGGATTTTTCAAACCGCAACCCGACTCTCTTCTCCCCTCTAACCTAAAATCCTTGTTTCTAAACCAAATTTAGCGATTCTTGTTGCAAAAGAACGGTCTTTGTACCCTCTTTTCATTTATCCAATCCATTTCCTCCAACAATCAACACAAATTGTGGAATCAGAGATTGTTCACTGCGGCCATTCCGACAAAAGCTCGGATTTTGGGGGTCAATCTCGGTGTTTCTAGGCTTCTAATCTGTTCGATCATCATCCCCTCATAGTGTTTGGTAAGTTTGATACGAATTTTCGCGTTTTAATTCACGTTTTTGTGAGTTCGATTTTCGAGTCGGCTCATTTTCTTGAATTATCAACTGTTGTTGATTTTCTTTCGTTTTTGTTGGTTATTTTCTTCCTCCCTTCTGCTGTGATGGTGATGGTGTGTTGTTGATGCTGGTGGTTTGGACGGTTTGCGTGAAATCCCGATTTGGACGATAAACGGGTACCCCTTGTTGCTGTGAATTGTTTGGTTTAGACATTTAGGTTGATATGGGGAAGAAAGTGGTTACTAAGCAGAGGCCTGGTAAAGAGAAGGTTGTTGAATCGGGTAAACGGAAACGTTTGGACGTTGAGCCCTCCGCTTTAGACCCCAACCGAGGCATAATTTTCCGTGAGCAACCCCCTGGGCATCTCAACAAGCCCGAGCTGATTTGCGGGATGAATCCTCCTCCGATTCGGATACACAGGATGATGTTCCGTTGGTTAGACATCCCGTTTTAAGAAAGGTGCGTCAGCTAGGGCTGAACAAGTTCGAGAGGCGAATGTTGATGATGTGGTTAGGGAGGAAGTTGAACCTGAACCTAGGACGGAGAGACCTCGAAAGAAAGCGCGACCAGCTGTGCCTCTCCCTATGCCTCGTCGGTTCGTAAATCCTAAAGCACACGAGGTCTACTCCAAACACTATTTTGCTAGAATATGTTGGTTGAGCGGGCGGTGGTAGAAACGAAGGTGGACCCCGCTTTTGTGAAATTGTTGAGGGATAGGAAATGGGCGGATTTGATGAAGATACCGCCTACCCCGGTTAATGATTCGTTGGTTAGGGAGTTTTATGCTAATTTCTCGGAAACCGACGTCGACACGGGAGTGGTTATGGTTCGAGGCGTTACGGTCCCCTTTACACCGCAAGTGATTAATGCGCGGTATGGGTTGGAGGCATTTGAGGGTTTGGACTATAAGGAGGAAATCAAGCGGAGGCAAGATTCGGGACAGATCCCTTGGAGGAGCTCCGATTACTAGTTTGCCCCGACGTTGCTTGGACGCTCGTACCGGGTGGAGACCGTAAGGAGATAGTTACTACGGCATGGTCCGAAGATTGGAGAGTCTATTGCCGCTTCATCCGAGTCGTTTATTGCCGAAGAACAATTTGACGCACTTTCACGTAGGCGATCTTGGGATGATGTATGCTTTGGTTTTTAAGTTGAATGTCGATGTTGGACAAGCAATATATGATGAGTTGGTGGCTAGTCGAAGAATTACAAGCGGAGCCCGATTGTCCCACACTTGATTCATCGATATGCATCGATGCCGGAGTGCCGGAATATAGGCGGGATCACAAGCCTAAGAACCCTGAGGTATTCAACGAGAGAAAGTTCCGCCAACGGGTGAGCCCGAGGCGCCCGTGAGCCTGGTTCTTCTTCGGCACCACCTCCGGTTCCCGCCTTGTCTAGTTTATCTCCTGCGGAGAGGACACGGTATAGCATGGCCAACAGTCTGCGAGATTGGATGACGGATATCCGGAGACGCAAAAGAACATGATGTACGTGCTGAAGTGCATTGTGGAGGGCAAGAAACCGAGGGATATGCAGATTTTCAAAGAGAGTGATACGGAGTTCGTCTTTTCCGATGCGATCGAGCAAGTTATTGCCGATGTGATCGAGGCGGAAAAGGAGCCCGACGATGAGGAGGCGGAGGAGAATCCTCCCCGGGACCGCATCGCCCCGGTTACACGCCGGCACCTTCACGTACGACGTCTACGGCCGCCGTACCCGCTTCGCATCCTCCTCCCGTTGATGCTCCCGCCGGTGACTCGCCGTCGCTCCTTCTACGACTGAGACGACTCCGGGGACATCTTGATTGTTTCTTGTTATTCTTTCTGGTGTTGCACTTTTTGGTTTACTTTTATTCGATCTGGTTGTATTTTGACTATTGCTACCTTTCGGCGCTGTTCATGACTCTTAGTTTTTACGCTACTGTTGTTTATCATAGGCGTCTATTTTGGATGATCATGTAAGCCGTAAGGCACCCTGCACTCTTTTTTCTTTGACTTGTATTGACAAAATTCTCGATGACCTTTTCTTTTTATTTCGTTTTTGATTTATTATCTCTATTGCCATGTTATACCCCGTTTTCCCCCGAGTTTTTTGTTTCTCGAGTTTTGCAGCGGTAGTTTTTGTCGAGATCCGATTGAGTTAGTTTTGGGACATTTTTCCACGCTTTTTGCGAGCGTTGGCCTTTTCATGCTCCAGCCTGACCGACGGCTCGGTTCTCTACGCAAGTTCAGCTAAGTTCTTATCTTTTTTTTTATATATATTATTTTCATCTTCTGCACAACATGAGGACATGTTGAATTTTTAAGTGTGGGGGAGGGGATAGTTCGATTTAATCCTATGCATATGAGTTTGTTTACTACGTCAGATTGTTTATTATGCAAAATGAGCTAAAATTTTCGAAATTTTCCGACACTTTTGTCGTTGTTTGGTCCCGAGTAGGTAATTCAATTTGAAGTTCGTTGTTTTTATAGTCATTTAAGCTATATATCATATGTTTGGTAAGTTAGTTGTTTCACCTGAACACTATTTTTCACGAGCCATAGTGAATGATGAGCTAATTTATAAAGTTATACCCCGTTTGGATTAGTAATTTTTGATTTTCTTATAAGTCATGTGCTTAGTGCTACGTATATATCTCGCGAATTATGATCGTTTGTATTTAGTTCTGAAGTATGATATACTGTGAATATCTAGAAGTTTGAATGTGATAAGTAACATGTAACTATTGTCCAAAATGAAAAAGTTGAATTAGTGAATTAATTGGGTGTGTCGGAAGCTAGTCGATGATTTGAGTGAGGTAGGGTGTACCACGTATGTCCTATACCACTATGATGACTAAGAACTCACGACAGCTAGGAAGAGCCGCCTTATGATTGGAGTAAGGTAGGGGTTATCTCGAAATGTCCTATTCTCGCTATGAGGGCAATAGCTCATTCTAATGTGTGTTTAAAGTGAATAATTAAATCAACTTATGAGAAATGTGTTATGAATTGAATATAAGACTAAGTTATCGTCTATCTTATCCCCGCATAAACCGATAGATATGTCTTGTAGGGATTGTCCTCTCGAGTATTTCGTAAAGGCCCCGGATATAATCGATCATCTTTTTCGGGATATGTCACGTTTGTAGGGTACATCTTATGAGTGTCATTTATTACTATTATACGAGGGGGTATTAGCTAGTTTTACTTTGAGTTCCTCAAGTTTGGATGTAGTGGAAGTTTTCTATGGCTATGCACACACACGTGGGTGAACTTCTAAGTTATTGAATGTATGTTATATTTGTTGAGATGTCTATACTGTCTCGAGCCTAATGTTCGTTTTATTTTGCTCGGGACGAGCAAAAGCTAAGTGTGGGGGAGTTGTTAAGGGTGAAATTATATGTTTTATAAGGTTATATTATTTGATGTTTTCCCCTTTTATTTGTATAATTTGCATAATAATAAGGTCTTATATGGAAATATATAGTAAACGATATTTTTAACGGCTTAATCGCAATATCGATAGATTTATGTGATTTCATGGTTAAATTATGATTATTTGAATATTATTACGCTTGCGATGTTTTCCATGTGTTATAGGTGCAATTATAAGGCTCAAATGATGATTTAAAGAGATTAAAATTCGAGCTAAGTGATTGAAGGAAGAGATAATGATCAAATGGAGTGAAGAAAAAGAGATAAATATGAAGAAGTCACCTTCAAGTCGTGTTGAACGAGCGTCCATACTCCGTCCGCAGTGAACGGGCGTTTGATGAAGCGTACGGGCGTCCCGAGGAGCGATTTTGATACGAGAGAGTTTGAACGCCGTCCGGACGGGCGTCCGGCGCCTAGGGTTATCCGGACGGGCGTTTGATTAGGCGTACGAGCGTCCGTGGGCCGACTTAGTGAAACCGACTTCAAAATCTATAAATAAGCGGCGTTTCTCAACCCTAAGGAGAACAATTCGACATCATACAAACCCTAAACCCTAGGGGCGGCTAAGGCTGCGTTTTAACTTCTTTTTCTTTCACTTTTATGCAACTTTAAATTAGATTAGTTTAGAGCGAGCTTTTATGTTCTTTTCCCCGCAAAACCGTGTTGCCGAGGATGTTCAGGAGCTAGAGCTTCAATCAAACGAGAATTGTGAAGCCATCAACTTGGATTGATTTCTGTATTTCGATTATACTGTGAGTTATTTATTTAAGGTTGTTTCTTATTTATGTTTTATCTCGTTTAATTGCGTTTATATCGGAAGATTTGCATGTATGATTATGTTTATGATTGATGGAAGTCATGATAAACCTTTAGATCACCATAGATAAGAATAGTCCTTAGATTTATAATAACAGAAGTTAGTAAGTCTAATCATTAGATTTGAACGTAAAAGTTAACACCTTTGATCTTAAAACGCGTTAATCTAGCATTGGAAGATACTAGGTTAATAGATGAATTACCTAAGGAATTAGGGTTCATGTTTAGGTAAGGTGAATCACAACCTAGATAAATACCACATATAATCGAGATACGAGATCAATACATGTTGATAGGTGGATCAATCCTCGTTTGCCTTTTATAATTTGATTTTAAATCCTTGCAACTTGAGTCTTGCCTTGCTTAGTTAATTTCCTTTTTGCACGTAGTTTAGTTTAGTTAATAAGTTCGTTACCCGTATCCTCCCTAGCATTGGATAATCTCCTCTCGTCTAGTTCGCTTTTCGCATCTTTGTTTAGATTAATTCACCGTTTCGTGTAGTTCGTGACATAGGTAGTTAAAACAACAACTAGGATTTACAATTGTCTAGTTCCCCGTAAGATCGACCCGGCATAGCCTCTTTACTACGATCCTTGCACTTGAGGTTAACCGGTTTTATTACTTGTTTATTTTGTATTAATAAAATCCGTGACAGCTACCAATCAGAGAATCCGCATACCCACTTACACACATTCTTGGAGATATGCGATACTACACGCATCCAAGGAGTAAGTGAGGATGCGATAAAGCTGAAACTTTTTCCTTTTTCTTTGAAAGGAGAAGCTAAAGAGTGGTACACTTCTCTTCCCTCTGAATCCATCAACACCTAGGCCGAACTCGAAAAGGAGTTTTTGAGTCAATACTTTCCACCTTCAAAGACGGCCCTGTGTCTGAATGAAATTTTCACATTCTATCAGAAGGAAAATGAATCTTTCTTCGAGGCATGGAAAAGGTTTAAGTCTCTTCTGCGTAAATGTCCCCACCATGGCTTGCCTAAGGAAAGGCAAGTCAACACTTTCTTCAGTGGACTGACCGAGCTTACTAAAGGCATGGTCAACAGCTCTTCTGGTGGGGCTTTCCTCAAAAAGACACCTGATGAGGGATGGGCACTGTTTGAAGACATTGCCAAATACAACTATGCCCCATCCTATCAGGCCATCCAAGCGCCTCCTCCTCCTAAGGTGGAGGAAGTCAATGTTAAAAGTCTGACAGCCATGCCGCAAAAGCGATGGCAAGTCCTCAAGTTCCAAACCCGATTAATCGGACTCCTTCGTTTCCACGTAACCCTCGGGTTCGTATTGCGAAAATTGCCGTCGATCGGGTCACATGTTTGGCCAATGTCAATTTCAGTCCCCCTCTGCTCATCAAGTCAATGCTGTTCATAATAATGGACAGTATAATCCAATCACATGCCAAGTATGTGATGATCCAGGGCACACTGCTCGCTTCTGTCCCATGATTGGGCAGAGTGCTGAAATTAATGCTTTCTCTGGCCAGTCCAATCAGAGATTTAATAATCAATATTCTAGCCAGAGTAATTTTCAAAACCAGGGTTTTCATCAGAATCCAAATTTCAACCCCAATTCGAATTTTCAAAATCAGAGATTTAATCGAAACCCTGGGTTCAATCAGAACCAGAATTCCAATTTTTTGAATCCACAGCAAAGGTTCAATCAGAATTGGCCCGCCAATTCTAATTCTCAGTTTCAAACTCGGCCTAGCCAGCCATCTCCCTAGAACTTCCAAAACTCTCAAGGCCTCTCCCACTCAAATGATATAAAAGCCGAATGGAATTCGTTTCGGGAGGAGCAAAGCAGGACGATGAAAAGTCTTGAGAGGCAAATCGGGCAGCTGGCTGAGCAATTAGCTTCCAGACCGTCAGGGCAGCTGCCTAGCTTTACGGAAAAGAATCCAAAAGGCGGTCAGGTTGCTCAGGCCGATATAAGAAACAACCAATGCACTGACCTCGTGCCAACAATGCAATACGGTAAAGAGGAGGCCAGTGCGATGAATTTAAGAAGTGGCACTCAGCTGAGTGGTCCCCCTGGCTTCCAGGGAAACCACTAGCCCCTCCTGCCCATTATGGTGCGGGAGGGGAAGTTGAGCACCCATTATCCCCCGTCCCGCAAGAGCATACTCGGGTGGCGATCCCCCGAGAAATGAAAGAGTTGAAACACCTCAGGTGGCTGAACCCCTGAGAAAAAAAGATTCGGTTGAGAGTCAGGTGGCTGATCCCCTGACCAATAAGAATTCTGAAAAAGTGGTGAGGTGGAAAGATCTGGAAGACAAGGCCGTAAGTGCATCCTCAAGGAAAGTCTTTTCTGAGAGTGACCTTAAAAAGCTTCCATATCCACCTAGAAAAAGAAACATTCCCTTGCATGAAGATAAGAAGTACGAAAAGGTGCTTAACTTGCTGAAAAATACTCAGGTTAATCTTCCACTCTCAGAAGTTTTGGTTGAAATGCCTAAGTATACCAAGTTATCAAGGATGTTGTTTCTTCTAAAAAGAAGTTAGCAGACATGGATCGAGCAATTGGTGAGGATTGCTCAATGGTCAATTATCAAGACTTACCAATCAAGAGGGGTGACCCAGGCAAGTTTGTGCTCACATTGCAGATGGGAGGCCTAGTCTTCCCAAATTCTTTATGTGATCTGGGGGCATCCATCAGCTTGATGCCGTTGTCTGTTTGCAATCGCCTTGGTTTACAAGATCTTCTCGGAACCCACAACCATGAACCTTCAGTTCGCCGATAGATCTTCCAAGAAAGCTTCGGGGATCCCGAAAGACGTATTAGTTCAAATTGATAGGTTCTCCTTCCCAGTTGACTGGTACGTCTTAGATATGGAGAAAGGTGAGGATGTTCCCCTGATTCTTGGAAGACCCTTCCTTTCTACAGCTAGAGCCCTCATCGATTGTGATGGTGGGCAAGTAACTATTTGAGTTGGTGACCAGGAGGTGAGCCACAGTGTCTCTAAATCTATTCAAGTACCCTCTGGTTCTCCAACCGGCTTTTCCATTGAGGAGTCATTCAATGACTTCAATGACTGTATGGACGAGCAAGTCAAGGCTGTGGAAGCGGAATATGAGCGATTGATCGATAATCTGAATAGTCATGGTATGGTTAATCTTGATCAATTAGCAGCTGACTTTGAGGATGAGTTATTAAGAGAAGAAGCTTTGGCAGTGGAGTGATGACGGTCAAATTATACCCGTAAAAGTCATCAACATTGACCTTAAATCGAGATTAATAATACGCATTTTATATTAAATCACACGTTTATATTTAATATTTAATGTTATGTGATTTATATTATGTAAATTGGTATTTACTCGTTTTTATCCGATTTACTGTGCGATTAATGTTGATTTTACAAATCATTACAAATCGAGAGGATTAATGTCATTCAATCAATGATCTCAAGATAATAGAGGAAGAAAATCGGAGCATTAAATGAAAGATTAATCAGATCAACACGCAAGCGTGCAGTAGGGAACAAGTCAGACAAAGAGACGCGTTTAACACGTGTAAAAATGGCTCGGTCGACCGAGCCTATCCATTCGGTCGACCGAGAGTGTCGGCTCGGTCACTTACGGGATTTTCGCGTGTATATCTTCTAGATCCTCCCTAGGTCGGTTACAACTCCTATATAAGCAGCAGCTACGAGAAATTGTAAAAAACACCAACATATACCTTAGAATATCATTCAATAAAATCACTCTATTCATATCTTGATTCAATGTAGTTTATTGAGGGTGTTTCCGAAAGAATTTAAGGGCTGCATTATGTAAGCCTTTATTTTCTCGTTTCTTTTCTTTTAAGTAATTAATTCCCCCCAATTATGCTTTATTGTTTGAGTTAGTTAATTCATAGCTAGATGATGTAGATCTAGGTTATGTCGTTATGGATGTGGTGAAGCCTTGTCTATGAGGATCCCATAACCTACGTCATATACTTAGTATTTATTCATGAATCTACTTGATTTAATTAATGCGTATCTATGTTAGTTTATATGAATGCTTTACGAATTACTTGTTTAATCCGTTGTGTATGATGAAACGCCGAGAGATACGTTCGGGGATGTAATGCGGGGGAAAAAGACCATTCGGTCGACCGAGCCCGGCTATTCGGTCGACCGAGCCCCGTTTTCATCCGTTAAATAGCCACGTCTTTAGGGTTAGGTTAACTTAATAGAATTTATTATCTCGGTAGGTATGGCTATGGCTACGTTACTCGCTTAGTTTAATTAAAATGTGTAAAAAGGAAATACCAATATAAAACTCTTAGGTAGGCTTATGAATTGATCTTCGGACGTTCGCGTTATCTAGGTAGGTTTATATTTGGGGATTGCTAGCACTCGATTATACATACGTCGTAGATTAGCATGAGACTATAACTTGGTAATTGCTAGTTGGACGAGAGCTTGAGTAATCGTTTAGGAAGTACGCCTAACCATAGGAATGTTGCCTGGACGAGGTGTACGATTAATATCGGCATCCTTAGAGTCGTAAGCGTGTGAGTTATATGAGATGGAGGGACCAAAAGGCGAAGTCACGTAACAATACCATAGTGATCTAGTGACCTACCGGTGCTAAGTCAAGTTAAAAGAGGATGACTCCCGTAGCCAATCTAAGATAGATACAAACGGATTGACAGTTAATAAGTTCAGTTTATTATATAAATTATCTAGGTCCAAACGATAAAGACTATAATTGGGGAGGTTAATTATGTTGTGTCGAGTCGTGTCTTTACCTTTCTTGTCTTATGTTGGTCGTAGACCGCCTCTATGTCCTTGACATGTTTAATTAATTGTTTGTATATAGGATGATCCACAATTGGTTCCCCGTGGGATCGACCTTGATTCACTATAGCTATACTACGATGGGCCTAGTCCTCTTGCTAGTATTGGTTTATGGTGGTCAAGTATATTATAACCCGATTGACCCCGATCAAGTTTTTGGCGCCGTTGCCGGGGAACCAACGGTCAATTTTATATATAAATAATTTTCTTATTCATGTCAAGTTTTCTCGTTTTAGAGTCAGTTTTTACGTTTTGAGTCCCTCTGGTTGTCTGCTCTGTCTGAAAATTCCAGATTCTAATTTAAAAAAAAAAAATAAAATTTATTCGGTCGACCGAGAACTTATAATATTTTTGTTTTGTTCTTGTCCTGTTCTGTTTACACGGTTTCTGATTTGTGTTTTTCGAGTCTGGAATTTCGCGTGTCTGTTTATCCCCGTATGTTTAATCCGTAGGTCCGATAGCGCATGGGAGACCATGTTAAAATCGCCTACGGTCCGTTTTGTTTTTCTTCTCGTTTGCGTAAACCAGGGAAGCAATAATCTGAGTCAGTAATTTTTCAAGGGCGCTAGGGAAATAACCCAACAACATGTGGAGCTACGAATCTGCGATGGGAAAAGCGATGGAAGCAATACCTTTAAAGCACAAAGATGGCTCCGAAATTTATTTTAAAGGCTTAAATTCTTCGTGGTACAATGTTGAAGGCAAGGTACTACCCTTTTTTGCTTATGTTATACTACCTTTTGGTTTTTTTGAGCATAAGTTAGCCTATACATGAACCTTAGTATGAATCTTAGCCCGGAGTTGGTTTGTAAGATTAATTTTATTAGTGTGGAAGGTTCTGCCCCAAATCTGTCTCATCTAGAGGGTGTAAGGAAACATGTAGTCGTTGAAAGGAAGCAGTGAATAAAGAGTTCCTCGTAGTTCTGTTAAAATCTCATTGTCATATGCATGAGATTGCTTCTACTGGCCATGGGAGCAACAAATTGTGTAGTTTAAGCATTCCCAACCTAAAGAAGACGTTGAGTTTTGAGAGAACACAATCTTCTGCTTTCGTTGAGTTTTATGGTGATGGCTTCTCGGTGAACCCACCTTAAACAAACAAGATTACGCTTTGGGTGACAATTTAGAAATCGCGAATCGTAGTACATGGGTTCGGAAATGGTCTAACCATGGCCGGGCGAGTTTAACCGAGCCTCGGCTCAATCGACTCCCCTCCACGTGTGATGTACGTTACAGCTTCAACAAGACTTAGCATAGCCGATAAGCCTTCGGCTAAACGGGGTTTAATCTTGACGGATTGGCCCGAACCGTCACATATGTTCCAACGAATAAGACGGCATAGGCTTGCCTACATAACCGACCTTATTCGGAGTACTTAGATTTATTGTTTCTTATTGTCAAGGCCAAAACCGTAATTTTAACCGAGTTTCTTAGAATTCACTAATTCCTAAAACGAGAGCCGAGGTAAGAGCTTTGTATAAATGGTATGGATAAATGTCGTTTCCTAGGTCTCACAACCAATGGAAGGGTATTAATCCGCAAAAGCAACAAGCCCACCTCTTATAGTGCGCGAAGGGTCAAAGTCTGGCGATCCAAGAATGATAACTGACAAGGATACTTTTGGAAAGTCGAGCTGAGGACTTTAAACTCAGAACTACTTCTTTAAAACCCTTAGGATTTCTTTTTAGGATTTTAGGTTTTGTTTTCTTTGAGTCAAATAAAAGTAACGTGACATATGTTGAGGTTTTTTATTTTGCCGTGTTCTGATGGCCATTGGGCTAAGGATGTGCAAAACTTTTTTACTCAATATACGCCACGTGAAATAGAGTTCCGTAGGAGAGTCGAAAAATTGCTAAAGAAAAGGAAGCATTAAGAGAGCTTGAGAATTATTGAAAATGTAACAGAGAATGATTGGTGCGAACAAGAACAATTTTGGTCAACTTCCAAAACCTTTTAGAATGGTGATCCAAGTGAAAATCCAAAGTGATGTGCAATTCATTCTGCAATTTTTCACCTTCAAACTTTTCGATCCTCTCACCAATCTGCCCCGGAAGTTCACATTTCTAACCATTCTTTCATCGCCTCTCTTTCTTTCCATCCGTTTCACTCTCCCACCCAATCTCAATGCCTTAACCATTTTCAACCCACCCATAAACACAATTTCTTACCCACCCTTTATCTTTTCTTCCCAACCTTATGTGTATATTTTTCTAAACTCATCATACTCTCAACCTCCATTTTGTTTACAAAATAACTTTGTGTTGCGGAATTTGAAATATTGCTAAGCTTTAATGATTATTTTTTTTTATCATTTTGATCCTAGTTGGGGGAAGTGTAGCTCTGACCCTAGCTAGATTTTAAAGGTTTTTGGTTCGATCAAAGTACGACTTATCTTTCTACCGGAAGTTTTAAATTTCACACTTTTCCGACTATTCCGGCATTTCTAGATGATAAGTTTTGTTCTGAACTATCATACTAATCCGACCTTGTTGATGACGGTTATGACTTTTACGTGATACATTGGGTTATTAGTAATTTCAAGGAGTAGATGCATCTCCCTAAGTTGTTGATATCCAATGCAAGCGTGAAGTTTCGCGCTAAGTATTTGATTTTATCTTTAGCCAATAGGTCGCATTGAATCGTTATACCTTACCAAGTTTCTCTTTTATACTTTGATCGAATACATAGTGAGCCGCCACTCACCCTCGTGTTTTCCCACGTCGGGTAATGCTTTTTGATCTTTGTCTTCTCCACCCGAGTTTTAAGAATATTTAGGCGGTGGAGGTTGTAGATGAAGACCACCATCTTTAGTTGCTTGTTTATTTTTCTTTCTATTTAGTATTTTTCTTTTTGGTTTCCCTTGTCATTGGTTGTATAAAATAAAGTGGCTTAAACTCGTTTTTAGGTATTTATACCTCATTACGCCACATTATTTTATAACTTCCATAGACATGGTGTTATTAACGGTTTCGTGGAGTTTGTCCGCTTATACGGGTTTTCACTTGCTTCTCCACAACGTGCTGAAATTTACTCCGATCTTTTTCCTTTACTTGAGAGCCGTTTCCAGAGCTAAGTCTTTTCCTAAATTCTCATTTATTTTTGTCATTGAGGACAATGCCATGTGTAAGTGGGGGGGTAGGAGACTTAGCCATGTTATGTTATAATGGAAAATTGAATGAAACGGCACATGATTGAAAAAATTGAATAAATACCATATTAGGTATCTCGTACCCTTAGAATTGTGAGTTCCTAGCTAAGAATTGATAGGAAAGGAACCAAGCTTAATGAGTACGTGATCATTTTATACTTATGTTAAGTAAATTTAAGGATATTCATGCCCATTTTGCAAGTAGTTATTTATTATTCAATTACTCAACCTGTGAATCGAGTATACCGCGCAAATCATAATAACTGAAGAAATTATGTGTACATTGCATAGATGATTGGTTATGTAGACTTACTGTCGATACTTATTGACTGATGTATTCTGATATTCTTGCCAACAAAAGCGGAGTAATAAGCTTGAGACGTACCTGTGTTTTAGCAAAATGTTAGACACTGGGCTTGTAGTAAATTACCAAAGTAGCCTTGCGCTTGTGGTAATATTCAATGCTATATTTGATCTAAGATAGGGGGATACTTTAAAAAGTTTTCTTCCTTGAGATTGATAGTATTTGAAAAATATGAAGATATGAAAAGAATATTCAACTCTTTAAGAGGCTTTGAGTAGTACTCGGTCTCCAAGTCCAAAAACCCTATAGATACGCTCTTGCTTATTGCTCTAGTGCTTCAAAAATTTAAAGGCTTGAGAAGTATGAATGCTGAGGTTGGTAGGTTGAGATTGCGAAGTTAGCATAAACTCTGATCTTGCCACGAATATATAAAACTAAATGCACATGCACACATCACTTCGATTCATAGTAAGTAGTGAATAATGGATATCTTATGAGCATGACTAGTATGAGTTGACTTGAGTTTCTTGTGTAAGTATGATTTGACCATAGAAAATGTTGTCTTGGGGAATGACCTATTGATGCTTTGTTCGGGACGATCAAAGTCTAAGTGGGGGTAGTTGATGACGGTCAAATTATACCCGTAAAAGTCATCAACATTGACCTTAAATCGAGATTAATAATACGCATTTTATATTAAATCACACGTTTATATTTAATATTTAATGTTATGTGATTTATATTATGTAAATTGGTATTTACTCGTTTTTATCCGATTTACTTGTGCGATTAATGTTGATTTTACGGATCATTACAAATCGAGAGGATTAATGTCATTCAATCAATGATCTCAAGATAATAGAGGAAGAAAATCGGAGCATTAAATGAAAGATTAATCAGATCAACACGCAAGCGTGCAGTAGGGAACAAGTCAGACAAAGAGACGCGTTTAACTCGTGTAAAAATGGCTCGGTCGACCGAGCCTATCCATTCGGTCGACCGAGAGTGTCGGCTCGGTCACTTACGGGATTTCCGCGTGTATATCTTCTAGATCCTCCCTAGGTCGGTTACAACTCCTATATAAGCGACGCTACGAGAAATTGTAAAAAACACCAACATATACCTTAGAATATCATTCAATAAAATCACTCTATTCATATCTTGATTCAATGTAGTTTATTGAGGGTGTTTCCGGCAATTTAAGGGCCGCATTATGTAAGCCTTTATTTTCTCGTTTCTTTTCTTTTAAGTAATTAATTCCCCCAATTATGCTTTATTGTTTGAGTTAGTTAATTCATAGCTAGATGATGTAGATCTAGGTTATGTCGTTATGGATGTGGCGAAGCCTTGTCTATGAGGATCCCATAACCTACGTCATATACTTAGTATTTATTCATGAATCTACTTGATTTAATTAATGCGTATCTATGTTAGTTTGTATGAATGCTTTACGAATTATTGTTTAATCCGTTGTGTATGATGAAACGCTGAGAGATACGTTCAGGGATGTAATCTGGGGGAAAAAGACCATTCGGTCGACCGAGCCCAGCTATTCGGTCGACCGAGCCCTGTTTTCATCCGTTAAATAGCCACGTCTTTAGGGTTAGGTTAACTTAATAGAATTTATTATCTCGGTAGGTATGGCTATGGCTACGTTACTCGCTTAGTTTAATTAAAATGTGTAAAAAGGAAATACCAATATAAAACTCTTAGGTAGGCTTATGAATTGATCTTCGGACGTTCGGCGTTATCTAGGTAGGTTTATATTTGGGGATTACTAGCACCCGATTATACATACGTCGTAGATTAGCATGAGACTATAACTTGGTAATTGCTAGTTGGACGAGAGCTTGAGTAATCGTTTAGGAAGTACGCCTAACCATAGGAATGTTGCCCGGACGAGGTGTACGATTAATATCGGCATCCTTAGAGTCGTAAGCGTGTGAGTTATATGAGATGGAGGGACCAAAAGGCGAAGTCACGTAACAATACCATAGTGATCTAGTGACCTACCGGTGCTAAGTCAAGTTAAAGAGGATGACTCCCGTAGCCAATCTAAGATAGATACAAACGGATTGACGCTTAATAAGTTCGGTTTATTATATAAATTATCTAGGTCCAAACGATAAAGACTATAATTGGGGAGGTTAATTATGTTGTGTCGAGTCGTGTCTTTACCTTTCTTGTCTTATGTTGGTCGTAGACCGCCTCTATGTCCTTGACATGTTTAATTAATTGTTTGTATATAGGATGATCCACAATTGGTTCCCCGTGGGATCGACTCCGATTCACTATAGCTATACTACGATGGGCCTAGTCCTCTTGCTAGTATTGGTTTATGGTGGTCAAGTATATTATAACTTGATTGACCCCGATCATGGAGCCACTAAGTAAGCTCAGCGATTCTGAGTTGAAAAGTGGAGGGCTTAAATCGAGTTTAGAGGACCCCCCCGCAGATCTAGTTCTGAAGCCGTTGCCTAAACATCTTAAGTATGTGTTCCTACGTGAGGGTGACAAGCTTCCATTGATCATATCTGCCAAGCTATCTCGAATAGAAGAGCTGAAACGGTTAACCGTCTTGCGAAAAAACGAAAGAGCCTTTGGATGGCAGGTGGGAGATATCCGAGGAATATCTCCTGACATCTGTATGCACAAGATCAAGACTAGTGAGGGTGCTAAATGTGTAAGACAGCCCCAAAGGAGGCTTAACCCTCACATGCAAGAAGTAGTCAAGAAGGAGATCATCAAACTTCTAGATATGGGTATCATATACGCCATCGCTGACAGTGAATGGGTATCCCCTACTCAAGTGGTCCCCAAAAAGGAGGGATTACTATTGAGAAGAACGAGAAAGGAGAAGAGATTGCATTGAGGCTCGTTACAGGCTATAGAGTCTGTATTGACTATAGAAAACTCAATGAGGTCACAATGAAAGATCATTTCCCCCTTCCTTTCATTGACCAGATGCTTGAGCGTCTGGCGGGGCACGCATTCTACTGTTTCCTGGATGGATATTCAGGATACTTCCAGATACCCATCGATCCAATTGACCAAGAGAAGACCACTTTCACCTGCCCTTATGGTACATTCGCTTACAGGCGAATGCCATTTGGTCTCTGTAATGCCCCAGCCACCTTTCAAAGGTGTATGATGGCTATCTTTGACGGGCTAGTCGAAAAGTGTATGGAGATTTTCATGGACGATTTTTCGGTCTTCGGTCAATCCTTCGATGATTGCCTCGCTAATCTTGATCAGGTGTTATCTAGATGTGTGGAAAAGAACTTAGTACTCAATTGGGAGAAATGCCATTTCATGGTAGATGAAGGAATAGTTCTTGGCCACAAAGTGTCGTCCAAAGGTATCGAGGTAGATAGGGCTAAGGTGGAAGCTATCGAAAAGATGAGTTATCCTAAGAACGTTCGCGAAGTCAGAGGTTTTCTCGGACATGTCGGCTTCTATAGGAGATTCATTCAGGACTTTTCAAAGATCGCCAAGCCCCTGTCTACCTTACTTAAGGAAGACGTTACATTCGCCTTTGATGATAGCGCAAGCAAGCGTTTGAGGAGCTTAAGAGTCGATTAATCTCCGCTCCGGTTCTTATATCGCCCGACCGGAACCAACCCTTCGAACTTATGTGCGATGCATCCAACTATGCGGTTGGTGCGCTTTTAGCCCAAAGGATCGAAGGAAAATTCCAAACCTATCTTTTACGCCGCTCACACACCGAGCCCCGCACAAGTTAATTACACTACGACCGAAAAGGAATTGTTGGCTGTGGTATTCGCCATGGACAAATTCCGTAGTTACTTGTTGGGTGCCGCAGTCACCGTATGGACTGACCACGCTGCGCTGCGCTATCTCATGACCAAGAAAGAAGCTAAACCGCGCCTACTGCGTTGGATACTGATCCTACAAGAGTTCGATGTCCACATTAAAGATAAAAAGGGCAGTGAAAACGTAGTGGCGGATCATGTTTCTAGGATGTTAACGAGGAAAAGGGTGATCCCGATGATATAGATCTTTACTTTCCTCTCGGAAAACATCATGTTGATAGATGGTGCGCTCCGGATGTTCCTTGGTACTCCTCCATTGTCAATTATCTTCATTCCCAATACCTTGATCTCGAAATTCATATCAAGAGAAGAATAAGTTCTTCTCGATATGAAATCTTTCGTTTGGGATGAACCTTACCTCTTCAAAATCTGTAAAGATGGTTTGCTAAGAAGGTGTGTTCCTGAATCTGAGCAACGCGATATAATTGAGCAATGCCATAGTGGACCCACGGTGGTCACTTTGGTCCTTGGAAAACGGTTGCGAAGATCTTCCAGTCCGGTTTCTACTGGCCAACGATCTATAAGGACACGGAAGCTTTCTGTAGAGCTTGTGATAGGTGCCAAAGAACCGGTACTCTAACAAGGCGGTTTGATATGCCATTGAAACCCATTCTTGAATGCGAAGTCTTTGATGTATGGGGGATTGACTTTATGGGTCCATTCCCATCTTCCCCGTGGGAATAAATACATCTTAGTCTCGCGTAGACTATGTATCGAAATGGGTGGAGGCAATAGCCACTCCTCGCAATGATCATAAAACGGTCATGAATTTTCTAAAGAAGAATATCTTTGTGAGGTTTGGATGTCCACGTGCCCGATTAGTGATGAAGGGACGCACTTTTGTAACCGACCTTTGGAAAAAGTCCTCGAGAAGTATGGTGTTCGTCACAAAGGCGGCACACCATATCATCCGATGACTAGTGGTCGAGTCGAGCGAAGCAACCGAGCTTGAAGAAGATCCCGGAGAAATCGGTGAACGGTCATAGAAAAGACCGGAGTCTAAAGTTGGATGATGTACTATGGGCATATCGAACCGCCTATAAGACCCCCATGGGTACATCACCCTACCAGATGGTTTATGGTAAATCGTGCCACTTGCCAGTTGAGTTAGAGCACAGAGCTTATTGGGCTACAAAGTTTCTTAACTTCGATTCCCAAGCCCGTGGAAAACATCGACCGCGGCGGTTGCATGAGTTGGACGAGTTTAGGCTTCGGGCTTACGAAAGTGCCGGGATCGGTAAGGACAAAATGAAACTCCTTCATGACGCAAAGATCAAGAAGAGAGAATTTCAAGTTGGAGAGCAAGTGTTACTTTACAATTCCAGGTTACATTTGTTCCCCGGGAAGTTAAGGACACGTTGGTCCGGTCCCTTCGAAATTCTCCAAATCATTCCTGGAGGCGTTCTAGAACTTCAAGGTTATAGCGGTAAACCGTTTCGAGTCAATAGTCAGAGGTGCAAGCACTATATCGGTGAACCTAAGGATAAGCCTTTGATTGTTAAATTTCTCGATATCCTCGGGTGTAGCACCCCTAAAGTCGATGAGTTTGACGAGTTTTCGCCTGACTTGTTTTCTGAGGATGACGGCACTGGCCCATCAGAAGAAGTTCTAGCCGGTAGTTGGGATATGGAAGAATATGAACGGGAGCAAAAGCTTAAACGTCATCAGAGGAATTTACAAAGGAAGAAGTCAACCATGGGAAAGGTTAAACGTGTATGGAAAACTGTCAGAGAATTAATCCCATGTGTTAGATGCTGTTTCTGCAGCCACACTACTGATCAGAGCTTACACGAGGTAGTGGCTGGCAGAAAAGTCAAATGGCCTGATCCAGGCTGAGCTTACACAGTGTCGAGCTAACGACATTAACCAAAAGCGCCTCTAGGAGGCATCCTAGATATCCCTTATTATATTAGGACTCTCTTTTATGTAATTTCTTTTCTTTGATTTATTTGTTTTGTTTCGGTCTAATTAGGGTAATTGTGGACTCTCGCCTTGTCGGTTGATTCGATTTCACCTTATCCTTCTCTTTATCTCTATTTTGCCATGTTATATTCCCCTTTGTTCCCCGAGATCTTGTCTTGTTTTTCAAGTGTGCAGGTTATTTGTGAGAGCTATTGTGAGCTTCTAGATGATATCAGTTTTCCGGTGGATGGTCCACAGTCTCCTGATTTCTTCAAGCATTTCTGGATCTGGACCATGGCCACTTCCAGACTTGCCACTTTCGAACTACAATCAACTAAGTTTCCTGTCTGTTTACTTTCTGCACAACATGAGGACATGTTGAATTTTTAAGTGTGGGGGAGGGGATAGTTCGATTTGTTCGATTTGTACATATGCATATAAGTTTGTTTAATACGTTAGAATGTTTTTATTATGCAAAATGAGCGTAATTTTTCAAAGTTTTCCGACACTTTTGTCTTTGTTTGGTCCCGAGTAGGCAATTCAATTTGAAGCTCGTTGTTTTTATAGTCATCTATGCGATATTTCATGTACTTGATAAGTTAGTTGTTTCACCTGACACTATTTTTCACGAGCCATAGTGAATGACGAGCTAACTTATAAAGTTATACCCCGTTTTGGATTAGTGATTTTTGATAAGTCATGTGCTTAGTGCTACGTATATATCTTGAGATTTATGATAGTTCGTATTTAGTTCCGAGTATGTTCTACTGTGAATATCTGTAAGTTTGAATGTGATAAGTAACACGTGACTATTGTCAAATGCAAGTTGAATTAATGAATTAATCGTGTGTGTCGAAAGCTATTCGATGATTTGAGTGAGGTAGGGTGTACCACGTATGTCCTATACCACCATGATGACTTAAAGCTCACGACGCTTAGGAAGAGCGCCTTATGATTGGAGTAAGGTAGGGGATTATCTCGAAATATCCTATTCTGCTATGAGGGCAATAGCTTACTCTAATGTGTGTTTAAAAGTGAATAAGTTAAATCAACTAAGAATTGTTGCCCCTCAAAAAAAAAATCAACTAAGAATTGTTATGAATTGAATATAAGGCTTAGTTTTCATTAATCTTATCCCCAGTATAAGCTGAAAGATATGATGTAGGGATTATCCTCTGAGTATTTCAGAAAGGCCCTAGATTCATTCGATCATCTTTTTCGGGATATGTCACGTTTGTAGGGTACATCTTATGAGTGTCATTTATTGCTATTCTACGAGGGGGTATTAGCTAGTTTTACTTTGATTTTTCAAGTTTGGTTTTAGTGGAAGTTTTCTATGGCTATGCACACACACAATGGTGAACGCCTAAGTTATTATCTATATGTTATATCTGTTTAGATGCATGTTTTCCTTTCTCGAGCCTAATTTTTCGTTTTGTTTTGCTCGGGACGAGCAAAAGCTAAGTGTGGGGGAGTTGTTAAAGGTGAAATTATGTGGTTTATAAGGATATATTTTACGATGTTTTTCCCTCTATATTGTATAATTTGCATAATAATTGGTCTTTATATTAAAATATTGAGCAAACGATATTTTAAAGACTTAATCGCAATATCAATATATTTATGTGATTTCATGGTTAAAATATGATTATTTGAATATTATTACAGTTTGCGATGTTTTCCATGTGTTATAGGTGCAATTATAAGGCTCAAAAGATGATTTAAAGAGATTAAAATTCGAACTAAGTGATTTAAGAAAGAGATAATGATCAAGTGGAGTGAAGAAAAAGAGATAAATATGAAGAAATCACCTTCAAGTCATGTTGAACGAGCGTCCATACTCCGTCCAGAGTGAACGGGCGTTTGAGAAAGCAGACGGGCGTCCTGAGGAGTGATTTTGATACAGAGAGTTTGGACGCCGTATGAACGGGCGTCTGAAGCAGTCTAGGGTTATCTGAACGGGCGTTCACGAGAGCGGACGAGCGTCCGTCGGCCGACTTAGTGAAACCGACTTCGAAATCTATAAATAAGCGGCTGTTTCTCAACCCTAAAAACAACAATTCGACATTATTCAAACCCTAAACCCTAGGGGCGGCTAAGGCTGCGATTTTACTTCTTTTCCTTTCACTTTTTCTGCAACTTTAAATTAGATTAGTCTAGAGTAGTTTTTATGTTCTTTTTCTGCAAAACTGTGTTGCTGAGGATGCTCAGGAGCTAAAGCTTCAATCAAACGAGAATTGTGAAGCCATCAACTTGGATTGATTTCTGTATTTCGATTATACTGTGAGTTATTTATTTAAGGTTGTTTCTTATTTATGTTTTATCTCGTTTAATTGCGTTTATATCGGAAGATTTGCATGTATGATTATGTTTATGATTGATGGAAGTCATGATTAACTTTTAGATCACCATAGATAAGAATAGTCCTTAGATTTATAATAACGGAAGTTAATAAGTCTAATCACTAGATTTAAATGTAAAAGTTGACACCTTTGATCTTGAAACGCGTTAATCTAACATTGGAAGATACTAGGTTAATAGATGAATTACCTAAGGAATTAGGGTTCATGTTTAGGTAAGGTGAATCACAACCTAGATAAATACCACATATAATCGAGATAGGAGATCAATACATGTTGATAGGTGGATCAATCCTCGTTTGCCTTTTATAATTTGATTTTAAATCCTTGCAACTTGAGTCTTGCTTTGCTTAGTTAATTTCCTTTTGCAATTAGTTTAGTTTAGTTAATAAGTTCGTTACCCGTATCTTTCCTAGCATTGGTGTTCACCTCTCGTCTAGTTTATTTTCTGCAATATTTGCTTAGTATAATTCCCTGTTTAGTTTTCGTGACGTAGTTAGCTAAAACAAAAGCTAGGATTAACAACAGTCTAGTTCCCCGTAAGATCGACCCGGCATAGCCTCTATACTACGATCCTTATACTTGAGGTTAACCGGATTATTACTTGTTTATTTTGTGTTAATAAAATCCGTGACATAAGTCTTCATAATTAATCATGGAGCAATCCTCACCAATTTGACTTTCCATGCCTGCTAACTTCTTTTTCGAAGACACAACATCCTTGATGAATTTTGTATACTTAGGCATCTCGACCAAGACTTCGATAATGGAAGATTTACACGAGTATTTTTCAAAAGGTTCAACCTTTTCGTACTTTTTGTCCTCACTCAAGGGAATGTTGCTCTTTCTCGGTGGAAATGGAAGCTTCTTAAGGTCACTCTCGAAAAGAATTTCTTTGAGGATGCACTTACGACTTTGTCTTCCGGATCTTTCCATCGAACGGCTTTTTCGATTTTTTTTGTAGTCGGGGGATCGGCCTCCGACTTTCGCCGTTTTTCGGTCCTCGGGGATCAGCCACTTGAGGATCTCCAACTTCTTCACCTCTCAGGGGTTCAGCCACCTGAGTTTTCTCTTGCAGTTGAGGGGAGTGTAGGTGCTCAGCTTCCCCTCCTACCTTATCAATGGCAGGAGGGGCTAGTGGTTTCCCTGATGGGAAGGACCACTAACTTGAGTACCGCTTCTCAGATTCATTGCACTGGCCTCCTCTTTACCGTATTGAATTGATGGCACGAGGTCAGTACATGGGCCTTTGTTCAACTCAGCCTGAGCAACTTGACCACCCTTTGGATTCTTCTCGGTGAAACTGGGCAGCTGCCCTGGGGGTCTAGAAGCTAACTGTTCAGCCAGTTGCCCAATTTGTCTCTCAAGATTCTTCATTGATCTACTTTGCTCCTCCAATTTAGCTTCAAGATTGGTAGATTGGGAGGGGCCTTGAGAGTTTTGGAAATTTGGAGAATAGGGCTGGCTGGGCCGCATTTGGACTGCAAAATTAGAATTGGCGGGCCAACTCTGATTGAACCTTTGAGTAGGATTGGAAAATTTTGAATTTTGGTTCTGATTAAAACCAGGGTTTCTATTGAAATTTTGATTCGAATTAAAATTCAAATTAGGATTAAAACTTGAAGGTTGACTAAACCCTTGGTTTTGAAAATTATTCTGGCCAGAAGACGGATTGAACCTTTGATTGTTCTGGCCATAGAATGCATTCACTTCGGCATTCTGCCCGTTCATAGGACAGAATCTAGAAGTGTGCCCCACCTCGTCACAATTCTGACATGTGACTTGATTGTACTGTCCATAATCATGATCAGCATTCACTTGATAAGGTGCAGGGGGATTAAATTGACACTGGCCATTCATAATGCCAGTCTGACAGCAGTTTTCGCAGTACAGAACCTGAGGGTTCTGTGGAAAAGAAGAAGTTTGATTTATCGGATTTGAAACTTGAGATGTTGCCATCTGCTTCTGCAGCATGGCGATCAAACTTTGCAAATTGACTTCCTCAACTTTGGGAGAAGGAGGTGCTTGAATTGCTTGATAAGAGGGGGCGTAGTTGTACTTTGCAATGTCCTCAAACAATGCCCATCCCTCTTCAGGTGTTTTCTTCAGAAATTCCCCACCAGAAGAACTATTGACCATGCCTTTGGTGAGCTCGGTCAATCCACAAAAGAAGGTGTTGACTTGCCTTTCCAGTGGCAAGCCATGGTGGGGACACTTTCTAAGAAGAAACTTGAATCTCTTCCAACATTCGAAGAAGGATTCATTCTCTTTCTGATAGAAAGTGAATATTTCATTTAAACACTGGGCCGTCTTTGAAGGTGGAAAATATTGACTCAAGAACTCTCTCTCAAGTTCGGCCCGGGTGGTGATAGATTCGGAGGGAGAGAGGTGTACCACTCTTTAGCCTCTCCTTTCAAAGAAAAAGGAAACAGTTTAAGCTTGATCGCATCCTCATTTACTCCTTGGATGCGTGTAGTACCGCATATCTCTAAGAATGTATGTAAGTGAGTATGCGGATTCTCTCGATTGATAGCCATGAAAGATTGATGCATGCTTTGCGCATCATCCGGATAAGTCCCGGCTTTAGCTCAAAGGTTTGTGCAGTAATGGCTGGGATAACAATAGCCGGGTTGACTTTGACTTCGCCTGGCCTGGCGTAGTTTGCCAACGTACGTCTATTATTAGCGGCCATTATCACAAAATCAGTGATTTCCTTGGCTAGTTGATCTTCAAGATCTTGCTCGGCTCTGTCTGCCAGAACCGCAGAACGGAAAATCCGCCTGTTTGGCCGGACGACGGTTCGCTCGGGGTCAGGGGTGTATAATTACGGTTCCTTTTTGACTCCGAGTTTGCATAAACCGGACCAAAAACAAGTGAAATGAAGCCTAAAAACTAAGAAATTAAAAGCCTAAACTAAAAATTAAAAACCTAACGAAGAGAAAAGGAAAGAAGAAAAGGAAACAAAATTATTGAAGAAAAAGGGACCAGACGGACGTCCAAGGGTTTGGACGGGCGTCCGGGTGGAATTTGGACTGGACGGGCGTTTAGTGGTCCAAACGCTCGTCTGAAAGGAAGAATACTTGAACGGGCGTCCAAATTTTATGGACGCTCGTCTAAGTAAATAAAAACAGAACAGAATTGATAATTTTCCCTTGGACGGACGTCCAATTTCCCAGACGCCCGTTTGGTAGCGGGAAAATAAGAACAGAATCAGAAAAATTGCAGAAAATAAGGGAAGGTAAGACGGAAAGACGACGAAGAGAAGAGTGAGAGAACTAATCACAAGAGAACCTTAAACCCTAAGCTAAAACCCTAATTAACTAATTACCTAAACGTTCATCAACTAAAAACAGGAATTTAAAACGAAATAAAAACAAGAAAAACAAAAACAAAAACAAAACAGAAAAACGAAAAACAAAAACTAGACAACCGTCCGGTTCCCCGGCAACGGCGCCAAAAACTTGTCCACGGATTTTATTAACACAAAACAAACAAGTAATAATCCGGTTAACCTCAAGTATAAGGATCGTAGTAATAGTGGTTAATGCCGGGTCGATCTTACGGGGAACTGAACAATTGTGATTCTAGTTTTTGTCTAACCTAAACTATGTCACGAAACTAATCTAAACAAATAATAAAACAAAACAAAACAGAAAATAAAACTAGGCAGAGGATGTAATCCAAAGCTAGGAAGAATACGGGTTGCGAACCTTTAACTAACTAATCTAAGATGCAAATAAAAGTAGACTAACTAAACAAATTCAAGTTTTAAGGATTTAAATCAAGTGTATAACGAACAAACGAGGATTGATCCACCTATCCAACAAGCACTGATTTCCTATCTCGATTATATTGTGGTTATTATCTAGGTTGTGATTCACCTTATCTAAACATGAACCCTAATTCATTAGAAAGTTCATCTATTAATCTATTATCTTCCAATGCAAGATTAACGCGTTTTCTAACCGAAGGTGCAAACTTTACGTTTATAATCTAGCAATTAGACCTATTAACTTCCGTTATGATAGATTCAAGTTACTATTCTTATTCATGGTGATCTAGGGTTTATTAAGATTTCCATCAACAATAAACAATCAACATATGCATATCTTCCGATATAAGAGCAATTAAACAACTTAAACATGAATAAGAAACAACCTTTAATAAAAACTCACAGTATAATCGATGAAAACGAAATCAACAATCGTTGGATGGCTTCACAATACTCGTTTGATGAAGCTTTTAGCTTCTGAACATCCTCAGCAACTCAAATTTGCAGAAATAGTGCATAAAAAGTAACTAGTTTGATCTAAATTTAAAGTGCATAAAACTGGAATAAAAGAGAGAAAAACGCAGCCTAAAGCCGCCCCTAGGTTTAGGGTTTTGAATAATGAGTGTATGGTATGTTTAGGGCGAGAAACACCGCCTATATATAGATTTCTAAGTCGGTTCAAAGAAAGTCGGCTACCGGACGCCCGTCTGGAATCTTGAACGCCCGTCCAATCTTCAATAAAACTTCGAATCGGGCCGAGTCATGACCAAACGCTCGTCCATCCAGTGTCCACTCCAGCGTCCAAACTTCCTGAATCAAAGATGCCATCCTGGACGCTCGTTCATTTCAGCAGACGCCCGTCCAGCCGGACGGGACTTGGACGCTCGTTCAAGATGATAGAATGTCGATTTCTTGATCTTTATCTTTTCTATCCTTGTCAATTCCTTCATTATCTCTTTTATCATCATATATTTCAACTCTTATCTCTTTGTGATCATCATTTGAGCCTCAAACACGTATCTATAACACATAAAAACATCGCAAAATGTAATATCGCTCAAATAATCATAAAAACATAATTAAAACACATAAATCAACCTATTTTGCGATTAACTCTTTTAAAATATCATTTACTCAATATTTCCATTAAACACTCGTTTCTTATGCAAATTCATACAAATACGGGGGAAATTATCATAAAATATAGCCTTATAAATCGTATAAATTCACCCTTAACAACTACATCACCTGGAACCTCTATAATTCTTGTCTATTACCTTATGCATTCATTTATTTCCTTATAATGGTTTTCATATTGAAATTATAGTTACTAGTTGTTAAAGGCTAATTTTTATCCGCTGCCAGTTAACGAGACTAAATATAAGTTAGTAATAACTTATATTCAGTTGAGCTAACTGAACTCCGCACAAGTTAAAGGGACAGAAACAAACTGTAAATCAGTTTGAGTTTCAGAGAAACTCAGTTCCTGGGACTTTTCCAGTTCAGGATTAGTTTTTGGTGACAAGTTTATTCACCCCCCCCTCTAAACTTGTGTTAGCCTTTCCAAGGGACCAACAAACATGCTCTCATGTTTTCGATGGGTTACCTCATCTAATTGAATCCTTAATTCTTGATGCTGCATGATCGTATTTCTGTGTCTCTAGATAACTTTATCGCTCTAGTTGCTCGAGGACGAGCAACCGCTAAGTGGGGAGTGGTTGATGTAAGTCAACCCGATGATATAATTACGGATGATCCACCCCTTTTTCACATGTAATTACCGGTTTTTTGACATCAATATGAGCAATTTGTTTGATGATTGGAACCAATTTTTGTGTACATATTATTCTCTCGAAAACCCATGTTCTAGTTGTATTATATTAGTATTAGCCGATTTTGTTATCAAATTTACACGTGGTATCGTGTGTCTATTTTGCCGCACAGATATCATGGTTGGGAGCATGGATTCTGACCTTAGGGTGGCCGTTGATTCTTTTATGATGATTTTGGAGCTTTGCCAAGGATTTCTACCCATGGGGATTATTGATACATATTAGAGGGTTCGATCCAAGACAGGTGGAAGAATGAATTATGATTATGTGATTTTAGATACAATTGACTCGAGCAGCATTGACCTGCGTCAAGGAGTTGATGAGCATTCAATGCGGATGTCATTCAGCCAACCACTACAAATAGGACTTGACCCACGCCAAGCAGCTCTGACCTGCGCCAGTAGTGCAAGTTGGGTTTGACGCGCGCCAGATGGAATTGACCAGAGTCAACATTGCAGAGTCAGCAAAGAATTAATCCTTTTATTCTTCCAAGCACATTATTATCAACACACTTCATCTTCTTCAACTTTTCCATCTTTAAGGCAACCCCTACCCCTTGGCTCTTATAGCCGAATTTTAGTAGAAATTAACCGTTGATTGTGATTGTAAAAGCTAAGGATTCTAGTTTAACTCTTTTAGTTGATTGAATTCAACACACTAGTGTTAGTTCTTTGAATATTTTGGGAATTGGATGATGATCACCAACTCGAATTTGTACTATTGATTTGGTAATCCTTGATCTTTATTGTCATTCAATTGTTCTTATGCTTATGAATATTAATCTTGAGATGTTGATATTTGTATACATGAGTGGCTAGATTTTTCTAGCCAAGATTATGTTATAGTTTTAGTTCATCCTCTTGTGTTGATTGGGAATGATTGTTTATGTTGTTTAGTTCCAATTGTTGTGAAAGCTTTTCCTACTTGTGTTGTATTGATTTCTTGCATTAGAGTAATTACCTAGTGTTAGCATTTACATGTTGACTGAGACCGTAAGGAGATGTCAAACGTGAGAAGAGGGTAGGAGAACCGGAAGGTAAAATCGACCTCTCGGGCATTCGATTTCTTATCTGGGGGTAGTTGACACAGTCATTGCATTCACGTGCGTAGCATACCGAGTCATTAGGTCTAGTACACCTAGACCAAGGAGGAGGTAGAGAGCAACATTCCGTACACTTGTATGAGGGGGAATTGCTTGCTTAGGAATGCACCGCTTCACGCTTTTGGACACCAATGGTAGGTTGGTAGGAGGTCATTTCCATGAGACTACGAGAGGATGGCTAGGTTATTCGTTATCTTGGCTAGTTTCTTTTATCGTTTGTCATCCTTTTTATCACAGCACTTTATTTATGCATTTAATAATCATCCCGCAAATTTGTGTCCTAGATCGAAGTAATATAGACTTTTTGGTGTGTAACCTCATAATTGCGCGTTCCTCGTGGAGACGACCTTGACTCACCAAACTAGACTATAGTCTACCCGGTACACTGCCGGTTAGGTTGGACCTCTAGGAATTGGCCATCAATGTTTCAGGGGCATTAATTCTTAATAGCAGATGTAGAGTCCACCAGTGAGGTGGCGGCATTTTCCAAGGTGAATGAATTCTAGATGTTGTCGCCATTCTCTAGAGCTGAAATTGGTTGGAAACGTAGCTGACACACAAACACGAGCAATGCCTTTAGGTCGGTACTTGTGTTCTACAAAGAAAAACCACAAGGATACAATGCGTAAATCCGATTGACACAATTACGGTCCTAAGGACTGAGATAAAACTATCAGCATACGAGAAATTGGCTAATATTAATTAACTATACAAGTTGGATGATACAATGTGAATTTGGGTTTGAAGAGGAATAATAACGCTAAAAGTGCATCGGTCTTCGGATAAATAGATATAAAATTGTGTCATCGAACTGAACAAGCAATAAAACATCTCGTATAGTAAAGATAGTCATCAAAATGCAAGATGTAATAGTCAAGTAGATGATGCAAACCACTCAAATCTATAATTGCATGTTAACCTCAATCTAAGTGCTTTACAAAGTGTGTGTGTGTGTATGTGTTTATGTTTGTGTGTGAATAGTTTCTTACAACTGCTACCATGCAACAAAAGTTGAACTCATGCATGCAAAATAATACCAATCTCCGCTAATCGAGGTGTTACATGTCAAGAAGGTAGATCGGGTAGGATTTTTTGATTGTAACGTTAGCCTTGGGTGTTGGCTAAGAGAGGGCTAAAAAAGAATATCACGAGAACAAATGCAAGATAGAAATTATCTACTCCTTCACTTCCAATGACATTGAATCGTCATCCTCGATTCTTCAGCAAAATTATCAGTGTGGCCACATCAACAAGGAACAAAAAAGAGATCAAGAGATACGGGTTCAATCCTCGTTTTACTATTTGGAGCTTGAGTTACTTGAACTTGAAAAACTTGTCGCTAACAATGATTACCTCTCTAAGTATATTCGGGCAAACACTAAAGCATGTAGGAGCACGTAAAGCACATAAGTTCATGTTAAAATCCATATCTAACCTACGTGAGAGTACAAATTTCATAACAACACTGTACTACCATCCTATCTCTACTACTCGTAAGAAAACAGAATCCAAAAATGTAACCAGAATGCATAATAACTTTCTGAGAACGGTGTTTCGTCACAGAACATACCGGAAACTAAGTATAAAACTCAACCCGAGCGCTTTCCCAGGAGGGGCTAGGAAAGTGTCTCAAGCTTAGTCTGTAGAGCCACTTTCTTATCTAACAGGTTCCCGTCTGCAATTCAAACCAATATACATGTTCGAATTCATGCAGTTTACCATGAAAAACAGTCCTGAAGACCAATAAAAACATAAACTTTAAATCCAATTTAGAACCTTTCGATAAGAATAACTTCTTAACTTGCAAACATAATGAAAACTAAGCTAAACGATGAACGAACTATGTTCAACCCTTAAACTCTTGCGAACCCTACCGTGAAAACTATGAATTCCAACTTAACGAATTATAACTACGAATTAAACGATGGATTACGATAATTACCTTCACGAGACGAAACAGATTCGAAACTGCCGTTGAATCAATAATTGCTTTGAGTACAGCACTATGATCTGCAGAATACCCATAAAATCATCCAGAGTTCTCTAGAAACTAACTCCTATGGCACTTTCCGGGTGGTTGTGCGTGACAACGACTAGGGAAAAGACAAAAACACGAAATATGTATTCTGAGACTGTCTGAAAGCCTTTCTATAGGTTTTTGGAAGCCCTAGGTTGGTTTTTTGCTGACTTGGAGGGAAAGAAAACTTAAAATAAAAGGAAACGGAAAAAGAAAAAACCAAAACACTCTTACAAAGAGCTGAGAGATTTTACAGATTTCATATGTCTTTAACATGGCAAAATAAGTACTATGATTTTAATCGTAGATTCCTTAATTCAAGCACGAGTATGCATGAATTTATCTTACTAAGTTTTTTCTTATCATGACACTCCTAATAAATGGACCAAATAAGGTAACCATTTTAAAATTACGATAACACACCGTTTTTTCCTCGATAAATAAAATACTTGTGCAGAGAAGTTTGAACAGTCGCGTCTTTTAGCATAGATTCCTATTAATTTTTTATACAAATGTACACATTGTTACCTAAATTGAAATCTCATTTGGAGAATCATTTGCACTTGGCGAATAAATGGTAATTATTATCAAGTATATTTGGATATAGATTTATCATACAACTTATATATACATGCACGTACCATTTCTTATGTTTCATAAGTACGTAAGTAAGTAAAAAAAGGAAAAAATTATAATATATACGTAACATTTGGTTAAATATGTCTATCTTTCTGTAAAATTTAAGGTTAAAGGTTGTAAAGGACGTATTTTAATCTAAAATGGTTGAGAAGGACAAACATGTAGTAACACGTGTAGTAACACATGTACAAAAATGTAGTAACACATGTAGTGACTGTCCTTCTCAATCATTTAAGTTTAAAACATGTCATTATGGACTCTGACCCCTAAAATTTATGAGAACAAATGAATAGAAATTTTTTATCAGTAAAAGAGAAATTATTTCATAAATAAAATATATCTTTTACACAACCTTCAAAATTAAACAAAAATTCTGGTATGACACGATTTGCATAACAAAATGTCAAAACAATGTAACTAAATATAGTGGGACGTCTTAGAGCATATATGTAGTAAAACATATAGCAAACTGCAATAATATATATATATATATATATATATATATATATATATATATATATATATATATATATATATATATATATATATATATATATATATATATATATAGTTGTTATATGTGTGCTTTGCACACGTTTGCCCTTGTTTTGTAGTTGTTTTGTTTACGTTTGTTCCCCCGCATTTTCTACTCCATTGTATAATATACAGAACATTATTTGTCCATAGTTAGTAAATAGTAAATATGTACATGGTTGTGCCAAAAGTAAGTTTGTTGGTTGTTACAAAAGTGTTGCTTCTTTGCTAGTTACAAAATTGTATTCTGCTGCGAAGCTTGTCTGCACCTTTTTTTCTTTTTTCCTTATTCGTGCGCGTGTCCTTTCAAAAAGTAAGTCTTGTTAGGTTCTGTAGTTCCAGGATCTCAGGGTTTTGGTGGGAACTCCAGCTTCACTTTCTTTGGGGGTGTATCTTGCTGTCTTTCCTGTGCTGTTATTGTTGATCGCTTCCCTTCGTTCTTTTCTGCGTGAGAAATGTTGTTGAAGGATGATTAGTAATCTTATTTGTAGTAGCTGCAGACATACGAATTTGTGGTAGTGTGTGTGATTATTGGGTAGATGTTTACCTGGAGTGCTTCCATGTTCTGCGCTGCATATCTTAGGGTCTATTGGAGTCATGTTTGTTGGTTGTGACTCTGTCCAGCTTAGGATGGTGTGTCTGGTCTTGTGATCCATGTACTCCTTTGTTGATGGTACGATTTTCGCTGCTATGATCTTCGTATTGAGGTCCTCGTTGATTGTTGCTAGGAAACTCTGTATTTCCTGCAATGATATTGGGGGGGTGGGGGGGTTAGTCTGTGTTTTTTTGTTATTGTTGTTGCATTTTCCTGTTAATTGTTAGTTAGATGTGTGATGTAGTGGTTCCATTTCAACGCATATTAGGTTTAGTAATAATGTAACGAAGTCAAGAACATTTGTGCTTTTATTATTTTGCAGTTGCGGTTTTGCTTGCGCATGTTTGGCGCAAGCTTCTCGATGCCATGATGCCGTCCTGCCTCTCCCCTTGTGAACAACAGAGGATATGCAAGCGAGTCATAGCAAGCATGGTTATGGCATATTTTGTACGGCGTAGTATTCTCGGAGTATATTTGTATGTGACACTGAGGATTCAAAGATGCCTCATCTCCAATATAGATAATCCCCGCGACATCGGTGCACATAGGTTCGTTGAACACTCTTTGATCAAGTTTAGGATTAGCTACTAAGTACGGTTGCTAGTTGTCTACGGACTCTAGATCCTTTAGTTGTCGTAGAAACACAACGTAAGGATTGCGAGAAAGAATATCCATCGGCTCGATCATGATGTCTCTTGAGAAACGCTCAGAAACCTTCAAACGTTCATCAAGCTCTGTCTGAGGATCGTAGAAATAAAGCTGAATACCAGCAGGCGATTCAGCTCCATGTTTCGGAGGATTAAGAAAATGGTGGACCTTACCTTGGACCTTGAAAATATAAATGCCTTGATGATTTTTTAGTAGATCGTTATCCTTTCGAGCTGAGAAAGTAGTGAAAGCCAGGCTGTTATTGTACGTTCGGACGTACTTTTGGAAAGCAATACACTCGGGGTCACTCCCGGTGAATAAGTCACACAAAACCTAAGGCATCTCAGGCATTGTTAAGCTGATTTCTCTTTCAAAACAGTAGAAAGAAGGTGGCTCGTGGAAAAAACGAAAAGCACGACAGTACTCACAGGTAGGTGCCTCAGGCAACGCCGTGCTTGGCTCGTGAGACATGATAGATATAGAGCTGCTGCGTAGCAAGCTAGCGCGTATTTCAGCTCGTGCATTCACAGTAGGATATGAACAAGGATTGACATATGCTTTACGAGATTGAGTTTCACGAGCAGAAGAACTCACAGCACTGGAAGATGTGTTCTGGATGTTCACATTGGAAGTACCAGGAGCAGCAACAGTAGAGCTTGCATTCGAAGAAGCACTTGCATTCTTGTGGGCTGCATACCGAGCTCGACGGCGTTGAAGGAATCAATCTTTCTCAACTTCGCTCATCACGGCGTAAGACCTTCGTCTCTTCTCATTAACGATCGTACGCCTCTCAGTATCCATCTAGTAGGAATAGGAAATAATAGTTACAGCGGAAGGAAGGCCCAGAGCAATAGAAATTCCGACAAGATAAGTCGTACGACATTCCGGGGGAAACGGAAAACAATAGTGGAGCAGTGAGGTCATCTGCATCTGAACGACGTGTTCAGACAATCAGAATGCCAGAAGCCACCAGAATATTTAACGAGACAATCTATGGTAGTTAAAGATTTCACGAAGTTCGCCAATAGGCAAGGAGAAATAAGTACGGGAGAATGTACGGTGAACGAAGACGAAGCTATGTGAGATTGCAGTAAGGACATGTTTGGAACATAACATCAAATTGGAAATGCACACCAAACAATATTGGCCATACTAAGGGTCCACCAACAGTTATTTTGTATCTGAAGTGCAGTAACTTCATAAGTTGGTGATGAAGGTGGTTTTGCCCCTAACATCAGGTGAGAGTTTCCTTGTGTTGTTGTGTAATAGTAGTAAATGTGTTTATTTGTACTAATGATTTAGTTGAGAACTCATGGTTTACTTGTTTTTGGAAAATAGGGAAAAAAAAGGAAAGTCTTGAATTGCTCATGACCGCAATTGCTAAAGCAGGTGACTCAATGGCATTATTTCCCTTCAAAAATCCTTTTTGGATCATAGCTTAGATGACTCAATGATTTCACAAAGTATATGTCACATTGTGTTTGAGTATTTTTAAGGTTTTATGATGTAATGATGGCGTTACGTAATGATGCTACACATTGTTACGATCGCAATTGCACAGAACGAACTGCTAACCTATTTTTCTAAGTAGCTATTCAAGAATTATCACAACAACAAAAGCCGAATCGAATACGCAAAGAACCCCAGACAAACCTGAAGGCAAAAACCATCAACCGGAGAAGCAAGAATCAACAAATACGAATGAACAGAGTCATCAACCAACACCAGAAATCGAAGTATTGAAACTCAGAACACCACAGAAGCATGAATGCACAAGCCAGTCAATGAGCATACATGCAGCAACTAATTGAATAACCCATAAATTGTAACTACACACCAAGAAGATACCGAGGCAGAGCGATAGTAGAAAGCAAACCTGCTTGGAGCGTCCAGATGAGATACTCTAAAATTAATAGCTGACTGTAAAAAGACCGGCATAAAGAGAAATCAGAACCGACGACCCCGCCGCCGATAATGAGGGAGGGAAGTTACCTGAGAACGGACGGAGAGCGATTAAATTCCAGCCACAAAATGAAGGTAGAACTCACCTGAGGAAGACGCAGGTTGATAAGGTTCTACGGACCTTAATAACGGCATACACACTTCGAATAGTTCTCCAGCAACGCAGATGGGAAGACCGTCTATCATAGTGGTGGAGAACGCGAGCTGCCTTGACCACATTGGATGTTGAAGGCGGTGGTGGGAACATGGGCATCGGATCCGAGGATTGAGGGAAGGGGGGGGGGGGAAGAGTAATTGAGAGGGTAAGAAACGACAATTTGGATGTTCAAGCATTCGTATATTAAGGTATCTAAAAGGTAAGATATATATATATATATATATATATATATATATATATATATATATAGCAACACAGGCATAGCAAGACATAACAAGCATAAAAAGATATTTTCACACCCTGCTATATTATTGTGATCGGTTGAGATGATTTGTTATACATGTATATTTTATAATATTATGTTAGTGTAATTTTATTGTGTGTAACAGGGGTGAAAACAAAAATAGCCTCAATTATACAGACTATGTCCGGTATATGAATAGATCTTATTACTTAATTTTATTTAATTTTGAATTTAAGTTCATACAATATCAATGGAACATTTTTTTTCAATTTCATTTTGGACCTAATGTTAATTAACTCATTTTCTGTTTGGCAAGAGGACAAACATGGCATTTATTGTCTAAACAAGAATGAATGGCATGTACAGACTTGTGCAGAGTCTATAATCTCTGTTGAGATGGATGGCCAAGTCTGTAATGGCATAACAAAGATGCAGGTATAGTAGTAGAATTGCAAATAACTGGTGCATAGTGAACACAACTACCAGGATCAACTTTCAAGATGTATAAGCCTTGTATTAGATTAGCTGAACCAATCATCTTGTTCAATACATTTTCCTGCGCAGTGCACTTATTAGCTCCAAAAAATAAAGAATATCAATTACCCATAGTTAGTCTTTTAACAGACATCAGGTTATAAGTGAAATGAGGTACACATAGGACATGATCTAACACTAAATCCTTATTGATCCTGACATGCCCAATGTGTTACTGTTGTATGTGTTCCATCAGGAAAAGTGATGGTTAAACCAACAACGGGTTTGGCATTAATCATTAATGATAAAGAATAAATCACATGATCAGTGGCACCCGTATCAACTATCCAATCACAGATATTACCTGACATAGAAGATGATGTATGTGCATGAGCAGTAAGGGCTACAGGTTGATTTGTGAAAGAATCTAAAATCTGAACATTCCTCAACATATCCACAATATGTTCATACTGTGAAATGGTCAGAGTGTTGGAATTGGACCATACAGCTTCAGATCTTTGAGTGTCAAGAGGGACTTGAGAATTGTCTTCCAAGTTTTTTATACTGGGAATAAAGCCATGATCCAGACTAACATGATTAGCCATACTTTGACCTCTACCTCTGCCTTTATGCCCATTTGGATAGCCATGCTTTTTATAACACTTGTCAATTGGATGCCCTTCTCTGCCACAATATGTACACCGTGGTTTCTTTGAATTTCCAGTAGAACCTCTATCAGAACCTCTTCTTCCACCTCTACCATAGGAAATACTTACTTGATTTGTATAAGAAACATAATCTTGGCCACCTTGACTAGAACCAGATGACTACACATTCAAAACAGTCTTTACAACACCAATTTCTGAGTATTGATTTTACTTTCATGTTGCAAAGCCATATTAAAGATTGTGGTAGATTTGGGATAGGCTTTGCCTTTAAAACTTTTGATTTGACATTACGAAAGACATCATTCGAACCCTTTAAAAACATGATTATATGATCAGTCTATTCTTGATCTCTATAAACAGGCAAAGCTGCATAAGTGTAGGGTGGGGGGGCCTTAAAATGAGTAATTGATCCTTGAGACTCTTCATATTTGTAAAATATTTTGTGTGATTGACATTGTACCTTGTTCAATACCGTAGATTTCTTCCTGTAAATTGGACAACCTGTAAGCATTTTCAGTGCCAAATCTATGATTAAGATCAACCCAAATTTCTCTTGCTGTAGTTAACCAAAAAAATACTCCGTTGAATGGAAATGTCTACAGAATTAACCAGCCAATTGGATACCATATCATTTCATTGGCACCAAATTTCAAAGTTCTTGTCATTCTCTGTAGGTTTTGGCAAAGTCCTCTCAACGAACTTCAACTTTACTTTCATTGATAAAACCATGGAGATAGCTCTCTTCCAACAATGATAATTCTTAACTCTTTTGAGAAAAGGTTGTACAATAACGGCTGAAGGATTCTCCCCGGGATGAATCAAATAGGGATTGAGCGTCCCATTTCAAACTTCTTGTGCCATTTCCAAGAATCTCACAGAAAAATAGTAAGAAGATTTCAAGAAAAACGTAGCTACACACTACCAGAAACAAAGATTTGCAGCTCCACACCACAAATACTGTCAAGAACTAATCCAATGAGCAGCAAGCGTGCTCTGATACCATGATGAAAAACTAGAAAAGAAATAAAACACAATATAGAAACGAAGAAGAAGAAAGTTGCGGAAATTTAAAAAATGGGGGAAATGCGGGAAAAACTTAAAACTTCAATTCATTGATCTGATTAACATTCATGTTACAATTACTGATTACAATCACGAATGGCAGCTTATATAAGCTCCTAGAGCAATTAATTCAACTTCCAAGTTGTTGTAACTGCCATAACTACGGTCAACAAACTCTCAACCGCTTTCCATGTGTTATTGTTCGACCAAATGTCTAACCGAACATATCACCATCTGGTACACCTAAGTATAAGCAATAGCAGCTGAACTGAGGGTGTAGAATGTGCCTTGTGTGCATATCCTGTGTGTATCTGCAACATTTTCTTGTGTCTAACAGGGGTGAAAACAAAAGGAGCCACAATTATACCATCTATGTCCGGTACATGAATAGATCTTTTAGTTAATTTTATTTAATTTTGAATATAAGTTCATACAATATCAATGGAACATTTTTTTTAAAAAAATCATTTTTGAGGTATTGTTGATTAACTCATTTTTATCAATTTATATATTATATTATTATTGATACTATTTTTTTGGTAAATAATTTCCGTTGAATAATTTTTTTTGGTACGTGCATGTACTGTATTTACTTTCCTTACTTTTTTTGAAAGTAACTTTCCTTATTATTTTTTGAAATCCTAAAAAAATGAGTAATAACACATTTATTTATTTATTTATTTATTTCTTAGTATAGACATAAGAGACCTATATTAAGTTGCAATTTGGAGGATCTTCATAGTGCAACTACATACTTTGTTCTTGTCTCATGAGCTAGACAACTCTTTGCATACTGTCACTTAATCTGCTTCATTATTTGTCAAAGGAATATATCTGCCAAACATGGCGGCGGCACAACTAATTCCCAGCCGTTTATTGGCTCCGTCTGAAAGTGGGGCTTACGTTTTATCTTACAGATTGAGCCGCCTGATGAATGAAGAAGAACCTTTGTTGCATGGCTACGAGCCTATCGATGGCAGAGGCTATATCGTTATCCGAATCAAGGTTCGTTATATGATTTTGAAGAAGTCTTTCTGTCCAGATTCCATTCCTGGACAAGAAGAAACTGTAATAGACTCATTCACCATGAAGCCTCTTTACTTCTTACAAAGTGAAATTATTATGCAGCATTGGATTTTATTTATAGCTAGTTTTTATCGTAGATATGGCGTGCCAGATGACATTGGTGACGGGTTGATTAGTGATGTTCTTGAATTTGTCAAAACCGAGGTGGCTGGTCCGGACAATGATGGAAAGAAAGTAATTAAAATTTTGGTGGCTATTGATGTTAAGACGATACAACTTATAAATGAGAGTTCTGTTAGTGTTTATGAAAGGGCAATCAGGCACAACACGTACTCTCATGTTTATCGAGACAAACAAAAGATTGACAAAATGAAGGACTATTTTAACAAGGATGTGTCTGACACATGGCTAGTGAATAAAGAGGTCGATGATGTACAAGATTGCTCCATTTGTATGGACTCCAAGAATTCTATGTTTAAAGGTATTTGTTTGCCGTGCAACCATGTTTATCACACAACTTGCATATTCAGGTGGATTTTAAAGAACCAGACTTGTCCTTTGTGTCGCTCGCCTGTTTTCTCTCCTGCCGCCCTAGACCTCATTCGATACCTTAAGCGACACTGTGATTGAAAGGTAATATATTTTCAAGAGAAAAAGGAAAATTTGCCAAAAGGAAAGGAAGTTTAAAAAACAAGCTCTGAATCTTGGAAATGTATTTTTTTTTGTTTTGTTTTTGTTTTGTTGTTTTGTTATTTGCATTGAAGATCATGGATTTCAATTTTCATAGTATCACAAAAGCCAAATATATCTTATCAAAAATTCAAGGAGCCTCTTGATAAGGCTGATATGTGTATCAATTTGTCTTAACCTAAGGGATTGAGAGAAACATTGATAGTTGAAGCCCAGGCTTAAAATGTACTGTTTTCAAGCTCCCATTTTATACTTATGTTTTGCGTCTTTATATAAATTTTTTTAGTTTTTTTTTGTTTTTTAATTTTTTTGTAAAAAGAAGTTAGTAATTGGAAAAAAAACTAGTTAAAAAATACTTTTCTCGTAATAAAAATAATACGATATTAAATATTAAATTTTTTTAGTTTCACACTAAACAATGTAATATTATTAGTCAATCCCAGAAAATAATACTCCCTCCGTTTTTATTTATATGTCGCGAGAGAGAAGAATCATACAGATTAAGAAAGTAATTAATATGTTATTGGAAATGTTATTTTTTATTGGAAATGTAAATATTTTATTGGTAAAGGTGTTTTTAGTATTGGAATTGTGTTTTTTTTGTTGCTAAATGAGAAAAAAATAATAAATGATGCATTGGAAATGTAAAATGACAGATAAATAAAAAAAATGAAAAATTGTAAAATGTGACGGATAAAAAAAACAGAGGGAGTATAATATTTTGCATTGAAATATTAAAAAACAACTCATTTATTATGTTTTCTTAAACCGTATGAAATAACCAAAATGCCTTATATTACGAGACGGGTGGAGTAATAATTTTGTACAGTATCTAGCAAGTTGCGAGATACTCCGTACCGTATAATCAGTGGAATAAGATCTCATCAAACCCTTCAATAACGCGAACAAAAGTAAAAATAGGAAACAAATAAAACGGAAATGATTGTCCTCAAATTTTGTGAACCGTAATGACACGGTTATGAAATTGAGAACACAAAAGGGAGATTTTATGCAGAGTTGGAAAAAAAAAAAAAAAAAAAAAAAAACGGCAAGGGGTTGTGAAATCCTTCCACCAAAAGGAAAAAAAAAAAAAAAAAAAAAAAAAATCCCTTCCCTTAAAAAAATCAATAAAAATTCGAACAAAGAATGAAAGGATTGGTCAGGAAATGAAAATTTTCACAGGAGATGAGAATTACACACTATAAAGTAACAAATTAAAACATTTCAAAAAAAAAAAAAAAAAAAAAAAAAAACCAATTAAAATTACCACAGCACACCGATTTCGAAAAATTGAAACAATCGCCCCGTTTAACACAAAGTCCCCTTAATTTTTTTGATACAATTATAGACGTTGTTACCTAAATTAAAATTTTAATGTTGAGACTATGTGAATAGATACAACTACGATTTATTTTATATCCTTTATATACGCACTTGCCATATAAATGGTAATTATTATGTAGATTTGGATATAGATCTACTATACAACTTATACATGTAACATAGGGGGGAATGTACACACCATATTAAGTGCATAGACCCCACCCAAGCAAATAAATTAAATAATGTTAAGTTTTACTTATGGAAATAATTATATTTCCTGTTGGAAGAAAAATATTCTTCAATTTTTATTGGACCCATGAAATTTTTGCCTGGATATGCCAGTTGACGGAACATTTGGTTGTGTGTAGAATTCATTGCTAAGGGCTCACGGCCAGCAATTCTTGGATTTGAGTCCTAGTTGAAACAAAAAGCGTTTGTTCATTATCAGAGCCGGCGTTGTGAATCAGGGCCCAAGGCCATTTTGCCGGATAAGGCCATTTAGATTTAAAGAACATTTTTTTTTTTTTTTGTAGAGAAAAATAAATAAAAATTGTAAAAAAAAACATTTTATTTCAAATTCATAGGTAAGTCGACACGACTTAAATGCAAAATACTACTTCAACACCGTTCTTCTATCATATTTAGAAGCAAAATCATTTATCAATGTAGAATAATCAACTTCATCAACCATATTCTTCTCGATCGATATTATTGCTAGCTCATTCAAACGATCTTGTGATATTGTACTTCGAAGATAGTTAATTATTAAATTTAACTTCGAAAAACTTCTTTCTCCTGATGCAACGGTAACTGGAATAGTCAACAAGATTCGGTAAGCGATCTCTGTGTTTGGAAAACAACCATTTTGACGTTTTAAATAATTCAAGACTTGGATGGGTTCTCCAAATTCAAATAGAAGAATATGTTTAAGAAGTTCAACTCTCTATAGAAATCTTCCTTGTCAATATCAGTTTCACCATTGTGTGTCAAAATATTTGAAAGATTGTCACAAGAACTCTTCTAATTTTTATCATCGAAGCACGTCTTCAAATCAAACAGGAAGCCAAAATTTTGTTCATGAAACTGAAATTGCTTGAATCTTTCATCAAGTGAGGCAAGAGTTTTGTTAACTATATACATGAAGTATTGCACTCTGAAACTCTCTTCAGCAGAAAACACGGCTTCTTCACTTAAAACCTCATCAAAATGGCTTTTTTCACGAAAAAATAGTTTAATTTCTATTTGTTGAGCAAGTTCTCGGGCTGCTTTAAGGGCATCATTGAATCCACGCTCTCTATGGCCACGAAAAAAATCAATAAGCCCTTCAATCGATTTACCGCGACAACAATTTGCATGCACTCATTTTATTCAACGATTTTTTTTTTTTTTGAAAGGTTCAACGATTTAAAATGTGCTTAAACTTTTTTGAAACTAGTATATAAGGTTGGAGAAATTTGGGGGCCCAGGCCTACTTGGTATTTGTTCAGGGTCACACTGTGCATTATATTATATTGCAATAGAAAAAATTTATAGAAGTAAAATATATTAGTAGTAATTAGAAAATAATTTTTGCATGATTTACATTAGAAAACGACAAAACAATGTAAAAAAAGTGTAGCGGATTAGTAGCAGATGCACCAAATTTTATTCCTAAAATAATATAAAATAATACATATCCTTATTTTACAACATCACAATTCAAAACACTCCACAACAGCATCCCTATCATTATCCCTATAACATTTTAAATTCTATAAAATAATATATATTCTACTTCACAACTCTATTCATACCCCTTAAATATTTATTATTTCACTCCAGCAACATCCCTATCGTTGTCCCTATAATTTTTTATAATTAAATATGTTTGGGGACGTGAATAGTGCATTCTCAAATCTAGGGATGCACTGTTTATATCTCTAAAAATAAATAGGGATAAAGTCTCTGATGTGGGGGCTATTTGGGGTAATTCCATTTTTTATCTTCATTTTAAGGATAAGGCACCATATAGGGCTTCTGCTACGAATGCCCTAAAACATGTAAAACTGCACTAAAATATAGCAAACAACATGGACAAAGCAAAACATAACAAAATATTTTTACACCCTACTACGCTAATGTAATCCTTTGCCTCTTTATACATTAAAATTCTGCCTTCTTCTTCTTCAAAAAAAATTATTTTTTAATTATCTTGTGCAGTTTTATTGTGTCCCTAACAGGGTTGAAAACAAAAAGAGGCTCAATTATATGGTATATGTCCAGTAATATGCATAGGTCTTTTTTATCTCTATTTGTTTTTAATTATGGATCTTAACAGAAACCGTTGAACGTTTATTTATAAATTTATTTTTAAGGTATTATTAATTAACTCGTTTTTATCAATTTATATAATGTATTAAACATTGTACATATATCAGCTTAGTATAGACTTTGTCCCGTAAAATATTTTTGTTGGGTACATGTCTCTACTTTCCTTTTTTTTTTTTTAAATTTCTAAAAATAATGATCTAAAAATAATGATAAATAAGACCTTTATTTATTTATTTATTTATTTAGACATAAGAGACCTATATATTAAGTTGTTGTCTTAGAGGCAGGGCCGTCACTACATATATAAGGCCCTAGGCCAAATCGTCGAATGGAGCCTTTATTTTTTTATATATTATTTTTACTAGTGTTATATGTTATAATATGTAGTTTATCTTTTACATAATACAGTATAAACTTACCAGATTTTAAGAAATGATCAAATTTTACTACCAACAATTTAATCAAAATATATTAACCAATCCCAAAGACTTGCTACTTGCAAATTTAACAACATCAACAATTCCAAAGACTTGCCACAGTGCCACTTGCAATTATGAAACTTAGCTTGGATCTATATTTTTTGTTCTCGAAGCTGCGGGCTAGAATAATGTGTCGACGCTTTGGATCTGGAAGGTCTTGGGAGAAATGTATTGAGTTAAACAGGTACCGGATTTTAATTAGTTCTTACTCTACAAATCATATATATGATCATACTTGGATTGGGCTAACTAGATGGCTAGGAGACCGGCATTTTAATTAGTACAAAAGAGTTCACAGAAAAAGGACCCCTAGATTTTGGTTTTTTTTGGGGCTCTAGACCTAGGTCACTTGGATCTATGCCTATGGACGGCCATGCTTAGAGGATCTTCATAGTACAACTGCATACTTTGTTCTTGTATAATGAGCTAGACATTACAAGTTTTGTGTCGTTTGACTTTTTACTGTTGTGTCATACAATCTTTTTGGCAACTGTTCTCGTCTATGTTGAGTTATGAGCTCCGATTCTTTGTTAGGATCTATGCGCAGGGTGATCTAGAGGCGGGGAGGGGGCGAATGGATCACAGTTACTTTTTAAACTTACTTCGATTTATGCAAGATCGGAGTTTGTTTCTACCAATTTAATCCTAATTAATTAAGTCCCGGAAGCACAGACTTAATTATTAGACTAAACAGATATTACCTAATGTGATCAAAACAGATAGCATCACTCAACCAATTATTATATATAGTAGTGATCTGATGTGAACACGAAGCATACGAAGTTATAAGAGCACTGCTATTATGCTAAGTTTATACCATCATCATTTGAGCTTAATTTGTTCAAAACCTGAAAACCTGCAAGTGTCTAAGTGTTCTACGATCAACCTAGTATTTGAACACTTGAAGATTCTGAAGATGAATCATTTACTTGATTCAACCCCACTTTGATCTAATCAAAGGTTCAAGACTGTGAAGCATCTGGTGAAGGTGTCAAAGACTGTTGTTGCAGTCAGGAAGACTGTGTGTGGTAGAGCTGATGAAGAGGAAATTCAACCCTTCAAGGACCAGTGGAGCATTTGGAGAAGCAGCAATCCTACACGTTATCCAAGTGTTTAGATTGTGAAACTAGGGATCAGTCAAGAACAATCATACTAGGACTTTTTGTAACTGTACCTCAAAGAGAACTAGTGAATTTCCTCCAACATCATAGGAGAAGAGTGGACTGACAGGATTACACCACCTAGAACCACTATACACTTGCGTTTTATTTATGCATTACTTTACGCATTACTTACTGAAATTTACTTTACAGTATTTGTTTCATGCATCAAACTCGACTTTACAAACTAATTGAATCACATCAAGCACTCAGCTGAGTTCACCAAACTCAACACAACATATTTTCAACTGAACAACAAGATCTTAAAAAGGCTTAATAATTAATCCACTGCATTTAACTCAATTGTAGAAACAGTCAGCAGACTAAGTCTCAGTAGGGTTATCTTAACTCCAAGAAAAAGTTTCAAGTGACACGTTTATTCATCCCCTCTAAACTAGTCCAAATCCTTTCCAAGGGACCAACAATCACAGAGGCTATCAATCACAAACCCTACAAATCATTGATCTTTACATTAAACCCCCATCCTCAGGAGAGATGCCTATAAAAAGGATTATCATCCTCACAATTAAGAATTATGTTTATTGCCTTGATCTCATACAAGTGGGTACGTAGGCAGTCTCAACGACGCATGCATAAATTACCATAATCACCATTGATCGGGGTCAATCAGGTTATAATATACTTAACCACCATAAACCAATACTAGCAAGAGGACTAGGCCCATCGTAGTATAGCTATAGTGAATCAAGGTCGATCCCACAGGGAACCAATTGTGGATCATCTTATATACAAACAATTAATTAAACATGTCAAGGACATAGAGGCGGTCTACGACCAACATAAGACAAGAAAGGTAAAGACACGACTCGACACAACGTAATTAACCTCCCCAATTATAGTCTTTATCGTTTGGACCTAGATAATTTATATAATAAACCGAACTTATTAACTCGTCAATCCGTTTGTTTCTATCTTAGATTGGCTACGGGAGTCATCCTCTTTAACTTGACTTAGCACCGGTAGGTCACTAGATCACCGTGATATTGTTACGTGACTTCGCCTTTTGGTGCCTCCATCTCATATAACTCACACGCTTACGACTCTAAGGATGCCGATATTAACCGTACACCTCGTCCAGCAACATTCCCGTGGTTAGGCGTACTTCCTAAACGATTACTCAAGCTCTCGTCCAACTAGCAATTACCAAGTTATAGTCTCATGCTAATCTACGACGTATGTATAATCGAGTGCTAGCAATCCCCAAATATAAACCTACCTAGATAACGCTGAACGTCCGAAGATCAATTCATAAGCCTACCTAAGAGTTTTATATTGGTATTTCCTTTTTACACATTTTAATTAAACTAAGCGAGTAACGTAGCCATAGCCATACCTACTGAGATAATAAATTCTATTAAGTTAACCTAACCATAAAGACATGGCTATTTAACGGATGAAAACAGGGCTCGGTCGACCGAATAGGTGGGCTCGGTCGACCGAATGGTCTTTTTCCCCGTATTACATCCCCGAACGTATCTCTCGCCGTTTCATCATACACAACGGATTAAATAGTAATTCGTAAAGCATTCATATAAACTAACATAGATACGCATTAATTAAATCAAGTAGATTCATTAATAAACACTAAGTGTATGACGTAGGTTATGGGATCCTCATAGACAAGGCTTCGCCACATCCATAACGACATAACCTAGATCTACATCATCTAGCTATAAATTAACTAACTCAAACAATAAAGCATAATTGGGGGAATTAATTACTTAAAAGAAAGAAACAGAAAATAAAGGCTTACATATTGCAGCCCTTAAATTGCTGGAAACCCTCAAATTATTCTACATTGTATCAAAGTTATATTATGAATTGTAAGATTGAAGAAAGAATGAAGGGATGTATTGGTGTATTTTTACAATTTCTCGTAGCTGCTGCTTATATAGGAGTTTCTGCCGACTTATGAAGGATCTAGAAGGTAAATACGAAAAAATCCGAAAAGTGACCGAGCCGACATACTCGGTCGACCAAATGGATAGGCTCGGTCGACCGAGCCTCCCTCTGCTCGTGTTAAACGCGCTTTTCGTCTATCTTGTTCCCCACTGCACGCTTGCGTGTTGATCTGATTAATCTTTCATTTAATGCTCCGATTTTCTTCCTCTATTATCTTGAGATCCATTGATTGAATGACATTAATCCTCTCGATTTGTCATGATCTACAAAATCAGCATTTATCGCACAATAAATCGGCTTTTAATAATGAAAACGGCTAAATACCAAATATCATATTAATAATCACTTAACATTAAATAATAAATATAAACATGTGATTTAATATGAAATATATATTATTAATCTCGATTTAAGGTCAACGTTGATGACTTTTACGGGTATAATTTGACCGTCATCAACCATCACTTTGCTATTTTGATTTATCCCAAAATGATCAAATTATCCGATTAAGTTATCCTGCGATATTCCGGTATCGTTAGTACTCGATATTCTGTTGTTGCCTTACGATCATATAATCTAGAATTTTGTTTACCTGGCCGGGAAAAAAAATTAGCCAACTGCAACATTAATTAATGGAGTAAAGGGTCATAAGGACACAAAATGTACTTAAATAGACAAATAGAACGCACTCAACATTTCATTGTTTATAAGGACACAATAATGACAAGATTATCCTTCATTAGATATATTTCAAATAAAATTAAAAAAACATGCGCTTGCTGCTGGGAGGAAAAAAAGAACACCATACTGCCGATCTCTAAAAAAATGCAAAAAAAAAAAAAAATATATATTTTTTTCTATCATATTTAATATTTCAAATACCCGTATTTTTGTATCTACACATTGAATAATCATCATTTTTCATTATAATACAAATTTTTTTTCATCCTCTTTTTGCCGATATCTCTTTTGATATTTTTCACCATATTTTTTGAAATAGATAAATGTTAAAAATGACAAGTAGAGATGGAAATAAAGCACGTAGTCCAGTAGAATATTTTCTATGGCAAAAAGGACAATTTCTATTCCACTGAATCTTGCATTCTCTCGCAAATGAATATATATTATGATCTAAACGTCAAAAGAGCGTAATTCTTTCACCATATTTTTCCTTTTTTCGTGCTCTATATTCTGATATCTCATTTGATATTTTCCGATGTATTTTTCGAGGTCATTTTCGTGAAAAACACCAAAATAGTGGAATAGTTGAATAGTGAATTTGGAGGTCTATTCCACTGTGAAACCTTATAGTGAATAGTGGATTTGGTGTAACGAACAGTGGATTTGTCCTTATCTCGCTATTTTATTTTCCACTGTCCTGATTCATATTTTCTCCATCATTTTGTCCTTTATTCCTACTTCCCCTTTTTTGAAATTCGATTTTTTCCAATATTTCATAGCGAATGCAGTGACATAAAACGGATACAGTGACAATTAAAAACTATAACGGATGCAGTGACACTTAAGAACTAAACGTGCAGTGACATACAACGAATGCAGTGACACTTCTAAACATGCAGTGACGGACTCAAATAAAGAGACACTTAATAACTATAACGGATGCAGGGATACTTAAGAACTAAAATGCAATGACATACAAAGAATTCAGTAACACTTAAGAACTAAACATGCATTGACGGACACAAATGAAGTGACACTTAAAAACTATAACAGATGTAGTGAAACTTAAGAACTAAACATGCAGTGACATACAACGAATGCAGTGACACTTAAGAACTAAACATGTAGTGACAGACACAAATGAAGACCCATCCAAGAGAATTTACTAGGAGATATCAAATAAATCCTCCAGCAATTTTATCTCACCAAGCCCCAACTCATATCACAGCTCATCATCCTCCTTAGCCATAAAAGTTATCTCAAATTCACCACTGTTATCCAAAACCAACAATATGCAGAAGCTAAATTTCGATTTTCTAGTTACCAAAATACACCTCCTTAACCAACAAAAAAAAAAAAAAAAAAAAAATATATATATATATATATATATATATATATATATATATATATATATATATATATATATATATATATATATATCAACACATGCAACAATCAATGACCCTTAATTTCCCCACAAAGCAAAACATGCAACAGCTAAAAATTGAATTAAAATAAACAACATCCAATTATTCTAGACGAAACCTCGTTTTCAGAGGGAAGCCGGCCAAACAAATCCACAGGTGCTACCTGTAAAGCCAAATCAAAGATTCTAAAAATAAAATACAAAACACAAGGAAAAGGCACACAATGCAATCGTCTAAGCAACAGCATATGCTGTTGCATGTATGCTTTCTAATTTTTGGTACAATTTATGTCGTTAATTAAAAATGCATGTGCTTTTTACTTAGACGATTGCATTGTGTGCCTTTTCCTTGTGTTTTGTATTTTATTTTTAGAATCTTTGATTTGGCTTTACAGGTAGCACCTGTGGATTTGTTTGGCCGGCTTCCCTCTGAAAACGAGGTTTCGTCTAGAATAATTGGATGTTGTTTATTTTAATTCAATTTTTAGCTGTTGCATGTTTTGCATGAAAAAAAGTACCATTATGCAAGTAATTGCAAGTGAAAGAAAAAAAAATTATGCAACAACCGTCAAAATCAACAATTATCATGGGTACTGATCTGGATTGAAAGTTTTCTCGGCAATTTTTTAGCGAGCTCGTTGATTCCGATTTCTGTTTCATCATTTGGGAGACGGATAATTGGATTGGCTTCAGAATCTAGAAGATCAGCTCTGATTGTAGCCTTTCCAGGAAAGAGAGAAGTAGAAAGAAAGGTGAGGAAGGAGAGTCGCTAGCCGACTGGTTTTGATCGAAAGAGTATGTCATGGTGGGAGAAGGGGTATTTTATGATACTTGGACGAATTGCGTTCTTATTAAAGATGATTCTTTTTATGTGCTAAATACCTAATTAAATCTCAGAGTGATCCATATAGTCAAATAACCACAAAAAGGAACTCATATTTTGCTTAAAAAAAAAAGATTACTTTTGTGCAGAAAAAAAATATTTATTTGTGCACCCTAAGAATCTTAGTTAGCTCTCGCAACTTTTTCCTCACATTCTAACGAGTGACTTACATACCTCTGCTCTTCAAAACCGACGTTTTGGACCCCGCTATGAATAGTCATCGACTTCCGGAAAAGAGTAGCTATCAGAGCCATTAAAGGCAATGGCAAGTGAAAAAATGAAAAAAAGGGACATGAATGTATGGAGAAACTGGTTGAGCTTATTCTAAAATTCATGACCGTTTTATCCTAACAGTGGTTTGCTACATAAATCGAACTTTGTTTATTCATTAAGCAAGGCTACAACATTTCAAACAAGTAAAATATACAACATTAAATGATTACATTCCAAATAGTGTAAAATACTCAACATAAAATGATATATCCAAGTCCATATCCCACAAAATTAGCTAGAGAATGTCCCTTTCTTTGCAGCATTTGATTGCATCGTCATACATTTCTGCCAGCCCGGACTTGTACTCGAATCCAATGTCCAACAGCTTCTTTGTTGAAAGTTTAGGACCTTTCATTCTTGCACTAGGCTCTGCTAATCTGTAAAAGAAGTTTCGCACAATCGGGATGATCCTTTCTGCAGGAGATAAAAAGACTAAAGCTGAAAGAGATAACTTACTCGGGAGTTTGGAGCTGATACTGAGGATATCGAGTCTGTAGAAATTCAACCAACCCCTCCACCGTGACCTCAACATTGGAACAAATATATCTCCCTTTAGCCTCGGGATGCTCAAAAAGGAAGATGTTTGCTCTAGCTAAATCATCGTTGTGAACAAAGTATAAACTGGTATAATTCTTCAATGCTTCTTGATCACCTACAAAATGAGTAAGAAATACTATATAAAGAAAATTTCCCACTTTGGGCCTCTCATAGAGGAAGATAAACCCTCCTATGTAGCGAAAACTTACCGAAGAAAAGTGCCAATGGTGCCCATCGCAAGGAGCCAGGCAATTTTGGAGTGATAAAAGGGCCATGTATCATAGGTGGAATAACACTGACGAGATCCAACCCGTTCGTTTCAGCAAATTCCAGACATGCCTTTTCTGTTAAAACCTTGGCGATTGCAAGATCAAGTTTAAAGCTCCTTATAGTGTCGATATCGCTCCATGAGTTCTCGTCCACAATTTCTTTACCCTTGTCAAACATTACAGCAAACATACCAGAAGTATAGACAACCTTTCTCACGGTTTTTGCTTTAATGGATGCCCGCAGAATCCCTAGAGCCCCATTTACTGATTTCCGGGTCATTTCTTCTTCAGTTTCTTTGCCCTCAGAAGCCATTGGATGAGCCAAATGAAAGACTCCCACGCAGCCTTCGATAGCAGGATCAAAGCTATCTGGTTGATCAAGATCGGCTGTGAAAATCTTTAATCTTTCAGAAGCACCAGGAAGATCCGTGAGGAAGCTGACATCTCTTTTCTGACCTGGAATTAAGTTTTATCATTCACATTCCTGTCACTGCATATTCACTAAAATAAAGATTTAAAGGTATACTGTTATCTCAGTGTACAACAGCCAAGAGGGCTTGATGATTTTTTTTTTCACTTAGTACCATAACAGCCAAAAGCATATACATTAGTCACTCTGCCTGCCTTTTCTAACTAAGTAGTACAGTCATCCAAATTAAGAAAAAGGAGAAAAGGCATCGATCTCAAGCATCCAAATTAGAACTTTCACTGTTGCATTTACACAACAAATACTTAACCTGATGGATACTTAAAGGTGCTACTATATTTCCTTATACATTAAAAGTGTGGGCAATCTGTCTCAACACGTTTATCTTATTAAAGCTGTAAATAAGATAATACAAAAGATTTTCTTAGCACTTTGTAGAATTAAATTCAACTTCACAAAAAGCAGAGAAACCAGAGACAAATATGGGAAGTGAAGTGTAAGGAAGATGAGTCACATATGGGAAAATAAACTAAAACAGTAAATGCTCCAACACTAACTTTCCTTGTTTTTACCCTTTGTTGGAATATATAGAATTGTTTCACGTCCAGATACCGGCCCTGGGGCCAAGCCACACCTCATGCCCCCGGGTATTTCTTCCCTGATTACTCCATTTGTACCGTAGACCAACCGGATGAATCTTGACCACACAGTTTGAATTTAATTTGAAACTTCCGAAGCCCTAATCTTCTAAAACCTATATGTACTTGGGCGTAGAAATTTTGTTACATTCACTACAACATAGCTATTAAAACCGTAAAAACAACAACACACAATTAGAACTCAATCTATAATGTATTTTATTTTTATAGTAATGAATACATTTATGCTTGATTATATGTGGTTTTGTCTCTTATAATCGTTATCAAATAATTAAAGTTTATTTGATTTTACAAATTTCATCGTACCTTTTTTTTTCAAAATATTCAACTATGTGTACGCATTTATGGATATATATGTATGTATGTGCTTCTAAGAGGAAAACTATATTCAAAAAATCAGGTAATGAAAATTCCTTGTTCAGAAAAATAAAATGAGTTATTCTACCGGAAATTCTACTTTCGCCATAATTTATAGGTTGGTCGATATAAGGGGTTGTCAGCAAGCAAGAAAAAAAACCACCATAATTATATACATGTATGTATGTTTGAATATACTTGTATGTATGTTTGAATATATATACTGTTGGAAAAAATGTAGTACTCGGGATTTGACAGAGAAGTAGAAACTTCAAGGCACGTTAGTAACGTTGTCTTTTAAGAGATATTTCGTCCCACAGGATTTCTCACTAAGGGATCAAACAAAAATCTCTCTCAGGATACACTGGAGGTGTTTGATTCAAACAGTGACTTGTTTGAATCAAACCCGAGGACACTCAAAGTTTTTCATATGATGCTATCAAACTTATGAATTTTCGTCTGCATTCTTGTGCCTTTTATAGGCTGCAAGTACCCCATAATCGAATGGAGGTACTCATTGCACGAAAGGGTAGGGTTGTCACTGTTCACCGGATGAAAGCATGCAACCCTTACACAAAAAGGTAAGTACATATCAGTTCGAAAATGCATGTATCTGAAAATCCAAAAATGCATATCCCTTCATGAACTGATGCATGTATTGGTTTAGGTTTCGGAGGCGTTGCCCCCGAACCCCTACGAGTTGGCGCTGCCCCCTCGACCCCTGCGAACCCCGTTTCGTTGCGATACATTAATTCGTACGGCAACTCATATGCAAACGATAATCAAATATTTATTTATGAAAAAATATCTAACATATACACATATGCTTACAGTAATATACTTCATCCGTCTAAAAATATAAGTCATCCTAAGAATTTCACACAGATTAATAAAGTGGTTAAATATTATGGTTAAAATGTCTAATACAATAGTTACCACGCCAACATCTAGATGTCACCATTTGAAGCCCTGTATGGAGGAAAGCCCGGAACGTCTGGGATAAAGTGGAACAGTGACAAAATACAAGACATGGTTGATACAGCAAGCCAACGAGAAGATTAAAGTGGATCGTCGCAACCACAAGATGGCTCAAGACAGGTAGAAGAGTTGGGAATATAGAAGAAGAAGATTGTTAGAATTTGAAGTTAAAGATAAAGTATATCTAAAGACGTCCTCAATTAAAGGGGTAAGACGGCTTGGGCAGACTTGCAACTAAGCCCCTGAAGGCCCTTACGTGATCTTGGCTAAAGTCGGACCTTTAGCTTATCTGTCTGGAGTTACAAGAATTCCTTCCACGAGTGCATGACGTCCTTCAAGTGTATCAGTGTTAAAGAAATGCATAACCGACATGGATGTGGAAACAAACATTGACTTTGAATTAGTTGAAGAGAACTTGACCTGCGCGGAAGAATCTGTTGTACCTTAAGACAGGAGATGAAGAAAGTCAAGAAGGAAGACGTACAACTAGTCTTGGTACAGTGAAGCAATCACACACCGACAGAGACTACATGAGAGTTAGAAGACGAGACGCTTTGCAAAGTCTAGAGTTCAAGTACCTCCCAGTTATGTTCAGTTTCGATGACGAAACATGCTTTAGGGGGTGGGATGTAACACCCCGAAAATCCAAGAAAGGTATACATGTAAAACAAGGATTTATTTAACATTTTCCTATTTTATATTAACCTAAAAAGGAATATAATTAAAGGAATTTAATTATTGTAATTAAGGATTTGATTAATAAAGAGTATAAAATGGAACTATTGCCTAAATTATTCATTATTTATCACGGCAACTGAAAACGAAAGATGAGAAGTCATCGGCAACCAACGCAGAGAAAGGAAGAACAGAAACTTCAACCGTGCGGTTAACCGGATTATCGGTAGTGCAAACAACAGTAGAAGAAAGTGATCACAGCGAGAAGACGATCGTTTCCATACTAACCGTTTGCATAACAGTAAGTTTTCAGCTTTAGCCCTAAATCTAGAATTCTTGTGTTCTTGAGAGAAAATCTGAGTTGAGTGGTTTGGAAAGTTGCCTAATCGTGGTTCGTTGTTTAATTATCGTAGGTTATTCGTAGGAGTGGTTGGAATCGAGGATTCGATCGTTTTATTTTTCATTTTCATTTTCGCTTTCAAATTTCTGTTGGAAATTTCTAAGGTAAGAGGGTGTTCTTTAAACGGATTTTGGGTGTTCTTAATCGATGCAATTAGTATTGTGTTGATAATTTTAATTAACACTTTTTGGTTGTTGGTGAATTACGTGCTGTAAATGATGAATTCACGTATTGGAGATGCTATATGGAGATACGTATGTCGCCGGAGGCACCGTTGATGTCATGTGCGTCGGTTACAACCCCAGTACATGCCGTCGGCAAGATTCTATGAAGATAAATAAATATAACAATAGTATATTTCTTCCACAAAAAAAACAATACTCCCTCCCCATCTCATTTTAATAGTCATGTTTGACTTTTCACACGATTAAGAAAAGTGTAATTAAATGTTTTGAATCTCATTAAATGATCAAATACGTTTACATTTATGGCAAAGTCTATGTAAAAAATATTGGATCATTTAATGAGATTCAAAACATTAATTACACTTTTTTAATCGTGTGAAAAGTCAAACATGACTATTAAAAAGGACGGAGGGAGTACTATATTATGTATGTATTCTATTCCAGGAAAAAAAGAATATATATATATAGTTAAGTTAATAGATGCTATATACTGTAAGTAACTTTATGTAATTTATGTACTAAAAAGGTATGCATAACAAAGTACTATAAATGATTAATGGTAAAAGTGTTGTATATATTACGGTAAAAAGTATGTCATATTAATTTTGTGCCTTTATGCATATTACACGATACGATGTGGTTTGTATGTTCTTTTGGAACATTATATGATATATTACAATGTCTAACATCGACTTCTGATAACCTTGACTCAGCATCACAACGGAGACCCTTATCGGGGAGAAGATGGGAGCACCTGAATGCGTTGTTTAGGCTTTGTGGGACATTGACTTAGTAGACATTGATCCTTTTACAATGTGCTAGGTAGCATAATCAGTTGTATATGACTAGAAGTCTCTAAGAAGCCTTTTATGTGAATGAACCATATGGTTAGAACTAAACTCGTAAATACATATGTATGTGTCCAAAAGCTAAAACGTCAATATCATTGGTAAGACACATTTTAATATTGAAGAATGGGACACTTACAGCTCCACTTGGCTTTGAGGCCAAAGGACAACGTGTAACTCCCACATGAAACATAAGTCCATGCCCCTAGAAAGATGCTTAATATTTCTCGGTGCATTCTCACCATGCAAAGTGTCCTATGGTATTGATGTAACAAACGTATGTGTGTGAGGATGTACTATGTGATCTAGTAGAGGGTGAGTGTGATCTCAGTGCAACATATGTGGTAGAGATTGTAGAATTAATTTGTTATTTATGATATGCTATATTATGTGTAACCGTTTCTTCTGTCCTTTACTGAGTACAAATTGTACTTACCCCTCTTGTTTATTGTCCCCACCCCGAGAAGGTGGTGCATTTGTAGGTTGTTTTCGAGACCACTGAGGAGTAACCTGGAGATGATGCAGATGAAGTCTATTGTTCTTTATTTTCCGTTGTAATTTGGTATAGATCCTCTTTACCTTTGTAATGATAGAGATCAATGACTTGTGTTTATGGTTATCAACATGTAATGGATTTAATGTATATGACGGTTTTAGTAAAGTCTTTTGCTGATATGATAGATGCAGCATGTGTTGCTTTCGATCGCTTTTAGTTGTTTAAATTATCCGAGCCAGTCGTTTTACCTTCCGCTTGTTCTCTAATTTTTTATTACGTAAGACTTACGTATATAATTACATTAAATCTTAATTATATGCGTGTCAGGCGTTTTTTCCGGATAGGGACTCGGTATCCGGGATAGAGGCGTCGCATACATCGTTTGACTATCATAAACGTAACAATTATAAAGTGGTTGGATAGTTATAAATTAAGGGCAAGATGTGAAAAATGTTAAATAAGTGCTCTTTGGTATTGTGAGGCTTATATTATAAGAGCACTTGCAGTAGATACTGTAAATCATTTAAAAACTCTATTATAGAGATTTCAGCATGAAAAATAACACTACAACAGATACTTTATTTTTTACTTTAAACTACATATTTTGTAAAATTTCCTTTACATCTACCGCATTCATCCAGATTATGTAAATTTTCTTTTATATCTTCCGTATTATGTAAGATAAAGAGTCTGATGCATTTCATCTTAAATAAAGATTCTGTAAACTAGAAAAACATGTTTTTAAACTGTATAATAGAGTATTCGTTAAGAGTATCTGATGCGAGTGTTCTTAGACAAAATCAAAAACCTAGAATGATTTATATTTTGGGACGGAGGGAGTATATTCAAGCTTGCTCGCGAGTAGTCGAGTCAAGTATTACATGACTCGAGTATCGTACATTTAATCTTCGAGTCGAATCGATTTCAAGTTTGAACTCATATAAACTGAGTCGAGTCGAGTCGAGTTCTAATTCGAGCCGATCTCAAACTACTCACAAGTGGTTGTGGCACCACTCTACTCAATAACCTTGGATTCAAGTGGGCTAGCCCTGTTGGCGTCTCAATCCCCCAGCCAGCCTTGTCCAGCTTGGCACGCAGCTTACGCCGCCAGTAAAAGTGGCGAAACTGCCTCTGAATATTTCATGTTCGTGAAGTTCTAGCCTTCGCCGTTCACTCCCTCCCTACACAAATTTGCCAACTCCTAATCATAAGTTATACTCTGCTAACCGAGAAGAATCCCTTTATGCTCCGTCCCCACAGTAAATCTGACTCTAATTATTTGTATAACCAATAGAGTTAAAAGCAAATTACTCTTCAAAAACAATTAAATCGAACAATTTCTTTCACCGAATCACACAAGCATTTCAGAGATTAAATAGAAAATAAACGTTTTTATCAGTGCAGAAAGAAAGAAAAAAAAAAAAAAAAAGTGAAAATGATTTGATCGATGTAAAACCTGGAGAGGCTCTAATTGTAGTATTGACAGAATAACCACGCTCGAGAAGTTTGAAGATCAACCAGGATGCCACAAATCCGGTTCCGCCTGTAACGCACACTTTTCCTTTGTCTTCTCCCTCCATTTCCTCTCCGATTTCGACTGTGATTATCTCTCGAAGCGAGTAGTGGGTAGTTATAGTGCTCACACCAGTCCTGAATCATTTTGGTGCATTTCTTTATTATATGTATTTTAATCATTTTTCCGTACATATTAAGACGCCATCACTTACGTGGATATGTTTAAAAGGTTTTTTTTTATTTTAAAGTAACTTTATTTTTTAATGAATCAAATAAATAGCTACAAAGTTAAGTGTCATATTTCAGCCCGTCTCAAGTTTACGTGGTAGAGTGTATAGCATGGCTTTCTTAAACCTTATGTATGACAAATTCAGTGTAGAAAAATCCACAACATAGGGAAGAGTACTCGCTCTATGCACCCCTAAAAAATTCTCTGTCCCATAAATAATTACATCAGTGGAAATCAGAGTAAAGTAAATGTTGTCTCTCTGTCTTCTGCCTTGCGGAGAAGGTGTGATTGAATAATGCCGAAGACTCCTTCGCATCCTCGTGTGAACTTTCTTGATCTGAAAAAACTTGCGGCCCTTCCTGTTGAAATTTTGACATGACCAGTCCGTAAAGTGAGCAGCGAAACCCATGCTAGAAGCTGTACCAAACACATATGGGGGAATAAACACCGTAATAATTATGAGCACATCGGTTGACAGCAAAAGCAACAAAAACACCTGGATTGCACCTTTAGCAGTGTGGTAGGGGTGCGTCCAAAGGTCAGCACAGGCCACTAAGCCGCAACCATATGTAAGCGCCAGACAAACTGCAAGTTGGTGATCTGTCCGCAACACAAGCACACAGGAAATATGATAAACATCATACAAACTCCATGCAACAGTAGATAAAAGGTGCAAAAACACCTGAATTGCACCCCAACAAAAAATGGAGGGGTGCGTCCAGTCAATCTGATTATGATGGAGATAAGCGATCTGAGCAGCTGGATTCTTCCCATCTCCACATTCAGTTAGCTTCATCGATCTGCACAAAGTGGAATACGCAGTATATGGATACAACTGGATGAAAACGAGAAAGTATGTGAGATGAGCAATACGACCTGGATTGCACCCTTCACAAGTGAAGAGTGCTTCCCGGATTATCAGTGACACATCGGATATGAGCTGGGCCGTATAAGTCATCATGAATTAGATTCAGAATATGCGGTGGGACGTCTCTTTGCTGAATAAAAATCTGATCATACCCTTCCAACGCCGCAAGGGCGTAAGCAACCCTGTTGCATTCCCTATAGACATGAGAAATAGTATAATGTAGCGAGCGAAGGATAGCACATATCTGAGTGAAGGAGAGACACGGGGGCCATCCCCCACCACTAGCTCCAGATATCATACGATAAACATAAAGAGAATCAGATTCGATATCCATATTCTGCGCCTGAATGCGCATGCGAAGACCAAACATCAGAGCTTTAATCTCAGCACCCACCACCGTCCCCTCCCCAAAAAACACATGAAAAGCCATAATAAACCCGCCATTAGAATCCCTGAGGATACCCCCACCATAAGCAATACCATTCCTGACACTCCCATCCACATTCAATTTAACATTGCCAGAATGCAGAGGAACCCATCTCAAATAAGTCACTTTCCGCTTTGGGTTTGGTTTGACCTTAAAGGGTTGGAAGAAGGGAGTTCCTCTATCAGCTCCCAAGACTTTGGCTTCCAGTGCCTTCCGAAAAGCAAGTTGCCTAATAGCTCGTTCAATATGTATGATGGTGCGCTGTATAGAGGGTTGGACTTCGTCATGCCTGCACTTGTTCCTCTCAGCCCAAATACCCCAACAAACAATAACCGGAACAATAAGCCGAAGGCTGTAGATACTAGTAGCTGAGTTCTTCCAGAAGTGGAGCATAGGCACTATCCCTGAAGTATGAGTAAACCGTAAACCGAAGTGATTCATAAAGTAATTCCAAACAGAGCGGGCAAAATGACAATCAATAAACGTGTGTTGCAGGTCCTCCCCATGTTGGCACGCAAAGCATTTAGAAACCAGAGTTATACCACGTCGCTGGAAGTTCGGATCAGTGGGGAGAATGTTATGCAGTAACCTCCAACAGAAGAAAGAAATCTTGAGAGGCAGGAGGTTGTTCCAAATTATCTTATAAATAGCATTGGAAGGGTGAGCAGTACGAACCATGTTCCACGTGGACCGAGTATTAAACCGCCCATCAGGGCTAAGTGTCCAAATAAGCTCATCATCCTTCTCACGTATGAAAGGGATAAGAATGATCTCTTCCACGATATGACTAGGTAGGTAGGAGTGGAGAAGATGGGTATTCCATTGGCCATTCACCCAGAACTCATTAACCTTCCAGAACCGGCCTTCCGGTGGGTCTCCCAAATTAGCCGTCGTCCACTTGTCTCTCCACAAGTGTTAAGGGTGAAATTTATGGTTTATTCTACAATATTTCCGTAACAATATCCTCGTTATTTAAATGGTTTTTATAGAAAATCATTGGTTTTATCTAAATATTGAGCAAACGCGTTTAAGAAGCGTCTAAGTGCAAAAGTGGTAGTTTTACGTGATTTTATAGATAAATACCGTTATATCCGTGATATTACATTTTTGCACATATTTATCGTGATTGTAGGTACCTAAATATGTCATGAGAATTGATGGGATGAGCTTAAACAATGATGTTTGATTGAAGTGAAATGGAAGGAAGATGGAGGTAAAGCTTGGAATGAAGCTTTCAAGCAGCCGAACTTCCGATGCAGTTCTTGATATGATATACACTGATTTGACTCTCGACCTCAAGAGAAGATTTGTAGGGCTTGAAGAGAGGATTCTACAGGATTTTGAATCACTTCATTCCGACTTACGAGGCCCGAGATATGAGCGTTACAAGTTTGGATGCTGTTGCTGAAACTACTGGAAAATGTCGTAAACGACTCGTAATACGACGGGCTAGTCAAAAAGGCGTTTTCTGAAGAAGAGTCCTGAATGAAAGTTGTAGAGTTTTCCGAGAGCTTAATTATGACATTCGGATCATAATTTTTGGAGGTCTACAACTCAAGATATGAATTTTAGAAGTTTCATTCCTAAAAAAAAAAGAATGATTCAACCGACTTAAACACTGTAGCAGCCGACATTGTTCCCTATAAAAGCAGCAGCACTTTATACCCTAAATATACAATTTTTCACACACAGCCGCAAAGTACACAAGAGAGGGCCGACTTTTTTTTTTTTTTTTTTTTTCCCTTTATATTTTCATCCCAAAAAACACAATTAGGGTGTAAATTTCTCAACAATGAGGAGCTAATTTCTTCATCAAGCAAACTAGGGGAAGCGTTTCAAACGGATTTCGGTTTTCAATTCTATTTATCTATTGATAAATATCTAAAGGTTAGAACTTTTGTATCAATTTCGTATCGTATTTGCATTTCGATCGATAGATTATGTGTATGATTTGATAATCCGTTGATGATAATTAATGGAACCCTAGGTCACTATACAAAAGTTTGAATCTTTTAAACCAAATTATAACGAAAGTTGTGGTTTAAACGGTTTAGATTTTGGATATTGATAAATATCCCCACCTAAGAACGCTAAAAGATCAATCTTTGATAAAAGATTGTGAATAAAATCATCTAAGCCATTAGTGATTTGTGCACTCGGTTAGGCGTAATAATCGTAACCTTGGGATATAATCATTTGATTAATAGTTTGAAACCGGTGTTTGTTTGATTCGTGGAACCGTGTTTGCTTGGCCTTTATATCACCGCATTTGGATAATTGTTCAAGCCTTCACCCTAGTTGTTGATTATTATTTTTCTGAAATTTACTTGTTCATCGCACTTGTTCATCGTCGTTTTTACTTGTTCATTACCGCATAATTAGTATAAACTCGTGACATTTGCAACTAAAACTTGAATCGATACAACCCCAATTCCCCGTGATCGACTCCGGTTACACCATTTTGCTACGACCTTGCACTTGAGGCCACGACCGGATTATAAATTTTTATAACTTGTTTTGATCGTTTTATTTATTATAATCCGTTTTCTACAACAAGTTTTTGGCGCCGTTGCCGGGGAGTTGGCAACGGTTGTGTGTTTCTCTTTTTGTTTTAGTTGTTAGGATTTTTTGTTTCAACTGGGAGTTGGCAACACTTATGCCACAAAACGTTTAAACATCATACAAAATGTCTTAAGTGGCATTCATTTTTGTTTTTGTTTGATTTGCACATTCCCGAATAAACATCCCTATTTTTAGCCCCTTAATTTATTATTATTATTTTTTTTTTTTCTTTCTTTTCTTCTGTTTGTGAGTGTATCGAAAAAAAAAAAAAAAAAAAAAAAAAAAGGGGGACGCACATTGGACGTGAGCTTCACACCCTGGTGTGCCAATTTTCACACCTGTGAAATTTTTGTAGTCAAAAAAAAAAAAAAAAAAAAAAAAAAAAAAAAAAAAAAAACTTTCTAGCCGAAAATATCACACCCAGGTGTGAAATTTTTCACACCCGTGAAATTCTACAGTCATCCAATTTCATTCCTTCTTTAAGTCCTTTCCTTTTCCAGTCTTTCCTAATCACCTTTAGCAACCTTTCACACCTTGTTCCACTCTTTTTCCATTCCTTGCAACCTATTCTCGGTCTGAACACCTAAGTGTCCCTTCTGAGAGTCGGTTTTGAGTGCTATTTACTTTTGCTCGCCTTTCGGTTCATTTGACAAGTGTGCCTTATACGACTTAGTAAAAAATATAAATAAAATAAAATAAAAAAAAAACCGCGCCCTCTTTTTGCCGCTCCTCGATTTTCACTTCGGTGTATGCTTACACGAAGTAAATCGGACCTTTAATTTTCAATCCGGAGATCGAACGTACTATTGTTCGTCCAAACCGAAAAAGGAGGCAAATCTCTTTAGGTGGTCACTCGATAGAAAACCTTGAAGAAGCTTGCAAGGAAGAACTTGAAGAAACCGTTATCACAATGGTCGACAATAGACGGTCATTAGCGCATTATGCTATGCCGGGAGCCATCACGGTAAACCCCGCCGTAGCCTTGCTCGAAATCGCAGCGGACCACTTCGAGCCGAGACTGGTCTTATTCGGATGCTTCAAATGCATCTATCTTTTATGGTCTACCTTCTCGAAAATCCGCATAATCATGTCCACGCCTTCCCGGAGATCCGTGACACGACCCGCATTCAAGGAGTTTCGAGGATGCTATAAAATTAAAGCTTTTCCCTTTCTCTCTCGCGAGGAGAAGCAAAAGAGTGGTATAACTCTTTAACCCCTCGATCTATTACCACTTGGGCGGGACTCGAGAAGGAGTTCCTAAGTCAGTATTTTCCACCCTCAAAGACTGCCCAATGCCTGACTGACATTTTTACCTTCCAACAGAAAATGGATGAGTCATTCTTCGATGCTTGGAAGCGTTTCAAATCTCTTTTGCGTCGTCGCCCCCCCATCATGGCCTAGATCTACAACGTCAAGTCAACACTTTCTTTAGTGGTTTGACCGAACTAACCAAAGGGATGGTGAATAGTTCATCCGGAGGAGCTTTTCCGAAGAAGACACCCGACGAAGGTTGGGCTTTATTTGAAGATATAGCTAGATATAACTATGCTCCTTCATATCGAGCAAATACAGCCCCGTCGTTCCAAAGATTGAGGAAGTCCACTCTCGAATCGGGTGATCGCCATGCTTTGCGGCGAGCGGGTGGCCGCTCTTACTCGTCTCAAAAACGAGATCACACCTACTCCTCCTTATCAACGAACGCTCAAGTTACGTATTGCGAAAACTTGTTGCCGCATTGGTCACATGATTGACCAATGTCATGCGAATTACCAAGTCAATGATGTCCAAAATATGAGACAAGATATACCCCGGTTAGTTGCCAAACTTGTGGGCCGAAAGGCCACACTTCTCTAGCTTGTCCCCTAAACAGGGGAAAATGATGAAGTCAATGCTTTTTCTCGGTCAAAAACCAACGATTCCCAAATCAATTTTCGGCCGAATAACTTTCGAATCGGGGTTATAACCAAAACCGAAATTTTAATCAAAACTCTGGTTGTAATCAGAATCAAAATTCCAACTCGAACTATCAAAATTCCAATCGAAATTACTCTCAAAACCCGAATCAGAGTTCGAATTTTCAACAGAGGTTCAATCAGGCATGGCCTGCCAACACCAATTCTTCTTATCAAAACCGGTCTAATCAACATCCTCCCGGATTTCAAAATCATCAAGGGCCATCTGGGTCCAATGATGCTCCTACCAGAAATGATTTTGAGGAGCAACAAAAAACTATTAAAAATCTGGAGAGGCAGTTGGGACGATTAGGCCGAGCGACTAGCTTCACGACCTCGGGGTCATCCGCCCGCTTTCACGAAAGAAATCCAAAGGGCGCCAAGTGGCCCAAGCCGATTTGAACCCAAACCGGTGTACCGATCGACACCAACCACCCCTTATGGTAGGGAGGAAACTAGTGCCATGAATTTAAGATCCGGCACTCAACTTCAAGGAAACCCCGCATTCAACCGAACCGGGGAAACGAGTAGACCCTCCTACCACGCGATTCGGTGGGAGGGGAAGTTGAGAAGACCCAATCCCCCAATCTGGGTGAAGAAAAAGAGGAAGATGAGATAGAAATCGAAGAAAGAATTCGGGTGGCGACCGGACAACCGAGAAATCGAAGAAGTGAGTCGGGAGGAGGATTCCCGACAAGTAAGAAAACAAAAGACGGTGAGATGGAAGGATTTAGAAGATAAAGTCGTTAGTGCCTCTTCTAAGAAAGTTTTTTCGAAGAAGAATTGAAGAAACTTCCATTTCCACCAAGGAAGAAAAACATCCCTTTATGCGAGGACAAGAAGTACGAGAAGGTACTCAACCTTCGAAAAACACTCAAGTTAATCTACCTTTATCCGATGTGTTGGTTGAGATGCCCAAATACACCAAATTCATAAAGGATGTAGTCTCATCTAAAAAGAAGTTGGAGAGTATGGAAAAGGTAACCGGTGAAGATTGTTCAATGATGAGTTATGAAGAGTTACCGATTAAGAAAGATGATCTGGGCGATTCGTCCTTACTTTGCAAATTGGAGGTCTCATTTTCCCTAATTCCTTATGTGATTTAGGAGCTTCAATTAGTCTTATGCCTTTATATGTGTGTCAACGGCTCCAATTAGACCATCTTTTGGAACCTACCACTATGAGTATTCGGTTCGCGGACGGATCATCCAAGAAAGCGACGGGGATTTTAAAGGATTTGTTGGTTCGGTCGATCGATTTACCTTTCCCGTGGATTGGTATGTCTTAGACATCCAACAACCCAATACACCCCTGATTCTTGGACGACCTTTTCTATCTACTGCTAGAGCCCTCATTGATTGTGATGCCGGTGCTAAAGTAACTTTGCGTGTTGGAAATGAAGAAGTGAGCTATAGTGTATCTAAAGCTATCAAAAGACCTTCTGAATGTCCAACCGGCTACTCTATCGAGGAATCATTTGATGATTTCAGTGATTTTCTAGAAGAGCAAGTCCTTGCAGTAGAATCTGAATACGAACGCTTGATCGATAATCTGAACCATTATGGTAGGATAGATTTGAATGAACTTGGAGCTGAGACTGAAGAAGAAGTTGTAGTGAGTAAGAACCTTTCGCCTTCAGAGGAAGTAGATTTATTAGAAGCTATGTTGCTCTCCTCTAATAATTTGCAAAGTAAAGTTTTAAAGTCTAGTTTGGAAGATCCTCCGATTGACCTCGAGTTAAAACCGTTACCGAAACATTTAAAGTATGTTTTCCTGAGAGAGGGTGATCGGCTTCCGTTAATTGTTTCCGCTAAGGCGACGAGAGAAGAAGAAGCGAAGTTGTTGGCCGTCTTGAAAAGAAATGAGAAAGCTTTTGGGTGGCGGTAGGAGATATCGAGGGTATATCTCCCGACTTCGTATGCACAAGATAAAAATCGAAGAAGGAGCCAAGCATGTTAGACAACCCCAAAGACGTTTAAATCCTCACATGCGGGAGGTGGTGAAGAAAGAGATTATCAAGTCGCTAGATATGGGGATTATATATGCGATAGGCGACAAGTGATTGGGTGTCCCCCACGCAGTGGTCCCCAAGAAAGGTGGTATCACCGTTGAAAAGAATGATAAGGGAGAAGAAGTCGCTTTGAGATTAGTCACCGGTTACCGTGTGTGTATTGACTATAGGAAACTGAATGAGGTAACCATGAAGGACCACTTCCTCTCCCCTTCATCGACCAAATGCTCGAGCGTTTGGCGGGACACCCCTTTTCTTGTTTCTGGACGGGTACTCCGGGTATTTCCGGATCCCTATAAACCCCGATGATCGGGAGAAGACGACCTTCACCGCCCGTATGGTACCTTCGCTTATAGGCGAATGCCGTTCGGCCTCTCGTAATGCTCCGGCCACTTTTCAAAGATGCATGTTAGCAATTTTTGACGGGCTAATTGAGAAATGCATGGAGGTCTTTATGGACGACTTCTCGGTGTTTGGTAACTCGTTCGATGATTGTCTTGCTAATCTGGACAAGGTGCTTAACGGATGTGTGGAGAAGAACCTAATCCTCAATTGGGAAAAATGCCACCTTATGGTGGATGAAGGGATTGTTCTTGGCCATAAAATTTCAGCTAAGGGCATAGAAGTTGATAGGGCCAAAATAGAGGCCATAGAAAAGATGAACTACCCTAAGAACGTGAAAGAAGTGAGGAGTTTTCTTGGTCACGTCGGCTTCTATAGGAGATTCATTCAAGATTTCTCCAAGATCTCAAAACCTCTATCAACTCTACTTAAAGAGGACGTCGTTTTCAACTTCGACAATGATTGCAAGTGTGCCTTCAAAGAGCTTAAACATCGCTCGATCTCCGCTCCAATTCGATCTCTCCGGATTGGAACGTACCATTCGAATTAATGTGTGATGCTTCCAACTACGCCGTTGGTGCGGTTTTGGGGCAAAGACTTAATGGTAAATTCCAACCTATCTCTACTATGCAAGCCATACCCCGAATCCGGCACAAGCAAACTACACTACCACGGAAAAGGAACTTTTAGCCGTTGTCTTTTCTATGGACAAGTTCCGAAGTTATTTACTTGGGTGCCAAGGTGATTGTCCGGACCGATCACGCGGCTCGCGCTATTTGATGAATAAAAAGGATGCAAAACCGAGACTAGCGCGTTGGATTCTTACCCTTCGGGAGTTTGATGTTCATATTAAAGATATCAAGGGTAGTGAAAACACGATGTAGAGACCACATATCAAGAGTGTTGCCCGTAGTAGAGGAAAATCCACAAGACATCGATTTATATTGCCCCTTTGAGAGTGTTATGTCCGTGAATAGTTGCACGTCGATCCTCCGTGGTATTCTTCAATCGTTAATTACCTCCATTCCCAATATCTCGAATCCCAAGTTTTCGTATCGGGAGAAGAAGAAATTCTTCTCGATCTCAAGTATTATGTCCGGGAAGAACCGTATCTTTTTAAACTCGTAAAGATGGGTTGCTTCGCCGGTGTGTCCCGAATCCGAGCAACGGGACATAATTGAACAATGTCATAGTGGTCCCACCGGCGGCCACTTTGGTCCCCGAAGACCGTTGCGAAGATATTCCAATCTGGTTTTTACCGGCCCTCGATTTTTAAGGATACCGACGCCTTTTGTAAAGGCGTGATAGGTGCCAAAGAACCGGTGCTTTGACAAGGAGATATGATATGCCGTTAAAACCCATTTTAGAGTGTGAGGTGTTCGATGTCCGGGGGATTGACTTTATGGGTCCCTTCCCATCCTCGTACGCGGGAATAGATACATCCTAGTCTCGTGTAGACTATGTGTCTAAATGGGTGGAGGCTATCGCCACCCCTCACAATGACCATAAAACGGTCATGAAATTCTTAAAGAAAAACATTTTTGTGAGGTTTGGTTGCCCGAGAGCCTTAATCAGCGACGAGGGGACGCACTTTTGTAATCGACCACTGGACAAAGTATTAGAGAAATACGGTGTTCGGCATAAAACCGGTACACCGTACCATCCTATGACAAGTGGTCAGGTGGAGCGTAGTAACCAGAGCCTCAAGAAGATCTTAGAAAAAACGGTTAACAGTCATCGGAAGGATTGGAGTCTGAAATTGGATGATGTACTGTGGGCTTACGGGACGCCTTACAAGACACCTATGGGTACATCTCCGTATCAAATGGTTTATGGAAAGCCATGTCATTTGCCGGTCGAACTTGAGCATAAAGCTTATTGGGCGACGAAGTTTTTGAACTTTGATTCCAAAGCTTGTGGTGAGCACGGACTTCGGCGGATGCATGAGCTAGATGAGTTCGGGCTCCGGAGCCTACGAGAGCGCCCGAGTGAGTAAGGACGAATGAAGCTGCTCCATAATAAGAAAATTAAGCAAAGAGAGTTCCATGCGGGAGAGCAAGTCTTGCTATACAATTCCGGGTTACATCTGTTTCCTGGAAAGCTACGGACACGGTGGTCCGGCCCGTTCGAGATTTTGCAAGTCTTTCCAAGCGGAGTGTTGGAGCTAAAAGGAATTGGTGATCGACCGTTTAAGGTAAATGGTCAAAGGTGCAAACATTACATTGGTCTACCAAAGGAGGCACCTTTGATTGTTCGGTTCCTCGACATATTTGAGTGTGTGGATCCCGAAGTCGATGACTTTAAAGAGTTTGCACCGATTTATTCACCGAGGCCGTTATCGAATCACCAGCTGAAGTCTTCGCTGGAAGTTGGGATATGGAGCAGTATTGGAAGGAAATGCATCTGAAGAGGAAGGGAAGGAGGAGGAAATCAACGGCTAGGAAGATTAAAGGAGCCTGGGAGAGTTTGAAGAGCAGGATGCCCTGCATGCATGGTTGTTTTCGTGGTTACATTGCTGACAAGAGCTCTTTTGATAGAATGACTGGCCGAAACGTCAAGTGGCCCGATCCGGGTTGAACTTACAATGGTTGTCGAGCCGCCGACAATAATCGGAAGCGCTACTTAGGAGGCACCCTAGATATCCTTTTCCTTTTTCTTTTCTTCTCGTTTGTTTTGTTTGGTTGTTTTCCGTTTTTCTTTCTAGCTTCGATGAGCGTGGTCCATTTCGTGCTTCGGTTGACTACCGAGATGGGCGATGATGACGATCGTTATCCCTATGGAGTCCCTACACACGAGTTCTTTAGGATGACCGAGCCCGAGTTCGAGTTTGTCAGTCGGATCCACGCCATTTCCTTGGATGATGGTCCGGGTGGCTTACGAGTCTTTGATGCGGATATCGATATTCTCACCCGAGTCCAGACTTTCACTTTTGTTATCGTCGTGCCACCATCTCTCTCTGGTGGAGATGGAGAGTGGACCATTGAGGAAATCGAAGATGACTTGGAGAGGCCATTCACGATCCTCAATGACCCGTTTCTAGCTGGTCTCATCTTGGTACTCGAGGATGAGCATGTTCGGGGGATAGAGCTAGCTGGAGAAGATTGGAACTTACAAGTATGACTACGACCTCTGGCCTGCCATCGACGTGCTTCGCCGTCTCATACGTTTGATAGATTGGTCCTCGCTCTACTCGTTAGTAGTTAGTTAGTGTTTGCTTCTAGTTAGTGTTTGGTTTGCATGCTGTTTAAGTCGAACGCCCGTTTTCTTTGAATAAAGTCGTTGTTCTTTGATTAAACATTAGTTGATGTGGATATTTTCATTTGCGCTTATATAGCACTATCTTATTACATAGATGTTCTGTACTTCCTCGTTTCATCCTTTCATCTATGCATCCTTGTTAATTACATGTTTATACTATGCACTGTGTTCTCCTTTCTCTACAACTATCTCGTGCATGCTTCCCCGATTTCCCCCAAATATTTTGGTGTGTCTATCAAGTAATGCAGGTTACTTTAAGCTATTTCGCTGATACACGCCTTCTACATACGGGGATCGTTGCCTTTTTCATGCTGCAGCCTGCTCAACGATCCGACCTTTATAAATCAGCTAAGTACTTTACTTTACTTTATCTCTGCACAACTTGAGGACATGTTGTGTTTTAAGTGTGGGGGAGGAGATAAATTGTGTACCTATATACCTTCGCTCATATCATGATTAGTTCAATGCAAAATGCACAAAAATTTGATTGTTTGTCCCGAGTGAACAACTACATGCCTATGTTCAATGTTTAAACTTGATGGATGCCTTATATTGTGTATGCTAGATGAGTTAGAGGTTCACCTGACCCTTATTTCACATGCCTTATCAGATGACGAGCTAATTTTTAAAAAAAAAAAAAGTTAGATCCATATAGGGTAAGCATTCCTTGATTAGCTTATACTATGTGCTCAGTGCTATATTTCGTAATAGTTTGGATTTAAATTCAAAGTATGACATATTGTGAATATCATAGAGTTTGAATGTGATAAGTAAGTCATTGCCAAAGTCTTGAAGTAGTAATAATAAATAATTCATTACTTGAGGCATTATGCTCAGGAGGTTTGTATAGCTCATGGCTTAGAACCAACTGCCAGCGAGAAATCTCGTATAAGTAATGCTAATTAATAATAAATGTGTGTGTCGGAAGTCGGTTTATGATTTGAGTGAAGTAGGGCGTATCACGAACGTCCTATACCACTATGACGACCAATAGCTCACGACGGTCGAAAAGTCGCCTTATGATTTGGGTAGTTAGGGCATATCTCAAAATGTCCTATTCTACTATGACGGGCAAGAGCTAATTTTTGATGTGTGTTAAAAAGTGAATTTGAAAAAAAAAATGTATAATAACTCGAAAAAAATTTCAAGACTTGGCCAATGATGATTTTATACCCAGTATAAACTCTTATGATATGTTGTAGGAATCATCCTCTAAGTATGTCAGAAATGGTTTGATTACTTTCTATTATATTTTCGCATGCACATCTGAGCGTCATCTATGCTTAACTTAAGTGTGATACTAGCTAGTTTTGCTTGAATTCAATTCAAGTTGGGATCTAGTGGAAGTTTGATATGGCTCTTGCACGCAAACACTTGGGTGAATTTCTACTTAGTTACTATGCACTATATTTGGTATCCACCTATTCTTTGACTCTGAGCTAGGTTTTTGTTTTGTTTTGCTCGGGACGAGCAAGGTTTAAGTGTGGGGGAGTTGTTAAGGGTGAAATTTATGGTTTATTCTACAATATTTCCGTAACAATATCCTCGTTATTTAAATGGTTTTTATAGAAAATCATTGGTTTTATCTAAATATTGAGCAAACGCGTTTAAGAAGCGTCTAAGTGCAAAAGTGGTAGTTTTACGTGATTTTATAGATAAATACCGTTATATCCGTGATATTACATTTTTGCACATATTTATCGTGATTGTAGGTACCTAAATATGTCATGAGAATTGATGGGATGAGCTTAAACAATGATGTTTGATTGAAGTGAAATGGAAGGAAGATGGAGGTAAAGCTTGGAATGAAGCTTTCAAGCAGCCGAACTTCCGATGCAGTTCTTGATATGATATACACTGATTTGACTCTCGACCTCAAGAGAATATTTGTAGGGCTTGAAGAGAGGATTCTACAGGATTTTGAATCACTTCATTCCGACTTACGAGGCCCGAGATATGAGCGTTACAAGTTTGGATGCTGTTGCTGAAACTACTGGAAAATGTCGTAAACGACTCGTAATACGACGGGCTAGTCAAAAAGGCGTTTTCTGAAGAAGAGTCTTGAATGAAAGTTGTAGAGTTTTCCGAGAGCTTAATTATGACATTCGGATCATAATTTTTGGAGGTCTACAACTCAAGATATGAATTTTAGAAGTTTCATTCCTAAAAAAAAAGAATGATTCAACCGACTTAAACACTGTAGCAGCCGACATTGTTCCCTATAAAAGCAGCAGCACTTTATACCCTAAATATACAATTTTTCATACACAGCCGCAAAGTACACAAGAGAGGGCCGATTTTTTTTTTTTTTTTTCCCTTTATATTTTCATCCCAAAAAACACAATTAGGGTGTAAATTTCTCAACAATGAGGAGCTAATTTCTTCATCAAGCAAACTAGGGAAGCGTTTCAAACGGATTTCGGTTTTCAATTCTATTTATCTATTGATAAATATCTAAAGGTTAGAACTTTTGTATCAATTTCGTATCGTATTTGCATTTCGATCGATAGATTATGTGTATGATTTGATAATCCGTTGATGATAATTAATGGAACCCTAGGTCACTATACAAAAGTTTGAATCTTTTAAACCAAATTATAACGAAAGTTGTGGTTTAAACGGTTTAGATTTTGGATATTGATAAATATCCCCACCTAAGAACGCTAAAAGATCAATCTTTGATAAAAGATTGTGAATAAAATCATCTAAGCCATTAGTGATTTGTGCACTCGGTTAGGCGTAATAATCGTAACCTTGGGATATAATCATTTGATTAATAGTTTGAAACCGGTGTTTGTTTGATTCGTGGAACCGTGTTTGCTTGGCCTTTATATCACCGCATTTGGATAATTGTTCAAGCCTTCACCCTAGTTGTTGATTATTATTTTTCTGAAATTTACTTGTTCATCGCACTTGTTTATCGTCGTTTTTACTTGTTCATTCTTGCATAATTAGTATAAACTCGTGACATTTGCAACTAAAACTTGAATCGATACAACCCCAATTCCCCGTGATCGACTCCGGTTACACCATTTTGCTACGACCTTGCACTTGAGGCCACGACCGGATTATAAATTTTTATAACTTGTTTTGATCGTTTTATTTATTATAATCCGTTTTCTACAACGAGTTTTTGCAATGTTTCCCACATTTACCCTCCAAGATATGAATTGTTCTGCTATGTCTCTCATCTTCCACACTCTTCTTAACTTCGGCGTAGTGACCTTGGGCTCAGGGACATCCAGAGGAGACTTGTCTATTATGTAGGTATTGAAAATGGCCTTAGCCCATATACCTTGTTTCTGATGTAACCGAACCCACAGCTTGATCTCAAAAGTGTCGATAACATCAAAGAGATTCCGCACACCCAACCCACCTTCCTCAATCGGACTACACAATTTATCCCACAATCTCCAATGTATATGATTCCCATCCGGCCCACTATCCCATAAGAATTTATTAAAAATGCGATGGAGACGATGAATAACTTCTTTGGGGGGAACTAGCACTTGAAGGATATAAATCGGAATGGACGTTAAGACATGCCTGAGGAGAATTAGCTTACCACCAAAAGACAAAAGCATGTTTCCCCAGTGAGGGAGCTTCCTCTGAACCTTATCAATAATGTCCTGATAGAAAAGGGTGCGATTCCGGCCCCGAAAAAGGGGGGCTCCTAAGTAGCGGAAAGGCATGTGCTCATGCAGAAAGCCCAATATAGTGCGCAACCACCCTTCCTTAGTAGACGTCAACTTGTGACCAATGAACGTACTTTTTGTGGAGTTAATACGCTGCCCAGAAACTAATTCGTAATGGTGAAAAAGCTCTTTGAGGCACCGCAGCCCTTTCCTATTACACCGAGTAAATAAGATCGTGTCATCGGCAAAGGCCAAATAGTGAATACCCTTTACTTTCGGTTGGAACTGCATGCCAAGATTCTGAGACATAAAATCATTAATCAACCTCCCAAAATACTCCGCTGCTAAAACAAATAGAGCAGGAGATAGAGGGTCTCCCTGTTAACCCCGCGAGTCGCATGAAAGTGTGTAGAAGGCACGCCATTGAGCAGGACGCAAAACCAGTTGTCAGCAAGAGTCCTGAAAATAAGATCAACTAAAGGCTCTTGAAAACCAAACATCCTCAGCATCTTCATTATGAAACCCCAATTCATGCGATCATATGCTTTCTCCATATCTAATTTAAGCATAATATTGGGGCTACGGAGTGTTTTATTAACATTTTTGCATAACTCCTGGGCAAGAAGGATGTTGTCAGTGATGCATCGATGAGGAACAAAGCCAGTCTGTTGATCCGCCATCAACATGGGAAGAAAGGAATTCAAACGTTGCGTGATAATCTTGGTAATGATTTTGGAGAAAACAGTGCATAGGCTAATAGGCCGGAAGTCCTTCCATTTATCCGCCTCTTTCTTCTTGGGCAACAGAATAATCGTGGAGGTGGAAAAGTATCGAGGAAGATGTCCACCCAAGAAGAAGTCACCAACCACATTAACCATATCCTGATTAATGATCTGCCAACAAACTTTGAAGAAATGCGACGTGAAACCATCAGGACCAGCAGCACTATCAGAGCTCATAGATACCACTGTATTATGAATCTCTTCGAAAGATGGAGAAGCCATGAGGACCTCATTCTGCGTATGAGAGATTTGAGGGAGGGAGAAATGAACAAGAGGAGTGCCCATTCCTTCCCTATCCGCAGAGAAAATTTTCTTATAAAAAGTAGTAGAGGATGCACGGATGTCGTCCTGATTGTCAATCCAACTGCCGTCATCCACCTTAATTCTATGAATGTAATTATGATTCCTTCTCTGTTTGCAAATAGCATGGAAATACTTATTGTTGGCATCCCCAGCTTCAATCCACTTCACGGACGTTTTCTGCTTAAGGAACCGAGTCTCAACATCAGTACACCTCTCGTACTCTAAGATGGCTTGATCGATCTTCCTTAGCCATTGTCGACCCACCCTAATCATGACAAATTGTCTTATCATTAACCGCTGCCAACGCCCTCTTAGTATTATCAAAACTATTCCCAAAAACCTCACGATTCCATTTAGTTAATTTGTAAGCCAGCTTCTTGAGCTTCCTAACCAGAAGACGCATACCCTGGCCTTCTTCAGGCTCCTCAAAAACCAACTTCATGAGGTCAAGGAACGTGGTATCCTCAGTCCAAACATTAACGAAGCGAAAAGAGGACTTACCCGGACTCTTCGAGCCACACATAGCTAGGAGAGGACAATGATCAGAATGAACCCTGGGCAGGTGAGAAACTTTCGTAACCGCAAATAGCTCCATCCACTTATCGAAGGCCTATTATTATTTTGGACCCAAGCCTGTATCGCTTGCCATAACGAATCTCTAGGATGTCTACTGTGTTTAGCATATATCCCTGAAACAGAAAATTTATCCCCGTTCTGATCAGTAATGTCTGCCGTGCACATCTGATCACAGTCCATATCCAGAGAGCAATCAACCCCCGACCATAAGAACCAAATTTTCCCTCGTAAAACAGATTGAGAAAAATCAAACCCCAGTTTAAGATGGATACTAGTAGTGAACTTTGCAGATCAAAGAGGTTCAATATGAACAAGCATCTTAACATTATTTTGTCTACAAATATTCTTAAGGCAAGTTTGAGTGCTATCATTGCCAACACCACGCACATTCCAAAACAAAATATTGATCAGACTAAACATTGGAAGAGCGTAAATGATAAGTTTGAGAAGGTACCATTTCCTGTGTTACGAGCTTGAGCTTCCCTTTTTTCCTCCCTTTTTTGGAAATGCCAAGGATAGTGGATGATCCGTCTGCCTTGTCGCTGATCTCGTCCGGATTCACGGAAGATTCCAAAGTCGGTTTTACCTGGCCAGTGGTCCCCTCGGTCAGCACAGTAACATTCTTTTCAGCGTAAGATCATCGGCCAGCAATTCGCCATCAGCGACGAGGGGGTCTTTGACTTTATCACCTTTGTCAACCAGAAGAACATCGCGATGTGAATCCTCTACAAGACCATCCTGCCTATCATCGCTAGGTTGTAGGAGCATTGTGCGTGTAGTATGAGTGCTGACCACGCTGAGATCAATGGAGAATGTGGGGTTCTGCTGATGAACCTCCTGCCTTTGTGTGTTATTATTGTGCGCAGGGTTGTCCTCTGCTTTCTCCATATCCAGTTCAATACCAAAACTAATCAATCTTTGATCTAATGTGGTATGAAAATCCATCAAGTCTGGCAACGTAATAGTACGTTCAGTATCATATCCAGCTGATCGCGGCCTATTTTCCACCTGTCTGGTTCTATCTTCTTTCATAAGCGATTGATGTGCAGTTTCAAAAATATCTTCGTCAGTAAGCGACTGCAGAACATGGAAAGAATTAGGATTATCTCTGGTTGTTGTGGGCCTAGGGCTCGAAGCCAGATTTGGAGTAATACTCACTGCAGTAGGAACAATATCAGTAACCAAATCCCCCTCCCACTGTTGATAAAAGGTCCAGTATCCTGTAAAGTACCATTCTGCTTAACCTGATAAACCTGTTGAGGCTGTCTGCATTATGAGCCCCAAAAAAAATTGATCCAGTGGTAATTACGGTGGTTTTTAACCTTAAGGTTTCAGGTTCGAGTTCAGTGGAAACAGAAAAGATTGTGAGTACATATATTTCGTATTTGTTAAAAAGAAAGACACATTTCCATTATGAAGTTACTGAGTACCGTCGAATGTAATTTGAGTTGATATTCAGTAAAAGGATATCTGAGTGATGATCCAAGTAGCTTTTCTTAGGGTGCTGCAAACATACAATGCGTGAGTTGTCCCGAAACTTCCCTACGGAGATATGTTGACGCTCAAATCACTATTTATGTAGGGAGATTTCTATAAGACAATGATGAGGAGTATTAAGTATAAAGAGTGCATTACTTGGTATATGAGGAGGAAGAATGCTTTTTATAGCATGCCATCATGGGGATGGTGAGTTATTGAGCAATAATGTCATGAGAGGAAAGTATTCACACGTTTAATGTAATGGGGCAAATCCAATGGACCAGGCGAGGGTTATGGGTTAATGTCCATGATGCTTAACAATGGCACGTAATCGTTTGCTTGTGATAGAGGGTGACTTGCGTCATGTCGGCTGTAAAATACCGAAGACAACCTATGTGACATAGGCTATTGAAGACAATGACGACTTGCATTGTGTCGGTTAATGAAACCAGTAGCGATCTACACCACGTCGGCCATCTGCTGCCTAAAGGCGGCCTGAGCCATGCCAGTGAGGGATAATGTTGAAGTTTGGACCCTTAGCTGATGATGGAGCCTATTAATGTATGATGACCAGTTTGGCCTATATGTTGAGGTGGCCTTATACTCATAGTTATGTCTGATGAGTGCCATGTATACGATGACCGATCTCACTTCTGTCAAACGCCCTCGAGACCTGAGTTGGGATATATATCATAGGTTAGGTCTTCTCATATGTCGTGTGGCATGAACTGAGAGGTCAAACCTAAAACGTTTCTGACATGCATCATGTGTGGTGAGCTCATGCCAACCCGTCCTTTTGAATTTTGAAACACCAATTATGCTCCTGAGGTGTGATACAATCGTCCAGAAGAGTAAGAACCCGAAGTCACTATGTGGCTCTTCCTTTCTTTCTACTTCAAAAAGAAAGGTCTTGAACCTGCTAATTCTTTACAATCTCAAAATTTTGCATACCTGCTAGGAGAGAAACTTTTGCATAAAAAAAAACTGTTGGAGAAAATAGAGGAAAAAATGATTTAATCGATTTTATCGATTTTTTTTAATTATTTTCGACAACTACTTTAATGAGCGAGTTCGATAAGACTTTTATTAAAGTTATCAAGACTTTATTAAATCATTGGAAACTGCATGCTACGTAGTTGACAATAGAATTTAAAATCATTCAATTCGGAGTACGGGTGAATGAGATATTAACGCTTTAAGTTACTGTGAGATATTGGAAGTAAAGTAGTGTAAAACTTTATCCCACATTGGACATGTGTGTTCCAATGTCAAGTATTTATATGATTATAGTTGATGATTGGTATAAGCTCCTAGAGAAAGGAAGAGAGTTCAGAATGGTTTTAGACATACGATGTTCTGCTAAAATTGTGATACGCGCGCGTTCCGCCGCCCGCCCGCCCGTGCCCGTTGACCTTTGGGAATTGGGCCCGAGGGCCTTGGGCTGGGCTAGTATTATATTTTTGGACAAATTCAGTGTTTAGGGTGAATTTATAGTGTTTTTAACGATATGTTTTATATCAATTTCCCCCATATGTGGATGTTTTTCATAGAAATCGAGCTTTATAATTGAAATATAGAGCAAGTGGTGTTTTCAATAGTTAAATTGCAAAACGTAACGAATTATGTGCTTAAATTGTGATTTTATATTATTTTGGAGTTATGTTACGCTTTGGTATGTTTTATTATCTTTTAGATACATGTTCTCGAGCTAAAAGAGGATTAAAAGTGGTGCAAGATCGGATATTATTAATGGAGAAGATTAATCTCATTCAATCAAGTGATTTCAAAATAAGGAAGAAAATCGGAGTATTAATTGAGAGATAAATCAAAAGGGATCAGATCTGCGCGGCAGAATGCAGTGGGGAACAAGTCAGACGAAAAAAAACATTTAAAACGTGCAGAAAAGGGCTCGGTTGACCGAGCCATGGCATTCGGTCGACCGAGTGACGTCATTCGGTCGGTCAGCGGATTTTCACGTATTTATCTTCCAGATCCGTCCTAAGTCTGTTACAGCCTCTATATAAGCAGCAGCATTCGAGCAGAAACGAGCACATCATCACACCAAATACACATAGCAGCCGCACTTCTGAGGCTTTCAAGGCCGATCACCCGAGCCTTGTGCTCGGGTGATCCGGGTTAGATTAGAATGCTTTTATTTTCGTTTGTTGATTCATGGAGATCATCCATTGTACCAAACTATGTGAGTTTATCTTCTAATTTATTCAATCCTTTGTTTATTCTTATGATCTTTGATTTGTTTTGTATCTTTCTATGATTTATGATGCTATTGTGTGACTAGATCGAGAGATCGGTTGCTAATTGTTGTCTAACGTTGATGAGAATCGTTGTTAGGCTAGATCACCATAGAAAGATAGGATCCTTAATCGTTAATTCGTGACAAATTAATTGGTTAATTATCTAGGTTGCTAGATTCTAAAATACGAGAGTTAACTTGAATCTACACCTTCGTTTTGTATGAAATTGGTCTCAACATTCGAGAGAGGAGAGATCGATAATTGAATTCACTAAGAGATTAGGAATTCATAGCTTGAGAAACGGATTCACTAAGGAATTAGGAGTTCGTATCTCGTGTAAAGGTGAAACCACAACATCGAATTAAAATCATGAGATAAACTTGGATTGAAATCACTTGGTTTGTATATTGTTTGATTCCATGTATCTTTATTTTATGTTTTTCTTAGTTTTTATAGCTTAGATTTATTTCATCTGTTCTATATGTTTGTTCTTTCGTTTATTTGTTTTCTTGAGTAACAATTTAAGGAATTAATAAGATTAGATTCAACAACCCAATTCCCTGTGGATCGACCCCTTACTTATCCCGCTTTACTAGCAATTACCCGATATTCGGTCGGTTAGGAGTTAGTTTTGCATATAGGTTAGGGTTTATAAATTGTTTTTGTTTTAAGATGCAAAACCATCCAAACATTCAGCAGAGTGGCAAACTGAATAATTCAGCCGAGTGGTCAGCAAGTCAGCCGAGGCAGAATAATTCAGCCGAGTGTGGTCAGCAAGGCTACTGAATAATAATTCAGTAGAGTCATAATCAGCTTCAGCAGACTGAGTGTTTCGGCCAAGGCACCTTCAGCTGACTGAATATTTCAGTGAGCTGAGACCTTTCATCTTCAAAACTGTTATCATCAATACTTGGAGTAAAGTGGAAGTAGTAGGAGTTATGCAATAATGAAATAAATAGCTGGGACTCTTCTATTACAATCTGAGCCTCTATATAAACAAGTCTTCACAAGATGGAACAAGAATAGTAGTACACAAGTATTCAAGCAATACAAGAGCATACATACATCCATTGCATAAAATATTTTTCCTCATTCATAGTTGAAGAGTTTCTGGGCATGGTCAGAGTTCGACAAAGTTCAGAGTTGAAGTACCTCTCCATCTGAACAGGTAAACTGAGTTATCATGGGAGACAATTGCCACAACCTTGGGTACAAGCCGGTGCAAATTTGTCTTAAGGACAGAGTGCAACTCGTCTCAGTTTTGCAAATCCTTTCATATTTTATTTTACATATATATTGTAATTATATTCTGAATTGGAAATAAAATCGTTCTTCATTTTTTCTGAATATTTATTTTAGTCGCATACGGGAATAACAATCTTAAGACAAAAAATTTCAGAACCTTTTTGTTCTGAAACGTTTTTCTGTATGTGAAATTAAATAAATTTTCGATTCGATTATGAACAATTTTTTTTTGCTGAAGCTGAATATCATTCGGTGATATTCAGAAAAAGTCTCTTCATCTCTTTGGGTCTCATTTTTGAACGAACCATATTTTGATTGTTGATCTTCTGTTCTGAACAGAAATGACTAATGTTAATGATGCGTCATTGACACCTACTACTGATGCTGCGGCAAGTGGAAGTCTGAATCCACCATCAAATGCAACTGTGCCTACTACTGTTGTGACACAATCTACTATTGTTGTGGTTGGTTCATCTCATGGTGAGAAGCCATAAAAATTTAATGGGCTGAATTTCAAGCGTTGGCAGCAAAAGATGATGTTCTGCCTCCAGACAATCTCGAACACAGGGCTCTTCTTGCTCAAGAGAGTTGGAAGCATAGTGATTTTTTATGCAAAAATTACATTCTTAACGGTTTAGACAATAATCTGTATGGTGTCTATTGTATGTTTGAGTCTGCTAGAGCATTGTGGCTTGCCTTAGATAAAAAATATAAAACTGAGGATGCAGGTGCTAAGAAATTTATTGTAGGTAAATTTCTGAAATGAGATGGTCGATTCCAAAACCGTAATTAAACAGGTTGAGGAATTACAAATCATCATATCAGAACTTCTAGAAGAAGGTATGATAATTAATGAAAATTTTCAAGTAGCTTGTGTGATTGAGAAACTACCTTCTTCATGGAAGGAGTATAAAAGTTATCTCAAACACAAGCGAAAGCAAATGTCGATGGATGATCTGATTGTTCGACTCCGCATAGAGGAGGACAATAGAGCATCTGCGAATAAGCGTGTTTTGCAGGTTGGACAATCTAAAGCACATGTTACTGAAGTAAAGAACCAGAAGAGGAAGAGATCCGGTCAATCTTCCAAGAAAACTGGTGAATCGTCTAAGAAACCACAAACTCCATTTAAGTTTAATAGTGAATGCCGCAACTGTGGCAAATTTGGGCACCATGCAGCTGTGTGCCGTGGGAAGAAGACATTTCAGCCAAGGGCACATGTTCTGCGCTGTGGTGACAGAATGCAATTCTGTGGAAAATCCAAGGCAATGGTATGTGGACACTGGAGCCACAAGTTGTATGTGCTGACCGGGCAGTATTTTCAACCTATAAGGCTGGAAATGGTGAGAAACTGTGGATGGGAAACTCTTCTCATTCAAACGTTGTCGGAACAGGCAATGTGATTCTGAAGATGACTTCTGGGAAAAAGTTGACATTGACCAATGTTCTCCATGTTCCTGACATTAGGAGGAATCTAGTTTCTGGTGCTATGTTGAGCAAGGCTGGGTTCAAAATAGTGTTTGGATCTGATAATGTCATTCTGACAAAAAATGATGTGTTTCTCAGTAGAGGTTATCTCAGCGAGGGGATGTTCAAACTTAATGTAATGGCTAGTATGCCTAAAAATGTTGTGCCCGATGAGGCTAATAAAGTTGCATCTACTTCTGCTTACTTGACTGAGTCGTCTTGTTTATGGCATAATCGATTAGGACATGTAAATAATAAATCAATTAGTAGAATGATGAATTTAGATTTATTACCTAATTTAAAGTTTAATGAAATTGAAAAATGGCATATATGTGTCGAAGCGAAAATGATTAACGCACCGTTTCCATCAGTGGAAAGAAACACAGAACCGTTGGTATAATTCATACAGATTAGAGTGATTTATAATTTGTGCAATCGAGAGGCGGTAAAAAATATTATGTAACATTTATCGATGATTGTACAAGATCCTGTTATGTCTATTTGCTAAGTAGCAAAGATGAGACTATCGAGGCTTTCAAAAATTATAAGAATGAAGTCAAAAATCAACTTAGCAAACGAATCAAAAAGGTTCGTAGTGATAGAGGTGGTGAGTAAAATGCACCATTTAAGGAACTATGTACAGAGTCTGGCATTATTCATCAAACTACGGCTCCGTATACACCTCAGTCGAATGGTATTGCTGAACGCAAAAACCGTACTCTAAAAGAGATGATGAATGCTATGTTGATAATTTCGGTTTTACCTCAGAACTTGTAGGGGGAGGCGATCCTCTCAGCAAATGTTATTCTTAATCGTATTCTATCTAAAAAGATGGATAAGACCCCGTATGAGTTGTGGAAAGGCCATAAGCCAAGCTACAAATACTTGAAAGTATGGGGGTGTTTAGCAAAGGTGGAAGTGCCTAAACCTAAACAAATAAAAATTGGGTCTAAAACGATAGATTGCATATTTATCGGGTATGCAAATAATAGTAGTGCATATAGATCTCTAATGCATAAATCTGACATCCCAGATATACATGTGAATGTAGTCATGGAGTCAAGAAATGCTGTGTTTTTCGATGATGTCTTTCCTAATAAAGACATAAAAGACGCAAGTCCAAGTAAGCGGACACTTGAATCCACGGAGGATAATACTTCAGAAAATGAGGAAACAGAACCTCGCAGAAGTAAACGGGCCAGGACTTCAACGTCATTCAGTCCAGATTTTCTCACCTATATGGTAGAAAATGATCCAAGAACATATGCTGAGGCTATGTCAAATCTAGAAGCTCCTTACTGGAAAGAAGCGATCAAGAGTGAAATAGATTCCATTTTGCAAAATCGCACTTGGGAGTTGGTTAATATCCCACCAGGTCATAAAGCTCTCGGTTGTAAGTGGGTTTTTAAGAAAAAACTTAAAGCCGATGGATCTATTGATTAATATAAGGTCAGATTGGTAGCCAAGGGTTATCGACAAAAAGAAGGTCTTGATTTCTTCGATACATATTCACCGGTAACTAGAATCACTTCAATAAGGGTTCTTATTGCGATCGCTCCGGTCTATAACTTGGAAATCCATCAAATGGATGTTAAGACTGCCTTTTTAAATGGTGAATTAGAGGAAGAAATATACATGGAACAACCCGAGGGTTTTGTAGTTCCAGGTCAAGAACACAAAGTGTGTCGACTCCTTAAATCATTGTATGGGCTGAAACAAGCGCCAAAACAATGGCACCAAAAATTTGATCAAACAATGTTGTCAAATGGATTTAAAATTAACGAGTGTGACAAATGTGTCTATATCAAGAACACTTCTAATTCTTATGTAATAGTATGTCTATATGTTGATGACATGTTGATCTTGGAAAGTACTCGTGATGTAATCATGAATACTAAGAAGATGTTGACTCGAAATTTTGATATGAAAGACATGAGAATTGCAGATGTAATTTTGGGGATTAAAATCTCTAGAATATCTGATGGACTTGCGTTGACACAATCTCATTATATTGAGTCTGTTCTAAAAAGATTTAATGTCTTTAATGAAAGTCCAGTAAAAACTCCAATTGACTTAGCTTTGCATTTAGTAAAAAACAAAGGTGAACTTGTGTCTCAGTTAAAATATTCACAAATAATCGTTTGTCTGATGTACATAACTAATTGTACTAGACCAGATGTAGCATGTGCTGTGAATAAATTGAGCAGGTTTACAAGCAATCCAAATAAGGATCATTGGAAAGCTTTTATAAGGGTACTGAGGTACTTGAAATATACAATGAATCTGGGATTATGTTATACAAGATATCCAACAGTATTAGAAGGATACTGTGATGCAAATTGGATATCTGATTCCAAAGATTCTAAGGCCACAAGTGGATATGTATTCACTATTGGCGGTGCTGCGGTGTCATGGAAATCCACAAAAACAAACATGCATAGCTTGTTCCACGATGGAATCTGAGTTTATTGCATTAGATAAAGCAGGAGAAGAAGCAGAATGGCTTCATAATTTCCTAGAGGATATTCCATGTTAGACTAAACCTATTGCTCCTGTAAGCATACATAGTGATAGTCAGTCGGCGATACATCGAGCACAAAACAGTATGTATAATGGTAAGTCTCGACATATACGTCGCAGACATAATACTCGATATTGTCAGAAATATCAGGTTTGCGGTATATGGATTTTGAGGTGGATATTTAGCTAATTGTGGGTGATTTCTCCGGTGAGGAGCGGTGGAGCTCAAGGAAGAAGATGGAGCTTTTGTGGGGCAAGAGGAGGAGGATGGTGTTTTTGACTATGAGCCAATGCGTAGTTCTTAGAAGGGATCAAGCCAATGTTTTTGTGGGGCAAGGATAAACTCAGATTCCATCCTGATAGGCTGCCTACGTATCCTTCACAAGGGATCAAGCCAATGCGTAGTTCTTAGAAGAAAAGTCAGAGAGTTGTAATGGAGGTGAAGGTGATTTTTATAGAGGCATGGAGCTGGCCAGCTGGCGAGAGCAAGACAGCTGGCAGACTGTGAGCTCGGAGAGCTGAAAGCCCTTAACGGGCAGAGAGTCCTGGCGGACTCGGAGAGCCCACGACGGGCAGAGAGTCTTGACGGACTCAGAGAGCCCATGACGGGCAGAGAGTCCTGACAGACTCGAAGATCCCACGACAGGCAGAGAGTCCTGGCGGACTCGCAGAGCCCACGACGGGCAAAGAGTCCTGGCGGACTCAGAGCGCCGAGCGGAGGTCGGACTTAGAGCTTGCCGGCTGAGGTCGGACTTAGAGGAACTTTGTTGTCAAGTTGTGTTGAAGGATGACGAGCCGGAGGGGTGAGCAGGTCGGGCCCCCAGTGCTTAGTATCGAGCTAGTTGTTAGCTGCTTTATTCCTGTTGTATTGGCTAAGGATGAGGATTTGTGATAAGGTGAGGCGGAGCTGGGCCGATGACCCTGTCCGCTACTGGGCTTATGTTGATTTTGGTATATCAATGGCCCCCTACTCCTTGAGCTCTTCACTGTACATGTGAGAATCATGGAGTAAAGTTGTAGGTGACTTGTTGTGTCGTTTGCCAAGATGGCTGTTTGTAGAGCAATAGAAGGTTCTACTGGGTGCGAGCAGAAATATGATGCTGAGCTGGAGTCGGGCTTAGAGTGCCGAGCTGGAGTCGGGCTTAGAGTTCCGAGCTGGTGTCAAACTTAGAGTGCCGTGCATGAAGCGACGGGCTTAAAGTGCCGTGCCTGAAGCGACAGGCTTAGAGAGCCGTGCGTGGAGCGATGGGCTTAAAGTGCCATGCCTGAACCGATGGGCTTAGAGTGCCGTGTGTGGAGCGACGGGCTTAAAGTGACGTGCCTGAAGCGACGGGCTTAGAGTTCCGTGCATGGAGCGACGGGCTTAAAGTTCCGTGCGTGGAGCGACGGCCTTAGAGTTCCGTGCATGGAGCGACGGGCTTAAAGTGCCGTGCGTGGAACGACGGGCTTAGAGTGTCGTGCCTGAAGTGATGGGCTTAAAGTGCCGTGCGTGGAGCGACGGGCTTAAAGTGCCGTGCCTAAAGGGACGGGCTTAGAGTGTCGTGCATGGAGCGACGGGCTTAGAGTGCCGTGCGAGGAGCGACGGGCTTAGAGTGCCGTGCCTGAAGCGACAGGCTAAGAGTGCCAGCTGAGGTCGGACTTAGAGCTTGCTGACTGAGGTCGGACTTAGAGCTTGCCGGCTGAGGTCGGGCTTAGAGCTTGCTGAGATGAGGTTGGGCTTAAAGCTTTCCGGCTGAGGTCGGGCTTAGAGCTTGCCGAGGTAAGGTCTGACTTAGAGCTTCCCGACTGAGGTCGGCCTTAGAGCTTGCCGAGATGAGGTCGGACTTAGAGCTTGTCGGCTGAGGTCGGCCTTAGAGCTTGCCGGCTGAGGTTGGACTTAGAGCTTGCCGGCTGAGGTCGGACTTAGAGCTTGCCGAGATGAAGACTCAACATAGGCGGTGCCAGCCGGTGAAGCCTCAACCCAGAATCCAACGGAGCTCAGGCGATGTAACCCCAAATGGTCTCAAACAACACAAGTAGAGGCAATCCCCTTTATATGTAAAAGCTGAGTTAATAAGACACGTACGCCAACCTAGGAATTATGAAGGACTCGTGTGCAAGTTTTGAAGATGATAGTGAAGGTGTTCCTTCAAGTTGAGATGATTTTGACGGAAAAGGGAGTAACGATCCGAAAGACCAGTGATCCCTGCACCGAGTTTTCTGCTAAGATGTTGAAAATGTTGATTTCTAGGCTGTACAACCCAGAAAATCAAAGCTTTTGTTGATTTTGAAGTTGAAGATGGAGGAAAGACCTCGCCGGCGATGCCTTGAAAACGGATTCCGCAGTGGTGCGGACTACCAGAGTAGGCTTTCTTGATGATTGTTCCCGGTAACGGAGCCAACTCATATTGTCAGAAATATCAGGTTTGCGGTATATGGATTTTGAGGTGGATATCTAGTTGATTATGGGTGATTTCTCCGGTGAGGAGTGGTGGAGCTCAAGGAAGAAGATGGAGCTTTTGTGGGGCAATAGGAGGAGGATGGTGTTTTTGACTATGAGTTGTGCCTGATAGGCTGCCTACGTACCCTTCATAAGGGATTAAGCCAATGCATAGTTCTTAGAAGAAAACGTCATAGAGTTGTAATGGAGGTGAAGGTGATATTTATAGAGGCAAGGAGCTGACCAGCTGGCGAGAGCAAGACAGCTGGCCGTTGCGAGCTCAGAGAGCTGAAAACCCTTGACGGGCAGAGAGTCTTGGCGGACTCGGAGAGCCCACGATGGGCAGAGAGTCTTGACGGACTCAGAGAGCCCACGATGGGCAGAGAGTCTTGACGGACTCGGAGAGCCCACGACGGGCAGAGAGTCCTGGCAGACTCGGAGCGCCGAGTGGAGGTCGGACTTAGAGCTTTCCGGCTGAGGTCGAACTTAGAGGAACTTTGTTGTCAAGTTGTGTTGAAGGATGGCGAGCCGGAGGGGCGAGCAGGTCGGGCCCCCAATGCTTAGTATCGAGCTAGTTGTTAGCTGCTTTATTCCCGTTGTACTGGCTAATGATGAGGATTTGTGTTAGCGTGAGGCGGAGCTGGGCCGAGGACCCTGTCCGCTACTGGGCTTATGTTGATTTTGGTATATGAATACTATTAAACAACTGATCTCTAATGGCGTGATTTCCATCGATTTTGTTAGATCGAAGGAGAATCTTGCGGATCCGCTTACAAAAGGTTTATCTAGAGATCAAATGACAAAATTGACACTCGAAATGGGATTAAAGCCTATTGAGACATAAACTTTGTAATGGTAACCCAACCATGTTGACTAGAGATCCTAAGATCATGGTTCAATGGGACAACTAAGTTATGAAGATTCCGTGAACACTTACCCATTCTGTGAATAAAAGTGTTGTCTGTCAGTGGTGTAAAGGTTTAGTGAATTTTTTTTAATGATTCCTATATCTTGTTTAATCAAGTGGGGTATGGCAGAATACTCTTGATAGAAGATCACCTATGTAAGTGTGAAGTGGAGCCGCTTCTGTGAGAATTCAGAGGCTAGAATTCTCTAACGCACTTTCTGAAACCAAGGGTGATTCATGGCCAAAATGAACACAATCATGAGAACCAAATACGGTGCATAGATCAATATTGTGTGAGTACTATTGTCTGGTTTTACAATAAAGGCTGAACAGTTCAAGACATAGTTCACTGATTTGCCGAGTAGATCCGATAGTATTTCACTAAGGCAGGTTCAAAGCCAGAAGCTACCTCTCCTGATGCAATATTTTTCTGTCAGAAATCTCTTCAGAGTCAGCATATGCATTAATATCCATTCATGTGAGGGATTGTTGGAGAAAATAGAGGAAAAAAGGATTTACTCGATTTTATCAAATTTTTAATCATTTTCGACAACTACTTTAATGAGCGAGTTCGATAAGACTTTATTAAAGTTATCGAGACTTTATTAAATCATTGGAAACTACGTGCTACGTATTTGACAATAAGATTTAAAATCATTCAATTCGGAGGGGGGAATGAGATATTAATGCTTTAAGTTGTTGTGAGATATTGGAAGTAAAGTAGTGTAAAACTTTATACCATATTGGAACATTAGTGTTCCAATGTCAAGTATTTATATGATGATAGTTGATGATTGGTATAAGCTCCCAGAGAAAGTGAGAGAGTTCAGAATGGTTTTAGACAGACGATGTTCTGCTAAAATTGCCATAAGCGTGCGCGCCGCCCCCCCCCCCCCCCCCCCCGTGCCCGTTGACATTTGATCTTTGACCTTTGGGCTTGGGGAATTGGGCCTGAGGGCCTTCGGCTGGGATAGTATTATATTTTTGGACAAATTCAGCGGAGTGGCAAACTGAATAATTCATCCGAGTGGTTAGAAAGTCAGCCGAGGCTGAATAATTCAGCCGAGTGTGGTCAGCAAGGTTGCTGAATAATAATTCAGCAGAGTCATAATCAGCTTCAGCAGACTGAGTGTTTCGGCCAAGGCACCTTCAGCAGACTGAATATTTCAGTGGGCTGAGACCTTTCATCTTCGAAACTGTTATCTGATACTTGGAGTAAAGTGGAAGTAGTGGGAGTTATGCAATAATGAAATTAATTGCTGGGACTCTTCTATTACAATCTGAGCCTCTATATAAACAAGTCTTCACAAGATGGAACAAGAATAGTAGTACACAAGTATTCAAGCAATACAAGAGCATACATACATTCCATTGCATAAAATATTTTTCTGCATTCATAGTTGAAGAGTTTCTGAGCATTGTCAGAGTTCAACAAAGTTCAGAGTTGAAGTATTTCTCCATCTGAATAGGTAAACTGAGTTATCCTGTGAGACAATTGCAACAACTGTGGTTACAAGCCGGTGCAAATTTGTCTTAAGGACAGAGTGCAACTCGTCTCAGTTTTGCATATCCTTTCATAGTTTATTTTACATATATATTGTAATTATATTCTGAATTGGAAATAAAATTGTTCTTCATTTTTTCTGAATATATATTTTATTCGCATACGGGAATAACAAAAACGACCCTAGACCGGACTCTCCTGAGGTAGCCATGGCCGGGGTTCCTGAATCCTCTGCTCTATTTTGTGGTCAAAGGAGGTCACCACCACTGCCCATGATCGGGTCAATACTTCTTCAGGAAACACCGAGTACAGTCGCCTCGGTTTGATCTCTTTTACTTAATTTTGTATAATAACTTTTAGTTATACTTCTTGTGGTTCCGATCGATTTATCCACATAGTTATGATCAATATTTTTCCTTCTTTTTACATGTTTTTTATTCCGTAATTAATGTTGGTAATTAAGGATTTGATTATGTGTTTACACATACCGCAATGCACTCCACACACGTAATTATCCCAACAAATATAACACACATTGTAGTTTCTATTCTCAATAAACAAGACAGAAAATATGCATAAAACCATATAAGTTAAACCAATTGTGAACAATCATGTTTAGCTAAATGAACTCATGATTTCACACATAATATATCAATACAGCATATGTTTGACAACAAAGTTATATCGATTTAATATTAAAAAACATTTTCCGAATCTTAGCAGGGTCACATGACTCCTCCCAAAACACAAATGGTCCGCTCTAACCGGTTGTGAAAGAGATAAGACATTGGAAAGAAGCTGTTCATAGCCAATTCGCCAAATGTATTGATATTATTTATGTTGGTTGAAACCATATATCCTTGTGTTCTCAGTTCCACCGTGCTAGGCTAAAAAATTAGTTAACCTAACTATGTGAAGATTATTTTCACCCCATCGGTGATACCTGTTCAATTCTACCCGTTATAAGTTAAGAAAAAACTGAAAATTATGCTTCGACCTTGCCGATGCATCTCTAGTCTGGATGACGCGTCCGTACAACTGGATCATCATTTTCTGGACGTGTTAATTCATTTTGATTGCTAAGTATAATTAATCACATGCATAATTATGCTAGCTTGATGCATGTGTTCATAATTTATTTTGATGCAACAATAATAGAATGAATAAAATAAGACAAAAGCAATTATATTACCTTTGTAAAATTGTCATCTAGGATTCATGATCTCTTTGTTGCAGTTTAATTCAACTTAATTGTTGGCATTTCAAATTTAGTTAATGCATGTTTAATTAATTAGATCTAGCTGATAAACGGTGAACAAATAATTTAAACATGGAGTTCTTTTGTATGTTACAGAACTAGAGCCAATACAGGGAATTGCACCATTTAATACATAGTTAATGCTTGAATGCAATTGGGTAGGTAGGTTTGACATGTCAATTGGATTGGATAAAACTAATTGAATATTTTATTATTTGTTTTCCTTTATCCACATCGTTAGTTTTTAGCAAAAACTGTTTCGGTCTTCGACCACCCATTTCGTCAATCGATTTCGTCATGATTAATGGTGTGCATAAACACAATGTGGAATGGTCTTTTATCATCCTCACTTTGTGTTTGATAGGTGATTTCTAGGTTTCCGACATAACCAGCAATGTATCAGGTCAATGGTAGTCTAGGAATGACGAGTAAATGTCGTATCCCACAGATAAACGAGGTTAAGTACTCTATGATTTTTACTTCTGGTTTAAGCCGACAAAGACAAGAAATGTAGAATTCACGTGAATGAACTAACTAACCGGGATGAACAAATATATGAAGGGTGCTAGCCAAGATAATGCAAATAAAAGTGACTCGTGGCTTTAAATTGAATGACATACCCTTCCAACCTTCCAATAGCACTCTTGTGTGTGTTGATGGTGCTAACTCTGAGATGGACTTCCCTCACCTCAAAACCTATGTTTTGGGGATGAGACCTCTCTTCTTATATGGGTTTGGATCAGTATTTTGCACATAGTATCAGAGTCACCCCTTTATTGTGCAAGTGTTGAGCCTCTATGTTAGCCATGTGTACCCGACCCACACTTGAGGGGGCGTGTTAAAGTGTCCCACGTTGAAAACTTGTGGTTTTTTTCACATACCATATTAAGAGATGAACTTCCATCATCTTATAACCTAGGTTTTGGGATGAAGCCCTCTTCTTATATGGGTTTGGCAAGTATTTTCCACAGGGTGAGCAAATGCTTTCAAACTTGGTGGTTGAAGATGAAGAGTATTGAAGGAGGTATCTTCAATGATAATGTTTTATGATATGTGTAATGCCCTCAATGCAATGCTAACTAGGGCTCCAAATCCTATTTGCCGAAGGTTGGCGAACGCCGTGTATATCGGTTTGGCAGACACCGGTACTCATGCCGAGGCAAAGCTGACATTGCATTAGTTTCTCATCAAATATGTAGCTAGAAGATGCAGCAGACGCCTGTAAAAGATTGATGGCGGACGTCCTAACGTCTAACTTGGTAGTTGGCTCTTTGTAGATGCAATATATGCTGAGCAGGTTTGACATGATGTGTCGGAGGCCGTTTGATGACTCTTGGCGGACGCCTGCTTTGAATTGTGAAATTATCCCGCTCTTTCTCAAAATACCTTTTGCAAAGGAGATTCGGCGGATGCCCTGAATGGGGTTGGCGTGCGCCGTCTTTAGGACTCAAGATTGTTCATTACACTTCATGAACTTGAGTGTACATTGACCAACGCTTTAATCATCACTCATCTAGGGTTCTCGGGTATCGATATATGTGCAGCGCAAATAAAACCCTAAAAATACCATACGTAAACCCGACAATAAAACTCTGGTTGCTAAGAACGGTAAAACTAGCTAGAACAAGGACTAATTTACTAATATTAACTATTTAACTATTTACCGTTGTTAGATAAAACTAAGCAAAATGGGTTGAAATGATACAATAATACTCAGAAATGCATCAGAAACAGAGATTGAAAAATATCCACGGATGCATCACCGAGATGACTTACATCAACGTTTAAGAACATTGACCCCACAAAAAAACAATATAGGTATCAAAAGAGGGCAATCATAGAGTTACACCGAAAAATCTATTTCAAATCTACACACAACATCATCTTGTGGTTGTGACTATTTCTATTTTTTTCAGAAAAAAAAAACAAAGAAAATGTGTGGTGAGATAATGAGAGTGTAAATTCGAGATATACTTTTGGGACTAACTCTATCATTATCAACAAAAGACAGGATCCAAGATCCTCTCAAGTACTAGCATTAAGTGATCTCTTAAATATCAAGTACAAGTGATCGAACAACACACTTAAAAATGTGAAAATGATCTACCTGTCGATTTTTTTTCTCAAAACTACGCCGTTTTGTTGACAACGTCTAAAAACACTTGAACTTGAGAAATCAAAACTAGTACTTGAAGGGATCCTTGCTCGACGCATGCACTTGAGGTTTGACTACGAGAGGAATATTATGATCATAATCTTCTTAAGCAAAGATTAACTCCATGTTCCGGGCGGATAACCATCTGAAACACAGGAGAATGGACATAATCTGAGGAGAGGGTGAGTCCAAACCGGACCAGTATTAAGGCCAAAATAACCTTAAGTTCTGCCATAGCAAAATGTTGGCCTAAACAAGTGCGAGTCCCAAGTCCAAATGGAATGTATGCTTGTGGAATTCTACAGGCATTTGAAACCCCATTGTTAAATCTCTCTGGGTTGAATATATGAGCATCTGGTCCCCATAGTTCATGATTATGGTGTAGGAATGATATGATAATCTGTATGTTAACGCCTTTTGGAATCAGAACGCCTTTAATCTCTATATCCTCTAATGCCTCCTTTATTACATAAGTCACCGGTGGATATAGCCTCAATGCCTCTTGAATAAACATCGTTAGCTGCCGATATATAAAACCAAAGTCAAAATGATGGGGGTACGTTTTAATGTAAATGACGTAGCAGCGTAGCTGACGGAGATGTATATATTATATATATCCCACGTACATACCATTTTCATGTTTCGAAGATTTTCTGCATTCGGAGGGTCAGCCCCACAAACTTGAACAACTTCATTGCGAATGCGCTCCTGCCATTTTGGATAAGTAGCAAGTAGCATCAAACACCATGATGCCGAGGTGGCTGTAGTTTCGTGTCCAGCAAGATATATATTCTTGCAATTGTCAATGATGAACTTATTTGGAGTAACATGGTTCGGTAGACCGCCACCTTTATCTCCCTCGTCCTTTGCAGCAGCATCAAGTATTAACTGCAGAAGATCTTTCTCGTGACTAGTTTCTCTACGAGCATTAACCATGTCTAATATCTCGGTGTCTATCTCTTTACTTAGTCTCCATATATCCCTGTTGTGCTTTATGGGAACATGCCTGCACAATTAATGCACATTGCATCCATTGAATATATATGCTTGAGAAACCGGCCTTTAAAAAAGATGGTCGTTTTTTAATTTATTACCTCAATCCGGGGACACCTAGATGAACCTTTGACATGACACTGAGAAGAGTGTGAAACTTAGTGAATATTTGTTGTCCAAGAGAGTAGCTGCTTCCGAAACAAGCTCTTGAGATAATGTCGGCCGACAAGGTTCTCATGTACTCATCAACCCTTATATCTACGGTACCTCCATGTCCTGTTTTTTCAGTTTCATGTTCCCATGACTCCAATATTTTCATCGTTGAGTCGACTATGATACTTACCATGGCCTGAAAAAAAAACACCCTTTTACAAAATTAAACCATGGACAGTAAAAATGCAAATTTAAGATAAAATGTTGGAGAAAGGAAAGGGTATATACCTTAACCTTGTCGAGGTAGAATTCAGGAGCAATTATCTTCCTCTGATAAGCCCAGAAAGGTCCATTTGAAGTCAAAATACCATCACCTAACAGAGGACCACGATCTCTTGATAAATAACAAGGTTTCCCCAAATTCAGAGAGCTGCAAATACTTATTTCCTTCACCATTTCCGGATCTACCACCGCCATTGTCTCAATGTTTCCCATGGTATACACCAACACTGGCCCTGTACTTTTAATATGCACTCAATTTAAACATACCAAAAAAAAAACCGGTGCATCATTCATTCTATCAGAGGAGGAGGTATTCTTTCCACAATGGGGTCCACGGACCCCGCTAAAACAAAAAAATATGTTGTTTTACCTATAGGAAAAATTTATGGACCCTGTTAAAAAATTTTTTTTTCATAAAAACATTTTTAGACTCCGCTCAATAATTTTTCTGGATCCGCCACTGCATTACCTATGCACCACGAAAAAATCGACCTTGTGAATGTCGGTTCTGGAGCCAAGAACTGACTTCCTGTAGGTTCTGGAGCCCAGAACCAATTTTTACAAGGTCGATTATCACGATGCGCCTACAGAAAATCAGTCTTGACTCACAAAGTTGTTCTGCTACGATGTACGGGTAGATTCTACAATGCTGCGCAAAGTAAAGTGGTTTAACTATGGTGCACTGGTATAGTGGTTCTACCGGTAAAATCGCTATAGTGCAAATAATCAAACCGGATTCTCTGCTTTTGTTCCCTGCTTCCCCCTGCTTTTGTCGACGCGCGTGATCGCGGCCACCCAAAAGTGTTTGCTCTCTCTCCCCCGACTGAAACAAGCGGCCCCGATGCGTCCACGTCCTCAAAGCCGGGAAAAGCCGGACTCCTCAAAGCCGAGGATCCGAATCCGCAAATAATACCAAGAAAAATAAGAAAAAAAAAAATCAAAAAGAAACACGCAGAAGGATACAACAACCTACCATATTCATTTCGCCAACGCTCAATATGAGGGAACACGGCGGCAGGCCAATTATGCGATATGGTTTCTCCTCCATCTGTGAAACTCCGATTGTTAGTATTAATTGAACGGCTTTCCAGTTGAATCTGCTTGATCTGAGGGATGTTTCCGTAAAGGAAAACAGGGGAAGGTCCATAAATTCCTTGTTTTTTAAGCTTAGATCTGATTAGTCTGGGCTTAAGGATTAAGATATGATAAATCTTTCCGACCAGGAATGTTATTCCGGCAATGACCAGACTAAAGACTATGATGTTTGCTGATGTACCAAATACTAGAAATTCTTTATTCTCCATGTTTACCTATACTGTTGTTTGACTGGTTGTTGAATATACATTATACAATCAAAATTTTAAGACTTCTCTTAATAAAACCGATAGGCAAACCCACTAACTCTTGATATTCTACTCTATCACTCCCCCTCTCAATCATTAGCATTACATTAAGAGTAATACAGTGCCTTGTTTGTTCGTATTAAGATAAAGAATAATAATAATAATAAGAGGGGATTTGGAGAGATTTATTTTTTGGTAAAATTTAAGTGGAAGGAAATGGAAAAAAAAGTGGGGAAACCAAATAAGTAGACCGGATACAATTTTAGCAACTTCCTTCCTTTCAAAATAAACTAGAAACGAAAGGAAACCATAATATTCATCTCTAGTTTCTGTCAAATTCAATTCAAACATCTTAAGTAGACTTTATATATTCTCCTTTATTTTCTGATATTATCTTCTTTTTTCTTTTCTTCAATCCTAAGAGTACCTATGGAGAAGTGGTAGGGTGGGGGTTTGCAGATTCACGGTTGACGGAGGTCGGACTAGTACCTCGCTACGTGTTATCCCTCCACATTAATATGGCAATAAATACAGACAAGAGATACAAGCAGGTTTAAGGCCGGACCTAAACCCCAGGTGGGAGGTCGACTCAGCTAGCTTCTTGGTCCACCGCAGGTCGGCTAGGGCGCAATGGATCTCAGTTAGTGCAGCTCGGGCCTCACAACCTTAGGGACTCGACGCAGTTAGGCTGGAGTATCTCTTAGGCAGAGTAGCCCACGTGCATAATATAAACATGACTACCGTGATTACCGTGACTCGACGCAGTTCGGCTGGAGTATCTCTTAGACAGACCGTGATTACCGTGACTCGACGCAGTTCGGCTGGAGTATCTCTTAGACAGAGTAGCCCACGTGCATATATAGTAGATAAACATGGAAAGAATTCTCAACCATAAAGGCTCTGTTCCTACATAAACTACCGTGATTATCTCCTACAATGTTGGTCCAAGAGAAGGGTGAGTATATAGTCAGAGGGGGTGAAGGACTATATATGGAGTATAAAAACTTTTCTTGAAGAAAAGCTTATGTGCCGCGGATTAAACCCTTCCAAATAATTCTTTCAAAGTAATTCAAACACATATACAAATAAAGTAATTCACAGAAAGTAAATACTGAAATGTAAAGTGCAGAAAAAGAACACAAAGTTTATAGTGGATCAGGGTGGTGTAATCCTTTAATCCACTCTTCTTCTGTGATGATTGAAGGAATTCACTATGATTTTCACCACTACAATAGTTGTGATTGTCCTTCACTACACAAGCTTCACAATCGACAGATTATTACTCTCTGGCTACAAAAACTTCAGTGATTGAATCTTCCACACTGCTCCTTGGGATCAAATCATTCAGCAGCTATCATACAAATCTGCAATTCCTTCTCAGATTGACTGATTCAATTGATTGATCCAAAAGATCCTTAAAGTTGTTGTGAATTCATTATTCACAAGTTTGATCAATGCTCAGACTGGATTGTCTCTTTTTTGCTCTGTATTCTGAGTTTGATTCTCTAGATATAACTTTTAAGAACAAAGATGAAGGCTTGTGATTTTGACAGTGTTTTTTCACTTATAAAGTACGTAAATGTACTTGTTATTAGTTATCTTCTCTGTCAATGCCTTCTATTTATAGCCATAAATTCCATGATTTTGAATTTCGGTCCGTTGGCTATTTAATGCTCAGAATAATCCTTGATTCTGTCTTGATTTAATCCTTCTTGATTTTAGTGATCCGGGTTTTAATCAAACATTCATCATAAAATCCGTCCTTGATTGATACGGCAATAAATGCTTGATCTTTCATATTTTCCACGTTTCTGATTAAGTGTAGACAACTTGCTCCACTTAGCTGCTTCTTCTTTACTTCACCGGCTAAGTGACTACTTCACTTGACTGCTTCCTTAATTACTTCACTGGTCAAGTGACGTCTTTTACTGGGCTGCTGTTTTTGTGTTGTTTATCAGCCGATAGACATTTCCTTCACTGGTCCTTAGTTTTGTGTGGGATCAGTGTACACCATATTATAGAAAATTAAGTTTCATCACTTGTATTATATCTTAGACTTACCCAAGGTCATCATAGTCTTCCTTGGTTGTAAGTCAGTCCACAGGTCTTCACTTCACTATGCTGGTGCCTTGGATGTCTTCACTCAGTTGGTCATCTGTCTTTACTAAGCTAGCCTACCAGTCTAGTACAATGATTTTCTGACTAAACTTATACAATATGTCAGACTTCTAAGTAAAGCCTATACATTCAGTTCTAACTTATTTCAGGCTTGTTTTAACAGCCAACATGGCCATCATCAAAACTATAAAATGTTCCTAACATGCAATCAAGGAGATTTAACCATATTTATCTATTCCTTAGGGAACACGAAATTAGAGTCCAACAAGGACCCGGACCATGCAAGCCTAGGGCATAAGGCTCCCTATATAAACAATCCCTAAGGAACTACGAGAGACTTGATTCCCGATTCATACACATGATATGTAGGCAACTTGAGATACATTATCTCATCGGTTTAAACATCACACAAACCACCCCCCGTTCGTACCCTTTCGTGTTTTAGATCTTGAATAAATTGTCACTAGGATAATACGGCCCATATTTATTACCCGATGAGATCCAACATCATCAATTGGCGTTAGAAGGAGAGCCTTCTACTTACAATTTTATTCAAGACACTGAATTATCATCACGCCTCACACAGCGTGCCAACAAAAAGCTAGAGAAGCCACCCAGAACAACCAAAATGCTAATGATGGATTAGCTACAACCTCCGACACCGGTGGCCAGACTCAAAAGCAGAAAGAAAGTGCCTTCAATTCTACCCAACAAGTGTTGGTAGATCAATTGGTGGCTATGGATCCAGCCACCCGACAAGCAATCCTCCAGGTTGCCATGCATGACGAGGATGTAGAGGAAGAACAGGAAGAGGAGCAGGAGAATTTACCTACTCCTGAACCCAGCCAAGCAAGCAAGATGATCACTCATCCATTACCAATCGGTGGAAGAAATTGATTGATCTTAGGGCATTGGACGTAGCCCAAGCAGAGCTGAATGTCATATTAGGAAGGAGATCCACTGATCTCTCCCTCGTATCGCCCTTTACAGAGCAGGTGGAAAACTATCCTCGGCCTGCGAGGTTCAAGGTGCCCAAGTTGGAGCCATATGAGGGAACTAAGGATCCACAGGATCACCTCTTTCAGTACCTAACTTACATGAACTTGGATTGTCCCTGGATGAGATGAAGTGCAAGGCTTTCCCGGCATTACTGATGGGCCAGGCCTGTGAATGGTTCAGAAAAATCCCAGCACGGACAATCTCCAACTTTGAGACGTTGGGAAAGATGTTTCTTTATGCCTTTATCATGGCTAAGTCGTTTCATAGGAATGTTACGCACTTACTTACTCTTAAGCAGAAGAAAGGCGAGACAGTGTTGCAGTTTTTGAAACGATTCAATGAAGAGTTTATGCAAGTCCGAGATGCGGACGAGCACATTCTGATCACTTTCTTTGTAGCGGGCCTACGGGAAGGGAGGTTTTATGCTAAACTGAATAGCAAACTCCTTAAATCAATGAAAGAATGCATGAAGATGGCATACAAGCACTGCCAAAGAGAAGAAGCAGACCGACCAAAAAGAGAGTCAGAGAAAGGAGAGTCTAAGAAAGAAAAGATGGAGGATCATGCTGACAAGAAGAGAAAGCCGGTCGGGGACCGTATGACCACCCCGATCACAGATCGTTTGGGGAAGAATGGAGCTTTGTAGGAGAGAGACTTCATCCCTCCAAACCGACCGCATGAGCAGGTTCTCGCAATTATGGAGAGAAAAGGATTGGCCCAAACTCCACCACCTATGAGAGGTCCCGTAGAGAGAAGGGACCAGAGCAAATTCTACACCTATCACAAAGACGTTGGTCATGATGTAGAAAGATGCAAGGAACTCAAGAGAGACATCGATGCAGTGATAATGGAACGGAAATTGGATGAGGTCATAGATTGATCTCAAAACATTGAGCCACGAGGTCATCGAGAATTAAAACATAAAAACTACAATCAAGATCGGTGTAGGTAGGGTGAACCCTATAAAAGAAGTGACCAATCTCCAGATGGTGATCGGCAGTTGGACAACCGTCCCATCAACACCATTGTGGGTGGCCCCAGCAATACGTTTGAGGAAGTGAGCAACCAGGGTGACTGACCTGCAAGCCTTTCTACAACAGGTAAAATAAGAGGCTAGTTCGGGAAGTGACCTACGGTCCCAAGGACCCACTCCATCTGGTTACGAACAATGAAGGTCTAGTCATAGAGGCTGTTGTGCATAAGAATCTGGTAAAGAGGATCTGCGTAGACACAGGAAGTTCCGTCAACGCCCTCTACTATTCTGCCTTCCAGTCCATGTAGCTGAAGGATTCAGAGCTGATACCTGTTTCAGCACCGATATTCGGTTTTGCATGTCTCTTAGTTCATCCTCTAGGGATGATCCGACTTGCCACACCATTTGGAGCATAACCCAGGGGTAGGACCCTTATGTTCAATTACGTGGTGCTAAAAGCCTCTTCATCGTACACTATTATCTTAGGAAGACCTGTGCTGATTGACCTCTGAGCTGTGATTTCTCCAGCTCACATTAGTCTGAAATTCCTCACCGCAGAAGGCTAGGGTGGAAATCAAAGGGTATATGAAGGCAGCTATAGGTGCTACGCTGCCACAATTAAAAAAAGGGTGTGGTCTTAACTTAAGGGGTTCAACATGTTCTGAACGTTGGTGATTTGTTTTATTTCTCATAATTTCATTACAATCTTTCCATTTTTGAACAAGGTTTTGATAAACTGAGATCAGTGAGCACTCAATTTACATTTCTTCAATATAGTCTTACACAATATTACGTCGACATTATCTTTCCATTATGAATGGCCTCAATTCAGACGTGGCCGAGCTCTGCCTGACATATGAGTTCCGCAGATCGGACTCTGCAAACATATTTCAGTTAAAAATGTTAAGTTAGCAAACTTATGACTCAAATCGCTAAACCTGACATCTGAGCTCCACAGATCGGACTCAACAAACATATGTCAGTTAAAAACATCTAGACAACAAACTTATGAATTAAATCATTGAACTTGGCATCTGAGCTCCGCAGATCAAACTCAGCAAACGTATGTCAATTAAAAATGTTAAGTCAGCAAACTTATGACTCAAATCCCTAAACCTTACGTCTGAGTTCCGTAGATCGGACTCAACAAACATATGTCAGTTAAAAATGTTAAGTCACCAAGCTTCTGACTCAAATCGCTAAACTTGACATCTGAGCTCCGCAGATCGGACTCAACAAACATATGTCAGTTAAAAATGTTAAGTCAGCAAACTTCTGACTCAAATCACAAAACCTGACATCTAAGCTCCATAGATTGGACTCAGCAAATGTATGTCAATTAAAAACGTTAAGTCAACAAACTTCCTGACTTGAATCGCTAAACCTGACTACTGAACTCCACAGACCGGACTCGGCAAACACGCTGTCAGCATCCTGACCACCGAGCTCCATAGGTCAGGCTCAACAAAAACAGTCTGCAGGACCGACCCGAGCCATAAAGCGAGACTAAAATACAAGTATGCCATCCAAACTGCAAACTAATGCATGGCATACTTGGGGGCAAGATACCCCACCACCAGAAAGGTACTTAAAAGAAATTACTCAGAATAAAAGTGCTTAAGGAAAGTACTTAACAAAAACTGCTTTTGTTGCCAAATGGTGAAAATTACAATAAGTTCAAAAAAATTCAAAGCAAAACATACAAAATCAATAAACCCTAAACTAAGCATCAAGGGCTGGATCTTGTTGTGGCTCTAAAGAAGTAGAGGCCGAGGTAGGCTTGCTGGAGTACTTGGACATGATGTCCACTCCCTCCTTGAAATCTTTCAGACGGTTGTCATAGACTATGCTCATCCCGGGCTTATAGAAATCCTTCTTAGGAAGATTGTCTATGACAATGTCAGGAAACTGACCCTTTGCCTCATTCATGCCTAGAGTATAGCCGTGGTTCAGGATCGGGATAAGCAAGAACTTCAAAGTCTGAGCGAACTCATCCGAAGCCTTATACTTCTAGACGGCCTCAGCCGTCTGAACTGGGACAACAGCTTCCAGCCTGGTCAGTTCAGCTTGGATCTTGGCCATGGCCTGCTCCATCCCACTATTCTCCTCTGCAAACTTCTTCTCGGCAAACTTTTCCTCCTGGAATTGAGCTCAGCCCCCCTGTCATGAAGCTGCTCTGGAGAGCCTTTATCTCCTTATCCTTGGACTCAACGGAGCCTTTCAGTTTTGCCCGACCTTCCCTCAAGTCGGCAACATTCTTCTTCAAATCTGTAGTGTCAACAAAAGCTTTTCCCAGCCTTTGGAAAACATCCTGGCCACCCAGGTTCCCTGAATAACCGAACAACAAGAGTTAGAAACACTTTTGAAAGTATAGTGTGAAAACGCCAGAAGAAAAAAGACAAAACTTACAAATTCCATGGACTAGAAGCCGACCACATACAGCTCCTCATGCGGCATCTTAGAGATCCACTCATGCTCGTAGGCGGCATCTTCATATTGACCAGACTGGCCCTGAGATCCTTCCGGAATAGCTCCAGACCTAGCCCTCTTTTTGGTCCTATTCTCTTGAGGGTTTGCAATGGATCGGCCTTTTTTTGGAGATGCAGGCCATCTCCTATTCCTCTCTCCAGGTCATATGCATATTGGGTGGTTAGAACAACTTCCTTCAGAACAGAATGGGAGGAAGGCGGCACTGCTGAGGCATCGTCCAAGTTTGTGCCCGAAGGTTGGGTGGGAGGAGGCTCCTTACTTGCTGTCTACTTAGTGTTGAGGCTCTACTCAGATTGGCTGACCTTAACCTCGTCGTTCTCTACACTAGCCAACAGCTCTGTGAAATCAACCACTACGAACAAGCAAAACAGGGCAACAGTTAGTCATAGAGAAAATGATAATAATAATAATAATAACGGTACAGAGGAAAAATGTAAAGTCAGATAAGGATAATCCTACAGATAACCCCCTTCTCGTCCCTAAGGGGTACATAAGGGCTAGGCCCAGCATCGTCTTGACGAGCAGTGGCAATCAGCTCGGAATCGAGTTCCTAGACCTCTACGGAACATCCTGATTCTTGGATACCTTCCAGTAGCTTCTTACTAATAGTAGGTCGGACGTCCCTAGGGAGCTCCTCCAAGTTCCAGAAATTCATCTCCGGTTGACCTTCGTGTCTGATGAAGAAAAACTGCTCATTCCACTGTTTGTGGGAGGACTTTCCCTTAGGGATGATGGGGACATCACTCAGATGTCCAGTTCGACGGGAGAAATAGTACCATCCGGGATGGTCCTTCACCCTCTTGTGTTGATCAAAATGCCTAAATAATCGTACCGAGAACTTGATGCCTAGCAATCGGTACCAAATGGAAAACCCTATGATGGCCCTAACCTCATTAGTGGCCACCTGGGAAATCCCTAGCCTGTAAAAACTAAGCACAGCTGCATAGGCCGGGCATAGAGGAAGCCTAAGGACAACCTCAAAGTGCTTCCTGTGAACGGTGCAGTATTCCTCCGGAGGCTGATGTGCAAAGTTGTGATGGTCGGATGGAAGCCTAGAGGCATACCTCTCTCCGCCATCTCATAGGTATTGCAAGATTCGTGCAAATCCTCATGAGATAAGGTGGATTTGACACCTTCACTACCTATGGTGGCTATCTTGGTTTCTAGGGTTACGGCAAAAAAAATGGACTCAAGCAGAAAAAAGAATGCACAAGGAAGAAAAGAATGACTTACTTGTAAGAGTAATATGAATTTGGGAAAGAAGAGCAATCGCCGGTGACTTCAATCTTTTGGTTTAATAGCAGTGTAATGAAACGACGGATGTTACGTAGGTTATAAACCCCAAGCACGTCTCGGAAACCATCACAAATATAATTAGTGGGTGTAAAATGCCTCGGCTTACGGGTCAGTTATGACAGCGTTATAACGGCATCCTTGCCACCTAGCAATATAGGATATCCAAAAAATCCGTTTAAGTGACCTAGCCGAGCTACAACTTCGACAGATCTGAGCTGACCTTCAGAGCTCAGCTAGACCTGGAAGGCTTATGACGGAGGTTGGACTAGTACCTCGCCACGTGTCATCCCCACATTAATATAGCAAGAAATACAGATAGAAGATTCGAGCATGTTTAAGGCCAGACCTAACCCCCAGGTGCGAGGTCGGCTTAGCTAGCTTCTCAATCCAACGCAGGTCGGCCAGGGCGTAACGGAGCTCATTTAGTACAGCTCAAGCCTCACAACCTATGGGACTCTACGCATGTCGGCCGGAGTATCCCTTAGACGGAGTTGCCCACGTGCATAATATAACAGATAAATATAGAAAGAATCCTCAACCATAAAGGCTCTGATTCTACATTTAAACTACCATGATTATCTCCTACAATCAAGGAGATTTAACCATATTTATCTATTCCTTAGAAAACATGAAATTAGAGACCAACAAGGACTCAGCCCTTGCAAGACTAGGGCATAAGGCCCCTTATATAAACAATCCCTAAGGAACTACGAGAGACTTGATTCCTGATTCATACACAGGATACATAGACAACTTGAAATATGACGGAGACTAGTACCTCGCCACGTGTAATAGGCCTATCCCCGACCCCTAGGGTCCACTGGGGTCTAATAAGGGACAAGCCGGAAATCCACCGCCCAAGTACTAAAACTCCAAAAGAAAATACTGAGGGAACTAATACTTTATTCAAACGTCACCAAAACGAAAGAAAACAACATCATTTAATTTTTATTACATTGAATAAACTCAAAATTCAAAGCAAACTAATACCGAAACTTGACAACTAAGCTGTCATATCAATATTGAGCTCTTCATCAACTCCCTCTCCCAGCACAGCCTCCAAGGTTACCCCGCTTACCTCACTACTCTGGTGTCCTTCTTCCATACCTAAGAAAGAGATTTCACAAACGTGTGAGCTAAAAATAGCCAGTGAGTTCCGGTGTGTGCCCGTGAATCTTTATATACAAAAAAATAGTTACAAAACTGTTATAATGTTACAACAAAAAAGCTTTTTTCCTTAAATTCACTTTATAGTAGTTAGTACATGACAAAAATATGATATTTGCAAAAATATAAACGTCAAGTAATTTTCTTGAATTTAAGTCTATTAATTGCTTGACACCGACTTGGCTTAGTCGATGAGTCATTACCAACCAAGTCCAACATGTTTCTCTACCGCACTTCACAAGCAAGCAAGCAAATGCCTGACAATTCCGGCCGATTGTCAAGGAAAGGATTCAGACTATCGCCTAGTGAACCTCCCGAAAGGCTCTAGCCAACCCCATTGCCCTCTGAACCATGACATAGCTGTAGGCCCTTGCTTTCCCGGCCATGCACATGGAACATTGGGGAAAACTTTTGGTACCATCACCCTAGGACTGTCGATGAGCCAAGGCCAAGAGGCCCCGAGACCGGTGACTAGACGTTCTGCGGTGCAATAACCCCAACTCATCTAGTCGCTAAGAGTTTTGCACTGCACACGCAATGCTATCAAGCATGAACAAGACTTGATAATCATTGTTAATTATATTTTTCTGTGTCGGGAAATGGTAATATGATTGATACATGTCAAGACCATGCATTACAAGATTTCCACGAATAACACCGGTAAAAAAAATCATTTTTACATAAAAGAGGTCATCTCATTCTATTTTTGGCAAAGATTTTTCATTTAACAACAAAACTTTATATATCAAGAGAGGTACAAAAGACATACTATTCAATGGAGTCTAAAAAAAAGAAAAACATTTCATAATAGTTAAAACAAATATGGAAAAGCAATGCCAGGAAATATGATGTCAATGTGTGTACCTATAACATAATAAGTACGCATATGTATCATTTCATAGAATAATGAGTAAAATTCCTCTATAATATGAAATTAAAGACTCGAAGTTGTAACAATGACCAAATAACAGTTTCAGGTCAAAATAAATAAAATCACAAAAAAACAAACACGTTTACCTTAGATAAGAATTCACGGTCTCAAAATAACAAATCCATATCAATATAAGTAATTTTAAAAGGGTAAAGACACACCTTGGCTTTGATATAACATAGTAAGTTGCAAGAATGACTAAATGAAATCTAATATGTATTCGATTAACAAAATACACATCGTTGCTTGTATCGAAAATAAAACTCATATTGAATTGACCGGACTTGCTTTGGAAAGTATTTGACCAAAATAGTAAGATGCATCAAATGTATAAATCTTTGAATAGCTCCTTTATTTTATCATATATATATATATATATATATATATATATATATATATATATATATATATATATATATATACACACACACACACACACACGAAAACATTGATTCTGTCAAACCGAAACAGTACTTACATTTAATATTAGTAAAACATTGGCAAGTTGCAAAAGAAGTATTATTTTATTCAAAAATGACCAAACAAAATATAGGGACCTATATGTATGCATGTACAGATGCACTTAATGCTTTAGCAAAATAAAAGTAGAAAAAGGACACGGTAAAAAAATTTAAAAATAAAGAAAAAAAATGGAACTCACAATGCTAAGTTCTGATGTCAACCATTATTGTGATACTCCTTTCTTTTGACTTAATAATCTTAGACCCACACCAATCTTCTATTTATAGTGTTAAAATTCTTTACTAATGATAAAAGATAAGATAGAATTTAAATTTTAAACTTTTAAAATTTGTTGTAACAACCTAAATTTTATCAGCTACATTATAGATATAATCTCCCCCGAATCTTAACTACTATTATGCGGCTGAGGGGGTGGTGCTTATTCTATCACCAAATTATCTCCATGTTCTCAAATTATATTTATATATATTCAGACAAATAAATAACATTTGCAGTTAATAATAATAATAATAATAATAATAATAATAATAATAATAATAATAATAATAAGTTTCCATTAAATACATATTTCTATTTTATATTATTTACTGCTAGATGTTATAATAGCATAAGGTATATCTCGATAACAACCCACTATTTTGGGGTGTTACAATTCTCTCTCCCTAAGAAAAGAATTTCGTCCTCGAAATTCATACCTTCGAAGAGAGGTGGGTATTTCCGTTGCCACTCCTCTTCTAACTCCCATGTTGCTTCCTATGTTCCCTCATCTATAATCAGGTCCCTAATAGATCTTTATCCTAACACCTCCACCAAACCTGTCTCTATACCAATTGTAATAGGCCTATCCCCGACCCCTAGGGTCCATTGGGGTCTAATAAGGGATAAGCCGGTGATCCACCGCCCAAGTACTAAAACTCCAAAAGAAAATACTGAGGGAACTAATACTTTATTCAAACGTCACCAAAACAAAAGAAAACAACATCATTTAATTTTTATTACATTGAATAAACTCAAAATTCAAAGCAAACTAATACCGAATCTTGACAACTAAGCTGTCATATCAATATTGAGCTCTTCATCAACTCCCTCTCCCAGCACAGCCTCCAAGGTTACCCCGCTTACCTCACTACTCTGGTGTCCTTCTTCCATACCTAAGAAAGAGATTTCACAAGTTCTGGTGTGTGCCCGTGAATCTTTATGTACAAAAATAATAGTTACAAAACTGTTATAATGTTACAACAAAAAAGCTTTTTTCCTTAAATGCACTTAATAGTAGTTAGTACATGACAAAAATATGATATTTGCAAAAATATAAACGTCAAGTAATTTTCTTGAATTTAAGTCTATTAATTGCTTGACACCGACTTGGCTTAGTCGATGAGTCATTACCAACCAAGTCCAACATGTTTCTCTACCGCACCTCACAAGCAAGCAAGCTATTGCCTGACAATTCCGGCCGATTGTCAGGGAAAGGATTCAGACTATCGCCTAGTGAACCTCCTGAAAGGCTCCAGCCAACCCCATTGCCCTCTGAACCATGACATAGCTGTAGGCCCTTGCTTTCCCGGCCATGCACATGGAACATTGGGGAAAACTTTTGGTACCATCACCCTAGGACTGTCGATGAGCCAAGGCCAAGAGGCCCCGAGACCGGTGACTAGACGTTCTGCGGTGCAATAACCCCAACTCATCTAGTCGCTAAGAGTTTTGCACTGCACACGCAATGCTATCAAGCATGAACAAGACTTGATAATCATTGTTAATTATATTTTTCTGTGTTGGGAAATGGTAATATGATTGATACATGTCAAGACCATGCATTACAAGATTTCCACGAATAACAATGGTAAAAAAATCATTTTTACATAAAAGAGGTCTTCTCATTCTATTTTTGGCAAAGATTTTTCATTTAACAACAAAACTTTATATATCAAGAGAGGTACAAAAGACATACTATTCAATGGAGTCTTAAAAAAAAACATTTCATAATAGTTAAAACAAATATGGAAAAGCAATGCCAGGAAATATGATGTCAATGTGTGTACCTATAACATAATAAGTACGCATATGTATCATTTCATAGAATAATGAGTAAAATTCCTCTATAATATGAAATTAAAGACTCGAAGTTGTAACATTGACCAAATAACAGTTTCAGGTCAAAATAAATAAAATCACAAAAAAACAAACACGTTTATCTTAGATAAGAATTCACGGTCTCAAAATAACAAATCCATATCAATATAAGTAATTTTAAAAGGGTAAAGACACACCTTGGCTTTGATATAACATAGTAAGTTGCAAGAATGACTAAATGACATCTAATATGTATTCGATTAACAAAATACACATCGTTGCTTGTATCGAAAATAAAACTCATATTGAATTGACCGGACTTGCTTTGGAAAGTATTTGACCAAAATAGTAAGATGCATCAAATGTATAAATCTTTGAATAGCTCCTTTATTTTATCATATATATATATATATATATATATATATATATATATATATATATATATATACACACACACACACACACACACGAAAACATTGATTTTGTCAAACCGAAACAGTACTTACATTTAATATTAGTAAAACATTGGCAAGTTGCAAGTATTATTTTATTCAAAAATGACCAAACAAAATCTAGGGACCTATATGTATGCATGTACAGATGCACTTAATGCTTTAGCAAAATAAAAGTAGAAAAAGGACACGGTAAAAAAAATTAAAAATAAAGAAAAAAAAATGGAACTCACAATGCTAAGCTCTGATGTCAACCATTGTGATACTCCTTTCTTTTGACTTAATAATCTTAGACTCACACCCATCTTCTATTTATAGTGTTAAAATTCTTTACTAATGATAAAAGATAAGATAGAATTTAAATTTTAAACTTTTAAAAATTTGTTGTAACAACCTAAATTTTATCAGCTACATTATAGACATAATCTCCCCCGAATCTTAACTACTCTTATGCGGATGAGGGGGTGGTGCTTATTCTATCACCAAATTATCTCCATGTTCTCAAATTATATTTATATATATTCAGACAAATAAATAACATTTGCGTTAATAATAATAATAATAATAATAATAATAATAATAATAATAATAATAATAATAATAATAATAATAATAATAATAATAATAATAATAAGTTTCCATTAAATACACATTTCTATTTTATATTATTTACTGCTAGATGTTATAATAGCATAAGGAATATCTCGATAACAACCCACTATTTTTGGGTGTTACATCACGTGTCATCCCGACATTGATTTACAGCCGGACCGACGCCCTAGGTGAGAGGTCGGCTCAGGAGCTTCTTAGTCCACCACAGGGCAGCCAGGGCGCAACGGAGCTCAGCTAGTGTAGCTCGTGCCTCACAACCTAAGGGACTCGACGCAGGTCGGCCTGAGTATCTCTTAGACGGAGTAGCCCACGTGCATAATATACCAGATAAACATGGATAGAATCCTCAGCCATAAATGCTCTGATCCTATATTTAAACTGTCATGATTATCTCCTACAATCAAGGAGATCAAATCATAAATATCCAATCCTTAGGGAACACGAAGTCGGATTCCAACAAATACACGGCCCATGCATGCCTTAGGCATACGGCTCTCAATATAAAAAATCCTTAAGGAACTACGGAGACTTGATTCCTGATTCATACGTAGGATACATAGGCAATTTGAGATATATCATCTCAGGCTCAGTCTAAACATCACACAAACCATCCCCTGTTCACACTGTTTATATTTTTAGATCTTGAATAAATTGTCACTAGGATAATACGGCCCAAATTTATTACCCGAAGAGATCTAGCATCGTCCATTAATTAACGCTAGAAGGAGGGCATCCGACTGGAAAATTTGTTCAAAGCTTTTCGACATCATGATGACAAAGAAGACTCTGGATAAATCCACGACCAGAGGGTGTGCTTGCAAAATAAATGGAAATCGGCGAAGGCCAATCCCTAAACATGAACCATCAGATTGATAACGGACCGTTCAACATTGTTAACACCATTTCCGAGGGGCCAAACAACACGCTTCAAGATATGGATAAGGATTTTAGTAGGTCTACTAGCCCTTCAATGTCCATCAAAAGGCAGCGGTACTCGGGAGAGGTGACCACGGTCCAAGGGATCCTCTCCCCTTGTTAATGAATAACGAAGGACTGGTAATCGAAGCAATAGTGTGCCGGAACATAGTAATATGGATTTGCATGGATACCGGAAGTACGGTAAACATGCTCTACTATTATGCATTCCAATCAATGTAATTGAAAGATTCCAAGCTGACACCTGTCTTTTGTCCGTTGTTCAGCTTTTCCGGCCGCCCTGTTCGTCTATTGGGAATGATAAGTTTAGCTATTACATTCAGCGGAACACCAAGGGGCAGGACCCTTATGGTGAGTTACGTAGTCGTTCAAGCCCCATTTGCCTATAACATCATCATGGGCATACCAGCCTTGACTGACCACCGGCCTGTAATCTCTCCAGCCCACATAAGCTTGATGTTCCCTTCAATAGAGGGCTCTGTGGAAATCAAAGGTGATGTAGATGCAGCTGGGAGTTTCTATACGGCCACCATAAATGAAAAAATGATGGTACATCAAGTTCGTATCGAAGAATTACTGCCAGAAGACGAGGACACTTGGTCCCCGGATGACAAAGTGGAAGAGGTCAGCCTTTGGGAGGTCAGGCAGGCCTGACCGTAACTATCACCTGCTGGATTCCTGGTCAGCACAAACAACAGCTCATCGACCTCCCGATGGAGTTCAGAGATGTTTTCGCAAGGAAAACTAAAGATATGATGGCATGTCCCCAACGTTGGCCCTGTACAAACTGAATGTAGATCCGAACATGAAACCAGTTCGGCAATAGAAGAGACACCTCACCCATGAGCGAATTGTTGCGATCGAAAAGGAGGTAACTAAGTTACTGATGATGGTTAAAATAGTCTATCCTACGGCATCAACATTCTGTCCATTATGAGCTAAAAATAGTTGTTTCGACCTATAATTATAAACCATTTAAATTGAATATCATATGTCGGGTTCGTGAGTCGAGTAATCTACACTCAACGTTTATTTTCCCTATTTTGATATTATTTCGTGCGTTATTTGATTATTTTCAAGATACGAAATTTTGGACTGAGCATCATGGGCGAATCTAGAGTGGACTGAATGAAAATACTGGGCCTTGGGTATTCAAGAACCTTCTAAGTTAATTCAGCAGAGAGAAAAAGACAAAACTACCCCCGATAAACCGGGAGCTGTCGCCGACTTACCGAAAGTCCAGAATTATCCAAAACGCATTTTCTTGGATGAGGGGTAGATCTAGATGTTTCTAAGTCAGTTTTGTAGCTATAAATAAGAGGCTTTGCCTCAGAATTCAGTGTACTACACAACTATTACAAGTATTACGCAATAAAAGTTCTTTGTTCTTTATTTTCTTTATTTATGAGTTCTGGTTGGAGAAACGAGGGAGTCGCCGCCTAGGGAGAGATCTAAGGCAGATCTACGCTCATCTTCGAGGGTATGATTTTCCGTCTTTTCCAAGATGTAGATCTATCGTTGTTCTATTCGACTAGTATGTGCTAATTGTTTATTTAGTTTAATTATGTAGTAGTTAGTTTATTTTACCCCATGTGTTATAGATCTAATTTGTTGGTGAAGAAATCATGAAATAGTGGTTGCCTTCTTCAGATCTGCGACGGTCTATATTGCCAGGTCTGAATACCTAGTAAATTACTAGTTCATGATAATCGGCGCCAACTACGTTGATCGACATATTTAATTTACATGTTAGTAGCCTGATCAACTATTTGCATGTCATCGTAAATTAGCATGAAGTACTGATAGTTAAGTGTTAATTAGGATATTGTTTCGATGGACCCTAGGAACGTGCTTATCAGTGTCGATAGCTTCCTAGGCGGGTTAGCGGTATGGGTTAACGCTCAATACCGGCAATTCTAGTTCTTTATACGTATGGGCTATTACAGACCAATTAAGAAGGGTGGCTTGCGTATAAATTATCTACTACCATGGTCAGAGTAGATAGGGTTATGAGTTGTACCCGTAGTTGATAATGAATTAAAATTCACCAATGGGGAGGACTATTGCATGTGTGGGGGGAATAACTAATTACTCATAATTGAACTAATACATTAGAAACTTTTGTTTGCTCCGTGTGAACTAGCGTAGTCTTGTTAGTGTGTGAGACCAATTATTTTACTTCTGTCTAGATTATAGTTGGTTGTAGACCGTTATTTGTGACAAGCTCATTCTTGATAATTTGTCGTTCTTATGAGTCTCTATAGGGTCGACCTTGACTCGCCGGTACTCTACTACGATAGACACAGTCCTATTGCTAGTAAGTGCTTTGCATGCGATCAAGATTTTCTGGCACCGTTGCCGGGGACTCGTGTCAAGTATACTTTTTATTCGAGATTGAGTGTCTGTATATATTCGAGTCTGTTTATATTGAAGTCGTACAGAGTCAGTTCTGTTGAAATCTGGAAAAAATTGCATCCGGTTTATCGGGGGTATACCGCGGTCAACTGGGGGTCCCAGATTCGGCAGAATCGGTTCTGTCAGTTCAGTTTCGAGTCAGTAGTCAGTGTCTATAATTTTTTGAGTCTGCCAGGTGTGTGTAACATCCGGCGTGGAAAGTCACTAACTTTTTATTTTCTTTTTGTGTCTTGTAGTACGCTACACGAAGTTCAGCAGCCAAACTCGAGAGATTCATACCTAAGATTGAAAAGTTTGCTAGACAAAAGAGAAAAGAAGTTCGAGAGAATACTGTTAAGCTGGCAGACGACGTGAGCTCATACGAAGGAGATCACAGTGAGAATGAGGAAGAAATTCCACCTTTGGAGGATAGAGATAACACCATGGCTTGGAATGGACAAAACAGAAGAGTCAATGAAACAGAGTTGTGATACATGGAGATAGGAGAACTCTATAGAGTTATGCAATGCCGACGATTGAGTAGTCTTTGCCAGGGATTGTTCAGCCAGAGAATGCGGCTGAGGTCTTTCACATTAAGCCAAACGTGATACAAATGGTGACTAACTACACTTTCTTCTATGGAGTACCAAACGAAGATCATAGTGTACACGTTACCAACTTCTTGGAGATAGTCAGCACCGTCAAACCAGCAAGAGTACCTGAAGATAACATTAAGCTAAAGTTGTTTCCATTCACTCTAAAAGACAAAGCGAAGATATGGTTATTGTCTCTAGAACCAGGATCGATCTGCTGCAAAAATTTATGAATAAGTACTGCCCTCTTGGGAAGTCACTACAGATGAGAAAAGACATCATGAATTTCAAGCAAAAACACAACGAAACTTTCAAAGAAGCTTGGGAAAGGTTTAAGGAAGCACAACGGAGGCCCTCACCATGATATCACTCTACCCGTACGAATGCATAGTTTTAATCACGGATTACGGCCAAGTGAACAAATGATAGTGGATGTATCGAGCAACAGATTTTTTGCGTTGTTATCACCTGAAGAAGCCGAAGAAAAACTGGAGCAAATCATACTTACAAGTCAATGGGGAACGCATCAAATTGAGACCGTCAAAGTTGCTGAAGGCGTATTTAGAGAAGATACTTCTCAAATGATCTTATACCAGCCAATGGCAATGAACTAGAATATAGATGGCATGCAAGATCACATTGCCAAGGTTGAGAAAGTATAAGAGATCGAAGAAACCAACACCGAAGATGTGAACTATATAGAGAGGCAAGGAAATCCTTATAGGGGTGGATATCGCCCAGGTTCTCATGACCACCCTGGTTTTTGACTGAGTGGCCCTACTGGGGGTTTCGACAAGATGACTATACAGGTGGAGAGAGACCAAGACAAACTGGTGGATTCATGCCTCAATTCAACAAATCAGGTGGTTGGGAAGCAGCCATGGATAAAATAAGCTCAACTGTGACCAATACGGTCAATCAACTTACTAAATCCATGACTAAGCTAAATACAAACTTCACCACATATTGTCAGAAGAATGATACAAGACTGACCAATCATGAAGCCTTAGTGTAGAATCTGTCACACCAAGTAGGGCATATTGCCGAACAAGTGTTAGCCCGTCCTCCGGGAGGATTGCCAAGAAACACTGAGAATAATCCGAAGGACGTGAATGCAATCATGACTATAAGCAGAAAGGAACTTCCTGTACCAGCTATACCAACTGTCCAGGAAGAATCAGAAAGCAATCAGCAGCAGAAGGCAGCAGAATCAGGAGAAAAAGAGGGGCCGGGACACCACACCGATTTACCGGGCGTCTGAAAATTCAACAAACGAGCAGGTAGAGCAGTAGTAGGAAGCATGTTAGTCTTCACAAACTGTAACTATTAATCCTGCTACTTTATCCTATCCCCTTAGGAAATATAAACCGAATAATGATGATGCTCGTTATAAAAAGTTCATAGAGATGTTTAAGAAGTTGCAAGTGAATATACCTTTGGTAGAAGCTCTAGCCGGCATGCCAGAGTATGTGAAATTCATGAAAGAAGCAATCTCTACACAAGGAAATTATTAATTTGCCTTAACGAGGAATGCTCGGCAGTTTTGCAACGCAAACTGCCTCCTAAATGTAAAGATCCTGGGAGCTTCCTCATACCTTGCACAATTGGAAGCATTGTGTGATCTTGGATCCTGTGTCAATTTAATGCCACTCTCCATCTTTCATAAGTTAGGCATGTAATAGTTGAATGACACAGCTATAACCCTTCAATTGGTTGATAGGTCTATGAAGCAACCTTGTGGAGTAGTTGAGGATGTACTGGTAAAAGTTGATAAGTTTGTGTTCCTCATAGACTTTGTGGTGCTAGACATGGAGGCTAACCACGATGTTCAACTAATATTAGAAAGACCTTTCCTAGCGACAAGTAAGACATTGATATATGTCCATAAGGGTGAGCTGATTCTGAGAGTGAATGAGGATATAGTAGTATTCAATGTAATGAAAACAATGGGGTATGCTCAAGATGAAGGAGAAGCATGGTACATGCTAGATGCCATAGACGAGCTTGTTTTTGAGTAATATCAGCAGGTGGCACTAGATCCTAAAGTAGCAGAGACTTTGCTCCTGAAGCAAGAAGAAAGTTATGAGGAAACCTGGCCTGGGTGTAGCGAAAGTCAAGTGCGAGAAGTAGTGCCTATATCTTCTGTGGACTTAGGAGGAACAATTCATAGACCTTCGTGGCATAAGTTCTTTGACTTACAATTCACTGGTAAGCTGTTAAGGTCATCACTAGAAGAGCCACCATGGAACTTAAAGTTGAAACCTTTGCCATCTCACCTGAAGTATGTATACTTACAAGATGATACTCTTCCCCATATAATTTCATCGTTACTATCACCTTTAGAAGAGGAGAAACTCTTAAGAGTACTGAGAGATCACACGGGAGCGTTTGGGTGGACAATTGCAGATATTAGAGAAATAAGCCCGTCGGTGTGTATGCATAAGATCTCTGTAGACCCCCAGAAGAAAGCGGTAGCACAACCACAAAGGAGGCTGATGCCACAATTGATGGATGTTGTAAAGGAAGAGATTATAATGATGTTGGAGATGGGAATCATTTTACCAATTGCAGATAGTGAATGGGTGAGCCCGATTCATGTGGTGCCCAAGAAGGGAGGATTCATTGTCCAATTTAATGAGTTTGATGACTTAATCCCTGTGAGGCTAATTACTGGACATCGAGTTTGCATTGATTTCAGGAAACTGAATGACTCAACTCGTAAAGATCATTTTCCCCTACCATTCATTGACTAGATGTTGGAACGATTAAGCGATTATGCTTTTTATTGTTTCTTAGATGGATATTCTGGTTACTATCATATCCATATTGCCCCTGAGGACCTAGAGAAAACAACTTTTACATGTCCCTATGGAAGTTTTGCGTACAACCGCATGCCTTTTGGACTTTGTAATGCACCAGCAACATTAGAAAGGTGCATGATGTCGTTATTTGTGGACATTGTGGAGGATTTTCTGGAGATTTTCATGGATGATTTCTCTGTTTTTGGAGATAGCTTTGATTAATTCTTGGACAACTTGAGTAAAGTGCTGAAGAGGTGTGAAGAGGTCAACCTTGTACTTAACTAGGAAAAATGCCATTTCATGGTTATAGAAGGAACAGTGGTGGGTCATAAGATTTCAAGGAAAGAAATGGAGGTTGATAAGGCAAAGATAGAGGTGATAGAGAAGTTACCCACTCCAGCAAACTTAAAGACGTTGCGAGCCTTTCTTGGCCACGCAGGATTCTATAGTAGGTTTATTAAAGATTTCTCTAAATTTTCTAGACCTTTGACGGAATTACTTGCAAAGGATGCGCCTTTTGTGTTTGAAGGAGAATGCAAGAAAGCATTCAACACATTGAAGCAAATGCTTATAACCACCCCAATTCTGGTAGCGCTAGATTGGAACAAACCTTTCGAGCTAATGTGTGATGCAAGCGACATTGTAGTTGGAGCAGTGACGTGGCCTTTTCTAGTGCTAATACCAGTCCTTAACCGATAGTGTATCGGGTCAAACTGTAGTGCTAGTGTGGTGAGTCAGAGTGTCGAATCCTCAGAGAACTTGGTAAATCTTCTAAGTGTGGTTAAACACCAAAGAGTCATTATTAACTCGATCTAAATCGCAATTTTATAACACAGATGACTACTATTCTAGTTAACATAAAATAAATGCGTAATTTAAAAGTTATTCTAATATAATATATATAGATATAAAAATATATATAGATGTACATAGATTGCAAAATATATATATAGATATAAATATATAGATACCAATATATAGTTTATAGTACTAGACAGATAATTTTATAGAACTAGCCAAAGTTTATATAATTGATTTATACGATCTTTTCGAAAACGAAATGTGCTCGATCTTTCCTTTTATATTAGGTCCAATTGAGTAAATGAAACGGTGCACTCCGAGGTTAACAATTCCTCCTCACACGAGCGTATGAAATTGTCATATGTCATTGTCATCGGTTCAATCTCCACAACCGCCCCATGCTAATCTCGTTAGTCCGAACAGTACCGAGTACAAATCTACCCCGGATAAAAGAGGTTATTCCGTTTGTCAGACGGCCGATGTTATTCAAAAGGCTCCGGTTTGTCAGGCGGATCGATTTAACTTTCCGGTGTTAGTTTCAATTAAACCGTTGATTTTAACATTATTACGATCTCGAGCACAATTTTAATAAGATCTATCTTTCCCAAGACAAATCTGCCCCCGGGTAGGAAATAGGATTCCGTAGTCACGCTTTCGCACGGCCAATTTTACCCTCCGGTTTTTCTATCTTTTATCTCATATCCTAACTTCTCTGGTCAGTTCATCGTTAGGTTATATGGTGCGATTCATCTTGGTTAATTACGTCAATCCGAATATTATCAATACGTTACAAAATAGAAAAAGATTCAATTAACTCAATTTTAATCAATTTTAATTAGACAACATTCTTTTACCGAAAAGATCGAAATAAAACGATTACATAACTTTGGCTAGTTATTAGAGTTAGCCTAAAAACATTATAACAACGAAAAAGATAAAAAAAAACATAAATACTTTAGAAAAGTTACCCGATTACAAATGCTGAATCAGAGTTGTATTCTTCCGGACATTACAACGACTTCAACAACACCGAACTTCTGATAATTTCCCAAGCATTACAACGATACTACGAGATTATTATTTTTGGCGTAAGGCCTATTTACAACTACTACTAAAAAGAAAAAGAAAAGATAGAAGAGAAAATATATATATGATATTGTGTATATATATTGGTACCTCTCGGCTCTGTTGCAATGAGCTCCTTTATATAGATGAAAGTCTTGGGGCCGGACCGGGCAGAGAACAAGCCGGACTGGGCCGGTGTAATGATTGATTCCACCGCCTTGATTACAAATCAGCATGTGCGGTGATAATTATAATTATAATTATATATAACTTATAAAATTCATATCTCGAGTTCTGGATCTCCAAAAATCATGATTCAAGCGGCATCGGAAAGCTCTCGGGAAAATCTACAACTTTTGTGAAGGACTCTTCTTCAGATAATGTCGTTTTGATGAGCCATTCGTTTGTCGAAAATATTTCTCGATTACCACTTAATCGAATCGATTAGCCACTTGACCACTTCGATTGACCACTTGACCACTTAAGCAATTCGATTGACCATTTTAAGCTCGTGACACTCTCTAAATCCTTCCAGAGATATGATTATACTTTAACATGTCGATTCTCGGGGTCTCGGTTTATAAATCTGCAATGAAATACCACAAATACCCACGTAAATCTGACACGACACTCCGATTTACTAAAATCGGTATAAAATGATAACTTTTTACTATTATTACTAACTTTTACTACTAACTACTCTAAATTATAAAGATTAACATTTCATACTATTTATACCATAATTTCATATATTTTATATAGAATTCGTTGATAAAACTTAATAATATAGCGTATATTTAATCATATAAAAGTAGTATATCAACTACTCCCCACTTAGCTTTTGATCGTCCTCGAGCAAAAATAAGCGATAATAAAAGATAATATAATTGATCGATTATAATTTTTAATGTAATTTATATTGTCAATATTATAAATATATTATTCATTCTAATTTAAAATTGTAAGAAGACAGAAAGTGTATATAACTTAAATAACTTAAACATTAAATATTATTTAGATGAAATTGTACATATAATACTTAATAAGTATAAATAAAATATTAGAATTATTTTTAATCGCAACTATTATGAAATCCTGGAATCGGAAACTTGGTCAGGTAGTCGACAAAAATGGCTTATAAAGTTTAGGCTCAAGATGTTGGTTAATCGGATAAAAGGAAATCAAAAAGAGAGAGAGGCAAGTCGTACGTACCTACATCTTCATATTCTTGATCAAAAAATAATCATCGATTAATAGCATTTCTCTCTTTTTTTTTTTTTTTTCAAGATTAAGAACTAAAAGCGTGAGTGTGTGTAGAAAATCAAACTTACAAGCATTGCTTCATCAAGATTGATCGGAGTACTACTCTTTCGATCGAAAATTACAAGTCCTTAAACTTGTAATCATTCTTGAGATCTTATGATTCGACTTTTTCATTTTCATTTTGTGCCTTCATTCCCGGCAATAGGACATTTCGAGATAATACCCTAGCTGGACTACTATCATCAGGCAATCGGGAGCTTCTAACCTCATAGTGATATAGGACATTTCGAGATAATACCCAACTCACTCAAATCATTGGTAGCTACAACCGATATGTTCTTTTTATTTCTTTTAATTTGTCGATCACGAGATAAGGAAGATACCTGGTGTTTGATTAATTTCGTGTAAATATGGTGCTTCGTTCTTAATTCGAATATTAATATATCCGAACTTATTACCAAAATCGACTATCTTGCAAGTGTCATGAGGTAAGATCGAATATACTAATACTTATCTAATTTTTCCAATCTCAAAGATATACCAAAACTTCGCTTTTATGTCTTCATCTCTTTTCATAAGTACGTACAAACTTGCGGAATTTCAAGGAAATGTAGACCAAAATTAGCTAAAGGTTGGTTACTTCTTAGATAATCACAATAGCCATTTCGAATGAGGTCTTGATCACTCTAATCAAGGCTGAGGTAGGAACAAAAATTGGAAATTTATTTAGGTAGGCTATTTGGCTATAGTTATATTTTTGTGGTGCCAAAAATCGACACCCCTAGTCCAATTCCAAACTCATAATTCATATTGAAAAGAAAATTATTCTAAAAATTTTACTTATAATTATCAACATACTTATATAATTTCATAAAAACAATATCTAATATTAACTACTCAATTATATAAACTTAAAATCTTATTAAAATTTAAATTAGACATAAAATATAATTATAATATATCTAATATACTTTACTTAATTAAAAACTTATTCTTCCAAATTATATCATTTCTTTATTCATATTTATATATTAACTACTTAATTTATCTAAAAATTAAAAATAAGTAAAGAAAAATTTTGATAATTTTATAATTTATAACTATTTTTGAAAATTTTAATGAATTTTCTAACCTAACTCTACTCCCCACTTACGAAGTGGCATCGTCCCGATGTTCAATGAGTATTAAATAAGTAGGTTTGAAAATAGAATTAAAATTATCTATTATCGTTATTATTCTGATTTTATTTTTAGCGTATACTAATTATACCATTAAATAACAAACAAACTTAAAAAAACTGAGACATATATATATATATTAAACAAGTTAAATTATTACAAACTAAAAGAACATAAACTTAACCGAACTAAAAAAAAAACGATTTAGAATGCAAACCAAATTTCGATAAAACGACTATAAAATCAAGTTAAATGAAAACGAAAACAAACCAATATCTAAATGACAAATGTCGAATAAAATGTGCAGTAAAAAATGTTTAATCAAACAAAGTTATGAAATTCAATCTTCATCATAGTCTTCCTCAGGATCGACATGAAAGCTTGAACTCGGAAACGACTGAGAAGCTGGTGGCTGAACTGTAGTCGTGGTCCTGACTGAACTATCAAGACCCATCAAACTCATGCCAGTCGTGATATGTGCAAACTCAGTGAATCCTCCCCAACTAGACATCGCTGGTCTCTGAACACCTGTCGAAAATACACCTGTCCCACTAGATTGGCTCCCAAAAGGATATGACGATGGATGAAAGCTCGAAGGTGGTGGAATAAGTGTTACCCACTCTGGTAAGGTATAAGGATCTGACTGACAAGGTGGATAGGCAGGATCATTAAAAGTAGAATTACGAAGCAACTGCTCGTTCCTCCTTAAACCTCTACGAATATCGTCACACCACTGCCTATTACTTTCAGCATATAAAGCCATGTTGGCTTGACCACGTGCAACGTCTGTCACTAAAGATTGAAACATATCATAGGTGATAGTGTTGGAGAAAGGAGTTTGTTGAGGCTGACTAGAAAAAGATGGAAAAGAAGAAGATGTGAAGACTGGTGGAGTTGGTTGAGTTTGACGTCTTCTAATCAAAGAGCTAATACTACCATCCGGAAGACTAGTCAAACTCGGTCCAATCGATTTGCATCCGCGAGATAACTTGTCATTAGGCGGACCGGTACTCCCACCCTACGACATAAATCTGAAATAAAACAAGGGAAGTACAGATGACTCCCTGGTCTGGCGATGACAATACTCTCAAAAATTCTTTTAAACATGACCTTTCCAACATCCACTTTAACATCATTTACCATCGCCCAAGCGATACAAACATCTTCCTTTTCATAAGCAGTATGTTTACTAGAAGGGTAGAGATTATGGCTAATAAATCTTTTAATCGCCCTTAACCCTCTAATACACTTCCCGTAGTTAAATCTATTTTCAACCCACACATCGGTTGGGTCAAAAGCATTCTGAGCTCTCAGGGCAGTCTGCTCAAAGCTTGTAGGATCATCTAAATTCCAAACTACCCTGTAATCCTCCTCATCAAGAACAACTTCAACTCCAAGAATTGCATTTATGACTTCAGGGTTAAAAGGAATATTTCTGGCTCTTAGGGGTACAGTTTGTGACTTAGTGAGCTCATCTTGTGACAATGTAGATAAAACTGAATACAACTCAGCTACTAAAGTCGTATTAATCTCCCCTTCTCTTCTAGATGCTAGTTCTAACCACTTGTCGTCTAGTAAAAATGTTTTTAACTTCATCACCTAAGTCATCCAAGTCTAATCCTTTTTCAACCAAGACATCACATTTACTATAAATTTTCTCATACGCTTTCTTAGCTTCGGTGATGTTTGTCTTATCGAAGCTCACGGCTTCTTCTTCGGGTGATAAAAGTATTGTGCCTACGACCGGAGTTGAAATAGGAATGTTTGATTTTCGCTTTTTAGAGACTTTCCTACTCGACTCAGCCATTCTACGATATTGGTAAAGCCAATCAACAACAAAAACAACAACAAAAACAACAAAAAATAAAAATGTCACAACACACTCAAAAATCAAAACAGTTGAAATTAAGCTAAAAAATTATGAAAAATACGAAATTGATAACTAAATAAACTAAATTATACCTTAATATGAAGAAAACGTTGAAAAGTAGGCCGGAAAAGTGGTAAAGTCGCCGGAAAAAAATGTAGCTTGTTTTTGCTCCTTTTTGATTTTTGTAACTTTTGTGGAAGAGTGGAGATAGAATGATGAAGAAATCAAGTAGTGGTGTAGTGTGAGATGAATTTTTGTGGAAGAAATTGAATTTTTTTTTTTTGAGTGGTGAGGTTTGGTGTGGGGTGCGGCTGTTGAAAGAATTATGGAAGAAGAAGAAGAAGAAAAAAGGGGTCCCCGTCCTTTTTTATCTTTTTAGACCCCGGACCGGTCCGGGTTAAGGCCGGATCGGTCCGTGCCCATTTTTTTCCACTTTTTCGATTTTTTTTTTTTTTTTATGATTTTTGATGAAAACTTATGAAAATTCTAATAAAACTTAATTAAAATCTTAAAGATAAGTTTATAATAATTTTTAAAACTTAATAAAACCTTTAAAAATAAAATTGAACGAAATCTTATAATTTTATAACAATTTCTAAAAATAAAATCTTTATAACACTTTAATAAAAAGCTTATAAAAATTTAATAAATTTATATCAACTCTTATAAAACATCTAAAAAAAACTTTTATAATTTTTTTATAAAACTCCTCAAATTTCATAAAGATCCAATTTTATAAAATTCTCAGAAGTTATGCGAAAATTTATAAAGCATAAGAAAAGACTCGAAACTTAAGGGGTTCCTGATTCTTCGATTTCTAAGTCCTCCAGAGTTCTGATATAACGCTCGATCAACCTAACTCCTAAAAATGAAGCATTTGAATTATCTCTCGGAATTCCATCGGGATTTTCGGATAACCACCTAATCGTTCCCTTCCTAACAATATTCAAACACTCATCTTGGGACTTGGTTGTGTTTTTCCCACAGCGTCCAACATGTTCGCTTTTTCCACAGATTCTGCATCTCATCAGAAATTTTGCCCTTCTTTTTATCGCACTTCTTGATGTTCTATTACAAACTTCTTTCAATCTTATCTTTCTCAACAATTTCTTGTTTTGTTCAAAAACTAAAGCTTCTATAGCAAACGCGACATCTTTATCTAGGCCTAATTTCAAAAGTAAAATAAAAACTCCTATTCTATCTAAAAAAGGCATCCAGTTCTTTTACGTCTATCCGGTAAAAGATTAAAAGAGTTTAAACATAAATAAAAACACAGAAAAATAGTGTAAAGATAGATAGCACCTGGTATTCGGCTGATTCCAGTTTCTCTGCTTTTCAGTTCTTTTGTTTTTCTGCTTTTTCAATTTGTCGGGGGATCAATCAATAGCATTGCTTCTTCTTTCGGTGTGATTCCTTCTCCTCTCACAAACAACTTTACTCTGTGGCCATTGGCTATAAAAGTTGTATTTCCATCGCTATTAGTTCAACGACTCCGCATTTGTAAACCCGTGTTACCTTAAATGGACTCGTCCATCTTGACTTAAGCTTACCTCGGGAAACAACTTTAAACGTGAATTGTACAAAAGCACTCGATCACCTACATGGAACTCACGTTTAAAGATTCTCTTATCATGGAAAGATTTCGTGCATTCCTTGTAGATTCGAGCATTTTCATAAGAATCGAGACGAAATTCTTCTAGTTCTGTCAATTGAAGCAATCTATGATCACCGACAGCCTTAGGATCGAAATTCAAAAATTTTATAGCCTAGAAGGCTCGGTGTTCTAACTCAACTGGGAGATGACAAGACTTACCAAAGACTAGCTTATAGGGAGAACAACCAATTGGTGTTTTAAAAGTTGTTCGTACGCCCATAATGCATCATCTAATTTAACTGCCCAGTTTTTACGATTTGAATCAACTGTTTTTTCCACGATTCTTTTGATTTCTCTATTTGACACCTCTACTTGTCCACTGGTTTGCGGATGATAGGGCGTTCCTAACTTATGCGTTACACCATATTTTTCAACTATCTTAGTAAATGGTCTATTACAAAAATGTGACCCTCTATCACTAACGATAGCCCTCGGAATGCCATATCTGGTAAATATATTCTTTTTAAGGAATCGTATGACAACCATGGTATCATTAGTAGGAAGAGCTTCAGCTTCTACCCATTTCGAAACATAATCTACCATTACAAGAATAAATCTTTTTCCAAAAGATATAGGGAAAGGTCCCATGAAATCTATACCCCAAACATCAAATAACTCACATTCTAAAATAGGTTGCATAGGCATTTCATGTTTTTTAGATACATTTCCCCATTTTTGACAAGATTCACAAGATTTAACATACTTATAAGCATCTATATATAGTGTAGGCCAATAAAAACCACATTGTAAAACTTTAAAAGCAGTTTTCCAACCTCCATGATGACCTCCCCGCCTCACGATCATGACAAAATGATAAAACACTTAAAATTTCATTATCAGGCACACATTTTCTGATTATCCCATCCGAACATTTACGGAAAAGGTCTGGTTCTTCCCAGTAATAAAATTTTAAGTCATAAAAAAACTTCTTTTTCTGTTGCCAAGTCTAATGAGACGGAATATAATCACAGGTTAAGTAATTAATGATATCTCCAAACCAAGGTGAAATTTCCTTAGAAGGAATTCTATTTTTCAATAACTGCATGGTTGAAGGAGTATCTATTCTAAATAGTTGTTCATCAGGAAATGAATCTTTAATTTCAATTCCTATTTCTTCATAATTTTCCATTCTACTTAGATGATCTGCTACTACTTTCTCACTTCCTTTTTTATCTTTAATTTCAATATCGAATTCTTGAAGTAAGAGAATCCATCTAAGAAGACGAGGTTTAGCATCTTTCTTACTTAGTAAATACTTCCGGGCTGAATGGTCTGTATAAATTATTACCTTAGAACCAACAATATACGATCGAAACTTATCTAAGGCAAAAATCACAGCCAACAGTTCTTTTTCTGTAGTTGCATAATTAAGTTGAGCTGCGTTTAATGTGTGAGATGCATAGTAAATAGCTTTGAGAATTTTGTTATATCTTTGACCTAAAACAGCTCCTACAGCTAAATCACTCGCATCACACATAATCTCAAATGGCAAACTCCAATGCGGTGCTACTAGCACCGGTGCGAGTCAACCTCGCTTTTAAGGTCTGAAAGGCTTCCATACATTTACTATCAAAGTTAAAAGGCACTTCCTTTTCAAGTAAATGACTTAGAGGCTTTGCTATTTTTGAAAAATCGGCAATGAACCTTCTATAAAAACCTGCATGTCCGAGAAATCCTCTTAGGGTTCTTAAATTAACTGGTGGAGGTAACTTTTCAATTACTTCGACTTTAACTTTATCAACTTCGATACCTTCTTCAGAGATTCTGTGACCTAAAACAATCCCTTCTGATACCATTAAGTGACATTTTCCCAGTTTAGTACTAGATTGGTATCTTCACAACGTTGTAACACTCGCTTTAAGTGTAACAAACAAATATCGAATGAATCTCCGTAAACACTAAAGTCATCCATAAAAATTTCTAAGAATTTCTCAACCATATCAGCAAATATAGCCATCATACACCTTTGAAACGTAGCTGGTGCATTACATAAACCAAACGGCATTCTCTTATAAGCAAAAGTTCCATAAGGACAAGTGAAAGTAGTTTTTTCTCTATCTCCCGCGCCGCAATGAATATCTCGTAAATATCCCGAATAACCATCTAAGAAACAAGAATACTTATGTCCACTTAAACGTTCCAACATCTGAACTATGAATGGAAGTGGATGATGATCTTTCTTAGTATGATCATTTAGTTTTCTAAAATCAATGCACATTCGATAACTTGTAATCTCTCTTGTCGGAATCCATTCATTCCTTTCATTCTCTTTCACTGTGAAACCTCCCTTCTTTGGTACCACTTGAGTTGGACTAACCCATTCACTATCTGATATGGGAAAAATTATCCCCATTTCTAATAGCTTAATGACCTCTTTCTTAACAATTAACTGGCAATTTGGGTTGAGGCGGCGTTGCGGTTGAATACAAGGTTTAGCATCTTCCTTCGAATTATCTTATGAACGCAAATCTCGGGGCTAATACCTCGAATATCGGCAATCGTCCATCCAAAAGCTTTCTTATGCTTTTTCAACATTCTAAGTAATTGATCTTCTTGTTGCTCAGTTAAAGATGATGAAATAATAACCGGTAATAGATTATTAGTTTCAAGAAAAGCATACTTCAGATTTAAAGGTAACGGTTTCAATTCCAGATTCTTAGGTGGATCTTCCAGTGATGGTTTAAGAACTGGTCCTTCTAGTTCTAATTCCAAATACTTATTCCAAGATGGTTTAAAAGTAAAACTTCCTTTATCTAGAGAAAGAATTATCTCTTTCATTTCGGTGTCTTTCTCATCTTCCTTATAGATAGATAGAGTTAAGCATTCTTCTAATCTGTCTTCAAAAGTTGGTGACTGATTATCGTAGACAGAATGAATATCTTCTATAAAAGAACATGATTCTGGTGATCTGTATGGATGGTTCATAGCTTTGAAAATATTGAAAGTAACTTCATCTTCATTGACTCTCAGAATTAATTCTCTTTTCTGGACATCTATTAAAGTTCTTCCTGTAGCTAGAAATGGTCGACCTAAGATAAGTGGCGCTGAATATCCTTCTTCCATTTCCATAACTACAAAGTCTACTGGAAAATAGAACTTTTTAACCAATACGTCTTCAATAATTCCTTTAGGGTATTTAATTGATCTATCTGCCATTTGCAGAGTCATTTCAGTCTTCGTAAGATTTCCTATGCCTAGCTTCTTATAATCCTCATAAGACATGAGATTTATACTAGCTCCAAGATCACATAAGACCTTCTTAAACAAATCCTCCAATTTCACATGGAATGGTAAAACTTCCAGGATCTTTCGGTTTAGGTGGTAACTTATCTTTGCAAAACTATGAGAACATTCTTCATTTAGGCATATATTCTCATATTCCTCTAATTTTTTCTTGTTTGACGAATATATTTCGAAACTTTCCATAAGCGAGCATACTAATTAGAGCTTCGATAACGGGGATATTAACATGAATATGACGAAAAGTATCAAGGAAACGAGCATACTTTTGATCAGTTTTAATCTTTTTAATTTGATCTTTAGGTGGGTAAGGTAAAGATTCTAAATCTATAACCTTTGATCCCAAAGTCATTTTCTCTTTTCCTTTATTCTTAAACCTTTAAGTATTACTTGATTGCCAAGTATCATGATCTTGAGTTTTTTCTTTTATAACATTCCCTGAATCAATCTCTAATTCAGATTCCTTCAGTTCTTCTTGTTTCTCATCCTTGTTTTCATTATTTTCTATTCTAACATGTTCTTTGAATAAAGTCCTTAAATCTTTATCCATGGGATCTTTCAAAATCCTAGGGATTTTTACCCATTTCTCACCTTCATTTTCAGGTTCCAAACTTCTATTCCTTTTCAAGAAATTCTCTATAATTTCATCTTCCTCATCAGTGAATTCAATTTAATCTTTAGTTTCATCATTCTTACCATCTAAATCATTTTCTACTTCATTATTCCCGAAGTTTTCTGCTCCATTACTACCACAGAGTTTTCTACTTCTCGTAACTACAACATTTACCTCTCTCGGATTTCTTTCAGTATTACTTGGTAATCCTCCAGGTGGTCTACTGTTGTTACGTTCACCTTCCCTACTCAAATGATCTTCCATATTCCTTAATGAGGCTTCTATCGTTCTCATTCTGGTATCATGTCCACTCATAGATGTTTTCATTGTACTCATATCTTTAGTGGATTTGTACCAATAGAAGTCATCATTGTTTCCATATTCTTAGCTTGAGTAGATACTACACCCATCATATTTTCCATTAATTTTTCCCATTTTTCAACTCCTTCTGCAGGTTGAGTTGAACTTTGAGTTACTGGTATACTTTGAGTGGTATGTTGAGGATAGGATCTAGGTAATGATTGTAAATTCCGATTAGATGTGTTTTCTTGATAAACTTGATTATTATTCATATTCCTGTATGGGACTGGATATGGCGGTTGTCCTTGCTTACTAGGGTTTTCAGACCATCGATAAGTAGGGTGATCTCTTCTAATAGCATTAAACGAGTTTGAGTATGCATTGTTCAAATTCCTATGCTGCTGAAGAAAACTCACCTCCTCTCTTGAATATCATGTTGGTTCTTCAATCCTTAATGGCATATTATCCTGATTCGAGTATTCAGTTGGTGTACTATTTTCTGAACTTTGGTTTTTGTTTGATTGTAGGCCATCAAATTTCCTACTCAAATTCTCCAAATATGCTAGAACTTCCGTATTAGATGTATATTCTCCTGCAAAAGCTACTTTTCTGGTGCTAGAACCGGTTTCCCACATTCTGTTATTTTTGGAAATCTTTTCTATAGCATCGTAAACTATTTGTGCTTCACTCATCATTAAAGAACCACCACATGCATGATCTACATCCGCACGTGAATCTTTTCTTAATTTACGACGAGAAGAGTTGAATTTGCATATCTAAGGAATAACCATGGTCGGGACAAGCTCTTAACAATTTTTTAAATCTTTCCCGTGGCATTCCCAAGCGTTTCTTCGGATCCTTGTCTAAAGTTAGCAACCTCGACTTTTAATTCCAAATTTCGTCCAGGAGTGAAATATTGTTTCAGAAATTCAGTTTGAATCTCCTCCCAGCTAGTAAGTGAATGATGTGGAAGGGACATAAACCAATCTCGGGCTCGTCCTTTTAAAGAAAAAGGAAACATAGTCATCCTCGTTAATTCCTTATGAGCACCTTGAATTTTGGCTGTATTGCATAGTTCTTCAAAAAGATAGAGATGATGATGTGGATCTTCATCATCCTCTCCTAGGAATTGGGCTCTTGCGTCAATTAAACCAAAAAGATAAGATTTAATTTCGAAATTATTTGCTCCTTCATTGGGTAAAAGTATGGGATTATTAGTCTGGTTTCTTCTTATGGTTTGATCACAGATAGGTCTCGGGTTTGGTGGGTTATTACGATTATTCTGGTTCCGATTCTGATTATTTCTATTATTATTATTATTATTAGAGTTAACAGGGTTTTGTCCATGCCCTAGAGCATGATCTAGCCTCTGTTCAGGTGTTTCATCACTGATTTCGGCCATTCTCGTATTTTTGTTTGAAGATGATTCGCTAGGATTTCCCTGACTAATATGACCACGTTTACTCTCTACTCTTAACTGCCTTTCGTAAGTGTTTATGTCAGGCTTATAAGGAGTGAGTGGGGCCTTACCACTTCTGGTCATCAACTAACGAAAATAGAAAATAACACGAAATTGATAGTAGTAAAAATTGGTAACTTACCTATAAGGTAAGTACCAACGAAAAATAAAATAGAAATGAGATAAGAAAAGTGTTGACTTATTCTCGAGAATTTTGAGCTAATACAAGTAGTAACCATAGACACAAAGAAAGAAATTAGCGACGGTCCCCGGCAACGGCGCCAGAAAGCTGACGTGGCCTTTTCTAGTGCTAATACCAGTCCTTAACCGACAGTGTATCGGGTCAAACTGTAGTGCTAGTGTGGTGAGTCAGAGTGTCGAATCCTCAGAGAACTTGGTAATTCTTCTAAGTGTGGTTAAACACCAAAGAGCTGTTATTAACTCGATCTAAATCGCAATTTTATAACACAGATGACTACTATTCTAGTTAACATAAAATAAATGCGTAATTTAAAAGTTATTCTAATATAATATATATAGATATAAAAATATATATAGATGTACATAGATTGCAAAATATATATATAGATATAAATATATAGATACCAATATATAGTTTATAGTACTAGACAGATAATTTTATAGAACTAGCCAAAGTTTATATAATTGATTTATACGATCTTTTCAGTAAACGAAATGTGCTCGATCTTTCCTTTTATATTAGGTCCAATTGAGTAAATGAAACGGTGCACTCCTGAGGTTAACAATTCCTCCTCACACGAGCGTATGAAATTGTCATATGTCATTGTCATCAGTTCAATCTCCACAACTGCCCCATGCTAATCTCAGTTAGTCTGAACAGGTACCGAGTACAAATCTACCCCGGATAAAAGAGGTTATTCCGTTTGTCAGACGGCCGATGTTATTCAAAAGGCTCCGGTTGTCAGGCGGATCGATTTAACTTTCCGGTGTTAGTTTCAATTAAACCGTTGATTTTAACATTATTACGATCTCGAGCACAATTTTAATAAGATCTATCTTTCCCAAGACAAATCTCCCCCGGGTAGGAAATAGGATTCCGTAGTCACGCTTTCGCACGGCCAATTTTACCCTCCGGTTTTTCTATCTTTTATCTCATATCCTAACTTCTCTGGTCAGTTCATCGTTAGGTTATATGGTGCGATTCATCTTGGTTAATTACGTCAATCCGAATATTATCAATACGTTACAAAATAGAAAAAGATTCAATTAACTCAATTTTAATCAATTTTAATCAATTTTAATTAGACAACATTCCTTAACCGAAAAGATCGAAATAAAATGATTACATAACTTTGGCTAGTTATTAGAGTTAGCCTAAAAACATTATAACAACGAAAAAGATAAAAAAAAAACATAAATACTTTAGAAAAGTTACCCGATTACAAATGCTGAATCAGAGTTGTATTCTTCTGGACATTACAACGACTTCAACAACACCGAACTTCTGATAATTTCCCGAGCATTACAACGATACTATGAGATTATTATTTTTGGCGTAAGGCCTATTTACAACTACTACTAAAAAGAAAAAGAAAAATAGAGGAGAAAATATATATATGATATTGTGTATATATATTGGTACCTCTCGGCTCTGTTGCAATGAGCTCCTTTATATAGATGAAAGTCTTGGGGCCGGACTGGGCCGAGAACAAGCTGGACTGGGCCGGTGTAATGATTGATTCCACCGCCTTGATTACAATCAGCATGTGCGGTGATAATTATAATTATAATTATATATAACTTATAAAATTCATATCTCAAGTTCTGGATCTCCAAAAATCATGATTCAAGTGGCATCGGAAAGCTCTCGGGAAAATCTACAACTTTCGTGAAGGACTCTTCTTCAGATAATGTCGTTTTGATGAGCCATTCGTTTGTCGAAGATATTTCTCGATTACCACTTAATCGAATCGATTAGCCACTTGACCACTTCGATTGACCACTTGACCACTTAAGCAATTCGATTGACCATTTTAAGCTCGTGAAACTCTCTAAATCCTTCCAGAGATATGATTATACTTTAACATGTCGATTCTCGGGGTCTCGGTTTATAAATCTGCAATAAAATACCAGAAATACCCACGTAAATCTGACACGACACTCCGATTTACTAAAATCGGTACAAAATGATAACTTTTTACTAATATTACTAACTTTTACTACTAACTACTCTAAATTATAAAGATTAACATTTCATACTATTTATACCATAATTTCATATATTTTATATAGAATTCGTTGATAAAACATAATAATATAGCGTATATTTAATCATATAAAAGTAGTATATCAAGCAGCCCTGGTACCCTTAACAGTGCCCAGAGGAATTAACAGCCCTGGATAAAATTAACAGCCCTGGATAAAATATTTAAGCCTATCTATTACGCCAGTCGTACCCTTAACAGTGCCCAGAGGAATTATACGACTACAAAGAAGGAACTCTTAGCTGTTATCTTTGCATTTGACAAGTTTCGACCATATCTGATAGTTACGAAAGTCACTGTATTCACTGACCATGCAGCTCTGAAATACTAACCAAGCAAGACTCCAAGCCAAGATTGTTGAGATGGATTATACTCTTACAAGAGTTTGATGTCGATATTAAGGACAAAAAGGGATCTGAGAATTAGGTGGCTGATCACTTGTCGAGATTAACTTTGCTGGAAGAAGAGCAACCGACTGAGATCAGGGAGAGCTTTCCAAATGAACAACTTTTTACCGTCTCAGTAGTAGCTTGGATTGAATCTCAGCCCCAACAAAATAGATCAAGAGTGGGCAATGTGTACCCTTGGTTTGCTAATATTGTCAATTATTTAGCAGGAAGGCACCTACCACCTGAATTCACAAATGCGGATAAGAAGAAGTTCTTTACGGATCTGAAGCATTAGCATTGGGATGATCCCTACCTATACAAGTTGTGCCCTGATACCATTCTTAGGATATGCGTTCATGATGATGAGATTCTAAGTATTTTGAGCCTTTCACATCGTCAGAGTCAAATCGTTACATCCTGGTAGCAGTTGATTATGTTTTCAAATGGGTGGAGGCAGTGGCAACACCTACTACTGATGCCAGGGTTGTCCTGAGGTTTCTTAAGAAAACTATTTTGACGAGGTTTGGAGTGCCTAGAGCCATAATTAGTGACGGAGGGAGTCATTTTTGTAATAGATTGTTTGAGAAATTGATGTTGAGATATGGGGTTAGACATAAGATTGCAGCAGCATATCACCCCCAGACGAGTGGACAAGTGGAGGTCATGAATAGAGAGATTACGAGGATCTTAGAGAAGACTATGAATCCCACGAGGAAAGATTGGTCTTTGAAATTAGATGACGCTCTTTGGGCGTACAGAACAGCTTATAGGACCATAATTGGTATGTCACCATATATGATAGTGTTTGGAAAAGCGTGTCATTTACCGGTAGAACTCGAGCACCGAGCCATGTGGGCTACGAGGTTTCTAAACATGGATGAAAGTTTAGCCGGTGAGAAGAGATTGCTAGAATTGAATAAACTAGTGGAGTTTAGACTTCAAGTGTATGAGAATGGAAGGATTTACAACGAAAGAACGAAGCGCGTGCATGATAAGAGGATTCTTAACCGCACATTTCAAGTTGGAGATAAGGTGCTGGTATATAATTCGCGTCTTCGTCTTTTTCCTGAAAAGTTGAAGTCTAGATGGTATGGACCACATGTAGTCACCAAAGTTTTCAATTCAGGTGCGTGTGAAGTTAGAAATGAATACTTTGGGAAGACTTTCATTGTAAACGGCCACAGGCTGAAGCATTACCTAGAGCACAAGTATAACCCTGAGTTGGAAGTCTTTATGTTGATAGATCCAAAGTACGAATAAAGGAGCCCTATTAGTACAGTCGAGCTGCCGACTATAAACTCAGAACTATTTCTAAATTTATTGCTTTTGTTTATTTTAGTTGACTTTGATTCAATAAAGTAGCATGACAATCACAAGGTTTTTTTCATCACATATATCTTCGGTCGTCTGATTAGGGATATATGTGGTTTTTTCCTTCACGATTCTCATGTGATACCCTCGTAAAAGTTTTCACGTCTTGCTTAGGCCAATAAAGAATAAAGTGGCCTAAACTATTTTTGCGCATTCCTCCGGTGTGCACAATTACCGCCACCTTATTTTTTTATTGCCCTTCGCATGTTACTCACAGTTTTCGGAAGTATTTTGGAAAGCATGTAACAACTTGGAAGATGGAAGACCTAGGAGCTAATGATTCTGCTCCAGGATTCAATTTGACTCAACTGACCAATTCCAGAGCTAAGTACCTTTCCTTTGCTTTATTGTTTGTCATTGGGGACAATGCCCATAATAAGTGAGGGTAGACGGTCTTAGCTGGATAATCGATAAAGGGAATAATTTTGAAAAAATTTAACACTGTTTTTAGCTTGCCTATTGCATGTTTCCGAGTAAGGAATCGGTAGAAATGGAGCCCAAGAACAATTTGAAGTAGCTATAGTGTATTCAATTTAGTATGGAAGAAGGAGCATATGTTATGTTGCATGAAGTAGTAACTTATTAATTGTTATTTTATCATTGCACTCAATAATTGAGCACATAATCTGAGTGAGAAGTGTTTAAGATTAGATGATAAATTGTTTTAACCGGGAATCATTATTTGTCTGTCTATATACTTTAACAAATTGTTGTAGGACAAGGGAAGCAACTTGAATGCCAAAAGAGGTAACTGGGACAATATGGGCTTGTGAGAGAGAGAGAGAGAGAAAAACGGTGAGAAAATCTGCCAGAAAAAATAGGAAAAAAATATATGCAATCCAGGCAGTGAGGGAAGCGAACTCATAGCAAAAAAGGCACGACCCTCGCATAAAAAGAAACAAACGAGGACCTAAGAGCAAGACTTGGTCCCTGAGTCCGCCCGACCCGATTAAGGTACCATGTTGTGCAACCAAGTCTGAAGGCAAGACGAGCGAGTGTATGTGCAAGTAAGTTAAGATTGTGGGGTTAATACAACTTGATTCTCCTCACGAACGCACTATCCCCGAAAGATTCATCACACAACACATTGATGCATGATAAGTAGTGATTAATGGGGAGCTTGTGGATTGTTGCTTAATATGTGTTCTGTCGGAAATCTTTGTTGAATATATGGTAGTTCATGGGGATTGCTCTTGGAGGTACATTCCGCCTTGATACTATGCTCGAGGATGAGCAAAGGGCTAGTGGGGGGTAGTTGATAACGGTTAAAATAGTTCATCCTTGGCATCAACATTTTATCCATTATGAGCTAAAAATAGTTGTCTCGACCTATAATTATAAACCATTTAAGTTGAATATCATATGTCGGGTTCATGAGTCGAGTAATCTGCACTTAACGTTTATTTTCCCTATTTCGATATTATTTCGTGCGTTATTTGATTTTTTTCAGGTTATGAAATATTGGGCTGAGCATCATGGGTGAATCTGGAGTGGACTGAACGAAAGGATTGGGCCTAGGGTATTCAAGAACCTTCCAAGCTAAGTCGGCAGAGACAAAAAGACAAAACTACCCCCGGTAAACCGGGAGCTGCCGCCGACTTACGAGAGTCCAGAATCATCCGAAACGTGTTTTTTTGGATGAGGGGTAGATCTAGGTGTTTCTAAGTCGGTTTATGTAGCTATAAATAAGAAGCTTCGCCTCAAAATTCATAGTAGCACACAACTATTACAAGTATTATGAAATAAAAGTTCTTTGTTCTTTATTTTCTTTATTTATGAGTTCTGGTCAGAGAGACGGCGGAGTCGCCGCCTAAAGAGAGATCCAAGGGATATCTAAGCTCATCTTCAAGGGTATGATTTTCTGTCATTTCCAAGATATAGATCTGTCGTTGTTCTATTCGACTAGTATGTGCTAATTGTTTATTTATTTTAATTATGTAGTAGTTAGTTTATTTTACCCTATGTGTTATAGATCTAATTCGTTGGTGAAGAATTCATGAAATAGTGGTTGCGTTCTTCAGATCTACGACGGTCTATATCCCTAGATCTGAATACCTAGTAAATTACTAGTTCATGATAATCGGCGCCAGCTCCGTTGATCGACATATTTAATTTACATGTTAGTAGCCTAATTAACTATTTCCATGTCATCATAAATTAGCATAAAGTAGTGATAGTTAAGTGTAATTAGGACCTTGTTTCGATGGACCCTAGAAACGTGCTAATCAGTGTCGATAGCTGCCTAGGCGGGCTAGCAGTATGGGTTAACGCTCAATACCGGCAATTCTAGTTCTTTATGCGTATGGGCTATTACGGACCTATTAAGAAGGGTAGCTTGCGTATAGATTATCTACTACCATGGTCGGAGTAGATAGGGTTAGGAGTTGTACCCGTAGCTGATAATGAATTAAAATTCACCAGTGGGAAGGACTATTGCATGTGTGGGGGGAATAACTAATTACTCATAATGGAACTAATACATTAGAAACTTTTGTTTTCTCCGTGTGAACTAGCATAGTCTTGTTAATGTGTGAGACTAATTTTACTACTGTCTAGATTATAGTTGGTCGTACACCGTTATTTGTGACAAGCTCAATCTTGATAATTTGACATTCTTATGAGTCTCTGTGGGATCGACCTTGACTCGCCAGTACTCTATTGCGATATACTTAGTCCTGTTGCTAGTAAGTGCTTGGCATGAGATCATTTACTCCAAGCCAACATCATCCGAGAAGTCGAATACCCCGATTGGTTACCAATCTAGTCTTAGTCAAGAAATCATATGGCAGTTGGAGGATGTGTGTGGATTTCACCGACCTCAACAAAGCATGCCCTAAAGATTGTTATACTTTGCCCAAGATAGAGAGCCTTGTTGATTCAATAGTGGATTCGAAGTGTTTGCTTTCCTAGATGCCTATAAAGGGTACCATCAGATCACCATGGACCCTTAAGATGCAGTAAATACTTCATTTGTGATGGTGTTCAGAACATTTTGTTCTATAACTATGCCATTTGGCCTCAAAAACTTTGGCGCGATATACCAAAGAGCAATGAACAAGATATTTAAAGATCTAGTCGGTAAGTGTATGGAGGTATACGTGGACGACCTTTTAATCAAGAGCAGGTCTCTCGATCAATACCTAGCCGATGTGGGAGAAGTTTGTGAGGCACTCAAGAAGACTCAAGTGAAGCTTAATCCTAAGAAATGCACGTTCTGGGTCAGATCAGGCAAATTCCTAAGATACATGATATCCAATGAGGGAATTAAAGCGAACCCATACAAGATTGATGCGCTGCGGACCATTCCTCCACCAAAAAACATTAAAGAAGTCCAGAGGTTAACAGGGCGGATGGCTGCTTTGAACAAATTTCTATCTAGGTCGGTGCAACGTGCTCTTCCGTTCTTCAAAATACCGAGGAAAGCAAGTCCATTTCAATGGGATGAGGAATATCAAATAGCATTTGAGGACCTAAAGTCCTACTTGCCAGATCTGTCAACCCTAACTTTTCCTCATGAAGGAGACACATTGTTGGTAAATTTATCAGTGTGCGACGAGGCCATTAGCGTGGTTTCGGTCCGAGAACAAGACAACACACAAAGACCAATTTTCTACGTGAGCAAAGAACTCCATGGATCCGAGGTCCGATATTCTAATGACGAAAAGATAACACTAGCCTTGGTTCATGCTTCTAGGAAACTAAGGCCCTATTTCTAAGCCCGTCCGATTGTTGTGGTTACGACCAACTACTTCGACAAGTGTTGGCCGACCAGAAACTTTATGCTGATTGGAAAAATGGGTGGTTGAGATGGCGGAATACGATAGGGATTTCCGTCCTCAAACTGCGATCAAAGCTCAAGACTTAGCTGATTTTTTAGCTGAAGGAACAACCCTTAACATTGACCAAGGACAACCGAGCTGCAAATCCGAACAGTGGGCAATATACGTCGATAAAGCATCAATCAAGGAGGAGGCAGGGGCAGGCCTCCTTCTCGTTAGCCCTAAAGGAGAAGAATTTCCCTACGCTCTGCGTTTAAGCTTTCGGGCCACTAACAACGAGGCTGAGTATGAGGCACTAATTACCGAGCTCGACCTAGCGGCCAAATTTGGAGCCCAAAATTCACAGGTATACAGCGACTCCCAAATGGTCGTCAACCATGTAAAAGGATAGTATGTAGAATAGGAGGAACCGGTGAAGAAATATCAGGCTACAACTTAGGCCCGTCTAAAGGATTTCCAAAATGTGCAGATCGAGCAGGTTTCCCGATCTCGAAATAGGCGAGTAGATGCTCTCTCCGGCAAAAAGGTACTGGTCGAAGTTGCTAAAAGAACAGAGTTACAACGCTCAAGAAATCCAACCCATCTCGCAGAAAGACACCTGGATGGATCCTAACGTATCTTTGCTCAAAAACGGGATACTTCCCACTGATAAAAATCAAGCCAGAAAAATGAAGTTCCTAGCAGTCAGGTACTCTCTTTTCAACGATATACTTTTTGGAAAGTCTTTCATAGCACCATGGCTCAGGTGCGCATCAGAAGATGAAAGAAACTATCTACTCCATGAAATTCACCTTGGGATATGAGGAATCATACGGGAGCTGATTGATTTATTGATTCTAATTCTATTGGGAAAATAGTTTCTTGTTCCCCACTCCACTCTTAGACTATTGTGGCGCCTCATCTGCCTATTTATAGGGAGGGATGCCAAGCTTTTTTTGTAACACAATATTCTTGCAATATTCTACTGAAAGAAAGAGAGAGTTTCTTGAGAGGGTTTTTGTGGGAAGAAGAAAATGCGACCTAGCAGTCGACTTTTCCGGTAGCAGTCCTTCGAGGATTCCGGCGGTTTTTCGTGTGGATTACCTCTAGAGGCCAGACACTTGGACGGCTCGGTGCTTGGAGCATCAACCGTAGGCAAAGCGTCGATCCAATTGGATCAACCAAGGTATTCTCTCGTCTACTTATTTTATGCTTGTTGCTTAAATGAAGTCGATCTTGGTAAAATGAATTAAAATTCCAAATTCCGCTGCGTTCCTGCATTGATTTCCTTACAATAATGATTTTAAGACTTTTTGAAAATGCAAGTTTTGGATCACTCCAACACACATGACACGAAGGTGTCTGTTTTTAGGAGACGTTGTAACGCCCCGAAATCTATCGGGTTATTTGCAAAAGATTTTTTTAGAAAGTTTTATATAATTGTCATGAGATCAATTTTTTCATTATCTATTTTTAATAGTCTAATATACTATTGATCAATGTTAGCCGAAATTTTACGAGTACATGAAAATAATGCTAAATCCTTAATTGAAATACTATATTACTAAAATTAGACGAAAGTTGTCCATTTTTTTTAACACTTGTGGTTCAATTTATCAAATATTACTACGATTATTAAGATATGTGTGTATAGGATCAACAAAATAAAATATAGTATTTTTTATATTATATTGTTATATTTATCATGTTTATACAAAATGAATGTTCACGCTAATTAGATTGTATTTTAGAATTTTTAAAGCAGTATCAATAGTTGAATGTTACAACGGTTACACTTTAACTTGAAGTCAAATAAATAACCTTGTTTAATGATATTATTCTTAACAACACTAATAAAAGACATGAAAGAGAGCCATTACAAAAATTAAGGTTATGATGGAGTCTTTTAATTTTCTCTAAACGTATATATATGTTCATTTAAAGTCTTCTTTACTATCCTCTCTTCTACAAAATTTTCAAAGTATGTATATAACACTATAGAATTCTACAGCTAATTTATCTGTTCGAAAAAAATATAATTTAGCCGCGCGTCCTTGGCAATCTCCACTTTTGCCACAAACCTTTTATTTTCACCACCTTCATTCGGCACCGTCTCTTTATATATTTATATTTCCACCAATCATTCTTCTTGTTTTAATTCCTTAATTGTCACCCTTTATGTTGGTGATCCTTTATCCGTAGTGATTGATGGTAAATGAGATATTAATGTGTTGATGGTCATGGTATTGTTTCAGAATCTTTCGGTTAATATAAAGTGGTTGGAATAATAGATTTTGGTTGAGGGAATTATACCAGTAAGCAGTAGTAATAGCAAAATGAGAAAGTTGGAAATGTGGAGGGTAGTACGACAACTAAAAATATATAAATGAAGATTTTAATAAGGCAATGTGAACCGAGTATGGATGAGATGAGATGGAGTTGGAGTTGGCTTTGGCTTTGTGGCAAGTTAGACGACATATGTCTAATTATGGGTTTTTCTTACGGGGATCTTATGCTTTATACATAACTCGTCCAAGAACCGAATGATGCAACGGGACTTTTAATGGGAGGCTAGAACTAATTTGTCCGCCGTTATAATGTGAGTCTTTTATTTTCATATAAAGCCAAAAGTGCGTGTTTTATATTATTTTCAAGTATTTTATGTATATCGAATGATTTTTAAACTTGGAAGTCATTTTCTATGATTTCTTTAAAATTAATAAACGACTTGATTTGAGCTAGTGCACATTTTTCTTTCTAATTAAACCTATAAAACAAAACGATACTTGGAATTGACGGAATACTTGCTCACTCGCTCGCTTGCTCGTGACACGAAAGTGTCAAAGCTCTGGTGGCTAGGGGGATTAGAGTTACTGCTCTTGGAGAACGGCTAGTCACCGGTCTCGGGGCCTCTTGACTCGAAGTTTCTCCGACAGTAGTTAGAGTGCTCGCTCATAAGAGTGGGGACGGTACCTTTTCCCCGAAGATTCATGCTACATCCGGGAAAGGAAGGGGTGACGGTTGGTGCGTGGGTCCTAGGGCATGGATAGGGTTGGCTGGAACCGTGTAGGAGGTTTGCACGGCAAAGGTTGATTCATTTTCCCTGACAATCGGCCGGAGTTATCAGGCATGGCTAGTTCTCGTGAAGTGCGGTTGAAATCCATGGTAAAATTGGTGTTTGGGCGGAACTTGACTCATCGGCTCGGCCAATGCTGGTGCTTGTAAATAAACTTGACATGTTTCATTAATGCTCGTGCCCTTCAATATAAAAAAAATTATGATTTTCATTTGGTTTATTATTAAAGAAAGACTTCCGCTGTTATTTCTAAATGTTCCCTCAAGATAGTGATTTTTTTTAATATTATATTTACATATATAATATATAACACTCTCACACACGGCTCATACCAGCCCTTTGCTAACGCCTCTCTTTCTTTGGGTTTTTTCTTTTCTCTCTTCTTTTATAAATATAATTACAGGTCTTTGTTCTCGAGAGGATTCAAAGTGTAGGCGATGATATTGATCGAGACCCGAAGAAAAGGAAAAAATGATGTTATGGATCGTGTTATGCATAACCAATTAGATAGTTACGACTCTTGTATTTCTTTTGTTGTATTGTAATGAAATTATTTGTTGATGTATTGTCCAATCATTTGTGGATTTAGTAAATTATTTTGTGGTTTTCAGTGAATTATATTGGGAATATAGTATTGTTATTGAAGTCGCGGCGAGAGCTTCGCAGCCTCTCCTAGAATGACCCCAGTGGAGCTAGGGGTCGGGAGTAGAGTATTACAGACGCTCTCTGATACCACTTGTTGGTCCGTAATACAAGGCGTGTATGAGTTCAGAGGGGGTGTATGAACTCTTTTTGATTTTGTAGTTTCTTACTTAATAAATGAGTCTGATCTGTAAGAACAGACTAGCAATCAGCTCGTCTTGTTTTACTGATCTGGTTGTCTTCAAAAAGTAAGTGCAGCAGAATAATGATATAGTTCGAAATAAGCCTTGAGCTTGGTTTTCAGTGTTGTTTAGTGTGATATAAGGTGTGCGAGTGCTGAAAGTAAAGTGCTGAAAATAAAGGAGTCAAGAAGTGTTATCGGTCTTCGGAGTGGCGTAATCTCCTACGTGACCGTTTCTCCAGTGACTTGGGAGGTATCACTATTGTACTCTAGACTAATACAATAGGCAAGTGTCATTGACTCCACAGATGCTTCACACTCTAAATACCCAATCCTTGACACCCTGCAAATGCGTCACACCCTATAGATGCTTCAATGGTCTATTTGCACGCAGCTCGTCTGAAGAACTTCCTTTCTCCAATGACTCGTCTGTCTTCTTCGTTGTTCCTTCACACCCTGCAGATGCTTCAATAGGTTTTCCATTTTCATAAGAACTTAATTGATGAGTAGAGTGAGTGCTGTATCAAATTAATGATACAAAGGTGAGCTTTGATGGATCTAACTTTGAAGTTTCAGTTGTTGCTCTCTTGATCAAGTAGATCACTGGATGTTTCTTTGAAGCTTAGTTGATCGTGACCTACTTGATTTTTGGACTTGTATTGGTAAGCTTGGAGATGAAGATCTTCTTGAGGGATGGCTTTCTAAATTTTCAAGAACTTAGTTCCATCGCTCTTCTTCATCTTTTTATAGTCTTCGTAGGGTAGATGTACCATTGAAGAATGTGTGGCTCCTGCTGAGTTGTCACATGAACTTTTGAAATTAGCCCATTTAGCTTTTATCCGTTGGAGCATGTAGTTGTCGGCTTCTAGAAAATAACTTTATAGCGTCAAATGCTATTTTTCCACTTGTATGATTTCGTAGCCATTAGATCAATTTTTGATCAGATGGATGGCTACACACCCTTTAATTTATCACTTCAAATATCTTTTAGTCGCTTGAGAAGATTTGCCGTCTCTGGTCTGATTCTTTTACTCGTATGAATCAAGCTTTACTCGTCTTCTTTTTGTTGTGCTTGCTGGTCTTCTTCTGCTTCTTGAGTAGTCTTTCTTGATAGATGGACAAGAGTCTGGTCTTTTTGTCTTCAAGTCTTCAAGCTTAGACTAACCTATATTCTATAATTACATGCAAGGTCTGACTAACCCTATACAATTCGCATATCAGACTATTATGCAAGCTTATACTTGGTGTCTAAACCAACTATTTTGGTATCATCAAAACTTCTAGTCTATAGGGACCTAACAGGCTTCTTTCCTGGAGGTAAATCAACTACATCTCAGACGTGATATTTTTGTAGAGCTTCAATCACTTTTTTCATTTCTTATTTCCACTCATCATGCATGATTGCTTGATTGTAAGTCTTAGGTTCTTTAACAACATCAATAGTATTAATGAATCTGGCATATCTGCTGAAAGTTTTTCAAGATTCATTACCTCACTCAGCAGATGAGGGGTCTGCTGAACTGTATGAGCACAACCTTGATAAAAGGTTGGTGATTTCTTTGTCTTTGTGGATCTTCTCAATTGTGCAGAAGCATGCTCTTCATTAGACCCTAGGTCTGGCTGGTCTGCTGACTCATTCAGCATATCATCAAAACTGTACATCACTGGTAATGGCACTGGAATATCAGTAAGATATCTAGCTTTGCCTAGTACCTCTTGAAATAGAGGAAAGTAAGTTTCATTGAATTGAGTATTTCTAGCAACAAAGATGTCTGTTTTGGTTATGTCCGAAAGAATATCACCTTGGAGGTGTTTGAATTTTGAAGATAGACACAAGTCCTACATCTGGAATCTAACTTCAGACTGCTTGTCTTCATATAGTGGGATCTTTGTTCTGTACTGGTGAAGTGTGCAAGAAAAAACTAAGCAACCAAAAACCTTAAACACAAAATTACCTGGTTTGATGCCATAAAGGACTTCATGTAGAGTGCTTTCCTTCAGCAGTGGTGTAGGTGTGGAATTAATCAATTTTACAGCATGTAAAAGGCAAAACCCCCAACACTCAAAAGGTAAATTACACTGGAACCTCAGACTCCTGGCAACATTCAGCAAAGGCTGATGTTTCATTTCAATAATACCATTCTGCTCAGGCGTGCTGACACAAGATGTCTAATTTATGATGCCCTGCTGAGCACAAAAGTCAATAAGCTTAAACTCAGCTCCATTGTCAGATCTAATTACTTTGATAATTTTATGAAACTGAGAGAGACAAATTTAACAAATAATTTAACAAGATCATAAACTTCAGATTTATGCCTCATAATAAAAAACCCAAGTAAATCTAGAAATATCATCTACAACAGTAAGAAAATATTGTTGTCCATTCACCAGTATGTTGTTTCAAAGGACCCTAAATATCCATATGAACAAGATAAAAAACAGCAGTTACATCAGTTGTACTTAATGGAAAAATATTTTTCTTTAATTTTGCAATAACATAACAAAGATCATGGTCAAAAAATTTGACATCAGCAGACTAAGAACTAATGACTTGTACTCTCTTATCTAGCAATTGTCCTAGTCTGTAATGCCATAAAAGGGCATCATCTAATCTATCAGACAAAGTTTTATTTTCTACAACATTAACATCAGAAATTCTGATTGGCTCATCCATGACATATAGTCCTTTGTGTAACTCAGCTGAAGAAACCATTTTATTGTTCATGTCATGGACCTTTTGTATGATTAATAAAAGAATGTAAGGATAAAAGATTGTATTTAAAACCAGGAATGCAAAACACATCATTGTGGACCAGCTGAGGGCTTACCCTTACTTGGCCTATATGTGTAATAGAAACATTATTTCCATTAGGTAATCCCACTTTTATTCCAGATGAAGGTTTGAGATTACTTAACAGATCTAATGATCCTACACCGTGATATGTGGCACCAGAGTCCATGATCCATTGTATAGATCTTACAAAATTTAGATAAGTTGTCTCTGTAGCGAGTGAGTAATGTCTAAAAATCTCAGCAGGCTGCCCAACAACAAATCCTGCATGTCTAGGAGGATCATAACTCAGCAGAGCCATCAACTTATCAAGTTGCTGTGCAATAAGAATGGGAAACCCTGGCCTAATAGACATATATTGGCCCTGATCTTCTTTATACTGATTGTTCTTCTTCTACTGATTGTTCCTCTTCTACCAAATTAGCCGCTTTGACTTGAAACCAGGAGGATAGTCAGGTTTCTTGTAACAAATCTCTTTAGTATGACCGTTGAACCCATAAAAACTACATTGAACGTTCTTGGGATACTTAGGCTAGGTATTTGCAGCAGTCACAAAACCTGGTCTGCTGACTGATTAAATTTTGCTCCAATCAATTCTTTTGAGACAAGAGAATCATATAAGCTTGACTATTGACCGTGTTAGCCACATATAACTTTTGTCTTTCAAATTAATGGCCATTGCAAAAGCATCATGGATTTTTGGAAAAGGTACCATCAACATTGTCTGTGAAACCATTGGCTCAAATTCATCCCTAAAACCTTTAAGGAATTTCTTGACATGTTTGGCCTCTATATGATCCATCAGAGTGCTTATGGCATTGCAGTGAAATTGATGATCACAAGAACAAATTGGCATAGACCTTATAGTTTTGATTTCTTCCTACATAACTATTAATTTTTTGAAATATTGATTGACAGAATCTGTACCTTGCTTCAGTAGATGCATCTCTTCAAGAAGATCTTAATGCCTCAAGGCATTCACATCAAAAAATCTGGCAACAAGATTTTTCCGAACTGCATGTGCACTCTTGAAATACATCAAACTTTGGGCAATAGTGTTCTCTACAGAATCCAAGATCCATGATCTCACCCTTGTATAACACTGTCTCCATGCATGGAAATATGCTGAATCTGCTTCTGGCTTTTCAATTGTGCCGTCTACAAAGCCAATTTTGTTCTTGGTGATTAACACCATCTCCATGGACATCTTCCATGGGTTGTAACTGTTGTCATTAGTCAATGGCTAAACAAGAACCAGAGATGGATTCTCATTAGGATGTACATAAAAATGACTGGAGGGGTTTACTTCTTGTTTCTTAACTACCATGGCTATCAAGAACACCGGAATTTATCAACAAAAAAACAACATTGTGGAAAACGATCAAGAAATGATCACAAAACTTGGAAGATGATCATTGTTTACTCTCAAGAAACTACAATCACAGAAAAGATGAAGAATTCTCTCAAGATTCTTTAATAACCAAAGAAAACGCAGGAAAACATTAAGAAATTCTCAAATTTCCGCTCTGATACCATGTTGAAGTTTGTAGAATTACAAATAGAAATTAAATAAAATGCGGAATCAATATTATCGAACTAAAATCAGCAAGTTATGTTACAATGTTGCTGATAATGGGGTATTTATAGCTTCATGCACCTCATCAATCAGTGAAAAGTAAGTTACAAACGGTTACAACAAACAATAACTGAATAACCGTTTTCTGCACTAAACTACTCAGCAGACTGCTGAGTCTTCATGTGGTCTGTTGAGTTAATCAGACTGCACTTGGAATTCCCTTCAGTCTTATACTGTAACATTTTTTTATGAACTCATTTTCTGCATGACTAACACATTTTATTTTCTTGTGTCAATGTTCAACATATTCCAAAATGCTGGGAGCATTGTGATCCTTTTGTGATTTGGAGAAAATTATATTCACCCTTTCAACAATAATGATTTGGAACGATTTGTGTAACTTAAAGTGTATTATGTAAGGACTAGTGTTTTGAAATGATTTGTGTAACTTAGGCTCCGTTTGTTTTGGATTGAAGTTTTTTTGGAGGTTTTTTTATATACTAGTGGATAATAAAATATGATAAAAATGATTGAAGTAATGATTAGAAAGTTAAAATGTTTTTTTGCAATTTGTGTAGATAAAGAAATGAGTGGTGAGAGAAATTGAAATAAGGTAGTATAATGAATAAAAAATGTTAAAAATGTAATAAAGTAGATAAAGTGAAATTGTGAGAGGTGATTTAATATTTTTTTATTTGTAGTTGAAGAATTGATTGGTGATAGAATTTTAAGAAATGATTGGTGGTGTGATATATAAAAAACCCCAAAAAAAACCTCAACCCAAAACACCCAAAACAAATAAGGGCTTAAAGTCTATTAGGTAAGGACTAATGTAGTGTATATTATGTAGCTTGTTTGAAGTGTTTTTATTGTAGTTTTTAGATTAAATTGACATTTTTATTTATTTAAGGATCAAATTGAACCGTTTTTTGTTTTTGTTTTTCAGTTAACTGACTGAATTGAACCATTTGTTTCTGTTTGATTCGGTTCGGCTATATTAAAAAACAATTCAGTTTTTGTTTCAATTTTTTGCTAACCGAAATTTTCGGTTCGCTTTTTGTTACGGCTATTAACCGTGCCGAACCGAACCGTGTACAACTCTAGGTAAAACAAGGGAATCGAAAACGTAACGCTATACGATTCCGCCAATATATGACTAAATTTTTTTAAGGGATGAATCGATACTTATGCTACTTGTAAAGTATTAATATCGTTTCGTGGAGTTTCGTGTTCCGAGAGATTATGATGGAGCATGGTATTGGTGAAATCAAGAGGTGCACCAAACGGGTGCTCAACGCCCTCCGGTGGAGAATTTTTGTCTCACAGGCTTCGGGTAGGTGTTGAAAATAGCAAGGAATAGATAGTTTTCTCATATTTCAGTTTTACTATGTACGGTTTTATTAGCGTTTGAACTATGCGGCACTCGTTGAATATATGATTTTACATAGTTTTTAACGAAGATTTGGTTTACACCAGGAAAAAAATAAAATTATTAATATCGCTTGTGCCCCATTGCCCCTCCGTAAGTCCGCCCGACTTCCTTAATGGCCTCCGCCTCCGTCAGTTTGCTTATTCCTTAGGATGTGATCATCGTCCGTCATATCAAGAGCAGCTTCGCCGGACTTTTTTTATATAGACAAAACCGTGGAAGAGAAAGGAAAATATGGCAGTGTCTCTGGTCTACCGAATTTCAACTTCGGTCCATAATTGGTGTTTATGGTTGAGGGGTAATTTTTTTAAATTTTATTTTTTCTGTATGGTAAAAGAGAAACCTCCTTGTTCAGTATGAGTACACTGATCATGGCGATATCATGGAATTTGATACTACAAGTGAGGGATTCACTTTGATGCAATCTCCTATCCAAAGAACTACAAGTACTAGATATGACCCGTTTGGCCTAGATTTATTGAACATTGATGGTTTTCTATCCTTGGTCCAAATTTGCAGAAGGCAAGGACATGTTAACGTCAATATATGGACATTGAAAGACCGTGTTGCACAGTTGTGGACAAGCTCCAACTATCGTGTAAGCTTGGACTTGTTTTCTTTCCGATGCTATGGAAGGCCTAAATCAATTGCCGTCGAGTACGGATGACTAGTTATTCAGTCCGATACAACACTCAATGTTTCTAATCTCAACAATGGGACAACAAGGATCTTTGGGAAGAAGAAGTATAATCGTTACTCGAGGTTCTTTACTCATAGTGCAAGTCTTTCATTCCTAAAGAACTGCAAGCCAGTGATATGTTTGGAGGGAGTGGATGCGAAAGATGAGAAAATATGCTGCTCTTGCACATGCATCAACTGAGATGTGTTGATCGTCCCGAGCTGGTAGTGGAACTGCCTCTGTCAGTCCCTTCTCCACTGGTGGAGTGTTTTCAGCTGGTGCACTCTGCTTCTGTTGTTGAGCTGCTGCAGTTTGCTGTAAATACTCAAAGAGAGTCAGATTGTCATCATCCATTGCATCTGCTCCTTCACCAAATCCTATAAGAGTCTTTCATCAAGGATACCACTTAATGTGGTGATACCCACGAATGAAAAGAACCACTCTTCCTCATCAAACATATCTGTGTAATATGTCAATTGAATTTTAGAGTCACCCAATTTCCAGTCCAGATATCTTCTAACTCTTCCATCAATATCTATCTCAGGGTTATGTTCCTTTTCTTCCACTTGTTCTGTAACCTGCTCATCTTCTTCATCACCATCATTTCCACCTTCTTGTATCTCTGGTTGGTCTTCTTCTTCATCTATCAAATTTCCAAAGGACTCTCGTTCCAGATTTTTCTGAGCCTTTGATTTATGCTTCTTCCGTTGTCCGCATATACTTGTACTGGATCTCTTCCTCTTTTCACCTCCTGCTTCTTTTGGTTGTTTGATGTAGGTAAACATTATCTTAGAATCATGCAATCTGTGAAGTGCCACAGTAGGAATATTTAGACGAACAAATAATGAAGAGGGATCCCGTAGGATTTCTTCACCCAGAAAATTCCAGGTTTTTGTGAACATTTCTTGATTCCCTTCTTTTATCCATCAGTTTTTCCAATCATTTGTTCCCTGATCCTTCTGAAAACATAGGTTGCCTAATCAAACTATAGATTGTCGTAAATTATGCCCAAAAATCTCATACGTACCTCAATCATCTTGTCCATGGCTCCCAGTTTTCCTTCTAGATTTTTCCCAATGACGGAACTGAATTCATTGAAGGGTTTCTTAAGCTCAACCCTAAAGCAGGTGAACTTCATGCTTTGTGCGGTAGTGCTCTTCCTTACTTCTTGCCATAGGGCATCCGTATCCTGAATAACGTGTTCCGCCTTTGAGGTTCTTGTGTGGAGAAGCTTTAGATGTTCATAGAGTACATCTGCTGTTATCACCACATGTTTGCCATTTACCGTGGAGACAATCTTGTTAATTCCAATACTTCCATCTTCAGTCAGCATTCCGGACAAGTATTTAGCATTTTTCCATAATGAGATAAGGCTTTCATAGCAAATGTCGGTGATTAGAGGATTGAGAAAGGTCATCAATCCTAAGTTGGCACACCCATCTGTCAAACGCTATGCCTGAGGATTATTGCATAGAGCGAGATAATGTTCGGGTATGAAGAATGACCCTGTGGCAATTGTTTTCTCGTATTGTTTTCCGGACTTTTTGATGGAGGAAGATGAAGTCATTTCTGAATTTAGAGACATTTTGAAGAACGAGTGCTTGAAATTTCTGGAGAAATAGGGTTCGTAAATGCAACAACGTGTAAGGATTTGTGAAAGTGATGAAGTGTTGTTTATATAGTGGGAGGATTAGAATGTGAACGCAAATTTACATGATGGAGTGTGGATGGTGTTATACAGACGTGTTTGCTGTAAATGGCATGATTTTCTGAGTATAAATCACGGTAAATAAGGATAATGGGGTAGTGGATCAAGAGAATTAATGATGAATCCCGTGTTTTGAGGTGAAGCAGTCATTCTCTCTTGTCAAATAATAACCTCCGTAGGTTAGATAGGGAAGAGAAATCAAGTTCAAACAATGGAGTCAACAAGCACTCGGATGTTGTGGAGTAGACTGCAACCTCGTAAACAGATGTTGGTAAACGCTAAAAACAAACACACACTATGAATAGTCATAACTGTTAATTGCTTATGATTAACTAGGTGTTAAACACACCTCGCATGTTCTGGTTTATGATTTTTTTTTTGTGATTAATTCTTCCATTGTTTCCTGTTATTCCTTCTATCTTATTTCTATCTTATTCCTGCTATACCAATTTTAGTGGTACTTGATTAGCTCCATTAGCTAAGATGGCTTATGATGTTAATAGAGCAACAGACAAACACTTATTTATATAGCCTGTGTTACATTAGTTCATGCGGTACTCGATTAGCTTCTTCGGTTCATTTGTTGTAGAAAACTACAATCTTACCAAAGATTGTAGATAAAAGGAAAAGAACTATTGAACAAGATCAATAGAAGAAGAAAGAAAACTGATCTTTATTAGAGAATTATTTTTCTACACTTTTTACATTGCAAGAGTTGATAAAACCGAACTTGTAACTTCCTATCAGCTAGCCTCACTAGTGAACCTATGCTCACTTAAGCTAACTTCTACACTAGAAACGGTTACAAAAGCTCCAACCGACTTGTTAACCACCTTGGTGCACAAGGTGTTTGATAAAGTCCTCAATGAATCTTGAACATTCTATCTTGATCATGATGTCAAATCTAATAGCCTCCCTCAAGCTGAATCTTCAGTGAAGCTTGAACCTTCTATCTTTATCATGATGTCAAATCATTTGTTAGGTAGTGTGGATGGTGGGAATATGGAATGAATCCCCATTTTGCTCAAAAAATAGTTAAACAGTGACTGCCTTTGTAAGGATGTCTTCTATCTGCTGGTTTGTTCTGACAGACATGAGTCTGAGAAAACCAGATTGCACCTTAGCTCTTGTAATATGGCAATCTAATTCTATGTGCTTTGTCCTCTCATGAAATATAGGGTTTTTTGCTATGTGAATATCACTTGCATTGTCACAAAAGAGCAGGATTGGTAGGTTTACAGGAATGTGCAGATCTTTCATAAGATATACAAAAGAGCAGGATCGGTAGGTTCACATGTTGTAGTCTGTTTCTTGGCCTTCCAAGACACTGGTGCATCACCTAAGTACATGATGTATCCAGAGATGGACTTTCTTGAATCCTCACATCCAACCCAAATCTGAATTTGTATACCATTTTAACTGTAGATCATTCTGTGTAGGAAATAGCAAACCTTGACCAGGGTTTCTTTTGATATACCTGAGTATCCTATGTGCAGCTTGCATATGATTAATGGTAGGACTGGAAAGATATTGGCTTAATTGTTGAACTAGAAAAGCCAGGTCAGGCCTAGTAAATGATAGATAAATGAGTTTCCCTCTTAGGGTTTCGTAATGAGTGTTGTCAGACAACAGTTCTGAGTCTCCTGCTGTCAATTTCTGCTTGGATTTTAATGGTGCATTGACTGGCTTGGCATCAGTAAAGCCATATTCTTGTAGAATATTTAGAGCATATTTTCTTAGATTAATAGAGATGCCTTTGTCAGTTCTAGCCACATCCACTCCTAGAAAATATCTCAAGGTTCAAATGTCTTTTATTTGGAAATTGTTGTGTAGAACTTGCTTGACTTCATTTATTTGATTCATTGAAGCACTAGTGGCTATGATGTCATCCACATAGATTAGAAGGGCTATGAAATTATCTCCTGATCCTCTAGTGAAGTGACTGTGATCATTTTGGGATTGAGCAAATCCTATTTCTGTCAAGGAAGTAGTCAACTTTGTGTTCCATTGTCTACCTTGCTTGTTTTAGACCATATAAGGACCTTGTCAATTTGCAGACTTGGTTAGGTTTGACTGGCTTGAATCCTAAAGGCAAGTCCATGTAAACTTCTTCATCAAATTCTCCATGCAAAAATGCTTTGTTCACATCCATTTGATGGATGTGCCAGTTCTTTGATACTGCTAGGGCTAGTAATGTTCTGATTGTTGTGACTTTGGCAACATGTGAAAAGGTTTCTTCATAGTCTATGCCATATGTCTGTGTATAACCTTTTGCTACTAACCTTGCCTTGTACGTTTCTATTTATCCATCAGCATGATATTTTATTTTATACACCCATTTACAGCCTATGGTATTCTTTCCTGGTGGTAAAGACACCACTTCCCAAGTGTGAGTAGCTTGCAAGGCATCTAGCTCATTTTGCATTGCTTCTTTCCAAAAATCATGTTTAATTGCCTGATTATATGTCTTAGGTTCTGTCAAACTGTCTGTCATGCAGACAAAACTCTTGTATCCATTTGCTATGTGATCATAACTGAGCACATTATTGATAACATGTGTTGATTTCTTTGTAGGACAGACATATTGTTGTAAATAGAAGGGTTTTTGCCTTTCCCTAGTAGATCTTCTACTTATAGGAGGATCATGAACTGTCTGTTGTATTTGTTGTTGTTGAATCAGGGTAGAATCATCTGTTGTGTGACAAACTGTTGCAACAGGTGGTGAATCCTCTGTGACATCCAAATATGGGACAGGGAAAGGGATTGACTCCAATGAGTGAGTGGTACATGTATCTTGATCATATAAAGGAAACACACTTTCATAGAACTTAACATCTCTAGATATAAAAATGTCTCTAGTAGACTTATCCAATAATAGGTGCCCTTTTGTGTGTTGTGGAGTCCCCGTATAAACACAAGGTCTAGCTCTAGGTTCAAACTTGGATCTGTTATGAGCTGAGGTTGAAGCATAAACTAGGCAACCAAAAACTTTTAAATCATCATAGTTAGGTACTTTATCATATAACAACTGATAAGGTGTTTTGTTGTCTAAAACTAGTGATAGTGTGATATTGATCAAACTGACAGCATGTGAAACACAGTAACCCCAGTATTGTAGGGGAAAATTAGACTGGAATTTTAAGGATCTAGCCACATTCATAATGTGCTGATGTTTTCTCTCTACTATCCCATTCTGTTGGGGTGTGTCTACACATGATGTCTGATGTATAGCCCCATTTTCTTTATAAAAATCAAGGATATTAAACTCATGGCCATTATCAGTCCTTATTACCTTAATGTTCTTATTGAACTGAACATAAACATATTGAAAGAAGGACTTAACAAGATATCTAGCCTCTGATTTATATTTCATTAAGAAAATCCATGTGTACCTAGAGAAATCATCAACAATGGTAAGGAAATAAGATTGATGATGCACTGTATGTTGCTTGTAAGGGCCCCAAATATCAGCATGTACCAAATCAAACACATCATTGACAGAACTAACACTCAAAGGAAAAGAACTTATTTTATGTTTAACCAAATGGCAAATGAGACACACTTTTTAGGCACATATTTAGGTACATCAAGCAATTTTAAGTCTACTAGTCTCTTATTAGACAAATGTCCTAATCTAAAGTGCCCAATCTCACTGTCAGAAAGACTACTAGTAACTGTAGACACATTATGCTTGTAAGGCAACACTGAGCAGGCAGCATCAAGCACATTTATGCCGTTTTTCTTCCTAGCTGGTCCAATCAGAGTCCCAAGCTTCTTGTCATGTATCTGACATTGATTAAGAACAAAAACTATGGACAAGCAGGGTTAGCTGTTAATTTGGCTAGGGATATTAGGTTAAATCTGAAATCAGGAATACATAAGACATTAGATAGGACCAAATTAGGATTCAATTGTACTTGGCCTATATGAGATACTTGGACACTAGATCCATTAGGCAAACCAACCATCATATAGTTTACAGTTTAGCATTGATCAACAAGCCAACTCCGTTGACTATATGATCTGTGGCACCACTGTCTATAATCCAAAAGGAAGAAGATTTAGAGGAACCTGTTATATCTACTGTGGGATTAAAGCTGGCAGTAAGGGCAGTAGCTTGATTAGCCATGTGAGCAAGGTTCTCTGTCATTTGTGAATCCAGCAACTTTATAAGCTGCTGATACTACACCTTATTTAGAGTGAAAGATTCTGGATCTTTGTCGGCACTGCCATGGTCCACATCCATAGAACCTTCTTTAGTCGTTTCCACCATATTAACCCTATTTCTGGGCTTAAATCCGGGGGAAACCCATGTTTCTTGTAACATTTATCCACAGTATGCCCTGTGAATGCACAGAAAGTGCATTGAAGTTTCTTCTTGTCCTGTCCAGTATTATTTTTCTTGACAGCAATGTTACTAGAACCACCAGAACTAAACCTATTGACAGTATGTTGTCCTTGTTGTGTATTGCCAGTAGCATTAAAAGATCTATTATATAGAATTGATGAGAAACTTTTGTTGTTTCATACTCTTTCTGGGCTTCCAATTTTAAAGCCATTGCAAAAACAGTGTTAAGATCTGGTACATGATGCATTATTGAGCCTGTGTCATTACCTGAGAATACTCATGATTTAACCCCTTCAAAAACCTAACCACCTTTTCTGTCTCAGCATATCCAGCAAACACCTTGAGGACATCACAAGTACATCTCGGCTCACACTTACAAACAGGGGTAGGCTTCATAAGATCAATCTCATCCTAAAGAGTCTTGACCTTAGTAAAATAGCTAGTTACATCTAATTCCCCTTGCTTTATAGTATGAACTTCTTCCAAAAGATCAGAAACTCTAAACACATCTAATCTTGAAAACCTTGATTCAAGATCAAGCCAAATATGCCTAGCACTCGGTTTGTACATAATGCTTTGTGCTATAGAAGGAATGACAGCATTTACTAACCATCCAGTAACAAAAGCATTGCATTGCTTCCATACCTGAAATTTGGGAGAGTCCACAAGTGGAGGTGTGATGGAACCATCAATGAAACCGATTTTATTCTTAGTAATAAGCTGGCTTTTCATAGACCAACTCCATGGGTGCCAATTCTTGTTGTTCAAAGGTGGTTGCACCAAGATTAGTGATGGATTCTCACTTGGATGAATATAAAACGGATTTCCATGAAGATTCTGCTGATTCTGTGCCATTTCGACTGGAACACTGCTAAGAACTTCGAAGAAGAACACAAGAAACCAGAATGCATGAAATGCAGAAAATTGAAGATATCGAATCTTCAAGAATCAGAGTAGAACGAGATTCAGAAGCATTAAAAAATCTTTGATACCATGTAGAAAACTACAATCTTACCAAAGATTGTAGATAAAACGCAAAAAAGAGAAGAACTATTGAACAAGATCAATAAAAGAGGAAAGAAAACTGATCTTTATTAGAGAATTATTTTTCTACACCTTTTACATTGCAAGAGTTGATACACCAGAAACGGTTACAACAGCTCCAACCAACTTGTTAACCACCTTGGTGCACAAGGTGTTTGATAAAGTCCTCAATGAAGCTTGAATCTTCTAGCTTGATCATGATGTCAAATCTAATATTGTAGATCAATGCTTCAAAGTAGGTGAAAATTTAAAATACAACCATTGTATGAAGGTTGTACCAATACATTTCAAACATTTATTTCTAACCTTTCTCACACGATAAAGTACTATTTAAAAGAGAGTAAAAAAGATCAGCTCTAATGTATGTCACTTGATACAACCTTTCAACCACCACTGCATCAATAAATTATGATTTGACTTTTTTTTGTTTCCAAGTCAAATACTGGACTTATAGTTATATTCTGGACTGGTGGGCAACTCTTTTATATTTGTATACTTTTCTGGGGTCATTTTTTTTAATCGTTATTATTGGCCGGTTGTGCGACATCAATTTTGATTTGGCATTTCTAAGCTGTGTGATTACTTGACTTGTTTTTGGTTTGGGTCTTTGTCCTTGTTTGTCCTTACTTCTCGTTCTTATTTTCTGTATTCTATGGAGTGGCTGCGAGTCTGGAACAAACACTCATGATAAGGCTTGGCATGTTTAAATTCACCATGTTTTCTCTTCTCCATCCTTGAATTTTTTAGTTTTTATTTTTATTTTTCATTCAATGGCATATTTGTCTCTTTGTCTATTTAATTGGTCAATCCATGTTTTTCTGAATCTATCATTCAGAAAAAGAAGCGGATGTTAAGAGAACTTCCGTCTAGAAGACGGTGTTTATGCTTGAGTCTAGTGATTTTTCTGTAGATAGTATCCAAGAGTGTTGTGGATTTTTCGCTCCTTTCCATAACTTGCTGCCATTCGCTTTATTTTAGTTTTTGAAAATATAATTATTGAAGAGATGCTTTCAGTTAAGTAAAATGCACTTAAACAAACTGAGAGAAGAACATTTCATTAATTCATTGTTCTGAATATTTTCTCAACATACATCTGCAGCACTCTTATACCAAGCTTTCTTGATGAAAGGTTCAGCCATTCTAACAACTACTAGAATCTACTAACAGATAGATAAGAGCTATTATATTACGATAAATATAATTTATGGAAAATATTGTGTTATGGAAATATTGACATATTGTCGTTAGAGTAGTAAGGGTAGTTGGGTAATCTTCTATTGATGTAGAAGCCCTAGTAGTGGCTATAAATATTGTACTTGATGATGGATAATGGGATATGAAATCTATTGACCGAAATTTGTCATGGTATCAGAGACAGGTTTATTCTAAACTACCGAAAAAAAACCTTCCGTCGTCTTCTTCCTTGGAACAGGTACGAAGATGGCAAAATATTGTAATTGAAATCACAGATCTTGGCTCAAAGAAAAAAAAAAAAAAAAAATTAATTAATTCTCATGGAGCTGGTCGCAGCGGGCATGGAAGGGAAGAGGCACCTTACCCATGGTCTTCTTCCCTCTTCGATCGGAATCAAATCGGTTCGATCTCAATTGCAGTCAAGGACGTTGATCAATGAGGACAACGTACGACCCATACGCCCTTTAGACGGTGATGAGCAGGACGCCGACATGATGGAGGCGCTTCGGCTTCGGGACGACGGCATACCTCACCGGAGAACGCGGGATGCGCCGGATTACTTTGTTGCGGCGATTGCAACTTTGATGAACATGCCGATGGGTCCTTCCTCCCTCCGAAAGCGGCGGGGATGGTCGGACCGGTGGACGGGGGTGGACACGTGATGGAGCATCACCCTCTTCTCGGACATATGAAGTTGATGCGGCGGCGAGATAGTATGGTCACTAAAGTCAATGGTGGACTTATACAGGGAAACAAAGGTGGGCCATCTGGCTCGACTCGGCTCGCAGTCAGCTCGGCTCTCTCTTCTTCGTTTGGGCAAGCTGGGCTTTCGAACCTCAGCTCGGCCCAATGGCAGGGAATATTAGATCTCTTAGATGTCCCTAAATCGCGCGATCGTTGTACTAGTAAATACTCGTGGATTATTGACACCGGGGCAACTCACCACGTGTCGGGTGACCGAAATTTATTTGTACAACTACAACCGATTGAGGATTGATCGATTGGATTACCGGATGGACGTTTCTCATTTGCAACCCATTCGGGAACGGTTATTCTATCGGGAAATTTACGACTTTTGAATGTTTTATACGTACCTGAATTAAACTGTAACTTGATTTTGGCATCCTAATTTTTGGACGATCATAATTGTGTCATGCAGCTCATTGCGAACTTATGTGTTATGCAGGACCGAGTGACGAGGATGCTGATTGGACTGGGAGAGCATGTGGATGGACTATTTTGTATCCCGAGATGTAAAATTTTATGAGCACATTTTCCCTTTTTCTCACCAGACCGAGGGTAGTGTGTCTCCCCCTCCCCCTTATCCAGCTTTTGAGGATGTTGACATAGTAGATAGGAGGTTCGATGCTTCTCCTTCCCTTCCCGGGGACCCACAATTGCCGGATCCTCGGGTTGAGGGGGGGACGCACGGCCATGATGATACATGCGATTCGGCAAATGATATTTCACCCTCACCACAACCTCGACAACCGGTGACGGTGCGCGACGAATTAGGCGAGGTAGACGGCGAGAAGATCCCAAATTCTCGGTTTCAGGATTACGTGACACATACTCTGGTTCCCCCGAACAGTCCTACTCCACGCTCTTCCACTTCCTCGGCATCCTCAGGTACTCCGTATCCTCTTATGCATTTTGTAAATTATGATAAGTTTTCTGATAAGCACCGCAAGTTTTTGGCAGCTATCACAGTTGGGAACCCTCCTAAATCTTTTAGGGAGGCGGTTAAACATGAAGGTTGGCGTAAGGCCATGGCTGAAGAAATTCAGGCCCTAGAAGACCAGGGTACTTGGGAGTTACAACCCCTTCCTCCCGGGAAAAAGGCATTGGGGAGTAAGTGGGTTTATACAGAAAAATATGACGAGAATGGGACTTTACAGCGGTTGAAAGCCCGGTTAGTGGCATTTGGCCATCATCAAGAAGAGGGTATTGATTACACAGAGACGTTTGCGCCTGTGGCAAAAATGGTTACTATTCGCACTTTCCTTAGTGTTGCTGCTGTGAAAGGCTGGGATATTCACCAAATGGACGTGCATAATGCATTTTTGCATGGGGATTTGAAGGAGGAGATTTACATGAAGATCCCTCCGGGTTTTGAGAAAAACGCTTCGAACTTAGTCTGCCGGATGCGTAAGTCATTGTACGGGTTGAAGCAGGCCCCAAGATGCTGGTTTGCAAAGCTTGCTTCTGCGTTACGTGAGTATGGTTTTCGTCAGTCCTACTCCGATTATTCATTATTTACTTTGATTCGTGGTGAGATTCAACTCCATGTCCTTGTTTATGTCAATGATATGATTATTGCCGGAAATGACAAGGTTGCGATGATGATTTTTAAAGACTATTTGGGGGAATGTTTTAAGATGAAAGATCTTGGGGTTCTGAAATAATTTCTTGGGATCGAGGTGGCTAGGAACAAGGATGGAATTTTCTTAAATCAATGCAAGTATGCCCTTGATATTATCCATGAAGCCGGGTTGCTTGGGAGCAAGCCCGCTGATTTCCCAATTGAGCAGAATCACAAGTTGGCCCTTGCCACTGGCCCGTTGTTGAGTGATCCAGGGCCGTATCATCGGCTGATTGGCCGACTTATCTATCTAGGGGTTACTCGACCCGATCCGGCTTATTCCTTGCATGTGTTATCTCAATTTATGCGGGCACCTCGAGTGGACCATTGGGATGCGGCTTTACGTCTCGTTCGGTACTTAAAGAAACATCCGGTCAAGGCATTCGCGCGCGCTCGACGCTTCTTTTCTCCTTGAAGGTTGGTGCGATTCGGATTGGGCGAGCTGCCCCGACTCGCCGTTCTTTGAGCGGTTGGTTTGTCTTTCTTGGTCTTTCACCGATATCTTGGAAGTCCAAGAAACAAACTACGGTTTCCCGTTCTTTGGCTGAAGCAGAATATCGATCTATGGCGTCGATTACATGTGAATTGAAGTGGTTGAAACAATTACTTGCTGAGCTCGGTGTTCGTCACCCTCCTGGGATCCATCTCTTTTGTGACAGTCAATCGGCATTGTATATTGCACATAATCCGGTCTTTCACGAACGCACGAAGCATATTGAAGCAGACTGTCATTTTGTGCGTGATGCTATCACGGATGGTTTGATTCTTCCTTCGTATGTTCCTACGAAGCATCAGTTGGCGGATATTTTTACGAAAGCGTTGGGTCGTCAGCAGTTCGAGTTTTTGTTACGCAAGTTGGGCGTTCGAGACCTTCACGCTCCCACTTGAGGGGGGGGGGGGGGTATTACGATAAATATAATTTATGGAAAATATTGTGTTATGGAAATATTGACATATTTGTCGTTAGAGTAGTAAGGGTAGTTGGGTAATCTTCTATTGATGTAGAAGCCCTACTAGTGGCTATAAATATTTTACTTGATGATGGATAATGGGATATGAAATCTATTGACCGAAATTTGTCATATTAGTATAGCCATAGGATCAATGATGACATGTACTGTACAGATTAGCTACATCAGCATCTTTAAGTGTGTTTCTTAACATCCCCCCTCAAACTCAAGGGTGGTGGAAACACATTAAGTTTGTCTCTGAAATTCTGGAACTGAGTAACAATGAGGGGCTTGGTAGGACAATCAGCAAGCTGGTCCGAGGAAGGAATATAGCATACTGTCATCTTCTTGTTAAGAACCTCATTTCCGACAAGGTGCACATCATTTTCTATGTGTTTTGTCCTTGCATGATAAACTGGATTTTGTGCAAGGAAAGAGGCACTGGTATTGTCACACTACACAGTAGGTCTGGAAACAAGTCTTACCTGAAGTTCAGCTAACAAATAGGTGATCCTCTTGATTTCTGTAGTGAGATTAGCTATTGCTCTGTACTCTAATTCAGTCCTGGACCTAGACACCACATCCTGCTTCTTTGAGCTCCATGAAACAAGAGAATTACCAAGAAAAACACAGTAGCCTCCAACAGATTTCCTATCAGTAGTAGATACCCCCCAATAAGCATCCGAAAAACCAACAAGACTGAGGCAATCAACTGGTTTAAAGTGCAAGACGTGTTTCAATGCCCCACTAACATATCTCAACAGCCTTTTGACACCTTTCCAATGCTCCAGATGGGGAGTTTGCATAAACTGACTCAGATAGTTGACAACAAAGGTGATATCAGGCCTAGTAAATATCAAGTACTAGAGTCCACCAATTGCACTTCTATATAAAGTTACATTTCTAAATATTTCCCCTGGGGCTTCTTCAAGTTTCTTACCAGGTACAGTGGGAGTAGGACAGGATTTAAGTGAGTCACAACCCAATCTAGCTAAAAGTTGAGCAGCATACTATGCTTGATTAAGAAATAGACCTCATGCATCCCTTTTAACCTGCATACCAAGAAAGTGGGACACTGGTCCTAGATTATTTAAAGCAAATTTAACATCCAACATATGGATAAATTTGTTAATTAGAGGAGTAGAACTTCATGTAACCAAGATGTCATCCACATAGACCAAAACAATAAATATATGCCCAACATTTCTGAAGTTGAACAAGGAGTTATCACAAGTAGACTGCTTGAAGGACCAAGACAACACTTGGGACTTAAGAGCCTAAAACCAAGCTCTAAGAGCTTGTTTCATTCCATAGAGAGCTTTTTGGAGTTTACAAATATAATGAGGCCTGGCAGGATCAACATAACCTTCAGGTTGAGTCATGTAAACAGGCTCTTTGAGGGGGCCATTAAGAAAAGCATTATTAATATCTATTTGATTTATGGGCCAGTTGTAAGTGACTTCCAGGGCAAGCACTATTCTGATGGTAGGGGCTTTGGCCACTGGGCTAAAAGTTTCTGTAAAGCCCACCCCATATGTTTGACTGAACCCCTTGGCCATCTACTTCCCACCACTGTATACTGTGTTGATGGAGGCACCAAAATCCAAGTATCATTCTTCTTCAAGGCCTGATATTCATCCTCCATAGCACCTCTCCACTCAGCACTAGACAAAGCTTCTGCCACACTTGCAGGTTCATTAGGTGTGACAACTGCTGAAAGAATTTTAGGCTTAAAGATGCCTTGTTTGGCTCTAGTGATCATGGGGTGAGTATTGACCAGTTTAGGGTTTGGAGGAGGAGTTGGTGTGGATTGTGGAGATGGTGAGGGTGTAAAGTGAGGCACAAGACTAGGAGACATAGGATATAGGGAAGGATGAGACTGGGGAGATTCTGAAGAATCTGGGGAAGGATCTGGTGAAGGTGTAGTGACATTCGGTAGTGACATTCGGTGTTTGGTGCATTATGTTTGGTGTAGTGATAGTAGATGTTTGGTGCATCATGTCTGGTGAGTGTGAGTGGAATTGTGAGAGACAGATTGTGTATGGGTGTTAAAAATAGTTGCAGGGATACCTGATTGAACTGCTGGAGTGTCTGTACTGTCCACAGGAGTATGATAAATGTCAGTCTTCCTGGATTGGAGAGTCATAAAAAACTGACTAGTAGACTCATCAAGGATATGCACAGCTCTATGAGGACCTTGATTGAAACCACTAGCAAAGGGAAATACAGACTCATCAAAGATAACATCTCCAGTTACATAGATTCTGCCACTCATATCTAAACACTGGTACCCCTTATGCACATGACTAATGCCAAGATTTACATATTTGCTGGATTGAAACTGAAACTTGATTGACTGGAAAGGTCTAAGGTGGGGGTGACAAACTCATCCAAAGACTTTAAACTGTTTGTAATTAGGTTTAGTTTTGTATAGACACTCATGAGGGGAAAGATCATGTAAGATAGGAGTTGGAAGACTGTTTATGATCATAGCAGCTTGCTGAAAGCTATGCCACCAGAAATGCAAGGGCATTGAGGCCCGTGCCATGAGGGTAAGCCCTAATTCCACAATATGTCTATGATTTCTTTCTGCCCTTCCATGATGTCTATGAGCATGGGGGCATGGGTGTCTGAACAAAATGCCTTGTTCCTTTAAGTAGGGTTCAATACTTCTATATTCACCCCCCCCATTCAGACTGTATACACTTAATAAAAGTAGAGAATTGAGTTTCAACCATTTTCTGGAACTGTTTAATCACATTATATACTTCAGACTTTTGTTTTAAAGGAAACAACCAGGTATATCTGGTATGATCATCTAGAAAATGCACATAGTAGGAAAAACCACCAGCATATCTAATTGGGGAAGGCCCCCACACATCAGTATGAACCAAATCAAATATATGACTAGCATGAGAATCAGACAAGGTATAAGGTAAGACATGAGACTTGCCAAACTGGCAGGATTCACAAAACATCAACTTTTCATTTAAGGAAACATTACAATGTTGCAGAACTTGATTCAAGATCCTTTGAGATGGATGTCCTAGTATCCTATGCCATACATTATGGTCTTTATTGACATTAACAGACTGGACTCTACTAGAATCAACAAGAAAAGTAGAAGATGACTTGACTTGATTAGATTGAGGGGAGCTCCTGACATTCTCAAGTTGATTCCCCATCTTGTACAGACCACCCTCCAGAGTTCCTATGAGAAGAGGCATCCCTATTTTATTGGCCTTGACAATACAAGAGAGTCAGTAAACTCAATAATAACATCATTATCACAAGCAAGTTTAGAAACACTAAGGAGATTTTTAGTGATTGCAGGAATATGAAGCATGGAATTCAGTTTTAAAGAGTGAGGTGAGTATGTGACAGGGATGTTAGACTTGCCAATGGGAAGGATATGGAGTTGCTCACCATTACCTACTCCAAGTGTGTCAGAACCTGGGTATCCACTGCCGAGATGAAGGTTATTCAAGTCCTCTGTGACATGGTTGGTGGCACCACTGTCCATATACCAAGCAGAATCTGATATAGATTGTGGAGTGGCAATATATGCAGTAGGTCTTGGATTCCCTTGATTTCCAGTAGGCATTGAACTGTTGTCGTTGTTACTTGGTCCAGTAAAGTTGACATCAAATTTGTACCAGCACTCTAGGACTGTATGTCAATTTTTGCCACATAAATGACACACAGCCCTGTAGTTAGAGTTTGACCTGCCTCATCTTCCACCTCTGGATCTACCACCTCTATTTTCTTCCCTTCCTCTGTTAGAATTCTGATACCGGTGTCTATTATCTGAACCATTTGTGCCCCTGGTAAGTTTAAGGAAGGATTCGCAGCAGATCCAGGGTTAAACCTGGAAATAAGCCTTTCATGAGTAAGTAACTGGGACTGCACTTCTTGCCAGCTCATGGAACCTACCCTTGCAGTGATATTCACAATGACACTTTCATAATCCCTGTCAAGGCCACTAACGACAGCTAAAATAAGTTCGGATTTGGACAAGAGGTACCCTGCTACAAGTAATTTGTCTGAATATGACTTTATTAGGGCCAGATTATCACTCATTGAACGATTTCCTTTTTCTGTTTTGGTTAATGTTGTCTTATACTCCAACATTCTTGCTTCCGAGTGAGATTTAAACAATGTCTCCAGTGTATTCTAGATCTTATAAGAAGTAGTGCATCCAATCACCTCAGACAAGGCTTGCTCAGTCATAGAACTAAGAAGCCAACCCATTAGCAATGAATCTGTAGAATCCCATTGTTCAATTGCTGCGGATGTGTGAAAATTCAACCCAGAAGACAAAGAACTGGGCCTAGGTACAATACCAAATAAAAACCCTTCTAGTTTGTACCCTTTAATAATAGGAAGAATTGTATATTTCCACAACAAGTAACTCTCCCGATTGAGTTTAACAGTGCAAGTAGATCGAAGTATAGAGGTAGAATCACTAGTATGCACACTAGGAAGTAAACTTGGAATGGAAACAGGGTTGGTGGGCATGATAGTACCAGGAATTGAGATGGTGGGGACATGAGAAGGAGTTGCGGCAGAATAAATCGGAGAGTATGAGGCTCTGGCGTGAAGCATAGAACTCGCCATGGTTGGGAATTGTGGGAACATCGCTGCTGACTATGTCTGTGTAGGATAAGCTGTAGAGGAGGTAATAGAGCTTACAGTGATAAATGAAGCTGGTGTGGAAGAATCTGACACAGCCGGAGCTGAGTTATCTGTGGCAACTGTGGTTTTCGTCGTAACTGTTGTCGGAGGTGCCGTCGACGCCATTAACCTGGCTCTGCTACAGAAGAAAACCAAAAACGTAGCGGAAACGTAAAAACTATGAATCGTTTTTTTATTCAATTGGATGAATGACTGATACAATGTTCACTCCTTTATATAGGAGATAAATATATTTATTTAAAACTAAATATAAAACTACTATTTTATACTAAGGTAAATTAAAATAAAATAATAATCTTTTATTCAAACTATTTATCTAAACACAACTTTATCTCCTTTTTGACACCAACCCACATCTCTTCGAATTTTTTCTTTTATTACCCTCCCTCAAACGAGGCCGGGTTTGGAGGCTGAGTTTGTTTGTTTGATGATATTCGGAGGGCATCTCCACTCCGGTGGTTCTTCCGGAGTCCATAGTTGTGATTTTGGAGGGCATCTCCACTCCGGCAGTTCTGTCGGAGTCCATAGTTGTGATTTTGGAGGGCATCTCCACTCCGGCGGTTCTGTCGGAGTCCATAGTTGTGATTTTTTTATTGGATGGCATCTCCACTCCGGCGCACGTCTTGTTCGGCTTTTCCGGAGTCCATTAGTGTGTAGTTTGACTTCATCGGCGCACGTACATATTTCAGGCTCTTCCGATGTCTTCTTAATTATAATAGATTTTTTTTTTTTTTTTTTTTTTTAAGATATCAGCATCCAATTCTCCAATTGCTCGTTGTTCGGATTGGATCTATCTTGCACCTGCATCTAAAACAAAATGAAGAGATAGAATAGATGTTTTATTGAAGATAAATTTTTTTTTTTTTTTTGCTGAAAATAAAATTTGACTTGAAAATGAAGAGGGACTTTTTTTTTTAAATTTTTTATTTTATTTTATATATATATTTTTTTTATGATGGACTCAAAAAGTAAATAATCATGGACTAAAGGGAAATAAAAAAATGGACGTAGGGTTTGGGACTAATATTGTTTTTTTTTTTTTTTTTCAATGGAATACTCATGGATCAGTCATGGTTGGATTATGGATCTTCATGTATGGATGTTGTGGTTGGTTGATGATGCAACAAGCGTTTATCATCAGGACGATGAGAAAGGAAATTCATTCTTATGTTTGAAAAAAAAAATGCAAAAGAAATACAGTAAATTGAGTTGGACGGAGAGGAAATTTATTGGGTGAGGTTTGGGAGAAGAGTGCACATGACGACTTCGGTTGAATGACTATAAAAGTGAAAAATTGATACGGGTATGGGATTGTGGTTGAAACACTTGGGTATTATATTGACGATGGATTTGACTCAAAGAGGAAGAACGGAACGGACGAGGGTTAACCAATATTAAGGCATCCGAACCCCGTCCCTGTCTCTGATACCATGAGGAAAATCAGAATACCCATACGGAAGACTCTGAAACTGTTTTTATTGAATTGATGTTTAAAATGATACAATGAATTTCATTTATATAGGAGATAAATCATAATTTAAATAAATAAGATAAAGATAGAATTACAATTAATTATTTGAATAAAATAATTGAAGATAAACATTAATATTTAACAATCTAATCTTAAATATATAATATCTTTTATCTTCTTTTTGAATCCATTCATATATCATGTGATCTGATCTCTAATATGAGGAAAATCAGAATACCCAGACGGAAGACTCTGAAACTGTTTTTATTGAATTGATGTTTAAAATGATACAATGAATTTCCTTTATATAGGAGAGAAATCATAATTTAAATAAATAAGATAAAGATAGAATTGCAATTAATTATTTGAATAAAATAATTGAAGATAAACATTAATATTTAACAATCTAATCTTAAATATATAATATCTTTTATCTTCTTTTTGAATCCATTCGTATATCATGTGATCTGATCTCTAATACCCTCCCTCAAACGTTGTCGGCGTTGGAGGCAACGTTTTCCTGTCAGCAAATAAGATGATGCATCTTTTTGACACCCACAGCTCTAAGCTCTTGGCTCTCGACTCTTTTGGCTCTTGGCTCTTGGCTTCGGCCTGTGGTATTTTTTTGTTTGTTTGTTGTTGTCTAAAAATCTGTGAAGTCTTCTTTGATGACGACAAACACGTTCTCTGATCTCCACGTTGTCTGACTAAGGGATCTGGCTTCATTGTTGAATCTAAATAAACCGATTACATGAATGCGAAAAGAAAATCGTAGATATTGTATTCAAGATAAATTTATTATAATAACAAATATGACCATAAAAACAAACTAGACTCAAACAATTGGATTAAAATTTTGCGTAAATGCAAAAAGAAAGGATTTTTTTATTATTATTATTTTTTGTTGCAAAAGTGAGATTTGTTTTGGTGTAAAGCTTCGGCAGAAATAGGTTCAAAAGTGTTTTCGTTTTTTTTGTTTTTGTTTTTGGGTTGGGAGAATTTATGGCTGCTGCAACGTGGGTAGAAAAAAAAGTTATATATAGGCAGATTGCAATGCAGAAAAAATCGGAACATATGGATGGTGTTTTTTATTTTTTATTTTTTAAATCTTAGAAAAAACGGAAGAGGATCGGGTAAGGGTTCACCAATGTTAAGGTACACGAACCCCCGCCCCAGGCTCTGATACCATGAGAAAAACCAGAAACGTAGTGGAAACGTAAAAACTATGAATCGTTGTTTTATTCAATTGGATGAATGACTGATACAATGTTCACTCCTTTATATAGGAGAAAAAGGAGATAAATATATTTATTTATATAAAACTACTATTTTATCCTAAGGTAATTTAAAATAAACTAATAATCTTTTATTCAAAATATTTATCTAAACACAACTTTATCTCCTTTTTGACACCAATCCACATCTCTTCGAATTTTGTCTTCTATTACCCTCCCTCAAACGATGCCGGATTTGGAGGCTGAGTTTGTTTGTTTGATGATATTCAGAGGGCATCTCCACTCCGGTGGTTCTTCCGGAGTCCGTAGTTGTGATTTTGGAGGGCATCTCCACTCCGGCAGTTCTGTCGGAGTCCATAGTTGTGATTTTGGAGGGCATCTCCACTCCGGCGGTTCTGTCATAGTCAATAGTTGTGATTTTTTTATTGGAGGGCATCTCCACTCTGGCACACGTCTTGTTCGGCTTTTCCGGAGTCCATTAGTGTGTAGTTTGACTTCATCGGCGCACGTACATTTTTTGGGCTAGCGGAAACGTAAAAACTATGAATCGTTGTTTTATTCAATTGGATGAATGACTGATACAATGTTCACTCCTTTATATAGGAGATAAATGAGATAAATATATTTATTTATATAAAACTACTATTTTATCCTAAGGTAATTTAAAATAAAATAATAATATTTTATTCAAACTATTTATCTAAACACAACTTTATCTCCTTTTTGACACCAATCCACATCTCTTCGAATTTTGTCTTCTATTAGCTGCCAACTTAAACAAACTGAGAGAAGAACATTTCATTAATTCATTGTTCTGAATATTTTCTCAACATACATCTGCAGCAATCTTATACCAAGCTTTCTTGAAGAAAGGTTCAGCCAATCTAACAAACTACTAGAATCTACTAACAGATAGATAAGAGCTATTAGTATAGCCATACGATCAATGATGACATGTACTATCCATATTATGGCTGCACATCAACATCTTTAGATGTGTTTATTAACAAATGCAAAGCAAATGAGGCATTTGATGCAATATTTAAAGAAATACATAGTTACCATACAAAGAAAAAAGAAGAACAAAAATATTCCATCTGCTTTGGTAAGTCTCTTTTACCAAACGTACATTTCGTTTATTAGTGTGTATTAGATTTGGTTACTAAACAGAAAGCCAGCTCCCGAATTTGTGTGGCGTTTCATGCATCTAGATTTCCATGACATGCTGTAAGACTTCCCATTTTTAACCATTCGTTTTTTTGAAAGGTTAAACTAGCTCCGCCCCCCCGTTGCCCCATACTAGCTCCGCGCCCTCGTTAATGCATGCGAGTCTACGAAGACCCATCTTTGTTGACCCTTAACACACAGCTTCCCATGGTTTGCCTGAATACGTTGAACACCATCAAAAAGAAAACCTACCTACCAACTGTTGGGGTAAAATTATCATTTAGCATGCTTACAAAAATTAATACAAAGATATGCATATGAACACAAACACACAATTCATATGCAGTTAAGGAGACAAAATGAAACAAGGAAACTTACGGATTGAGGTGAGTGTAACCAGGGCCGTCCCTGTGAATTTCCGGACCCTAAGCCAAATACAATTATCGGGCCCTTGACAATTTTTTTTGTACACTAATATTTTTTAAGATTAAAATGAAGCATCTATCTCAAGAAAAAAAAAACATGTAAAGTCAACTAATAATAGTATAAATAATGCAAAAGAAATGATTTTGTCAAACATTTTCAACAAAAGTATCACTTAAACACTTACTGTTTAGCAATTTTAGATGCAAAAATACTAATAAAACTTTAGTGATAAATGTCAATTTTTTATTTTTTATTTTTGCAGTTTCTGTTTGCACTACTAGTCTTTACTGTAAATGTAATCACTCACATAGAAGAGAGTGAGCCGTCATTCAGGGAGGGTAAAAGTCGCTACAGTAAAGAAGGGGAGGTTTACTGTTTACAAATATTAAAGTACTAAGTTAAAGCTTTTCCTAATTTCCTTGATATAAAAAAAAAGGTACTAATTTTGGCTTTTCCTTTTTTTTTTATGCGAAAGACTTTTCCTAATGTTGAAACATGGGCTTCTTTATAACAAAAAAAGTATTATAAGGCTACTGAATATGGGCTACTAGTTAATTAATATTACTAGCTTATTTTTTCGGTGGGCCCTTAAAATAGCATATTTTTTGTGGGCTCTAGGCCATGGCCTGGTTGGCCTTGCCCAAGGGACGGGTCTGAGTGTAACCTAATGCTGCCGGAAAATGGACTCGTCCACGTGGCACCTCTCTGGTGGCTCAGCATTTGACTCAGAGGCATAAACTACTTGTGGCCCCCTAGATCCGAGCCCTGGGGGCTCACCCATCCACCTTGTCACCACTGGTCCCTGTATGACCGACCCCCACGGGGTCGGATCGTCCCAGTCTCTGGCAGGTCGGGGAGGAGTCAGGGATTGGACCTTGGGCGATCGGCTGTGATCTTTGCCGATCTCATAGGTCGGGCTAAGTCTGTAGACTTGTACAATTTCTTGATGGCCGGATTCCGGCCCTCGTTCCCGATCCCTAGGAGCCGGCTCTGGCCTTCTAGTTTATCTCGAGTAAAAATCTTATCTATCACCTACGTAATAACCAGATAACTATTATAAAATCCTGAGTAATAAAGACTCGAATCCTTATCATTTAATGTTAATATTTGAATACCATATTTATCTCCTAAAATCAAGGGGATTAATCAATCATAATATTTTCCTTAGCGAACGCGTTGACTAGTGTCCCTCATAGACACGCCACATTAAACCCTAGGGCCTACGCCCCCTATATAAACATTCCCTAAGGAACTATGGAGACTTGATTCCAATTTCACCGATTGGATACGTAGGCAGCTTGATCATCATCAAGTGTAGTCTAAACACCTTAAAATAAACTTCTCTGCTTCTATCTTCATATTCTGGGAGTTTCCCCAGGCTGTCATCAAGAGTAACAACCCTAAATTAGAAGGAGACGATTTTTGGATCGTCAATTGGCGCTAGAAGGAGGGCCTCTGCTAGTGAACAACTCGTCTGTGGAACCTACCTGAAGATGAAGAGCATGACTACTATCCCCAGAGAACACGGCGGCCATACCCAGAGGCCATGGAAAAAACGACGATTTGTTAAGGAAGTGGTTTACGATGCCACTGATCACATTCCAATGAAAACCAGCAACAATGGTCTTGTGATCGAAGCCCTAGTAGAACGAAACTTGGTAAGGGGCATCTGCATTGATACCGGAAGTGCGGTAAGTATCATGTATCACTCTACTTTACTTTTAATGCATTTGGACAGCATTGAGTTAACTCCCACAAGTACCCCCTTATTCGGCCTTGCCGATTCACCTGTGTATCCTGAGGGTACTATCGCCCTCTCAACCACCTTCGGCCGACCTCCGCTGGGCCGAACCCTTCCCGTCAAGTATGTGGTGGTTAAGGCCTCGTATCCCTATAATATAATATTAGGACGCCTTTCGTTGATTGCCTTGCAAGCCGTCGTATCACTGGTGCATAATAGTATAAGGTTCGTAGCCAATAATAACCCCGTGGAGATCATGGGAGACTTGGGTCAGATAAGCAGCTGCATCACTTCCGAAGCACCCGGGAACGGCAACACGGCACCGATCTCCATCGAAGAACTACTGCCCGAACGCGAGGAAACCTGGTCTTCAGATGACAAGACAGAAGTGGTCTGACTGTGGAAAGGACGAGATGATCGAACCGTAGAGGTAGGGATCTGGATCCCCAGCACGCACAAGGAACGGCTTGTAGCCCTACTAAAAGAGTTCAAGGAGGTTTTCGCCTGGACAACAGAGGAGATGCCAGGGTTATCCCCAAATTTGGCCATGCATCGACTGAACGTAGACCCATCTCGAACGCCTGTCCGGTAGAAAAAGAGACACTTCGCCCAAGAGCGGATGGACGCCGTACAGAAGGAGGTAACTAAGCTACTCCAAGCCAACATCATTCAAGAAGTGAGCTACCCCGACTGGCTAGCAAATCCCATCCTGGTAAAGAAGCCGGACGGCAGCTGGAGGATGTGTGTGGATTTCACCGATCTTAACCAAGCCTATCCAAAGGATTGTTACCCCCTGCCACGCATAGATCGAATGGTGGATTCAACCATAGGGTTTGGGATATTCGGTTTCCTGGATGCTTACAGAGGATACCATCATATTATTAAAGATCCCCGTGACGCTGAAAAGACATCATTCATCACTGAGTTCGGCACATATTGTTACCGAACCATGCCATTCGGCCTCAAAAATGCTGGAGCGACCTACCAAAGGGCTGTCAATAAGATTTTTAAAGATCAGATAGGGAAGTGTATGGAAGTATACGTGGATGATCTGCTGATCAAGAGCAAGTCCCTGGAGCAATACTTGGCAGACGTAAGAGAGGTTTTTGAGGTACTTAAAGCCTCACAGATGAAACTCAATCCCAAAAAATGTACTTTCGCAGTCCGAACCGGAAAGTTTTTAGGGTACATGATATCACGAGAAGGAATCAGAGCCAACCCCGACAAAGTAGATGCATTAAGAACTATGCCGGCACCCAGAAGCCTCAAAGAAGTGCAAAGATTAACAGGAAGAATGGCTGCACTCGGACGTTTCCTGTCAAAATCTGCACAGCGAGCTCTGCCCTTTTTCAAGATTATAAAGCAAGCTAATCCATTCAAATGGGATGAGAAGTGCCAGCAAGCCTTTGAAGATCTGAAAGCATATTTGGCCGAACTACCCACGTTAACATCACCACAACTGGGGGACACCCTATTTATATACCTGGCTGCGTGCGGCGAGGCCATCAGTGCGGTTCTCGTCAAGGAGCAGGATAATACTCAAAAGCCAATCTTCTATGTTAGCAAGGCACTTCGTGGCCCAGAGGTCAGATATTCCGACGCCGAGAGATTAGCACTATCTCTAGTACATGCCTCCCGAAAGCTGAGACCTTACTTTCAAGCGCATCCGATTGTTGTGATCACCAACCAGCCCCTTCGACAGATCCTGTCCCGACCAGAGACGTCCGGACGCTTGGCAAAATGGGTAGTAGAATTGGCTGAGTATGATATAGACTTTCGCCCCCGAACGGCCGTTCAAAGCACAAGCACTAGCGGATTTTCTCGCCGAGGAAATGGCCATCAGTATTGAGCAAAGTCAGTCAAGACGAGAGGATGAATCTTGGACATTGTACGTTGATGGGGCCTCTAACAAAGAAGCGGCCGGTGCGGGCCTTCTGCTCATCAGCCCAAAAGGTGAAGAATTTCCCTACGCACTTCGGTTCGGATTCTCGGCCACCAACAATGAAGCCGAGTATGAAGCGCTGATCAATGGACTCAACCTGGCAGCTAAGTTGGGAGCAAAGAATTTACAAGTGTATAGCGATTCTCAGTTAATAGTCAATCATGTGAAAGGAGAATACGAGGCCAAGGAGGAGCCCATGAAAAAGTACCTAGCCATATCTAACGCTCGGCTTAGAGCGTTCAACACTGTCCTTATAAAGCAAGTACCTGATGACGGTCAAATTGTACCCGTTATTCTATGATCTTTATCCCCGATTCTAGTTTGAAAGAGCATTAATGTAGGGATAATAAGTCGTAATATGCCTAATTTATATATACCCCGAGTTACGATTCGTTATTCGCATTTCGATGATTTATTGCATTATTTGGTATTACAAACTATGTTTTTATATGATAAATACGGTGAGCATTATGGACGGACTACGGAGAAGGAATTAAAGATCCAGGACAATACGAGCCCGGCGAAGGTAGAAGACAAAGCCCGGGAGAAGTGAAGGCTCGGTCGACCGAGCCCACTATTCGGTCGACCGAGTGCACTTAAAGCCCAAAGCACGGTCCAGCGTATTACTTAGGTCGGTTAGGGTTTAGGGAATCCGATCCTTAGTCGGTTTCTAAGTCGGTTATGAGCTCTATATAAACACATTGTCATTAGTATTATTCATTCATTCATACATTGATTTAATCATTGATAAAAGAGAACTACACATTGAGAGTTTTTCAGCAAGTTAGGGCTGCAACAATGTAAGCCCTTAATCTTCATGTTTTATTTTCAAGTAATTAATTCTTCCAATTATGTTCTTATCGTTTGAATTAATTAAACATAGCTAGATGATGTGATTCTCGGCTATGACGTTAGGCGGTGGTGACACCTTGTCAATGAGGATCCCATGACCTACGTCATAATCTAGATTTATTCATGACTCTATGTGATTTAATTACTGTGTATCCATGATAGTTTATATAAGTGATGTACGAATTGTTTGTTTAATCGTTCGTATGAGGAAACGCTGAGAGGTTGGTTCTAGGATGTAATTAGGGTTGAGTTTGTCCGGGTGACCGAACGAGTCGTTCGGTCGACCGAGCCTCTTCACTCGGTCGACCGAGCCCTAGTTTCGTCAGTTAAGTCTGCCACGTCTTTATGGTGGGTCTAACCTAGTTGAATTTACTTTCTCAGTAGGTATGGCTACGGCTACGTCGCTCGTCAGTTTTTCATTAGCGTATTATTAGGAAATACCAATATAAGACGTCTAGTTCGGCACACGAACGATCTTTCGGGACTTTCAGCAAGATCTAGATAAGTTTTGTATTAGGGAATTGTCGACACCTAGTCATACGTGAATCGTAGATTAACAAGAGACTTACCAAGTAATTTTTAATAGGACGAGGGCTTGAGTGATCGTTTAGGAAGTACGCCTAACCATAGGAATGTTGCCTAAGCGAGGTGTACGGTTAATATCGGCATCCTTAGAATAATGAGCGTGTGAGTTATAAGAGATGGATACCCAAAAAGGTGAAGTCACGTAACAATACCACAGTGATCTAGTAACCTAACCGGTGCTAAGTCAAGTTAAGGGGATGACTCCCGTAGCCAATTAAATATAAATACAGCCAGATTGACAGTTAATGAGTTAGGTTATCTTATATAAGTTGTCTTGGTCCAAACGATAACGTTGATAATTGGAAGGTTAATTACGTGTGTGTCTTTTAGGCTTGAGTTTGTTTATTTTATTTTGTCTTTTATGTTGGTCTTAGACCGTTGTTCAATAACGAATTAGGTGAGTTAATTATTTAAACCTAGGGTCCACATTTTGATTCCCTGAGGGATCGACCTTGATTCACCATCGCTATGCTATGATGTACCTAGTGCTATTGCTAGTATTTGGTGGTCAAGTAAAATAAATTTATAACCTGATCAGACCGCAATCAAGTTTTTGGCGCCGTTGCCGGGGAATCAATGGCCCAATGATTGTTTAAATAATTATTTTTATCTACTTCGTTCTTTCTTTATTGTTTTTAGTTGAATTCTTTATTTTTATTCTGACGAATTATCTGTACTTGTATGCTGTGAAAGGATTAAAGCAGGAATGGGGAGGATGTTCGTTCGGTCGACCGAACGTATTCACTCGGTCGACCGAACCTTTTTCCAGCTTTAATTTTATATACAGTGTTGTTTCCCCAGTGTCTGTTTCCCCTGTTTGTAGGTTGTAAGTTTGACAACAGTATGAGCAATCATACTGTTTGTCGATTTACTGATTGTTTATTGTTTTTAAAATATTGCAGATAATTCGAAGTAAATCACTCACTTAACCTGTTCAAGATTAGCAAAATGTCATCAACCAATTTTCTTGAAGCCAAAGAAGAAGTTAAGGTTTTACGAACCAAAACTACACCTAAAAAGCCGTTAACACCAAAGCTCATGGAAAGGATAGAAAAGATGAAAGTGAAAATCCGAGAGGCAAGGAAATCGAGAGAGGCTAAAGAAGCCTATTGGCAAAGAGGTATGTCTATTTTGAATCCAGAGGAAATTTCTTCGGATTCTGATTCAAATTTTAGATTATGATGATTACATGTCCGAGATAGAATCGAGTCGAGGGTAGCGCAACTATGAAGAGCCCTATTGTCATCTCGTTCTAGAGATGAAATATTGATTAAAGACGAGTCTCGACCGATGCAAAAGTTATCGACCCGGGAGCTTTTATGGTTGGAGTAACCCTAGAACAAACCTATTTAGGTTTAGCCTTGATTGATTCCGGTTCGAGCCTTTATATCTTTCCTAAAAGCCTTTGTGATAGGAATTTCATTTTAACACCCACTAACACCCCGCTCCAAGTTAGATTAGCGGATGGAACTAGGACAATCATGACTGGGAGACTGAACAACATGATTATTGGTGTGGGGCAATTACGGTTTAAGATAGACATAGTGGTAATGGAAATCGAGGAGCATCCTGAATGCCCAATCATTTTGGGTAGATCGTTTATCAACACCGCTAGAGCCTTCATACGGATGACCAGACATGAGATAGTATTGTTTGACGCCAAGGGTTCTGAGTGTTATGGGATAACAAATCCAAATTTCCCTGTACCGGTAAGTGTGAATGTGTTAGAAGTAGTTGGTTCGGAGAAACTTGATGCCACTCAAGGTCTAGGAAAGGATGCTGATGATAATGTCGATGATAAAGATGAGAAGGAAGTCCTTACTATTCTAAGTCGGAATAGGTCAGTTCAGCCTGCGCCAGCCCTTACCAATATTGAAGCTGTAGACCTACCTAAGGATAGGAGGACCAGAGCGAAGAAACGAACTAGGAGAGTTCGTAACAAAAGCTCATCGAAATCAGAGATGAATCCAAAAGTCGGCGCTTGTCTGGATGGTCAATTCGGCTGCCTTTTCATTGGACTAAAATCCAAAGGAAGGGCACTCGTAGAAAAGGACGGTCAAACTTTTTCGGTGAAAGCTGGCCGGGTGAAAGCCTGGCAAGTCAAGGGCAGTGTTTAGGAGTGATGATTTTGGAAGTCGAGCTATAGACTCAAAAATTTAGAATTTTTCTCGTTTCATTTTATTTCATTTTTATTTTTTTTATTTTATTTTTTTATGAATAAAAGTAACGTAGAATGACGAGAGCCTTTTTTATTTTTGCCGGGTTCCAATGACCATTAGGTTACGGATGTGCAACGTGAAGTAGAGTAGGAAGCGAAATCATTATAAAATGTATTGATGATGAGAATTTGGTGAAAAGATGCTTAGTTTAAAATTTGGAAAAAGTGAAGATTTATATGTTAATGGATTGTGGTTGGATTATTCGATTTTTTTTAGGTAAGGATTTTTCAATTCGTGACATAATAATTTTGATAGACTTATGTGTTCTAACTTGAAAATTTCGTGTGTATCAAATTGAGGAGGTCAACTATCATTTATTTTTACGCATCCCCATTTTTCATTTCCCAATACACCTTTTCATTTTCCCTATTAATTTATTCCTCCAACAAAACCATTCCACTCCTCAATCCTTGCCTTTCTATCTCCACCAATCACCTTCCACCATTTCAAACCTTTCACTTTCCACGTCTTTCTATTTAAACCTCCTTTTTCTCTTCATCATTCCCACACCACAAAATCTTCATCTTCTCCAAATCCCCAATTTTCTTCTTCCTCTTCTCTCCATAAATTCCCATTTCTAATTTTTCTCATAACTTCCATCCACCCAAAATTGGGGATAGTAATCTAAATGATCCCCTCTAATATCACGAATTGTGCCTGTTCATATCTCTGAAGGATTATCCGACCCAGACTGTCACAGGGAAAACCTGAACCTCAGCAGCAGAACTTCATCAGTTCGGTCGACCGAACCCCTCTGCTCGGTCAACCGAGGCCCTTCTCTCGGTCGACCGAGAGCTTCCAACTGCTGCATCATTCTGTCGGCGTGCTCGTTCCGGTTCTGCGGCGCTATGCCACCAAGACGCCGATCCTCCGCACGCTTTGTAGCGCGACGATGCCATACCCTTGATCAACGGGTACCGCAATTCGCTAGCCAAGAAGTATTTTCGGTTTATCGGAATTTCTTCAACAACTCGCCGGTACACCGGGCTCGGGGATTAGATTTGACCAATTGTGGTCAAGAGCTGTTCGATCTCGTGGAATCTTATCAGTGGCAAGAGGTTGTTGCGCCACCTGGCCAAGTCAATGTCGACTGGGTAAGAGAGTTTTATTCTTATTTACGCGTGCACCCACACACGAATTTAGTCCAAGTTCGTGGCAAGTCCATTGTTATTACTCCGGGGACGATTAATAATTATTATGGTCTCGATACCCCGGAGGAGGAGCCAGAGTACACTGTCACGTTTGATGAGTCTGATGCATGGTTGGAGGAGGTTGGTGCCCATCTCGGGATAGCATGGACAATAGGGGAAGTTGCTCGCACTTTTGAGGAGCCATACTTTAGGCGGTGGGAAGATAAGTGCTTACACAGGCTTATCCGTTCTAACATTATTCCGGCCAAGCATGTGTCTACAGTTTATTATGCACATGCTACGCTGATGTACTGGTTGAGCAGAGGATGGCCTGTTAATATTGGGGCACTGATGCGTTCTGAGATGACTGCCGATGCCCGCAAACCTAGACACATGCTGCCCTATGGTTCATTGATCACTTCATTATGTGAGGCAGCTGAGTGCCCAGTGCTAGGCAGTGACTCCTATGTTAGGCCCATGCCTATCCTATCTTTGGATTCTGTTGCACCACCTCTTATGCATCATGATGATCACGGTCCGGTGATGACGATGCGCAATTCCAAGATTTTCCCGAAGCATCCCAATGTTCTTCCATTAGCTTTCGTTGATCCGAACGATATACCTTCGGACTAAGCATCTGTGTAATCTATTAATTTTCTCTTTATCAATGTGTTTTTATTTTTGATTTCGTTATACCAATAAGTTAAGTTGTGTTGTATGGAGTTCGTTTTGAATTTCCCTAATGAATAAAATTTGTCTTATTTAATGTGTTGGATATTTGTGCATTATTTTCACTATAATTATTAAGTCTGGGCTTAAATATGTTTAAGGAAATTATTATACCTTTTACAGTCCATTTGATATGATTATATTTTTCTGGACTAACCCTGTAACGCGTTCCAAGTTTTTTGTTAAAGATGTTTGTTGCAGAGGTTGCATTTTATCGCAGCTTGGTAATCGTATTTGTCCGTCACAATTCTCCGGAGTTCCCCACGACTTGTTCCGCTCCCGCGCTTATCCGAGCTAAGTTCCTATTTTTGCTCTTTATTGTTATACATTGAGGACAATGCATGGTTTAAGTGGGGGTACGAGTCACTTAGCTCACTTAGCTTGCTCAAATAAGTTCCTATATATCAAATAATATAATAAATGAGTAAAAATTTAAAACTTTTAAACATAGAATCACATTTACTTTTGTGAAGTTCCCGAATATTGTATTTAATAAGGAAGGAACCATGATTCATGAGTACGTGATCACTTTATACTTTTGCGATATAATTCTAGTAAACTTAATGATATTCATGTCATATGTTGCGAGTAGTTATTTATTATTCAATTACTCAATAAATGAATCGATGAATATTGCGCTTATAATAAAAATGTAGAATTTTATGTGTACATTGCATAGATGATTGGTTATGTAAACTTAGTGTCAATATCTATCTGCTAATGTATTCTGATATTCTGGCCAATAAAAGCGGAGTAATAAGCTTGAGACGTACCTGTGTTTTAGCAAAATGTTAAACACTGGGCTTGTAGTAACATTACCAAAGTAGCCCCGCGCTTGTGGTAATATTCAATGCTATGCATGATCTAAGATAGGGGGATACTCTAAAAAGTTTTCTTCCTTGAGATTGATAGTATTTGAAAAATATGAAGACATGAAAAGAATATTCAACTCTTTAAGAGGCTTTGAGTAGTACTCGGTCTCCAAGTCCAAAAACCCTATAGATACGCTCTTGCTTATTGTTCTAGTGCTTTAACCATTGCGAGGCTTAAGAAGTGGGAATGCTGATGTTGGTAGGTTGAGATTTCGAAGTTAGCATAAACTCTAATCTTGCTATATACAACTAATGCACATGCACACATCACTTCGATTCATAGTGAGTAATGAATAATGGATATCTTATGAGCATAAACAATATGAGTTGATTCGAGTTTCTTGTGTTAGTATAATTTGACCAATGGAAAATGATTATATGGGGAATAACTTATTGATACTTTGATCGGGACGATCAAAGGCTAAGTGGGGGGTAGTTGATGACGGTCAAATTGTACCCGTTATTCTATGATCTTTATCCCCGATTCTAGTTTGAAAGAGCATTAATGTAGGGATAATAAGTCGTAATATGCCTAATTTATATATACCCCGAGTTACGATTCGTTATTCTGCATTTCGATGATTTATTGCATTATTTGGTATTACAAACTATGTTTTTATATGATAAATACAGTGAGCATTATGGATAGACTACGGAGAAGGAATTAAAGATCCAGGACAATGCGAGCCCGGCGAAGGTAGAAGACAAAGCCCAGGAGAAGTGAAGGCTCGGTCGACCGAGCCCAGCTATTCGGTCGACCGAGTGCACTTAAAGCCCAGCACAGTCCAGCGTATTACTTAGGTCGGTTAGGGTTTAGGGAATCCGATCCTTAGTCGGTTTCTAAGTCGGTTATGAGCTCTATATAAACACATTGTCATTAGTATTATTCATTCATTCATACATTGATTTAATCATTGATAAAAGAGAACTACACATTGAGAGTTTTTCAGCAAGTTAGGGCTGCAACAATGTAAGCCCTTAATCTTCATGTTTTATTTTCAAGTAATTAATTCTTCCAATTATGTTCTTATCGTTTGAATTAATTAAACATAGCTAGATGATGTGATTCTCGCCTATGACGTTAGGCGGTGGTGACACCTTGTCAATGAGGATCCCATGACCTACGTCATAATCTAGATTTATTCATGACTCTATGTGATTTAATTACTGTGTATCCATGATAGTTTATATAAGTGATGTACGAATTGCTGTTTAATCTGTTCTGTATGAGGAAACGCTGAGAGGTTGGTTCTAGGATGTAATTAGGGTTGAGTTTGTCCGGGTGACCGAACAGAGTCGTTCGGTCGACCGAGCCTCTTCACTCGGTCGACCGAGCCCTAGTTTCGTCAGTTAAGTCTGCCACGTCTTTATGGTGGGTCTAACCTAGTTGAATTTACTTTCTCAGTAGGTATGGCTACGGCTACGTCGCTCGTCAGTTTTTCATTAGCGTATTATTAGGAAATACCAATATAAGACGTCTAGTTCGGCTCACGAACGATCTTTCGGGACTTTCAGCAAGATCTAGATTAGTTTTGTGTTAGGGAATTGTCGACACCTAGTCATACGTGAATCGTAGATTAACAAGAGACATACCAAGTAATTGTTAATAGGACGAGGGCTTGAGTGATCGTTTAGGAAGTACGCCTAACCATAGGAATGTTGCCTAAGCGAGGTGTACGGTTAATATCGGCATCCTTAGAATAATGAGCGTGTGAGTTATATGAGATGGATACCCAAAAAGGTGAAGTCACGTAACAATACCACAGTGATCTAGTAACCTAACCGGTGCTAAGTCAAGTTAAGAGGATGACTCCCGTAGCCAATTAAATATAAATACGACCAGATTGACGAGTTAATGAGTTAGGTTATCTTATATAAGTTGTCTTGGTCCAAACGATAACGTTGATAATTGGAAGGTTAATTACGTGTGTGTCTTTTAGGCTTGAGTTTGTTTATTTTATTTTGTCTTTTATGTTGGTCTTAGACCGTTGTTCAATAACGAATTAGGTGAGTTAATTATTTAAACCTAGGGTCCACATTTTGATTCCCTGAGGGATCGACCTTGATTCACCATCGCTATGCTATGATGTACCTAGTGCTATTGCTAGTATTTGGTGGTCAAGTAAAATAAATTTATAACCTGATCAGACCGCAATCAGTACCCCGATCTCAGAATCGGCGAGCCGATGCCCTTTCAAAGATAGCATCCAACTTTACACCTAGCAAGAAGGTATTGGTAGAATTACTGCAGGAAAGAAGCTATGATTCCCAGGAAGTTCAGCCCATCACTCAGAAGGATACCTGGATGGATCCTATAGTATCCTATCTCCGGGACGCAGCGCTACCGAATGACAAAATTTAAGCAAGAAGGATGAAGTTCCGAGCGGCGAGGTACGTGCTTTTCGACAATGTACTTTATAGGAAATCTTTCATCGCCCCATGGCTCAGATGCGTAACAGAGGATGAAGGGAACTACTTACTCCGCGAGATTCATTTAGGAATTTGTGGAAACCATCCGGGGGCTCGAACGTTAACACGCAAGTGCAGGCTATTCGGCTACTACTGGCCGACCATGCAGCAAGATGCCGAGGACTTCGTCCGTGAATGCAAATCATGTCAAGTGCTTAGCAACATACCTCATCTAGCATCACAACAAATGACACCATTGGTCGCGGCCTGGCCTTTTGACCAATGGGGGGTCGACCTGGTCGGACCCTTACCCCGAGCACCAGGTGGTTTCAAGTTTCTCATAGTAGCTGTGGATTACTTCACTAAGTGGGTAGAAGCTGAACCCCTCACCACAATTACCGTGAAGGTCATTCAAAAATTCATCTGGAAGAATGTTGTATGTAGATATGGAATCCCAAAGGCTCTAATATCAGACAATGGAACGCAATTCGAGGATAAGGGTGTCCGATCCTGGTGTGCAGAGTTAGGGATTTCTCAGCATTTTACCTCAGTAGGCTATCCGCAAGCTAACGGGCAAGTGGAACAAACCAACAGACAAATCAAATTCGGCTTAAAGAAAAGGCTCGAAGAAGAGGGAGAGAGTTGGGTAAAGCACCTACCGAACATTCTGTGGGCCTACCGAACAACTCCGAACTCCGCCACAGGAGAAACGCCCTTCTCCCTGACGTATGGAAGCGAGTCAGTCATTCCCGCCGAGATCGGATTGCCGTCGCCCATGCTCGAGCTTCATGGAAAAACGGATATGGAAGCAGAAATCAGGCATGCAAAGGACAACTTAGAAGAAAATAGGGAAATTGCATTCATTCGAATGGCAAGATACAAACAGAGAATCTCTCAGTATTACGACAGCAAAGTAAAACACTCGTACTTTAAGGAGGGAGATCTGGTCCTCCGGAAAAACGCGGTTAGCAAACAAGGTCCTGAAGGCAAGTTAGACCCAAATTTGGGAAGGACCTTACAAAGTGGTAAAAGTGCATGGAAAAGGTGCTTATCAGTTAGCCGACTCTCGGGGGAAAACCATCCCCAGAAGTTGGCACTCCAACAACTTATGAAGATTCTACCCGTAACAGGTGTCTCATGATCGGATTCTACTTAAATATTATTTACATTCTGTTCTTCTTGAATAAAAGTGCTATCATTTACAAAATGTCTTGTTCGTTTCCGTAATTTTTGCTCAAGCAAGACGCCAGTCCGATCTAGCATTGCCCGTTAAAGGTCAGCATCAGTCTGACAAGATGCGTTCGGCAGGCAAGTCGTCAGTCCGATCTGGCCTTGCTCGGTGAGAAGTCAGCACAAGCCTAGCCCCGCTCACCCATGTTTTTAGGCCGCCAACCCGAACTGGCCATGTCCATACTAACTCAAAACAATCCGATTGCGCAATCAAACTTAACAAAGCACTAGTACGCCATTCCTGAATAATCATAGGTATGCCGTACTTGGGGGCTACTATGCAACCGAACAACCAAAACAACCAAAAAAAAAAAAACTAAACAATCAAAAATTACCAAAAAATTTTCATTAAACTTGATAACCATAGTTACAATTAATAGCTAGGTTTTATCCTCATAGAGGGTACTTCGCTACAAGATCCACCCCTTCTTGAAACTCCTTCACCCGAACGGAGTAGTCTGATTCGGCGTTAGGAGCGTACAAGGAGGGGTGAGCCAAATTGTTGATTGTAAGATCTGGGCGATGAACCCGACAATCGTCCACTCCCTGCGTATAACTAGCCCTCACGACAGGACTCAGCAATCGCTTCAAAGATTCAACTAGGTGAGGAGAAGACTTGTAAGCGCCGACAGCCTGGTCGGAAGCCTCTCGAACACGGGCAGGAAAGTCCCGAACAGCAGCCTCAGTAGACGAAAGTTCCCCCCGAAGTCTTGTGACGTGATCCCCTAGTTCAGCCTCCTCTAAGTGTTCGTTCATGAACTCCTGAAGGCGAACTTCGTACTCGGACCTCAAATCCTAAGCCTCCTTTTCTTGTACCCGCAAGCGCTCTTCAAGCTCGCTTATGTGATCGTCTTTTGACTTCAGATCTAAGGCTCTCTTCTGCTGGTCGGCTGCCGAGCGCACTAGGCGGCGGAAGATCTCCTCTCCTACGATTGTCCCCTGAGAAAACATAGCAGTTAAGATACTTCAGACACGAGACGGTAGGTATCAGGTGGACGGCCAAATAGAATTACCTGTCTCATAGCTGCGTAGCCGGCTTCAGTCAACTCCATGAGAGGCATCTGGGAGAAATCCTGCACCTCGTCAGTTCCGACCTCTTCGTGGAAAGCTCCCGATCCGGCAACTCCATGATCTTCCGAGCCTGGTCCTACAATGGTTCGGCACCTTTTCTCCCTCCTCTCCTCCGAACACTTATCCACCGATCTAGAGCGAGAAGATCGGCGTATCAGAGGAGTCTCAGGCTCCTCCTCGTCGTCCTCATCCTCTCACTCGTCCACCGGTACGATAGGAATGCCCGCACCCCTCGGAGAGTGAGGAGGGCCCTCTAGAACGTCATCCTCAAGCCCAGCCAACAGGTGAGCCATGTGAGATCCAACAAGCGACCCCACCACCCAGACAGGCGACCGACGACCTCCAGAAACGGTGGGTTCGGCAACCCTAGAGATCGAAGGCCCTACTCTCGTCCCCGGATCAGGGGCTAAGAGACCGGCCAATGTCCACACTGCAAGAAAGAAAGTAAGTCACCCATCATGATCATATAAGATACTAAATAGAGGTAGACCTTACCTAATTCACGACAGACATCATCCAGAGGATGATAAGGATCGGGTCCAACATCGTCCAGCCGCGCCGTAGTGATCAGTTCGGACGTCAGCTCACGCAGCCTTATAACAACCCCCGCGTTCCGGATGGCATCTACCTTGGTAGAGTCGGGAAGCTGTGGACACTAATCCCTTTTCAAGGTACTGGTATTCCAGCATCCCAGCTTGGAGTCTCCCCGATCTCAGACAAAGAAGAAGCATCCCCGCCACGTTCCGTACTTAGGGCCCTCAAGCATCATTTCCGGAACCCCAGATCAGCGAGAAAAATGATACCATCCCCATGGTCCCGAACTCTGGGACAGGCGATTGAAAGATCAGAACAGGCCTACGGAGAATTGCACCTCGGCCACCCTGCAAAGTACGACAAAACCTATTATCGTCCTCACTCCCGAAGGAGCCAGTTGAGCCACCCCCAATCCGTAATGCCTCAGCACCGCCACCAACGCCGGGCACAATGATGACAGTTAAAATATACCTATTTATGTCATCAATTCTAACCTTAAATCGGAGTTAATTGTATATATTTCATATTTAATCACGTGTTTATATTTATTATTTAATGATAAGTGATTATTAATATGATAATTGGTATTTAGCTGTTTTTATTATAAAAGAGCAATTAATTGTGTGATAAATGCTGATTTTGCAGATCATGATAAATCGGGAAGATAATTATCACGCAATCGGGAGATCTCAAGATAAAAGAGAAGAAAATCGGAGCATTGAAGAAAAGATTAATCAGATCAATTCAAAAGCATGGAGTGGGGCACAAGTCAGACGAACCGAAGTGAAAACGCGTGAAGAAGGAGGCTCGGTCGACCGAGCCATGCCATTCGGTCGACCGAGCGTGTAGGTTCGGTCACCCGAGCCTAATGTGATAAACGCATTGCAATCTTCTGGATTCTCCCTATGTCGGCTACAACTCCTATATAAACAGCAGCCACGATGCTTAGAACACATACCACTACAACACAAAACAATTCATACAATTTTAGCCTTTAAGTTTTAGTTTTATTTTCTTTATGTTCGTACATTGTGGATTCGTCGGATTCTCCGATTAGGGAGCGCATTAAAGAGTGGGAGTCACTCTCGTCTTCGAGGGTATGACTCTTCAATTATGCAATCTTTATTCGTAGATCTGTTATATTTTATTATGGAGTAATTTTATCTGTATTGATTGCGTGATGTAGATTTATGAACCCATGTGTTTAGGTTAGAAACGTTAAGAAGTAATCATGATTTGTTCCGGCACAGAACTGTGTTCGGTCGACCCAGACGTGTCACTCGGTCGCCCGAGTGCTGTCGTTCGGTCGACCGAGCCTGGCAACGTATAGGGCAATATTATGATCGGCTTCGACTACGTCAGATTCTCTGAATTGGAATTAAAACGAGTAATTAAACCTGATCAACTTAATTATTTGTCATCATAATTTAACATGAAACCTAAAAAGTGATTGTTACTTAGGATATAGATTGAATCGGCATCTAAGAAGTACGCCTTACCCTAGGAATGTTGCTTAGATGAGGTTACGGTTTACACCGGCATCCCTAGTCTCGTAATTGTGTCAGAAGTTATATGAGATGGAGGCATTAAAAAGCGAAGTCACGTAACGGAGGCACGATGATTTAGATGACCTAATTGGAGCTAAATCTACCTTAGGGGATGACTCCCGTAGTCATAATAATTAATCTTTAAACGTTTGTTTTGTCTCGTTATCATCCTAATTCACATGGGGGAGTTATAATCTACTAGCGTAATCAATACTATTTGTTTAGATAATATCAACCGTATTACCCGTGTTTTAGTAGTCTTTAGTTTGTCTTTGTGGTCTTTTGTGTCTTGTGGTTGTCACTATTTTATTTTCTGCATTTAGTTGGTCGTAGACCGCCCTTTCAATTTAGTTCTAATATGATAAGGTTGTGTTTTATTTGTGCCGAGTCTCTGTGGGATCGACCTCGACTCTATCTGGCTGTACTACAATTGAACATAGTTCTCTTGCTAGTGAGTTAGTAGGCATCGAGTTATTAATTTAACTTGACCTCCATCAAGTTTTTTGGCGCCGTTGCCGGGGACTCGAGTCATTAAATTAAAATATAGCTTATTTTGTTGGAACTGGATTCGTGAATATTCTGTGAATAAGAGTCTGTATATTAAAACAGTGTCGTAAAAAAAAATAAAAAAAAAATAAAAAAAAATTAATAAAAAAAAAAGCGTTCGGTCGACCGAACAACAGCTCTCGGTCGACCGAGAATTAGTTTTCTTTTCTGATTCTGTTCTGTATCAGTTTTACAACATTCTGTTTCTGTTTTATTTACGTTTTCTTTTCTTAAACTTATTTCGAGTCTGTTTTAGTTTTATTTAGTTAGTTAAAGGCCTAGCCTTAACTAGTGATTAATTGTTTTATTGTTGTTTATTATTTTATAGTACGCTACTCGGAAATCGAAGGAACCGCTTGAGCCTTATAATCCTGAGATAGAAAAATTTGCGAGAAGGAATAGGAAGTTAGCTAGGGAACTGGCTAAGCAAGGAGAAGAGGATCCAAATCTTGAGGAAAGCGAGCAAGGAGTGGAAGAAGGACATACAACCGATCATTCTGAACATTCTGAATCTGAAGCAGAAATGGAAGGCAATCCAATCAATCCAAACCAGGTACCTAATCCTGTTATTAATCCTGTTATTAATAATGCCAATAATGTGAATGCAAATGCTAATAATGAGAACCAAGCCCTAGTTCAAGGAGCGAGGCGCACTTTGCAAAGTTATGCAACGCCCACTATTGAACAATTCATTCCCGCTATAGTAGCACCGCAAGATGCTGCGGAAGTCTATCACCCTAGGCCTAATGTAATTCAAATGGTGACTAATTATTCTACTTTTCATGGAGTCCAAAACGAGGATCCTGGTGTTCACGTGACAAATTTCTTGGAAATCGTCAGTACAGTGAAACCAGAATTAATCCCGGAGGGGAACATTTGTCTTAAGCTTTTTCCTTTCACTTTGAAAGATAAAGCTAAGCAATGGCTTCTCTCTTTAGAGGCTGGATCTATCACAACTTGGGAACAATTGTTGCAAAAATTCATGAATAAGTATTTTCCCTTAGGAAAAACTTTTAAGTTACGCCAAGATATCCTAGGATTTAAGCAACAACCTGGGGAGAGTTTTGATCAAGCTTGGGAGCGTTTCAAGGAAGCTATGAGGAAGTGCCCTCATCATGAGATCTCTCTTTGGCTTTTAATGCAAACTTTTTACCATGGGTTGAGAGAGACTGAGAAAATTAGAGTAGACGCCTCCAAGGAATGGAGCGTTTGTTCTTTTATCTCCTGAGGAGGCACAAGGGAAGATGGAGCAAATAGCGATGAATAGCCAATGGGGAGGCAATGACATAGCTACTGTGAAGATGGCCGCTGATATATTTGATGATAGTGCATCTACCAAAATCTTAGAACAACTTTCCGTTATCAATGATAAGGTGGATGGGATGCAAGAGAGGATGACAAGAGTAGAGAAAGGGGCTGGAATCGAGGTAGCACCTCAAAGTGAGAATGCTGGTACTGAAGAAGCCAATTATGTCGGAGGAGGGTACAGACCTAATCATAACCATCCTGGATTCCGATATAGTGACATTAACGCAGGAGAAAGGCCTAAACCGCCTACCACTTATGTACCACAACAGACTAAAACTTTTGGTTGGGAAGCTGCGATAGAAAAAGCGAGTAATGTCGTCACCGACAATATGGGTCAACTTTCAAAATCTATGGCCGAGTTAGCCACTAACTTTAGCCAATATTGTCGAAGACGAGATGCCAAAGTAACCAATCGGGAAGCTTTAGTTCAAAATCTCACGCACCGGGTAGGACAACTAGCCGAGCAAGTCTCAACTAGACCTCCCGGAGGGTTGCCCAAAGAACACGAGAGAAGAACCCTAAGGACTTGAATGCGATCATGACAAGGAGTGGAAAAGAAGTAACTCCACCATCCCTGCAAGAGAGAGTCAAAAAGAATAAGGATAGTGAGCCAAGCAATGAGACTAATACTTCCGAGACTTTGCCTGAGCAAGGAACGTATAAAGAACCTGCTGGCCCTAGAGTTGAACTTTACAACAACAAGTATCCAATTTTCACTGATGTCGATCCTTCAACTCTACCTTATCCTCCACCAAAGCCGAAGCCTAAGTTTGATAATAAGAGATATAAGAAGTTCGTGGATATGTTTAGTAAGTTACAAATCAATATACCCCTAGTTGAAGCACTAGCTGAAATGCCCGAGTACACCAAGTTTTTAAAAGACGCCGTCTCAACTAAAAGGAAACTTCTAGATTTAGAGACCATATGCCTAAATGAGGAGTGCTCACCATTCTTCAACATAAGTTACCCCCAAAATGCAAAGATCCGGGAAGTTTTCTCATTCCCCGCACCATAGGTAACATATGTTTGAACAAAGCTTTGTGTGATCTAGGAGCGAGCGTGAACCTGATGCCACTATCTATTTTTCGGAAGCTAGGCATGAAAGATCTTAAGAAGACTTCAATCACACTACAATTAGCTGACCGTTCTGTCAAGGAACCGTGTGGAGTGGTTGAGGATGTGCTAGTAAGAGTTGAAAAGTTTGTATTCCCTGCCGACTTTGTAGTATTAGATATGGAAGCTAACTACGAAGTACCGTTGATATTACGGAGACCGTTCATGGCCACTAGTAGAACGCTAATTGATGTTTACAAAGGCGAGTTGGTGTTAAGAGTGAACGAAGAGAGAGTTGCATTCAATGTCTTCGACACTATGAAGCAACCTGATGATGGAGAGGATGCATGTTTCATGTTGGATTCCATTGATAGGATTGTTCAAGAATTTCAACAACATGAAAGTATAAAGGATTTCTTGGATACTGTCTTAGAAGAAGAAGATGAAGTCAAGTACGTGAGTAATGAGGAGGAAAAGATGATATGGCCAGGATGTAGTAGAGGGACCCCAAAGCCTGTAGAGGAAGTAAGTGCTGCGGAGATTGAAAGATTCTATCATAGACCAACGTGGCATAAGTACTTCGAACTCAAACTCACTGGTCAAAAGTTGAAGACCTCTTTGGAAGAACCTCCCACAAATTTGACTTTAAAACCTCTTCCTGCGAATTTGAAGTATGTATTTCTTCAAGATGAGACTTTGCCGCTGATTATATCTTCTTCCTTGATGGACTTACAAGAGGAGAAACTAATGAGAGTTTTGAGAGAGTACCGCGGAGCATTTGGATGGACCATAGCTGACGTTAAGGGCATTAGTCCTAGCGTATGTATGCACAAGATCTCCGTGGACCCTGAAAAGAAAGTGGTTGCACAACCTCAGAGGCGTTTAACACCGCAATTAAAGGAAGTGGTTAGGGATGAGGTTATAAAAATGCTAGAAATGGGGATTATATTTCCAATTGCTGATAGCGAATGGGTAAGCCCTATCCACGTAGTTCCCAAAAAGGGAGGATTGACGGTGCAAGCCAATGAGTTGAATGAGTTAATTCATGTGAGGCTAATCACTGGTCATCGAGTATGCATAGACTTTAGGAAACTAAATGATGCAACTCGTAAGGACCACTTTCCTCTTCCATTCATCGATCAAATGCTCGAGAGACTGAGCGGGCATGCTTTCTATTGTTTTCTCGACGGTTATTCAGGATATTATCAAATCCACATCTCGCCCGAAGATCATGAGAAAACAACATTTACATGCCCATATGGGACATTTGCGTATAATCGAATGCCATTTGGATTGTGTAACGCCCCCGCGACATTTCAACGGTGTATGATGTCTGACAGACCTAAACCTAACCTTGGAAACGGCGCCAGAAAGCTGACGGACATTACCTAGGCTATACAGATCCTAACCGGCAGTGTACCGGGTCAAATTGTAGTGCTAGTCCGGTGAGTCGGTCGTATTCCTCGGGAAAACATGGTAATTCTTTTAAGTGGGGTTAAACACCAAGAAGCTATTATTAACTCGATCTAAGTCGCAGTTTTATCAGTTTCCTCGGGTTAGATTATGTTAGTAGTTAGATTGTTAGTAAAGCAGTAAATAAATACAAATAGATATATAGATATATTTTTGGATCTAGCCAAGAATACTTTACTGAATCAATATCTTTTAGTAGAAATAAATGAGACAGATCTTTTCCTTGATACAAGGAGGTTAATTATATATGAACCGGTGTACTCCTAAGCTAGACAACTCCTCCTCACACGAGCGTATGAAATTGTCATAAGTCCATTGCATCAGTCCAAGGTCCACAACTGTTACGGTTTTTCTGAACAGGTCCCGAGTACAAATCTACCTTTAGATAAAAAGGAGTCACTCCGTTCGTCAAACGGTCAATTTTATTTAAAAGGCTCCGGTAGTCAAAGCCGGACGATTTAACTTTCCGGTTTAAGTTTCAATTAAACTGATGATTTAACATTATTACGATCTCGAGTACAAATTATAATAAGATTCATTTCTCCCAAAACAAATCTACCCCCGGGTAGAAAATCGGATTCCGTTATCACGTTGTTCACACGGCCAATTTTACCCTCCGGTTTTTCTATCTTTTATCTCATATCCTAACTTCTCTGGTCAGTTCATCGTCAGGTTATATGTGGTATTCATCATGATTAATTACGTCAATCCGAATATTATCAATACGTTGCAAAATAGAAAAAGATTCATTTATAATTAGTTTTAATCATGATTACCAGAGTCGATCATTCATTTTACCAAAAGATTAACTAATTCGATTCATATCTTGGCTAGACATATTTTTAGTTTAATATCATATATAAATAGAAATAGAAATAATAAACATAACAATTTTAGAATATATTACCGGTTATGACTATCGAATCGGGGTCGTTTCCACCGGATCTAACATGCCAAAGCTTCGAAATCAACAATCTTCGATAATTATTCCGCCATTACAACGATACTATAACCATTTTATTTATATATGTGAAAAACATATATACATACATACATAGACATATATATGTATATACGGGCCCGAAAATAAAATTAAAAGAGAAACGAGATGAAAAGATCTAGATCTAGATCTATATAAATATATAGATAGATCTATCACATATATATTCATATATAGAATATATATATATACATGAAGTGTGTGTGTATATATATATATATATATCATATATGTATATATATATATATGATCCAAAAAAAATAAAAAGAAAGAGTAGAGGGACGAGAGAAGAGGGAAAGAAAGGGGCGAGCTCTCTCGTATGCCGTGCTCGTATATATAGGCTACAAAAGGGGGCCGGATCGATCCGGGTAGGAGTCGGATCGATCCGAACTCAATGTAACCGTTTTTCCTTCTAGAAGCCCTTATATTGTAATAAAACTTCTAAAATTCATATCTTGAGTTGTAGACCTCCAAAAATTTCAAACGAAATGCCAAAATTACGATCTCGAGAAACTCTACAACTTTCATGCAGGACTCTTCTTCAGAAAACGTCTTCTTGAGTACCTCGTGTTCCTCCGAACGTTTTTCGGGATTTTTACGAAATTGAATCAATTAGCCACTTGACCACCATTTGAGTTGTAGAAGTCCGATCGACTTGATTCAAAATCCATTGGAAATCTTTCTTGAAGATATACAACTTTTATTAAGGAAACTTCTTCAGAAAATGTCGTTTTGATGAGTCATTCGTATTACGAAGATATTTCGGGATTTCTACTAATCCGAATTGATTAGTCAATTGACCATAACTTGAGTTGTAGACCTCCAATCGACGTAATTCAAAGTGCGTTGGAAATCTTATGTGAAGATCTACAACTTTCATTAAGAAGTCATCCCCTGAAAATGCCTCTAAGCTGGGTCAAATCTCCGTCGAAACAGGTTTTGGTTTTAAGTATGTAAGATAATTTGATCCATTTGAACTCGTAAGCTTGTGGCATCTTCTTCTAATCCTCTAAACACATCTTTTAGACTCAAAACATGTCGTTACGTGGAATCTTGGTCAATGTATAATCCTGCAATGAACCACCAAAATACCAAACGTAAATCCGACACGACACTCCGGTTACTAAACCGATACAAAAACTAATAAAAAACTTATAAAAATACGATAATTTATATAATAACTACTACTTATATATTTGGATAAAACTTAGTATTTTTGACTTGATTTGATATAATAATGTTCAAAATGGTATCAGAAATGGGGCGAAATATCATAAAAAGATCATAAATTTATCTCTCATCACAACCCCCTACTTAGCTTTTGGTCGTCCTCGAGCAAAACAAGCGATAAAACAAAATGAATAAGAGATAAATTCATGAATATATAAGGTATAAGGAACAACTAGATAATACAACCATTAGAATTACAACCAGGCTTTAACCTCAATATAAGTGTATAACAGAGTGTGTGTGTGACAAGCCTTTTCAATTTCCACTATCCTCTCTTGAATAAATCAAGCAAAACACACAAATATCCATTCAGACAGCCCCTAATGACTTTCCTAGGTATAAGCAGTAACAGTTCCACACAAAGTTATCCCGTGTACTTATTAGGATAATCCCTAAAGCATATCATTCAGTTTATACTGGGGATAGTCAGAAGATAACTAAGTTTTCAACCATTCTTAAATTTTTTTCTTTTCTTTTCTTTTGATGAACTTAATTTCACATGTGTAGCATATGCCTTCATTCCCAGCAATAGGACGTTTCGTGATAACACCCTAGCTGGACTACTATCATCAGGCAGTCGGGAGCTTTTAAACCTCATAGTGATATAGGACGTTTCGTGATAACGCCCTACTGCACTCAAATCATTGGTAGCTACAACCGACATATAGATAGTTCATCTTTATTTATTTTATTTATTTTTTTTTTTTTCATAAACTTAACTTATATCCTCTCTATCACATTCAAACCTTCAGATATTCACAGTATACGTTCAAAAGTTAGGTACTAAGTTACTGCAATTATCTATAGAATAACCACTAGGATACTGAATGGATACAGTTTAAAATTTTCGTTTCAATATCAAAGGCTTACGTGAAGGAATTCATGTTACACAAATATATTTGGAATTACAATGCACTTACGGTTCACATTGGTTATACACATCCAAATTGATCATTATATCTTCAAATCCATGAAATATATACCTTATACAGTTTATTTTAATCAACTAAATAATGCTCGAAAAAAATCGAAAACTAAGGGATTTATTGATACAAAATAAACATTAATGCCATTGCTAGACCAACGACTCCACTCCCCACTTACGAACTTACATTGTCCTCAATGTAAAGTGAGTGTAAATAAGTTGTTGGGAAAGCAATGGTGCACTAAAACAAGTCAAAACAAATACTCGGATGATATTAAAGGGTGGGTGGGTGGGTTAAAGTTATGACCTCCACAATTCCATAGTATTTGAACTAATACATGTCATACATTATTTCAAATTTAAAACATACTAGATCATGATATGAAATATGTGACAAAGTATTAACTCTGAGTCTTTTATACCCAGATCCTCAAGGGTTATTTCAAATCGTTCTATCAACCTTAGTCCAAGAAATGATGCATTTGAATTTTATCTTTTTTCTCCATCGGGATTTTCGGATAACCACCTAATCATTCCCTTTTTTAATGACATTCAAACATTCATCCTAAGACTTGGTGAAACAAAATGAAAATCAATCCGAAGTATTCGCAAAGTATCATCCAAAGTATGAGTAATTATTATATTTAACATTTTTACGGGCTGCCTCCCGGTAGCGCTTTTGGTTAACGTCGTTTGCTCGACCAAAATGATAAGGATTAACTAATATAATATACTAAACAAAACGGGATACTTATAACAATTACTCACAAAAGCACGTAACAATTAAGCACATAATCCACTAAAAATAAATGCTTAAGGAGTAAAAAGGAAGGATAGTACCCGTCATTGACTACATTTATAGTCTATAGCCAGACTTTACCGTGCTTCAGTTTTTAAGGCACTGGTGGTGGGTCATCCTCACGCACCGCATCCTTCTTCAATACCGGTTTCCAACAGAGGTTAGACAATTCCCACCAATCCAAACGATTCTTGACCTTTTCCTTTGATTTTCGAGCTTTCAGTTTACGAGCTTTCACATTATTGCTGAAGTCATCTTCTTCAATTACCTGCGTGTTAGTACAATCCACAACAAAAAAAAACACCAAGTGTACACACAAGAACAAGATTCTAGTGTAATGCATGGATATTTCAATGAATTGTAAGTGTTGAAGACAACGCTCTCATGATTAACTCCCAAACTAAGCTCTCCCTTACAAACATCGATGAAAGGGGTATTAATAGTTAAGTGCCGAAAAGTGTTAAGAAAACGTGCATACTTCTTATCCAACTTCATCTTTTTAGACGAAGATGGTAAAGCTTCCTTGAATGATTGTGCCTTTTCAGGACATTGTGTGTCATCATTCAGTACCTTTTTCTTCAAAATATGCACTGGATATGGTGTTGTCCTATCTGGTTGAACCGATGTGAATTTGGATTGAGCCGGATAAGGTTTGGTTTGAATTGGCCCTTCCAAACTTGATTCATTCTCAACATGATCATTGGTCAAGGTCCTACTCATTCTTGGATTTTTCAATATTCTAGGAATCTTGACCCATTCCTCATTTTCAGGTTCAATATATCTGTTCTGTCTTAGGAAATCTTCAATAATGTCCTCTTCCTCTTTAGTGAATTCCGGTTTATTTTCCATATCCTTTTCAAATTTACCATCTAAATCATCCTCTACTTCATTAATTCTCATGTTTTCTAATCCATTACTTCCACAGATTTTTCTACTTCTAGTAATAACAGCATTTACCTCTCCCGGGTTTCTTTCGATATTACTTGGCAATCCTTCTGAGGGTTTACTGTTTTTACGTTCTACTTCTCTACTCAAGTGATATTCCAGATTCCTCAATGAAGCTTCTATAATTCTTATTCTGGTATCATGTCCACTTATAGATGTTTTCAACGTACTCATATCCTTAGTGACTGTACCTATAGAAGTCATCATGGTTTCCATATTTTGAGCTTGAGTAGATATCATACCTATCAGATTTTCCATTAATTTCTCCCATTTGTTAACTCCTTCAGGTTGAGTTGAACTCTGAGTTACTGGTATGCTTTGAGTGGTATATTGTGGATACGATCTAGGTAATGATTGTAGATTCTGATTCGAGGTATCTCCTTGATAAACTAGATTTGGATTCTTTATTGGATTGGATACGGTGGTTGTCCTTGCTTACTAGGGGTTTCAGACCAATGAAAAGTAGGGTGATCTCTTCTTATAGCATTAAACGAGTTTGAATATGCATTGTTCAAATTCCTATGCTGTAAAAAACTCACCTTTTCCCTTGAATATCCTTTTGGTTCTTCCATTCCTAATGACACATTATCATGACTTGAGTATTCATTTGGTAAGATATTTTCTGAGTTTACATTTTTACTGGCTAATAAGCCGTCAAATTTCCTACTCAAATTCTCCAAGTGTGCTAGGACTTCTGTATTCGATGTACTTTCTCCTACAAATGCTACTTTTCTTGTCTTTGGAACCGGTTTCCCACATTCTCGTTATTTTTGGATATCTTTTCAATAGCATCGTAAACTATCGAGCTTCACTCATCATTAACGAACCACCACATGCATGATCTACATCCGCACGTGAGTCTTTCCTTAATTTACGACGAAAAGTTGGATTTGCATATCTAAGGAATAACCATGATCGGGACAAGCTCTTAATAATTTTTTAAATCTTTCCCAAGCATTCCCAAGCATTTCTTCAGATCCTTGTTTAAAGTTGGCAATTTCGACTATTAATTCCAATTTTCTACCAGGAGTAAAATATTGCTTTAAAAACTCGGTTTGAATATCCTCCCAACTAGTCAGTGAATGATGTGGAAGTGACAGAAACCAATCTCGTGCTCTTCCTTTTAAAGAAAAAGGAAACAAAGACATCCTTGTTAATTCATAATGAGCACCATGACTTTTGGCTGTATTACACAATTCTTCGAAAAGATAGAGGTGATGATGTGGATCCTCATCATCTTCTCCTAGAAATTGGGCTCTTGTGTCAATTAAACCAAAAAGATGAGATTTTATTTCGAAATTATTTGCTCCTTTATTGGGTAAACGAATTGGATTATTAATCTTGTACCTTCTTACGGTCTGATCACATATAGGTCTCGGGTTAGGCTAGTTTCGATTATTACGATTATGCTTATTCCGATTCTGATTATTTCTATTATTCTGATTCTGGTTATTAGGTTGAGGTAAATTCTGATTAAGGTTTTGGCCATACCCTTGAGCATGAGCAATCCCTTGTTCAGGTGTTTTACCAACGGTTTCGACCATTTTCGTGACTCGATTTGACAATTCTTGTGGAATAGAAAATATTGAATAGAAAATAACACGAAATCGATAAAAAAAACCACTTTTTTTTTCTCCTCGGTAATTACCGAATCCACTCGATATTTACCGAGTAGTTTTTTTTTTTTTTTCTCTCTCTCTCTCGGTAATTACCGAAGCCACTCGGTATTTATCGAGTATTTTTATAAAAAAATTGATATCTTACCAAATAGGTAGGTACCAATGAAAATAAAAATACAAATGAGATTGAGAAATGTATTGACTTATCCTCGGCTGTTATGACCACGTTTACTTTCTACTATCGAAAATAGAAAATAACTCGAATTTGGTAGAAGAAGAAATTTGGTAACTAAAAGAAGGTAGATACCAACGGAAAATAAAAATAGAAATGTGATAAGAAGAGTGTTGACTTATCCTCGAGAATTTTGAGCTAATACAAGTAGTAACCCTAGACACAAAGAAAGAAATTAGCGACGTTTTCCCCGGCAACGGCGCCAAAATGCTGACAGACCTAAACCTAACCTTGGAAACGGCGCCAGAAAGCTGACGGACATTACCTAGGCTATACAGATCCTAACCGGCGTGTGTACCGGGTCAAATTGTAGTGCTAGTCCGGTGAGTCGAGTCGTATTCCTCGGGGAAAACATGGTAATTCTTTTAAGTGGGGTTAAACACCAAGAAGCTATTATTAACTCGATCTAAGTCGCAGTTTTATCAGTTTCCTCGGGTTAGATTATGTTAGTAGTTAGATGTTAGGTGTGATGCCCGAAAGACAATTTTGTAATTGTTTTATTTAATAAATGAATTGACGTTATTATTCATATTTATTATTCTCATAATCACCGATGTGACAATAGTATTTACACTACAGAAAACCCTATGTATATCGTTTATGTAATCACTTAACTCAGTGTATGGTATATACACGGGAGGATTGAGTTAGTGAAGATGTACTTAAAATACAATTAGCCCGTAGTGAAGTTAATCGAGAGTATCGGGTCTCTCCTTTAACGTGCTATTAATGCGCCCATAACACGGTTGGTGTGATTGTCTTATCCGGACTTTCGGTTAAGAACCTAATGGGGCATTTATATATGATAGATATATCATATTGGGGTGGACCGATTTGATTAGAGTTCACGATATAATTCCGTAATCGAGAAGTCTTATCGAATCAATGGATGATCATATTTATGGATATATCTTAATCCCGAGGTGATCACGATCAACCGCTTGAATCGGTATGAGGTTTGACTTGACGGTTAAGGATTACACCGAGTCCGTGGTCCGAATTACCCCATCTTGGCATTGTACTTGGATTGAGTGAGTAGTCCGTGTTATCACGGATACGGAATCCATTCCTTCCATTTATGGAAGTAGATAGACGATTCCACTTATTTGTTAATCCTAAAACCGATCGATCGCGCGAGTTCATATCACACCGATTGATCACCGGTGAGTTGTATGAATTAATTGATCACTAGGGGGGGGTTAATGGTAAATAAGGATAAGAGGTTCTAAAAAGGGTTAACGGTAACTTCCCGATTTAGAATGAACGATCTATGGAGGATTAATCCATATGTAATGATTATATCAATGGACGCTTATTATTATTCTCGTGAGGAGATAAATATAATCTCATAATCGGAGGAGTGCGATCACGGGATTATGGTGGCATATTCCCGTGATTGATTTATCGAATATAATTATTCTATAATTATTTATTTGATTTATCGGAGCCGCCGATTATTAGTCCATGGTCCCCGACGTGCCTCCTAATATATAGCATAGCTATTCTCGGACGTCGAATCCTAATAATATTAATTTAGTTCTTATTGGACTTTATTAAAACGATATGTGAATTAATTGTTTAGTGGACTATTAAATTAGTTGGGCTAAATAATTAAATATGTGGAAAAGACATTTTCCATAATCTTGCCCAATTATTGTGTGTGTGGAAATAAATCATATTGACTAGGTCAATGATGATGATTTTCGACCCCAAGCATGTTTAATGAACAAGAAATTAGTTTTCTTGTGATTAATAAGACATGTGCGTAAAATATTTATTGGATAAATATTTATGGTAAGAAATAAAGATAAAGATTATTCTAGATTTGTTCTAGAATATTATGGGATTATCTTTTATTTAATGGGATTATCATAATTGATTTTGTATTAATTATAAAATCCTTGGGGCTTAAGTTTTACTCTCCTATATAAAGAGAGTTCTCCCAAGCCAAATAACACACTACATAATTTCGACTTTCTTAGAGAAAGAAGAGGGAAAATTCGGCCAAGGGGTTTTGGGGAAAATCTTGGAGATTTTTCCGGGTAGCATATCGGAAGGGTTCGAGTCGAGATTTCCTTCCACCGGGAGTTGCTTGGATCACACGTACGGAAGATCGTGGTGCTCTTCATGCTTTCCTTCGTTCATCCTATTGCGGTTCTTCAACTTGGATTTAGAGATCCAAGAGGTATGATCTACAACCCCCTTGTAGAATAGATCTAGTTGTTTTATTACGTGTAGTATATAGATCTAGATCCATAAATCGTTTCCGCTGCGGATGGTATTACTAACAGTGGTATCAGTCGCCATGGTGATCTATATTTATACGTATAAAATATTAGATCTAGGAGTGGTAAAACATGTAGATTTTTTTGTCCCAATTTTTTTGGGGGCCGATGCATATGTTTAATTTTATGCTTATGAATATCGTGGTTGAAGAGATGGATTGGGGTTGGCACTGTTTTACGTTAGATCTATTGTAAACTCATATAAACGATGAAAATTCGTCCATATGAGTATAGGAAATTATGTAATTCTTTTTTTATTGCAATTTTAATTTCCAGAAAATAGATCTGTTTAGTAGCTGTTTAGTTATTTCGTGTTTCCCGTTGATCGAACCGTTGAAACGAAGATCCCTCCGGTCAGAATCAATATTAAAAGATGATGATCAACTCCACAAATTTTGGCGTCGATCAGAGTCCGTTTCGATATCCGTTTGATGCTGCGAAGAGGCTGCTGTAACAGAAAAACGCAGGATTCACAGAAACCCTACCTGTGACTTCCTCGATTTTCTGGGAGAGTTTGGACCGTTGAAAAGAAAATCGGACCGTTCAGATTGATCAAATATGAGTTTTGGACGTACCATAAAAATTTCAGGTCGATCGGGATTCATCTCGATTCCCGATCTGCCTCAGGAAGTCCTTGATGCAGTGCAGTTAAAGTCATATTCAGCAGCAAGTTTGGCGGTTTACTGGAGAAAATTGGTAAGTCAAAGCACCGATCCAACCGTCCATATTGAAGTTCAAGGAGTGAAGATATGATCTGGAAATTTTAGTCCCGATCCGAGTTCGTTTAGTTTCCCGATCATCGAAGAGTTCGTACAGCTGCAGATTTAGTTAGAAAGTAGTAAACCCTAGTTAAGGTTTTGGTTTTTATTTTCTAATAGATTAGATACGGGGGTGCCAACGATCCATCTCGGTGTTTAAATTTTCCGCATTTATTATTTATGTGTTTGATCATAAAATAGATATAAAACCGGAATTGCCATGACATGCATCATATCATAAATCCACTCCATGCATACATGTAGAATTTTTAATTTTGGTAATTAAAATAGGCATGTATACAAACTCGTGTAATTAGTTGAAATTTAATTAATACGTGGTAATTAATTAATTTAGTAACTAATTAAAGATCCGAGGACGGGTTATGAAATCGTTAGGCCTTTCGGTGTGTGTTCTCGGTGAACCGCCTTAAAGCCCAAACGAGATCACGTTTTCGATTCGTAGAGTCTACGAGATTGAATGATGGTAAAAGAACAATAAATCTTGGATAAAAAACGGTTCGCCTATAGGTTGGGTGGTCAACTGAGCTTCGCTCGACCGACTTAACCCTCCTAGTGTGATGTATGCACGGGGGTCCGGCAAGACTAAGCCAAACCGAGAGCGGAGGGGTGATTCCTTCTAATCTCAATAGGGCTCTCTTGACCCGATTTCGTCCGACTGTCACATATGTTCCAACGAATAGGACGGGTAGGCTTGCCTACGTTACCGACACCATTCGGAATCCTTGATTTGATGTGCTTTTATGTTAACATCAAAAAGACGTGGTTAGTTAACCCACAACCACTTCCAAAATATTGAGTGGGAGCGGGGGAGGCGACAGGCCAACCCCACGGCCTCTACTATAGATACAAGTAAGTGAGAGAAGGGTGACGCCTCGAGGCGCTTTGATTTCGTCCCCCTAAGGATGGTGTTCGCCCCTATCAACATTCATGGCTTGGTCTCCGAAAGGATAGGATTTCCGGGTACTCGTTGGGTCACTGACCTATCCTAAGACGGCATACTCGGGGCGTACCTAAGAGATCCGATATAGTAGGTCACACTCATCATGGGTATTTTTTGATAATATCTAGGCTAAAAAAGGAAGGTAGTCAATGAATAAAGGGATGTTCGATTCTCGTGGGATGTCCGATTCTCACAAGTTATTCATTGATGAGATTGTCTCGATTTAACCGTCATCTCTTTGACCTACCCTAAGGCGGCACTGAGATGCGAGGTTAAAACCTTGGAATGGTAGAGTAGACTTAATTTTAGTTTACAATTCCTAAAATAAAATATAGTAGTGTTAAACTTGAATTAATTTATGTCATTTCAATTACGACATTATCCCTTACTAAATTGCTTAAAATTTATAATTGACTAGTATTGACTTCGTTAAAAAGTGGAAAATAACTAGGACGTTGAACTAGTTAATCGATAATGCAATTATTTTTCGAAAGAGATATTTTCTCTTAAGCCTTTTAAAAACCGAGTGACATATAGGTATGTCACTAGTGTCATTCGTGTCAAACGAGAGACAAACTTAGTTTGATCAAAGGTTATTTCGGACTTTGAAATTCTTCTAGTGAATTTTCGGTGTGTAGTGACTACACACGTAACCGTTCTAATTGAGAAATCGGAAAATCATGAATTGTTGCTAGTTAGACGATATTTGGAATCGATGAACTAGTGGGAGTTTTATGATTTGTATTTTTCTCGGAAACATTAGAACGTGTAAGTGTTTACGAGAGATTTTCAAATTGAAAAATTGGAAAATCATAAAATAAAGCATTCTTTGTTAGACGGTATTTGGAACCGATAAACTAGTGGGAGCTTTAATGTTATGATTTGTTATTTTTCTAGTATATTAGAAAATCCGAGAAGTCCCGACAAGTAACACTCGAAATAGACATCCCACGGTTCAAGAGTAGTGTCTACTCACACGAACTGCTAGTTCAAAACTGTTTCCATTTACGGAAAGTCAAGAATGGGAGAGTATGTCTAAGAGTGTTAGTCATCTAAAACTGAGTTGATTTTAAGGCTAAACCGAAAATTAATTAACTGAAAATCATAGGATAAGGACAGTGATTTTGGATCACCAACCTATGAATCCTTGGTGATTTTCTCGAGCTAAGCTCTTTGGAAGAACAAGGTAGCAGTGCATTTAACGATTAAAAGAGTAAACAACGGGCAGTTAATTTTAGCTAGAATAGTGGGAGTGATATGAGGATATGAATCTCGGATTCAATCCTTGGATATCGCAGAAGATTTATTTTTCTGTTTAAGATTCGTTGGAACGAATGGATTTACCTTCTATTCGATAATTTGTTTGTCGTATAGAAAGTGAATATACCATTTGTAGTACGAATCCAAGACTCGGACTTTTGTTTGATAAAGTCAAAACCACTTACAACCGCTGAAATATGTATATAAAACACATCTTAAGAACTATTAAAAGCAATTGGTTTCTATATTTAGATAAACGCTTCTTCATATTCCATAGTTAGTGCATTGTCCCTAAAAGACAAGACTTGAAGAGCGGCTCGGGGTGATTCCTTTCTCCCGGTCCGGTTATATTGTCTCAAAGGTTCAATGACTAAGTTTCCTTTCAATCGGGAAAGGATAATGGATATAAAGAAGTAACATAGCTTGTTCATGACGACCTTCGGGGTCCGATGAAAGATACGAGCTAGCGGGAGCTTCGAGTAGTGACTTCTTGTCGATAACTATTCAAAAACTCCGGCAAGTTTATCCAAAATATTTTGAGGTTTTCTCTGTTTTCAACGGAGATGGAGTATTCTATACTCATAAATGGGCCATCACATAGTCCTGGGACCGATGCTCGGTACGCCTCGCATAGTGAAATGTTTTCACTAAGGAAGAAACCATTGAATTGCCTTTACATAGTTGTAGATGTGCCACAATACACTGCTTAACTCAATAAAGATATTGGAAGTGAAATAACGGTTTACATTGAAGTGTAGAACCGAGAAGTCTACCTAGAATATGCTTTGGAATTAACGGATAATGAGTGGATTCGGTTCACCCAAATTCCGTCAATATAAGCATTTAGCACACGGTGCTTGAAGGTAGGTCTGGAAATTTCGCGAACACGTTCGGTCAGTGACCAATCGTTCTATATCTTGTAGCATTGAGAAAAAGGTTTGTTATAAGATTCTTGAAATCGGGAAGGGACGGTTATCTTGTTGCGTCCTTCCGATAGAGTCCATGAACAAAAACCTTGAACCTTGAAGTACGTTTACTCAAGGTAGTTACTAACGATTAAAATCGACCCACATCCAACATTGGTTGTTGGTGATAACACTAAATACTACTAAACTAAATCGAATTTTGATCCACCCGAATGTAGTGGGAGTATGGTTTATCCATTACCCATTACGGTTTCGGCGGACTTTGTAGTCCGAGGATCGATCGATGACCTATGGCTCTTTTGTGAGCGTATAGGATTCGATAATAGAGGTTGGTTTACAAGCCATAACCACCGTGAATGGAGTTTGGTACTCCGGATATGTTCATACTCTTGTAGAACCACCTGAGTGTCTCAGGCCCAGTGGGAGTAATTGGATCTACATGGAAAAGAGTAGAATGAGTTCGGTATTGCATGATTTCGTTCAAAAGCAGAAAATAGGGGTGATTCCCTGAGACTTTCTTGCCAAACAAACGGAGTCTGGATTCATTCGAAACAGAAGGGTATTGACTTATGAACTTATGACAGGATGACTGTCAAGGCTTATGTCTTTTGTGGATAAAAAGCAAACCTCTCGGTCATTGGAAGTCATATATTTCTACAATATGTGGATTTGACCAGAATATTGATAAGTCTTTTGTAGATCGGATATCAATTTTAGTACGGTAGTGAATATATAAATTAGTGTTTGTGAAGGATAACACCGCACCGGTTGGAATCAACATGGGTGTGTTATACGAAGTCGAAATACGACAATACCACAATTCTCTGCAACGAGAGATTTGGACAACATTCTTAAGAGTTTGACTCGGTCGAATTCATTAGAATCGATCCTTGGTTTCCCATCCATCTTATTGGTTAAGATGATGCATCGTGTATGCAACATTCAACGAGGAAGTTCTACCCTATGCCTCGGGAATGACTCTCTAAATCTTCGGATCAAGAGAAATGGGATAGATTCTCTTTCTAGTAAGAGATGGTCAGGTTATTGAACGTCAATTTTGATCGAATCTTAGATTCGGCGGTTAACAAAGCAAGTTTAGTATGTCCTTTAGTATCTTGAAGAGAACGAGGAACAATATGCGGACATATTCATGTGTGAACTTGGATATGTGTGATACACTGATTTTGACTTTAAGTCAGATTTAGGATGATCGTTAAGTCGATCTCGGGCTCGGTGTTTACTCGGTACCACATGATTTGATGGACCGGTAACGTTTCGATTCTACGGATCGTCTCGAGCCGACAACACCGACTAATCATTAAGACCCATGACATTTAGATGTAGGTACTCCCCGAGTCACCGACCTATCCTACGACGGCATACTCGGAGTGTATTTTGGAATCGAAATGGTTATGACATGCTTAGTGGGTACTAGAATACGGGATGAGTCTCCATTGCTTTAGAGCAAGTGGGAGATGTAGTTTGTTGTATTTTAAATAATAGGGTGTGCTCTAAAACAATTAATCACATGCTTTCGTGCAAGTGGGAGATTGTTAGGTGTGATGCCCGAAAGACAATTTTGTAATTGTTTTATTTAATAAATGAATTGACGTTATTATTCATATTTATTATTCTCATAATCACCGATGTGACAATAGTATTTACACTTCGAAAACCCTATGTATATCGTTTATGTAATCACTTAACTCAGTGTATGGTATATACACGGGAGGATTGAGTTAGTGAAGATGTACTTAAAATACAATTAGCCCGTAGTGAAGTTAATCGAGAGTATCGGGTCTCTCCTTTAACGTGCTATTAATGCGCCCATAACACAGTTGGTGTGATTGTCTTATCCGGACTTTCGGTTAAGAGAACCTAATGGGGCATTTATATATGATAGATATATCATATTGGGCTGGACCGATTTGATTAGAGTTCACGATATAATTCCGTAATCGAGAAGTCTTATCGAATCAATGGATGATCATATTTATGGATATATCTTAATCTGAGGTGATCACGATCAATCGCTTGAATCGGTATGAGGTTTGACTTGACGGTTAAGGATTACACCGAGTCGTGGTCCGAATTACCCCATCTTGGCATTGTACTTGGATTGAGTGAGTAGTCGTGTTATCACGGATACGGAATCCATTCCTTCCATTTATGGAAGTAGATAGACGAGTTCCCTTATTTGTTAATCCTAGAAACGATCGATCGCGCGAGTTCATATCACACGATTGATCACCGGTGAGTTGTATGAATTAATTGATCACTAGGGGGTTAATGGTAAATAAGGATAAGAGGTTCTAAAAAGGGTTAACGGTAACTTCCCGATTTAGAATGAACGATCTATGGAGGATTAATCCATATGTAATGATTATATCAATGGACGCTTATTATTATTCTCGTGAGGAGATAAATATAATCTCATAATCGGAGGAGTGCGATCACGGGATTATGGTGGCATATTCCCGTGATTGATTTATCGAATATAATTATTCTATAATTATTTATTTGATTTATCGGAGCCGCGATTATTAGTCCATGGTCCCCGACGTGCCTCCTAATATAGCATAGCTATTCTCGGACGTCGAATCCTAATAATATTAATTTAGTTCTTATTGGACTTTATTAAAACGATATGTGAATTAATTGTTTAGTGGACTATTAAATTAGTTGGGCTAAATAATTAAATATGTGGAAAAGACATTTTCCATAATCTTGGCCCAATTATTGTGTGTGTGGAAATAAATCATATTGACTAGGTCAATGATGATGATTTTCGACCCCAAGCATGTTTAATGAACAAGAAATTAGTTTTCTTGTGATTAATAAGACATGTGCATAAAATATTTATTGGATAAATATTTATGGTAAGAAATAAAGATAAATATTATTCTAGATTTGTTCTAGAATATTATGGGATTATCTTTTATTTAATGGGATTATCATAATTGATTTTGTATTAATTATAAAATCCTTGGGGCTTAAGTTTTACTCTCCTATATAAAGAGAGTTCTCCCAAGCCAAATAACACACTACATAATTTCGACTTTCTTAGAGAAAGAAGAGGGAAAATTCGGCCAAGGGGTTTTGGGGAAAATCTTGGAGATTTTTCCGGGTAGCATATCGGAAGGGTTCGAGTCGAGAATTCCTTCCACCGGGAGTTGCTTGGATCACACGTACGGAAGATCGTGGTGCTCTTCATGCTTTCCTTCGTTCATCCTATTGCGGTTCTTCAACTTGGATTTAGAGATCCAAGAGGTATGATCTACAACCCCCCTTGTAGAATAGATCTAGTTGTTTTATTACGTGTAGTATATAGATCTAGATCCATAAATCGTTTCCTCTGCGGATGGTATTACTAACATTAGATTGTTAGTAAAGCAGTAAATAAATACAAATAGATATATAGATATATTTTTGGATCTAGCCAAGAATACTTTACTGAATCAATATCTTTTAGTAGAAATAAATGAGACAGATCTTTTCCTTGATACAAGGAGGTTAATTATATATGAACCGGTGTACTCCTAAGCTAGACAACTCCTCCTCACACGAGCGTATGAAATTGTCATAAGTCCATTGCATCAGTCCAAGGTCCACAACTGTTACGGTTTTTCTGAACAGGTCCCGAGTACAAATCTACCTTTAGATAAAAAGGAGTCACTCCGTTCGTCAAACGGTCAATTTTATTTAAAAGGCTCCGGTTGTCAAAGCCGGACGATTTAACTTTCCGGTTTAAGTTTCAATTAAACTGATGATTTAACATTATTACGATCTCGAGTACAAATTATAATAAGATTCATTTCTCCCAAAACAAATCTACCCCCGGGTAGGAAATCGGATTCCGTTATCACGTTGTTCACACGGCCAATTTTACCCTCCGGTTTTTCTATCTTTTATCTCATATCCTAACTTCTCTGGTCAGTTCATCGTCAGGTTATATCTGGTATTCATCATGATTAATTACGTCAATCCGAATATTATCAATACGTTGCAAAATAGAAAAAGATTCATTTATAATTAGTTTTAATCATGATTACCAGAGTCGATCATTCATTTTACCAAAAGATTAACTAATTCAGATTCATATCTTGGCTAGACATATTTTTAGTTTAATATCATATATAAATAGAAATAGAAATAATAAACATAACAATTTTAGAATATATTACCGGTTATGACTATCGAATCGGGGTCGTTTCCACCGGATCTAACATGCCAAAGCTTCGAAATCAACAATCTTCGATAATTATTCCGCCATTACAACGATACTATAACCATTTTATTTATATATGTGAAAAACATATATACATACATACATAGACATATATATGTATATACGGGCCCGAAAATAAAATTAAAAGAGAAACGAGATGAAAAGATCTAGATCTAGATCTATATAAATATATAGATAGATCTATCACATATATATTCATATATAGAATATATATATATACATGAAGTGTGTGTGTATATATATATATATATATATCATATATGTATATATATATATATGATCCAAAAAAAATAAAAAGAAAGAGCAGAGGGACGAGAGAAGAGGGAAAGAAAGGGGCGAGCTCTCTCGTATGCTTGTGCTCGTATATATAGGCTACAAAAGGGGGCCGGATCGATCCGGGTAGGAGTCGGATCGATCCGAACTCAATGATTACATCTCGTAACCGTTTTTCCTTCTAAAAGCCCTTATATTGTAATAAAACTTCTAAAATTCATATCTTGAGTTGTAGACCTCCAAAAATTTCAAACGAAATGCCAAAATTACGATCTCGAGAAACTCTACAACTTTCATGAAGGACTCTTCTTCAGAAAACGTCTTCTTGAGTACCTCGTGTTCCTCCGAACGTTTTTCGGGATTTTTACGAAATTGAATCAATTAGCCACTTGACCACCATTTGAGTTGTAGAAGTCCGATCGACTTGATTCAAAATCCATTGGAAATCTTTCTTGAAGATATACAACTTTTATTAAGGAAACTTCTTCGAAAAATGTCGTTTTGATGAGCCATTCGTATTACGAAGATATTTCGGGATTTCTACTAATCCGAATTGATTAGTCAATTGACCATAACTTGAGTTGTAGACCTCCAATCGATGTAATTCAAAGTTCGTTGGAAATCTTATGTGAAGATCTACAACTTTCATTAAGAAGTCATCCCCTGAAAATGCCTCTAAGCTGGGTCAAATCTCCGTCGAAATAGGTTTTGGTTTTAAGTATGTAAGATAATTTGATCCATTTGAACTCGTAAGCTTGTGGCATCTTCTTCTAATCCTCTAAACACATCTTTTAGACTCAAAACATGTCGTTACGTGGAATCTTGGTCAATGTATAATCCTGCAATGAACCACCAAAATACCAAACGTAAATCCGACACGACACTCCGGTTACTAAACCGATACAAAAACTAATAAAAAACTTATAAAAATACGATAATTTATATAATAACTACTACTTATATATTTGGATAAAACTTAGTATTTTTGACTTGATTTGATATAATAATGTTCAAAATGGTATCAGAAATGGGGCGAAATATCATAAAAACGATCATAAATTTATCTCTCATCAATGTCATTATTTGCGGATATGGTGGAAGACTTCTTGGAAATCTTTACGGATGATTTCTCCGTGTTTGGAGACGATTTCGATTCATGTCTCGCACATCTAGCACGAGTACTGAAGAGATGTGAAGAGACAAATCTTGTGCTTAACTGGGAGAAGTGTCATTTGATGGTTACGGAAGGTATAGTACTGGGCCACCGCATATCAAAGAACGGTATAGAGGTGGATAGAGCCAAAGTTGAGGTGATCGAGAAATTACCTCCACCTACTAATCTTAAAACTTTGCGAGGTTTTTTAGGCCACCCCGGATTTTATCGTAGGTTTATCAAGGACTTTTCCTTGGTCTCTGACCTCTTACCGAATTATTGGCCAAGGATGTACCATTCGTGTTTTCTAATGAGTGCATAAAAGCTTTCAACGAAATAAAAAGTAGGCGATTATCGCACCCGTTCGGTCGCACCGGATTGGGATCTTCCGTTCGAACTGATGTGTGATGCAAGTGATACTGCTGTTGGCGCCGCTTTGGGTCAAAGAAAAGATAAGATCTTCGGACCTATTTATTATGCAAGCCGGACTTTGAATGCTTGCCCAAAGAAATTACGCCACAACGGAGAAGGAACTTTTGGCCGTTATCTTTGCTTTTGACAAATTTAGATCTTACTTAGTGGGATCTAAAGTCACTGTGTGGACTGACCATGCGGCTCTTAAGTATCTCCTAGCAAAGCAAGATTCAAAGCCGAGACTGTTGAGATGGATTCTACTGCTGCAAGAATTTGACGTAGAAATCCAAGATAAGAAAGGAAGTGAGAACGTGGTGGCCGATCATCTATCGCGCTTACAATTAGAGGATGGTGAGGAATTACCTGAGATAGGAGAATCTTTTCCGATGAACAAATTTTCTCCATCACCACCATCGTGGGACATGATGATTGTCTTTGCGCTTTCTTCGTGAATAGAGGTTGAGAAGGAGAAGAAGCAACCATGGTTTAGTTTGTTTGTCAATTATCTATCCGCAAAGTACACCTTACCGAATCTCACTGTCCCAGAAAGAAAAAAATTCTTTAAAGATCTTAGACATTATTATTGGGATGAACCGTACTTGTTTAAGCTAGGATCTGATAATGTTTTTCGAAGATGTGTGCCAGAGGAAGAGTATAATGATATCCTGAAGCATTGTCATTCTTATGAAGTTGGAGGACACTACGGGGGAGATAAAACTGCGGCCAAAGTCCTCCAATGCGGTTTTTATTGGCCGACATTGTTTAAGGATGCACACCAATATGCAAAGGCATGTCATGCTTGTCAAATGACAGGTAATATTTCAAGGAGGAATGAGATGCCACTCAAGAGCATCTTAGAAGTGGAACTTTTTGACGTTTGGGGAATAGATTTTGTTGGACCCTTCACTTCATCATTATCTAACCGATATATCTTAGTTGCTTTGTAGATTATGTATCCAAATGGGTTGAGGCCATTGCTTCCCCTACTAACGATGCTAGGGTTGTGGTTAGATTCTTGAAGAAGAATATTTTTACAAGGTTTGGGACGCCTTTAGGGCAATTATAAGCGACAATGGTAGTCATTTTTGTAATAAACCTTTTGAACGGTGATGATTAAGTATGGGGTTCGACATAAACTAGCATCAGCATATCACCCCCAGACTAGTGGACAGGTAGAAGTCACCAATCGAGAGATAAAGCGTATCCTGGAAAAAACTGTTAATACGACTAGGAAGGATTGGTCGTTACGTTTAGACGACGCTTTATGGGCTTATAGGACTGCATATAAAACCTCGATTGGAATGTCACCATATAGGATTGTTTTCGGAAAGGCATGTCATCTACCTGTAGAACTGGAGCACCGGGCCATGTGGGCAACAAGGATGCTAAATTTCGACGAGACGTTAGCCGGTGAGAAAAGGATGTTAGAATTAACTCGCCTGGAGGAGTTTCATTTAGAGGCATACGAGAATGCCAAGATCTTCAAAGAGCGCACGAAGAAGTTTCATGACAAAAAGATTCTGGAGAGGACCTTTCAAAAGGGTGATCTGGTTCTCTTGTACAATTCGCGCTTAAGACTCTTCCCGGGTAAGTTGAAATCAAGATGGTATGGCCCATTTCAAGTACAACAAGTCTTTCCTTCGGGAGCGGTGGAGCTATTCAATTTTAGAGACGAGTCCAGATTTGTGGTCAATGGACATCGTCTTAAGCATTATCACGGGCTTCCGCCTGCTGCTGAGGAGGAGGTTTTGTACCTCGACGACCCTGTCTATGAATAAACCGTCTTGAGCTGAGTCGAGCTAGCGACTATAAACTTAGAACTACTACTTATAACTATCTTTTTCGTTTTTCTTTTTAATAAAGTAGCATGCGCCTATCACGGTTTTTTTCATCTCGCCATGTTCCGAGTCTAAGTTCGGAATAAACGAGGTTTTTTCCTTGATAGCCGTCATGTGAATTTTCTATTTAGGTTTAAATCCCTTTTGGTCTTGTCCATGGCAGTATAAAGTAAAGTGGCTTAAACTGTTTTTAGATATCTATATCTAATTACTGCCACATTATTTTATATTGTCCATAGACATGGTATTTGACGATTTCGTGGAGCTTGTTTGTTTATACAGGATGTGTCTGTCTCTCCACGCTGTGCCGATGATTACTCCGATATTATTCCTTTACTTGGGAGCCGTTTCCAGAGCTAAGTCTTTCATCTTGAACTCTCATTTATTTTTGTCATTGAGGACAATGCCATGTTTAAGTGGGGGGCGGGGGACTTAGCTATATATTGTCTTGTATGTTGAAAAAGTCAAGGGGAACGGAATACGACAATATTGAGCCAAATTTAAAAAACTTTTATGGATAAATGCCAAGATGTTTAACTCGTACCCTTAAACTTGTGAAGTTCTTATACTTAGAATTAATAGGAAATGAACCAAGTTGCGTGAGTACGTGGTCATATTATACTTTTGCGATAAATTGTTAGTAGACTTAAGGATACTCATGCCAACAATTGCAAGTAGTTAGGTATTGTTCAATTACTCAAATGTGAATCGCTTAGTACCGCATGAGCTATAATAATTGAAAGAAGTATGTGTACATTGCGTAGATAATTGGTTATGAGGACCTAGTGTCGACATTTGTCGACTGATGTATTCTGATCTTCTAGCCAACAAAAGCGGAATAATAAGCTTGGGACGTACCTGTGTTTTGACAATGTATTAAAACACTGGGCTTGTAGTAACATTACCAAAGTAGCCCCGCGCTTGTGGTAATATTCGATGCTACGCTTAATCTAAGATAGGGGATACTCTATGAAAAGTTTTCTTCCTTGAGATTAGTAGTATTCGAAAAATATGCAAAAATTTGAAAATTTCGAATTTTTTTTAGAGGCTTCGAGTAGTACTCAGTCTCCAAGTCCAAAAACCCTATAGATACGCTCTTGCTTATTGTTCTAGTGCTTTAACCATTGCGAGGCATAAGAAGTATGAATGCTGATGTTGGTAAATTTTGATATGAAGTCTGCATAAACTTTAATCTTGCTACATTTATATAAAACCAATGCACATGCACACAATCACTTCGATTCATAGCGAGGATTGAATAATGCTTATCCTATGCGCATGACTGGTATGAGTTGACTCGGGTTTCTTGTGTAAGTATGAGTTGACCACAGAAAATGTTGTCTTGGGAATTAACTTGTTAATGCTTTGTTCGGGACGAAGCAAAGTTTAAGTGGGGGGCATTTTGATGACAGTTAAAATATACCTATTTATGTCATCAATTCTAACCTTAAATCGGAGTTAATTGTATATATTTCATATTTAATCACGTGTTTATATTTATTATTTAATGATAAGTGATTATTAATATGATAATTGGTATTTAGCTGTTTTTATTATAAAAGAGCAATTAATTGTGTGATAAATGCTGATTTTGCAGATCATGATAAATCGGGAAGATAATTATCACGCAATCGGGAGATCTCAAGATAAAAGAGAAGAAAATCGGAGCATTGAAGAAAAGATTAATCAGATCAATTCAAAAGAATGGAGTGGGGCACAAGTCAGACGAACCGAAGTGAAAACGCGTGAAGAAGGAGGCTCGGTCGACCGAGCCATGCCATTCGGTCGACCGAGCGTGTAGGTTCGGTCACCCGAGCCTAATGTGATAAACGCATTGCAATCTTCTGGATTCTCCCTATGTCGGCTACAACTCCTATATAAACAGCAGCCACGATGCTGAGAACACATACCACTACAACACAAAACAATTCATACAATTTTAGCCTTTAAGTTTTATTTTTATTTTCTTTATGTTCGTACATTGTGGATTCGTCGGATTCTCCGATTAGGGAGCGCATTAAAGAGTGGGAGTCACTCTCGTCTTCGAGGGTATGACTCTTCAATTATGCAATCTTTATTCGTAGATCTGTTATATTTTATTATGGAGTAATTTTATCTGTATTGATTGCGTGATGTAGATTTATGAACCCATGTGTTTAGGTTAGAAACGTTAAGAAGTAATCATGATTTGTTCCGGCACGGAAGCGTGTTCGGTCGACCCGAACGTGTCACTCGGTCGCCCGAGTGCGTCGTTCGGTCGACCGAGCCTGGCAACGTATAGGGCAATATTATGATCGGCTTCGACTACGTCGATTCTCTCGAATTGGAATTAAAACGAGTAATTAAACTTTGATCAACTTAATTATTTGTCATCATAATTTAACATGAAACCTAAAAAGTGATTGTTACTTAGGATATAGATTGAATCGGCATCTAAGAAGTACGCCTTACCCTAGGAATGTTGCTTAGATGAGGTTACGGTTTACACCGGCATCCCTAGTCTCGTAATTGTGTCAGAAGTTATATGAGATGGAGGCATTAAAAAGCGAAGTCACGTAACGGAGGCACGATGATTTAGATGACCTAATTGGAGCTAAATCTACCTTAGGGGATGACTCCCGTAGTCATAATAATTAATCTTTAAACGTTTGTCTTGTCTCGTTATCATCCTAATTCACATGGGGGAGTTATAATCTACTAGCGTAATCAATACTATTTGTTTAGATAATATCAACCGTATTACCCGTGTTTTAGTAGTCTTTAGTTTGTCTTTGTGGTCTTTTGTGTCTTGTGGTTGTCACTATTTTATTTTCTGCATTTAGTTGGTCGTAGACCGCCCTTTCAATTTAGTTCTAATAGGATAAGGTTGTGTTTTATTTGTGCCGAGTCTCTGTGGGATCGACCTCGACTCTATCTGGCTGTACTACAATTGAACCTAGTTCTCTTGCTAGTGAGTTAGTAGGCATCGAGTTATTAATTTAACTTGACCTCCATCACACAACGGAAACCTCAGGCCCACCTTTAGTTGAGCTTTATAGACTGCGAAATAACCCCCCGGAGGATTTGAGGCAAAGGGACGGGGTTCCGCTGGAAGCAAGGGAGCAAACTCTTTATGATTTATCCCATACTCTCTACAGATATACTCCACACTGCTTTGCGCCAAGACCGTGGACGTCCCATAACCCCCCGTGATATCGTGAGTGGCCTTCTGAATTTTATACCTAAAGGAAGGATCGGATGTGTTTGACGATGGCGCCGACGAAGTAACGAGTAACGGTGGAGGAGGGACCCAAGGAATTTCCTCAACAACCACAGACCTGGTCCAGGATTCTCTGATCTTGGAGTAAGTGGCTCCTCTCCAAACGAATCAGACATATGGGAATAGGTGCAATGAGAAGGAAAAATGACGTGATGATAATGGTTACCAGATATGTCATGTGATGTGGCCACAAATGAAGCGACGTTTAAATAGAACTAGAGCATAACTCCCCACTCACCTCGAAAAATGGCCCCAAACAGGCAGGGACACCTCATTTCCCGGAGTAACTATAACTGCGTCATAACCAGCTCCGCCACTTGGCAACTCCAAAGTTAAAAAAAAAATTTCATAGACAGAACTCTCGTGCCGATCCACCACCTTGATAGATCCGACCCGACCAACCAGGGGTCGGCTGGATCTTGGGGGCTTATGATGCTGCCGGAAAATGGACCCGTCCACGTGGCACCTCTCTGGTGGCTCAGCACTTGACTCAGAGGCATAAACTACTTGTGGCCCCCTAGATCCGAGCCCTGGGGGCTCACCCATCCACCTTGTCACCACGGGTCCTCGTATGACCGACCCCACGGGGTCGGATCGTCCCAGTCTCTGGCAGGTCGGGGAGGAGTCAGGGATTGGACCTTGGGCGATCGGCTGTGATCTCTGCCGATCTCATAGGTCGGGCTAAGTCTGTAGACTTGTACAATTTCTTGATGGCCGGATGCCGGCCCTCCCGATCCCTAGGAGCCGGCTCTGGCCTTCTAGTTTATCTCGAGTAAAAATCTTATCTATCACCTACGTAATAACCAGATAACTATTATAAAATCCTAAGTAATAAAGGCTTGAATCCTTATCATTTAATGTTAATATTGAATACCATATTTATCTCATAAAATTAAGGGGATTAATCAATCATAATATTTTCCTTAGGGAACACGTTGACTAGTGTCCCTTATAGAAACGCCACATTAAACCCTAGGGCCTACGCCCCCTATATAAACATTCCGATCCCTAAGGAACTACGGAGACTTGATTCCAATTTCACCGATTGGATACGTATACAGCTTGATCATCATCAAGTGCAGTCTAAACACCCTAAAATAAACTTCTCTGCTTCTATCTTCATATTCTGGGAGTTTCCCCAGGCTGTCATCAAGAGTAAGAACCCTAAATTAGAAGGAGACGATTTTTGGATCGTCATAACCCTCTATTGTTAAGACTAATTTGCACTAAATTTGTTCTCACAGTTATTACAGTCGTCTCCAAAAATACAACACACTTACATCGAATAGAAGCGACATACTCGCATGGCCGATCCACTCATTAGGCGGGCTAGGCGACCGCCGAAGGCCCACCGTTAGGGCGGCACCCCAATTACGTGTTTTGCTTAAAAAATGTAATTCTAAATGCACCACGTAATTACTTCGGCACCACATTTTACATATGAACGTAGTACCAGAAGTAAAAAGTGGGGTGCCTTTAGAATTGCACAAAAAAATTGTGTATGTCCAATCTCAATCAGCCCAATATAATTTGTTTAAAAATTAAAGGCCAAATGACCAAAAGAAAAAAAAATTCTAAAATATAAAATAAAATCCTCAGCCCTTATAATGTGTATTAATAATAATAATAATAAATTATCAAAACAATAGAAAGCCAAAAAGAGACCAAACGTGCTAAATGGCCCAAGTACGTTTGAATGAGCTGGTCATGATATCGATTGAGAAGAATATGGTTAATAACATTGACAATTCTATTTTGATTAGTGATTTCGCATCTAAATGTGTCTTAAGAACGATTTGAAGTAGTAATTTGTCAGTATGTTTAGTGTATACGTCTGAATTTGGATTTTATTTTGAAATATTCCAGAAAAGAGATGTTGAATTACTATTTTATAGGTATGTTCTCTAGCTATCAATGAATTTGAATTTTGTATCTACTGATCATAAAAGCACGATGTTGAAATAATATTTTGTTTGTAAAAAAAAACAACAACAACCTTCAAACTAAAAAGGCCTCTTTCGGCGAAGTCGTCGAATGCCCCGAAAATTTTAGGGCCGACCTTGTGTGGAGGAAAATAGTAAGATAAGTTTTATATTTTGTCACATGTACAAATAATTCACTGGATGAAGTTGAGGGGAAATTTAGATTTCTTTGGCTTTATGTCAAAGAAACTTTATTTTAAGTAAAACTTAATTTTGTTTAATTTTTTTTGGCATTTTTCTTCTAAAAATAATATTTGACATAGTACAGTATAACCTCGATAAATGAATAACATCGTTAAATAAATAATTTTTTCTGGTCCTCACTTGGGCAAAATAGCTTAAAATAATGTTCGATAAATAAATAATCACGTTAAAAGAATTTTTTTTTTCGGTCCTGAGGCTATTAATTTATCAAGGTTACACTATAGTCACACTAATAATAAGATAGTTTTCCCAATCCTTGAAAAACACTATTGATGCTCCACTATCAAGAGAGAAGAGAGGAGAAATTGTTTTCATATCTTAGTCATAGGGTATAAAAGTTTAAAATTACGTTTTTTCTTAAAACATTCAAGCAAACAATTCAGGACGAATGTTTGGCGTCCGCTAGCCACTCCGAGGAGATAAACCCGGGAGATATCGGCATCTTGATAATTTATGTGATTTCTATCTCTATTCATTTAACATGTATTTAATATTCCGAAAAATCGACTTGGGATTAATTGGTATTTTCCTATTTTATTTCTAGCAAAAAAGAAGAATAATTTAAAGGATTTTGTCTATAGATTTTAATTAATAAGTATGAAAGGGAATTATTACCCAAAATTACTCGTTATTTACGCGGCAGGAAGAAAAGGGGAGAACAAAAACTTCAATAGTGAGGCTTAACGGTTGATAATCTGTGCAGACGACAGTAGAAGAAAGTGATCACCGCGAAGATAAGATCGTTTGGATAATAACCGTTTGCGAATCAGTAAGTTTTTCCTCCTTGCCCAAAATCTAGATTTCTTGTGTTCTTGAGAGAAAAGCGTGGGTTTTGTGGGCTAGATAGGTTGCCTAATCGTAGTTCGCTGCTTAATTATCATAGGTTATTTGTAGAAGTGATTGAGTTCAAAATTCAAGGCTCTTGCTTTCAATTTCGCTTCTAAAAATGCTTTTGGAATTGCTAGGGTAAGGGTGTTCTTAAAGAGATTGTCTGTGTTCAACCATATTTAAGCATGTTATTATTGTTGTTGTCTCCTTCTTCTTTTTTTAATTTTTTTATTTTAAGTTTTGCTCTTCTAATTTGTTGTACATTGTTGTTAACCTTTTATTTTTGGTGATGTATTAAATGTTGCTCTGAATACTGCCGAAGGAAAAAGGGGCATGATGTGGTCCACTTGCTGTGTGCTGCCAAGGAAAAAAAAAAAGAAAAAAAAAAAAAACAAAAGGGACAAGTAGTCAAACAAGAACAGGTTGTGTTTGAATGTTATATAAAATAAAATAAATTTGAAGCTGAATAAATGAAAGAGGAGCAGTAGAGAAAAAAGTTAAACAAAAACAAAGGTAACATATGTGATTATTTACACGATCTATATATATCAATATATATTTGAAAGGGGTAATTTAACCCGATTATCCGAAAAATACACTTAAAACCCGGTTTTGACCCGATCTACATCCGCAAGAAAAAAACGCGTTCGGTCGCAACAAACTTCCCGCAAATTGCTCTAGGTGTAAATCTCTATCTCCTTTATCTCATCAAGCTTCCACCCTAACCTACAATTTTTGGAGATTGGTTTCTAATGCACCCGATTCTCCGGGTATGATCTTCAGTTTCTTTTTAATTGGTAAAGTTATGTGTTTTTATGAGTATTAAAATTAATAATTCGTGCATCATTTGTAATTTTAGCGATTTCTTTTTGCAGAGATCGTTTTCAGATTATAGTAAGGTTGACGATTTCCATTCAAGTTCAATCAATTGTGGAGAATATCTAAGAGTAATACTTCATGCTTTTTTTAATCGGGGATAGTGGGCTTGGAAGACAATGTGAAGATAAAAAATGTGAAAAAGGACACACGCACTTAAAACATGTAATTCAGGACAATTTGCACTAAAAAATATACTAATATACCCCTAGTATGTTTGTTTCAAATTAATGGGTGGTTGTTCCGAAATTTTAACAACTTTCATTCGGATCAAGTAGAGACATAAACCCAAAAATCTCTTTATATTTTCAACAAAATCCACTTAAATCTAACGAGATCACAATAAATTCCTCTTTAATATCAAACAACAGATCAGATCATAATTACGAAGAAGGCAAGGCACTGAAAGTATCCACGAAAATTGCAGTGGAATTGGGATTCAACTGCATAATACAGTGGACAGGACCAGATTCAAGCTACATCATCAATGGCCAGAAAATTAAAGATTTACCACCTGATGTGTCTTGGAGTGTGTGTGTGTATATATATTGGTTTTGTGAAGATGGCAAAAGATTGTTTCCACTGTTTGAGTCCATGTATTTCATACTTCACATTCTCGAAAATTAAAGTGATGAATATTGTAACGCCCGTTTCCGTACACCGTTTATCCGGACACCGAGTCATAGTCTTTATCCGGAAAGAGCGCTGTGATGTGTGAACGGCACAAATATTATTCCAATATAAATTCAATAATATATGTAATGAAAAGTATAGCCTCTACGTCATTAGGAAGTATTTTAGTGGCCCCTTACGTCAATCGAACTAAAACGACGCGGAAGATAAAACGACTCGGGAAAAACAAAAGATCGAACACACGGTTTTCAATGCTGTAAAACTAAATCCAATATAAAGAACTAAAACATCCAAAATTAAATCCAAAAGAATTCAAACGGAACTAATCCAAAAGAAGGACAACATTGTTTGAACTTGAATCAACAACTTTATTGAAGGAATCAAAACTAAAAGAAACTAAGTCTTCAAGAGCTCCATCTCACACGTCTCCGTCAATGAACTCATCATCATTAGCAACATGTTCATCTTCTTTGGGGAAAGAGAAAGACAAACAAAAGTAACGGGGTAAGTACATAAGTACTTAGTAACGCGTAGAAGATCGTATAACGTCGGTCTCATAAAGAAATAAAAGCAACGCCGTCTTTTATTAATTCATTCCGTTATTAACCCTAGCTAACTATCATATTATGTTCATAACATAACATGAGGTTCCAAAGTTATCTAGCTTAGCTCAAGTTTGTTACATCATGAATAACAAGGGCACTACGCCTAGTAATAGGATGTACTAGGATAACTGGGTGCAACCTACTTAGAGACACGCTCTAGTAGCCCCAGGAATATCTGAGTCCCGATAGTGTGATGACCGGCAGAGTGCACCAGACGCTTTATCTAGCCAATCGATTGACCGGCGTGGGTACAGTCTACTTTGTCTGGTCAGAGAACACATCGCGATATTGTACTATGCCTTACCAAGCATTGCATGATGTTTAAAATTATTAATCTAACACATACGTTTGATTAGATGTTTAACTAGCCACCTAAGTTGATTCACATAAGTCTACTCCCTCTTCTTAAGACCACTTGACTCTAACAACCCTAACACATACACAGACATCGATAAACCCTAGCTTATCGAAGCACAAGGCAAATTCAAAGCTTTCGACGGTCCCACATTTCATCTTTTGAGGGAATCCATATGGTGCCGGAACTAAACGCATCAAAAGCTAATTCAAGGCTTTGTCACATAAGGTTAAGCAGTAAAAACATGATTATGAAGCCTGAAACCAAGCTGACACAATAAAACAGTAAAACGGACTAAACAGGTCAAACGCCCGTTTGCCTCCATGTAAACGCCCGTTTGCCTTGAACGAGCGTCCACAAATCCCCAAACGCCCGTTCATGAAAATCATCCACATCCTGTATCTAAACCAAACCCTCAAACGTCCGTCCGTAATACCCAAACGCTCGGTTGAGCTGCTGCTATCGCAAACGCCCGTTTGCCCTGGTGCAAACGCTCGTTTGCTTGGGTTTTCCCCCAGAAATCTGCAACCTTCAAAACACGATTTCTAACCCAAATCCAACCCAAAATCCAACCAAAGCAGATTCAAAACCACGAAAATAAGCATACAAATTGCTCTATAACTTTATGACACCTTAATCATACGATAAGAACACCACGTTACCTTAATTGCGTGGTACAACGATCCAAAGCTTCAACTCGTCAAAAGTTTAACCTTTAACTCCAAACCTATAAACGATCAATCCAAAGACGATCACTACGATGTTTATACTCAGAAAAACGCAGCTAGCAACGATGATGAACAAACCCTAATGACAAGAACAAGGAGGGAAAAACTTACGTTAACGGATTTAGGAATTGTTGATATCAAAACGATCCTCGTCTCACGGTGATCCTTTCTCTCTTGAGATGTCTGCGTTTTTTATCAACGGATTAGCCTAGAGATTCGAAAACCTCTTCTATCCCTTTTTTCTCAAAACTTGCGCCTCCCAGTTTGTATTTTACGTAAAACAACAACTAGGTTAATTTAGGATTAGTTTTCCTTTTATAATCCCAATTAAATCTAATTATTCCTTATTAATTAAATCCAATTAATCCTTTTCCTTTTATTTTCCTTTTTTCTTTTAATCCTTTAAAACAAAACCAAATATTCAGATTTTTCGTGAAAAGACAAGGATGCCCTTTTAGAAAAATCGGGATATTACATTCTCCCCCTTAAGAGGATTTTCGTCCTCGAAACTAGATCGTACCTGGTAGATGATGGAACTTTGGGAACTCGTTGAACATGTCCGCTTCCACTTCCCAAGTGGCTTCCGTCGGTGCATGATTGCTCCATTGCACTAACACTAACGGGATCACTCGCCTCTTTATCATCTTTTCCTTCCTATCCAGAATCTTTATCGGCTTCTCCACGTATGAAAGATTATCTTGCAACACTTCCGGATCAATCTCAGATTCCACGTCCACTTTAGATAGACACTTCTAAGCATCGATACATGGAAAACATTGTGGACTCTAGACATCGACTCTGGTAACCGAAGTCTATAAGCCAACTTCCCAACTCTTTCGATGACATCAAAAGGTCCTACATACCTTGGACTTAGCTTTCATTTCTGTCCGAACCTCTTGACACCCTTCATTGGAGACGCTCGAAGGTAAACTCTATCCCCGACCTCAAACTCTAGCGGTCTTCTTCTAACGTCGGCCCAACTCTTTTGACGATCTTAAACGACCTTCAGATTCTTCCTTATCAACTCGATCTTCTCCTTGGCTTGCTGAACCATCTCCGGCCCTGTGATATGTTTCTCTCCCACTTCATCCCAGTAAAGTGGAGTTCTACATTTCCTACCGTACAAGGCCTCAAAAGGTGGCATACCCAAACTAGCATGGTAACTATTGTTGTAAGCAAACTCAGCCAAAGTGAGGTAATCTATCCATGATCCTCCGGCATCCAAAACACAAGCTCTAATTATATCCTCGAGAGTCTGAATTGTTCTCTCTCACTGCCCATCCGTCTGCGGATGAAACGCTGTACTTAAATCAGTCTTCGTCCCAAAAGCTTTATGTAAACCCTTCCAGAAGCGACTGATAAATCTACTATCCCTGTCGGATACAATAGATAAAGGCACACCATGAAGCTTCACTATATTGTCGATATACATAGTAGCGAACTTCCTTATAGGCATGTCCACTTTATATGGCAAGAAATGGGCTGATTTTGTATGTTTATCCACAATCACCCAAATCATGTCATGACCGCCATTCGTCTTAGGCAAACCGGTGATGAAATCCATCGTGATATTCTCCATTTCCATTCCGGTATCTCCAAGGGTTTCAACAAACCTCCTGGCTTTCTGTGTTCTGCTTTCACTCTCTGGCATGTATCACATCTTGCCACAAACTCTTCGATCCCTAACTTCATACCAGGCCACCAATATCTCTCCTTGAGATCTCTATACATCTTAGTGGCTCCTGGATGTACCGCAAAAGCAATCTTATGAGCTTTATCCATAACCTTCTCCCTTAGGCCATCCACATCAGGCACACATAAACGGTCTCCGTACCAAAGATGACCACTCTTGTTCAAATGATAACCCACTGTAGGTTTCTCTCGAGCTACTCGCTTCAAATCAATCAACACCGGGTCTTTATCTTGCTTAGTCAGAATCTCATCTAGCAATTCTGACCTTGCCATCAATGGCGCCAAATTATGAGCTTCACCCTTCCTTTCAATCACTTGAATCTGCATCCTATCCAACTGATCCACAAATTCTTGCAAGGTAGTGATAGCATTAACCGCTCTCCGGCTAAGTGCATCAGCTACAATATTCGCTTTACCCGTATGGTATTGAATGTCCAAGTCGTAATCTTTCACGAACTCCAACCATCTTCTTTGTCTCATGTTCAGATTCTCCTGAGTAAATAAGAACTTAAGACTCTTATGATCCGTGAAGATCCTTGCCTTGACACCATACAAATAGTGTCTCCAAAGCTTCAGAGCAAACACCACTGCTGCCAACTCCAAGTCGTGTGTAGGGTAATTCTTCTCATGCACCTTTAACTGCCTAGATGCGTAAGCAATTACCTTTCCTGATTGCATCAAAACACAACCCAAACCTTGACCCGATGCATCTGTATATACATCATAGTTACCAAAGACCTCCGGTAATGCTAACACAGGTGCTGTGGTCAACTTTTCTTTCAAAATCTGAAAGGCTTCCTCACATTCATTGGTCCACTCATACTTAACGTTCTTTTGAGTAAGCCTCGTGAGAGGTGTAGCTGTCTTAGAGAAATCCTGCACAAACTTCCGGTAGTACCCAGCTAAACCCAAGAAACTTCTTATCTCTGTTACTGACGTCGGTATAGGCCACTTAGAAACGGCTTCTATCTTCACTGGATCCACCTTAATACCTTCTCCAGAAATTATATGCCCCAGAAAACTAACTTGGTCCAACCAAAACTCGCACTTAGAAAACTTGTCATACAATTTGTTCTCCTTTAAGGTCTGTAGAACCATCCTCAGGTGTTCTTCATACTCTTTCTCATCCTTAGAGTATACCAAGATATCGTCTATGAAAACTATCACAAACTTATCGAGATAAGGCATGAAAAATCTTTGCATCAAGTCCATGAACTTCGATGGAGCATTGGTGAGTCCAAACGGCATGACCAAAAACTCATAATGTCCATATCTCGTACTGAAGGCTATCTTAGGTATATCTGACACCTGGATCTTCAACTGATGATAACCGGACCTAAGATCAATCTTAGAGAACATCTTCTTACCTTGCAACTGACTGAACAGATCATCAATCCTTGGTAAAGGATACTTATTCTTGATCGTTAGTTTATTCAACTCTCTGTAGTCGATGCACAAACGAATACTCCCATCTTTCTTCTTCACAAACAAGACCGGTGCTCCCATGGTGATGTACTTGGCTGGATGATGTTTTTTCTCTAGCATCTCCTTAAGCTGAGTTTTCAACTCTTTCAACTCCGCTGGTGCCATCCTATAAGGTGCTTTAGCCACTGGTGATGCTCTTGCGATCAATTCGATCTCGAACTCTATGGCCCTATCAGGCATATGTCCAGGCAAATCTTCCGGGAAAACTTCGGAAAGTCCTTAACTACATGAGTCTCTCCTAACTCGGGGCTATGCTTTTCCTTATCTAATGTATAAACAACGAAACCCTGGCAACTCTTTTCAAAGCTCTAAGGGCTTTAACTGCTGAGATAATCGGATGACGACCCTTGCTAGGCTTGTAAACATTACCCTGAAACGTTTTAGCTGATTTTCCTGGGGCCTTAAAGATCACCCTCTTACCCCTACAATCCAAGTAGACATAATTCTTAGACAACCAGTCCATACCCAGGATAACATCAAAATCCGAGAAGTCCAACACCGTCAAAGCATGCTGGCACTTGTAAGTCCCAACTCTAATATCAAATTGGGGTGTGACTTGAGCACATCTAGTAATTCCGCCCAAAGGTGTGGTTATACTCAAAGGTCTCTCCAATTCCTTAAGAGGTAGGTTTAACTTCTTAGCTATCTTAGAGGAAACAAAAGTCCCCAAAGCTCCAGTATCAAACAGAGCTGAAACTGCTAGATTATCTATGATTACGGTACCTAACAAGTGAATCAATTTAAGTACAAATATATAATATCATATTAAATATCTATAATAAACACAAACACTGAAAAGTACCTGTCACCACAAGGTCATCTAACTCTTTCGGTTCTGCATCTTTGCAAAGACACGAACTGGTCTGGTACCCATGGCACGATTACCCTGCTGGTTACCTCGTCCTCCTGCCTGATTACCCTGAGAGAGCTTCTTAGGACACGCTTTTGAGTAATGTCCCACTTCCCCACAGTGGAAACAACTCAAACTACCTGCCATGCACTCTTCTGTATATGTCTTGTTACACTTAACACAAACCGATGGCATTCCACTTGCTGAACTCTTCGTGGCTGGATTTCCCGTCCTCTTAACACTCTGCCGCGGTGCTCCTCTATTACTTCCCCGATAATTTGAGAAAGACCTCTTATCTCCAACTACAACCGTCGGTTTATTAGCAAATCTTTCCGCAATCAAAGCTCTATCCATGACGCTTGCCATGCTTGTAGGTCTATCTCCTAGCATGCCCTTTGCCATTTCATGTGACAATCCTTCCATAAACTTGTCAATCTTCTTCTCTTCACTCCTCATGATTTCAGGGTAGAATCTGCAGTTCCTCATGAAATTTCTGGGAGTACTAAGTCACTGTAGTGTATCTTCCTTGTTTCAAACTCAGAAACTCATTAGCCTTTGCATTATGTGCTGCTCTAGGAAAGTATTCCTTGTAGAACAGATCTTTGAACACTGCCCAATCCGTGATCCTCGGATTAACTTGCTCATAAGCTTCCATCCAACTTTCTGCATTTCCTGCCAACAAGGATATTGCTAACTGAGCCCATTCAGATTCTGGATCTTTCACATTTCTGCA